>CM048744.1:517352820-518698445 GCA_026315105.1 Locusta migratoria | reverse complement strand
TAAATCCCTCCTCATGACTACTCCCAGATACTTTATGGAATTAACCGCTTCCAGTTGCTGCCCTGCTATAGTGTAGCTAAATGATAAAGGATCTTTCTTTCTGCGTATTCGCAGCACATTACACTTGTCTACATTGAGATTTAATTGCCATTCCCTGCACCATGCGTCAATTCTATGCAGGTCGTCCTGCATCTCAATACAATTTTCCATTGTTACAACCTCTCTATATACTACAGCATAATCCGCAAAAAGCCTCAGTGAACTTCCGATGTTATCCGCAAGGTCATTTATATATATCGTGAACAGCAACGGACCCACGACACCCCCATGTGGCACACCTGACATAACTCCTACTGCGGAAGACTTCTCTCCATTGAGAATTCCTCAATCCTGACATAACTCCTACTGCGGAAGACTTCTCTCCATTGAGAATTCCTCAATCCAATCACACAATTGGTCTGATAGACCATATGCTCTTACTTTTTTCATTAAACCTTTGTGGGGAACTGTATCAAACGCCTTGCGGAAGTCGAGAAACACAGCATCTACCTGAGCACCCGTGTCTATGGCCCTCTGAGTCTCGTGGACGAATAGCGCGAGCTGGGTTTCATACGAACGCCTTTGCCGCCGCAGTGGCCGAGGGGATTGAGGCGCTCCAGTCACGATCTGCACGGCAACTACGGTCGGGGGTTCGAATCCCCCCTCGGGCATGGATATTTGTGCCGTCCTTAGTATAAGGTAGCTGATAAGTAGTTTGTAAGTTTAGGGACTGATGACCCCGTAGTTAAGTCCCATAACGTTAACAAACATATAAAACATATACGAACGCCTTTTTCGAAACCCATGCTCATTCCTACAGAGCAGATTCCTAGTCTCGAGAAATGTCATTATATTCGAACATAATACATGTTCCAAAATTCTACAACTGACCGACGTTAGAGATATAGGCCCATAGTTCTGCACATCTGTTCGAGGACCCTTCTTGAAAACATACTGAATTGGCTGCCTGTTCTGAGCAGTTACTGAACCACCCAAAGTTAGGGTAAGGCAGGCCCCTCCAACTCGGGTGCTTTCCGAGCACCGACGGGTACCGGGAAAAACACCGGTGCTCTGCTGCAGCAGTCAGTGGTATGGGGCACGTGAGCGAGGCAGACACTGCGCTGTCGTGCCACTGTCAGGAACGTGTTGCCGAAGCAAAAATGTTCAAATGTTTGTAAATCTATCGGACCAAACTGCGTGGTCATCAGTCCGTAGCTTACAAACTACTTAAACCTACGTAAACTAACCTACGGATAAACACACACACACCCATGCCCCAGGGAGGACTCGAACCCCCACGGCGAGCAACCACGCGATCCGCAGCGAGGTGCTTTAGACCGCTTGGCTACTCCACCGCGGCTGTTGCCGAAGCGCAATTATTAAAACGAATAATGACAATAATGCAAATTTTTGTCTATAGACAGAAAGGATAGTTTAGCTGCGCTCCTTATTTTGCACAAATTTTGAACATTCTTCGTTGATCTTGTCTTCATCTGTTCATAGACTTACATAGAACTTAAGCTAACTTACACTAAGGACAACGCACACACACACACACACACACACACACACACACACACACACACACACACACACACGCATGACCGATGGAGGACACGGACAATGGACTTGAGGGGCCGGATGATCCGTAATAACTACATTTTAAAAAACGCATTTCTTTTATTTTATTTTTATTTTTTATTTTGTTATTTTTTTTAGAGTAAATAACACTCTTAAGGTTGTGGCAATTGTGCTTTTAATTTCTTAATCAGTCTCTTTCTGTCTGGTCTGACAACCCCCCGTGTGTAATGGAGCGTTTATTTTAGTAGTGACAGAGCATTGTCGGCGCTTTGATATTTACGGTAGAGTGGCACATTAAGCATTGTACTTACCCACCAGGCTTAACGAATCTTCCCACCGACTAATAAAAGTGGTACACGCAAATCCGAACCTTTTGTGCTCATGACAGACGTTTGCAAGATAGATTAACAGTGTCCTGTTTGTTAAGATTCAGAACGGATATTTAGTGCATCCGTGAAGACGGGAGAGCGAGTGCTGTCACACACATGTTGCGACACTGCGAGGGAAGGATGGTGGTAGGGGGGGGGGGGGGAGAAGCACCGAGTGCTCGAGTTGGAGGGGCCTGGGATAAGGTATTAAAATTTCGATAGAGTTCTAGATAACGCCCACAGGAAAATAAGAGACATTTGGAGACAAGAAAAGCAGTTGTATGAATATCAAGAACTCAGACGGAAAACTAATATTAAGCAAAGAAGGGAAATTTCAAAGGTGGAAGGGATGTATAGAGGGCCTGTACAAAGGAAATAAACTTTAATGCAGTATTATAGAAATGTAAGAGGAAGTAGAGAAAGATGAGACAGGACATACGATACTGCGAGAAGCACTAAAATATTTGAGTCGAAACAAGGCCCCTGGAGTAGATGATATTCCGTCTGAACTGCTGTTATCGTTAGGAGAACCAGTCGTGAAGAAATTGCTCCACCACACATGCATGATGTATGGCACAGGAAAAATACATTCGGACTTCTAGAAGAGTCGCGGCGGATTAGCCGCGCTTGCTGGAGCGCTGCGTTGCGGTGCGCGCGGCCGTCCGCCGTCGGGGGTTCGAATCCCTTCTCGGGCATGGATGTGTGTGTGTTGTCCTTAGGTTATTTTAACTTAGTTTAAGTAATTTGTAAGTCTAGGGACTTGATCAAAGTAGTTTGGTCCCTTAGAATTACAAACATTTGAACATTTGTCTGTGCATCTCATAGTAACAAAGTCCTGAATATCGCTGTCATCAGTCGTAACGAAGTCTAAATGAGTGAAAACTGAGCTGACTTTCTTGTACAGTGAAAGAGTAATGTTTACGCCCAAAGAAATATAACTGGCACTCACAGGAACCATGTGTTGTCCGACTGTAGAGATTTGTTTTGTTGAGAGAGGTCACCTGAATGAAGTTTAATAATTCCGGTCACTGAAATTACAAGCTATTCATGATCCGATTACTATATGTGGCCTACCTAAGTCCAGCGGGGTCTACACTTGTGCCAGTGCTCTTAATAACTGAGTCGCTGCCAAGTTGAAGAATTTTAACTACTGCCTCCGTAAGGTGCAAAATACGAGAAATCACAGCTCGAACGAAGAGATTCAGATGTTCTTTCTTCCTGCGTGCTATTCGAGAATGGAATGATAGATGAATAGTATAAATGTGTTTCGATGAACCCTCTGCCAGGCACTTAAATGTGATTTGTAAAGTTTCCCATGTAGATGCAGTACTACACAAACAAACAATTTCCCTTCTTATTTGGTCACCATTAATCATTAGTGTAATATTGCTATGAATGACTGAACGAATAAAATGGCTGATGAATATTATTGTTCTGAAAGCAGATGAGAATCTACAGTGTCTTAAGTTTATACATTTCAATTAGTTGATTAGAATAATGTTAATCAGAATTTTCAAAGACAGTGCGTGAAAAATTACACGATTTTAATCTTAAACTTTTCAGACAAATGGCCGGCCGCGGTGGCCGAGATGACTGAGGCGCTCCAGTCACGGTCAGCACGGCCACTACGGTCGGGGGTTCGAATCCCCCCTCGGGCATGGATATTTGTGCCGTCCTAGTTGGTAAGTAGTTCATAAGTAGTTTGTAAGTTTAGGGACTGATGACCCCGTAGTTAAGTCCCATAAGCTTAACAAACATTTGAACATTTTTCAGACAAATACGATGTGAATTTCTGGGTCACCGAAGTCAGAACGAAACTACAGTCCGTAGCCAACAATGAAGTGCAAAATCCAAAATGTTACATTGTTCACCCTCTTCCGAAAACAGCCTTGTTATTTAAAGCTCATTAAAAAAAACCATTACTTAGCTTTCCTATTTCACAATAATTGATCTGTACACTGTGTTTTAATCTCCGCACGGCATTCAGTCCCTGCTTCATGGCAACACCTAACTGCCCGACTGCTACAACTTACCTGTTGCGTTGCTAACACTTAACTACGATCACCGTTACTGCCACAGCGTAAGATCCTAATGAGATCACCAAAATAGCATCTCTGATAGAGTGCGCGGGCAAAGCTATTCAAAGAACCTCTCCATGTTCACAGACGGTCAATCATGAAAATGTTCCAAATTTAACACCAAATAGACACCTTTCAGCAACGAATTTAAGCCAAAGCAAAGCACGTGACAATTGTAATGAACTGATCTCCCTGACCGAGAACCACATAGTGGGATGTAAGAGCACTCAAGGCTAGTAGACACAGTGTGGTACATGGATGTTTCTGTTGTTACGGGATGCGTGCGCGAATAGCGTATTGGTTAAAGCAACCGCTGGCGAAAAATGAGAAATTCAGTTTAGATTCCTGGTCCGCCGCAAATTTTCATGTGTCGTCAATAAATTCAGCCGATGCTGATTGATACTCGCAATTGCAAATTAATTTATTGTATGGAAGAAGAATGTTTCTCTGATGGTTTGCCGAAGAAGCTACGAATGTTGCGCGCAAATTGAACAACTTCCCAAATAAAGACTTGTCTATAGTTGCAATTGTGCATTGTACTAATGTACTAACGTAGAACACCTGGAGTGTATACCATATTGACTATCCTGGACTTTTTATTAATCTCGTCTCTAAACTCTTTGTACTGAGGAATTACGGATTTTTAATAAAGAAAACAGGATTTGACTCATGATGTTGGTCACGCAGAATTTGTCATTTTCGCTTTGGGACAGATTTACGGCATTAACATAAAGCGAGGGGTATTCTCGCTCAACACAACAGTGCCCTTTTTAATCACAGTAATCATATGTTAGCATCTCCAGAGGAGGTCAAAGCGAAGTACACCTGAAATATTAATTATCTTGTAAATGTTAATTAATTTCATGTCGTTATAGCTGACTGCTGTGAAAGCTCTGACATTCTCATATCTTCAGTTGCAGCACGATTGACGGTAAACAGGTTCCACGGCACGCACGCGTGTGCTGCAGCCAGCACAATTACGCCGTGACGGCTTCGTCTGGAAATCAGATTTAATAAGCCCCTGCACGACGTGTCTGAGTACACGCACCAACAACATCAGTCATACGTAAGACCCTGTGCACTAATTAACCGATTCACTAATCACCACTGCAGAATAGTGTCTCCTTTTGAAAGGAGCCTATCATGAGGGGCGTTCAACCGCCAGTTTGCAAGTTTTCGCAATTGGATACCACTTCCGTGAGTTGGGAGCAAGTACCCAATTCCAGAGAGCTACAAGTAAGGTGTAATCAGATCCCCGTCTCGTTCCTGCCATATTTTCACATCTTTGACGGAGAAAGGTTAGTGTTTAGGCATAAGAAAAAGACTATGTCTTCATGATGGAACGAGGGGCGATCAACAGAAATATTGCATTGAGGAAGGAGTCGTGCCGGAGTAATCCGTGCAATTGCGCGAAGCCAATGCGTTAAAGAGGCGTGATGGTACAGTGCTGCCTACCTTAATTAGAACCGAATATATCGTAAAACAAACAGATTAAAATATTCATTGCAAGGACAGACGGATACCGCGTTTGAATAAAAATAAAGGATGGTGAGACTTGAGTTAATTCTCATACTTGATGACAAATCTGCGAATGAATACCTTTCGTTTAACGCAAAAATGAAGGAAATCGGCCGGGTAGTTTGGTCTGGCCGACTGACTTTAGTTTTCGTACCACTGTTTTAATATTTAAGAAAGGTCGCTCATAACGGAGAGGATTTCCGCCTTATGCAAAACAGTTTTTTTTTCCACCCAAACATTTTTCAGCACTAGTGTAATTTTGTTTCTATTTTTTTTCTTTTTCTCTTTTTAATGTGGGGAATTATTTAATGTTACAGCTTCGTGTGGGATGTCTAAAGATTTGTCTAAATTGTTGCCATTTGATAATGGAGTTTCAAATGCACAAATATTTTTTCACATCAGTTTTCACAAAGTACAAAGGCGATTTCATGTATCATTGAGCTGATTTACAATATTTTTATAGAATCCTATGTCTATAGAGAATGTTTTAGGCATGGGCCGGATTTGCAAAATAATTGCTTTTATATCTAGTTACTGTACTCGTCTTTTATTATTTCTATATGAGCCGAACAAGGAAACAGGTGGCCTTTCAGAGCTTTTTTTTTTCCCGCTTCTCATCGTGACGGAAATCAAATCTTGCAAATCGTCTGGACCAACTTTGACACATTCCAAATTTCTGAAAACATTCGCCGTCATCCTTCTTAGAGGTCAAATTCGCAAGCGGCCGGGTTTCTTTCCAAACCGTTTCAGCAGTGCCTCAAGCGCTTCGCACCCAGTTTCAGCAGTAAAACCTGTGTCTCCTCTTCTTCTGAAAGAAGTGAAGAGGAACCCAAGGTGCGAGTCGTATGAAGGGCAGAAAGCCGAATTACTATTGCGATGCCTGCCTGGGGCGTGGTACACCATTGTCCCGACTGCGTCCCATGAGTACCCGCCGACTGAGTGCAAGGCGTTTCTGAAGAGTAAACTAAGGCACACATAAATACAAAACATGCAAAGGAAGGAGGTGAGGAATATTCGAGATTAACGTCCCATCGACACCGTGGTCATTAGACTTGTGTCTCTAGCTTAAACATCAGTGTGTCATATGCAACGGTTATAAAGATGAAGTTTAAAAAAGTAGCAAAGAAAGAAACTAAGCTTATCCGTTACTGATGTTACAAACCCCGTGAGTCTTTATTCATTAGAAATAACAAGAAAACTTCAGTCGGTCACTTTTTTAAAAAATGAGGTTCTCTCTCTCTCTCTCTCTCTCTCTCTCTCTCTCTCTCTCTCTCTCTCTCTCTCTCTCTCTCTCTCTCTCTCTCTCTCTCTCTTTAAACGGCATATCTAACCTTTCAGATTCATCGTCAGATGGTGTATAAGATTCTACGTTAGTATATCTTTAATCTGATGCTAAATAAAGGTGTAAGCTCTGTGATGAAAGCTGATGGAGAGTGCTTTCATTTGTCGCTATAATAGAGTTTACAAGTCAGTTTGTATTCAAAATCAATTTATTTTTCTGAACGAGTGCTTCTGCGATAAAATATTTCTTACGCATCGATTTTTACCTCGCTAAAATGGTAGTTGTACCGTCATCAGTTGCTAAAATTCATAACAGATTTTCTTACCTTCATCTGCTGAAAATAATGTAATTGCAACTTTTAGATAAATTTCAATACAATGTCTCATAAGGAAGTCATCTACTGCCAAGCAAAAGAGAGAAAATAATAGGCAGTGTCCATTTGATTTCTTCAACTCGTAAGAATTTTCTGAAGACAAAAATGTAGCACACATTTGAATACCCACTATTACTGTTCCAATAATATAAATTTGCTTGAGGTGTGAATATGAATCGGCATGACCTGTACAGTTTGTTGGTGACATTTGAAACTTCGCCCCGCACCAGGATTCTAACGCGGATTTCCCGGTTTTCACGATCGATCGCGTTAACCATTACTCTATTCGTGCATAAGCACACATTTCCTGACACCCTCTCAGTGGTCTTAGATTCTACGATATAACCCCCCACGGTGGGTTACGTTTGTTAAAATGTCGCATCCCTTGATTTGGTTTAAATAAGATGTGGAGCGTCCGTGTGTAGGAGATTTTCAGTGTCGGAGGACGCAGCAGTAATGCATTCACTTACCTTCAGAAAAGCCTTTCGCCGTAATTTTCTGCAAGTGATAGGAGGTTGTCCCAGAGCACGATGAAGGCACTGCGGACGTTCCTGAGCTCATGAAAGATCGGACCCGCGTTTCTGGAAAACATTCGATGGAATTGCGAAAAAATTCGGAGAAAGGCGCTTTCGTAGTTAAGTGAAGACAGTAATCGTATGTCCTCCGGCAACGGAAACCGAAGTTATCGACGTTTACAATGATGACATCATTGAAAAGGCGGACGTTGTACATCTCACATTTTTTCGTGTATCATACTGTAGGCTGCTGGATTAGCCACTTAATCCTTTAATGCAAGACTTTTTATTTGAAGTTATAAAAATACCACGATTAATGTATAGTGCGTATATACTGAGAAGAATATTGAGAAAACAATCCTGAAAATTATTATGCACTACTAGCAACAAACGGTTCATAGCTGGTCAGCTGTATAGTGCTTCCATGGTGTTCCCGATGCAGTAAATGTCACTATTGTGCCTCTCACCTTTTCAAAAAGTAACTCTTAATGCAACAGTAGCAAGTGATTGGCTACTTTAACATGTCAATGGAGGCATACTAAAGTAAACAAACGCATATGTTAGGAGTAACTCAATGCAACCAACTGTCGAACTGATTCAGTAGCGCTCTGCGATTTATAATTTCCTAGGACGTGCTACTAGCATACGTAACGCTATGTATAGAAGCAGCTACAAATGAAATGTGGTAACATTTTGATCAGTTTGAGAGCTAATGGGAAAAATAAGGCGCGTAGCTGATCAAATACTCTATACATTAAGGGGTTAACCTTAAATCTTGAGCTAGTCATCCTTAGCTTTTCCACAATTTCACTACACCGACAGTTGATTGATTTCTTAGACCGGTATAAGTCGGTAGCTACGAGAAAAAAAAATCCGATTTTTGCATACCTAAGACTAGAAAGGCCATCAATCCCTAGACTTACAAAATTCTTAAAGCAACTTACGCTAAGGACAACATACATGCCCATGCCCCGCGGAGGACTCTAACCTCCTACGGGAGCGGCTGCACAATCCGTGACATGGCGGCCTAGGCCACGCAGCCATTTCCGCACGGTCCACTAGTTTTCTAGAAGCGTCGCTTCCCTACTATGCTTTATACTTCGAATGTTCTTCCTCCAGTTTTCCTTTGGTAATAGATTCAGCATGCGGCGGAACTCTGAATCAATTGGCACCGCTCTGTTGAACAACGCTCTCCGTCATCACAACGCGGCAAATAATCACGTCACGCCACTCTCGAAAATGTCGATTTTTCTCCCGTTACTGACACTAATGCACATACAGTTAGGTAAACCGTAGTCCACTTTAGAAAATTGCCTCCTCAACTACATTCGCGGCACCGTGAATTTTCACGATCCGTGTCTCAGATACGGTCAGCTCAGACTGACAGATATTCAATTCAGTTCTTTTATTATTTAGTTCAATTACTGGCGGAGTATAGACGAGCTGTTTGCGGCCGCGCCGTGTTCATCGAGGCGTGTCGCGCGTCTTCATCGAGCCGGCCGGTGAATGGATCCGGCAGCGAGACAAAGTGGTCCTGTCAGGGTCGCCACGTGATGAATCGCCGACATGGCGGCCGGCCGCGCGCCTCTCAGCTGCGGCTCACCGCTACCGGCCGCTCACCGTCACTCAGGACACCCCACCCCACCCCTCACACTACTGGGGAAGCTTCAGCTAGCGCGCCTCCAAAACCGAAGACAAAATTTGCATGAGGAGGACGATGCGTGATGTGTCCAACGAATTCTAGTTCTGGGAACCGACTTTTTTATTTTTCAGTTGAACAAGGTAGATGAAGTCCCATCGCCAACTGGCGACTTACACTTCCTGGGATAACAGAGGTATGTGGGTTAATGATAACTTCATTGTGCAATAAACTTTGGGGGTAGGCTTCTAAGAGCCAGTATGTCGGTCCGTAAGGTACCCCACTTGATTTTAGTACGTAGTGCCATTGTAGAGCAATTCACATGAAGGTTACAATGTAAATTACGTTACAACATCTTCTTACTAACACATTTTGTTCAGGTAACTAACGATCGTGGCACCTTGTACCTATGCCACGGGCGTGGAGCTGTCATTACTAAGGTTTGGATGTTATGGACTGTTGCCCTAAGATGATCTATTTTATTGTGTATCTTCGTCGTTCTCTTCTTAATTGCCTCCATGAGAGTGTCCATATGGAGTTCCTGGTGGATGTCCACATTTCTCGTGTAACGGCCAGTCCTGAGGATCCATCGTAACGTCTTATTCTGGATAACTTGCAGTCTTGAGATTTGGGTCGCATTAGCTAGGCCCCAGACTGAGCTGCCATATAACATTTTGGATAGCACTGTTGCTTTGTATAGTCGCAGTTTGGTACTGGTATTCTACTCTGCGCTGAGGAAGAACGGCATTAAGTTTTTGGCCATTGCATAGACCTTAGGTCGCAAGTTGGGAACTGACTTTATATATAAAAACCGAAAATTCGATTACGGTTTTTGTTTCGGCCGCAAAATATGTTTCGGTCGAACTCTAATGGGAATAATAGCAATAAAAAACAGGAAACCGGTTATCTTGAGCAATTTTTACAATGCGGTTAAACTGGAGATGAAAAGAACCGGTATAACCGAAAACCGGTTGTTTCAGCAATAACCGCCATCCCTACTCCATATCTCATGAACTGCGTGTTGTACTACGACAAAATTTTGAACATACGTTCAGTGGTATGTGTGTATACTGTCTGTAAGATTTCTCACGAATACAATTCATATAGTGTGCGAATAAGAAATTGTAGCGTCATGCCAAACGCCGTAATTTTACTGCATGAACACCAAAAATGTAGTAAGCGAGAAACTTTTTTTCCTTTCGTCATTTTGCTATGGTTGTCGGAGAGAAAAAGTTTTCCAAAGGTTTGAAATTATGTTTAAAGTTTGTTGCTAGGCGCTACGTGCTCTCCTTTTCAAATAGTGGACTGATAAAAGTCACAGTATCATGTTCCGCAAGACGGGGCGCGTTTTTATTGTTCATGACGTCATATCTCCTGAACTATCGGTCCTATCACAAAATCGTTTCTTAGCTGACGTCTATTGCCTATAAACTACATTCCTGCCAAATTTCAGCTTCATAGGTGAAGTAGTTTTCGAGATTTCATGTTTAGTCAGTGAGTGAGTGAGTGAGTGAGTGTATGAATGAGTGTTCTTTCGCTTTTATATAAGTAGAGATATATATCCCGGTAAAAACCCGAAACCGTTTGTCCTGACACTGTGACGATAATGGTGCTGAAACAGAGAACACTGAAACACTAACCGTCTTTTTCAGGTCAAAAGATCGCATTGTAAAAGGAGCATACCGAAAATCGTCTGCAACATTTTTGGCCCACTTTAGGTTACGATAGCAAGCTGGAAATTTAAATGAAAATAACGGCTTAACCGTTCGTCGGACAAGAAAACTGACTAAACGAATTCGTAGAGGAGAAAAATTCTCTACAGCTTTACTCATATATGTATCTCGCATATTTTCTTTTAAAAGCGTATTTGTTTTCAGGCAAATGAAGTATGTCGTCTTACTTATGAGGGTCGTTCACAAAATAAGATCCGTTTCTCTTTGTGTCTGCGGCAGCGCTACGATCGCAGTTCCGAGCAAGCGCGGAAGTTACTCTGACTCAAGGAAGGAAGGAAGGAAGGAAGGAAGGAAGCTTAGGGTTTTACGTCCCGTCGACAGCGTGGTCATTAGAGACGGAGCTAATGCTCCGATTTTTGGGGAAGGTTGGGGAAGGACATCGGCCGTGCCCTTTGAAAGGAAGCATCCCGGCATTTGCCTGGAGTGATTTAGGAAAATCACGGAAAACCTAAATCTGGATGGTGGATTTGAACCACCATCCTTCCGAATATGACTCAAAGAAAGGACGTGTACACCATTTACAGATCGCTACTGCCGACGTGTTCTTTGTAGAGCTTCTTTAGAGTGTCAGCTGCAACTGAAAATGCCGCCGCGTGTGAAATCAGATCTCTGATTCGTTTTCGAAATGCAAAGAAAGTTAAATCAAAGGTGATTCATCGGAAAATCTGCGAGGTTTACGGACACAATGCTATCAGTGATTCAATGGTTAGAAGATGGGTCAGACTGTTCAATGAAGGGCTTGATGAAGAACACGATGAAGAACTAAGTGGACGCCTGTCGGTGGTTACTGATGAAGTGCTTCGTACAATTGAAGAGAAGATTAGGCATAACCGTAAGGTTATACTTAGTGCCTTTGCTACGGAAGTTCCGCAAATCTCACGATCACTAATTCATAAAATTGTTAATGAAAAACTGAAATTTCGCTCACGTTGGGTACCCAAATTCTTACTGAACAACACAAAAAAAAAAAAAAAAAAAAAAAAAAAAAAAAAAAAAAAAAAAAAAAACGGATGGGCAGTGCACTTCCGTTTCTGACACGCTACAATTAAGAAGGCGATAGTTTTTCTTCTCGGATAGTCACGTGGGATGAAACTTGGGTACCGTACGACACCCCTGAAACAAAACGGCTATCAATGGAATGGAGGCACACTTTATCCCCAGCGAAGGTTAAAACTAAAGAAACCTTGACATCTTGAAAAGTCATGTACACCGTTTCTTCGGGCAGAAAAGGCATTTTACTGATTGATTTCTTACCAAGAGCCCGAAAATCAATACACGTAGTTACTGCGAGACCATTAAGAAAATGCGCCGCGCAATAAGAACAAGCGCCGAGAATTACTGTTGAAAGGTGTTCTTTTTTTTTTTTTTCGACGATAATGCCCGACCTCACACGGCGAATTTGACCAACATATGTTACGGGAATTTCACTGGGACCTGGTTGATCATCCTCCGAACAGTCCGGGCCTCGCTCGTAGCGACTTTCATCTCTTCTGACTCCTAAAATCTGTCCTTGGTGGTCAACACTTTAGTGATGATGACGAGCTGAAAGAACATTACCACATGGTTTAACAGACAGGCGGCAACCTTCTATGAACAGCGCATACAAAAATTTGTGCCACGCCTACAAAATTTTTAAAGCTTTATAGAAAAGTATTTTAATAGCTGCAGTATTTTGTACAATAAATATTTTTCTTTATCTTTACAAGTTTGTTTTATATAACCAAACGGAACTTACTTTACAAACGTACCAGGTAGCCTACGCAAACTGTCCTGTGTAGTTTTATGCTTACTCCATACGTTAGTGCATGAAGGTTTGTCTCGTCCCTGCTGTTGCATATAAAAGCGACCCTCCATTGAACTGTGCTGTCACCTGCCAAGGGACACCTTTGACCTCGAACTCTCGGTAACTCACGAAGCCATGCTTAGAATAACAAGCCGCCATAAACAAAACAGTGGTGCGCGTCATTTGCATGCAAAACGCCGCACTTGTCTGCTGGCGCCAAATGAAAAGAGCCTATTGTTGTGAGATTCCTGGGCGGGTCATACAAATCGTATCCTCCTAGATGCAAGGTTTCCAGACAAAGATGTATCGCCAATCCCTTAATGTTTACTTCTTTCCGCAATATAAATTCTGTACCAGAGGATTACTGATGTTGTAATAATACAAGGTGCTAAAGCACAAGTAGAGGTACATGCCTGAAATTTTACTCTGTGAGTTACAGTCAATTTGCTGCAACTACGTATAAGCCGATGTAGCAATACAATTGGAGAAAGCGACACTGACATACCAACAACTTCATTTGAAAATATAATTAGTGTGGCTTTTCATATTGGACTGCGCAAATGCGAAAGTGATTTGGTATATGATGACGTGGCTTTAGTGACGTGTGTCCATTGTTCACTCCCACAACCAGTTAATCGAAATCACGTTGAAAGTAGTTTGTTAAATTTTCTATAAGATATTTCGGGCAGTAGAGATCTGCAAATGGAAGTTAAATCGCTCACTGCTGTTTCAAATTACTTTGCGAGTGGCCACAGTACTTGCGCATCAGAAATTTATCTAACTGCTCACACCTTAAGGGAGCATGCAATATTTTAACAAACACAAAAAATTATATATATATTAACGAGTAGATAATTAAACATGGGCCAGGGAGCATGAAACAATAAAGCAGAGGTTTGATACTTTAAATTATTATCTATTCAATAAAATGAACAAGCAAAATGTGGGGAGACCAAATAAGCACAATGAAGCACACACCTTGTACAATAGTGAATTCAATTAAGTTACTGCCCGTAATAAAAATAGTTTCTACCCTTTTTGAACATGGAGGTAACGTGAGAGGATATTTGTAAATACACATGGGATAGGGAAAGCACACTCATTCATTCACAGACACTCGCATAATGCTTGCGACATTTACGCAAGGCAGGAACAATTCATGGTAGCGGCAAAACGATGCGTCGGCGGTGTTTTGACGAAATGGCGGGTGTCTTCATGCACAATTGAAATTATACTATGCACAAACGAACTCATGTGTGGAGAGGCAGCGGCATACTATCCTTAAGTACCACATGGTGTATGACCACGGTGAATCACATAGAATTTACAAAAAGAAATTAACTTGGAATAAGCAAGTTAAGCACACGTGAGAATTCAATACAAGAAAGCTAATATCAGAAATAAGAATGGCTGAAGGCCGAAGTAATGACTGTTATGAAAGCAGATTGTGCAATCGGTCATACCAAGATAGGAAAGACGGAATCAATCCAGAAATTTCGAGAAAGAATTAAGTATGCTCGCGAAAACAGACAACATACGATAATGTTAGTTAAAAACAACAAGGAATTCAAACATACTAAGTTTACACAAAGTCTGAAGGCCACACACTGGTATTCTAACTTGGAAACCGGGCACAAAAATCATTACTGGAATGAAAATACAAATTCTAAATTTACACTGAATTACTCGATTTATGAAAAGTAAGAAACACTTCATCTCGCATAGCGAAAGAAATACTGAAGAAATACTGAAATACTGATTAACCAACTGCCTGATCACAAATAAAGTCCTAACAGCGTGCCGTCCCCTCAGCATGATTCGAGGAAATACTCACTTCAGCGGTCGAGGCAAGAGTGATGCCTCAGGCCGTGGTCAGACCCTTCCCTCTCTGCACCGGATGGTAAGGAACGTTCAAAGCGATGCAGGGTGTGTTCACAAAGCCTAATGTCTACCGACCCTCGCTACCTGAGGGAGAGGATACCATCTACTACAGCTCCAGAGAGGTCTCTCTTGTCACATCCTTCGTCCGTGATTAAGTTGGTACTACGCTAAGAAAAGCCCACCTCGCCATCTTGCCACGTAAGGGTGTCTTTGGCTTCCCAGCAGACGGCAGTGCAGACGGCATACGAAGTCATGCGTTCTTAACTAAAGTAAACGGGGCCTAAAGTGCGAGTAAACCATTGCGCGGCAATCAGTCAATATTAAAGCGACCTTCCACATTCATGCGGACACACAAGATCAGTCACTCGGCTGGAAACACATATAAACATGGGGCATTGATCATTAATAAAGGAATAAAATAATTGACATACAAATAAACAGTATTAATGGTGGAGAAACACTTAAGAGTAATGAATAACTCAAAATGGAACACGACCACACATTCAGCGGACGTGTTTCACCGTGTCTGCACTTTGAGGTCTAATACAAGCACTTTCAGGTGTATGGTACTGTCGTATATGTGCGTTATGCGCTGTTATAAGTACTTTAAGCAGAGAGTTTTTTACGCTGCTGACTGAATATGTAATGATAAACTGACGCCATAAAGTTACATATAATATTCTTCCTGTGGTACTGATGTCTTCTTTGTTTCTCTGTGTTAAAATGTTCCTCGAGGTTTCTGCATGTCGCACACCACTGTCCTGTTTACGATTACCTGTTATTCCAAGAATGGTTTCGTGACATTCCGAGCGTTGAGGTCAGATGTGTCCTTGTGAGTGCGTTTTCCTTCTGGTTTCGCTCAGATAAGGTTGCCTGGCCGTCTGTTTGTAGTTCGACTCAGGTCTTACAGTCAGGCAGGTAACAACTGCGATGTACTTCAGTGAATACTGCGCAGGCACGACACTAACCTATGGGGAGACCCACCGTAATGCAGCTGAGGCCCGAAAGGCTTTGGTGATAACTTTCTGCTGCGCGTATTCTTAGATGTACAGATTCGATTAATCTAATGTTGTCCAGAGCGTTAAGGAGTGTTTTGGAGCACATTCCACGATCGGAAAGCTTAGCTTAAACGAAAGTAATATGTATGTACAATGAAGTATGAACAAAAACGTTATCAGGATTTTAATTTAGATTGCACTGTTATATGTAATAATAATAATAATAATAATGACTCGTGCGAATACTTTACAGCTTTAGTGATCACTGACGTAAAGTGAAAATAAATAAGTATTGATCCGCTGAGTGTCCTTAGACCAAAACTATTTACGTTAATTAGAACCGTAGATGTTGTTGCTGGAATGTGCAAAAAACTGTTCAACAAAACGAAAGTCATTTTAATGTGCACTCATAACTTCCTTCTGAATCAACTCGTTTAAGTTTTTAAACACTTCAATGCTAGATTTGAATACGCTGATTGTTTCAGGGTTAAAAACGAATTGCATACCTTAATTAGAACCGTAGCTATATTCACTAATAGTTTTTTTTTCAGGATGAATTAATGCAAGTATCTGTAAGCGTTTATGAAACAACTTGATCCTCTAAGCATTCATAAGCCAAGAAGAACGGCGTACCTTAATCGCACCATTTTAGATCATTCTGACTGGCAATAATTCTGAACAGATCCCCTAATTCTTTTGACCAGTGTACTAGATTGTGAAGCGTTGCCTCTATCTGCGTCTGTGATTCCAAATGAAATCGTTAAATATTCCTGGCTTGTTTGAGCTTCCGAACGCTCCTGTGCTACTATTTGGCATCGCTTCCTGTAGTTCCGTAAACTCCGCACTAAAATGTTTGTAAACGTATTGGACAAACTGCTATCATTATCAGTGCTTAGTCTTAGAAACTACTGAAACCTTTCAGACAAGGCATCCAATATATTGCACACCGGCTTTTTACACATTTTGTAACATTAAACGGTTTCGTTCACCACTAAGACTAAGAGGCCGCTTATACTGGACATTTGTCGATTTTACTTTCGTGGTTCAAGCTGGCCTCTGTCATCAGAATTTAGTAGTACAGACCGTGTTATGAATTTATTGGAATTTTTTTAATTTTTGAAACCAAGTACGACATACAAAAAATAGGGTCTAATAGACATGAAAATGTATAAAAATATATTTTGTACTGTTTCTAAAATAATTCAGGACTGAAGGGGTTAAATTAAGGACAATACACACACCCTATCTCCAGGGAGGACTCGAACCTCCGACGGCGAGCAACCGCGCGATTCAGCACCAAGGTTGCCTTAAAGGAAGAAAACATAATGGAGCGTCAGGTCAAGAGTGAAGCGTGAGCTGCGCTTTTTTTTTGAATGGAGGCGGCAGCGGCGCTGCGGGCCGCCGAAAGAACGACCCTGACAGTTCGCGCACGTGGGCCGCAGAGGGTGGGGGGGGGGGGGACACTGAAGCACCAACCTGAGCTCTGGAATCCGTAAACGTTGCCGGGGTAACGGTGCCGCGTTGCCACCCTGCCACTCAAGGTCGTGCGGGGTTGCGTGCTTCAGTCGCTGCAAAGCATCTGTCGCGTGTTCATCGTTCGTCTCGTTGTGTTACAAAAACAACATAAATCATTTATGAAATTGATACAATTGCTGAAGAAAATGGTCATAGAGTGTTGCGCCTTCCACCATATCATTGCCATTTCAATGCAATAGAACTCGCGTGGGCTCAGGTGAAATCGTACGTTGCAGAAATAATAAACGTTTTTCATTAACAAAAGTAGAATTCTTAGTTCGTGAAGCACTGGGCAGTATTACTCCCACAAAATGGAACAATGTTGTCACACATACGTGGCATCTCTTAGAAGAGGCATGGGAACGAGAAGGTACACTAGAAGGACGGGTAGAAGAATTAATAATAAGACTAGGGGACGATAGTAGCAGTAGCAGCGGTGCATTGCACATGATGCTGGCCGCGACTGATTTTTAATGTATAGTTTGTTTCGCAACCAAAGATCATTTACTGAAAAATTACGTTATTTTATTTCTACTTCTGTGACCAATAGACTAGCTGTCAAAACTGATCTGATAATATTACTCACACACTATATTATGGCAGTCAACAGCGACCATAAACGAATGAGACAAAAACTCTTTTTATGTAAGAAGACAAATCATTTCACTGGAAGAGGCGATTTTACTACTTGTAAAGTGGTAGTTCTTATTTGTTTACCCTCTCGGCAGACTGGCACAAAACAGTGTCCGAGTAATAACAGCGAGTCTGTGGAAAATAGTTATAGAAGATGAAATACATAAACAAAATTCTTCAACTAGCGAACTTTGGCGAAAGACTATATGATACATTATATTTAATGGAATACTGGAACGTATGAAGCTTTAACTCGACATATATTTCTAAACCTTTTTTTATTGAAAAAGAGTGTTTTTCATTACTTCGTTGTTGTTCTCGTTCGTTCATGCTTTATTAGTACATAGCAACGGCCCAAAATTTTCGGACGTGATATTCGTTTGCCGGCGACCGACACGGCGTAACAACAAACAGCCGCGTATCAGTATTGGCAACATAGCCGCTAGCTGTCAGAGTCGTTCTCTCGGCGGTTCGACTGTAGTAGAGCGGCGGGGCTCGCTGCCCGACTCAGCACGTGTCGCCGGACAGCGCAGACGACCAGTTGTACGAGTGTAGCGCACTCAAAATGGTACCGGTTTTAGAGATGAGAAACTATGCTGCCCACCCCGTAAATCATGAGCGTAAACAATTCCTCCAATATCGCCGTTTATTCCTCCTGCTAAAGAAATTTCCTGGCCGTTTCTTCAATATATAAGGATGAATTACAGCTCATTTCAGCACATATATAAGTTGATTGCACCACATATGAAATCGAATTTTATTGACTTTGTAAAGCAGCCAACTGAATCTGAAGAGAAGCTAGTCAATACTTTCTGCTGCAGCGCAAATGTGAACGCTGCCTCAGGCAGTACTCGTACCTCTATCGACGTAAGTCGTATTAATATGTTGACGACCTAAGGTGGAGGGACATCATACGAGATATCTGAAGATGCACTAACCGGGCGAATAGCGTCATTGTAATAAAAAAAAATATTTGCAATCAAGACGTTCTGTTATTCAAGAATTCAACTGAACACGGTGGCTGTACTACACGACTTAAAAATGGAATGGGAAGATTTCTAGAAGTTTTTTTTTTTTCAGTACGTGAGAGCACGTTGCACCAGAATCTCCGGTTAAGAAACACCCAGCATCTCATTGGCTGACAGCTAGCGACTTCTCATTGGCCGGAGCCAAAAGTTTTGGTCTGTCCATAGTCACTCGTCTTCACTCGCCGCTCCACTGGTTTCACCCTTAGACAAGTCGTCTATTCCATCGCGGCTAACTCAGCACTACGCAATTTCAACAAAATTCTTCTGGGTATGATACCGCGTCGTCATTTTGTAAACTTTGCCGACGTTTCGGCCACTGTTGCAGGCGGCCTTCATCAGGGTCTGTGTCTGACTGCTGACAGCAGTCGGCAAAGTTTACAAAATGACGACGCGGTATCATACCCAGAAGAATTTTATTGATAGTGACAACTGCCGCGGAAGCCTATGTTTGAACTACGCAATTTGTTTGCAAATGGCAGCATTGTAGCATTCGGAAACCAGGAATACTTAACGATGCGATTTGGGATCAGACGCAAAAAGGCTTACAGATATCTCCACGACAGGGTAGCGAACGCGAGGGTATAGATACGGTAGGGTGCGGCGGTCCAGCCAGCCGGCGTCGCACAGCGCCTGCGGGCGGCAACCGGCAGAGCAGAGCAGAGCAGAGGGTCGCTGACGAGTGCGGCAGTAGCAGCAGCAGTAGCGGTAGGTAATCCAGCCGTAGCCGTGGCCGCGGCCCGCAATCGATAGCCGCTGCTGCCGCTGCCGCTGCCTGCCGCTCCGGCGGGACGCAGGCGCCAATTAAGCCGCGTCCAGCGCTCATTAGCGGCCGGGCTGTGTTGTGTGCAAATAATGCCCAAAGGAACGCACACCTGCCTGCCTGCCTGCCGTCTCTTCTGCTGCCGAGGCCTCCGCCGCCCGCGCTCCTAATTACTCCTCCTAAAGTAATGACGGCCGCCTCTGCCAAATATTATACGGCGGGGCTCAACATCAATTCCGTAACCAGCGAGGCGCCAATCTTCACTGATTTTTGGCCCATTTTAGGTTACGGAAGTAACGCCAAATTTGGGCCTTTCCGATCGCCTTTTGACAGCTAGAAATCTGAATGAAAATAACGGCTTAACCATTGTACTGAGGCGGAAATTGAATGAACGAATTACAGGAGCAGAAAATTCTCTACAAATTTCCTCTCTCGTGTTTCTGAGATATTTGCACAAATAATGCCGATTTGACACCGTGTTTGCGTCTTTGACATGTTCCCACCTTTTAGGTCGCGCCTTTCAACCGATCGGTTTCACATTTTACAGACGTAATTGTCGGCCACCGGTGACCAGGACCAAAAGTTTTTCAAATATTTTGGAGAAAAAATTAGCCGGCCGCGGTGGCCGAGGGGACTGCGACGCGCCAGTCACGGTCTGCACGGCCAGTACGGTCGGGGGTTCGAATCCCCCATCGGGCATGGATATTTGTGCCGTCCTCAGTATTAGTTCATAAGTAGTTTGTAAGTTTAGGGACTGATGACCCCGTAGTTGTCCCATAAGCTATACAAACATTTGAACATTTTTTGAAGAGTACGATATTTTGCTGTCTCAGCTCTTTACTTGAGGTATACCTCGAATTTACTTACCTGGCCGCGGTGGCAAGGGGACTGAGGCGCTTCAGTCACGGTCTGCACGGCCACTACGGTCGGGGTTTCGAATCCCCCCCCCCTCGGGCATGGATATTTGTGCCGCCCTTAGTCTTAGTTTGTAGAGCTTATGGGACTTAACAACGGGGTCATCAGTCCCTAAACTTACAAACTACTTATGAACTAGCTAATCCTAAGGATGGCACAAATATTCCTGCCCGAGGGGGGATTCGAACCCCCGACCGTACTGGCCGTGCAGACCGTGACTGAAGCGCCTCAGTCCCCTCGGCCACCGCGGCCGGCCACGCCGTTTCTGATCGACTTTTGACAGCAATAAATGCAACTGCAAATAACACCTTAACCGCTCATCTGAGACGAAATTTTTGAATAAACGTATTTGTAGAGAACAGAATTCTGAACTACTCTCCTCTCTTACGTTTTGGCCCACTTTAGGTTACGGTACGACACTCAAATTGGACCTTTGCGATCGCCTTTCGACAGTTCGAAATTGAAAAGTAAACGACAGATTAACAGTTCACCTGAGACGGAAATTTAAGAAACGAATTCGTAGGAAACGAAACTCTCTACAAGTTTGCTTTGTTATGTTTTCTACGTATATCGCAACGTTCAGAGATATTTGTAAAAATAACGGCGATTCGACTGTGTCTGCCAGTCTGTAACGTGTTTGCACTTTTTAGGTATCGCCGTTCAACCGACGGACACGAAATTTTACAGACGTAATTAATGGACGCCAGCGACGAGAACCTCCCTTTTCTAACTGTTTCTGACAAAAGATAAGTTAGTAACACTACAAATAGGTCGTTTGTGATGCACTTTTGACAGCAGGATATTCAATTGCAAACACACCTTAACCGATCACCTGAGACGAAACTTGAATAAACGTATTTGTAGAGGAGAGAATTCTCAACAACTTCGCTCTCTTACGTTATTTCCTTAAATCGCAGGCCGCGGCGGAGTGGCAGATCTTATTGGGGCGCTATGCTCCGATGCGCGAGGCCGTTCCCTATTGGGTTCGGATTCTCCCTCGGGCATGGATGTTTCTGTTGTCTTTTGTATAAGTTAGTTTGTAAGTTTAGGGGCTGATGACCCCCCAGTTAGTTCCCATAAGCTTAACAAACATTTGAACATTTTGAACATAAATCACAACATTTCAGAGATATTAGCAAAAATAACACCTATTTTGATTTCACGTGGACCAGTAAAGGCAAGACAGGTGAAAATATTTTTACGGAGAAGGATAAGGAAAATATGGGAGACATATTAAAATAATAGTTGAAAGACGTAAAAGTTAAAAAAACTGTTTTTGTCAATGCTAAACTCAAATATCAAATAATGATGGCTGTTTGTTAAATTACGTTCAGAGAATATATTACGTTTTCAGTGCATAGATATTATCACAACAGTAGAGTCGTAATAGTATCCTCCATAATTTTTTATTATTTATATTTTTATTACTTTCGTTCCAAATGTTTGAAAAAAAATCATAAAGCTGCAGGAAAACATAAAGTGGGTCGTAGAACACACGAAGACGAGGTTTTCTTACTCACAAGGTAAGCTACGGGATATTCCGACCAAGAAATTTGTATCAAACATTACGAGGTGAATAGGCACACAAAGAAAATATCTTCGCAATATAGAGTTTTGCAACCGCTAGAAACGCCACGCACGGAAACATACAGGGTGATTCACGAAGATATCAAATATTTCAATAAGTTATTCTACAGGTAAAACCAAAGAAACAAGTTCATATAAATATAGGTCCGCAAATTTTCAGTTACGAAGCTACGGCAAAGAAAATTTTGCCTGAAATTCAACAACCTCGCTAATACGAAGCCATCGCAAAACTGTACGACCTTACAGTAAAGCACGATTTCCATTTAATCTGTTGTTATTGATCTGGTGAACCAAATAAAACATGTCCCAGGCATGTATCTCAAATAGTTTCTCAGAAATTCCAAAGAAGCAAAGAAATAATTTGCCAATAATCATGATTTATTAACTAATGGTCCATTTTTAATTTTTTAAATTCCAGACGTAGCATGGCTTGAGGACTTTAGAACGTGAACCACTAAAATATCTACAGAGCTGTTTAGAGCTGCAAGTGACAGGAACCAAGATGGTTGGCAACATCCCGAATGGATAGGAACCAGAAGCAGAAGAATGCATTGCTCCATGCTGCTATGACACGAGTTCTTACATTGACCCTGTCAGCAACTTGTACCATGGCTTCACTGCAGTGCTTTGCACGAAAGGGAACGTTTGTTGTCATGTTCCTCAAATGTGTGTGCGCGTGCGTCTCATCCTCACCAGCGCGGTTTGTAAAATACGGGAGCATTCACCGAACTTTTCAGACGCACCTTGTATGTACAGCTGTATGTGTTAGTGTCCAGAGAGCACAAATGCTTCATGAGCAGCCGCGCGGGAATGGCTGAGCACTCTAAAGAGCCTTGTTTCGGATCGCGAGGCTGCTCCCCGTCGGAGGTTCCAGTCCTCCTGTGTGTGTGTGTGTGTGTGTGTGTGTGTGTGTGTGTGTGTGTGTGTGTTTTGTCGTTGTTGTTGTTGTTGTTGTTGTGGTCTTCAGTCCGGAGACTGGTTTGATGCAGCTCTCCACAATACCCTATCCTGAGCAAGCCTCTTCATCTCCACATAAGAACGACAACCTACATCTGTCTGAATCTGCTTACTGTATCCATCTCTTGGTCTTCCCCTGCGATTTTTTCCCCACACACTTCCCTCCAACGCTAAATTAACAATTCCTTGATGTCTAAGAATGTGTCCTACCAATCTATCCCTTCTTTTAGTCAAGGTATGCCAGAAATTTCTTTTCTCCCCAATTCTGTTCAGTACCTCCTCATTAGTTACGCGATCCACCCACCTAATCTTCAGCATTCTTCTGTAGCACCATATTTCAAAAGCCTCAATCCTCTTCCTGTCCGCACTGTTTATCGTCCATGTCTCACTCCCATACATGGCAACACTCCATACAAATGCCTTCAGAAAGGACTTCCTTAGGCCTAAATCAATATTCGATGTTAACAAATTTCTCTTTTTCAAAAACGCTTTTCTACCCATTGCCATTCTGCATTTTATATCCTCTGTACTGCGCCCATCATTTGTTATTTTACTGCCCAAGTAACAAAACTCATCTACCTCCTTTATTGCTTCGTTTCCCGATCTAATTCCTTCAGCATCACCTGATTTTCTTACACTGCACTCCATTACCCTAGTTTTGCTCTTGTTAATGTTCATCTTATATGCACCTTTCAGCACACTGTCCATTCCATTCAATTGCTCTTCCAGGTCCTTTGCTGTATCTGACAGAATTACTATGTCATCGGCAAAACGCAATGTTTTTAATTCTTACCCCTGAACTTTTATTCCTTCACCAAATTTCTCCTTGCTTTCCTTTATAGCTTGTTCAATGTACAAATTGAATAACATTGGAGAAAGGCTACAACCCTGTCTCACTCCCTTCCCAACCACTGCATCCCTTTCATGCCCTTCAACTCTGACAACCGCTGTCTGGTTTTTGTACAAGTTGTAAATAACCTTACGCTCCCTATACTTTACTCCTGCTTGCTTCAGAACTTGAAAGAATTTATTCCAATCAACATTGTCAAAAGCCTTCTCCAAATCTACAAAAGCTAGAAATGTAGATTTGCCTTTTCTTAATCTATCTTCTAGGATAAGCCGTAAAGTGAGTATTGCCTCCCGTGTTCCTACATTTCTCCTGAACCCAAACTGATCTTCCCCGAGGTCGGCTTCTACCAGCTTTTCCATCCTTCTGTATATAATTCGCGTTAATATTTTGCAGCCATGACTTATTAAACTGATGGTTCTGTAGTTTTCACACCTGTCTGCACCTGCTTTCTTAGGGATGGGGATTATAACATTTTTCTTAAAGTCTGAGGGTACTTCACCTGTCTCATACATCTTACACACCAGGTGAAACAATTTTGTCATGGCTGGTTCTCCCAGAGACTTCAGTAGCTCTGAGGGAATATCATCTATTCCAGGGGCCTTGTTTCGACTTAGGTCTTTCAGGGCTCTGTCAAATTCTTCTCTCAGTACAGTATCTCCTATTTCATCTACATCCTCTTCCCTTCCTACAATATTGTCTCGAAGTTCATTTCCTTTGTAGAGCCCCTCTATATATTCTTTCCATCTTTCAGCTTTCCCTTCTTTGCTGAGAACTGGTTTTCCATCAGTGTCCTTGATATTCATAGAGCTGTTTTTCTTATCTCCAAATGTTTCTTTTATTTTCCTGTAGGCTGTATCTATTTTTCCCCTATTTATACATTCTTCTACATCCTTGCATTTGCCTTCTAGCCACTCCTGCTTAGCCATTTTGCACTTCCTGACAATCTCATTTCTTAGTCGTCTGTGCTCCATTTTGCCTGTTTCATTTACTGCATTTTTATATGTTCTCCTTTCATCGATTAAATTTAGTATCTCCTGTGATATCCAAGGATTTTTTGAAGGTCTTTCCTTCCTACCTATTTTGTCCTCTGCTACCTTCACTATTTCATCTCTCAATTTTACCCATTCCTCCTCTACTGTTTTATTTCCCCCCGTTTCTGTCAATTGTTGCCTAAAGCTCCCTCTGAAATTTTTAAGAACCTCAGGTTCCTTCAATTTATCCAGGTCCCATCTCCTTATTTTCCTACCTTTTTGTAGTTTCTTTAGTTTCAGCCTACAGTTCATAACCAACAAGTTATGGTCAGAGTCTATATCTGCCCCTGGGTATTTCTTACACTGTAGAACCTGATTCCGAAATCTATGTCTTACCATTATAAAATCTATCTGATATCTTCCGGTGTCTCCTGGTCTCTTCCACGTATACAACCTTCTTTTGTGATTCTTGAACCAGGTGTTTGTTATAACTAAATTATGTTCTGTGCAAAATTCTACCAGGCGGCTTCCTCTATCATTCCTTTTGCCCAGACCATATTCACCTACTATCTTCCCTTCACTTTCTTGTCCTACTACCGAATTCCAGTCTCCCATAAAAATTAAATTTTCCTCTCCCTTAATTGTAGAATAATTTCCTTTAGCTCCTCATATATTTCTTCGATTTCCTCATCATCGGCAGAGCTAGTTGGCATATAAACCTGTACTACTGTTGTCGGTGTTGGCTTCGTATCTATCTTGACAATGATAATGCGATCACTGTGCTGGTCATAGTAGTTTACCCGCATTCCTATTTTCTTATTCATTATCAGTCCTACTCCTGTGATACCCCAAACTGATTTTGTATTTATAATCCTGTACTCACCTGACCAGAAATCCTGTTCATCCTGCCACCGAACTTCACTAATCCCCAATATATCTAACTTCAACCTATCCATTTCCCTTTTTAAATTTTCTAATTTTCCTACTCGATTAAGGGATCTAACATTCCAAGCTCCGACCCGTAGAATGCCAGTATTGTCTTTCCTGATGATCACATCCTCCTGAGTAGTCCCCGCCCGGAGATCCGAATGGGGGACTATTTTACCTCCGGAATATTTTACCCGAGAGGATGCCATCATCATATGTTCATACAGTAGAGCTGCATATCCTCGGGAAAGGTAACGGCTGTAGTTTCCCCTTGCTTTCAGCCGTTCGCAGTAGCTGTCTGGCAAAGCCACATTAGCTGATGTTACAAGGCCAGCTCAGTCAATCATCCAGACTGTTGCCCCTGTAACTACTGAAGAGGCTGCTGCCCCTCTTCAGGAACCACACGTTTGTCTGGCCTCTCCACAGATACCCCTCCGCTGTGGTTGCACCTACGGTACGGCTATCTGTATCGTTGAGGCACGCAAGCCACCCCACCTCGGCAATGTCTGTGGTTCATGGGAGTGGGTTTTGTCCTTACTGGAAGTTAAAGTAGTTTAAGTCTAGGACTGATGACCACTGCTGTTTGGTCCCACAGCTTCACAAACATTTGAACATTTAATATGCTTCGTCAGCAACACTCGTGTTACTAGAATCAAAAGTTGGTCACTGATAGAGTTACGAGGTTTTTATTTCCTACCATCGATACGAGAAAAGGGCAAGCTCAGTTTCACACGCGCGATACTTAATAGAGTCATACCGGTGCAAGGACGGTAGCTTTGCCGTCGCAAGGAAATTTACTATATTCGTACACAAACGAAGTTGAAACCGTTGTTTCCAGGCGGAAACTAGTAGTCGCTCCCATAGAGATGAAAAGTATTGGCATCTAAATCTCGTATTTACAATTACTCCTGGTCATTAAAATTGCTACAACGTGCTGACATGAGGAACGTTTCCAACCGTTTTCTCATACGCAAACAACAGTTTACCGGCGTTGCCTAGTGAAACGTTGTTGTGTTGCCTCGTGTAAGCAGGAGAAATGCGTACCATCACGTTTCCGACTTTGATAACGGTAGGATTCTAGCCTGTCGCGATTGCGGTTTATTGTATCACGACATTGCTGCTCGCGTTGGTTGCGATCCAATGATTGTTGACAATATGGAGTCGGTGGGTTGAAGAGGGCAACACGGAACGCCGTGCTGGATCCCAACGGCCTCGTATCACTAGCAGTCGAGATGACAGGCATCTTATCCGCATGGCTGTAACGGATCGTGTAGCAATGTCTCGATTCCTGAGTCACCAGATGGGGACGTTTGCAAGACAACAACCATCTGCACAAACAGTTAGACGACGTTTGCAGCAGCATGGACTATCAGCTCGGAGACCATGGCTGCGCTTACCCTTGACGCTGCATCACAGACAGGAGCGGCTGCGATTATGTACGCAGCGACGAACCTGTGTTTGGCGACATGGCGGTGAAAGCACATTGGAAGCGTGCATTCGTCATCGCCATACTGGCATATCACCCGGTGTGATGGCTACACTTCTCGGTCTCCTCTAATTCGCATCGATGGCACTTTGAACAGTGGCCGTTACATTTTAGATGTGTTACGACCCGTGGCTCTACCCTCCACTCGGTCCCTGCGAAACCCTACATTTCAGCAGGATAATGCACGACCGCATGTTGCAGGTCCTGTTCGGGCCTTTCTGGATACGGAAAATGTTCGACTGCTGCGCTGGCAAGCACATTCTCCAGATCTCTCACCAATTGAAAACGTCTGGTCAATGGTGGCCGAGCAACTGGCTCGTTACAATACGCCAGTCACTCCTCTCGATGAACTGCGGTATCGCGTTGAAGCTGCATGGACATCTGTACCTTTACATGCCATCCAAACTCTGTTTGAGTCAATGCCTAGGCGTACCAAGGCCGTCATTACGGTCAGAGGTGTTTGTTCTGGGTACTGATTTCTCAGGATCTATGCACCCAAATTGCGTGAAAATGTAATCACATATCGGTTGTAGTATAATATATTAGTCCAATGAATACCCGTTTATCATCTGTATTTCTTCTTGGCGTAGCAATTTTAATGGCCAGTAGCGTACAAACACGAAATTTGGGACAATTTCTCCTCTTATTCAAAGTTGATTTGCACGGCACTAGGAGTGTTGTGTGAGCTTCCTTACAACTTTGTGTTGTGTGCTGATGGGCAGCGTGCCGGTGCTGCGTCTGCGTGCCGCGTGGATGAGTCGGCTGCGCTGGGCGCGGTGCGTCGGCGGCTCTGGGCGCTGGGCGCGGCGCCTTCCCACGACCCCCGCTCGCATTGTCTCCGAGCTGCGGCCCCACCACCCAGCACGACACAGCACACCACAGCACAGCACGCTGACACTGACACACCGCCGCACCCGCCCAACGCCCACTCCCGGCCGCCGACGGGCACGGCCAGTCTGACACACCAGTACTAACCGGGCCACACCACTACTTAAACACACCACAACTCATTTTGGGCGTGTTCAAAGTCTCACTTGACCCTGTTGTATCGACATTAAACAAACATTATCTTATCATATTCTACAGGTTTTACCTTCAAAACATGTAAAAGATCTGGTAATATACTCTCATCAGTCCCAACATTTATACCTACACTGGTCAATACAATCAGGGGATCATTTGAGATATCTAGGTTCTGAATTGCTGTCTTCGATAGAATCGAAAATGGTTCGACGACTTTCTATCGAGTCTACCGAGTGAGGACAAAATATTACAGCATCCGAGATAGTGGTATTAAGAGAAAGTTGTTGCAGAGAGGGTTCGTGTTGACTTGTGTTTACCAAACGAATCACTCAACCAGTTGGGTTCAGGTTGTGTAGTGAGCAGGTACTGCATAGCAACAACAACATGACTTAACCAAAGCTATGGCATGCAAAGCCGTAGGAAGGTTGGAAGCGGAAATACATAGACGGAGGTGGCTGCAGCTATTTGAATGTCCCGAAGTGTAATTTACAGGTCCGCGATTTCAGACTATAGTAACCGTTAAAAGAAGGCTGGCCTAGGTCGTGCACGAGTAACATAAGGAAGAGATGTCCGTTATCTCCGGTAAACAACCCGTGTAGGCATGAGGCTGAATGAAATTCAGCTGCAACGCACCTCCAGGCAGCAACAGGATGTGCAGTATCAACACATACCGAAATAGCCTTCGGGCATGTGTCCCCTACTCACGGAGACCTGTGGTGTGTGTCCAGTTAAAACCACGACACCGTTTAGCTCGCACAAACTGGGCTGATGAACATCAGGATTAGAATCGTAACGAATGGCACCGGGTTATAAGTCTAGATTTGGCATTCAGTCGGACAAGCGTTGTTCCCTCATTTGGAGAGAACATAGAACTTGGAACAATCCTGCTTATGTGCAACAAACCATCACCATACCATGGTGGTGGACGAATGATGTGGGTAGTATTGGCGGACGGACGGACGGACCAGTATAATGTTCACACTGGCACCGCTTGAATGTAAAGAGGTATTGAGACGAAATATTTGGACATTTTGTTGGGCTCCGCGCTGGTGCCATAGGAGATGCGTTCCTTCTGGTGGACGGTAACGTACGACCCTACAGAGCTGCACTGGTGGACAGCATGCATGAAGCCGAGGGATTTGAGCGACTGGAGCTTGGTTTCCGGACTTAAACTGAATGAGCATGTCAGGGATACAACTGGCAGACCCATTGTATCCATAGCAGCACCTCCTACAACGGTTGCAGAGCTAGATTTTGCACTCGTGGAATAACGGCCAAATATCCCTCGAAAGTTGATTGATAATCTCATACAGTCTATGCCACACAGGTATGCGACTGTACTGGCCGTTCGTGGTGATCACACACCATATTAGAGGGCAACGAGAATGACTTTTCCAGTAATATGGTAGCCCCATGGTGCCTCGCTCTAAGTAAACTCCAGGTATACCTCTAGTAAAGAGCTGAGACAGCAAAATACCGTACTTTTATCACACACACAAAAAATGTTCAAATGTTTGTAATTCTATGACACCAAACTAAGGCGGTCATCACTCCCTAGACTTACAAAGTAATTAAACCAAGGACAAGTCACACACACACACACACACACACACACACACACACACCCTCATACCCGAGGGAGGACTCGAACCTCCGACGTGGGAGGCCGCACGATCCGTAACGTGGTGTTCCAGACCACACGGCTACTCCCGCGCGGCTATCGCACACAAATTACAATTGTAGCCAGTATGTAAATGAAATACTTATCAAATGTATATTGTGTAAGATATGTCACCTGATCCCCTAATTTAATTCATAATCTCATTAGAGACGGGCGATATAACAGCATCACTTGGGAGGATAGGCCGCGGTCTTCAGCGACGAAAGTAGACTCGGTAGTTAGCTCACTAGTAACAGGTAATTGTCAAACTGAACACACATCGTTACTGCTAACTTCACATGAATTTTATTTTATGAATAACGACGTCACTGTCACTACTTTTAAAAAGCAGATGTACGAAAATGGAAATTTTCAAACAATATCATCAATTCTAATTTAAATGTTGCCGTATTTGGCCACAAATGAATTCTTGTAGTAACTGCTGTGAAACATCTTTTTAATCTCCTGTTGATGGCAGATAGTGCTGACATCCAATGAGTGTAAGAAAACTAAAATATTGCACAGCTGTTCGAAATACAGCGCGGCTCTAGATCACCACTTGTAAAGAATGTAATGGGGTGCGGTGGGAGAAGCTACAAATCTCGTTCGTCTTTGGTCTTTGTAGAGGGGACGCTGACGAGCACTGGGTATGTGCAAAATGTTGTGAGACCCCATCTTCTGCCAGTTTCGTAACAGGAAGGGCATGTGTTGTTCCAACATGATAATGCTCCACAATGCACATGAACCTCAACGTGGTAGCTGCAAGACGTGCCATAATGGTGTCATCTTACGAATGTTTATTGATTGACTAGCCTGAAAACATGGTTAGGGTGCAAGAAAATGTATCCACTTAATCAGACTGTTCAGCGTACAGTCCATGAAAATGGTTTATAACCGAAACCGGTCGAAGTTATAAATGCAATAAACAGCTGATGGTTGGAAATATGCATTTCCTATAATATCCTACAGCTGTCTTCTGTCGTCTCAAAAATTTGTGAGAATATTGAGATTATGATTAATTACTATATAATATATGCGCTGATATCCAGCGCATTGCTGCCGCAAGAAAAATAATTGTGCAAACGCCGTTTGAAATTTGAGATTGTTAACTTGTTGGTCCTCTCCCTTTCTCCGTCCATAGCCTCCTCCCACTCCTTCTGTTCATCTCCTTTCACCTGTCTATTACCATCTCCCCTATCTCTTTCCTTCTCTCCCCTTTCTCTCTCCGTCTCCTCCTTCTTTTTTATCCGCTTCTTCCTCCACCTATTCCTTTGAAAGACTTTAATGGTGACCAGTCAAACAATTTGTATATTCGTAAGAACATACTCTCCTCCACGCACCACACGGTGGCTTAAGAAAGGTAGCCACTCCATTTGTCAGGGCATAAGCTACCCCTGTTCTTAATTGCATTCAGATTCGTCAAGCTATTTCAGCCTGAAGGCGTAAGAAAGGAATTAACTAATTATATACACGTATGGCGTCTATTCAGAAAGAACAGACGTCACTTCTGATCCTGCAGCTGTTCACAGAATATATGACATCAGCTGCGAATGGGCGAAGCTGAAAATGTGTACCCAGCTGGGATTCGAACCCGGGTCTCCCTGTTTCCAGGCCGCTAAAAACCTTGCTGTTGTGCGCCCAAAACATCCTATCCTGTTTCCAGGCAATTGCGATGACGACTACACCACTGGGGACATGGTGATTACCTCAACTGGAAGGAGTACCTAAGCACGCCTTCCGACAGGCACAAATATCCAGCCCTATCCTGCCCATAGTACTCAAACTCGTAGTCACTTTGTAGTAATTCCCTGAAGAGTAAGGACTCCAAAATCATTCGCAGCTGATGTCATATATTCTGTGAATATGAAAAAATAACTACAGCAGGATCAGAAGTGATGTCTGTTCTTTCGGAATAGACGCCAAATGTATATATATAATATGCCAGTGACGGGCAATGATCCTTTCGTTACTGGGATGGGGGGTGGGAAAGTTTGAAGCCTTTACTCTTATGGGAATTAGTACATAGTGATACGAGTTCGAGTACTGTGGGCAGGGTAGGGCTGGAAATTTGTGTCTGACCGGACATCTCATCTAATTTGCTTCAGAATATCACCACAAATGTAAAATCATGAAAGATTACAGGTTACATCTACATATACATGGGATACTCTGCAAATGACATTTAAGAGCCAGGAAGAAAGTTCATCGAACCACCATTATACTATTTATCTCCCATTCCATTCTCGAAAAGCACACGGGAAGAAAGAACACCTGTATCTCTCCGTTCGAGCTCTGATTTCTCGTATTTTATTCCGATGGTCATGTCTACCAATGTAAATGACAGTCAACAATATATTCTTCCATTCGGAGGAGTACTTGCAGGTGCGGTGACCACTGTCCCCAGTGGTGTAGTGGTCAGCGCAACTGCCTAGAAAGAGGGAGACCCGGGTTCGAATCCCGGCTAGGTACACATTTTCGCTTTGCCCATTCCCAGTTGATGCCATATATTCTGTGACTATGAATTAACTAATTGTTAAGCACCCACTGCCATACACCACACGAAGTTAATTGTAGTATAACCCTTTATGGCAATTGGATGTATACTACGGCCGTGCATAAAATACGAACAAAAAGACAAACGAACAAACATTTGTTAGCATATATAACAAGATTCTTCTATTGAAAAAGAATACAGATATTTGTGTTTCTTTCTTTATTTGTAGTTATTTTTGTTTGTTTGCTGCCCTAGGTTATTACTCCCCACCTAAGTGCTTACGGTGGGTTGCAAAGTGAAAGAAAAAAATAACTTTTTATGTAACAGAAGAGAGATGACAGGAAAGAGTAGTCAGTGTTGAGAGAGCAGGTAGGCGGCGCCGCGCCCTGGGCGGTGGGTGCGCCCGCGGCCACGGCGAGGCCAGGCCGGCCACAATACGCGCGGCACTCCCCGCGGCCAAAAAGACCACGGCCGCCGCCAGCACATAATTTATATTTAAGGTCATTTGATCGGAATAAAAAAACCGGTTTGCCGAGACAAAGGCTCGTACGTCGCGGCCCGCGGCTGTTTTTCGTTTTAGCACCTCGCGTCGCGCCAGTGGGCTGCGCCGGCCGCCGCTGTCCCCGGCGTCTCCCCCCCCTCCCCCCCCCCCTGGCCGGCCGCGACTGACGTGAGTAATGACTGGCCGCCATGTTTATTCATCGCCCGCGCTGCCCTCTGAATTATTCCGACAGCGCAGACGCGCAGCGGAAGACGCCCAACACTCGTTTGTTCTTCAGCTGCGCTCACCGGCTTGGCACACAGACCGCTCCGTTCTCTCTGATTTGCGCCACTCTCACTGTGCGCCTTCCCACCATCCATGTTCACAACAAATAAGGTCTCCTATACAGTACACTTATGAGTGTTACAAAAAAACTTGCCGTGTATTAATTCTGCTACTTGAGAAGCCACGGTAATGTATTTCTCCGTCATTTGATTGCTAGTGTTCTTTTATTTCGCTATCTAGATTTCGGCCTTAGAATTCCAATATCTAACTTGCTTCAGAACTTCATCACAAAAGTAAAATCAAGAAAGATTACAGATTACGTGTATATTGTGTCTTCTAGTACCAACAAATCATCTTATAAGTAACCACTACAGTATATTAACGATAAATAAGAAGCAATGAATTAAAATTTGTGATGCGGCCGGGAATCAAACCCGAACCTCCATGCTTACTAGGCAGACGTCTTACCGTTAGACCACCACCACAGACAGCCTATGGAACACAGAAATTGAATTAAAGTTTGTGACATGGAGGGATTCGTGCTTAGACTATTCCAAAGCGTCTTAATCGTTAGTGGTGTGGTGATCTAACGGTATTACAGATACAGGAAAAAAATGCCGGCCGCGGTGGCCGAGGGGACTAAGGCGCTTCAGTCACGGTCTGCATGGCCACTACGGTCGGGGGTTCGAATCCCCCCCCCCCCCCCTTGGTCATGGATATTTGTGCCGTCCTTAGGATTACCTAGTTCATAAGTAGTTTGTAAGTCCCATAAGCAATACAAACATTTGAAATGCCGGGTGCCGTGGCTCAGCATCCCCGATCAGGGGGCTGCACGCCCTCTTTAATAAAAAAGCTGAGCTTTAGTAAAAAAGCTGAGAACAAAAAAAAAAACGCCTTCTTAAGATTTAGACGCCAAGATCGCTGATAATATATTTATTTTTCTTGATAGGTTTCAATGATTTAAATAATCATCTTCACAACAGTTTACAAGGTCTTCACTTTGCAGCACATCTTATATTTTTTTAAAAATCTACGAAAACTAAAGTCAGTCGGCCACACCAAACTACCCTGCCGATTTGTTAAGCTAAAGATATTCAACCACAGATTTGTCATCAAGTATCAGAATTTACACAACTCTCGTCTTCATTTTTCTACACCCAAACGCGATTTCCTTCTGTATATTTCTTATGGGGATGTCCTTGCTATAAAGTCAGTCGGACAGACCGTTCTATCCGACCAATTTCCTTGATTTTTGCTTTAAACGAAAGGTATTCATTCGCAGATTTGTCATCAAGTAGAAGAATTAACTTAAGTCTCTCCATCCTTTATTTTTATTCAAATGCGGTATCCTCGTGTCGCGTTGAATACTTTAATAGGTTTGTTTTACAATATCGTCGGTTCTAATTAAGGTACGCATTCCTTTTTGACCTGACAACACTCAGCGGATCACGTTATTTGATTTGCGCTTTTAAACACTTGCACTGATTTATTCTGAAGAAAGGTATGCGTGAACATTGAACTTTACTTTAATTGTTCCCAACTTTTTTTTATTTCACTAATGGTGCTAAGTATTCGCACGGACCCTCTAGTGTGAATTAAAAGGTTTCTCTTTGATACAGAAAATGAATAAACAATCATGGTGAACATGTTAAAAAAAATTCTCCAAAATGGATCGTCATATTAGATTATAAGGTAAAATGTGGCTTATTCCGACGTTAATTATAAGACCAAATGTTCAAATGTTTGTAAAGCTTATGGGACGTAACTAGGTGGTCATCAGTCCCTAAACTTACAAACTACTTATCAACTACCTTATACTAAGGACGGCACAAATATCCGTGTCCGAGGGGGATTCGAACCCCCGACCGTAGTGGATAAGACCAAACTGTCTTATACGTAAGTCAGTCTTATACTTATATCATAAATAACCACCTTCTAATCTAATATGACGATCCATTTTGAAGAAGTATTTTCTAACTTGTTCACTATGATTGTTTATTCATTTTATGTATCGAAGAGAAAACTTTTAAATCACATCTGCTGCAAAGTGAAGACCTTGTAAACCATTCTGAAGATGATGATTTAAATCATTGAAACCCGTCAAGGAAAATAATATATTTTATCAGCGATCTTGGCGTAACAATTTAAAGAAGATGTATTTTTATCAGCATTTAAACAGATCGCTTTCCATTGGCTAACATGCCAGTTAACCGCTTTAAGATGTATTGCAGTATTTTACTTAATTTGACGCTGCACAGCAACTGAGAGGAGCAACGCAAATAATATAAATTCCTTATCGAGCGAAGATAGCACATTGTAAGATGTGAAAAATCAATTTTTCTCACCGAGCAGATTTCTCACAATCGAAGTTTCAAAGTGCCCGGATGGTTGCCTCTGCGCATTTGGTACTCTTGATACCCAGATTGTGTGTGTGTGTGTGTGTGTGTGTGTGTGTGTGTGTGTGTGTGTGTGTGTGTGTGTGTTGATAGCAGATGAAGATTTTCGAAAAAGGAGGAGAATAGCATTATAATTGGTCAGTTGCTATGGTTACTTATTTAACAACAAAAATACGGGACACTAATTATAATTGTATGCATACGTACGATAATTTTGAACTACTGGATCTCAGTAACAGTTGAAGACTCCGAAAAATTTAGTAATTAATACTAGAATATCATCTTAAAGGACATACAGAAATATTTTTAACTTTTGTAATGATTGGAAAGTACAGAAGTGGCTGTCCCCACAATTCTTAGTACTAAAAATCATGGTTGTTGTTGGTTGTGTCATAAACCACCCACAGACAAAATGTATTGCACAAAATCGAATCTATTTTCTCTGTTTGACTGATCTGCAGGTAGTGTACAGCGTTTAACTTTTGACTCTGTGCTGAACAATATCTATAGCCCTGCTTCTGATAAGATTACGACTCCTTATTACTGTTGAGAATAAAAACAACTGCCAGCCACATTGAAAGTCGTAGTATTTATTTACCACATGACCGGTTTCGGGCTTGTGCCCTTCTTTAGGTGCTTAAACAATCAGTATTTTATGTGTGTAGCATGTTGGTGGAGTTCACTGTTTGAAAACAAATTATTTGGTATTAACAATAGCGAAACCACATGTAGGTGGAGAGATGACAAGAACAGAAACTCTGTTTACTTACATTTAATTTTATGTCACATGGACAGTCGCGATTTGGATACAAAATTAAATGTAATTAAACAGTGTTTCTGTTTATGTCATCTCGCCACCTGCAGTTGGTTTTGCTGTTATTATTACAATTTCTTTTTTCAAACTGTGAACTCCACCAACATGCTACACATTAAAATCCTGAATGTTTAACCACCTGAAGAGGGGCGCAATCCCGAAACCGGTTTTGTCGTTAATAAATAACACCATCATTTACGCGACTGGAGCGGTTTTTATGCTCAAACCTACATGAGGAAGAGTCAGAGAGTTTAGACACATCCAACACGGGTAACGCACCTTATTACTGTGATTAAAAGGAGATATGGGCCCCTGAAGTACCGAATATTCGCCCGCATGGTATGCAATGTCCACAGTTATTTCGTCGTCCATTGGATTACATTGCTGCCTTATCCTACCTCTTCGGACCTGTTGCCTATGGAAAACGTCTGGTAGATGAATGTAGAAGGATTGGTCTAGGACACACCACCCGCTGTTACATCAGATCAACTTTGTTAATATGTAGAAGCAGCCTAGACTGCTCTACCACAACAACACATTCAGATTCTCCTTGAGTCATTGCGTAGACGTTACCAGCGGTTATAGGCAATAACGGCCGCAACACCCAATACTGAATCCATCGTTTTCCTCATTTCACATGGGGCTGTATTTTCAATAATGTGTTAGCTCCGAAATAAATGTGACTGTGATGTCTCCGGTCCTTCTTGGTGTTGCATTTCTAATTTCTACAAACAAATGTTTTTTTATGCGAAATTAAAGAGTACAACATTAAAAGTTTTAATAACCACATGTCATTAGCTCGTCTTTAACTACTCCTGACTTCCTTCAGAATGTTCGATGCTTTTAATAGACTAGGCAATTAATGCAAGGAACATTACGTGCCTCTCTTACGTGATGTGAGAATAGGGTGTTTTAGGAAGACACCGTGGTGGAGACTGAGCCTTCGAGTGACTGGGAGCAAGAGGAGGGGTCGTCCTTGCAGCGGCCTCAGTAACACACATTGTGGTCAGGCTTTCCCGGGACGTGGGGCTTCCCCTGGGATTGTAAGACAGTGATCAGTGAGCTGCATTTAACAATGTATGTTAGCATCGCCCTTGACTTCCTCAGCTTCCTGTAGCCGACCACAATGCCATGACACGGAAATACCACGCGATGCGATTATACGAAGTAGCTCTTCTAATTTGTGAATGACTCGAAGTAGTTTTCACTGGTAGACACGAGTATTATTCGATTATTGGATTATTTGACGTGATGTTTTCCAGAGACGTTATTAACTTTAGATGCGCCACGAGAACTTCCAACATTGTGTACTACAGTTGTTGTTTGATTGTAAGGAAATGCAGAACGACTTATACAATATCTCTGCTTGGTATACTGACTGGCAGTTCTGTTTAAATCGGGGTAAGTGGATAATACCACCTATAAATAAATTTACACTACACAAAGATAAAATTGTGAAGAATTCAGGAGCCAGCGCCTTCATTTAAGTATGTAAGAGTTGTGAGACTGACATTATTACAGAGGTATTTTAACTGGATGTCTTTCGAGGCAGTTGAAATTATAAGTTAAGAAATTCTGTTGCATAAATTTAGAGACCTAGAACTGGAGTAAGAATGAGTTGCGGCTCTAATGCCTCTTTTGTATATTTCGCTTAGTGATCGTAAGATCAAATATACATAAGAGCACTAACGATTATCTGCTCGCTCCACACCGTGATGAAACGTTTAGCAGTAGTGACAGTAATGACACACTGTAGTACAGTGTGCCGCTCACTTCGTAGTAGTGAATTTATATATACAGAAAAGATATTGAATTACAAATTTTCGGAAACAGTGAGGGACTAAAATGATAGTAAGGAAGTCTCGAGCGTACCATTTAAATTTATTGTCTATCGTTTCGATCCAAGTGTGGATCATTTTCAGACAGCACCTCGAACTTTAAACAGCGCCTGCTCCTCCCCACAAGTCAACTCTGAATATTTCTGAAGATGATCCACTCTAAGATCTAAACCGGTAGGATGGCTGTAGACTGTTTTATTATTATCAAGATGTTGCTCATAAGAGCACCATTAGCCATTATTTGAGCATAAATTTCAGGCTAATTGATTTCTTTTGCAAAAGGAACACATCGATTAGCATAATTCGCCTAGACGCTAGTTCTGGTTCATCGTTCAGAGTTTGGTTGTATATGGTAATACAGCTACAGAAAGACGTTGTAATGGTCACAGGAATGGGCGTTGATTAGAATTAAAACAAAAATCTTTTACCACATGCTCTTAGCTCAAATAGAAACCTAGAATCAAGATACGTAAAAACGCGATTCTGCTTTCGGTCTTTTCAAATTTCTTTATTACAGCGGTATAGAATTCTGAATGTAGTAAGGGTGAAAAATAGATAACTCCAGGTTATACCTTACCACTTATATAAAAAGCAGAGAGCAGTTATAAGAGTCGAAGGGCAAGAAAGGAACGTAGTGATTCATAAGGGAGTAGGACTTGATTGTCGGTTTTCCTCTGTCCTTCGATGCACATTGAGGAAGCTGTGTAAGAAAACTAGGAGACATTTTAAGACGCAATTAGCGTTCGAGAGGATAAGGATCCCACACTGGGCAGCAATACTCCAGATGAGGACGGACAAGCGTAGTGTATGTAGTTTCTTTAGTAGTTCTGTTGCATCTTTTAAGGGTTCTGCCAATAAAACGAAGTCTGTGGTTTGCCTTACCCACGATATATCTACGTGTTCTTTCCTATTTAAGTCCGATTTAATAGTAATTCCTAGGTATTTAGAGTTTACAGCCTTCACGTTTGATTGATTTATTTTCTATACAAAGTTTAACAGATTTCTGTTCGTATTCATGTGGACGATATCACACTTCTCATTATGTAAGAGTCAACTTCCAATTCTTACACCACAGTGATATCTTATTTACATCGTTCTGCAGTTGTTTTTGATCTTCAGATGACTTTACTAGACGATAAATGCCAGCGCAATCTGGAATCAGTCTAAAAGAGCTTCTCAGATTTTCTCCCAAATCGTTTATGTGAATAAGGAACAGCAGAGGACAAATAACACTATTCCGTGGAACACCCGATATCACCTCTGTTTTACTCGATGCCTTAGCATCGACTACTACAAACTGTGTCTTCTGACAGCAAATCCTCTATCCAGTCACAAATCTGGGACGATATTCCATAACGACTCATTTTGATTAAAAGCAATTTGTGAGGTACGGTGTCAAAAGCCTTCTGGAAGTCTAGAGCAGAAATACAAGCATTTATTTTTCCCTGTTCCATATGGGGGTGGAACAGGAGAGTAAGTAACTGGTTGTGGTACTAGGTACCCTCCGCCACGCACTTTTGGGTGAATTTCGGAGGGTGTACGTAGATGTAGATGAAAAGGCTTGCACAGGATAGGGTAGCGAGGAGAGCTGAGAATGTTCAAATTCCGCGGTGGAGTAGCCGAGCAGTCTAAGGTGCCTTGCTGCCGATAGATTTACAAAAAAAAAAAAAAAAAAAAAAAAAAAAAAAAAAAAAAAAAAAAAAAAAAAAGTTCAAATGTTTGTTAAGCTTAAGACTTAACTGCGGGGTCATCAGTTCCTAAGCTTACAAACTAATTATGAACTAGCTTATACTGAAGACGACACAAACATCCATGCCCGAGGGGGGGATTCTAATCCCCGACCGGAGCGGTCGTGCAGCCTCTGACTGGCGTGCCGCAGACCGTTCGGCCACCGCGGCCGGCAGGAGAGCTGAGACTGAAGTCTATAACAACAAGAGCCTAATTCTCGAAAGCACTACATGAGTGCTTGGTACTAGAGCAGCATTCGCTACGACCAAACTTGTTAGTGCAGTGGCAAGCTGACGCAGGTAGCAGCGGTCGGCCGCCGCCTCGCGTCCCTCGTTAGCGGAGGGCGAGCGGCGGAGCTGCACGGTAGCGGCTCGGCGCGTGTGGCCCCGCGCGGCGTTTAGCGGCTGGATTGCTGGTAATTACAGCCATTGCCGCCGCTATCAATCATCGCCCGTGGCGCAGACCGGATCGGACGCGCCACCCGCCGACCGTCGACCACCGACGGCCGATACCCGGGCCGAGTACCTCGACTCACTGCGCCGCGGGCAGCCACCGTCTCCTAGCAACAGTCGCTGGCAACGCTCGCGAGAACCGGGTGTCCGATACCGCCCGCGGACTTTGAACTATGGCACTTGCATATAGAGGGGCATGCGCATCCGCCATTTTTGTTCATCCGCGTCGACAAGACACGACAACATAGGGCAATCAGTACTGGTAAGCTTTCGGCATGGTGGCTGTACATCTTAGAATTGTTCTAATTGTTCAGAAAATGGTATTGTTTCTCCGTGGACCCTGAAATCCATGAAATATGGATAATAAACTGTCATCACATGAAACAGACACCAATGAGGATTTCGGAACTATTCGAAGTTGATTAAATAATTTGCAATTACGCACGATTTCAACACATTATAAGCTGCAGGTATATATATATATATATATATATATATATATATATATATATATAGGCGATAACAAACAGTATCTACATGTAGAGTAAAACAATATTAATTACTCTTAAAGGTGCATACTGTTTTTACTAATAACAATGGCTCATATGGCTCGAACTTATAAACAAGGTTCCAAAGTACTCCGATGTTAAATTGCACGATCTTCTGTGAGCCTACATCGTAGCTATGTTGTTTACTGGCAACGTGTCTTAACTTCTAATTGGTTCCGTATTATTCGCTTATTGACGCAATCGGTTTTTAATTACTTAATTATCTGCGTTTTGCCATAAGCCGTGAATTAAAACCTTTTTTAACATCTACGTTGTTTTGTATTAACTTATTAAAAACTACAATTTTAAGTTTCATTTTGAAGACAGTCAATTTAAAAGAAAAAAAACAACAGCAAATGGTTGAAAATGATTGAATTTGACAGCAGTAGAAACTATTTTCAGTGAGCTATTCCTCTCTTATTCACAAATCTCTTATTGCATCCTGGTTTATCATGCTAATGCACTTTCATGACTTGTGCATTGAAATAGCGTTTTATATGAATTTAGAAAAATGTCCAAAAAAAAGCCACACCTAGGATTGTATTCTGATCAAACTTATCACATCGCATTCGAAAACGTAAAGTTATCTCGAAGTTATGTAAGCGCATCTGGCATCCAATATAACTGCGTTTTCCAATACGAAAACATTCCTCCAGATACATAACCAAAAGGGGGGGGGGGCAAATTAAAAAATATATATATATATTCAACGATTTTTAAGGCTATATTAAAATAATTTATTACGACCAGATTAATTTTTATAAAAATCTTTATTTACTTCTTGATATATGTATCAGAAATGAAGCAAGCAATATTTCAAAGGTTCGAAAGTACTGTGATGTTAAATTGCACGAACTTCTGTGAGCCTTCGGAAAGACTTACGCTAAATTAATATCCGATGTTGACAAATCTCACTTCCTCAAAAACGCTTTTCTTCCCATTTTGCATTATACTGCATTTTATATCCTTTGTATTGTGACCATCACATATTATTTTACTGCCAAAGTAACGAAACTTATCTACCAATTTTATTGTTTCTTTACCTAATCTAATTACTTCAGTATTGCCAAATTTTCTTTGACTGCACTCCATTAGTCTTGTTTTGCTCTTGTTAATGTTTATCTTATACGCTCCTTTCAAGAAATTCCATTCCGTTGAATTGCTCTTACAGGTCCTTTGCTGTCTCTGACAGAATTACAATGTAGCGGCAAAACGCAATGATTTTAATTCTTCATCCTGAAGTTTCATTCCTACTCCAAATTTCTACTTGCTTTCCTTTATAGCTTACTCAATGTACACATTGAATACCATTGGAGAAAGGCTTCAGACCTTTCTTATTCCCTTCTCATGCCCTTCAAACTCTGATAACTTCTGCCTGGCTTTTGTACAAGTTGCAATTAACCTTCTGTTCCCTAAATTTTATTCGTGCTTTTTCCAGAATTTGAAAGATTGTATTCTAATCAACATCGTCAAAAGGTTTTTCCAAAACTACAAAAGCTAGAAATGTAGGTTTTCCTTTCCTTGACCTATCTCCTAGGATGAGCCGTAAAGTGAGGATTGCCTCCCGTGTTCCTACATTTCTCCTGAATCCAAACTGGTCTTCCCCAAGGTCGGCTTCTACCAGCTTTTCCATCTTTGTGTAAATAATTCATATTAAAATTTTGCAACGATGACTTTTTAAACATGGTTCTGTAATTTTCAAATCTGTCTGTGGTTACTTTCTTTGGAATAAAGTACATTTTCTTCCGCCAAAATCGCTAATTTATTTCCTGGTTTTTATCGGTTTCAGTGAACTATGTCATCATCTTCAGAGAGGTTACATTGTTCTCCTATCTTCACTGCAAAAGGTTACAAAGATTGTTAAAATCTGTAAAATCCTTTTTTGTATAGAAATAAGATAAAAGTAAACAAAACATCTACAAAATCTTTTGGGACTCACGTAAAACATCGTGTTACTCGTGAAAATGCAAAATGAGAACAGAACATTGTCAAAGTATTACAATGCGCATTATTAAAACTTGCATCACCCAAGTGTGCCCTTATATCCCTCTGCCTCGACAGTCTTATATCCTTTTTGGTTGTAACCCTCCCTCAATAATAGGGGAAACTTTCCGGCGGTGAGATGAAATCTTCATTACGTTAAGAGGACGAGCGTGACAATGTCGCTTTCCCCCATGGATGTGTTCTTTGTCAGAGTCACAGCGTCCTTTTTTTTCCCGTCTATAGCTTGTTCTGTTCTTCGCGGGCGTTGATCGTATTTGCTCGTTGATGTTCAAAGTGTTCTTGGCTCAGCTTTTTTATTACAGAGGACGTTCAGCCCTCTGACCGGGCGCACTGAGTTACGGCGCCCGGCACGTCGGCCGCTGACGCCTCGACCGCACGCAGGACGCTCGGGGCCCGCAGACAGCACGCCCTGTATCGCGGTGATCACGTTACGCGATTGTCAAACGCCGCAACAGGAAGCGGCCGCGGGGCAGCCGTTACTGGGCAGGGTCATTTCAATAAAACCTAATAACGTGACGTTTCAGCGCGTCGATTACCAGCCGCTGTTCTCGGCTGCCAATTAAGAGCCGGGCACGCTTCCACCGGCGACGGGCGTAAAAGGCCACGGGCCGCAGCCTACCTGCGCTCAGAAACAATAATCGCGGCGCTATTTAATTAAACGCGGCAAAGAGCGGCTCCGGTAGCCGCGATAGCGATCGGCAGCAGTGGAGAACAGCGCGCGGCCATATTTCATCGGCGCTGCGTCCAGTCACCGCGGCCGAGGTCGCCGCGACGCGACGCGACGCCCTGCCCTGCCATGGCGATAAGTCGCCCCGCCTGATTTATGGCGCATCGCCGCTAATGGACGGGAAGCGCGATCGCGATGTGCGGCCGCATGCCGATGCCAGCGACAGCGCCTACCAGGTAGCGGGTATGAATAATGAGAACGAAACCGCTGTGTACAATGGGGTGTCGAAAGTCATGAGATACCGACATGTGCGGTTACAGATAGCGGCAATACCGCTGTTATTTGTACTCCCGTAATATATGTGGAAAGGTTTTACAACGCGGTTATGACCGCACTGGGCAAATTAACGCACTCTGAACGCTGTGCCGGCCGCGGTGGTCGACGGGACTGAGGCGCTTCAGTCACGGCCCGCACGGCCACTACGGTCGGGGGTTCGAATCCCCCCCCCCTCGGGCATGGATATTTGTGCCGTCCTTAGGATAAGCTAGTTGATAAGTAGTTTGTAAGTTTAGAGACTGATAACCCCGTAGTTAAGTCCCATCAGCTATACAAACATTTGAACATTTTGAACGCTGACTGTTACTTGGAGTCTGATATACATGATGCACCATTTCGGAAATCGTTGGGGCTTTCATTAATAGGAGGACCATAGTGCCTGTCCATAAGTCATCTCACCTGATCTGTTGCGTATGGCGGCTAATACACTTCAAACGCTATCTCGTTGTGCTGATGTCTGTGCAAGCGCATGACTTGGTAAAGCATCTACCAAGTAGCAGATATAAATAATACAAATAAAACCACTATCTGCATACAGTGAGGCGTCAAAAGTCGTAGGATACCGATAGACGCAAGTAAACACGGCGGTACTATCTCGTACACAACGTATAAAAGGGCGGTGCAACGACAGTGCAGTGGAGGTTCTCCGGCCAGTTTCAACATATCGAAATCGACAGCCGCTGTGCTTGTGGATATAGAAAAAGTGTACCACACAGCGTGGACTGCGAACTTATTACAGAAGTTGCGACGTCAGATCCCGATACCATTGTGCACCACGGCGGAGTGGCCAAGCGCATTGATGCGCTATGCTACGATGCGCGAGGCCGTTCCTCGCCGGGGGTTCGAATCCCACATCGGGCAGGGATGTTTGTGCTGTCTTTAGTATAAGTTAGATAATAAATAGTTTGTAAGTTTAGGGACTGATGACCCCGCAATTAAGCCCCATAAGATAAACAAATAATTGGAAATTATTGGCCAGTTTCCTAACCAGTCACAGCAATCAGATACCGATTGACAACTCTCGATCAGGTCCCCGAGAGATTCAGGCAGAGGAATTAGTGCTCTCCCCCCTACTGATTGCCTTGTGCGTAAACGACATGGCGAAACTAGCGACTGTCCAACTTGTTAAATTTGCTGACGATGCGGCGTTCTTTACCGAAGGCCGTCACCACGAAAGAAACATCAATAGGCTTCATGCCAAAATGGACAGCTTAACATAATGATGCTGGCCCATTAAGATGAAAATAAATCCAGAGGTGAAAGTGTACTTCACCAGTAAGAAACCAGATATCCGATAAACCTTTTGCGTGTACAACAAGAACATCCCCTAAAGTCTGTCCACACGCTGTCTTCGACTGACGACAGACCATGGACTCTTCTACCATCGCCACATCTCTAATGTCCACAACCCGGCGACCGGGATGGCCAAGGAAATCTTCCCCTTCTTATTCAGTCAGGAACTCCCTATTCGTAGGAAAATCTGTCCCTACTAACATCATGTTGAATGGCTAGCCGACAGCTCGAAATTGTCCAAAACATGTGTCTTCGGTGGATCCTGCGAGCTTCCCGCTATACATGCATAGTAGATGCATCGGGAATTTCACTTCCAAAAGTTCGACGAGTTAGTTAAAGAAAGATCCAAAAAACTGCACACCATACTGCACCACCTACGAAAAACAAACCGATACTTACTACATATGGGAACAATCGACCCGCAGCCCTGGCATATGTTCGGGGTACCAAAGTCATTTATGCAAATCGGTAATTATTTAGGAAAAGAGTTAAGTACCCTAGTAGGCAACGAAAAGTCGCCCTGAAGTGACACAAATAAATGGTGCCCCCCCAACATTCAACCTTACCTTACACATGAAGAAGGATCACCTTTGCTGACACTCCTGCGCCGCAACGAACACAGATATTAAAAATCAGTGGAAGTTGGAGCTAGATACGCGGCACGCACCATTCGGAAATTATGTGATTTAATATTCTGAGGAGCACAAGTGTCAATAGTGTGCCCAGAATACCAAAGTGTAGGCGTTACCTCTCACCACGGCAAACGAAGTTAATGACCGAGAGCAGCGGCGTTTGCGTAGAGTTAACTAACGGACAAGCAACACTCCATTAAATAGCCCAGAAATCAATGGGTATTCATTAGGGCAGTGCTACGCAATTTGTCATAAATGGGCAGACGACCGACTCGAGTGCCTTTGTTACCACCTTGACATCAGAGACGCTCCTAGGCTCGAGACCATACTGGATGGACCCTAGACGACAGCAAAACCGTTGCTCGGAGCCCCGATTTCATTTAGTAGGAGCTGACTATAGGTTTCGTGCGAAGCTCAGGCCCTACGAAGCTGTGGACCCAAGTACTGAAATAGGCACTGCGCAACTGATAAATTGTCAGGTGGACCAGCGAACTAAGTCCATGTAGAAACAGCCCGCACCATTAGGTAGCCCCCACCAGCTTGCAAAGTACATTTTGAGCACTTCTGTCCACAGCTTTATGGGGCCTAAGCTTCGCACGAAGTAATGGTAAGGTTCGGCTACTTGGAGACCATTAGAAGTCATTTATGGACATCATGTTCCCAAACAAGGATGGAATTTTTGTGGATGATAGTCGCCATGTCAGCGGGTCACAATTACTCGCCATTGAATATATGAAACTGAAGGAGAGGCACTGAATGAAAATGTATGCCATGGCCGGGATTGTAACCTGGGACCTCCTACTTACAAGGCAGGCGCCATAGCCACTAGGCCACCACGACTTAATGGATTTGGTGACTGCACCGACTGCCTTAATGGCATGAGGCAGATTGAAATTTGTGTTGTGGAGGGAGGCTTAAGACAGTCCGTATAGACACCGTATCCGTTACGGTGTACTGGCCTAGTGACTGTGGCGACTGCCTTGTAATCAGGAGGTCCCGGGCTCGAATCCCGGCCGTGGCGTAAACTTTAATTCAATGTCTCTCCTTTAGTTTAATATCTTTAATGGATATCGGAACAAAATATGTCTCTGGACATTGATTACTTGATATTTATAATCGCGACTTATTTCGCCTCGCAGATCACTCGACGTAAATCCCATCAAATCTTTATGTAACCTTGATATAGGTTCTAGCAGAAAATCCTGCACTGGCAACACTTCCGCAAATATGGACGCTTGTAGAGTTAGCGCCTTTAAATATTCTTGCAGGGGACTTCCGAGTGATGATTCGATGCCGAGTTGCTGCATTTCGCCGTGGAAAACGAGGTTTTCTGAGTATTACGTCAAAACACACATCGTTTTATCGGTGACAATCAATGTCACCAACAATCCCATAAAGTAGCAAATATCTCTTGAGGATACGAAATGGTTAGTTGCGAGGATTGTTTGATGAACTTTAGTTGCCAGCGGAAGGCTGTAGCGTAAAATACTTACCTCTGCTAGAATATTCTCAGAGCTTAAATGTTTAGATATGCTGGTATAATCAGGAAATAAAATAAAAGTAACAAATTTTAGTGAATTCTCTAAAGATTTCCAAAATGTAATGTACCATAGGTCTATCTCCAACAACCATTCCACGTCCCATGTCCGTTAGTTCCCCTCAGTCCCTCTCCTGGCAGAGGCACCATGCTGACCGCCATACAAGGGGCCCCAGTTCGATTCCCGGCAGCGTAGATGTAGAGAAAGACCATAAAAGCGGTTCGATGAACCCTCTGCCATGTACTTACGCGGGGTCATAGCGCCATAAATGGCATTTTTCTATGGAACTTTTTAGTCTAGAAGGCTGTGGTTTCTTTTGTTTTGTAGAGAACTGTCCATTTCGTAAATTGCCTACATCGGCGATACTTCGCAGTAAACTCTTTGAACTGTGCATTTGTTTGTGTTTGACAACAGTTATCCACTAGCCGTGTTTTAGTTTCTGTTTCCTGTGATAGTTTTCATCATGACTAAACCAAAATTGGTGTTCTTACTGTCAATGATGGCTATCCTGGAAGACTACAAGTTTTGGGACACAACACCATTAAAAGTGCGATGGACTTGGACGAATTGCGAATCACGAAGACAGAGATTGCAACAAAACAATGTGTCAAAAGACGCCAGATCCAAGAGGAGATCAGCACTGCGTGAGGAAGATTGAGGAAGAGAGGAGGTCTTCCATCCAGGAGGATTCTAACATATTTTTATTTATTAGTTGGCTGTATATTAAATTTTTTTCCTTAAACGCAATATTCTCAAACTGCCCCTTTTCTCAAACTTCTGAATCTACAGAAGCTCTACTAGTATTTACCGAAATAGCTAAAATTCAAGAAATTAAAATTGTGAAAATATACTCAAAAATTATATGTTTAGGGAAAAAAATCTCAACTTTTTTCTCAGCTGTTATTGTAGAGCAATACAGTCACAAAACATGCGACAACATGTGAGAAAAACACCACATTTAGATACTCAACAGTTCCTGAGAAAACGGGGCATTTATATAGACAATTTAACATTGTCGAGATACCGCGGTACGACTCCCCTTAAATGTGATTAGCGGAGTATTCATGTACATGTATATCATCACTTTCGTCAACAGCGACACGCATTTGTTTGTGTTTGACAACACTAGTCGTGTTTTAGTTTCTGTGTTTCCTGTGATAGTTTTCATCATGACGCCACACCGGCGTCAATTAGAAGATATGCAGCAGACGGCCGAACGCCGATCGGGATATACCGGTCACTGAAACCCATGCCATCATTTCAGTTTCCATTGATGTGCAACAACCACGTCTGAAAATTTTCACAGCAATCAGCGCACTGCCCTTTTATACTGCTGTACCTATGCATAGGGCTTTGTGACCCCATTGTACAGTTGTGGCGGTTGCTATTAATATGCATATCGATCTAAGAGCGGTTGTTTTTGTGAACGCGCCGGGCTTTGCACGTGACCCGGGGGTGTAGGCGACATGTGGCGCCCTCGCCCTCGCCGCTCATTACATATTCATACACTGGCGCGCCAGCCGCCCTGCGGCGCTGCGAATCGTCGAGAGGCCGAAGGCGCGGCCCCGCCCACCGCCCAGTGCCGGACACCTGCCACCGCCTCTTCTCTGAGGAAACGCTCACAAAACTTTTTATTTTCTTCAAAAACGTTCAAATGTGTGTGAGGTCTTATGCGACCAAACTGCGTGGTCATCAGTCGCTAGACCTACACACTAATTACTTCACTAACTCAAACTAGCCGCGGTGGAGTAGCCGAGCGGTCTAAAGCGTCTCGCTGCGGAGCGCGCGGTTGCTCGCCGTGGAGGTTCGAGTCCTTCCTGGGGCATGAGTGTGTGTGTTTGTCCTTAGGTTAGTTTACCTAGGTTTAAGTAGTTTGTAAGCTACGGACTGATGACCACGCAGTTTGGTCCGATAGATTTACAAACATTTTTGAACTCAAACTAACTTACGCTTAGGACAACACAAATATCCATTCCCGAGGGAGGATTCGAACCCCCGACCGCAGAGGCCGTGCAGACCGTGACTGGCGCGCCGTAGGTCGCTCGGCCACTGCGGCCGGCTCTTATACTTCATTTCATTGTGTGATTCAACGGGAAATCGTTAAGCTACAAAGCGGACAGACATGACAGAGGTTCCAACACTGTTCAAACCGTGGAGGTATAAGGAAGGGAGATGTCACTACAGGCCGGCCGCGGTGGCCGAGGGGACTGAGGCGCTTCAGTCACGGTCTGCGCGGCCACTACGGTCGGGGGTTTGAATCCCCCCTCGGGCATGGATATTTGTGCCGTCCTTAGGATAAGCTAGTTGGTAAGTAGTTTGTAAGTTTAGGGACTGATGACCCCGCAGTTAAGTCCCTTAAGCTTAACAAACATTTGAACATTTGTCACTACAGGCTTCCGCTGTACATTGTTTTGAAGCCAATGGGCCGTGCCTGCCGCCATCTTTGATGATTCAAAACGTTTTAGTACACTGTCGTTTACGATTACTTGTTCTTAATTTCTGTCACATGCAGCCAATAACTATTTCAAATTCTCATAATGAAGTTCGGTAAATATCCCTGCAACATTAACGTGGCTTACATGCCCTGGACGCTTCGCACGACCTTAGAGATGGTCAAGTTTCGTTCGATGTCAGGAATATCGTCAAATCTCTGTCCTTTCAAAGCTAGTTTGACTTGAGGAAATTGGAAGAAGTCTGGAACATTGATATCCGACGAGAATGGTGAGTGTACACTTTACACAACCCCCATTTTATGCAATGAACTGTTTGACGATATTGGGTGTGCCTATGTGTGGGGAGGGGGAGGGGTGGAGGGGGGAGTGAACATCCACCGTACCCGCCGGATCTCAGCCCACCAGACTTCATCATAGTCCCTCCACTCATTCACATGGAAAGGAAAAAAGTTACGACATTGCTGATATCCAACGAAACGTGACGAGCACCTTTTCAACACCATCCCAAAGGAAGACTTCATACCAATTTTGTAGAACATGTATTACAGAGCTAAGCGGCATAGGTGACTGTTCCGACGGACAGAGGTAACTGTTGTTCATAATTCATCTACGTTAATATCACAGAACTATTCACCGAACTTACCAAAGGTTGTATTACAGCACTTTCGTGATTAGTATAGCTTCAGGAAAGCAATTTCAAACGTTTTTATAAAGTGTATCTGATACAGTTATACAACTAATTTCGCCTCATTGAAATTATTTGTGTAAAATAAAAATATCCAAGAAGATAATTGTCTCATAGGTCAAGAAAGCTTCGAAATTCATTTCATTTTTAATGAATCTGGGTTGATAGCTGATAAAGCTGGAAATACGAAAAGAGTGCTTGTTGGCTGACTGGCAATGAATGTTACCTGTTACAGTTTCCACTTTAAGGTCATTTGCAAAACATTTTTGGTGTTAACGTTTGTAAAGTACTTTGCTACGTTTTCATTGCCAGCCCCTAAGTATATGGAATGAGGAAAGAAGAAAAGCATGCTATGATGATTTGTGAATGCCTACTCTATTTACGAATGATAAAGTCATTTCATTCAACTATTCATTACGATCGTAACCATCATTACAACTTCAAAAGACAAGTCAGTCATTTTTAATCAAAGGTATCTAAACAATCAAATCCCTTTCACATCACGTACCGTACTTCTTCGTTTTTCTAAATGTATAAACTGTCATTAAAGGAGCCAAATGTGTCTTATAACTGGATCAAAGAAGCACTCGAAACCAGAAACAAAAGTTTGAAGCTACCTTTCTGACTATATGGTTCTCATATAATTGTAATATTTAGTACTGACATAGCTGTCATATGCACACGTCATAAGAACCAAAAGCAATTGTAAACTGTAGTCTGCTAATGTTTTGCATCAACGGAGATAGAGAATTGCTTAAGCCTTCCGGGCTGAGATGCCGTGGTCCATATATGAAACTTTCCCCTGACGTTTCGCCCTCGTCTGCAGAAGGCATCCTCAGAGGTAAAGCGGCTTTACCTACGCAGACGAGGGCGAACCGTCAGGGGAAAGTTTCATATATGGACCACTGCATCTCAGCCCGGAAGTTTTAAGTAATGACAATACCTGCCGTGAAAGCCCTCATTCTATAAACATAGAGAATGTTGACTTCAATTTTGTGAAGTCATGTCATCTTCTCTCTTTTATTGCCTACATGTTTCAGACCTATAAATTTCATCAGAAAAAATCACCTGTTTCCTTTTGGCAACGGAAGCTACTCAGCACGTATTGACTCCCGAGTTGCCACGTGCATCGCTAGCACGTGGCTCCAAGTCATTTGGACCCCAAGTCAAATTGACTGCTTCCATAGGTCAGTCACTACGATGCAGGAGGCTTGGCTGTTGTGCTGTGTCATGGTCATATTTTCATTTATTTCCAGTGCTGCATTACATTTCTGAAGCAGTCATTCCCCTCTGATCGCTTCTCCCCCTACCCCCTCTCCCTATGCGCGGTCGGGGCCTAAAGGTTTCTCCTTGCCCGTCTTAAGAAGCTGAAGTCGCAACACTGGAAACAGGTGGCTGAATGCCGGAGAATCTGCAGCGTATTGACGTGTAGTGCAGGGAAAGGCAACATAAACATGTGTAAAGGTCTTCGTGTACAGAGAATGAAAGATTATTATTTAACTACGCTACAGTAGGACAAACACTGAAAGTAGTTACTTCCATAAAATATCTGGGAGTAGATATAAGGGGCAATATGAAATGGAACGACCATATAAAATCAGTCAAGGATGAGGCACATAGCAGACTGAGATTCATTGAAAGAATCTTCAGGACTTCACTTACACTGGGACGTCCACTTCTCTTTGCTGGGTACAAGCAATCCGTCGTAAAAAAATTGTTGTGCCAGTGATAACTGACCTTCCTTGTTGGTATCTTCGTACCGTAGTTGTTTCTAAAGATCCACTGAACAGCTGTAGTACACTTGTTTTTGTCAAAAGCTCGCAAAAAAAATGTTGAAATGTTTGTCAAGCTTATGGGACTTAACTACGGGGTCATCAGTCCCTAAACTTACAAACTACTTATCAACTACCTTATACTTAAACGGCACAAATATCCATGCCCGAGGGGGGATTCGAACCCCCGATCGTAGTGGCCCTGCAGACCGTGACTGGAGTGCCTCAGTCTCCTCGGCCACCGCGGCCGGCTCAAATGCTCTCCCTGAACTCCCTATTTTGCGTTTAGCGCAGAGTATCGACAAATTACCAAACCACGCCGTGATGGTACACATGAAAAAAAACTTTCAGGGTTTCTCTTCAAAATGATACATGTGTGATATTTTTACAATGTTTGGTTCTTGTGCACGCCGCAGTGGAGTAGCCGAGCGGTATAAGGCGCCTCGCTGCAGAGCGCACGGTTGCTCGCCCTCGACAGTTTGAGTTCTCCCTGGGGCATGGGTGTGTTTGTGTGTTGTCCTTAGGTCAGTTTACCTTAGTTAAGTAGTTTCTAAGCTACGGACTGATGACCCCGCAGTTTGATCCGCTACATTTACAAACTTTTGAACGTTTTTGTTCTTGTGCAATAAATAATTGAAAGTGTTCCCTGACTTTACTTACACCTTGTATATAATTTGTTTTAACTAATATTTACACATATTTTTGCTTGGTATAACACCTTTTATCCACACGAACCATAAAATAACTCCTTAGATTTTCAACATAACTGTCTTCAGTGTTTCTTCGTCTGTTCAGTGTTATATTGCTTACTGTGTGTTTTTAACGTCACCGTGCCACAAAACTTTTAACGAACTACATGTGTTTTATTTATCTTTCCGTGTCCGCCCATAATTTCTCTGTGTCATAGTTTTACATACTTCACATTTTACATCTCGTCATTGTTTTTAAATACTCCTGTTTCATGTTGTAAAGCGGCTTGGCTCAAGAGAAGCGCCTAAGCTGCTGCCAAACTGCTGGGTGCGTAACTTTCAGTGTTTAAATAATAATAAAGAAAAAGAAGAAGAAAAAAAGAAATACAACATAGAGGCAAAAATGAATTGCCAAAGTGATATGTATTTCGAAAATCGAAAATATACGTAGCAAAAGGTAAGTTTTGTGAAAGAAATAGGTAAGTTAGGAGGCAGATGTGTGTGACTGAGCCGGCGTGGTCTAGAGCAGCACCTGCCGCGGCAGCTCGCGCGCGCCCGCCGTACTCGCTAAGTTGTCAGAGTTGGGAGCGCGACGCGAAGGCCGCCCTCCTCGGCAGGCGAGGTCTCAATTATGGCAAGTCGGGAGCGGCCGTCAGCAGCAGCAGCGGGCAGCGGCCAGTGTCAATAAAACGGGCCCAACTTGCCTGCCTATCGAGTTACGGCCGGCCAGCCAACTTGCGCGGTCAGCCGCCTGTCGGCAAAGAGCGGCCAACTCCACCGGCCAGGTGCGCTACCTGCCACAGGCGGCCTCCCCATCTTACCTCACTATACGCCGATTTACTGCACTAACGTTCCAGATCAAACAGTTCTCAATCATAAAGTTTAGCCCTTGCCTTACTGAATTACTAAAATATTTTAAAAATACGCTTCAGTTCTTTTACTGTGATACTTCATGAAATGTTAGTCAATTAATAGAAAAATTCCACATAAGGATGTCAAACATTTTAACTGGTTTTTGCGGGCACTGAATTAAGTCCAGTGAGACGCTGGAAAATGTGTGCCCAGACTGGTGATCGAACCAGAGTCTTCTGTTTACTAGGCGGATGCTCTAACCACATTTTCTTATTTGTGGACTTAGAATCATGTTCACTCTGTCCTCATCATTGAGTTCTAGGGATAAAGTTAGCCGGCCGCGGTGGCCGAGGGGACTAAGGCGCTCCAGTCACGGTCTTCACGGCCACTACGGTCGGGAGTTCGAATCCCCTCTCGGGCATGGATATTTGTGCCGTCCTAGTTCGTAAGTAGTTCATAAGTAGTTTGTAAGTTTAGGGACTGATGACCCCGCAGTCCCATAGACTATACAAACATTTGATACAGTTATTTATTTATTTATTTCGCTCTTATCCTCTAGATGCAAAAGGGTAGTCGCCGTCGGGGGTTCGAGTCCCCCCATCGGAGAAGGGTGCTTCTGTTGTCCTTAGTTTACCTTCGTTTGTTTGTAAGCTACGGACTAATAACCAAGCAGTTGAGTCCGATAGATTTACAAACATTTGAACAATCTTTGTTCTAATCAATTGAGCATTGATGAATAACAAAAATCGCTTAATTTTAATATAAAATGCATTTCACTTTTCTTAAGCACATGTTTTTGCGTAGTATTCAGACATGCAGTGGTCTGGTTGTCTTGTGGTGCAACTACTGTACTTCCTTATGTAACGGTACTCCGAGAAGACTTTGCCACCCGTGTGGTTGTCGGGACCCACAGGTGGAAAAAGACTGCGTACATGAACTAATGGAACTAAACCTAAAATTAAGGACAGAAGAAATGTGTTTAATCCCATCAAAACCAACGTCACCGAAGACGAAGATAGAGGGAGATTTTATGAGAAAACTAATGTTTTTTCTAAATTAATTTGAGTCTCAGCGTTACTTTTACTATACTTCCATCTGGTAATATTCAGTACATTTCACACATTGTAAATGTGGCTTAACGATAATTTCGTGCTCTGCTGTCGCTCGCCTTCACGCTGATGTACATACGAGCCGAAATGCAGTCGGAATATAAAATAGCCGCCGGGGCGAACGTTTGGAAATCGCGCGGCGCCTCAGGCAGTCACTTGAAAACACAAGGAAATTGTGGCGAGAAGGTAAATACCGGTGGTGAATAGAATGGTCGGGCGCTCCGTCACAAATTAACTGCAGCCGCGAGAAACAACAGGCGGCTGTTTATACAGGGTTGCGCCGGTCAGCGGCCCACGGGGTGGCCGCGCCGCCCACCGATACCGCCGCCCACCCGCCCCGCCCACGCAGAGCTACCAAGAGGGCAGCAGCGGCGGGGCCCAACACCACCCTCCAGAGCAAAAGAGCCAACCGTAACGAAAGGAGCAAGGTCACACTTAAACGCACCGTCGACAACGGCGAGGCACATGTTGCGACGGAAGGGAAGGATATCGTCCGTGGCCTTGTCAAAGGAACTATTTCAGAATTATATACAGGGTGGTCCATTGATAGTGACCGGGCCAAATATCTCATCATAAGCATCAAACGAAAACACTACAAAGAACAAAACTTTGCTAGCTTGAAGGGGAAAAACCGATGGCGATATGGTTGGCCCTCTAGATGGCGCTGCCATAGGTCAAACGGATATGAACTGCATTTTTTTTAAATAGGTACCCCAATTCTTATTACATATTCGTCTAGTACGTAAATAAATATGAAGGTTTTGTTTGGAACGCTTTTTTCGCTCTGTAATAGATAGCGCTGTAATAGTCACAAATAAGTACATGGTATCGGTGATTTATTCAGTCCTTATTGGAAGTGGTCAGATGAATTCTTATGATAAATACAATAAAATGGTTGAACAGTTCGTTCGAGTGCCCCCACGAGCATGGGTCTATGTGTTGACCTCAGATTGGTTTAAATTGGGTTAAGTAGTTTGTAAACTAGGGACTAATAACCACGCAGTTGAGTCCCATAGATTTACAAACATTTTATCTTTTCCCCAACTAAGTAATCATAACTTTTTGAAATACAGATACTCTGTATATTTCGCGAGCACTCAACATGTAATTGTTAGCAGTTCAAAATAGTTTAAGTTCCCCGAACACTATTTCTACGCTCGTAAATTCTTGCATAAAAACAAACACATACCAGTTGCACTGGCTTACACGTGTTCTCGCCAAATCTAGAGTCCCGAGAAGCGACTGCCCTATCGAACCACTCCTGTAGGAGGGTGCTTCTTCTGACAAGCCTTTTACGTGTACACCCAACGCTCCCAAACACACGCTCCCCACCAGTTCCGTCCTTTGGCCGCTTTCTTATTGACCGATCGCCATTCCTTCCAAAATCGTATACATCATATTCTTAAGTAAAATCTGACCATCTGAAACCACTTCGTTACTAATATAACATCATTTAACTAAAAAAAAGACTGCTAGTTGGTATTACATAAAGTCTGAAATACGAGTGACAAACCAGCTTTCATGAACTTGCTACGTGATATATACGTAATGTATTGGCAAAGTGTAACATTAAATCGACACACTAAATTAAATATACGGAAGGTAAATCATGCTGCTTGCATTTTCAGTGTTACTGTCAAAAATGTGAAAATCTGTTTATATTTCGATTATAAATTTGTATCGGTTGAAATTAGTCCTTAAATATATTACAAGTGTGACGCTTCCAAAATGATAGCTAGAGACAACAAGCTACCATCTAAAGCAGAGTTTGTTGAAATTAAATGACACATTCAAAAGTTGATTATTTCAAGCTTTATTTATTATACATTTTCATTTTGCAGACCTGAACATTTGTAATATTTGAGATATTGAAATTATTTTTACAATCACGAGATGTGGTAATTATTCTGTTATCGCAGATGTCTTACATGTTGACGGTAAACCATTTTATAGATTATTTCATTTTATTCCGAATTACTGGAGAGATCCTTAGGAAACACTCGGCTAACAGCCCTCATTAGTTTTGAGTACAAAGCATGTGCCTTAGAAAGATTTCCGCCGATTTGGACAAACCCCCGGTCGGATACTCGGTTTAACCCGATGCTGGCCTGTTTGGCAGCTGCACCAACCGCTTGTCGCGGTCCACTATCGGCCCTTTCTTTCCACATAATACCATTACTTATAGCAATTGCCCGACTCTACGGACATTACTCAAAATGTTCAAATGTTTGTAGAGCTTATGGGACTTAACTACGGGGTTATCAGTCCCTAAACTAACAAACTACTTATCAACTACCTAACACTAAAGACAACAGTCATCCATGCCCGAGGGGGTATTCGAACCCCAGACGGCAGACGGCCGCAGAACTGCGACGTGGTCACATGGACCTCGCTATATCCGAAAATTGTCGAAGCCAGAATGAATACGCGCCCCAGTGTCTTCACACCTTGAATGGCCTCTGTCTACACGATACTTTGAGATGGTCGCATAACCAGAAATGCAGGCAATGGCAACGCATTTCGACAAATACTGCGACTGTGACTGCATGGTTGAGACCGCAGTCTCTAATAAATTATGATGGAATAAATGGTCTCAAATGTGGTGCTACAGCCGAATGATGAAAATTAGATGGGTAGATCACGTAACTAATGAGGAGGTGCTTAACCGAATCGGGGAGAAAAGGATTTTCTGACATCTCCTGACCAAGAGAAGGGATAGATTGGTTGGACACATTTTGAGACGTCAAGGAATTGTCAACTTAGTATTAGAAGGAAGAGTGTGGGGTAAAAATCGTAGAGGGAGACCGAGGGACGAATATAGTAAGCAGATTCAAAAGTATGTAGGTTGCCGAACGTATTCTCAGATGAAGAAACTTGCACAGGACAGAGTAGCGTGGAGAGCTGCATCAAACCAGTCTGCGGACTGAAGACCACAACAATAACAACAAGCATGGAAACTATGCATTTCCGGATAAAAGTTGATTAAACATTTTTTGTTTCGTATCCTGTTTTTGATCAATCCCTAGAGTTTGTACACGATGGTAATAACCGCCCCCTGTATAACACAATGCTGCAACATAAAGGTCTGTGTTTTGTAGCTGTTGCGCAGATACAGGTGGTGGGTCAGTCACTTCAGCCCCACCCATAGCCCAGCAGAGGTTAGCGGGCAGGCGCCCTCGCCTTGGGCACAGGCGGGCCGCGCGCGCGTGTTCTTACACCACAGTACAGTACAGGACAGGACACAGGCTGCTGCCTCAGAAACGTCTACATCCGAAGTACGGTGATACATTGCGGCAACGAAGCAAGCACAGAGTGTTCCAAAATATTTGCGACTATCGTTTAGTGATCATATGACGGGGAAATGTTTTTGTCGCAACATGTTTTCTGTCACTTCGGCAGCCACCCACGTGTCTTTAAAGTCAGGTAATGCCCCTAAGAGGTGGCGCAGTAGAGGCAAGGCGGTTTGTGGTGTTGCTGCGAAACATTACTATTACCCGCACTGCCGGAATGCGATTAGTCTCAATAGAATCCAAAGAGGAATGTGAAATATTTTATGAGTTGATAGTATAGACGAATTGCAATGAAAGTGCCATTGTAACGTGTGTCAAATATTAGAAACACAGATACACCTGTTAGCATGTAACCTAAATTTAAAATAAAGGCAAATGAGGACGTTCGAAGTGGATTTTCAAAAATTACACCGGCAACTTTACTGCACTTTTGACTTCTCTCGCTCACACCACGAGTAACTATTCTAAGGTCGTCTTTGCGTTCTTTTATAGGGGCTGCACTAGTCATAATTCGAACTATCAAATCGGCTCTTCTGTTTACAATTATTAATTACAATTATTGATGTGATGTCGGTTCTTTTCGCTCATGTCCGAAATAATAGACACCATTGGTTGACAGTAACAGCCGTAATTTTACGAATTGGAAATAAACATTTCGTTTGTTTCGGGGCGTTGAAATAAAATCAGCGGCTGGACGAGTGAGCAATGGAATGGAACCTCCGACCGCGAACTCCGCAGCAACGCGCTTTAGAACGCACGGCCCATGCGGCTTTTATCCTCAGAATTAGAACAAAAAAAGCAGACACATGCATACGGCAATTGATTTTTATTTATATACATTTCATTCTCGAATAGCAAGCGGGAAGAAAGAAAAAAGTAAATGTCTCCGTTCGCGCATTGATCACTCTTGTTTTGTTTTGACGATCATTTCTCCGAATGTACAGTACATGGGAGTCAAAAAAAAAAAATCAGTATTCATGTGAGGTAGCCTGCTTTCGAATTCGCCACAACTAATGATCTCTATTCGTGTGTAATTTCCGTGATTCTCTCTCTCTCTCTCTCTCTCTCTCTCTCTCTCTCTCTCTCTCTCTGTTCCAGTATCTCGATATCACAAAACGAGCTGCCCTCATCCGTAATCTTTCAATGTCTTCCGTCAATCCTACTTGATAAGGATCATACATAGCACAACAATGGTACAGAATAGGTCGAAGTAGCGTGGTGTAGACCGTGTCTTTAGTGCCGCAGTGGAGTGGCCGAGCGTTCCAAGGCGCTGAGCCAAATACTAAACCAACACTACGAGCGAACATGAACATACGACCGCGAACCGTCGATCTACCTGGAAAAAGAACACGCCTAGCTGCTGGCCGTAGGAGGTTCAAGTCTTCCCTCGGGTATGGGTGTATTTGTTGTCGTTAGCATAAGTTGAAGTATTTTGTAAGCCTAGGGACTGATGACCAGAGTAGTTAAGTCCCATAGATTTACAAACATTTTAGTCTCATTAGTAGTTCTGTGGTATCTCTTCTGCCATAAAACGCTTTCTCACAGCATTTTCTACGTGTTCTTTCCAATGTAAGTCCGTCTTAATAGTAATTCCAAGGTATTTTGTTGAATGTACGGCCTTCAGATTTCATTTATCTTATTATGAAGTTCAACGGATTCGTTTTACTATAAATATGGACGACTTCATACTTTTATGTAGGGTCAGATTCAAACTTTTCCGGTATTCAGATATCTTACCTAATCCTTATACGGTTGGCTTTGATCTTCTAGCCTCGGTGGAGTAGCCGAGCGGTCTAAAGCACCTCGCTGCGGAGCGCGCGGTTGCTCGCCGTGGAGGTTCGAGTCCTCCCTGGGGCATGGGTGTGTGTTTGTGTTTGTCCTTAGGTTAGTTTACCTAGGTTTAAGTAGTTTGTAAGCTACGGACTGATGACCACGCAGTTTGGTCCGATAGATTTACTGACATTTGAACATTTTATCTTCTATTGTCTTTACTAGACGATAAATGACGGAATCATCTGTAAACGACCTAACAGGACTGCTCAGATTTTCTGCCAGGTTGTTTATGTCCGTAAGGAACAGCAGAGGACCAATAACACTACGCTAACGAAAACCGGTTATTGAGAATAGTTTGAGAGGTTCTCATGTTGTTCCTCGCCCTTTCTGTTAATTTGATAACATACGTAGGCTGTGTTATTCCGCGCACGTTCCACTGAAGGCGAGAGTTGGCGGTGTTATTGCAGAGTTTTCGCGCGCCCCGCGATCGCAGGAGGTCGTCTCGGCAACTCCGCAGGCGGCCGCGGTCAGCCGGGGCGGCCGCAGATATGTCACTGTTTTCACAGAAAATAATTGCTCCGCGGGCGATTACTTTTTCAGGAGGCCACCTTTCCCCGAGGAGTCCGCCAACGCAAACAAAGGCCAGTTAATTGGCAGAAGGGCAGTCCCCGCAGCGATCCCACGACCTGCTGGGGAGCTGGCCTCGTGTGTGTGTGTGTGTGTGTGTGTGTGTGTGTGTGTGAGCGCACTCCGCCCAGCTCTGGAAGGATCCCCCCTCGCCTCAGAAATTACCTTGCGCGCCCTGCGGCCTGCACAAACGGCTCTCCATATGCGCTCTCTCTCTCTCTCTCTCTCTCTCTCTCTCTCTCTCTCTCTCTCTCGCACACACACACACACACACACACACACACACACACACACACACACACCACCCCCAAAATGTCGTCGCATAAGCGGAACTTCATTATTTCCTGATGGAAATGGGCTCTGGGGTTTATTCTTCGGGGGAGACCACGGAGCACCTGACTAGTAATGGAAATTCGAGTACGGTTTGTGTAAACACCGAAAAGACACGTACGTGCTTATAGCTCTTTTCATCTGGTGGTACTTTGCTACGACATGTACAACATACAGGGCGGTTCATATACTCGACAAAAATTGAACTACTGATCGCGACGGCGCAGTGGTAACACCATGGAAGAACGATGGTTCAAATCACCCTACGGCCGTCCTGATTTACGTTTTCCGTTATTTGCTCGCCCAGTTTTCCTCTACACATCTGACAAATTATCAGAGTGCGTGGTTTGTCTCTAATGACCACGGTGTCGACAGGACATCTAATATTAATGTTACTTCATTTTCCTAGACTCCATTGTCACACAAAGAAATTGTAGTTGGGTGTATTTATTTGAGTACTTACGTAGTTTCCTTTCCAATATAGGCCAAACTGGACATAATTTCATCGTTCGTTATAAAGAACACATTAGGGAGAGTAAGAAAAACCCATCTAGTTTTTAGCAGCACATGCAATCGGAAAGCACTCAGAAGGCACTATAGAAAACGCACTCAAAATTTTACAAGTAATATAGATAGGATATGAAATGAATATTCTAGAAGAAATTGAAGTATGTATCCACGCAACTAGCGAAGCAAGTAATTCATTAAACGATCAAACCGATTTTAAACAAAAAAATTACATCGATACTTTTATTGATAATTTAACGCTGGACAAAGATCAGAGATCGTACTACAATGCTAAAGTCAACCACAGACGAAATAAAGACAACCATGTAATTATAAATGTATAATCCATAATGTCCTCCTAAAATTTCTAATAATACCATAAACAGAAATACTTAACAAAATTATGCCATATCTGTTAACTCCTATATTTTTGAAAGAAAAATTTGTAAAATTTTGTAAGCGTATAGTATACTGCGGCATGACAGATGCGGTTACTGACTATAATTTGTAAATGAAATATAAAACATCACCTAATAAATAGTCAGTGAAGCCCTTAAAGCCTCTAAATACCGTACGTACTGCACACGTTTTAAGTGAAATTTGTAAAATTTTATTTTAATTAACACTAGGATTCATACTGATAAAAGAAAATGTTTTTGCAGAAACACCTGACGATGGCACTTAACGCCGAAAGATATCTTGTGATATATAAATAAATTAATTACAGTGTTTTGACTAACCTTTCACAATAAGTTATTTGTTTTGTTGCATTGCGTATTTTATTTCCACAAGGTCAAGTCTAAAAATAAACTTTTGAAAAGAAATTTGTAAATAGGAATTAATGTTATAAGTACCATCATCTCTTAAAGGTGTTTGCTATCTTCACTGTACTTGATCTAAGTATTACCAACGTTTCCAGTTCCTCCTTGAAAGTAGTTATTGGTGCCAACATGCACGTGCGTGTTATTGTGGCCCCTCTGAAACCTCGTCATCCAATGGAAACGGTTTCAAGAAGCGCTCCTTCAGAAGATCAAATTGAAACAAAAATCACTTGCAACTACGAGGGGGAGTTGGAAAATGTTTCCCCTGTCGACTGTGGACAGAGTTGTTTATGGAATAAATGAAGCAGAATGACACATTAAAGATAAGACATCTTTATTTTTCTACATAATTTCCAAGTACATTGAGACATTTGTCAAACCGCTTTATAAGCTTCAAAAAGCCGTCCAGGAGAAGGGTTGAACGGCTATGGGGAAACTTATTTTTCAACTCCCTTTGGTACAAACATTTGAAACAGTCTGCGACTAATGTCCTCATCTTCACTCCCATCAGTAGACAGGAAACGAATCACTCCTCTCTTTTCTTCCTTGGTGGGGACGGATTACGCATCTGTTATCACCATTCCTAATAAATGACTAAATGTTATGTAAGTTTCCTTCTTTTTACAATTTTTTTCAGCGTGAAGGTACAATCAAAATATGATTGACTTTCTAAGACCAACAGTTTCTTCGCAAATGATTCTGGCTGTGACAAAGATCAGTGGTTGCTCTTAACGGGCGCTGATAACCTCGCTGTTGAGCGCCCTAAAACGCCAATCATCATCATCATCATCATTGCTCTTAAATTCTCGTATACTGTATAACTTACAATATGTATCAAGAGACATTATTTGCCTTATGTCTTAAGAATCTTTGTCATCGTGTATTTTCCGTAATCGTGTCCAAACAACAGTTCAAATGTTTGTTAAGCTTAATGAACTTAACTGCGAGGTCATCAGTCTCTAAACTTACAAACTATTTATGAACTACCTTATACTAAAGACGACACAAACATCTATGCCCGAGGGGGGGATTCGAACCCCCGACCGTAGCGGCCGTGCAGACTGTGACTGGTGCGCCGCAGACCGCTCGGCCACTGCGGCTTGCAAACAACAGTTTCTGCTTCGTAATGATCTGGTTTTTAATCACGGTTATTTTCTCAGTTTTTTTAAAGTGTATTACATAACTTATTTCTTTGAACTGAGACACTGTTTGCTGTATTAGAATGGAATTTTATCCGAACATAGTATTGCTGACAGATATACTGACATCGGCGGAATACTTGATACTGAATGCGTTACTGTATTCCTTTTGGCACTACGGTAAAAAGTTTAGAGTTGTTTGCGCGTAAGATAAAAGTAGCTAGAATGATACGGGCTCTTCACTCAGTTCTTTCTATTACAAACTCTTTTTCTCTCTTCTGCATCATTGCTACAATACACCATATGTTGTATCAAAAGCACCAGAGCTAAAAACGTACCGTGTTTCGCAGTAAGTGCAGTGCAGAGGAAAGCAATACCGGCATATTTGATGTTTGCACTCCCGAACATCAAACACAGCTCTTGTCTGGATTACAGGCCGAGAGCAAATTATGTGTCGCATAACGCCGAGCCGACAGCACATGGCCAGTTTAGCGGAGCAAATCAGAATAACGCGCTTAAAACAAGCGGCGCCCAACCTGTTTTTGTATACATAAAAAAGAGCCGGCATTATTTGTAAAACAAACGCTTCGTTGGATCTGGTTATATTCCTAATGGCGCAGCAGAGCGCATTGCGTTTAATATGGCAACCATTTTCACCTGAAGTACTCTCATACATATTAATTTCGGTGGATTACAAAATCTGCTGGTCTAATATTACTTTACTGTTGCCGTTATTGTTAAATGAATTTGATTGACAGACAGTGTGTGTTTGTCCTTAAATAAAAAAAAGGCACATGGAATATTTGTCGGTATAATTAGTGCGTGGAAAGGTGTACTGTTTTTTCCACGCAAACAACTTCGCTTCTGTTACAAAAGCAATGGTACCACAAAAGAAGCCTATGTGAGGAGTAGTTAACAGGCTACACTACGAGAAATTCGAAAGTGCATTACAGCACTGCGGAACAATATTATAAGTAGCTATGATTAATTATTCGTAAAACATAATTATTGCTTTCTTTTAGAAGCTAAAATTTCAGATTCATCCAACGTTGCGACTCTTACGTGTAGTGCAAAGCGCATCCATAAAGGATTTTTTTTCTTTCAAAGATAACATACTATTTTTGAGAACATCATGGATTAACAGCGATCTTAATCATTGACTCATATAAAAGTCAGTCTAGATCGCAAATTCTTTTATTTATTTCGGTCACTTACATGACCATCTTCATAACACAACCATTATGTTGGCCACCGGTTGTTCTTAGCTGATTGAACTGAATCTTTTAGGCAGCTCCAACTGAGAGTATCGGTGACCAACATTATGACTGTGGTCTGACTGGCCGAAATCGATTACCAAATAAATAAAAGAATTTGCGATCTAGTCTGACTAGATACGCCTAGATACGCATCCCAGAAGAAATTTTCTGCGGTAAGATTTTATATTCAATGTTACTAAAATTTTCCGGGCTATTATGCCGTGGTCTTATGGTTTTGTTACTGAAACCCATAAAGTAAAATCGTTTTACATCTATACAGCCGCGGTGGAGTAGCCGAGCAGTCTAAGGCACCTCGCTGCGGAGCGCGCGGTTTCTCGCCGTCGGAGGTTCGAGTCCCTGTGGCATGGATGTGTGTGTTGTCCTTAGGTTAGTTTACCTTGGTTTAAGTATTTTGTGAGCTACGGACTGATGACCGCGCAGTATGGTCCGATAGATTTACAAACATTTGAACATCTGTACAGGCCGCTGTAGCCGAGCGGTCTGCACGGCCGCTGCGGTCGGAGGTTCGAATTCCCCCTCGGTTATGGATGTTTGTGTCGTCTTTAGTATAAGGTAGTTCATAAATAGTTTGTAAGTTTAGGAATAGATGACGCCACAGTTAAGTCCCTTAAGTTTAAAAAACATTTGATTACAAAAAAAGTCTGTACAGGAGATTTTTTTATGAATACAATGTTGAACATGGCCTATATGCAGCAACTGGATATAAAATAATTTTGACAAGTTGCAGCCCCACAAGTTGCTGTAAATTAATTGCAAAAAAAAAAAAAATTATCTACCTTTCGACCACACTACGGAGGTCATCATCAAAAATGTAAAATTACCAACGAGGAATGAATCACGGTATATTAGCGAAACATTACATAGACATTTTTTACAAAAATTACAGTTTTTACGAAAAACAATGATTAGATAACATACTTACATGAGACTTTTACAGGAGTGATGAATTCTTATCTTGTATAAAGAATTAGAAGGAAGAAAAATATGCTAGTTATTGGCTAGAAGTCTGAACAAATAGAAACTTTTAACATAGTGGCAAGCCGGTAAGGGGCTGCCGACGTGCCGGCATACCACGGCGACATCAGGCTGAGGGGGCGCGGGTCGGGCGGCGACCGCCATCTCGTAGCGGCTGTGTGAACCAGCTGCTTAAAACCAGTCTTCTATATGGCATGGCATAAATTTTACAGTAACAAAGAATAGACAACAGTTTGATTGAGGTAACAGTATTTAACAAGAGATGTGATACTTTTTTTTTTTTTTTTTTTTTTTTTTTTTTTGTAGAAATCGTGACGCAAAAGTGAAGGTACAGATATCTATTTTCAAATTCTGAATCAACAATTCAGATATTGTTTCATGAAAAGTGTTTCCATATTCAAAAATCTACATTAAGAAAATGTTAAATACTCCAAACCAGTATCACTTCATTTTTTCTAACCTAAATTTTGTACGTAAATGAATTCGTTTGTATATAATACTAAAGCACGTCACAGTTCGTTTTTTTCTTACTTTTAAAACAATGCTTTTTAAACATATATATATGACACCTACGCTGCAATACGCGACGAAAATCGTTTCCTCTTCACCAGAATATTGTGACATTAGTACAGGAATTCTTGATGTCTGTCGATGCACTCAGGCCCAGAACTAGTTGCTGTGAAGAAAAGCATTCAATTTTTTACTCCACCAATTTCAACGAAAACGGATACGGTATTTGAAACTAATGTGGATAAAATATTATTGATAAACAGCCTTTTGAAATAATTGAGTTATTTATCTATTGGGTTTAACAAAAATTAAAATCATCATCATTAAGATCATTCCATTAACAAACGAAGATGAAAACATTCATAGGTGCTGTTCATAGGTGAAATTTCATAGGTGCTGTTTACGCGAAATCAATTTTCAAATTCGTGTTGTTTATCGCAAATTATGACGAATAAATTTCGTGTCAAAAGTGTACTTCAAATGTCATTAAGCATTTGTTACTTTTCTGTAGTAGCATTGACCACACCAACAGAATGAAATTAAAGCGGTTATCTTCATATTTTATTTCAATGATTTAAAAGTATAAACGTCCGTCAATCTATGGGGTAATCTCTTGTGCTAGTATTGGCCAAAGAATTAGCAACAACACTGTAGCAATTTCATGTTACCTAGGGGTCAGAAACGAATTATGCAAGGCATGTAGCTGGGGTAACTGTCAGTCTGACTGAGTGCCAGAATTAACAAATAGCAACACCGACTTATATTTCACACGAGACCTGTTGTACTGTGTTTTGTATCTGGATGTATCAATTAGACGTAGGAAAGCTTATTTATGTGTAATAAATCGTATGAGCAAGTGTTGCTTATACAAATTCAGTTTTACACAGAGTTCGTGAGTCCAGAAGTCTAGATCACGGTGGTAACATGAGCATCAATAAAGCTTAGTATTACCGTGTTGTGAGCTGTACGTCTCTTTTGAGAGACAATTGGTGTACTACTTACGTTGTTGACAATACCTCTCCTTAGAGTTGGAATAACGCAGCTGTATACTTATAATCCTTAAAGAATTGTTGTTGTTTATTTACATCCTCTCTATTACTTTGGAGACTGCTGACCACCAAAAACATCGTTTTGTCCAGAAACTAAATAAAAAAGTACTAGTCAGATGTTGAATAGCTAGCAGCTAGTCATTAACCAGAATAACGGTTTTCTCGTGACTTCCTACTTTACGAAGATATGAACAGCAGTACTCACAGTAACAGCAGCACACATTCTCAGTGGCGGCATGACGTAGGCGACAAACTGTTACGCTCACTTGTGCTTGGCGAATTATAGTTTCGTAGTGATTTATTACATGTGTAATATTAATATTTCCGTTGCCAACCTGTTTCAAAAAATAAATAATGAAAAAAAATAAAATAAAAAATAGTAAAATTTAAAAAATGGGAGGTGCTGGGGAGGGGGTGCTTTGGCCCCATTTGTATGCCCCCCCCCCTCTCCCACTCCCCGTGGCTGCGCCACTGCAAGGCAATATACAAATATTGCAACTTCTTTGACAAAAACGAATAAATTTATTTCCGACAATGACATTATAATCGGAAAATAGTTAAAGAAATAAAAGTAAACCTGTAGAAGATACACAGAATTGAACTTTTAATTTTGTAGTCCTAAACATTTAGGAGCATATTTAGTTTGAGAGTGTCATGACGAATCCGGTAACCTTTAATCTCGTTGTTCATATGTGAAAAGAAGTATTTGAATGAAAATAGTTTCACGCAGAAAAAGTCCACCAAAAATACAGTACTCAGTTTCGATAGGTAAAGTAAATTGCAATAAGTTGACATGTTTAATGTGAAGAAGATGACGCCAGTAATTCGAGCCTACGAGAGTGATGTTGTTACTAATTCTCAAATTAAAAATAGCGGTGGAGGGTCACCTTTCAGTTTTCGTACATTAATAATCTGATGTGCCTCCACAGGAAAGTTGGAGAGGGTCGAGTTGTGGCGCCTTGAGAGGCCACCCTTTCCAATCCGGCGCAGGGGATGCACTCCAGCAGGCGCCCCGCCATGCTACACCTCCACCCTCTCGCGGACACCGACTGTACTGTTTCCAACAATGCGGCCAGCACGCCCCGGAGACACTCCAGGTACTGTTGTCCACTCTAGTCGCGTGGCAGGAGATAACACGTTATGGGTCCTCCTACACTAACACATCCAAAACACTGAGATCCACACATCCAGCAATTGAGCCATGCCCGGCGGCTGAAGAGGGTACCGCGGCAGCTATACCCCCTCAAAAATTTAAGAGTCGGTAAAATGCCCCTCTTGATTTGAAGGAATATTTATTTACAGTGAGCCGTAAGGGGATACCTATTCCTGGTCGAGCCGGGCTGGGAAAAAAAGGGGAAAAATCACTTTTACAATTTTCACGCTGTAAAAACTGTTGGTATGTGTACGTATTTTTATGTATAGAAATTGCTGATAGCAGTGAAAGGGCGGGAGGGGGGGGGGGCAACTTTTGGACAGCTACCCACTCTTAAAAAATATGAACTAGTGGCTTTTCATCACACCACGCAAATTCATTTTGGCTCTTGGTCCTCCCATCAGTTGGGAAATAGGAAATACACTGGAGAACAATGGTAAAGTTGTATATGTCTGCCATTTCATATGGTACCATCTGATGATGCTAGATATTAACTGTCAACTGTCTCTGGATTCTGTCTCGTATATTGAAGATGTTTGACTTGAAAGATACAGTAGTTTTTTATTGGTCCTCACATAAAGTTCTCTTTGAGACTGTGGAGACAATTTTGTCGGTTTCGAATTATTATTTAGCCTTCTCAGAGTAACTCGCAGGCTGTACCTCTTTTGTCTCTTCGAATAAACCGTTCGAATAAAAGTTCATACTGATCTCGGATAAGTTATCTACTATTTATTATCTGTACTTTATTATAAATTCTGGTGCTTAATAAGCAGTTCTCTCGGAAAAGTACCGAGCGAGATGGCGCAGTGGTAACACACTGGACTCGTATTCGGAAGGATGGTGGTTCAAATCCACGTCCAGCCATCTAGATTTAGGTTTTCCGTGGTTTCCCTAAATAACTCCAGGCAAATGCCGGGATGGTTCCTTTCAAAGGGCACGGCCGATTTCCTTCCCCATCCTTACCCAAAAATCCGAGCGTGGACTCCAATGACCACGCTGTCGACGGGACGTTAAACCCTAAGATTCCTTCCTTCCTTCTCGAAAAAGTACCTTCTATTACAAAAATGTGTTAGGGTATACAAAGAACCAAAACCCGAAGAATATCTTTAATTTTTTCTTCGCTTAAAGATACATGTTCAGGAAAAGTAGATGCAAATACCAAATCCGATGACTCAGAGTCTCATCAGAAATAACGCTGCAGTTTCTTACGGAGCCGAAGCATTTACTGTGTCTATTGAACCGAGCTGTTTAGTTCTCGGTAAGTGTTTGATTGTAATCGAATTAATTCCCCTTCATTGGAATTTCAGCTCTCACTCAAACATGACCATTAAGGATGGACAAAGAGATCGTATTATATGTTTAAACGCTAGTGTTTCATTTAAACATTTATTTTGCTGAATTCGTTTTCCTGTCGTTACCTGAGATTTGATATAAAACAGTCCGCATTTAATCACATTACCGACGTAGTCATAATTTTTTAACTTTTTACGTTTGTTATGACTCTGTCACTTTTGCATTTCACAATAACGTAACCGATTTCGACCAGCCAATCCTCAGACTAACAGTACATCTTGCAAGTAATTTTCGTTCCTTTGCAAACAATGCCGCTTGTTATCTATAAAAGCCGGCCGCGGTGGCCGAGGTGACTGAGGCGCTCCAGTCACGGTCAGCACGGCCACTACGGTCGGGGGTTCGAATCCCCCCTCGGACATGGATATTTGTGCCGTCCTAGTTCGTAAGTAGTTCATAAGTAGTTTGTAAGTTTAGGGACTGATGACCCCGTAGTTAAGTCCCATACGCTTAACAAACATTGGAACATTTTTTTTTTTTTTTTTTTTTTTTTTTTGTTATCTATAAAAGCACTGTTGACAACGCACCGAAACAGCATTCTCCATGCTCCTTTTATCTGGAAATGACGACTGCCTATTCTGTAACGCATATGTGATTCAGAAGTAGAAAAAAATGACATAGATTAGTGATTTGCTGTCCAATACTGCGTGGATTTCTTTCCTCAAGACACTTTGAAAATGATTCTTTTTACAAACTTATTCATTAACATTTTATTTATATTTAATTCTTTTATTGACCCAGCAACTAACTGCACAGGTGAAATGGTTTTATTGGCTGATTTAGGGTACTTAGTACCCTTCTCCAGTAGAATATTTGTGATCCTATATGTTTGACGGAACGTACAGGATCACCCACATACTTCTGAAGCAGGTCCCGAAATCGGTCAATACAACCTTTCCACCTGAGCAACCGCTCGCTGATTAAAACTAATAAAATAAAACTATTATTTTAAATAGATTGGATTTGTTTTTCGTTGTTACCTAAGAAGTAACAATAATTTTAGAATGACAAATAATAATGAAATGATTTGCATGTATATGGAGACAATGTATATATGCAGAATGATGTACTGTATAAAAGAATGATAGCAGGAGACCCAAGTTCGAATCCTGCCCTTGACACAAATTTCCTTATGATGTTTCATTCTGCATATGTATACATCATGGATGTTCGAGACTTGGAAAAGCTCGGAATCATATAATTTAATTTTTGCAATATAATTAAATAATACTGACTAACGACTAACATTGATAATGACGATAGTACTGCCACTTCTGATAGCTGCCATTAATAATGTTAATATTAATAATAATAATATAATATTTTTGGCAGATATAATATTTATGGGTTCACAAAATTAATATTGTCTGGTAGGTCGAGGCCTGTGGATGGGAAATTTAAGCAGGTTGCACCAGTTAATACCGAAGAGAAATCTGATTACAAAAGAAGGAGCTAAGGAACGGGGGTAAAGAGTGCCTTCAGGGGTGCTTCATCAACTCTCTTTGAAACACGAGCAGTAATCCTGTTTTTTTATGTAATGTAAAAGTTAACACGAGCTGAAATCGAGAAGTGAAGATGCAAATCAGAGAAACGGTTATATGTAAGGTTAACACAGAATGTCCATAGCACTGGGATTCAAAGCCGAGCCGCGCGGGAGTAGCCGAGCGGTCTGGAGTGCCACGTTACGGATCACGCAGCCTCCCGCGTCGGACATTCGAATCCTCCCTCAGACATGGATGTGTGTTTGTCCTTAGGTTAGTTTTAGTTCAAGTAGTTTGCATGTCTAGGGACATGTCCAACGTAGTTTGGCCCCATACAATTACAAACATTTGAACATTTGGAATTCAAAGCCGAGTTTCCCTGGACAGCAGCAACTGAGACGTAATATTATTTTATGCTTACAGATGTTTGGTTCTGAGACGTCGTCGTTGTTATTTGTGTTGCAGGAAGAATGTGAAGTGCGAGATCCGAGGCGAGGCGGACGGCAAGGAGCCCAAGGACCTCACGGCGAGCACCCGAGCCATGTTCCCCAGCTCGCAGATCAAGATGAGGTGAGACCAAGTCCTACACGCGATAATTAATATAAGCAAAGCTCAACGGCAGAGGTTGTGATGTTAAGAGATGTGGAACAAAGTGGCAGTTCCGTCCGTTCTGTAACGGCAGAATTTACAAGGTGAAGGGATAAATAGAAGGGAAGTAAAAAATACAGCTTAGGTGTAAAGTACACTGCTGGCCATATAAGATGCAACATCGACAAGGACCGGAGATATCACAGCCATATTTGGAAGGTAACATGTTGTACAATGGTCACATGATTGAAAATACAGCCCCATACGATGCGAGAAGATGAAACCAGTATTTCTGGCTGTGAACACTGCTACATGCCGCGGCATTGAATCAAAGAGGATATGTAAGTGTTTTTGGAGTATATCAGTCCGTGTTGCTTCCACATATTGCTGAAGGTGGTTCTGGTGTCGCAGCGGCTGGTGTACGCCAGACTGGTCGTTTTGCAGCCATGGAGCAGACGTTTTCGATAGGCGAGGGATCGAGAGAACTGGCAAGGAGACCACATGGGTGTCGGATTTTAGAATTTTTTTATCCAAAGCCTCTTTGATTCAATGCCGAGGCGTGAAGTAACGTTTATAGTAACACTCAATACTAATTTGATAACCTTCCTCACTCATGTGATCTTTGTGCAACGTATGAAATTCATAATAAATTTGGTTACTTCGTTAGATTTTAGATGGCCAATATCTAATCCACATTGGGCACAGTAAATAGCCAACCTCGAAAATTGATTATACACGTGATACGATAGCGGTGGCTTCATCAAATACGCTGCCCCGCGAAGAAAGTGAAGCGCCCAGAAGACAGGTTGGGATCGCAAGATCACTTCCATAGTCACGCATCACTGGCGGGAGCAGAGAGGCGGTTGTAAGCGGTTACAGTTGCAATACGCTGCGGCAGGCGAAACGGCAACCCATGTGCATTAGTGTTTATCGTAGTGTTTTTACCAGGATATAAATGAAGTTAACAGCCTCAGTTTCCGAGAAACCAATGGGAAGGAAATGCAGATGCCGCGTACTCGAAAGGACAACAGAGTTTAAACTGGGCACAATTGTGGCTCTCCATTTGTTCATCTGGTTGAGTCATGTAATATCTAGATCTGTGGGGCGTTTAGATCTGGCAGTGGTAAGATGTTGGACTTTATTGGAGTGCGATAGCAGGCATAACCGTCGTGGAGGTTCCACTCGCCACTGGTCATAAGAGTGGTAAGACGGTAAATGACATCATCTGCAAAACACCGAAGAGGGCTGCTTTCTTTATGTGGAAATCATTTACAAATATGAGGAACAGATAGGGTCCATGTCGCTTCCTTCGTGATATCCAGCACTTTTACTCGATGATTTGCTTTCTACTAGCTGCACGGGAATATCTGTGTGTTCTAAGTCGCCTTGCTGTGGATTGCACGCCCCTCCTCGTCGGAGGTTCGAGTCCTCCCTCTAATACGTGTGTGTGTGTGTGTGTGTGTGTGTGTGTGTGTGTGTGTGTGTGTGTAAGTCTAGAGACCGATGACTCCACAGGTTTATCCCATAGGTGTAGAAACATTGATAACTGTCTTTTACTACAAACTGTGAACCTGCAGGCATTCGGAAGTCATTAGCCTACCTAGTGGAGCATTTCGACCCCGTAGTACCTTTCTAATGCCCTAAATAAGTGTGTAACACGTGCTGTATAGTTTACTACTTCCAGGGCACGGTACTTCGACTTTGTGAACGGTACTAACGCGACAACTGTGACTTGCTTTAAAAGTCTCTTTCCGCCCTCTCTGGCCGTGTATCAGCGGCGCCGTGCGCCTTTGAAACTAGGCCTCCGCCGTTTACCTCGGCGCTCTTAATTACAGGCTCTTTGGCCGAGTGGCGTGTCGCGCTGCACTGGTGCGCCTGCTAAAGCAAGAAGCGCGCCGCTACACGGCCGAATAATTACGGTCACTGCCTCTGCGTTTGAAGACCCTCTCAACATATATTTCACCAAGTTAATTACTGACTTAGCCGTCCCCCTCATAAAATAAAAGTTGTTTGTCGTCAGTATGGAACCAGAGACGGGACGCTTTACTGAAATCTTTAGCACTTTGTGGAACATATTGTTTCGAGAGCTCTGACGGTGGAGAGAAGCGTTCTGTTTTTCTCGTCCAGAGTTATAGCTGTTTCTGTAAAACGACAGAGAAGATACTTTCCTTTTTCTGGAAGTACCAGGTACCAGCCAGTCAATAAACTACACCGTAATACCCAGGTAACGAGGTGTGCTGTCATCCCTATGCGATGTTTCTTAGCATTCGTAATGTGTTCATTTGTTTCTAAATTGTGCTTCAGAAGAACAGGTCACTATCATACTGTTAATAGGTGATCACCCGAAAATTGTTCAAATGTTTCTAAATCTAACGGTCTTAACTTATTTTGGTCATCAGTCACTAGGCTTCAAAACTACGTAAACTTACGCTAAGGACAAAGTACACACGCACACGCACACATAGACACAGACAAACACGCCCGAGAAAGGACTCGAACCTCCGACGGTGATCACCGGTGTGCTCCGCAGCAAGGCGCTTCAGATCGCACGGCCACTCTGTGACTGAACACATAAACTGAAGTACAAAGTTTTAATATTAATAATACAAGGCGCCCAAAAGAACTTACATAATTCGAAAAGTACTTTGCATAGATGTGCAAAAAATTAAAATCATGTGTTTATGTAGACAATGAGAGTGGTAGAGGAAATAGGTGCTGTCTTTAAGATTGCTTTCTATTCCAACAAGTGAAATCGCCAATAATAGTACAACTACCAAATTCTGACCTGTTTTTCGTTTCGAAAAATCGCATTGCATTTGCAATGCCACATACGTAACTCTGGAAACTACAGTCCCAGAACTACTAGGTCGATGATGTCAGCAGTAGAAATCAAAACATCGTAGTGACAATCTCTGTAAATAATGTTACTTACTGGCTTCGTTATTTCGCTTGCTTTTCTGTAAGAGTTACTTTGTCACTTGTCAACGTTATAACGAAATTTGAAGTAATTTGCCAATTTTTATTTCTTAATTTTGAGTTCAAAACAGCATTTTTGTGAAATGTTCCATGACATTTACGTCTAACATATCCGTTGACAACATAGCTACACACAGGTGATATTATCTTTTGTCATACGATGTCAAACTCAACTTGACTTCGTATGACAACAGATAATATCACCTGTATGTCGCTATGTTGTCAACGGATATGTTAGACGTAAATGTCATTGTACATTTCACAAAAATGATGTTTTGAACTTGCTGACAGCACTGAAGATGGTTTCTTGGTAAACCGAAATCGATTTGCCTGAATAAAGCAAAAGATTTTACGGCTAATGCTGCTCCTTTCATTATTGATAAAATATATTTTTAAGAAGGTTATTCGATAGATTCAACTGCTTCCTTAATTACACAATCCCAATACCTGGAAGTGCATGCCGCAATCTCCGTGTTGTATTCCATAGGGTGAGCTGTGGCTAAGCAGTGTTCTGCAACAGGCGATTTTCTAGGCTATCGTACACACATGCGACGCTTACATTCAGTACACTAATCCACCAAAGTCCTGATAGTGTGAGCAACATATTCCAGTGCAATAGACGCCCGCTTTAAGCATTCCAGTGCAATAGACGCCCGCTAAGCAAACCATGGTCATCCTCTACGGACCATAACAGCACCCCAATCGTAGACGGTGGTCGAAAAACACACTTGACACCATATTTCCGCAAAATACGGTCAATTTGTTTGGAGGCACTTCCAGCATCAAACAAGGAGTGCCACCTCAGTGCTGTCATCAGTCACCTGTTGCTGAAAGCTCGTTTGATGTCTGTCACCATTCTGACGAAAATTATACTATGTAGAAACTTAAATCCTGCGTGGAATCCTGCTCTCTCTCCTCTCTCTCTCTCTCTCTCTCTCTCTCTCTCTCTCTCTCTCTCTCTCTGTCTGTCCCTTTGGTGCTGTTGCTTACTTGATCGTTGTATGTTACTTTCCCTATATTCCCTGAAAACAGTATTAAATGTGCGTACACAATGCTACTTCCGTGCAGTTGCCATGGAAATAGTAGAGTGTTCTCCTACTGAAATATAGCTGCTCGTCGATCCTCTTGCCCGACTTCATATCCTTATGTTATTGCAATAATGCATGTATGTCCCGTCAGCAAATCGAATCCAGCGCAGTATTTCCGTTTCTTTTATTGAGTGTTCGTATAAACTGTGCAACTCTCCGGTCTTTAACACTGCTTCGATCTGACATTATTGGGAACATTGGAGTCGTTGTTAGGGTTCCTTAGCTTGTCTTCGCTTGTATTCTCAAGTGAAGTCGTGCACTCATCCTGCTTTACCGAAATCGTTTCGGCCGCACACCATGGCGACTACTTGGTCGGCTGGGAGGGGCCGGCCGCCCCCGCTAATGGAACCACTTTTCCCGGCCATCGCCGAGGCGAGGCTGGCTGAGTGTGCCATTAGCGTTAAAAGACCGCGGCTCACTCCGCACCGCAACAGTGACACACGGTGGCCTGTTGCCGGCTCCATCGTGGCGATTTAATAATGTCTCTGATTTAACGCCGAAAACAATCTGTTTCTGTTTGCACTAATTTTTATTTATTTCGAACTGGGTTTCGGAATATTTGGCATCTTCAGGAAACAGACGGCCAGCATCGACAATAAACGCTAGTCCTTAGGTTAACAAATATATTTCGTTGGATGTTCGTCTCTCTTTGTTAACATTAACTTTTTCATTTGTTTATAACAGTAATTACATTTAAAAGGTAAAGCAGTCAACAATCCGAAGATTGGTTTGAACACCACAGTGCTTTACTAGGCATGGTCCTGTTTGGAGGCGGTATGCCGTTGCCTTCCTCCGACCTTCGAACTGACTTTCCCAGCCAGTTATAGGGGGACCTACAGTTTAACGTGGGTTCCGAACCACGGTGCTAATCGGTATTTTTCACATTAGCAGCAATGCCAGAGGTGAAAGAAGTGGAAAGTGGCAGATAAAAATCCTAGGACCTAGCGGGGATCGAACCCGCGACCTCTGGATTAGTAGTCTGCCACTCTACCAGTGAGCTACGGAGCCGCAATTTAAGTGAAGCAAATTTGTTTTTAATGTAGTGGTGCTGACTAATAGCCTTCGTTAATGTCAGTATATGCCGTATAAAGTATTTCGAAAAATAAGGTCACAGTTCCGACTAACATTATGATTGTTGTCAGTGTACATATATGCAAGCACAACAGGAAAATGTTTGTAGCTAATGATCAATGTTTCCTAAACCCACATCGGTTACTAAATAAGCCCCTCGCTTTCAAGGAAACATAAAGAAAACTTCTCAGTATAATAATACGATAACGAATTACATTTAAGTACGATAATGAATAAATTAAATTCTTACAAACACAAGGTAAGAATATCACTATAAGATACGACTGCATTATATTGTGATTAACAACGAAATACAAATGTTTACGAGCACTAAATCAGTCTCAAACGCGACCCGACTTCATGCATAAGTTCCCAAAAGCTAGTGTCTGTCAAGCCGAAGATTCGGCTGATTTCTGGCCGAAACCGAAGCTAGGGTCGAAACCAATATTTTGGCCGAAACTGGCCGTAACTGAAACCAAATATTCGGTCGGCCGTTACTAGTAACATATTCAGAGCCTCTTTCATTCAATGCCGTGGCGTGTAGCAGCGGTTGTAGCCGCCAGTAGCTAAATACTTATTTCATCATGGTCCTGTCTTTAGATGTGGCTGTGTTTTCAATGTGATCTTTATACAGGGTGTCTCACGAAAGACGCCTGCCAGGCGTCCGCGGATCGCGCAGTACGGCTCCCGGCCGCCGCCACCGCATCCGCCGGGCACGGCAGCGCCCGATTCTCGGACTCCATCATGCCGCGGGCTCATACACTGAGTTGAAGTCTAAAAAACATGGCCATCTGCGTAACCTAAGCTTACCTTTATTTACATTAGATGTTCAAAATGATGTCCCTCTATGGAAAGAACGCCTTGACATCTCTTGAACACATTTGCGTAGACTCGACGAATTTCGGCTGCCGAAATCTAGGAAATGACTAGTCGACTCTTTTTTCACGAAACAATAAATTATGACAGGTTTGTGAACAATATCCTGCATCCATTTTTTTCAAGAACTTTCACCCAACGAAAAGCTGTACGCTTATTTCATGCAGGACAATGCAAGACCACACATTGTCAATGCTTCTATGGCAGAAATACGAAATGATTTTGATGAGAGGATAGTTGGCTCCTCGTTCTCCAGATCTAACTCACTGTCACTTTTATCTTTGGGGAATGTTAAAAGACAAGATGTATGCAAGCAATCCCCATACACTCGAAAAGTTGGAAGACAGGATTCGACTAGTCATTTCCCAGATTTCGGCAGCCGAAATTCTCGAGTGTTCGCAAATATGTTCAAGAGATGTCAGGCCTCTCTTTCCTTAGAGGGACATCATTTTGAACATCTACTGTAAATAAAGGTAAGCTTAGGTTCCTCATGTCGTTAAATAAAATATCTTAAACTGTACGGCTGTTGGGGGATAAGTTAATAATTTGGGATTATAACTTCTGTATCAGGTGTAACTCAGTGTATGGGCCCGTGGCACAATAGAGTCAGAGAATCTGGTGCTGCTGTGGCCGGCGGATCCGGTGGCGGCGGCCGGGAGCCGCACCGCGCGATCCGCGGACGCCTGGCAGGCGTAGGCGTCTTTCGTGAGACACCCTGTACAACGTGTTATCTCCGAATAAATTTGGCTGTTACACCTTGGCATGTTATTGGTGTTTCACTTTGGAAGGCGAGCAGTGTAAATATATTTAAATGTTTTGCTGAAAGCATGTGTGGTGAGTGTTGGTGTGTGCCGCAGACTGCTGTCGCCCAGCAGCTCGCCCGCGACGTCGCCCACCATGTCCAACTCGTCGTCGCCGACGCCGCAGCAGCCGCCGCCGCCGCTGCAGCCGTACAACCACAAGATCACCGGCATCCCCTGCGTGGCCGCCGCCTCGCGCTACACCGCGCCCGTCCACATCGACGTCGGCGGCACCATCTACACCTCCTCCCTCGAGACGCTCACCAAGTGAGTACTGCCTCTGTCTCAACACCTGCTCGTAAGTAGGGCGGCGCCGAGGCGGCGGACAGCGCCCTGGATCGTCCGGCACTGCGTGACGCGCGCTGACGACGTAACGTTGATTTTCACATCCAATTTACGGTACTTCGACAGTGTAATTTCCGTTGCAGGTGGCCTAAAGAAAATTCTAGTGTTACGTTAACAAGTGACGGAGAAAGTTTTCAAGGCGAAGTGGTAGCAGAAAGTGGCGCTACGTGGTTTGTAACCGCGGCGGAAGCTATAAGTTCTCAAGGTGCTATACTCCGTTCACCGAAAAGAGAGAGAGAGAGAGACTGTAAACAGACCGGACCGCGTGACAAGGTGTGGACAAAAAGGGTGCGCTCGCTCAGTGTCGCTATATGGTTCCATGTTGCAATGGAAAAGCGACTGCGACTATTAGTGGAGTTTTAATTCCAAATTATTAACTTATCCTTCAACAGCCGTAAAGTGTTCTATTTAACGTGTGGTTTGAAATGTTCAAATGTTTGTGTAGTCTATGGGATTTAACTACGGGGTCATCAGTCCCTAAACTTAAAAACTACTTATGAACTACTTACGAACTAGGACGGCACAAATATCCACGCCCGAGGGGGATTCGAACCCCCGACCGTAGTGGCCGTGCAGACCGTGACTGGAGCGCCTTAGTCCCCTCGGCCACCGCGGCCGGCCGTGTGGTTTCGTCATTATACTAATACTTCTTTATTTTTGTATGACATAATGTCAGGGTAGGTCTCTAAATATTCATTCATTGAGTGGTTCACTTACTGTCACTGTGTCATAAACGTTATTATGTGTGTGTTTTTAAGAATCTTGAACCTTCACAGATTACGAGCTACAAGCAACATTTACACAATTTGTAAATATAATGTTAGTGATATTAATTTACTTATAAGTGAAGCATGTAAATTTTACAAGACTATCAAAAACAAAGCGTTGGAAAATGAAAACTGGAGAAAGAAAATAAAGGTAAATTTAACTTTTCCGTACGATGCATATTATTAATAACCAGCAAGACACCTGTGTTTCCGGGATTCTGAGAGCTGGACCATCCAGTCGTCCCGGCAGATTGCCGAGTCCTCTCGGTCAATATGCTGGCCAACCTAGATTCGACTTTTACGATTTTTCTCACATAGGACTAGGTGAATACCTGGCTGGTACCCGGATATGTGTTACTCCACACGAATAAAATGATCAAAATAAAACATCACCCACGCAAAACTTCTAAAATATGTAAACTTGACATTCCATTTGAAATCAGGAGAGATCAGGGACTCCGTGGGACAGCTATAACTGCAAAATGTTGTACTGCAGTGAAGTATTTATGTGGCCCCACTCCCCTTGTCCTGTCAGGATAAAGCAAGGCTTAAAACTTAGCAGCCCCCACTACAATAATAAACAAAGAAGACCGTCTGGTGGTAAAACTAATCCTAAATTCAAATTATTTTATGATTTTTAATCTCCCGGGAAAATGGCAAACTGATCTCCACAACCGTTAATTACAACCAGTTCTATTGATGTCATTTTATTTTAGCTGACCAGAGTTAATTCGGATCCGTCCCTAGAGGCAAAGCGTAAGCCAAACAAGTGCTCATTAATCTACTGCATAACACAAGCACGAGCTTATCGTTTTAGCACCGCTGTCAAGTATAATCAACTGGACAGCAATGTTACAATTTGGAGCGACTGTTTAAAAGTGCCGTGCGGGATGTTCGCAGTGCTCAATTACCCTCACTTGTATTTCGTCACAGTTCTTCAGAACGTGCACGCCTTTTGAATTTATCGATATACATTAAAATCCTTTTCTTACGTTTGGGGAATCGAGTTTCTCAGGTAATGGAAACAGAAAAACGTCTTCATGGTCAAAAAAACAATAATGAGTGGAAGAAAATAATATATCAAAACCTGATCATACTTTGTGGATACTTTACCATGTGTAATGTAGATTTCCAGTTCTTAAGAAATTACTTTTGAAAGACTTTTCGTATTCTGTTTAGCGTGTTTCTCATTCTATGAGCACCGTGATTTTGAATTTTCAGATTAAGAAAGAAGCTCTACTAATTATCCTCGTTGTTTCTAAAGTGTTATTTATAACTGACGTTAAAACTTTCCCTTTCGCCAGTGTAAAAGTTATTACAGTCGTTGCATGTGATTTTGCATGTACCTAGGTGGCAAGACGTAATTTTATCGTTTCGAAGTACTATTTGAATATTTGTCATTTTGAAAAGTGCATACATTTTTTGTGAATCTACTGGGGTAAATCGCTGGTACATATCTTAACTTTGGTTAAGACGTTGTTCCCAACCTACTGTTATTTGTTAATGTGTTGTGTTTTGCTACGGTGTCTTACATAGGGAGTAAAATTTTGTGATTACTTTGGGGTCAATTTATTTGTAATGGCTGTATAGTGTAGTGAGTTTAGAGATTTAGCAGTTGCTTGTTATTTAATATATTAATGATTCAACGGGAAAATCCTAGGTTATGGGAGATTGGATGACAGTATTTGCTATTTTTAATGGTGTGGGTGCTTGATTTCGTGAAGGATATTTTGCACGTATGTATGGCTGTCTTCTCTACACTTCTTGGGTAAAGATTTTATTACTAGATTCAAAATAATTTTAAGGTACTGCTTTTTCCAAAAGATTTATAATTTCAAGTGTTTAGACACGAAAATGGCGCTAAATACCGACTGTCCTAATTAAACAATTTTTATCATAAGCAGTTAGTTTGAAGCGACCGTCTGTTTCTACCAACAAATTATACTGCTAATAATGCACAATTTTTTAACTAGTATTAAACAGTGCGTAGGCATCGCATGTCCCAGAATCCAAACTTTCCTAGAGGGCTTATTTATTTATTTTTAATTTTTTATTTAATTTTTTCTGTCCTAAATAACATTTTGCGCATCAAGTAGTATACAATTTCGTTCTCACACAGAGGATCCCCAACTATAGGAAGAAATTGCAAACATCTGCTGAATCGTTTCGATAAAGTGAATCGTGTATGAAATACGTCTGTTTTTATCACAGCATAATCCCCCATGAGCAGCAACAGAGCTGGATGCGACGCTTGTCGTATATGAAACGCTATATGTTGAGAATAAAAATAAAAATACAGTTAATTATAAATCAAGTTTCTATGTATTTTCCACGTTATTGCATACGACAATCTTGAACTAAAATTAATCAACCGAAAAGACTACTTAGTGCAATTTTACCTCTGTAAATTCTTTAAGAAAGTGCGAACATGATGTTACGCAGTTACTGTAACGAGTAACGAAAAGTAATTCAGTCTTTTATGCACAGAATACATCGAAATGAAAGGATTGCAAAATAAGATCTGTACTTAAGGTGAAAGGAATTTAGAAATATTGCGCATACAATATGAAGGTTCAAAGAAACTCTCAAAATACAAATTAAAAAATAAAATACTCTGACAAGGTATTTTTAATGTTCATTGATCAAAAAATCCTTTGAACCAGCGAAGCTAAGATCAGTGTTATTGATGAGATGTGTATGTAGTAGAAGCGTCAACTAAATTATTTAAAGAGTATGCACATTTATAAAACTTATTTTAGCTGACAGGCGGCGCTAGTGTGCAGCTTTGCCGACCAATTACTTTTAATATTCGTTATTTTACCTTCTCTATTATTTGCATTTATAAAAGAACAAATTTTAATTTAAAATTATACAATATTCTACAATAAAATGTTATAAAATGACATATAAAGATACTTTTAAAATTATTTGGCTGTAATTTGATTTAAAATATGACTTTTCGTTTGTGTAAATGCAAGTGGTAGAAAAAGTAGGACATTTACAAAAATTGTTGGAAACTTCCCACAATAGCCCATCTGTCAGCTTTGTATACGCATGTGCACAAGTTGTTAAATAATTTAGTTGATGCCCTACTAGATACAGATTTTATTAATCACACTGCACTTTGCTTCGCAAGTTAAGAGTTTTTTAGGTGAATGATCATTAAAATATCGTGCAAAAAACCTTTTTTAATTTGAGTTTTGAAACTTTCTTTGGAGTTCGAAATTGTACACCTAACACTTTTATGTTCCTTTCATCTTAAGTACATATGTGATTACGCCTGATGTCGAAACTACGTCATAAATAAAAACAGTTTTAGCGATCTCAACTGTTCTATTCTCAGAACTGGCCGATCTGAAGCGACCATTTTTGCACTGACGGAACTGGGCAAATTTCACGCCGCTGTTTGTCGCATACAAAAACAGTATATCTCGATAATTATAACAGGTATAGATCGGCTCTCAATTTAAAATAAAAAAATTTAGATGATCTTTAATCTTCATGAAATGCAATGTAGAAAATAAAATCAACCAAGCAATGCGGTTATACCACAGAAAATTTCGCATACAAAATTTCTCTATAATTTAGTTAATTTGATGCAGCACAGTTATCGGGAGGAATAACGAAAAGAAATTCAGTCATGTATCGAGGAGTGACATTAAAGTATAAAAATCAATAGTTTTCTTACAATCGCGAGATAAATCTCTATATAAAAGCGAAAGAACACTCATTCACACTCACTCGCTCACTGACTAAACACGAAATCTCGAAAACTACTTCACCTATGAAGCTGAAATTTGGCAGGAATGTAGTTCATCGGTAGAAGACGTAAGAAAAGAAAAGATTTTGCGATAGGAATGATAGTCCAGGAATATGATGTCATAAACAATGAAAACTTCCCCGTATTGTGACACCTGATAGTGTGACTTAGGAGAGGACTTAGCGACTTGCAACAAACTTCAAACATAATTTCAAACCTTTTGGAAACTTTTTCTCGTTGAGAACCCCAGCAAAATGATGATAGGAAAAAAGTTTGTTGCTTACTACTTTTTCGGCGGTCACGAAGTAAAATTGTCGCGGTAGAGTAGCCGAGCGATCTAAAGCGTCTCGCTGCGGAGCGCGCGGTTGATCGCCGTGGAGGTTCGAGTCCTCCCTGGGGCATGGGTGTGTGTGTGTTTGTCCGTAGGTTGGTTTACCTAGGTTTAAGTAGTTTGTAAGCTACGGACTGATGACCACGCAGTTTGGTCCGATAGATTTACAGACATTTGAAGTAAAATTACGGCATTTGGCATGACGTTACAATTTATTACTCGTAAACTATTAACTGTATGCGAGAGAAATGTTACACACAGTATACACACATACCACTGAACGTACGTTCGAAATTTTATCATAGTACGACACACAGTTCATGAGATAAGGAGTAATAAACAATTACGTTAATGCCACATCACGCATGACGTTTTGATTTGTTACGTCTTTCCTACTAACTCTATTCACGACGTATTTGCAAACGTTTTACATATGCACCACTGGATGTGCCTTCGAAATAATATCGTATTACGACATATAGTTCAGGTGCTATGACGTCAAAGAGATGAAATACATGAAACTTCACCCTAAAAAGGATGAGGCTGTAATTTACTACGACTTTACTACCATATCAATTTACAACACATTTCACAGGCAGTTTCCTAATATTCCTCTATTCGAACTCACTCACTGACGATACACGAAATCTCTAAAACTACTGCACCTATGAAGCTGAAGTTTTGCCGGTATGTAGTTTAAAGGTAGAAGATGTTAGCTAAGAAAGTATTTACGATAGGACGGAATGAAAATGCACAGCGGAGGATACATTTCCTACAGACTGATGAAATCTAGTTTCATTCCAACCTTCACAAAACTTTGCACGGTTGACCTTCAAAAGGAAGGTCACCGTCTACCTAAAGTTTCATACGGTGCATGGGGAAGAGTATCTTGCAAGATAGAAACGGATCCCTAAGTATGCTGGTCGCACCATAACTTGAGACAGTTTTTTTGTTTTCGTTATTCTCAGAACACGGGTTGTATGAAACAAAACTAGAAAATTTTAGGACAACAAAGTGCATTTTTCAATGTGATTCTGTGTTTCTACTGCATACAAATCTATAGGTTTTTTCCGATATTTATGAAATTTTGCTCACTTCACCATAAAAACAAGAGGAACGTCACTGTCTGTATAAAATTTCGTTCTGTGCACGGTGGAGGGTAGTTAACATACGAACTTTGACAAAATGAATAGGTTTTTCTGAGATCTTGAAGAATTGTTGCACACACGACACTGCCGGCCGCGGTGGCCGAGGGGACTGAGGCGCTCCAGTCACGGTCTGCATGGCCACTACGGTCGAGGGTTCGAATCCCCCCTCGGGCATGGATATTTGTGCCGTGCTTAGTATTAGTTAGTTCATAAGTAGTTCGTAAGTTTCGGGACTGACGACCCAGTAGGTAAGTCCCATAAGCTATACAAACATTTGAACATTTGAACACACGACACTTATGCCAAGAAGGCCACAAGATACATACATGTTCGTATGGTACATGACAAAGGATGACTTGCAAAAAACATTGTCTAGAAAGGGAAAGGTGGTAACGAACAGCCGCGGTGGAGTAGCATTTGGAAACGAACAGAGACATTTTATTTATTTATTTACCCTTGTTGCGGACCGGCTGCCTTTGGGTATATAGCTGGTCGTAATTACAAAAACTATGTGATACATTTATGCGACTATGATACATTATTTTCTTTATACATTTACAGTAATGAGATAAAAAAATACAAAGAAAAACGTAAATACTTATCATAAGGAAAATGGAAAGGCAACTTAAAAACATCAAATATTTTAAGAAGAGAATAATAGAAGATAGGAAAGATTGGTTTGAGTGACAGTCTGAAGAATAAGAGAGGAAAGTCCAGGATGCGAGGCCTCGGAATTTACTTCGAGCCCTGCCATCCTGGAGACGAACAGAGACATGGGAAAGAAATATATGACTGCAGATAGAGGAGGGAAGGGGAGGTGGACTAAGAGACTGTAGAATAAATAAACACCCGGGCAACGCCGGGTTTACAGCTAGTATTTTATAGCGGAACGAACGCCGCTTCTCAACCCTGGTGAGAAGTACCACGACGACCACGGTCAGCACGAAAACGCAGAGGACGCGTCCGTACCAGCGAAAGGGCTAGGAGGGACAGGCCACAGTGACAGCGGGATCGCAAGTGTCGGAGAGTCGGCGCAGCTGTCCCGTGCAGCGGAGCGCGACGGGGGCGGCTGGAGGCGGCTGGAGCCCGCTGGAGGTGGAGGTGTAGCTGGAGCGTGGCGCCGGGGGCGGCCCGCCTCCCCTCCCCTCCCCCGCCCCCGCCGTAATGAGAGGCCGGAATGCGGCGGCCGCGGCCGCCGGCAGTTCCCAGGAAACTGTGTGGGAACGCCGACCCTGCCACAAGGCTCTAATCTCGGCCCACACTTATTCCCGTCCCGGTACATAGCCCGCAGAAACGTCACGAATCTGGCATTCCGGCGGCTACGTTTTGCATACATCAAATGGAAGTTGCGCTGCGCCGTATCGGCACCGACCGGGACACCTCCGCTCACTACCAGTGCGAATGTCTCTCCGAAGTGCGTGAGAGTGGTACCGCTTCTCAAACGCGACTGTGTGCGCACACACACAGTGAAACGAAGAAATGTACTCCCTAAAGTGAATTTTAAGAAAATATTTCTAGCTGAGAGAGCTTGTTCAAATGTATTAAATATAAAGAGATACGCCGAACTTTTTTTTCTGTGGCCAGGATTCGAACCCGGGACCTCCTGCTTACTAGGCTGGCGTTTTAGACCGCCATACCAACACAGCGTTACGAACAAAGCGACTACACGGACGTCTTCAGCCGGCCGCGGTGGCCGAGGGGACTGAGACGCTCCAGTCACGGTCTGCACGGCCACTACGGTCGGAGGTTCGAATCCCCCCTCGGGCATGTATATTTGTGCCGTCCTTAGTCTTAGCTAGTTCATAAGTAGTTTGTACGCTTAGGGACTGATGACCACGTAGTTAAGTCCCATAAGTTCTACAAACATTTGAACATTTTGGACGTCTTCAAGCATGTCTCTCAACACACCAAATACTTTAATTCTGCCCCAATGTCCACAGGGAGGATGGTCGCATAAAACAATATCGATAGGAGCAGCTAAATCACCCCGTTTGTGTAATTGGAATTTAATATTTCCAAGACTACCATTTCTTATTTTTAATGTCTATTGGTCTTATATCCTATGCCGCAGTGGAGTGGCCGAGCGCTCTAAGGCTCCTTGCTGCGGAGCGCGCGGTTGCTCACCATCGGAGGTTCGATACCTGCCCCGGGCATGCGTGTCTATTGTCCTAACCATAAGTTAAAGTAGTTTGTAACCCTACTGACTGACAACCGCAGCAGTTAAGTTCATTAGATGTATATACATTTGAACATTTATATCCTAAGCAACTTTGTAAACGCTGAAATAAATAGTTGCATACTGCGACATAAGTGATGCCACGGACGAATCAGAAGGTCACAGGAAGTGAAATGAAATTAAACGCCGGCCGCGGTGGCCGAGAGGTCTGCGGCGCGTCAGTCACGGTCTGCACGGCCACTACGGTCGGGTGTTCGAATCCCCCCTCGGACATGGATATTTGAGCCGTCCTTACTATTAGCTATTTTATAAGTAGTTGTAGTTTTAGGAACTGATGGCCCCGTAGTTAAGTCCCACAAGCTCTACAAACATTTGAACAATTGATTTTTATTTATTTATTTATTTTTTTTTTTTTTTGAAATTAAACTCTGTGGCGGAACTGTTTTCTTCATTTAATATTATCGTGGATTAAAGATACGCTGTGCGCTCGGTAACGACCTCGAGTTTCCAACGCTACAGTGGAATAATGTCACCCAGATTCGGGACGCAGCAACGACTGTTCGAGGCTCGTGACCATAAGTAGAAGCCACACTGCTCTCTCCACTCACAGTGCCTTCTTATTCCCCACATGGAAGGTAATAGCGGGCCGAGTGCTGTTTACGAACGAATAATTCAATCGCTAATGGGAGATTTCGCCGAAACCGGTTGGCACACTGAGCAACTGACCGGCCATAAAGTACGTGTCTAATTATGTCTGGTAGCGCTATATCGGACCATTTAGTAAATTAATAAAAGCCTTGGTCGCAGAGATAATCGGAACCGGTCCACGCGGCAGGACTCGTGTTAGAAGCGGGCGTGTGTCGCCGCGGCTGTCTGGCCCCAGCTGGCTGGCTGCTCTTCGCGGTTTCGTTCTCGTTCTGCCTTATTCGGTCTTTTACTAACTCCGTCACGTGGCGGTCAGCCTCGTTCGCATTCCGTGTTGACAGATATTAGTGAAGCTAGCTGAAGTGCCACTTAGCGGTATCACCAGCCAAAACGCTATTATCTCAGCTACAACGTCGAAGAAGTTACTGCCAGCTCATTTTCTTCACCTCGCTAATGCAAGAAAGTGGTTTATAATCTGATGTGTTTGTCATGTTGTTTGCTACTTATTTGGCATGCCCACTAACGGTCTAATAAGAATGGTTATCTATGCACTTCTACTGATTATTTTGATTGGATGTTCTCCAGCTAACTACTGCTAACAGACGAAATTAGTAACCCTGTTCCAGTCTTTAAAGTTTATTGCGGTGTCGGACGTTACATTGAAACGTATTATACGTTTTAGTTTGGGAAGGCCAACACAAATGATCGGATAAATGCGTGATCTGTCAGACTTCCAGCTCGATGCCACACAGTTATTGAGCGCATCTCTGACGAAAAGGGCAGCACTGTTTGACATTCACTAGCGGCGGTGACCTCGGTAATGACAAGGTTAAACATGATTGGCGAAGAGGTATAGTGGGCGGAAATGGAAATTAACTGACAACGACCGACGAGCTTTGAGACGGATTGTTCAAATGTTTGTAAAGCTTATGGGACATAACTGCGAAGTCATCAGTCCCTAAACTTACTACTTACGATCTACCTTATACTAAAGACAGCACAAACATCCTTGCCCGTGGGGAGGATTTGAACCCCTGACGGTGAACGGCCTCGCGCTCGGCTGCTCCGCCACGGCCGAGACAAATTGAGGCAAGACAACATGAAACTACTGTGGCGAAAGAAGCTGCAAAGTTCAACACTCACTTCAGTACTACTGTTTCGATAAAAGCAGTACGGTTGGGCTCTAACATTCGTGGAAGGGCTGCAATTGTTAAGCCTCTAACATGGAAAACCAACTCAAAGCCAGTTGTGCCACGATCATAAAACATGGACACCTGAAGATTGCAAGTGTGCAGCACGGTCTGGGTCTACATTGCTTCCCACAAGTAACCGAATTCATGTATCGAAAGTCACGGAGAAAGCTTACAATCTGGCATACATGTCTTCTTCTGTAAAGCAACGGGAAGGTACCTTCCTGATTCGTGCATCTATATCGTGGTGTTGAACTACCATTACCCGCACTCAACGGACAACTGTGAATGACCTTCTAGCCATATTCAACAACAAACTACTTACTATAACTTATTGCTATCAAACGCCTACCATATTTCAATATGATAATGCACGATGAAATTGTGGAAGAGTGAAATGAAATTTTCCGTATTACGAGTATACTTCTCTTGCATCCGAAGGTGATAAGGATCTCGAAACCATTAACTACCACGAACTCTTGAAACCACATGAAATCCTGCTTAGAACAACATTCCATCCTAAAAACAACAATGGTTAAGTTTTTTGCAATACATTGTATACTACCACAGCTGACAATGGAGAAAAAACTAAGAAGATATATCAGAGTAGGGAGGAAACTACAATTAAGTCAATAACATCAACGTATTACTGCATCTTCAGTCGCCAGTGCTGTTAATCCTGTGAAGTAATAGCACAAAAAGCACATATCCTTCACACCTTGTTATATTAGTTCACCAAGTTCAGATGCGGGATTTCGACGAAGTGTTTAAAACAACCTGAAGAGAACAATGTGCACACCTCACTAAAGTCAAACTATTCCATTCAAAATTACTTTCGCATTCAAAAAGTCCAATATCAAAAACCACATTAATTTATTTTAAAAGTTCCTTTCGGAAAGCATACGGAAAATTAGGCTTATACTTTGGTGCAGAAATTGCTTGTGAATCACAGAAAGAAGTTTGATAACGATCACGTCTGTTCTCGGTACGAGGCGTATCCGAAAAGTAAGTACAGTTTAGCAAAAAAAATGGAGTAAACCTTTTTTAAAGTTTTATTGGCACATGAAAGAGCATAATTATACTATTTTTCACATAGTTTCGACCGTTGTTGAGGCACTTATCGTAGCGATCGATCAACTTATAAAGTCCTACCTCATAGAACGATGCCGCCTGTAACCTAATCGGTCTGAAACAATTTCGTGCAAAACTGTTTTGAAAATTCGTGGGATTCGGCTGAAAGCGCTGTCATAGTGAAAATTTAGTTTTCGTGTATTTTTCATCGATTATACTCACCACATCGTCGTTGACAACAGAAGGCCATCTACTCTGAAGTTCATCGTTGACATTAATTCGACTTTCATTATATATCCTTTACTACGTCCTCGCTATTCCATCAGTCATTGCGTTTTCACTTTAAACGTGACGACGAATTGATGCCGGTTTCACGTTCGTTGTGTTTAAATATCTAATTACCGAATTTCATGTTGTCTTGGATATTTAAAACTTGCAGTATAAACATTCAACATAACGCAAAGCAACCAAAATGGCGTTAATTGAGAGCAGAACAACGACGACTAGCGCGCATGCGCGGAACAACGATCGCAACGCAGTAGCGGCGGGAATGCGAAACAGTACTTCCTTTCCGGAAACGATTCGTATTTCAGCTGACACCATAATCGGCACGGTGAAAGGTAATATAAGTAATATCAGGTGTGTAGGATATTTGTTTGCCACCATATTATAATTAAGCAGAGGGTTTTTGACACTGACTTAACATGTTACACTGACATCACTGAATTAAGTATAATTTTCCTCCTGTGGTTCTTTTGTTCCTCTTTATTAAAATTTCGTATTAAAATGTCACTGTTGGTAGAATGCAACGTTTTACATGGAAATAGCAAGACCACTAGTCTTTTTATGATCGATTGTTATTGTAAGCTTTATTTCAGGCACCTTCGAGCTCCAGGAGCACTTTGTTTTAACCATTTCAATGAACTCAAGTATCTGCACTTCGAGGACTAATATGAGAACTATCAGCTGTGTGACATATGCGCGTTTACTTTAAACATTTTGCACTGTTGATTGTAAATATAATGATGCACTGACGTCACTGAATTACGTATAATTTTCTTCGTATGTTAGTCGTACCTAGTTCCTTTGTATTAAAATGTCACTTGTGGTAGAATCGAACGTTTTACAGGTAAATTCCACAGGGCACTGTGTATTACTTTAAGCATTCCTTTCTGTCAGGCTTGATTCCATGGTGGAATTTGTGTTCCACGACTGTATTTGACTTGTGGAAAGTTTTTTAGCAATCAGTCGTAAAAATATATATTTATTTATTTGCAAATCTAGATTTCGACCACTGTGTGGTCATTATCAATGCTAAAATAAATACAAACGAACCAGTTAGGATAACATACGAGGCGCGTCCAGAAAGTAAGTTCTGTTTCAATTTATCTCCGCTGCAGCGCTGTGATTGCAGTTCCGAACATGCGCTGTAGACGATGTGTATCAAGGAGAAGAACGTGCGCTATTTGGAGATCGCTGTCAGTTACGTACCTTTTGTTGTGCTTGTTTGAAATGTCGGCGTTGTTTAAAATCCCGCCGCCTGTGAAATCAGGTCGGTGATTCGGTTTCTGAATGCGAGGAAAGTGAAACCAAGTGAAATTTATCGACAAATTTGCGATGTTTACGGACTAAATGCGATGAGTAATTCGATGGTGAGAAGATGGGTCCGACAGTTCAATGTCGGGCGTAGTGATGTGCACGATGAAGAACGAAGTGGGCGTCCACCTTCGGTTACAGAAGAACTGGTTCACGCGATTGATGACAAAATCCACGAAAACCGTAGGTTTACAATTAGTGCTCTCGCTATGGACGACGAGCTGAATGAAACTGTTTCCGACTGGTTGAAGACACAGGCGGCAGATTTCTATGAAGAAGGTATACAAAACCTGGTGCCACGCTATGACAAATGCCTGCAAAATTTCGGCAGTTATGTAGAAAAGTAGTGAAGAGTTGTAGAATTTTGTGCAATAAAAATTTCTTCTGTATCTGTGTACAATTTCATTTTATTACCAAATGGAACTTCCTTTCTGGACGCGCCTCGTGCATGTCGTAAATTGGCTTATGAAGCCAATTGTACAAGTTTCAGTTAAAGTCAATGATAAAAATACTTACCTTAAAAACAAAAAATTTAAAACATCTCTACCTCCATGTTGGAGGTTGCGTTCGTACTGACGCAGCTCTTACAATTCTTACACAGCTGACGTCAGCATGCGTCATTTCCACATCTACATCTACATAGATACTCTGCAAATCACATTTAAGTGCCTGGCAGAGGGTTCATTAAACTTTCATAACTTTTCTCTACCGTTCCATTCTCTACTAGCGTGCGGGAAGAAAGAACACGTAAATCGTTCCGTTTTCGATCTGACTTCTCTTATTTTATTGGGATGGTCATGTCTCCCTAAGTAGGTGGGTGCTAGCAAAATATTTTCACAGTCAGAAGTAAAAGTCGGTGATTGAAACTTCGCAAACAGATCACGCCGCAATGAATAACGTCTTTCTTTTAATGATTTCCACCCCAATTCGTGCAACATTTCTGTGACGCTTCCCCCCCCCCCCCCCCGTAACGTGATAAAACAAAACGAGCTGCCCTTCTCTGAACCTTCTCAATAACTTCCGTCAGTCCCACCTGGTGTAGGTAGTCTCTTTGGTGGAGCTGGTGCATCTTCGAAGCGTTCTGCCAATGAAATGTAACCTTTGATTCGACTTTCCCACAATATTTTCTGTGTGTTCTCTCCAGTCAAAGTTGTTCGTAATTGTAACTCCTAGGTATTTGGTAGAATTTACGACCTTAAGGTTTGACTGAATTATCGCGTAATTGAAGTTCAGCGGATTTCTTTTAGTGGTCATGTGTATTACTTCACACTTTCCCTTATTTAGTGTCAATTTGCGACTAAGGTGCCCTCTTTACAGTTTCATATAAAAAACAAATTTATATACGATATGTTTATGATAGAAGTAGTTAAGTTTTATTGTAATGTTTAGTAGCCACTTTAACTTTAAACTGTTCTGTATTAATGAGTCTCGTTTACGAATAAATAAATAAATAAATATATTTTTTACGACTGATTGCTGAAAAAGTTTCCACATTGCTTTCTGAGGTTGCGAGGGTAAAAGATCAAAGACGGTCCTTCAACGAAAGTGTGCATATTCTGGCGTTTACAACACACGAGAGGATAGTTTGGTGTAATTTGCGCAAAACTTGCTCAAAACCGACTGCCGCTCGGGCGACTGGAGTCGGCTTGCAGTACGCCGCACTGTCAGAAGTGCGGCAGAATTACAGGCGCTTTAATTTGAGCCGCGGCCGTGCAGGCGATGGTATCGCGGCCAGTTCATCTCCAGAGCAGCGGCGACGCGCGGCTGTCGCCGGCCGCGATTTACGCCGTCCGGGGAGCCACCGGCGCTGACGGGGCAAATATTTATTTTAATTTGTGCCCGGCCGCAGATAAGGCGCCGCCCAATTACTGCTGCTACCGGGCGGCAAGCGTCGCGCGGCTGCCTACCTCGCAGGGGCTCGCCTTCCGCTGCCCGTCACGCAGCGTGCGGCGCACGATGACTCGGTAAACGCGAAACCGCTTATTCACTGTCTGGTACACTCCCTAGTTACGCTTATGGAAAATTGTCTACCGACATAATCTATGTAATTGGAAAGGCAACGCAAACAAATTGCAATCCGCGTGAGTAGCCATGTCGTCTTGCATTCAATGCATCCTTTCTGAGGCTTCCAGGACGAACCGCCTGAAAATTTCCCTCTCCCCCAGGTTCAGTGGACCGGCCAAAACCTGAATTTTAAAACCTGGAGAACCTTGAATACGCTCAGAACGGGGGCCGCACCAGTAAAAGTAACTGATGTAAACTGCGACTGTGGAGAAAGTCAAAATATGGAACACCTTCTTACATGTGAAAAATGTCCACACCGGTGTACCCTCGAAGATTTGTGGCTCGCGAATACGAATGGAATAGACGTAGCCCAGTACTGGGCCGATATCCTTTGAATAGTCCGGACACGATAAAGTAAAGTCTGAGGCTTATTTCATGTTTTTGACCAACAATTGATACACTATTCTGTTGGCCTGCTAGGTCTAATACAAAATTGGAAGAGAGACCCGTGCAGAATACCATACAGCCCTCAAGACTGAAATGGTGTGACACGTCGAAAGAATGTAGAAATTAATTGGGGTCATTTTTGTCTCTGTTCTTAGGCTTATGTAATCAAGCCATAGACGTAGGAAAATTTTTACTGGAGCCGAGACTCTAACCCAGGTCTCCTGCTTACTAGACCGTAGTCCGAACCTTTCCACCACTGGGACTTCATACTCCTCCATACACTACACAAGAACGTACACCGACTGACAGGACCAAGCTTTAGAGACTGACCCCTGCTCAGATATTTGGATAAGGTTGGGGAAGAAAATTGGGCGAACCATTTCAAAGGAACCATCCAGGCATTTACCTGGGCTGATTTCAGAAAATCACGGAAAACCTAAATCTAAATAGCCGAAAGTGTATTCCAGCCACTGTCCTATTGATTGTGAGTACAGGTATCTCGTCAGACCCAAACTGCCATATGTCCTCCTACTTTGATCATTGTACTCAATGATTCGTAACTAAATCCATATTCCCGCCGCACTGAAATAAGCATCAAGCCCCGACTTGGTGCAATAGATTTAATAATGGCAGTTTCTGTTCCTTCGTACATGTCCGAAAGAACATATGTGATGCTGCGGCTGTTCTAAATACAGATTTTTTGTTGCGTTGTAATCAAACAGCATGGACATACAAATATTTGTACCGGTGTCGGGACTTTAACTCGTGTCTCCCGCTAACACGGCATTTGTGCTGGTGCTATTTTTTTTTTAATATAGAGTTGCAGATCTGAATTGCCAACAAAGTTATATCGAAACCGGTAATCTGGAATAAAATATTGAACAGCAATCTTTATAGGCACGTATTTCACAACAAACAACAATTTAGATGGCCCCTAGCATATAGAACAATTTGTCATATTTGTATTAGAAAATTCGTGAGTAGGATATATAAAAGTAACAGCATTGAAGATAGCTAATTGTCAATTTGTACTGTTACTACCTACTGGCGCTTAGAGCGCCACCCACGCTTTTCGCGACTGTGTCAGAGTGTGCCCAAGCCTCCGGACTGTCGCCTTCTGATTGTCGGCATTTGCTGAACGCAGAGCAATAACCCGCGCCGCAGTGCACGGCGTTTAGCTGTAATAGCAGACGTGCAGCGACTTAATGATCGGTGCGCGGTCTGTAAGGGCAGCCATCTGCGCCAGAACCGTGGTCTGCGCGTGTGGCCTGACTGACCACACACACACACACACACACACACACACACACACACACCACTTTACACTTACCGCGCTGACGCCTTACCTGCATGTCACTTCCACTGCGTTGGCCGATTTCCTCTATTTCCATCAAACTGTCGATGGCTAAAGCACAAAGATACTTTGATACAAATGAAAAGTACCATTTGAAATGCTCAAACTTTAATTGTAACAGTAGTCATGCACACCGCTGTCTAAAGTTAAGACAACAAACGGAAATTTTTCAAGACTGCGTTTATTTTGGCGCAGAACAGTATAAACAAGTGACAGTAAAGCTGGAACAGTGTGAAGAATAAAGGCGGATACAACAGCAACAGCCAAAACGGTAGTCAACAGTGCTTTCTTCGTTTTTCCCAACTTAATGGGTTTGCACATACATTCCGTGAACTGGTTCAAAATATTCAAATGTTTGTAAAGCTTATGGGACTTAACTGCGGGGTCATCAGTCCCTAAACTTACAACTACTTATGAACTACCTCATACTAAAGACAGCACAAACATCCATGCCCGAGGGTGGATTCGAACCTCCGACGTGGGAGGCCGTGCGATCCGCTACGCGGCGCTCCAGTCCGCTCGGCTACTCCCGCGCGGCGACTACTGGTTAACGCGCTCAGTGTGGTGTGTGCCCACCTCTGACAGCAATACAGCCTGACATTCGCGGGGCATTCTGTGAGTGGTACCACCAAACTCATGTTGATGCAATAACGCCCATCATCCTGCAGAGTTGTTCGCAAGTCTTGGAGACTGGTTCTTGGAAGCTGACGTGAAACAACCCAATGCACCTCAGACAAGCTGTTTTGGATTCAAATCTAAAGAGCGAGTGGGTCACACCATGCATGCAATTACCTCCCTTTTCTAAGAAAACTTCAACCACCCGTGCTCTTTGACATCGAGCGTCACCGCCCATCAGTAAAAGCTTTGGGACCACAGCATCTCCCAACAATCACAAACTAGGTCCCAAGATGACGTCACGATACGTTGCCGATTTTCCCGTACAATTCATTTATCAGGTGTCGGAAAGGGCAGCATAATCGTACGCACACCATGAGGAATGCTTCTCGTTGTCGGTCTCTTTCCACAATGTTAGGGTCTCAAAATCGCATGTCCCGCTCTCTCCAGATGCGTCTATATAAACAGCGATTGTGGATGTGGGATTAAGCAGCGAACGCTACGTTACCCCGTTTGATAGGTGCCCTGACGTCATCGTTGGTATGGCTGTACGCTGACCGGAATGCCATCTTCCGTTCGGAACTTGATTGACTATCATTTGTTGACAGTCTGTTGCATTATATCGTGAATTCGACTAAGGTTTGGGAAACTGCGCTTCGTTACTTTAATTTAGGACACTATATGTACGATTTATTGTTTCAGGAAATAATAAGCATTACCTAAGAAATTTATAAAATATTTGTTGATAAATTTATTTCCTAACTACTTACTATCTTTCATAATTGTATACAAATCTACAAAGACGTTAATTATTCCTCATAAAGACAAAACGTCATAATTTCGCGGTAACACACAACTACGTCACGTTCACTACACTAATACATCTTTACTCCCAGACGACCCTGTAATGTTCAAGTGTTTGTAAATTTATTGGACCAATCTGCTATGATCTTCAGTTCCTAAGAGTTTTGACTCACAAACTACTTTAACTAACTTAACCTAAGGACAACACACACACACACACACACACACACACACACACACACACACACACACCAGGGAGGACTCGAACCTCTGGCGGGAAGGGCCGTTCCCAGTAATCTTCTTCTGCTGTTCTGTATTGAGTTAGAAAGCGGTTGCACTTACCATTACTTTGGTTATTTTAAGTCATTTTACATTTACTGACACTATCAAAATCTGAAATAATCATCAAGTTCGACAGTTTCTGCAATCATTTTGAACTTCAGATGCTTACCACATGACATTTGGAACGCTAGTGCTTAAGACAATGATAAACAAATGTCAGAGCAGCAAAGAGGGATTAGACATCGATATATCACTTACCTTGTTAGGTCCTGCGGCCTAGCGGTAAAGTGATGAACTAACAGCAATAAATAACCTGTTACTTAAAGCGGAAACCATAAAATTACGTCTCAAACGCAGAAATAACGTGGAGGACTACTCGACGTAAGACTACGGTGACCACAATTTCTTCTTTTCCGTGCCCGTCTTAATATTATGGGAACCGCGCGGTAACTGTTAACGTCTGTTTCTCAAGCACGGATTCCAACCGTACCGGTACACTGCGAATAGCTACTTGTTGAGCATAGGGATGAGGACAACAGAATTTACGTACTCAATATATGTTGAATTCTAAGTCAATTGACGGTAGTACGGAACTCTAAAGATTTTGAATATCATTGCATCACTATTGCAACTATATGCCGTTCAATAGTACCGTGAAATTTGTACACGAGTTTCTTGCAAAACCTTAAAATTTCTACACCACGATGTCGACCGAAAGTTAAGGAAACGGGAGGAGGGAGAGAAAACAAAATGTTTGTAAATCTATCGGACCATACTGCGTGGTCATCAGTCCGTAGTTTACAAACTACTTAAACCTAGGTAAACTAACCTAAGGACAACACACACACCCATGCCCCAGGGAGGACTCGAACCTCCACGGCGAGCAACCGCGCGCTCCGCAGCGAGACGATTTAGACCGCTCGGCTACTCCACCGCGGCGGAGGGAGAGAAAAGTCTTTTGGAACTCTCTCCATCTCAGAGCAGAGCAGAGAGCCACTCACCGCAGGAAATCGATCATTATGTGGCGGTGAACGGCAAAAGAACGAAGGCGGCGACGTTCTGGAACGGAACCGGCGCCGGTGGAACGCTCTATCGTCACGTAGCCTGCGGCAGGCGAGCCCGGACCGGCCGCATCGCCGCCAGCTGCCGCCCCCTCCCGGTGAAAACGACAGCGCGTGTGGCGCACGCGGCGGTCAGGAAGCCGAGATAAGGATGAACACTCTGTCGATATCGGGGTCAACAGGGATGCGGCACAAGGCCCAATATAGAAAGAAGGCGGAGGTGGGCAGGAGAAGGAGGGGCATAACCGTGTCGTTTCCATTCCGGTCAGGGGGATAGATAAAGGGGGGGGGGACGGTCCTAGCCTCCAACCCCTCCCCACCGTCCAAGAGCCATACACTCGAAGCTTTTTTTATATAAACACTCCTGGCCGTTAAAATTGCTCCAAAACGGACGTGCTACTAACTCGAAATTTAACCGACAGGAAGAAGATGCTGTGATATTCAAATGATTAGATTTTCAGAGCATTCACACAAGGTTGGCGCCGGTGGCGACACCTACAACGTACTGACACGAGGAAAGTTTTCAACCGATTTCTCATACACAAACAGCCTGGTGAAACGTTGTTGTGATGCCTCGTGTAAGGAGGAGAAATGCGTACCATCACGTTTCCGACTTTGATAAAGGTCGGATTGTAGCCTAACGCGATCGCGGTTTATCGTATCGCGACATTGCTGCTCGCGACCCAATGACTGTTCGCAGGTTCAGGAGGGCAATACGGAACGCCATGCTGGGTCCCAACGGCCTCGTATCACTAACAGTCGAGGTGAGATGCATCTTACCCTCACGGCTGTAACGGATCGTGCAGCCACGTCTCGATCCCTGAGTCAACAGATGGGATCGTTTGCAAGACAACAACCATCTGCACGAACAGTTCGACGACGTTTGCAGCAGCATTGACTATCAGCTCGGAGACCGAGGTTGCGGACCCTTGTCGCTGCATCACAGACAGGAGCGCCTGTGATGGTGTACGCAACGACGAACCTGGGTGTGCGAATGGAAAAACATTTTTTCGGATGAATCCAGGTTCTGTTTACAGCATCATGATGGTCGCATCCGAGTTTGGCGACATCGCGTTGAACGCACATTGGAAGCGCGTATTCGTCATCGACATACTGGCGTATCACCCGGCGTGATGGTATGGGGTGTCATTGGTTACACGTCTCGGTCACCTCTTGTTCGCATCAATGGCACTTTGAACAATGGCCGTTACATTTCAGAGGTGTTACGACCCGTGTCTTCATTAGATCCCTGCGAAACCCTACATTTTAGCAGCATTATACACGCCCGTATGTTGCAAGTCCTGTACGGCCTTTCTGAATACGGAAAATGTTCGGCTGCTGCCCTGGCCAGCACATTCTCCAGATCTCTCACTAATTGGAAACGTCTGGTCAATGGTGGCCGAGCAAGTGGATTGTCATAATTCGCCAGTCACTACTCTTAATGAACTATGGTATCGTGTTGAAGCTGCATGGGCATCTGTACCTGTACACGCTCTGTTTGACTCAATGCCCAGGCGTATCAAGGCCTTTATTTCGGCCAGAGGTTTGCAGCAGCAAACTGCGTGAAAATGTAATCACATGTCAGTTCTAGTATAGTATATTTCTCCAATGAATACCTGTTTATCATATAAACAGTGTAGAGCGCAATTATATTTATATGTGTCAACTAGTTTAGGTCCATTTTTGGGCCATATTCAGGATTGCAACTCTGAAAAGTATGATAGTTACATTTAGAGGGCCTTCAAGCAACATACATTAGTGCCAACAGTAACATAAGTTAATACAAAGAAATAAAGTAAAACGATGTTATACCAATCGATGTCTTGGAGCTGGGCAGGTGCTTGGCAGCCTTTCATTGCGTCATTGCTGGCTGGAGCAATACAAGGTTTACTGCTCTTAAACAGCTAAGGTTCCGCCCCTTTGTCAGCTCCACCTAACTTTGGCAGCCAATGAAAACACTACACACATAAATTTAGGCAAAATATATAGGATTATAATTAACTATACATTTCTTTGTCATTATCTGAGATACAATAATTATGGCCATCTTTGTGGTACGTAAAATGAAGATTAAAACATTTAAATACAGACGTAAATTGCATCAGTTTCTTATCGATATTTTCAGAGATATTATATAAGTGGTTCTGGATTGTTGTATGCAGATTTGCTGGCATTAAATGATTAACTATAGACAAATAAGGTTTACAGTTAATCATTTAATGGCAGAAAGTCTGCATACAATAATTCAGAACCACTTATAGAATATCTATGAAAATATCGATAAGAACCTCGTGCAGTGTTTTCTTGGTAATATTCAGAGATCGGTTGAGTTTACTATTTAACTATTTACAACGCTATTGTAATCAAGTTTAAGGCAAACAGAACCATTTTTAAAGTCCTTAACCTATTGTACAATGCTTTAGGTTGTCATTTTCGTTTAAAAAATACTGTATCATAACATTGTGAAACATTAGGAATGACATGTCAGTCCCTCACACTGCAACCTATGTTCCAGTTTTAAAATTGAAACGACTGTACATATTGAGGTACTGATCTAAACTTCTGGTACTGGAGAAGCCCTCCCCTCTCCCTCGAAGAATAAATTACCTACTACCTTGATTCCTGAATTTACCTTGAAAGTTATGGGAACATCAAACAAAATGAAACAGAAATATGGAAAGGCAGAGGAGGGTAGTTCCCGTTGTTCCCGTTATAAAATGAAATTGCGATTACGATTCTATAATTCGTATCAGGCCCGATATTGTTAAGAACGTGGTCAAAGGATCTTAATTTTTCATACAACCTATATCTGTCTAGATTACGGGTTTATATCACGACATGACCTTTTTCTAATGTGCTAGTAATCAACTTCAATTCATAAAATATCGTTGTAGTGTGTAACACATCACGTGTTTTACAATCAAGTGATATCATTAAAACGTTACCTCTAATAGTTTCGAAGTCGGATTTTGAAAAGGTATCAGACTTTATGAACTTCTTGTGTTTTATTTCATTTTGCGGCTCCACCTGCATTACGTCGACGTAGTGATTAGTTACATACTAAACAAAACTCCGTCCTTCAGACCTGGAAAGTTCCATCAGGCACCGACCGGCCTCCGTGTCATCCTCCATACCAAGGCGGAATGCAGCAGGAAGTCATTAGCCCGCGTCTTCCTGGCCGCTGTGTCGGTTTCCTTGGCCGAAGCCGCTACTTGTGTATCAAATAGCTCCTCAGTTGCCCTCGCAAGGGCTGAGTGCACACCGCTTTCCATCAGCCTTCGGCAGATCGGACAGTGACCCAGACAAGTGCTTAACTACAGCGGTCTACCGGAACCGATGTATCCGCAGCGGTACGGCTTTTGGTCATTAGTTACTAACGGGACGACAACAGTGAGTGCCATCTATGTATCTTTGAACCATGTAAACCATGTTAAGTGCTAGTACATCGTTTTTCCTGAGGTGAAAATTGAGGCGAGACCAACATTTGCCCAAAGGAGCAAGAGAAACCACCTAAAACCAACATTCAGGTTGGCGTACGTCAGCCACGGTCGTCGGTCACACTCATGGCTTCGATCCGAGTGTAATTCAGGTCTCACAAGTAAGCGCACTGTGTGTTACACTATATGAACAGCTAATTGGAGATTGTTATTGCAATAGATGTACACTTTTCATGTAAAATGTACCACGAGACAATTTGGAACGAAGTGAATATTGGCTTAATTTAATTCTGATTCATTGCATAACAGAAAAATAAATTCTAATTTCAGGCTTTAGCCTGTTTTCAAAGGAATTGAGCTGATTCTTTTTTTACGTCTATTTATCATCGTGAATTTGTGTCTGCACCTAAATACATCAATATAATCTCTGTATGCGGTCATATTTCTCTACACCAAAAGGAAAAAGAAAAACTATTTAATATGCCTCAAAGAATATGCACAGGTTTTTGTGAACCTATTGGATCAAATTACTATGGTCATCAGCCCCAATGCTACTGAAACAAAGTTACACTAAGGACACCACACAATCATGCCCTAGGAAGGACTCGAACATCCGACGGAAATGGTCACCCAGTCGGTATCATGACGCCTTAAATCGCGCGGCGGATTTTCTGTGATAAAAAATGTTCAATAAAAAGGATCACACAATCTATCAGCACAGTTTTCTATTTTTAGAGATCTTTTCACTAAAAATAGAAAACTGTGCTGATAGATTATGTGATCCTTTTTATTGAACATTTTTTCTTTTCACAATATGGCCTTGTACGGGAGTGAAACATGAACGATAAGCAGTGCGGACAGGAAGAGAATAGAGGCTTTTGAAATGTGGTGTTACAGAAGAATGCTGAAGATTAGGTGGGTAGATCACATAACTTATAAAGAGGTACTGAACAGAATTGGCGAGAAAAGGAATTTTTGGCATACCCTAACTAAAAGAATGGATCGCTTGGTAGGACACATTCTTAGACATCGAGGAATCGTAAATTTAGCATTGGAAGGAAGTGTGTGGGGTAAAAATCGGAGAGGGAGGCCAAGAGACGCGTATAGTAAGCAGATTCAAGTGGATGTGGGTTGCCGTTCTTATGAGGAGATGAAAAGGCTTGCTCAGGATAGAGTAGGGTGGAGAGCTGCATCAAACCAATCTCCGGACTGAAGACCATAACAACATAACAACAACATTCACAATATGAACAAGGAGGGATTTCAGTTCTGTCTTATACCAGTTTCCGCACGTACAGAAATTTGTGACTTAATAACATTTTGCGTCTCTACATACCGGAAAATATTGACAAAGTGCAGTAATTTAAAGTAGCAGTACACCCAGCAACAAGGGCTGTGCTATGCAAGAATCATAGTTTCATCATACTTGACCAGAAAACGTTTCGGCCTTCTATTATACTATGTTGTTGTATGTGATAGACGAGTGGAATGGCCACGTAGTCTAAGGCGTCATGTTACGGACTGTACGGCCGTTCCCGTTAGAGATTCGAGTCCTTCCCCGGACTTGGGTATGTATGTTTTACTTCGTTAGTTTAAGTAGTTTGGAAGCCTAGGGACTGATGAGCATAGCAGTTTGGTCCAACAGGTATACAAACATTTAATTTTGTAGCTGCTAAATGTTTTCTGTTTTACCTGGAGATGTAGTATAAGTAGCAGGTAGAATGCTGAAAAGAAGAATGGAATTAAATGGGTGAGACAGGAACTTCACGCAACCCACTGCGCTTGATGTGTAGCCGTAAGATGCCATTAGCGTGCCACTCATCACCCCAGCCCAGGCAGCGGGAGGCGCTAATTTCTGAGGAGAGAAGTAATACAGTGCCGGTGATATTACAACGCGCTACCGTTGCCCCCAGATGAACGCCCACCTGTAATGCGGCCAGTTAAGTTTAATTTACGGGCCGCGCAGCTCCCAGCTTCTTTTTCCGCCCGTCATATAACAGCCGCGCACGCCACGCTGTCGTCCGGCGGGCGATTATAACGAGCTTAGCGGCCTGGCAGCCGTAAGAGCGGAAGCCGGCGCGCTTCAGCAATATAAAGGCAGGGCGGGCAGAGTGGCGGAACGGCGGCTAATGGCAGCACGCCGCTAAATAACAGCAGGTAGCAGGAAGCACGACACTTAGCGCGCCAGCACGCGCGTCTCACCGCAGCCCAGTGCCTAATCGCCGTAGGACCGCCCCTCCCTCTCCACAACCAATACTCACACACTAATTTCCTTTTGTAATCAAGTGTTTCACATTTCTGAGTGCAGGGCATCAGTGGATACAACTACCTACACTGGCCAAATCAATTAGGGCAGTGATTTTCAACCTTCTTCTATATCTATTCAGACAGCCAGGCAGCCCTGAGATCACTGGCAGCTCCTGCAACAAGGTCTAAAATTGTTCAAAATGTTCAAATGTGTGTACACCTTATGGGATTCAACTACGGGGTCATCAGTCCCTAAACTTAGAAACTACTTATGAACTACTTACGAACTAGGACGGCACAAATATCCATGCCCGAGGGGGGGATTCGAACCCCCGACCGTAGAGGCCGTGCAGACCGTGACTGAAGCGCCTCAGTCCCCTCGGCCACCGCGGCCGGCTCTAAAATTGTTGCAGACCCCCTTGGGGTCGCGACCCAAAGGTCGAAAAACCCTGAATTAGGGGATCAGTTGAGATATATAGATTCTGAAGTACTGTCATCGGCAGAATGAACTATATGTTAAGACGTCTTTCTGTTGGTTTACGGAGTGGACATAACAACATTACGGGGAGCTAGGGGAAAGCAATAGAGTAAACCTATTGTGGGTCCCTAGCCACTCGGGGATCAGTGGCAATGAACATGCCGACAGATCAACCAGGATGGGGGCAGAGACTCCATTTATTGGACCGGAACCTGTCCTGACAATCACCAAGGCAATGATCGAATTGGAGCTGCGTAACTGGCTCAGAAGACAGCACGTAGAATATTGGACCAAAGTCTATCAACAAAAACATGGCAAGGTAATGATGCCAAAGCCATGTTTTAAAAGAAGCTCTGCAATTTTGGGTCTGAACAGGAGAGAGATTAGACTCATGGTTGGATTGCTGACAGGCCATGGGAATTTCAAAAAAACACCTACATACAATGGGAATAACAGAAGAGGACCCCAAATGTAGGATCTGTGATGACGGTGATGAAACTGCATCACATCTAATCTTCGAATGCATTGCATTGGAGAGTAAAAGGCACAGAACATTTGGGACAACCAGACCCGAAGAAATTGTGTCTAATAAAGAACTGGTAAAGGGACTCCTTGCACTCTTTAAGAGCATTGGTTGGCTTTACTAGATATACAGGGAGCGATAACGCACAATAAACTTAGTTTCGGTGCGGGCAGTGGCGGGTTGGACCAACACTGTTTTGGCTTCCCTGAGAAAATCAATCAAATCAACCTTCTTGTCCGCGATCCCCTTTCCAACTAAAAATAGTCTCGCGACGCCCTCCCCCACTCCTTAGTGTACAGTAACACAACTATGTATGTGGATTCAAAAACAGAGGATTTTATATTTTGTTCTATTTATAAAACATTCTTTAAAAAAAAAAAATAAGGAAGGTACTACAGTATTCTGCATTATAGGGCGCATTATTAGTCTACTATGCGGACTGGAACCCATTGTACTATTTTTACATTAATTTCGACAGAAAAATATTTTTTACTAGACGAATGTTGCAGGTAAGATTCGGAAGCGAATTATGCTCGTTAAGTCCCACTGTACAGCAAAATTACTTATTGCCTCTCATTAATTTATCGATTGGTTTCTGAAAACATTTGTCAGGCTTTTAGTTTATTCGTCATTAACATGGCGTATTTATTGAAAAAGTTCTATTTATATCAGATATGATGATATCAAGGAGTTACGTAATTTTAGTATAAAATAAATTTCACTTGCCGGCCGCAGTGGCTGAGCGGTCTACGGCACGCCAGTCACAGTCTGCACGGCCGCTACGGTAGGGGGTTCGAATCCCCCCTGGGGCATGGATGTTTGTGTCGGCTTTAGTATAAGGTAGGTCATGAGCAGTTTGTAAGTTTAGGGACTGATGACCCCCACAGTTAAGTCCCTTAAGCTTAACAAACATTTGAACATTTTTGAAATTTCACTTTTATTATGCAATTGGTACTGCAGAACCCCATGTAACCAGACGTGCACTGATATTGTTGTTTTATGGTGCAAGTACTTCCTCTTTCGACCGCGATCCCCCCGAACAAGACTTCGCGACCCCCTTGGGGTCGCGACCCAAATTTTGAAAAACCCTGAATTAGGGGATCAGTTGAGATATATAGATTATGAAGTACTGTCATCGGCAGAATGAACTATAATGTTTCGACGTCTTTCTGTTGGTTTACGGAGTGGACATAACAACATTACGGCAATCGAGGAAGTATTAATAACAGAACGTTACAGCAGATAGACTTGGTGTTGACTTTTGTTTACCAAACAAATTACACAAGCAGTTGGGTTCAAATAGTGTACTGAACAGGCACTACAATACTACATCAACGAGACGTACCCGAATTTATGACCAGGGGAGACGTAGGGAGGTTGTAAGCGGGACAGACACAGATGGAGGCGGCTGTAGCTACTGAAATGTCCCAAATTTCCAGGACATGGGCGTGGTTTCAGACAACAGGAACTGTTAAGACAGGGACAAGGTCGTCCACGGTTAACATTAGCAAGACAAGACCGTTATGTTCGTGTAACCGCCAGTCCTGACGTGAGGCTGAATCCAACTCGGCTGCATCGTACCCTCCAGGTAACAACAGGATGCGCAATATCAGCACCAACAGTCCAAAATCGCCTTCGCGAATGTGGCCTCTACGCGCGAAGACCTATGGCGCGTGTTCCATTAAAATCGCGACACCTTGTAGCGGAGGAACATCACGGTTGGTTTCGTAACGAATGGCGCGGAGTTCTGTTCACAGATGAGTCAAGTCTTTGTCTTTAACCGGGAAATCGTCGTTCCCTCATCTGGAGAGTACTTATAAGCATAGCATATTCATAAAACTTCCAAATACGATAACTTCCTTGGCCCTGATACGATTTCGATGAAATGAAGCCTATATATTGTTCCGAAGCTACTCTCAGTTTACCTGAGAAATCCCACAGAAGTTCGGATAGTGATCTTTGAGATTAGCCTTTACAGATAGACACCACGATTGGTTTTAGACAATGTTCATGTTATGGTATCTTTAGTCACCTCATTTGATTTTGATGGACTGAAGCAGTCTCCAAACCGCAGGATACACTCAAGTTACCTCTGAAAGCTCCGCGTAAATTTGTGAAGTAGTTTTGGAGATGAGAGGTTACTGAAAACACTTAAAATTACAATTTTTCCGTTATCCAATTTAGTTATGCAATTGTGCGTATATGTTGACCAAAAACTTCGCTAAAGTTTCAAGTGAAAACCGTATTAAACGTCGTCTAGTAGTTTTGATAACTGAGGTGTGGAACGACAGAACTAGACTTGCAGTTTTTTTGTTAGTATATACTTGGTACTGCAGGTAATTAGTAGACAAGGTGAGGTGACAAAAGCCATGGGGCAGCAGTAGCAGTGGTACAGGCGGTGGCAGTGTCGCGTAGCCTACGCAAGGCGCGTTAACACCACGTGATTTAACAAACTTTAAACGCGGAATGGAACATAGGGGGCATTCTGTTGTCAAAGTCGCTAGGGGATCCAGTATCCCGATATGCGCAATGTCAAGAATGAGTATCACGTTTCAGGACTTATCTGTCGCCATGGTTAACGCAGTGGCCGACAGCCTGCTCTTAAAGACGGAGCTAACAGGCAAGCATCGCTGTGTGTAACAACCACAGACGTCGGCGTGGGATGTACGTTTTCATGAGGACACGCCGGTGCAATTTGTCGTTAATCGGCTCTGGCAGCAGACGACTGACGACCTTTTCTAAGGCCACGCGGATAGGCCGCGTGGTCTACTGCGTCATTCTCTTCCCGTCGGAGGTTCGAGTCCTCTCTCGGCATTCGGTCATGGGTGTATGTGTCGCCGTTACTTTAAGTAGTTTGTGAGTCTAGGGACTGATGATCATAGCAGTTTGGTCCAACAGGTTAACAAAGATTTTAAACTTTGCTACAGTAGAATATCGCCTGGTGGATGGTGTTTCTAGACGAATGGAGAAAGTGAGTCCTGTAGTCTCACTATAGTCAGGAGTACTGGGCCGCTTCGCGCCTGATCTCGGTGAATATAGCTGTCTGGGCGCTTCACATACGTTCAAATGTTCGTCAAGGTTGAGGGGGCTTCACTGCGGGGTCATCAGTCCCTAAACTACCTATGAACTACCTTATACTAAAGATGACACAAACAGCCATGACCGAGGGGGGGGGGATTCGAACCCCCCAACAGGGAACGGCCTCGCGCATCGTAGAATAACGCCTCAATGCGCTCGGCCGCTCCGCATACGTGGAGGTACTACCTTACCCTAAACCATACCACTATATTTTAAAGTCTACAAATGAAAAAACGCCCTTATACAACAATCATTTTCAATGTGCACCTTTTGAGTTTGCCGTGTTTGCTGTCAAAGATTCTGGACATGACATCCAACTGATATACAAAACACTGTTTTTTACCCAAACATGTTTTAACACCTCTGTGTCATTATCAGTGCCTTTATTTATTTATTTATTTATTTATTTATTTATAGCTTGGCCACGAAATGTAAAAATAAGCCATAAATAAATAAACTTACTGATGAAGGCACAGATGTAATGTTTTATGTAATTTTCTCTCTCTTCTTTTCATATCCAGGACCCTTACGTGATATTGTTCAGTAGACTATTCTGAGTGAACTGTAGAAATACTTGCAATTACACATGTTATACACTGTATGTGCAGCAAAGAGTGCGTGCTCATTAGCGGTGTTGATACCCGGGAGGATGTAAACGGACGCCAACATACTCCCTCCCACTCAAAAAATGTTCATATTTTTGGAAATGTATCAGACTCAGTTGCTTGCTTATCTGTCCGCAGGTTACAAACTACTTAAACTAAAGTAAACTAAGCTAAGGACTACACAAATACCAATGCTCCAGGGAGAACTAGAGCACTTAACGGTCAACGGCCGCGCGCACCGCATCACGGCGCTCCACTGCGCACGGCTAATCCGCTGTGGCCCCTCCCCCTCCGGAGTTATAATATCCATGAAGGTTTATTTTTAGTCACTCATGATGCACTCTGTGGTACAACTAAAATGTCGACACAATTTCATATTTGTCTTACACCTTAAGGAGCTGAACTGGATGATTCAAATTGAAATGTTTGTAAATGTAAAGGACTTAAATGCTGCTGGCCGGCCGCGGTGGCCGAGGGGACTGAGGCGCTCTAGTCACGGTCTGCACGGCCACTAATGTCGGTGGTTCGAATCCCCCCCCCCCCCCATGGGCATGGATATTTGTGCCGTCCTTTGTGTTAACTAGTTCATAAGTAGTTTGTCCCATAAGCTATACAAACACTTGAACTTAAATGTTGTGGTTATCATTTCCCAGGCTTACAAACTTCTTAAGCCGCGGCGGAGTAGCCGAGCGGTCTAAAGCACCTCGCTGCGGAGCGCGCGGTTGCTCGCCGTGGAGGTTCGAGTCCTCCCTGGGGCATGGCTGTGTGTATTTGTCCGTAGGTTAGTTTACCTAGGTTTAAGTAGTTTGTAAGCTACGAACTGATGACCACGCAGTTTGGTCCGATAGATTTACAGACATTTGAACATTCTGAAACTTCTTAAATTAATTTATGCCAATGACAACACAGGCATCCATACCCGAGGGAGTACAGTAAGACGATCCCCCCTGCCCCAACCAGAACACTAAATCATCTACGCGGCTAATAGTTAGTGACGAAAAGTATCGTGAAGCTTTCCTGCTCCATCCGAGCATTTCCGGAGTAACTTTGTTTTCCGACGAGCGTTCACGTCCGGGGCTTTGAAATAAGTTATAAGCGGGCGGGATCTTGTCGGCCGGCTGTTCCCGAGCAGGCCGCTACAGCGAGCGCCCGTTGTTGCGCTGCCGCTAGAGACAATAGCGCCAGAGTTTGGGTGTCGGCCGGCCGGCCGTTCCGCGGCGGACGAGCCCCGCTTACGTCGCAGCCAAGGAGATAGCCGCCGCCGCCCATTGTCAGGGAACACCGCAGAAACAATGGCCCGCGGGCGCGCGTGTATATACAGCGCTGCGGCTGCTGCTGCGGCAGCGCGCCGCCGCAATTTTACCTGCGGCCGGGCGGGCGGCGCGCGCGGTGGCAGCGCTGCGCCGCACTGCTCAAACAACAGGCCCCGGGCGCGGAACAACATTTGGAGAACAACAAACAACGGCGCCCGCGGCCTGTGTGGAGCCCGGCTGGCAAACACCGCGGCGCGGCGCGGCGAGCGCGCACTCGCCCGGGGCGCTGTTTATTTATATATACCGGCAGAGCCGAGCGAGCGAGCGCGCCGGCCCCGCCCCCTCCCGCCCCCCCCCCTCCCCCTGCCCCCCGCCCAGAGCGCTGTGGGCAGCGGCTGCAGGGGCCGCGCGTCGCCAGGAAACCACGCCCCGCCCACGCCAGCTCGTAACGTTCCCCCGTCCACGCCCACCGCCGCGTTTTGTCTAGGAGCGGGTGCGGTCATACCGCGGGGCACCTAGCTGCAGTAAGAACCCCACCCTCCCCCACCGCCAACCAGCGACTGTCCAACATGTAGGCCAACACGCACCCGACACACGTTTCCTATATACACAGGGTGGACATATAATATGTCAAAAATGAAACGGCCGGTAGAGGGGACCGAAATTAGCAGATTTCGTAGAGGAATGTGTGGTCGGTAATGCCGCATTCAGCCGGTAGAGAACGCTATTGAGTTCGCTGTTTACTAGCGCTTCCCTATCTGGTTTCATTATTATTTTCCTGAACTTCTGCACGATCTTCCACTATCTGTTCCAGCACCATGGAAAGCCGTAGCGGCACAGCCGTGCGCACTGAGACGCTCTGCTGCGGTGCGCGCTGCCGTTCGTCGTAGGGGGTTCCTCCCTCGGGGATGGGTGTGTGTCTTGTACTTCGGTTAGTTAAACCTGACAGATTAATATTGTGTGCCTGAACCGGGACTCGAACTTGGGAACTTTGCCTTTCGCGGGCAAGCGCTTTACAGGCTGAGCTATCCCGACACGACTCACAATGCAGCCCTACAACTTTACTTCCGCCAGTACCTCGCCTCCTACTTTCCAAACTTCACAGAAGCTCTCCTGCGAAAGTAGTTTGTAAACTGGGAACTAATAACCAAGCAGCTAAGTCCCATATATTACAAACATTTGAACATTTTTTTGCACGATGGAACCCCAGAGAACCTCAGTCGCAGCGCCAAGAATCACCTGGACGCTGTCTACCGACAGCAGTGGATAGGACGGAGAGGGTCAGTTCCTTGGCCACCCCGTTCACCTGCTTTAAGCTGCGTGGATTTCTTCCTTTAGGGTCATATTAAAAGTCTGGTGTATGAGATTCCCGCCATATATGAAGCAGATCTAGTTGCCCGCGTGTCTGTTGTTGCTGGATATGTGTTCGACATGCCTGATGTCTTTTCTAATGTACGCCGAACCGAGCTCCGACGCTGTGAATGTTGTATCGCTGTTGGTGGCCGCTCTTTCGAGCACCTTTCGTAAACTATCAATAAATATGTATTTTTGACCTCAGTTCCCTTTTTCAGTGTTCTTCCTTTCACACTTCTGTACACGCTATCACTGCGTATGTCATTACCGACCACACATACTAAGTCTGCTTATTTCGGTCCCCTCCACCTGTCGTTTCATTTATATATATATATAATATATATATATATATATATATATATATATATATATATATATATATATATATAATTAGGAACATCCTGTAACTAAAAGGTCCCTGGGAAGGCTGTACAATAAACGGAATACGGTTTATTTCCTTTAGTTGCCGTATTACAGATATTTGTTGTGGTGTAAATAACGCATATCACTTCATTATGCAGGTAGGTCACGGTTTGATGAAAGACATTCACTGGATTTAATATTGTGCACGTGGTCCATGAATGATGGAGCACCGCCTGATTTTGCTCGTGCTGCTAGAGCAATTTCACATCACCCGTTCCCATACAGATAGATACGGCGTCAGGGACCGGCATCGTGGCCTGATACTTCTCTTGACCGCAATACTTTGGACGTTTCTGATGGGGCCATTTCAAGGCCGCTTTGCCACTTTGTATGCCGCACCTTTCATATCGCAGAACTGCTCCGTCAGAGCATAAAGTGTGTTAGCAGACCCAACAGACGCCTGAAATATGGTAACGAGTAAGACGCATAGACTCCTGATTTACAGCTCGTGGTAATCATTTCGACCACCTTCTGTAAAGAACTGTACGTAGTAAATTACTAAATTACACTGTATCAACGCAAATGATCAACTTGCATAGTGAAGCGGTCTGCGTTATGTACACAACAAATGCCTGCAACACGACAACGAAAGCAAATTACCCACATGTGTACAAGACATGTTCTGCTAGTTGTCAAGTACCTTATTGAATCCCCGGTACTTTCCCACCTAGTCACTCCCTGTATATACAGGGTCATAATTATTAAACTATATGAAATAAAATCGTGACAACTTGTTAACGGCTTGCGTTAAAAAGTTCAAACTGCACTCCTGGTCTCGAAGCATAGAGGGAATTAGTCCAGTCACGGGATAATCGGTGCGATATTGTTTGATGGTATGGTGACTACCGAGCGGTAGGCGAAGGTGTTGCCGGCCGCGGTGGCCGAGGAGACTGAGGCGCTTCAGTCACGGTCTGCACGGTCACCACGGTCGGGGGTTCGAATCCCCCCTCGGGCATGGATATTTGTGCCGTCCTAGTTCGTAAGTAGTTGATAAGTAGTTTGTAAGTTTAGGGACTGATGACCCCGTAGTTAAGTCCCATAAGCTTTACAAACATTTGAACATTTTTTTGCGAAGGTGTTGCAAGATGACGTCATTCCCATTATCCAAAGGGAACAGACGTGGTTAATGGATGACGGAGCTCCACCAACACCACCTAGAGACAAGGCCTCTCAACAGGCCATATCTACGTCATTGACCAGGCCGCGGCCGCCAACTGAATAGCTGGCCGATGGGGCACGCCCACTGTCTGGTAGCGGACGGCTATTCAGCTGGTGGCCGCGGCCTGGTCAGTGACGTAGATACGGCCTGTTGAGAGGCCTTGTCTCTAGGTGGTGTTGGTGGAGCTCCGTCATCCATTAACCACGTCTGTTGTCTCTAGGTGGTGTTGGGTCCACCCTATCTAAGCAGGAGAGTGATGCCCTGCAGGAAGCTTTTGGAAACCGTACTCTGGCTCTGGGGTACGCAGAGGCCACTGGCATGAACTTCGATTGGCTGCAGTACGTACTCTCCTGTCTCTTTTTTTTTGTCGGAGGGGGGAGGCTACAATTCCAATAACCCATGCTTAGCTACAAACAGCCATTCAGAAGGTCATTGAAAGCATCTATATTTCGACACTTGAGCGCATCGTGCAGAATTTCGTATTCGTACGCTCCATAACATCGACACGGAGGGCAGGCGTAACGAACATGTCAATCCGAATATCTCTTCTGTTGTGACACATATTGAATAAATCGAATGCATGCCGTAGCTTAGAAATAATCAACATTCTCTTTCACATAATTAAATAACATTATATAAAACTGCCATATCATAGGAAAATCCAAAAAGGCTCCACCTCTCCTCTTAAACCAGTGCGCCTATTCCAACCAAACTTGTTTAAAATATTTCTTACCTTCAGAAAAGTAAAACCCACCTACGACACTTCCGAGATAAGAGGTCTCAAACAATGAGAGTCACATAAAACTGCTCCATCAAGCTAAGCGTGAGTAACAAGACATTACTCATGCCCTGTTTGAGAACAAAAGCGAGGCGATTGTTTTTCTCGACTCATAAGCCATGGGGGCGAGCTTGGCGGCTACACGAAGCATTCCAAGAGTCTGTGTCAGTTTCTCATGACATGAACCAAATGGAACGTTACATTCTTCTGCAGCCTCTCGGATACACCTCTTCGATTGGCTCGCACAGTTTCGTTTACGTTCCTGACATGACCGTTGTCAAAAAATGTTCAAATGTTTGTGTAGCTTATGGGACTTAACTACGGGGTCATCAGTCCCTAAACTTACAAACTGCTTAAGAACTAGCTAATCCTAAGGACGGCACAAATATCCATGCTCGAGGGGGGATTCGAACCCCCAACCGTAGTGGCCGTGCAGATCGTGACTGGAGCGCCTCAGTCCCCTCGGCCACCGCGGCCGGCGACCGTTGTCCGAAGAGAGCCCTGAACAGGGATAATTTTTAACTTCCGACCGGCTATTTTTAATGGCTAAATTAGCTGCCCAATTCCAGTTAATTTAGTCAGTTTTGTTTTTACTTAGTGTGTCCACAACACATTAAAGCATAATGGTTTTGATATTTTATTTGTATTATGACACAAGCCAGCAGTAATGTTGGTGAATAACTACGTTTTAAAAGCTTTTCTTGGTGAAGTGGTGAACCAAATGAAAGATCTGATGATAGCAGTTTAACCTACCGAAACCGGTCATCTGAATAAATACTATAATCCATCTTGTCTGTTTTCCACAATAAATTAATTGATCAGATCGTCCCCCAAGTATGACAGGCTTTTATGACTGTATTGTGTATTCTACTTCATTTACAGTCTGTTCATTCACACGTTCAGATAGGCACTATGTCACTATCTCACAGTGTATTGAACACACGAGTAAACACTCTTGAATCTGGTAGTGGAGGTTAGGAAATCGTTTCCTGTATTCCCTCCTAGTAACAGCAGCAACGTTTCCATACACAAATACCATATTGCTACACTCACGGGGGACTGATGACCTTGCAGTTTTGTCCCCCTAAACCCTCCAAACGACAGCAACAGCTACACTCAGTCCGTGTAAATACCTGCGGCGAGTTTACCCGCTACACTATAGTAGACTCGGCCAACAAATTACTATGAAAACTTCAGTGTAAACTAAAGCACGACTTCACAATTTTAACATCAACATTCTACTGCTGACATTCGTTAAATACGCCTGTAGTAACCCGTAACAGCCGATGTACCAACACACGATACGAAAATGCATTGCTGCGGCGGAGTGGTCAAGCGCATTGAGACGCTATGCTCCGATGCGCGAGGCCGTTACCCGTCGGGGGTTGGAATCTTCTCTCGGGCGTGGATGTTTGTGTCTTCTTTAGTATAAGTTTATAAGTAGTTTGTGAATTTACTGATGACCCCGCAGAGTCCCATAAGCTTAACAAACATTTGATTTGAACATTTGTAAATCCATTGAAATCGCCTGTATCTGTATCTATATCTATAAATGTGAATGTCTGTTCGGTGTAGGTTTATCACGTCTGAACCACAAGACACAAAGAGCAAACAATTTGTACAGTTACTAATGTCTACCCGGGGAAGGCTTTAGGCACGGTTTTATGGCAATCGGATAGCTACTTATCTATATATATTAATGCGAATGTCTGTTCGGTGCACGATTATCACGTCCGAGCGACAAGACGCAGAGACTTAAATATTTGTATAGTTACTAATCTATACCTGAGGAAGGTTTCAGCTATGGTTTTATAGCAATCTGATAGATATTTAGTAATTTGAAGAATATAACGCGAAATGCGGTGCAATAATTACTCTTTGGAAATTATATTCACTTTGAAAATGGTTTTATTGGTTGCATTGTTGCTTGAGGGTTGATAATGATGAAAGGGTGGAGTATATTGGGATGGAAAGTTTTCGGTGTATATAAAATTCGACGCGCGCGCACGCGCGCGTGTATGTGTGTGTGTGTGTGTGTGTGTGTGTGTGTGTGTGTTAATATTTCGCTCTGCAGCGAAAACTAAAGAACGCAAACGAATAGTCTGTGTGTAATTGTTGTCCGGAGTCTCCCGTTGTACACCATAGCAATTCCATGCCGATAGCTATAAGGAGTTGGAAGATATGGTGGTTGAAAGTCGTCAAATTATTAAAAAAAAATGGACTGAAGGCCAGCGATGACGTTTACAATCTTAATTACATCCATAATGAATATGAGGTCGCGGTTGTATTACGTAATTATTTTGTCACGTAGACACAACCAAAGAAATCGAGTAAAACCACTAAAATATGACGCGTTTCAAGGGTCAAGCCCTCATCATCAGATAATCTGTACAAGAATCTTAAAACATGAGACAGATTATGTGATGATGAGGGCTTGACCCTTGAAACGCGTCATATTTTAGTGGTTTTACTCGATATGTGTGGCTGATTCTACTTGACAAAATAATTGAGGTTACATACAGCGAAACGTGATACCACAGACCATATCTTTGGTCTATGCGTGCTACAATGTCTTCAGCTTTTTCTCTGAAAGGATAAGCACACGAATTAGGAAATATAAGAATAAATAAATAATACAGTAAAAATACACGTCTTTAAAAAATACTATTTGACTTTTCGCGCATTACATCACATGATCGACCTTGATATTATTACAATCATTATTGTTGACAAGCCAATATCGCACACTAACAACTTATTAAATGACGATAGGTTTCGGTGCACTGTGTCATCTGGTCACATATATGTTATAATCTGTTGAAACGAGATAGAATGGCTGGCCAGTACTTACCTTTGTGCTGTACCGCCGATAGTAACACAAATGAAGAAACAGAAAAAAGGGGACAAAAGGACAAGCTTTCGGAACACAGTTCCTTCATCAGGTGGGAGAGAAAGGAAGAAGAAAGGATGGGAACAGAAGGGAAAGGTAGTTCACGACCTAGGTCATGAAGGTGGTGTTTCAGAAGTGTGGAGCAGTATCTCTGACGTCCACACTCCCGAAACACCACCTTCATGACCTAGGTCGTGAACTACCTTTCCCTTCTGTTCCCATCCTTTCTTCTTCCTTTCTCTCCCACCTGATGAAGGAACTGTGTTCCGAGAGCTTGTCCTTTTTGTCCCCTTTTTTTCTGTTTCTTTATTTGTGTTACTATCGACGGTACAGCACAAAGGTAAGTACTGGCCAGCCATTCTAACTCGTTTCAACAATATTTATCATCTCTAAGGAGAATTTTCATCATTAATCGAATATGTTATAATCTGGTCATCTTGTTAAAAAAATTGGTATAAAATAACAACTGCAGCATTGCACTTAGTCACTATAAAAAAAATACATAAGTTAAAAACATGACAGCATACAAAATAGGGAAATGTGGCACTTGTTATTTTATACACTTTTTATTTAACAAGATGACCAGATTACAACATATGTGACAAGATGATGGTGGCACAGTGCACCGAAACTGGTCGTCATTTAATAAATTGTTAGTGTGCTATCTTGGCTTGTCATTTTGAAAAGTATAAAACGATTACATATTTTTGGAAACATTTTAGTTTCACTATGTTTCGGTCAACAGCACTGTTATTTAAATTTATGAATAAAGAAAAGTCTAGAATGCAATTATTTATTTCATTCAACTAGTTTGTCTTATTTAGGCCACCTTCAGGAATTTTGACTCCATTGATGTTGTGGAGCTGGCAGGTAACTGAGAGTCTTCCAGTGAGTCATTGAAGATGGTCTAAATAAGACTGAAACTAGTTGAATGAAATAAATTATTGCATTCTAGATGTTCTTTATTCATAAATTAAACGATTAGATTGCCTCCAGACGCGACTATGTCAGGTAATCTTACATTATTGTTGAATTTCGTGATTGGATTCTTCGAAACGAGTGCATTTTTACGTGTGATTTGATCTACCAACACGCGAGCGGAGCCGCGGGTTTAAGCTAGTACCCAATAAAATTGGATGCTTCTTGTATGGCATTTTTATTGAAATTCGCCTGTATTAGTACCACCTACTGAAATATTTGCTGAAACAACCTTATAAGTATTTCTTCGTGAAAGTATGTATACATTTTTTGGAATATAAAGGCTAGTCTACACGACGACACTAGGTTGCGACACTCGTTGCATAAAATGAACTGCGCGCACCTGGTTTCCTGTATGTCTGTAGACACGGCGCCGATACTATACACTTCAGTTTCGTTGTTTTGTGAGTGCCGTAGTCGCCGTAGAATGAAATTTTGGTAGCTGTAAGAGTTGAAGCGGAGTTACTGCTTCTCTGTGTGAAGTCGCTGCATAAGATCGAACATAAAAAGATTAAGAAACGTGTTTGGATTCGTGACTTGATAAAAAAAAGACATCTCGGTTGCTCAGCGACCTTCCTGAAAGAATTTGTGATTGAAAACCCTAGAAGTTATTTTAATCAACTTAGAATGTCACCAGAGTTCCTTTTAAACACAGTAATACAATAAAGAAACAAGATACTGTTATGCGTGAAGCATTGTTACCAGAACTGAAATTACAACTTGCATTACGATTCTTGTTAAGTACATACTCGTATGTACAGTACCTGTACCGCGTTCCGAAATCTATAGTTGCCATAGTTCGTTTGTATAGGTATTTCGAATTGGGTGTTTTTTAGTGTGCAATTCGCTAATCGTCAACCCATCAATATTTAATTCACGAATAACTGCTTGAAGAGCACAAACACGCCGCTGCTTATTCCTGAAATTTTCATCGTTAAAATTCCACAACCACCTATGCATCCCATATATATTCAAAAACCGAATTATTTCTTCCTTTCCCCCATTTATGTTGTGTTTGGTTCTGTATTGGTTATCACGTAACCTAAAAACACACGCAATCAGTTTCGCCAAAGTTGGAAGGTGCCGAAACTGTTTATTTTCGCCAACGAGTTGCGCGAACGCCTGCAGCGCATGCGCACTGGCCAGTAACGCAGTTTCATGAAATGTAGTGTCGTCGTGTAAAGTAGCCTTAAGAACACGCAGCAGTAGGAACGTGCATTACTGCCTCAGAGGTCCCTGCGCCTGTGTGTGTGTGTGTGTGTGTGTGTGTGTGGGCAGCTGCGCGGCCCGCCAGCGCCAGCTCCAGCACACGCCGCCGCCAGCCGCCTCGCCTCGCCGCGCCTCGCCGGCGGGGCACGCCCAGAAACAGGTTGTCCGCCGCCGCGGGCCCATTCACGGTTTTCTGGTTGTCTGCCAACGCTGCCCCGAGGACGTCCCAAGTTCACGGTCACCCTGCCGGGGCGCGCGCGCGCTTCTCTGCCCGTCACTGTACCACCGACAAACCTCCCACATATCGTTTGCGCAGTCTCCGTTTCACCGATTGAGGTTTCATCTGGCTTAGTCTCCATCAGAACTCAAAATTGACGTTTTAGTCATGTCCGTGCCCATTGTTACCCAAACCGCCGCGGTGGAGTAGCCGAGCGGTCTAAAGCGTTTCGCTGCGGAGCGCGCGGTTGCTTGCCGTGGAGGTTCGAGTCCTCCCTGGGGCATGGATGTGTGTGTTTGTCCTTAGGTTAGTTTTCCTAGGTTTAAGTAGTTTGTAAGCTACGGACTGATGACCACACAGTTTGGTCCGATAGATTTACAAACATTTGATTTGATTTTTTGTTACCCAAACCAAAGTATCCACCCGTCCTTAGATCAGTAGCTGTATGTGCCTTTTCAATGTTAGTCTAGAGCGCACAGCCAGCCGCGGTGGCCGAGGGGACTGAGGCGCTCCAGTCACGGTCTGCACGCCCACTACGTTCGGGGGTCCGAATCCCCCCACGGGCATGTATATTTTTGCCGTCTTTAGGATAAGCTAGTTGATAAGTAGTTTGTAAATTTAGGGACTGGTGCCCCGCAGTTAAGTCCCATAAGCTTAACAAACATTTGAACATTTGAAGAGCGCACAACTTTATGGACTAGTAGTTTCGATCCTTCTGTGGATCATCTTCAGGTCTGCTCCAATATTGACTGTAGAGAGCAGAAGGCTCTGTAAAACCCTACAGGTGCTGTCACTGCTTACAACAGTGACAAATGTTCAAATGTTTCTCAATGTTTAGTTGAACGATTTTACTTCATCAGCAAAAGCTGAATGAAAAATGTCGTGTGAACCTTCGTTTCTATAGCGTTGAGCAACTTTTTAGTGGATCAAGAAAAGATTGACCGAGCCAATTTTTCCAATCAAGAGGTGATTCAACTATGAATTCAACCACTTAGTTAAACGTGTAAACCCGCTAGCTGATTTTAAAAACTTACATTGCAGATTGTGTGTCGGTGTTTTCCGCATTGTAAAAGTATTGAGTTTTCAAATATCTCAGAAAATGAGTGTCGAGTGGTCAGAAAACGTGATGATAAACATTTTAGAATTGTACCGTAAGCACAAATGCCTGTGGAATGATCGTATGGATACTTACAAAAATAAAGATGTATGGGAAAATGTTTTGCAAAGGTATCGTGACCGAAAACGACAGTACTGGTTAAACACTGCCGCTTCCGACGCAAAATAAATAAATAAAAATAAAAATATATCAGAACAGTGTACAAAAAGGAACATTCGTTAGTATCCAAATAAAAAAAGTGAAATGGGAACGATGCTTTCACCCTTTGCTTGATGAAATTGTTCGAGGAGTGGCAGGAGGTAGATAGAGGGAGAGGCGGAAATGTACAAAGAGTGGGCATGGGGAATACATGGGCATAATACACAAAACGATTGCTTTTCTCTAGGGTAAGTATACGTCAAGTGCTTCATGGTCAGTATACCGTCTGCTCTGTATGTTTACGCAGAACACGGGGGGGAAAAATTCACTGGTTTATGCTTAGGAAGATTTGTGGAGTATCTGCATAAATCAGGAAGAATCCTTAAAACTGTAATTCGTACGAGAAAAAATGTCACTTAAAATCCATCGTTCGGCAGTCGGGCATCCGTAGCAAGTTTTAACGAGACACTCAACATATTGCATAGGGAGCTGTTACACGAGAAACGCCCAGCATTGCACAGATGTGCTCCAAAAGATCACTTCCAGAAACGCGCCAATAAAAATGTTTGTTCCTGCAGTAAAATTATAAGAAACCGCAGATCGGTGTGTGGTGGGTCTTTAGTTACGTGAACGGTTTCGCTGCTCAGTGCAACATCATCGAATGGTACTGTATAAGAAATCAAAGTAGCCTTGTAGCCGTTATTTTTTCAAAAAATTAATTAAAAAATTATTTCTATTTTTGATACAAAGGAGCAAACTACTGTAATATAAATGAAGAGTATTTACAATTTTCAAACTAACGAAACGTTCTCAGTCCGAAAATCCGATGCCATGGAACTGTAGAGGCTTGTTTTGCGGCCCACATTAGTTTTCCTGGGATTTTCTGATTTTTGCAATATTTCGATCGAAATACAACAAATAAAGAATATAAAATTAAAAATAAATATATAACATTTAATAAAATTGTACAAAATTAAATATATAAAGAATAATAGTAAAATATATGTTTCATATGTTTTATATTTTATTATTTACCTTTTCAATATATTTCGTCTGAAATATTTGTAAATTGGGCTGTGTCATTTTAATTTTTATAATTTCTTTACTCAAACTTTTCGGAAGTTTTATTTGCAGTTAGTTTATTTGGTTTAATATTCGATTTTTTTTTTTTTATTTTTTTATTTTTTTATTTTAGTATCTCAAGTTTCTACGAAAAATTTAATTTTTTATGTTGAGAGGATCATCCTACACCCTGCTTTCATATTGTTAAAATATTCTTATCATTTAGTGCAGTGATTTGCTCCTTTATTCTCTGTTCTGTAGTCTTTTATGTAATTAATCATTTTTTGCAATTTTTTATATTTCATGCTTTCTTCAAAACACATTCGCGATATATGTTGTCTATTGCATTTTTACATTTCTATTCATATTTTTCTTTTACATTTGGCAACAGTTCATGTATATTTTTACAAAAAGTTATTTTCCTGCGATATATTCATTGCTGGATGAAATATCAACCTCAAACCATTCTTTGAACCTCCACTAAATGACTTACAGCAAAAGAATATGACGGTAGATCCATTTGAAAAATTATACCTTTAAACGTGTATGTCGGCTTTCAGAATCAAAAAATCGAATAAGTTTCCAAGCAAAAGATACTCGACATTAATTTAATTTATTTTGATCCAACGCCTATTAACAAACAGGGAATAGTGCCACCCACCAGCTCCGACCGGTTTGCCGCCAGAGGGAGGTTCTGTTTGCTGGTGGGCAACAAACACGTCCGTAAAGTTTTGTGGCGAATTGGGGAGAAAAGGAATTTCTGGCATACCTTGACTAAAGAAGGGATCGACTGACAGGACACATTCTGAGACAGCAAGGAGTCGTGAATTTAGCGTTGGAGGGAAGTGTGTGGGGTAGAAACCGCAGAGGGAGACCAAGAGATGAATACAGTAAGCACATTCAAATGGATGTAGGTTGCAGGTCTTATGAGGAGATGAAGCAGCTTGCTCAGGATAGAGTAAGGTGGAGAGCTGCATCAAACCAGTCTCCGGACTAAAGACCACAATAACATCATCTCCAAAACGGTGTGAGATACGGAAAACACATAGAAGAACCAACTTGTACATAAGGCTCTTTTATACAAACCCATTTATGCAATTTTCGTCACAGATGGTTTAGGCGTTATTTGGAATTTCATTTCGAGCTATCAAAAGGCCATCACAAACAGCCCACTTTCAGTTTTACTAAGCTAGAGTGGGTAAAAAAAAAAAGGGAAGTTAACCGTGCAAATAAAAAGAAAAAAAAACTGGTGCAAAAACAGTAGTGCGGATGCTGTGTCACAGTAAAGTAGTTCAGAAGTGACGTAGTACTTACGAAAAGGAAAGAAACACCTGTTTCCATCAAGCTCTAATTATGTTTCAATGTTATTATATTAGAGTCTCGACGTCTGGAATGAGATTACTGGTCATCAGCAACATTGCTCAGTTGAACTGCAGTAAGGTTAGTCCTGAACTTTAATATCGTTAAGATAAATAAGAAATAAATAAAATTAAAAATAAAAATCACTTTAAATATTTAGTTCTGAACACATTGCCGACTCGAGCAGTTAAACAGCTGGAGGAGTTCTGCTGGAGCGAAGCACTTGTAAAATATTTCAATATTTATTTATCAAAGCAATACTTATTGGTCTCCAGGGAGTTTCTGCGATCGTTATATGAATAAAATTCTTGAATATCCGTCTCCAGATCGCTTTTATTTTCTAAAATGTAGCCGGTTTCGGGACAGCTGCCCATCTTCAGATCAAATTTTGAAGTTACAGAGTAACCTGTCCTGTGATGAACGAATGTTGATGGGCAGCTGTCCCGAAACCGGTCATGTTTTAGAAAATAAAAGCGACCTGGAGACGGATATTCAAAAATTTTATCAATATTTTATTTTTATTACCTCTCAGTAATTTTGTCCTACCACGAATGCCAAGACAATGGACAGCGATAACAAGATTCTATTGACGCGAAACGAACAGGCCCGCCTTGGCGCGCTCGCGGCAGCTAGCGAGCAGTGTCAGCCGCGAGGTGGAAGTGGCTGGCAGTGACCGCGAGAAAGCGGCGTGAGCGCCCGCGGGCGCGCGCGCTCGCCCCGGCGCACCCGCCGCCCCTGGTCTGCAGCGCTCAGCAGCGTGGCCACTGCAGCCCACGGCCCTCGCTACCGCTGCAGTCGGCCGCTATGGATTTCCTGTCCGCAACTTTAAGCACATAATTACGTGTCACTGCTTATTGCGCCGCGCTGTCAGACCGGCCTCCTCGGTGTGTGTTTTTCTACAGTTATTTCTCGGTCTTATTGCATTCGGAATAAATTTTAATTTACTCTTTCGTGGCGTGGCAGAATTATACGCATTACAACGTCCTGTTTAAATTTTCAGATTCCTCGCAAAATAATACGTTGCGTAGGTTGACATCATGTACGTGCAAAATTCAGATTCCTCGCGTTTAGCGCTTAGTGCGGAATTTTCTCTTCTCTGCTCTTCTGTGAAAATTTCCGATAACCACATCAATTGGCAGAAGTAAAAATAAAAAATAAAAATCTGTACGTGTTAGGTCGGCGGGCAGTGTTTTTCCAACTGAGCTTAAGTGAAGCGTTTTGTTTGATCTTGAGTTAATCAGCATACAGTTTTAACTTGTTGTAATTAATCATACGGCAAAACTTCATTAACTACATTTTTTATGAAACTGCTTCAGTTATAGCTCCATACAATTAGTTGTGTGTTATACAGCAGCGTTATTTCCCGGCGTTGCCGCAGTGAGGTGTTCGAGCGGTCAGCTGGGAGTCGTGGCTCAGTGCGCCCGGCCTGAGAGCTCAGCGCCCTCTATAATAAAAAGGCTGAGCCAAATACTGAAACAACAACCAAGAACTAACGACTGCAAAGCATCGATCTTCCTGATGAACATAAATAAGAAAAGGGGTCTAAGGTGCTTTGCTTCGGAGCTTTCAAATGTTTCAAATGTTTGTATACCTTATGGGACTTAACTACGGGGTCATCAGTCCCTAAACTTTCAAACTACTTATCAACTAGCTAACACTAACGACGGCACAAATATCCATGCCCCGTAGTTGCTACGGAGCGCGCGGATCGAATCGTCCCTGGGTCACGGGTATCTGTGTTGTCCTTAGTTAAACGTAGTTTATGTAGTTTATAATCCTACGGACTGTTGACCAAATAATTCAAGTCCCACAGATTTACAAACATTTGAACACTATTTTTTCCCGACGTTGCCCCGATGCGCATTTATTCCTTTGTTAAGTTATTTCGTCTCCCCTTTCTGTCCATGAACTATGTCATACTACGACATAATTTCAGTGGTATATGTGCACACCATCTGCAAAATTTGTTGCGAATATAGAGAGTAGTAACGACGTAATAAATCGAAACCTCATCAGTGGTGGGGCGGTTTTCCATGAACCTACCTGTTTGACTTCATATCTTCTTAATTATCTATCGTACTATGATATGAGCGTACTGTCTGCAAAAATGTCACAACTAGGAATGACTTCCTGAATGTAAAGAATATTTGCACCAGATTTGGTTGAAATTGGTCCGTTAATGTAGAAGTGGATGTAGAACCTGGAAGTTTTTTCCCCTCGATTTTCAGTGTTTGTGATCCGATATCTCCAAAAGCATGTCTAATAAGTGTTTATTACCCCCACAGCGGTTGTCTGATATGAAGCAATAGTCGTATGTGTTCTAGAGCTGTTTGAACTCATTGCAGTCATTTTGGAGGGGATGTGGATTATACATGCAGTGGCAGTAGCTGTGTAGGGTTTGTTATAACAAGGGCTCCTAAATATAGTATTAGAACCACAGCTGTTCCGAGAAGGGAGACATCTTGATACATACACTTTGTTTAGAATATATTAATAAGAACACAGTAACAAGAAGTGTTACAAAGATTACACATAACAGTCCATAATTGGAAAGATATCGCTCCACAAACTGTATTGAAGTGAGGAGGCCGGGCGGGCTGAGGAATCATGTCACGAATTGCGCAGCCGCTGTCGGCGAAGGTTCGAGTCTCCCTCGGGCAAAAGAAGAAAGAAAAGGAAGAAAAAATAAATAAAAATAAATTTTCAATGTTTGTAAAGCTGTGGGACAAAACTGCAATTCTCAGCAGTCCCTAGACCTATAAACCACTTTAACTTATGCTAACGACAACACACCCATCCTTGCCCTATGGAAGTATCGAAACTCCGGCGGGGAGCAGACGTGCACTCCCCACGAAGGCGCCCTAGACCACACGGCCACTCCCGAGCGGCTTCCTCGGGCGTGGGTGTCCTTGACGTAAGTTAAACTATTGTGTAAGTCAAGGAATCGATTACCTTAGCAGTTTCATCCGGTAGGAAAAAATGGAGAGGCTTCCACAGGATAGATTAGCGTGGAGGGCTCCACCAGCCGTAGGACCACAACAAATGCGAACCACTGCCCCACCTCTTCACGCAGCGACATAGGTTGCTGTGTGAGATACGAATACCGCCTGGTACCCTATTAAAGTAACCAACGATTAAATAAAATCTCCAAGAAACGTTAAAGATAAATATATCTCTAGGAAAGCGTATGCAATTTGCTCTCGTATCTCACAGACTCGGCCGAGTGACGCCACAAGTACAGCGAGCTTTCTACGTGCAGCAATTAGGCCGTGAAAACTAACACAAGCGGAGTGCCGAGCGACACGCAGTTAATCCGTATAATTTACGGAGGCCGCGTTGTTAGCGCAGCCGTAAGTTATGATTAGGCGGCGCTCGCTATCAGATGTGTGGCGGGAACAATGCGATGCCGCAACCGGCGAGCGCGTTAATCGCAGCCGCTGCGGACAAAACGCCGCGGGCAGATTTATTCGCGGTCCTGCGGAGGCGGCGGCCGCGCACAGCCGACACACATCGGCCGCTATCCCGCTGCCGGAAACCGTCACGAATTCAGTCGCGGCGAAAGGTGGCTAGAAAGCGGCTGTGGCGTGGCGATGGGCGATCGCGGCTGCCGCTGCCGCAGCCGCCCCATCGCCAGATACGCATCTCTCTGCCCGCGGCCGGCCGGTACGCCACGCGCGCTCCCGAGGCCAGGCCAGGCCGGACCGGCAGCGCGGTCGACCGTGTAGCAACCAGCCGCCGCGGCCGAGAAACAGGACAGCGGGCTGCTCAGCGCAACACTGGCTGGCCGCATCCAGGTCTACTTCTCCCCACACAATCTACGCTTCCAAACCTCCGCTGAGATATCCTACACAATCTTCAGCAGCAACCGGAATGAAATCAGTGTACACTAACGTAAAAAAATATCTTCGGATAGGAATACGCTCAGTTACTGTTGGGTGCGATAGGGCAGTGCACTACTGTAGGATACAACAAAAGGTCAAAGAATCTCGTCTCTCTGTCCAATATATGACTTGCCACACTGACACGGAATCTGGTACAGGAGGAAGGCCGGCGTTTACCAGATTCCGTGTCAGTGTGGCAAGTCATATATTGGACAGACGATGCATACCGTCGAGAATCGATGCGTTGAACTCCAGAGGCACACACGATTGATGTATCCGAGCACGTCGGCGGTCGCTGAACATTGTTTGCCGGAGAATCATGCGATGGAGTATGAACGCACTAGGATTCTGGTACAGATGTCGAGATACTGGGACTGCGTCGTTAGAGAGACAATTGAAATTCGCACAAGTGACGACCTCATAAACCATGACTGTGGATATAATCTTATCAAAGCTTGGGAACCAGCTATTGGGTTAATTAAGAGTAAATCTAGCAAACGTAATGAAGTTACGACCACGGCGGACAGAGCCCTCACACCGACGTCATCTCAGACGCCGGCGCAATCGGGTTCACTGCGCGGCCGCGGCGCGGGGCGCGGACCGCGGAGGGGTCGCTCCGCGGGCCGAGGGTATTTAAATGGCCCGCTACCGGGCTAGAACCCAGTTCCCTTCGAGCAGCGTGCGGATCTCCGTGCCGGTGCGTTTCCAGGAGCTCAGTCCGTCAGTTCACCTGATGATGGCGACATGTATGATCGCCGAAATATTGTGCCCGTTGGACACTATAGACCGGCAGCATACCCATGGATATTTTTATTATGAAGGAAGTATATTTAATAGAAATATTTATTGTTTCACTACCAGATTCGGCTTCCAATATGCCATTGGTTTCTACTAAGAGGAAGAATTCCACGAAACCAGTTTCGATATCCCTACTTAATGGATATTATACTCCGATGTAGGGACCTGAAGATGGCATAAAGAATGCCGAAACTGGTAGTGAAACAATAAATATTTCCATTAAACATACGGCTGTTGGTATCTCACTTCCTATATACTCTTGACCAGCAGCTGTCCCAGTTCCACCAGCAATGATGGATTCCATAAGATCATATAAATAAGTGTACATCTACCCCAATAGGCAATTGACAATTTCAATGCGGACGCATTAATACGTTCGATCCCTTTGTGGGAATCCAGTACAGGCTGTGAGGAAGTGGAATCAAATGGTTATTGGGCACTACAGTCTTAAGTGTCCTGCAAGGTGAGAATGTGGATTGGGAGGGATGCGTGCCTGGATAGCCTAATTGGTTAAGGCGACCGATGACCCAAAGCGGGAAATCCGTGTTCGAATCCCGGTCCAGCAGAATTTTTCATCTTTACCATCGGATGTATTTCAATGCCCTGAAACGGACCTCCCTCTTTGTCTGTCCCGATTAGAGCCTTCCCATGGCTGTCCACCCCATAGCTTCGTGTAAGTAACGTTGCTGTTTCATTGCACTACCTTCTCACTATACTATATGAATCCAACTGCTTGTCTACATCTACATGGGATACTCTGCAAATCACATTTAAGTGCCTGGCAGAGGGTTCATCGAACCACAATTATACTATTTATCTCCCATTCCATTCTTGAATAGCGCGCAGGAAGAAAGAACACCTGAATCTCTGTGTTCAAAAAAATGTTCAAATGTTTGTAAAGCTTATGGGACTTCACTACGGCGTCATCAGTCCTTAAACTTACAAACTACTTACGAACTACTTAAGAACTAGGACGGTACAAACATCCATGCCCGAGGGGGGATTCGAACCCCCGACCGTAGTGACCGTGCTGGCCGTGAATGGAGCGCCTCAGTCACCTCGGCCACCGCGGCCGGCTCTCTCTGTTCGAGCTCTGATTTCTCGCATTTTATTCTGATGATCATTTGTACCTATGTAAGTGGGAGTCAACAATATATTTTCGCATTCGGAGGAGAATGTTGGCCATTGGAGTTTCGCAAGTAGCCCACGCCGCAGCGATAAGCGCCGTTGTTTGTAATGCTTCCCAACCCAGATCCTGTATCATTTCCGTAACGCTGTCTCCCCTGTATCGTGACAATACGAAACGAGCTGCCCTTCTTTGGACTCTTTCGATGTCCTCCGTCAGACCCACATGATAAGGATCCCATACTGGCCTGCAATACTCCAAAATTGGACGGACAAGCATAGTGTATGCAGTTTCCTTTGTAGTTCTGTTGCATGTTTTAAGGGTTCTGCCAATAAAACGCAGTCTCTGGTTCGCCTTTCCCACGATATTATCTACGTGTTCTTTCCCATTTAAGTCTGAAGAAATAGTAATTCCTAGGTATTTTGTGGATTTTACGGCCTTAACTTTTGATTTATCTTGTAAACAAAGTTTAACGGATTTCTTTCAGTACTCATGTGTTATCATTATTTAGACTCAATTGCCAATTTTTACACCATAGTGATCTTGAGTGTTCTGCAGATGGTTTTTATCTTCAAATGATTTTACTAGACGGTAAATGACGGCGTCATCTGCAAACAACCTAAGAGAGCTACTTAGATTTTTCCCTAAATCGTTTATGTAAATAAAGAACAGCAGAGGACCAATAACACTACCCTGTGGAACGCCCGATATCACCTCTGTTTTTAGTCGATGCCTTACCATCGATTACTACGAACTGTGTCCTCTCTGACAAGAAATCCCCTACCCAATCGCAAATTTGGGGCGATGTACCATAACCACGCAATTTGATTAAAAGCCGTTTTAATTCGTTTGGAACACTAAATACAATCAACTTTCTGTTATTAACACCATCTCGGTTGCGGTAATATCTCCACTCCATAGAACTGACAGAAAATCGTCGGTTCATTCTGCTGAAGACAATATTTCAGCACCTACATATGTCAACTTATCCCCTAATTGTTTTGAGCGGTGTTTGTTTGTAAATCTATGGGACTTACTGTCGTTATCAGTCAAAATGATCAAATGTTTGTAGAGACTATGGGACTTAACTACGGGGTCATCAGTCCCTAAACTTACAAGCTACTTATGAACTACTAAGGGCGGCACAAATATCCATGGCCGAGGGGGGATTCGAACCCCCGACCGTAGTGACCGTGCAGACCGTGACTGGAGCGCCTCAGTCCCTTCGGCCACCGCAGCCGGCCGTTATTAGTCCCTAGGCTTACAAACCATTTATGATAAGGACAACACACACACACACACACACACACACACACACACACACACGAGCGCGCGCGCTTGCTAATGGAAGACTCGAACGTCCGACGGGTGGCAATTGCGCGTTTGCCAGTGTATCTTGAGCATGCACCTGTTACTGTTTCTACTTAATTTCTGTTTCCACAGTTCCGTATACCTTGTTTTCATGCTTGGTTTTTGACGACTACCCACGGCGCGAGCTTGGCACTAAACCTGAGAGTCCGGTGTCTCCTTTGTGAGCGCCGGCCGGTGGCGTCACAGGGAAGCGGGCACGTGTGCTGCTCGGCTGGACCGTGTCGTGTAGCAGCCCGGTATCGGCGCCGTGATCGCCGGCTGCCTGCCTGCCTATAAATAGGCGGCCGCGTTAATTAACCCATTCTGCGGCCGCGCGTGTTTACGACCGACCCCTGCAGCGAGGCCGCAGGCCGAAAGCGGTGGCGCGCGCTACTCAATATTTAAGGCGCGCTCGCCAACTCCCTTACACAACTTCTGCCGGCCACTCGCCACGCGTGTGCCGCGCTACAGCCGCTTTTACACGACACACTTTGGCGTTTCAATTGCGTGCTCCAGCTCAGTGGGCACTGCAGCACCGCAGCAAGCGTTACTCCAGCACTGAGCGCGTCTGTTTCGTTTATACCCAGAAGTTCCCAAACAATCTTGTCTCGTAGACCAAAAATGTTCAAATGTTCAAATGTTTGTAAATATATGGAACCCATCAGCTTGGGCATTACTCCCTAGCTTACAAACTACTTAACCTTAGGTAAACTAAAGTAAGGGCAACACAAACACCCATGCCCGAAGGGGGGGGGGGGGAATCGAACCCCCGACGGCGGACGGACGCGCGCACCGCAACACGTCGCTGCAGTACGCTCGGCTAATCGGCCGCGGCTCTCGTAGACCTCTTGCTAACTCTTTCTGCTCTGTGTAGATCAAATCAAATGTTCAAATGTTTGTTAAGCTTATGGGACGTAACTACGGGGTCATCAGTCCCTAAACTTACAAACTACTTATCAACTACCTTATACTAAGGACGGCACAAATATCCATGCCCGAGGGGGGATTCAAACCCCCGACCGTAGTGGCCGTGCAGACCGTGACTGGAGCGCCTCAGTCCTCTCGGCCACGGCGGCCGGCTCTGTGTAGACTCCCTCTCTTTTGTGTACTTCATTATTTACGAATTCCTGATTTCAATTGTGTTTTCCCACCTGATATGGTGCTACCAACTTTGATAATATGGAGTGAAAAACAAGAAAAAAAGGAAAAGAAAGATGTTGAGTAAAATACATTTGTTGATTTAAATGACACAAATGTATATTAAACAAACTGATAAATACAGTGAAATAAATCGCAATTTGCGATACAGTTATGGCTTCACTGTACTAGGTTTAGATGGAATACCCAAGTGCGGCAAATGAAAATTTTTGCCCGGTCGGGATTCGAACCCGGGATCTCCTGCTTACTAGGCAGATGCTTTGACCACTCCGCCACCGAGGACACAGTGACCAGCCCGACTGCAGAGGACTCTTCCCTGCACGTCTCCCATCAGACCCAAATCTCCATTCCCCACGATTCTTCCTATTATCACCCCCTTTTTAGTCTGTCTAATAAGCAGGAGATTCCAGGTTCGAATCGCGTCCGGGCACATATTTTCATTCGCCGCACTTGGGTATTCCATCTAAACCTAGTAAAGTATCTTTTTTGTTGATGACATCGTCAAACATTGTCAGGACCTAAAATATATTCTCAATTTTGATTATCCGCCTCAAGATTAGGCATCATGTTATTGATTGGATGCACCCACTCGTTTCTTGAAACCAAAGAATACAATAAAACCAGCTCATTGTCACTACTGCCGCTGCTGTTGGTGTCATAAACCCAAGGTCAGCCCCACGGAAGTCCAGACTGACACCGCGGAACCGTCGGAGAAACTGACGTAAAACGTGGTTGGTATAGCGTGGCAACTGTTGCCGCTGTATGAAATAGTACGTAGCTAGCGTGGCCGGCGTGACATACACCCAGATACGCACGCCACGTGCAGTGTGTAATTGCCTGTAGTGGCGCGCGCGAAGAACACACGACCTTATCGCCCAGTGTCCCTATCTGGATGTCGCACGCTGTAGCTCGGTTTTGTAGCTCACGTAGGGCAACATGAATAGATAATCTGCAAGTACAGCGTGAGGGACAGCTGTCTTGGTAGGTGATGTGTGCAGGCGGCAGCTGCAGCTGCAGCAGGCAGGTGGTGGTGGGCGCAGGTGGCGCCGCGGCGCTTGGCGGCCGGACAAAGAACTGCTGGCAGGTGGAGCGAACAAAGCCACCTGCCGCCCCCCGGCGCCGCCGCCAGCCTCACTGCCCACACTCACTTGTTGCCCCTCTGCGTGCCACACAACACAACAGTGCCCGCGAGACAGTTACAAACTGACAGAGTTTAGCTGATTGTGATGAGCCCAAAGACAACGGCACTATTTTACGACGCGATTCCAGACGTCTTCTTTGACTCAGGACGTCAGCAACATGTCGGAAAAACCTTATAAGGGATAATATCTTAATGCCGTACTTATGTATTGTCGATAATAAATAATATGTGGTTATCCTCGTAAATTAAAGATTACAACAGGAGAATGTACCATCGATACAGCCCGAAAATTCGTTCCTTGGGCGCTCACTTGCGGAAAAAACCCTATCTGCTGACCTATACCATAAAAACACAAAATCTTAATCTATGATTTACGTTCTGCTTGTAAACATACTACCGTCTTTAACTCAGCTACCACACAATTACTCACGCAACCTAGAAACACGCACGCACTTCAAAACTACCGCGCAGCGATGACGGCACACACGACAACACGCCGGGTCAAAACCGACAGGTGGAATGCCGTCCTATAAATGACCCGAGACAAGTACACCATTGACGATACTGACAGCCACGCAAACGCAAATATCGGAAATTCCAATACTTTCCTGTCACAGGCCAAGCATTACGAACACTACCACGTGTGTCAAAGCTAATTGGTGGAATCACAGTTAAATAGTGGGCGCATGTGGACTATAAGACAGTGTTCATTCGCTGTTAATCGAGTGCCACGGCGGAACGGCCGAGCAATTTGAGGCGCTATGCTACTATGCGCGAGGCCGTTCCCCGTGGGGGGTTCGAATCACCCCTTGGGTATGGATTTTTGTGCCATCTTTAGTGTAACGTAGTTCATAAGTAGTTTGTAAGTTTAGGGACTGACGACCCCGCAGTTAAGTCCCAAAACCTTTCCAAACATTTCAACATTTTGAATAGCTGAAGCTCTGTAATCAATTAAAGGTATATGCAATTTTTATTTCAATTCGTCGGCATGGCAAATTGATATACCAGTTCGCGATAGATCAACGAAGTTAAGCACTGCCGAGCTTGGTTAGCACTTGGACAGGTCACCGTCTGGTTTGCAAGCGGCGTGCACTCAGCCCTTATGAATCGAACTGAGGAGCTACTAGATATAGAAGTAGTGGCTGAAGATAGATCCTGAAATATGTACTATTCTTTCTGAAAATCCCAGTATACAGCACAATGCTATTGACGGTCTAGGGGCCGCTTTAGAAACTGATTCAATTAAGGGGGAAGAGGGGGGCACAACAATATCGATCAGTGTCAAGCTTGTTGCTCAATACAGAACGAACTGTGTCTGACTCACCGCAAAGGTAGTAGTGGTTTCATTGACGCCCGGTATGCCAACTCCTCCACGACTGCCCCGAAAGTCATTTCCGTGTCAGTTTAGACAGAAAATGATGAAGTGTTACAAAAGGAAAACACTTCCAATGGTTTATTTACTCGGCCAATAACCGGTTTTCGGTTTCCTAGGTCATTTTCAGATGACTGACAACTGAACGTCGCAGATACTGTCACATGAAGATGGTCCAGGAAGCCTAAAACCGGCCAGTGACCGAGTAAATAAATATTATTTGCAGACCATTTCGAAGTGTTTTCATTTCGCAATATTTCATCATGTTCGGTCAAGCACCGACGGAAAAGTGAGTTAATAGCTGTGCATTTTGTTAGGCGCGCCGTTTTTGCCAGATCCGCGGTGTGGAGCAAATTGATTGCAGCTAGGGCTGCGGCCAGTGCCCTCGCTGGTGCCAATCAGGCTGCTGTCAGCCGCGGCAATTTGCATCTCAAGCGGCGGCGGCGGCGAAAGCTGCGGAAGTTGCGCTAAGCGGCCGCCTTTCTTCTCTCCACGTTCACTTCTCTGTCGCTGCCTGTGGGTCGCAGCGCTGCACGGGTCACCAACTGGAATCTACATCTACATCTACATACCGTGGCAGATGGTACATTGTGTACCATTGCCACTTCCTCCTCCCATTCCAGTCGGTATGATTCGCGGAAGAACTATTGAAGGTATACCTCAATGCGGTCTCCAATCTCAATTGTGATCGCTTCGCGAGATATACGCAGGTGGGAGCAATTAATTAATTAGATTAATACTTGTTCCATAGATCATGAATACGACACTTCGTATTGATGTGGAACTATCAGTTCAATAAAAAGTGTCTGTACAAGACGTTACATTACACAAAACATTACACAACTAAAATATACTTTTACCATTTATTTTTTATGATATATTTACGAATTGATACCTAATAATTCATCCAATGAGTAGAAAGAGATGACATTCAAAAGTTCTTTTAATTTATTTTTAAATGCTAGTTGGCTATCTGTCAGGCTACTGATGCTGTTTGGTAGGTGACCGAAGAGTTTTGTGGCAACGTAATTCACCCCTTTCTGTGTCAAAGTCAAATTTAACCCTGCATAGTGAAGATCATCCTTTCTCCTGGTGTTTTAGGTATGCACATTGCTATTATTTTTGCACTGGGTTGGATTATTAACAGCAAATTTCATAAGTTACTGTGAAGATACCTAAATCCTAAAATAGATGTCTGCAGATGATCTTGGGTGGGCTCCAGCAATTATTCAGCTTCCACGATTTTGTGCAATGAGTACTTTTTCTACTCAATGATGAATTACCCCAGAATGTGATGCCATACCGAAACCGGTGAATGAAAACAGGCGTAGTAGCTAGTTTACTGACAAAATTTGCAATAACCCTAGTGGCATATATAGCTGAACTCAAACGTTTCAGCGGACTATCAGTGTGTTGCTTCCAGAATATCGCTCATCAATGCACACAACTAAAATTTTTGAAAATTCTACTTTAGCTACAGACTTTTGTACAAAGTCTTAATTTATTACTGGAGTAGTGCTATTTACAGTACGGAACTGTATATTCTTTGTTTTATCAAAATATATTGAGAGTGTTTGCTGAGAATCACTTAATAATTTTGTGAAAAACATTTTTTATGATTACATCACTTAGTTCTTGTTTTTTGGGCATGGTTACTATACTTGTATCATCAGCAAAAAAACTAATTTTGAATATTCGTCAATGTAGAATGGCGGGTCATTAAACAGTAAAGGACCTAAGACCGATCCCTGGGGGACCACATTCTTGATAGACCTCCATAAGCAATCAGGTGATGTTTTGTTTGTACATGAACTACTTATTTCAACTTTCTCCATTCTTCCAGTTAAGCACTGAGCCGTGAAGGCTTTATTTTCTTGTACTGGCGCCAGTTATCGGTCATGAGAATATCGATTTCTCTTCGTCACTTCACCGCGGGTGGCGTGGCGAGTTTCGTTCGTCCGTTGCCTCGCGGCCGGTGTTAGTTGTGGCGTCCCGGGCGTATATCTGGAGGTGCCTGCACACAGTGAGGCCAGGACGGAGTTGGCAGTTTTTGCCGGCGAGGAAACAGCGAGTGGGTCGGCAGCCGCGAGGAGACCGCGGTTCGCTGCTTTACTGGAGTCGCCACCGGCGAACGCACGTGGTTCCGGCGGTCGTGTTGTCAGCGGCCCGATGCAGGTTATCACGGGGAGCTCGCTTTGAAAACTGCTGGTGTCTGGTTGCGCTCCGCCCCTCCTGGTATTACTCCGAGCGTACCTCTATTCATCTTGTCCTAAGGAGTACATCATGGTGACATCCGACTATTTTTCATCACTGGACGATCCAGTTTGTCATTTGTATTATTGCAGTGCAGTACGCCGGGTTGGGGCGTTGATGACTTTGAGTGTGCATGCCCACTCCTCTTAGTGTGAGGTGCCGGTACTGTTTCCCTGCAGCCGGTTAATGATATGGTTCGGTTGTGGTGTTCAAGTGTTTGGTTTCTTCTGTCTTCCCCTTCATGATTTGATCTTAGTATATGTGTGTTCGTCGGTTTGACTAGTCCTCGTCGTCGAACCCCAGCGGTTATGTTGGTCTAATGTCCGTGTGTTATATGTATGTTTGATCATGAAATTTGCATTTCCGTTTCCGACGGATCAGTACTAATCTTCTTGAATTAATATATTTGAACTTTGCATTACTTACATTGCTAAGTGTGTCTGTGGTCTTTATTTGCCGATTTGGGGAGCAAACGTTCTATATTGGTAGGGCCTATTCCTTTCACTATGAGTTACTGCCGCCCGTGGATGTATTTGTGCGGTTTACCTTCTGATTACAGATTATTCCTTCCCTTTATTTCCTTCTTTTTGAAGCTGTGGTCATTAACCGACATAAGTTTATCTATTGCTCCCACTCCTGTTCCAATAATATTTGCTAAATGTAAATCTGTCAAGCTCATTGATTCCGTATTCTTGGCTATTTGAGTTAATCTGTTTGTCATTTGATTGATTGGAGCTTTACTCTTTAGAGTTTTAAATTGTTTATCTGCGGTGTAGCCAAGAGACTGGCGACTGGTTTAACTGCTGTCTTGAATTCTTGGTTAATAAGTCTGCACCTTTGATTTTAGTCGTTATATTTATGGGTTTGTCTAAGTGCACGTTATTCTTAATAACCATATGATGAATTTTGTAATAGAACATAATGTTTGTTGAAATTTAATGTCACGTGTGGTTGGTTCGTTGGCGCCATTACCGGCTCAGGTCGCATCAGCCAAGTGCTCTGATAACTTGTTGTATTTGTTAAATATAGAATCGCGGCATTATCGACCGAGCTTATTTCTGCTAGTTCTTGGCTGCTAGCTCAAATTAACTTGCTAATGTTATCTGATTAGTTGGAGTCTCACTCCCTCTCAAAATCCTTTTAATTGTGTCTTATTTTAAATTGTGTATTTGTGGTTTCTTAAGGAGTTTGACAACCGGTTTAACTGTTGTGCCCTTATTCAAATATGTTGTCATTTTTAGGTATAATTTTTATGAGGCATTATGTACGTGCGCGTTTTGTTAATAATTTGTTTAAAATAAAGATTTTGTAATCATAAGCAATAATTCTCTGAAACCAGACCTTCCATCCCCCCCTTACAATTTCAATTTATCAAGTATGAATTAAACAGTGCACTGCCCTATTCAAACCGTAATGATTAAGCTTATCTAGAAGAATTCCATGATTTACACAATCAAAAGTCTTTGAGAGAACACAAAAAATACCAATGGGAGATATCCGGTTATTATACTGGTTGGCTCCTCGAGAAACGTATGTTCTCAGGACTTTGACAGATGCCTGTACTGCCACACAGGTCTCTCTTTGCAGTGTCCTGCCACTGGCGCTTCCAATAATCATCTCTATAACGCTTTCTTATGCACTGTTTGCTTGTTGCTCTCCGAGGGATCTTCAAAAATGTCCAAATGTTCGTAAACCTACTGGACCAAACTGCTGTGATCCCTAGACTTACAAACTACTTAAGGAGATTCGGAAGTAGTCAAAAGAAGAAGAAAAATTGCTATAAAAAGTAATTGCAACATTCGTCTTTAACGCAAACTTTGAATTATTGTTCTGCTCGCTCTAGGAGTTATTACCATTTTCTACCACGCCTGCAGAGGAAATCGGCGGAGCTGCTGAATGCATCTATCACCCTCGCGTGACTCCTTGTCCAACTACATTGTTTTTTTCTCGTCCTGAAGTCGGATATTCCATTATGTAACCCATACAGCGAATTTGCAAAGGTTCGCTACACTGCTTTCCGTGACAAAGAAAGCGCTGTGAGCGCCGAATATTGCCTCTTCTTTTATTATTTCGAATTACTTCAGTATTGCGTCTTTTGTTAGTAATATACTTCTCGTGTAAGCTCAATGATGTGAAGTCAGTAAGAGGTGACTGAACGTCTACGTACTATGGGCCTGCAATAAGGCAAAAATTAGTAATGCTAGTAACATACGAAACGCGGCGTGGGCATTGTTCCTTCATACTGCCCCCTTCCAATGAATGCCCTCAACAGAGCATGTGCCCAAATGATTCCTGGTGCAAATACAATACCAAAAAAGAATTTGAAAAACTGTAATTCCTCTTTCTGCAACCACCCTAAGGAGACAGAGGGAGAGTTTGTTTTAGCAAATCAAAATTTACAAAGTAAATAAGTTTTTTTTTTTTTTTTTTAATCCATAACCAGTTTCCACGCAAAAATGAGAACATGGATTTTCTTGAATTACAGCGCCAACTACCATGAATAAAAAATGTTTAAGACAAAATGTACGTATTTTTTACGTAGACTATGATTCCGTAATAGAAAATTAAGGTTCCCATTTGAAATTTAAAGTTCCCTCCCACGCCACCCCCAGGGGCTTGGGTGGCGGGCTAATTTCAGCACCAGCAGATGTCACGCTAAAAAATAATCAACTTTGGATTCTACATATTTTTTGTCTGAAACTTATTTTTCGATTTATTCTAGTTTGTCAACTTAAAATTTACACCCTGCATATCTATCATTCCAGTGCACGGGAAGAAAGAACACCGAAATCTCTGTGTACGAGATTCGATTTGTCTTACTTTGATGACCAGTCTTCCGAATGTATGTGAGTGTCTCTTATTTTCGCATTCGGAGAGGAAAGTTAACCATAGAAATTTCGTGGTATCATCTCACCGCAACGGTAAAAGCCATTGTTATAATGATTCCCACTACGACTCCTGTATAATTTCGTATCGCCGTAATACAAAACGAACTTCCCTTCTTTGCACTATTTTGACCTCCTCCGTAAATCACACCTGATAGGGATCCTACATTGCACAGCAATACTCCAAACCAGGAAAGACAGGGCTAGTTTGGGAAATCTCTTTAGTAGTTCTGTCGCATCTGATCAGTGTTGCGCCAATAAAACTGTCTTTGGTTCGTCTTCCCCACGACATTACGAGTTCTTTCAAGTTTAAGTCTTCATCAGCAGTAGGACGTTCAAGCGTGCAAACGAGCGTGCAAACGTAGCCTCCCGGCTGCATATCTGAGCATAACTGAAGTGAGGATCGTGACGCAGCGGAGCGAATGAAACCGCCGAGAGCAGGCTGTCACGCAACGCGGGTTGCCGACCCGACGGCGCTTGTCGCCACGGGCAGCCCGCTACGTCACTCAACACGAGGCGTGCTCCTGCCTAGGGATGCGAACGTTAACATCGTTGTTTTGCACGTTAACATCGATGATGTAAACCGCGATATATCGCTGATGCATCGACTACAGAGATCAACAACTATTGACATTTGACATAAAAGTTTTCTGGATGTTGTGCTGCGTCATTATGTAAGAAGGCTATTACTTAAATAATCGACGTTTCGGCCAACGTCACAGTGGCCTTCATCTGGGTATGCTGATGTGAGATGGTTGTTATTGTACTTTATATTACTTTCAATTAGACATTGCGTCATTTTTTTTAAATCTGCGATGTTATTGGTGGAATTTTGGCGGAAGAATGGAAACTTTATTATGATAGGATGCTGAGGTGGAGGGAGTGGTGGTTAGCCGTTGAGTATTGCCTCTTGCATAGCGAGACATGATTTTTGTTCATCGGCGAATGGAGTGAGGGTAAACTGACGTAATGTCTAATATGAGTACAGTAACAACCAGCTCACATCAGTATACCCAGAAGAAGACCACTGTAACGTTGGCCGAAACGTCGGTTATTTAAGTAATAGCCTTCTTACATCGTGACGCGGTACAACACCCAGAAAACTTTTATGTCATCTGACTCAGGCGCGGAAGCCTACGTAATTATAACTATTGACATAGTTCAACAATGGATTGTTAACTCTGTTGTAAGTTGCTTAGACTGCGACAGGTAGAGTGCAGTGATATTACAGATCTCGTCACTATTTTCATCCTTCTCTGGCGTCTGTATTTTCTTTACGTCAACGTTTGACGATTAATCAGATGTTTCGCCCAGCAGTGGAATCAAAACTTTCACAGTGTTACCTAATCAGACTCCGATATCGTGCCGTCAAAAGTAAAACTTCAAACAAACGTCAGTCGAAAAATCCGAGAGAGAAGCCAGCAAGCTTAAAGTATAACATAGATTTTCATTCCAGCTAGGTACATGGTTTGATAAATATTGATGAATATTCATTTTAAAAATGCATGATTAAATAATTACTGAAAGATATGTAATGTTCGTTTAATTTTCTTTACGTCGGCAGCTAAGAAGAAAGGCAATACACGAAAAAACGCAAGTTATTACGCGTGTAATCAACAGATTTATATAAATCCCATATCAAATCAGCACAGTACGTTGGGAAACTTCATTCCCAACTTCGTTTTTATTGTATTCTGCCATTTTTCTGTGTATTCGTAGCCTAGTCAAAGAACATACAGAGGTAAATACTTCACATATTAATACCAATATTACAGACACTCCGGTATTTTACCGCCGCTAACATTATGAGTTCAAATGTTTATAGAGCTTATGGAACGTAACTACGAGGTCAACGTTTGCGAAGATACAGGTGTTTGTGTTTTAAAATGTCTGTGACAACACAACTTTTAGTTATTACGATACTGAAAATAAAATCATGTCAGTGTTTTTATCGCAATATTTCTAAAACATAAGAAAACGTCGATGTAACGTATTTCAGTTATTTTATTTTTATTTATTATTATTATTATTATTATTATTATTATTATTATTACTTTTAACTTCGAAACTTTTCCGACTGAACATCGATGTCTGAACATCGTTTTTATCGGCGATGTTGCATCCCTACTTCTTCCTGCAGAATCACGATCTACCGACACGTTGTCGCCAACCGTTTTGTCAAAACGCCCATGTAACTATAATGCATGTCTAAATTGTACAAGGAAACAAGTTGGCCAAACGTTTCCTGAAAAGATGGTCTAAACGTAAGACATTAACTACAACACAGAAACAACTGACACGCCTTTTAATGATGCTCAAAATTATACACAGCTGCTGAGATGCATCTCGCACGCTAGTGACGTAAGAAGAAAACTGACGCTGGACACATTTGACATAGAAGGCACTGAACCGCACGAAACCATGATTAGAGTAACAATCATAAAAAAAATAGTGGACTGTATCGTTTCCATGAAAACTCCGCACTTACCTGCCCACTGCATTGACAAGTGCTCGAATTGCTGCAATAAAAATGTGTCTCTTGGAGTGTTCGTATCTTTTACTGTTTACAGTACAAGAGAATTAATCCTGCGAAATGTTGTTTAAATGTTAGAGACAAAATTACGGAGTTCTGAATATGGGAACGAAATTAGGGTTGGGGACAATGAGTTCATGTATATATTATAGAATATAGGAATTCAGATCGTTATAGTGAACAAACTTACTGATTTTGAAGGACATAAAGAAACTGAACATGGATGTGCCTCTTCAAGCAATACGGGACCCTCATCTCCAGGAAAGCGAGTACGCACTATTTTAGACACTATTGATTCAAAATGTAATGATGCACTGTCATTGGACGACGTATAATTTCCCTTCTGTGATATTGATTCCAAATTGCGTAATTCTCTCTGGTGGAATTCATCTATTCAGATGGAAATGACGCATACCATTGTTTGTTTACGATCGAGTGTTATTCTAAGCGTGGTTTCGTGCGGTTCCAAACGCTCCAGGTCAACGGTGTCTCTTATCAGTGTAATTCCATTAGGCAATTATCCTCTAGCAATCTGAAATTCCAATACTCAGCCGACACCTAATTTACCGCACATGATTTAGAGCACAATTCAGAGAAGCGAAGGCTATGCTGAGGGAATTAGAAAAAGAGATAACAAGATGGTAGATGAGTTTTTTTTTTACTTGGACAATAAAACAACTTCTGACGGCCAGACTAAAGAAGATATAAAAATCAGATTACCCTTTGGAAGATCAGATTAATAAGTCATTGTTGCAAAATACTAACACGAATTACTTACAAACGAATGGAAAAACTTCTGGAATCCAACCTCGGGGAAGATCAGTTTGGATTTAGGAGAAATGTGGGATCACGGAAGGCAATACTCACATTACGATTTATCTTAGGAGATAAGCTAAGTATAGGCAAACCTTCCTTTTTTAGCTTTTGTAGATTTGGAGAAAGCTTTTGACATTGTCGACTGGAATACACTCTTTCAAATTCTGAAGGTAGCAGGGGTAAAATAGAGGGAGCGAAGAGTTATATTCAACTTACACCAATACCACACAGCAGGTATTAGAGTCGAAGGGCAAGAAAGGAACGCAGAGGTTGGGAAGGGAGTAAGACAGGTTTGTAACCTTTCCCCAGTGTTGTTCAAAGAAGTTTCGGGCGTGCAGCCGCATAAAGTTTTCTTCTTCCCCAATGTTGTTCAATCTGTATATTGAGCAAGCAGTGAAGGAATGCAAGGAAAATTTGGAGAGGGAATTAAAGTCCAGGGAGAATAAATAAGCCGCGGCGTACTGGAGCGCCATGTTGCGGTGCGCGCGGCAGTTCGCCGTCGGTGGTTCGAATCACCCTTCGGGCATTGATGTTTGTGCCGTTTTTAGTATAAGGTTGTTCATTAAGTAGTTTGTAAGTTTAGGGACTGATGACCCCGTATTTACGTCCCATAAGCTCGACAAACATTAAAACATTTGAAGAAGAAATAAAAAAAATTGCGGTTTACCGATGACAGGTTTTTTTTTAACCTCCAGAGACTGCAAAGGATTTGAAAGAGCAATTGAATTGAATTGACAGTGTCTTGAAAGGAAGATATAAGATGAACATTAACAAGAGTAAAACCAGGGTAGTGGAATGTAATGTCAGAAAATCAGGCGATGCTGAAGGAATTAGATTAGGTAAAGAGACAATAAAAGTAGTAGATGAGTTTTGTTATTTGGGTAGCAAGATAACTTCTGATGGCCGAAGTAAAGAAGATATAAAATGCAGAATGGCTATGGGAAGAACAGCGTTTCTAAAGAAGCGAAACTTGTTAACATCCAATATTAATTGAAATCTTAGGAAGTCTTATCTGAAACCATTTGCCTGGAGTGTAGCATTGTATGGGAGTGAAACCAGGACGATAAGGAGTTCAGACAAAGAGATGTCAGAAGCTTTTGAAATGTGGTGCTACAGACGATGAAAATTAGATGGGTAGATCACGTAACTAATGAGGTGTTTAACCGAATTGGAGAGAAAAGGAATTTCTGACACACCCTGACTGAGAGAAGGGATATATTGGTGGGATTCTGAGACATCAAGGAATTGTAAACTTAGCATAGGAGGCAAGTGTGTGGTGTAAAAATCATAGAGGGAGACCGAGGGACGAATACAGTAAGCAAATTCAAAATGATGTAGATTGTCGTGCGTATTCTCAGATGAAGAAGCTTGCACAGGACAGGGTAGCGTGGAGAGCTTCATTAAACCCGTCTGCGGACTGAAGATCACAACAACAACACCCTTTGGAAGAAAAGACCTTCCGAGGAAAAAAATCGAATATTAATTTACGTATTGAGAAGTCTTTCTGAAAACATTTGATTGGAGTGTAGTCTTGTAAGCGACTGGACGATAAATAGTGCAGAAAAGTATAGGATTAAAGCTTTTGAAATGTAGTGCTGCAGAATGCTGAAGATTCGGTGGGTAGTTCGCGTAACTAATGAGGATTTACTGAACAGAATTAGGGAGACAAGAAAATTCTGGCTTATCTTGACTAAAAGAAGGAATCGATTGATAGGACGCTTCGGAGGCATCGAGGAATCGTCAGTTTTACGATGGAGGGATGCGTTGCGGTAAAAATCGCAGATGGAGACCAAGAGACGAATACAGTAAGCATTTTCAAACTGATGTGGATTGACGTTCTTATTCGGAGATGAAGAGGCTTGCACAGATAAGGTAGCGTGGAGAGCTGCATCAACCAGTCACTGCATTGAGAATCTGCATCACAAATTAACCCTTTCAGTCCCACATTATGAATTCAGCTTTGGAAAATATTAAAATTCATTATTTTTTATATTAATATAGTACACTATACTTTAAAATATATCTTTTAAAATTTTGGATCGAACTATTTAATTTCATGTATTTCATGCACAATACAGACGTTAGTATCGAGGTATTTTATTTGTTGGGGCGTTATTTTGTTGATGGATAAAATTGTCAGATCAATAATGCTAGCCTAATCTTCGCCGCAGCACCAAAGACAAGACAATTCACTGCTGAAATAAAGTAACATGAACCACACTCAAGATCGCACTCACAGCTACGTATCACAACCCCCAAAACGGGCAGATTAATGCCTTATAAGTGGCTACATGCCGTACCAAGCGACAAAATGTCGTACTAGAAGCCTATTGTTGATCATCAACAGTGCGACTTTAAGGATTGATACACAAAATACGGTATAAATCAGCTTTCAATGCGTTGTTGTCGAGGAACTACACTGGGAATGAAAGGTTAACAGTTAATTGTTTGTATTATAGTAATGTACACCAAATTAGAAACATAAATATAAATTTATACTAGTCTATCACACAGTGTAAGTAATGCAATATAAAACTACATAATAAAATAAGTGGAGACGCATTTAGCTGTTATTCTTTCGGAGAGATGGCAACACCTACGGGTTGGCATGGACGACATAAAAGATTACCTGCAGAAGCAATACTGGTGTAAGTGGTGTTAATCTGAACTTACAAAGTGAGTCGCTAAGGGAACAGTCCATTCACTTGCATGCAGTGTGGCGCCTGGTTCTGAAAGACAAGCTATCAAGAAAACCAGGGAATATTTTCCCTCGTTTGCGTGCCGACACAGTAAAACTTTCACACCGGTAGTCCCACCCTAAACTTTAGACTGCGGGTTTTAATCAGGTAGCTGACCCACATTTAGGTCGTAACAGTTTAAGTGATCTGCCTCGCGTACCCAGAAGCAAAAACTGTCAATCAACGTAAACGCCTCGTAGCGGACATTTGATGCAGGGTTCCGAACAGCTGCGTAGCGTGAGGCCGTATTGGCGAGTTAAACGTTTCTGAATTAATCGATGCCTCGAAGCAGCTCCTCGAGGCTGCCCTTGGTTTACACAGCACTACCTCCGCAAAAAATACCACTGCAGAGCGTCCAACTGGGTGTACCATCCTACTTTTACTCTCTGCATTCTGCGGGCTTTCGTCGGAATAACTGGAATTCACGAAATCTCTTTGTCACACATGAATATTTAAAACGAAACATTTGTCCTCTTCACAGCGAATCTAAAAGTTTGAGACCTGTGCTACTGGGTACGAAACTATAATTTATCGGAGACAAGAATAAATTGGTAACACATCGCATATGTCGCCTGTTCATAACAATTATATCCTCACACTATATCTCAGCAAAATGTTATAAAAATGCATCCAGAAAATAATTTTTTTCATTAATTTTTATTTTTATTTTGAAACTAGGACAAACAAGTTACATGGGAAACTTTAAAACTTTATTGGCAACAGATACAGCAATTTTCGAGCTACATTTCAGCGTAGACACCCAAATAATTGAGAGATTTTGAGACACTTAGCATATCATGGGTTCAAAAGTTCAAATCTTTGTAAACCTTTTGGACCAATCTGCTACTAAAACTAACTTCACTAAGGACGACAAACACACCCATGTCCGAGGGAGGACTTGAACCTCCTGTGGGAACAACCGCCCAGTCCGTAGCATGATGCCTTAGAGCACGCGGCCATTCCGCGCGACGTCATGGGTTTAACTTTTGTATTTCCGTGTCGTATAAGTCTGCTGCCTGTGGATGGAACCAGCGTGGGGCAGTTGTGTTACCTGACAACGACCGACAACCATAAAGGACGGCTACCACCAGGCACCGCGCGAGGTACCGAATCATTTTGGATTCGCATTCGGGAGGTCGGAACTTCAAATCCGCCTTCGACCATTCAGATTTAGATTTTCTGTGTTTTCCTTACATCGCTCCAGGCAAATATTGGGATGGTTCCTTTCATATAGCACGACTAATTTCCTTCCTCATCCTTATCAAAACAATCCGATCCTATGATCTGTATCTAATGAGCACGCTCTCGACGGGACTTTAAATTATAATCTCCCGTCATTCTTCCTTCTGTCGCCAGACAACATAAAACCGCCACGGCAAAATCGCGTACAAAACTCGGAATTCACTTGAGTAATACTGTTTCGATAAAAACCGAACGGCTGGGGCTTAACATCATGGAAGGTCTCTTATTACTAAATCCTTAATGGCGAAAGCCATCGCAAAGCTTTCACTATCATGTAAACAGGACTCATGATGATTGCAAGTACGTGGTATGGCCCAATAATTCAATGTTTACATTCCTTCCTATAAGTAAGTGGGTCTATGAATCTTTCCTGTCGGATTAAAAGTGTATGCGAGAACCAGGATTCGAACCTGAGCTATCCCGGCATGCTTCACGGTCCTACTTCACAGCTTTACTTCCGCCAATACCTCGCCTCCTACTTTCCAAACTTCACAGAACTTCTCTTGCGAAAGTTGCAGGACTAGCACTCCCTGAAGGAAGGATATGGTGGAGACATGGCGTAGCCACAGCTTAAGGGTTGTTTCCAGGATTCGGGAAGTGGGTTTATGTATATAAAAGACCGAAGACTATTGCGGTACGGCTTGCCTGCTTCCTACAGTTAAACAGGGAGGTCCTGTCATTTCACTGTATCCCAACAAAGCACACTTAAAACCACATATTTTGGAAATATCATTAAATTGGTGCGCTATTAACCCGCTCGGTTAGCCGTGTGGTCTAACGCACCACTTTCCGAGACCGGGGAGGCGTACCGGTCCCGGTTCGAATCCGCCCGGCGGATTAACGAAAGGGGTCGGAGTGCCAACCAGCCTGGATGTGGTTTTTAATCGGTTTTCCCCGTCACTCTAGGTGAAGACCGCGCTGGTCCCCAAGTTCCGCCCCAGTTACACGGTTCGCAAACATTTAGCAACTCTTTCCACTTTCGCACACTTATAACATACGCAGACATTTGGGGTACACATTCCCTCCTGGGGGCCATGCGGTGGCCGCAGGAAGGGCATCCGGCCACAGGCGACTAGAGGCAGCTTAGGAGGGCACCCAAGATTTCCCGACCGCCCGATAGATGTCTCTACGGTTACGCTACCTTACTGGTATATCCTTGACTCGATGCAGAACACGCCGTCGTTCATTCTGGCATAATATGTAAACTGTTTCGTGTTAAGGTTGCCCAATTCCATTTCAAAGTGACAGTGCACTGACACTGCATCACAAGGAGATTTACCTTGTTATTATATATGAAATTGTACTGCAGCAATAAGATGTTATAATGAATTTAATAATAAAGCCTTGAAATGTTTATCGTCAACGTGGTGTAATAGATAGCGTTCTAGATTGTCAATACAAGGGATCATAGTTCGTAACCGCACACATCCTTTAATTATTTTTTTTAATATTTTATTTAAACACATTCTAGGAGTTGCTTATTAATGTAAGGCAAGTATGATTTGCAGTGTTCTACATTATTTATATTTCCTTATAATTAGAAAATGAAGGATGCAAATATTTCGCCGTTTATTTCCCAATCAATGATAATTTCACAGTGTGCACTTACGTAGGAACCCAATAGGACAGCTTCACGAGCGGCAACAATATTAATATTCTTCCTTATCACATATATTTGGCTGTCTGCTTCCGAAATACAGCGCTCTCAGAGAGTATTATCAGAGTGCACTCTAGATACTACTGTAGAGATTTATTGAAACAGCTGGCTTTCTTCACCAAGTCATGCTCGTACATTTTATTACTTATGTGCTCTCTGAACTATAATCATACTGTTCACAAAACTAAGAGTGCATGTGAACTTGATATTACAAGAAGTAAACACAATCTTCAAATATAGTATTTTATTAAAAATTCTAGCAGGAGACAATGAGGAACACGGTAAATTATTCAGGCAGAATAGTATAAAATAAACCTATAGCTTATATTACATCAGTCGGTGGTGATATGGCTAAATTCAAAAAGCAAGAACCCCTCGTCTTCTAGATATCTATTCTTTAAAGGAATTTATTAATAATCTGCGTTACTTTCTGTTTAAGTTTTAGCTTCACTATAAGAACTGACCTTGTCACTCTCATGGGTAAATCACTTATTGGCTGTATACTTTTTCTGCGAATTAGAACGTAAGTTTTATGGTACAGACGTAGTGTGTTGGTGTTGGCAACCACATTACACGTTCTCTGAAAAAAAATATAATTAATCTTTTGTGTTGGCCGTGAGATAAGTAATTAATGCTGTTCCTGCTCTATGACTGACAGGTTCTTGTATATAACCTTGTCCGGTTAGTAAATTGATTACCATCGTAAAGCGAAAATTTCATTGCCAACATTAACACACTAAGTCCTTGCAGCCCTTTTCATGCATATGTTTACAATTTAGTCAGTAAGCCGCATGACATTTACCTATGATTATTATAGCAATAATATGACACATTCCACATCCCAGCGATACACTCCCGTCACGATTTCATAGACCTCGAAAATAAATAAATAAAATAAATCTGGACAGGCAGGGAATTGTGAGGGCAGCTTAAATTGCTCCAAAAGCAGCAATAAAATTCGTATTCGCCTGCCTGACCACACTCTCGGAAATCGTCACATATTTGGGAAGAAACACAAAAATTTGTGATAAGGAAGAACATGATTTTTCCTTCTATAGGCTACGTTTCACTCGAAGCTATTTTTTCGTACTTCGTTCTGAAATCAGACGGAAATGTAAAAACGTCGAATGCTGCAGAGTATACTCCCATTACTTTCATAAGAAAGAGGCAGAATGCGTTCAAACTGCCGCATCGAGGAAATTAATGTTTACTCCAGAATGCAATTCTTTTGGCTCTCGCTAACTTGTGAATTGTGATGCTATTGGTTGTTCTCATTTCGCACAGAGTTCTGATAGCGTAACCGTAGAGACATCTATCGGGCGGTCGGGAAGTCTTGGGTGCCCTCCTAAGCTGCCTCTAGTCGCCTGTCATCCGGCCAGACTGTAAATACCAACACATACCAAATCCGCGTTTAACACAGTGCCGACCATGCTTGTGCGGGAAAAGGGCCGAAGTGATAAATAGATGGATTAAATTTGTGAGCTATTAAAATGCATTTCGTTAGTAAAACGTAGGCATAAATACGCGAAAACTCGGAATGCAATTTTAGCGCTGGAATCCTTCAAATAAATATGGCGGCTGTTTGTTTTGATTCTGAGAAATGGCGTCCCAAAGTTAAAATGGATTTAACTTTGTGGCAAGGTGAAAAGTGGCGACAGCTGAGTGGCGCCACAAATATTATTGGTATTGACACTAGCTATTTCCGTGACCAAAATCAAATGACACCGTTTTTATGGCAAGTGTGGACTTCCCTTTATTGTTTACGGGAGCGCACGTTTCTGTAAGAGTCTTCCACCTACCTGTGTTTCATGAAAAGTCCATGAAGATAAAACAGAGAGACTGGAGCGCACACAGAGACCTATCAACAACATACAATCAACCACTCGCGACTGGAACAAGGGAAGGTGGAAGGGGCGATTCTGCATAAAGTACCTTCCACAACGTACCGTAATGTGACTTTCGGTGCACAAAAGCAGATGTACGAAAGACCGAATGTATAAAAGTCTAGCAGACATTAATTCTGTCGAAGGTGACAAACGAAACGTGAGAAGAAATCCTTCCAGTGCCAGACTCTAGCGAGGGTGATTTGGAAAAATATTTGTTGCTAGAGTCGCAACATGTAGCCTACTTCTACTGAAAATCAGTGTCCGGCAAGTGCAGAGATAACCATATATGGAATATATGCTGTACAGTTCACAAACTGTACATGTTTGGCATGAAATAAATGCCCAAAAGAAACGATCAACTTGTTTTTTCCGTGCCTATATAACGTTATGTCACTGGTGGAAGTAAAGCTCTATTGAACGGCCATACACTGTGCTCGGATAGCTCAGAACTTGTCCGCGTTAGACAAAGTCCCAACGTTCGACTTCCGTTCCGGCACATATTTTTAATCTGACAGAAAGTTTCACATCATCACACATTCCGCTGCAGAGTGAAAATTTCATTCCGGAAAAATCCCTTAGGCTGTGGCTAAGGCAAGCCTCGGCAATACTCTTTCTTCCAGGATTGCTAGTCATGGAAGGCGTAGGAGAAATGTGAATTCACATTTGCGATATGTAAATAATGGTTGACTTAATCGTACTTTAAATGCAAAGAGAGCATGGAGGCAACATACAGAAGGAAGTAAAGCTGTGAGGACGGCAGGCCCTGAGGCGTTGCAGCGTAGCTCAGTCGGTAAAACGCAAACATTCCATGTTTAATTCTCTCCATATTTTGTGCGTTAAGACAACAGCTGTATTTAATCTTAGTCTGAGAAAAATCCGGCAGCATTGTTTATATCTTTCTAATTAATAAAGCCACCGGATTCGGTGCCACCCCCTTTGAATGTTCTATAACTTGCAACAGGTACATAATAGAGGCCTAAGGATGCCGCCAGTGAAGCGCTGAAAGCCGTCGCTTTATTAATTAAAATGATATAAACACAGCTGCTGGTATTCTTTTTAAAGAGCAAAGATTTTACGTTCTAGCTTTAATATGTCATGATTTCATCGTATGATAGTAACTGCAACTACGACTTAAACGACAGCCGGTTTCACGGTAAGCTCCAAGATAGACTATCGCATTAGGTTGCTTGCCATCAAATTTTGTTCTCGTTAGACCCATATTAGGCTATATAGAAGCCTTATCTCTGCAGCCCCCGAACACTCGGTTTCTGTCGCCATCCTGTCTCGCATAGTGAGTGATTAAAAGTTAATGTTTTTCTTTTCATTATTGTTAACACAACAGTTTAAAATGATGAATTCCGATACCATCAGTCGTGATCGCATAAGACTGATTTTAATTATAAGTTGGCTGGCTTCGATATCAGAAAGATTATCTTCAGATCTGTTCCTTAATGAAGGAGGATCTACTGTGGAGCAGGACCATCTGTAGTGGTTGGAAAAACGGTTTCTTAACGCACTATACGTGGGCTTGTTCCACGGCAGTTCTTCCTGCATCAAGGAATAGATCTAAAGATAATATCTGTGAGAGCTAAGCCGGTCAACTTATAATTAATATTAGTCTTTCGCTACCACGACTGTTTGAATCGAACTTACGAGTGTTGGAAAAATAGTGGCAACTATTTATTCACAACCTATACAAAAGAGTTACATGTTCGTACCTGTTAGTGTCCTTGACAGTAGTCACCAGGGTTGTGTAGAACCCGTTGTCAGCGATGTGGAAGGCGCCGTACACCTTTAGCAGAGGTTGATCTGTAGATGCTTCGCATGGAGCGGTCTACGGCTTGTCGAATCTCTGGAACAGTTCTGAAACGAATGTCACGAAGTGGTCCTTTCAACTTCGGCATCAAATCAAAGTCCAGGGAGTGTGGTGGATGGTGCAGTACTCCCCAGTCCCATCGACCGAATAGAGCGGTCACAGCTTGCGCTGTGTGCGCCCGCGCACTGTCGTGCAAAATGATGGGCGGGTTGCGCAGAAAGTGTTGCCGCTTCTTTCGCAAAGCTGGTCGCAGGCGCTGCTCCAAAAATGATCAGTAATACTGTGCATTGACGGTCTGCCGTGAAGGAACGTAATGCGTTATAGTAACACCATCACACTCGTACACGAGAATCACCCCAACTTTCGCCATACTGAACCTCTGACGCACTTTCGACTTTTGCGGCGAGCCATAATGACGCAATTCCTTAGACTGGCGTTTCTGTACCCGTTTCGAAAACATAGTAACACCGTTACGTTAGACCGATCACTCAGGCGCGCACCGAAGACGTCAAACGGGCGAGTCCACTATTCGCAAGTAAGGTAGGTATGTCAACAACGTGTGCTATCAGAGATAATAGTAGATTCCACTGCATAGTATCTCTACAGCAGTGTTGTCACTATTTAAGTTCCAACCCTCGCATTTATGCTAAAATACAATACAGGACATTAAAATTGCTACACCAAGAAGAAATGCAGATGATAAACGGGTATTCATTGGACAAATATACTAGAACTGACATGTGAGTACATTTAGGGTTCCGCAGGGATCGAATGGAGGGTAGAGCCACGGGTCGTAACACATCTGAAATGTAACGGTCACTGATAGCACCGTTCAAAGTGCCGTTGATGAGGACAAGAGGTGACCGAGACGTGTAACCAATGGCATACCATCCCATCACACCGAATGATACGCCAGTATGGCGATGACGAATACACGCTTCCAATGTCCGTTCACCGCGATGTCGCCAAACACGGATGCGACAAACATGATGCTGTAAACAGAATCTGGATTCATCCTAAAAACTGACTTTTGCCATTCGTGCACCCAGGTTCGTCGTTGCGTATACCATGGCAGGCGCTCCTGTTTGTGATGCTGGGTCAAGGGTAATCGCAGCCATGGTCTCCGAGCTGATATCCATGCTGCTACAAACGTCGTCGAACTGTTCGTGCAGATGGTTGTCGTCTTGCAAACGTCCTCATCTGTTGACTCAGGGATCGAGACGTGACTGTAAGATACGTTGCAGTCATGCGGATGAGATGCCTGTCATCTCGACTGCTAGTGATACGAGGCCGTCGGGATCCAGCACGGCGTTCCGTATTGACCTCCTGAACCCACCGATTCCATATTCTGCTAACAGTCATCGGATCGCGACCAACGCGAGCAGCAATGTCGCGATACGATAAAATGTTCAAATGTTTGTAGAACTTATGGGACTTACTACGGGGTCATCAGTCCCTAAGCTTACAAACTACTTATGAACTAGCTAAGACTAAGGACGGCAGAAATATCCATGCCCGAGGGTGGGATTCGAATCCCCGACCGTAGTGGCCGTGCAGACCGTGACTGGAGCGCCTCAGTCTTCTCGGCCACCGCGGCCGGCACGATACGATAAGCCGCAATCGCGATGTACAATCCGACCTTTATCAAAATCGGAAACGTGATGGTACGGATTTCTCCTCCTCACACGAGGCATCACAACGACGTTTCACCAGGCAACGCCGGTCAACTGCTGTTTGTGTATGAGAAATCGGTTGGAAACTTTCCTCATGTCAGCACGTTGTAGGTGTCGCCACTGGCGCCAACCTTGTGTGAATGCTCTGAAAAGCCAATGATTTGCATATCACAGCATCCTCTTCCTGTCGGTTATATTTCGTGTCTGTAGCACGTCATCTTCGTGGTGCAGCAATTTTAATGGCCAGGAGTGTAGATCACTGAGTCCTCGGAACAACGTTCCAAAAAAGTTGAATTCTGAAGTGCGGCGCTCAGGGCGAGACCCGCGGCTGCTGGAGGGTCAACGGCCCGTGGTGCCGGCGGCGTGTCCCCAGGAGCCGCAAGCCTGTTTGGGCCAGGCGGCAGGCGGTCCGGCCGGTGGCCGGCCGCGCGCCCTCGGCGCAACCCGCGGCCACCAACTGTGTCACGACACGGAAAAAGCCGCCGCACACCTGGCCCACCACTACCAGCAAACCGACCTCAACGTAAAATTTATATGCAGGATTTATTTTAAATTGTGAATTACGACAACGAATAAAGATAAACATAACAAGGACGTCATCTTTCAATACGATAATGTCTTTATTTCGGAAAACAGGAAAAAAAATAACACTTCATTTTTTTTAGAAGGTGACCGGTTTCGATCTAATACTAGGATCATCGTCAGACCGATTTATCTCGAGTTGATGCTGAGACAAATTGGTCTAAGTATTAGTTCGAAATCGGTCACCTTATAACACTGATATTTTCATATTAAAACATTATACCAGTACGCTGCCCTTTCTGAAGGCATTTGTGTGGAGTGTTGCCTTGTATGGGACCGAAACATGGACGATAAACAGTGCGGACAGGAAGAGGATAGAGCCTTTTGGAATGTGGTACTACAGAAGAATGCTGAAGATTAGGTGGGGCCGCGGTGGAGTAGCCGAGCGGTCTAAAGCACCTCGCTGCGGAGCGCGCGGTTGCTCGCCGTGGAGGTTCGAGTCCTCCCTGGGGCATGGGGGTGTGTGTGTTTGTCCCTAGGTTAGTTTACCTAGGTTTAAGTAGTTTGTAAGCTACGGACTGATGACCACGCAGTTTGGTCCGATAGATTTACAAACTTTTTTTTAATTAGTTTGGTTGATCGCGTAGCTGATGAGGAGGTACTCAACAGAATTGGGGAGAAAAGGAATTTTTGCCATACCTTGACTAAAAGATACAACCGATTGGTAGGACACATTCTTAGATATCAAGGAATTGTGAGCAGATTCAATCAGATATAGGTTGCCGTTCTTATGTGGAGTTGAAGAGGCTTGCTGAGGATAGGGTATTATGGAGAGCTGCAGCAAACCAGTCTCCGGATTGAAGACCACAACAACAACCAGTTCGCTGACGTCTCCCAAACGGAAAAAATGTTTTCCAAACTCATTAAAAGCACCGTCGTTGTTGAATTGTCAAGTCTGGTAGCAGCCATCTGTTGTAGCCTCCATTTATAGAAGTGTTTTGTTGGTTTGTGTACGTTTCAAAAACGGAAAACGCTATGCACCGACTCAGTTCAAAATTTGACCAAAAATTTGCAAATGTTTGTAAATCTAAGGGACTTAACTGCTGCCATTATCAGTCCCTAGGCTTACAAACTACTTAAACTAACTTGTGCTAAGGAGAACACATACACACACACACACACACACACACACACACACACACACACACACACACACACACACACACACACACACACACACAGTCGGAAGGAGGACTCGAACCTCCGACGGAGCTCAACCGCGCTCTCTGCAGCAAGGCAGCTTAGAGCGCTCGCCCTCTTCACCGGAGCCAAAGTTTGACACAACGTTGCATTCTAATACAGGAAGGTTTTAACATACCTATTTCTTTAAAATATCATACATAAACTATGTCAATTTTGCAGTTTTGGTAATAGCGTTTCCCATTATGAAAATTATTTAAATTAATTTACGAGATATATTTTAAAAAATTTGGTGCGTAAAAGCATGCGCTTATTCCAGTAGAACATAGAATTTTGAAAGCATTCGCTCAAGAACTTACGTAGATATTTTATTTTGAACAGAAGATTAAACAAAGCTGTAGGATCGACAGAGTTGTAAGAGGATATATGGCAGGGGAACAAAATGACGTAGAGAGCGGGGAGGAGGTGAGCAAGAGCACGATGAGGTGGAGGAAGGAGGTCGAGATGCACAGAGAGAGGAAGGAGGGAAATCATATAGGAGGTGGGCGCGCACGAAATTTACAAAGGGAGATACCATATGGACAAAGGAGGGGAACAAGCAGAGTCGCAGAGAGACGCGACAGGAGTCAGAGGGGCAGGGAGGGTGCGGTGTTTGTCCAGTCGTTACGAAATTACACACATAAGAAATGTGTGCTTCTCCTTTTCTATTTAATATGAAATAAGCCACAGCAGTGAGTGGTTGGGTACAGCTCCTGTTTTTATTAATGAATAAAATCAATTAAGACAAGTTCTCAATATATATTTTTATGTGATGACTGGTATAGCTCCATCGAGTTCTTTCAGTTCAAGTTATTTTATAATTGGGGCAAAAGTAGCTGAGTAAATACATTTTCTTTTATGAATTTATCAATTGTTTTTAAAAAATCAATTGTTTTAAAAATTGATTGTATACTTTATATAGTAAAAGAAACACTATATTGAAAAATGACTTAAAAAGTCCTCTCATAAAACAACCAATAAATTTTGGAGCCGCGTCAGCTGTTTTCATTGAGATCCTTTTATATACAGGTCCACTACTAGTTTCGCGTCAATAGGCACGCATCTTCAGGTGTTACTTTGTTAAACAACAAAACAATAATTAAAATTACAGGACCAATAACTTGATAAACGCGATACATGAACAAGGTATTACGTACAATTTTTTCTCTCGTCAAAATTTCTCTTTCAAATGCAAAAATAATGAAAAGAAATTACCATAATAACAAAATAAGGGAAATCAGAGATCGAACTGAAATAATTACGCATTCATTATTTCCGCACGCTTTTCGAGAATGGAACAGTAGAGAAATAGTCTGAAATTGCTTTTATGAAGTTCCTGTAGAAGTGTGACTTAAAGAGCTGTCTTGCAGATTTAACACGACAGCGAACTAGCCCCTGTCGATGTCACTTTTAATAAACTAAATGTTGATTTTTAGTAACCACGATATTTTCTATATGGCTGAAATGTTACATTCGTAACAAGAGTCTGATTCTCAAAACGTGGAATGGTTTGACAGTATTTTGACAATTAACAGCAAACTACTGACAAACCATTACAGATGTTGCAGCATTGCCTAACAGTTTTATCAAGAACTAATCAGTGACAGTGACGGAATGACATATGGACATCAGGTGTCATTTGAAGATGCCAATAAAAGCCGAAACAGGCCTGCCGTAATAAAACTAATGTTACACAGCAGATATTTAGGGCAGCGCGGGAATAGCGCCTTGTCATGACTGAGGGGCTCTCCCGCCGGAGGCTCGAGTCCTCCCTAAGGTGGGTGTGTGTGTGTGTGTGTGTGTGTGTGTGTGTGTGTGTGTGTGTGTGTGTTGGTGCTATACTTACGTTAGTTAAGCGTAGAGAGAGACGACCAAAGTAGTTTGGTCACATAGATTTACGAACATCTGAAACTTTTTGTCATGTGGGCGTATTAGTAACTATTTCATTCTCTGACGCATATTATGCTGCAAGCCTAGAAAGAAAAAACAAGTGATTTATACCAATACAAGATTCATTTAAGGTTCCGGGGGGGGGGCTCACCTTCAGGTGTTAGAACCAATGAATGTCGCTAAAAAGATATCAATTGATCACAGAACCTGAAGATGAAGCAAGTTTTTGTGGGCCCACATGGCTTGGATTCATGCACTGAGGATGGTCAGACATTGACCGAAATCGATATGTATTGTATATAAAAAAATAAAGTTTTCAATGCTGCCAAAGCTGGTTCTTCCAATTATAATAAAATTATTTTTTGATAAGTAAAAAGTAATAGGAACAAGGAAAAACTTCTGACACGTTTTCTGCATTACAGACTCTGTAGATGTTATGTGAATAGGAACCGTAAGAAACTATAATTGCAGTTGTGTTTAATTCAGTGGTAATGCGGTAATATCAAACGAAGTATATTAATACGACAGTGTGACGTTTTATCTGTGGCAACCCAGCAACAATAAAAGTTAGGTAACTGTTTAATTCAGCCGCTCGTCACGACAGCAGTCCTGAAACCGGCAGTGCGCCGGCTCACTATAACAGACAGCTCAAACGGTAAAAGATAAATTATGCGTTGCGCGCAGTTCAAAGAGGCGCTTTAGCAATAATAATTGGAAAACGCAGGTCAAGGAAACGCGGGCGCGTTTTAGTGGCGTCATTAAAACACGGGGCAGCCAATAAAGAAACGCACAACAACTCCATTTGTGGCGGACAAACGCGCCGCCCGCAGCGCTCGATGATGGATCAATTAGGACCGCGGGCCGGCCTGCCATTGTACGAGGCGACGCGCTGAAAGCGGTTTTGTACGCCTCTTTCTCGCCGCGCGAAATTTAATGGAATAACCGCCGGTCGATCACAGCGCACCACGCGGCGATATCGAAAGCAGCGCTGGCCGCCAGCTGGGCCCGCGTAATTGCCGGCAAACGGCCGCCCCATCGATCCATCGAACACTCGACCCCGCGAGAGCTCGATTACACCCGAGAGGGCCCCCGTGGCGCCATTCCATCTCCCCGAAAAGTAAACAAGTGCAGTCGACCCTTTTTTTTTTTTTTTTTTTTTTTTTTTTTTTTTTTTTTGTGGTGCAACGTATATCGAGCGTGTCACTCGGCTCCTTCGCCTTTGACTGACACTCGATATTTTAATTTCTGTCGATCACAAACAGAAATATGAGATCGAAACAGTCAAGTACGATGGGTGCCGATGAGGTATTGCGAAATGAATATCGATACAGATATAAATCAGAATGAAAAATGACCCATCACAGCCAGGACCGGATTATCTATTAGACAGTGCAGGCAATCTCATACGGGGCTCGCATCGGCTTACGTCCTCCAGCCCTGAGAGGAGGGAGGAAGGCTGGGGGGGGGGGCGGAATAAAGATGTTACTTCGAATACTAATTCCATTTGAAGATACGTATGTAAAATCACAAGCGATTCACTAGAAAAAAAAGTCTATTCAAGGACTTGGAAATGAAAATGTCGTAGTGGCAGTATTCTGGACTTTATAATGTGTGTGTGTGTGTGTGTGTGTGTGTGTGTGTGTGTGTTTAATTTTATTTATTTATTTAGTCTGATCAGATTATGGCCATCAGGCCCTCTCTTACATCGGATAAGGGTTTTTCACATACAATACTTTTTACATGTAAGTTACCTGTAATATAACATTGATTTTGATACATAATCGATTAATAAGATATTAATAACATAATTTAAACAGATTGGATACATGTAAATCTGATGTAAACTTTAATGAGAATAATACTAGCAGTACTATAGAGACAGCTCCTATTGCAAATAACAATTCTGATATTGGCAGATACAAAAGTTACTTTTGAATTTGCAGAATTTGATGACTTGGCGAATTCTGGTAGAAGGAGGTTAGGAAAGTTGAATCTGGCTAGAGCAATGGCAATCTGAGGATATGTGGGAGGAGCTATGGATGTGTCGTTGTAACAAGAGCTTAGTGGGAAAGAGAATGGCGTTGTTGCTTTAGTAGGTGTGCCATTAAGTGTTGTTTGAAGCTAAGAGTGTATTCATTTCTCTGATATAGTGAGGGAGATTGTTCCTCAGTCTGTCTACTGCTACTGAAGCCGGCCGCGGTGGCCGAGAGGACTAAGGCGCTCCAGTCACGGTCTGCACGGCCACTACGGTCGGGGGTTCGAATCCCCCCTTGGGCATGAATATTTGTGCCGTCCTAGTTCGTATGTAGTTTATAAGTAGTTTGTAAGTTTAGGGACTGATGACCCAGTAGTTAAGTCCCATAGACTATACAAACATTAGAACATTTTAGTACTTGAGGGAAAGAGTGTAAGCGATAGAATAAGCCAGAGACTAGAATACATCCATTAAATAATTGAGGTGGTTGGGTGCAAGCGCTACTCGGAAATGTAAAATCTGGCACATGAGAGGAATCTGTAGTGGGCCGTATCAGTTGAGACTGGGGCCCCTCTCCCTGGAGAAAAGAAATGTAGGTCCGCGTCATAATGCTCTTGCTAAACCGGCCACGGACTAGTGTCCGCTTCCCCGAGGCGTGTCTGCTGGAGTCGCCTTGTAGCGAGCGACCAGTCGGGCCGGACGCGTTGTGTGTCGCGGGGTCCCTGGGTTCACAGTTAACGGCCCCCACTGTAAATCTCGCCGGCACAGATCTTTGCTCGCGGCAGGTGGCCGGCGGCATCCGTGGGACTGGGACTGGCTGGCGGTCGCAGAAAGTTCTCAGCGCTGGCTGCGTGATTTATTTACTTGTCTTATTCACGGAATGTATGACATTAACTGCGAATGGGTAGAGCTGAAAATGTGTGCCCAGCAGGGACTCGAAACCGGGTCTCCTGCTTTCTAGGCACTTGCGCTGACGCCTACAGCACTGGGGACACAGGGATCATCACAACTGCACGGTCTACTCAATCACGCCTCCCGCCAGGTACACATTCTCAATTTTATCCTGGCCGCTATTAGTCATACTCGAGGTACCCCACTGGATACACATTTTCAACTTTGCCCATTCGCAGTTAATGTCATGCATTCCGTGAATATGAATATATAACAACTGTAGGATCAAAAGTGCCGGCTGCGGTGGCCGAGGGGACTGAGGCGCTCCAGTCACGGTCTGCACGGGGGTTCGAATCCCCTCCTCGAGCATGGATATTTGTGCCGTCCTTAGTATTAGTTAGTTCATAAGTCGTTTGTAAGTTTAGGAACTGATGATACCGAAGTTAAGTCCCATAAGCTATACAAACATTTGAACATTTGAATTTTTGGAACAAAAGTGGTGTTTATACATAAACTTACATTCTAAATTTGTCTCCTACTTTTAAACGTTACATATCATCAATATTCAATCAATATACGACAGGGTCAAAGTAATATGAACACCAAATAGACACGATATTTATTACCAGACTGCGTTCGTCAGTTATCCGCTGTGTCACGTCTCAGTGTTAACGCGTAGGCAGTGGCGCCAACTTGCTGCAAGATGTAGTATACTGCATGGTGTTCATATTATTTTGTCCACCATCTGTTCATATAAAAGAAATTTTATTTTCTCTGTGCGTGTCTCTAAAATTTCGGAACCCAATTTCGCAGTCCATGGGGATTACCAACGAGATTAAGTTTCATAGAGTAGCAACGCACGAGTTACAGAGCTCTTTGCGGTAACCTGTGTAAACGCAGCCGCCATATTTACGGTGGTCAGTACACGTGAGACGAGTCTGTCTATTGTAGTTGAACTTAGTGCTGTATTTAGTGTGTATTGTATTTTGGTGTGGATCGTCTGTACAATTTTTGCTGCTGAAATTTTGCTAAAGTGTGTTCAACATTTAAATGCATAAATCGAAGTGATAAAACAACAAGTACATCGTGCAAGACACCGAACGTTTTGCCTTGTTTTATTTCATTATATCAAAAGTCCTGACTAATGGCACTTCGGCGCCTCAACAGTCAGTGAAGCTTCAGGTGGACTATCCTGCAATTCCCTTGAAGTGCACACCACAAAAAATGCTCAGTTATCCACCTAGTGTTGTTGTGGTTGATGGCACACTTTTGAGTGTCTACACCTTCTTTAAAAATATTTTCATTTGTTGTTGACGATACTAGATAGAGCATGGTTGACATGTAACCAGTGCAAAGTGTGGAATAGTAGTAACAGCCAGATTTTTTCCACTTATATGTGTCTGTGTTCTTTGTATCAAATATGTACTTATTTCAGTGTGGCAACAACGAAAGTTGTTATTTCGGTATGGAAAGCTTTTGTGACGGTTGACGCAGGCGCACGTTTATTGCAGTATTCTGTTGTCACTTTCGTCGTTGTACTCAAATTTCAAGTACCAAACGTTACTTGTTTCAGCGTGGTAACGAGGAAAGTTATTAACGACACCTTATTGTGACGTGGAATGCATTTGTGCTAGCTGACCTAGGCACATTTTAACTGCAGTATTTTAGGACTCAAAAGCCTTGGAAAGTAATTTTACAAGTTTGTATACTTAATATGTTTAGTAAACACAAGATAAATGTGTAACAGACAGTATGAAAGCAGTTGTTAAAACACTTTAACAACGCATGCAAATCCATGATCATCATTGTTCGTCATAACAATTGTAGCACTTCAGTTGTTATTCCAAACGTCAGCTGTTATACCTCGAATTGGAACTGTATTACTGATTGGTTCGGTTTCCATAAAGTCTGACGGAACTTGATGCACATCCGTATTCAATAGTCAGTCTTTATTTAAAACGTGGTACCATAAATAGGTAAAATTCTCTAGTGGGTTTGGCGTACCATCTGTCAGCCGATACCCCAAATAACATGGCGGACGTCAGTTCAATTTTCCTCAAAAATGGAGGACCCATCGTCACTCTATGAAATTTAAGCTCTTTGGGTGTTACACTGTGTGGTAGCCTCGATGAAGAAGGTTTTGTTTTGGAGCTGCAGGAGTTAGGTAATGTAAGCGAAGTTTAATTTCAAATCACGGTATCTGTCTGGTCGAACATGCTAATCTTAAAAACTAGTAAACGGATTTTCACAGTTAACTTGAGAGTAGCTTTAAAATATTCAAATCGGTCACGAAACACAAAAAAATATATAACTTTTTAAAGTATTATCAAAAACTGATGTGTCTGTCTGTTTCACAGAAGCAATATATTTTATTTATGTTTGAGTTCTTTGATAGAAACAACGAATTTATTGACTTTACTTTGTGCTTTCGGTGGCTATATATTGTGTTTTCATTCCGTTTCCATACCCGATATCCCGCTTATGGCCAGCAATGTTCCATTTCGCTTTATGCAATTCCCCGTGACCTTTTGTTATTCCTTCACCAGAAACAAAGTACAAGGCCACCAACTGAAAAATGCTCCTGTCGGAACACAAAAAGGCAGATATGTTGTTGTTTAAACAACGCTGACTGAAAAAAGCGGAACCTACTGTCTCAGTACTCATTTTGGCTTCCTCACCAAAAATCTTGACATGCGCACATAATCGCGCTCTTTTAACTCAAAACATGCTCAATCCTTTTAGTCAATCTTTCTTCGTAAAAAAAAAGGCCACTTTCCATATGTGTTTCTCACTCACTGTCTCGTTTACCTCCCTTTAGAACTTTCTTCTGTCTGTGTTTCCCATTACCTTTACGTTCTTCCCTTTCTCTGCATTTTGGCTGCCTTTTTTTTCCATTGTCTACATACATACCATTCTTTTTTCTCTTAAATTGCAATTGCCTCTTTCTTTCTCACAGTATACTCTCCTATTTATACCTATTTGGGAGATGGAGAAAGCGAGCAAATTTTTTACTATTAAAGTTCGCCGTTTTAGAGGACCCACATCCACAAAAGCTTGTGTGTATACATTGATCTCTCTCTCTCTCTCTCTCTCTCTCTCTCTCTCTCTCTCTTGCTGTCACTGTTACTGTCCGGATCGATTATCTTTTTTACTGTCCCTGCCTCTCTCCCACTATGACTATCTCTTCTCTCTTTCTCCCCTACTTAGACTTTCTTCCACCGCCGCTCTCCTCATGTCTTTCAGCGCAGAAATCGTTAATATATTCACAAGCTAAAATGTTTGGTGCGGAAGGCAGAATACGGACTAAGGTAGCTGATTCCCCACATATTTGCCTATTGTGTGCTCGACAGGGTATTCTTTTAAGTGGTTCCCTTCTTTTACTTGGAACAGCAGGCTGTGCAGCTTATATAAAAATTTTGTGTATCAGTATGGATGTGACAATTTCTTTCTATATCTCGTTATATTTATACACTGAGTATGAACAGAGAGGAACTCAGTAGCTTTTCGAGAAGAGATATCAGACTGTAACATGCCTAAACAGAATTTTCTCACAGAATAGTGTTCTCGAAATGGAATGATAAGTCTTTTGCATTACGTGAAGGTTCGTCCGTTGGATATAAAACCAATTACTCGGAAACGCAATGCAAATTATTTCGATATATCGTGTGAATCTGATACGCTGCTATCTATAAGCTAAAATCAGAAATATGTATAGTCTACGAATTGTGTTTTTACCTCTGCAAACTCGTTAAAATATATCTCAATACTTAATTTTATATTGCACAATGACTGTCACGAATAACGAAAATAAAATCAAGCCTTCACCGAGCGAACGTATAGAATCGCATGTTATGCAAAAAAAAAATTATTTTTATTTTTTCGGAGAGTAGACTTGTTAAATTGGATAATAAGTTTCGTAGTGGTCAGAACGTTTCATCACAACAGACACTTTAAGTATCCTAGCATCATGGTTTTCTTATATGTATCTTGATAAGATATAAAGATTTTCGAAATACGAAAAGGGCGTTTCTAATTAAATACAGGGGTAGAAATTATTTATTTATTTTTTCTTTTGCTGAGTAGATTTTTTCCTAATGGGATGCTAAGATACAGAGCGGCTTGAGAGGCATGTTTCTTGGTTGTATCTTGATAACGGAGAAAGAGTTTCGAAAACTTAACAATGCCGTTTCCAGTTATTCTATAGAATGTATTGTAAATATTTGAACAATTTTATACACTGCTAAAAATTGGGTTTTGTGATTTTGTGCAAAGGTACGATCAGGTCGAACCTCCGCACCTCAGTAAGAGGTAAAGATATCGATAAAATTAAAAATAATTTTAAAGATATTAACTTAATAACATCTGGTAAAAATTTCGATAATTTGTTATGAACAGAAAATATGGAAGTGTCCATTCCCACAATTCGTGATTTTGGACCCAAATCCCGTGATTTTTCGTGATTTTCTCAAGAACCGCCCGCGAATAAATGGTGCTTTTCCAAGCCGTATAAAATTCGAAATAAACCTCACTTAATGTACAAAAACAAACCGATTTGGTCAGTTAGGATGGGCTCCATGAAGCATGTAATATTTAAAATCTTGGCGCTGTACTGTAGGACAGTTACTGTACTGGCATGCTTCTAATGTCTATACAGATGATCAGTAGGCCAAGGACTGTGCAACACCTCACCCAAGAACTCTGTGATGAATAGAACCCGAGATGTGCGCCCGTGAAGAATGGTGAATATGCACGCGCCGTTGAGGAACATATTAACGATACGCTGCGTGTTTAGGTAGACGAAGTTTAGGATTTCAGTGTTAAATACGTCTGCATTTAGAAAATTATTGTTAAAAGTTTATTTTTCAGTTAATATTCGATTGGATCTGACACTGACAAGAAAAGTACTTGGGCTCGAACACACACATATACACCAAAATTGTATGAGAGATAATGTAAAGGTTCCTCATTGCACTAGTGATACTCCCGCATCTGCAAAACTCTGTAGTCGTCCGTTAGAGGCCTCTGCGTGTACCTAGCCACATTGCACTTTGACCAGTCGGTTCGCCAGTAGGGACGGTGCAGTGTGCCTCCGAAGTCGCGTTTTGTGACGTTATTTGTGAGGTGAAGCGTTAGATGGGGCGGCGATTGGCAATCAATGCAGCTAATGTATTGCGATTGATTGAGATGAAGTTACGAAGAACCCTTCTTCGTGAAGATCGTATTAGTGTAGAAGATGAATCATTCGCATGCTTTCTCGTATCTGTTATGGTACATAAATATGAGCATAAGTTAGACACTGTTGTAACACTAACACATAATGATGATAATTGAGATAATGAAGAATAACTCATTGCTAGCTGTAGTGCTATGGTAAGTGCGGGAGGAGGCGATCGAAGCAGTGGCAGTGAATACTAACAGTCTTCCGAGAAGAAGGTTAAAGTTGCTACTATCATCACGGCTTTTGATGACAATACGCTAGAGAACATGTACGATGATTATTACATAAGTTATAGTTAAGATATCTGCATTACGTATGACGTCTACAATTACATCTACAGTGCTATCTAGAGCATGATTGCAAAGTTTTGCATAAAATCGACACCCACCAGCACAATGAGGTGTACGTAGAGATCCTGTAAGCAATCGTTCATACAGATATGTTTGTTCGAACCCAAGTACTTTCCTTGTGAGTCTCAAGTACCAATAACAGTGTGACCTAAGTCTGACGGGACTAATGCTATTGGGAGAGCTTAGCATGTAGATCGTGCACTTTTCTTGTCATATAATAGGATGCGATTGGAAGGTTGTGTGATTGGCACTTAAATTGACCATGCCAAACCAGTAGTTTAAGGACGTGAACCCACGTAAGCCGTAAAAGCATTCGAAAAAGAAAATTAAGAATAGGGGTTAATGAATCACGTAATAAGTGAAACAAGCACGTCACTGTAAAGTTACGCTGTACAGCCATGGATGCATTTACTGTGAGATGTGTGGCTGCGGCTGTCCCCTCCTGACGCTGTGTGCGCGCTGGGCTGCAGGTTCCCCGAGTCGCGGCTGGCGAAGCTGTTCAACGGCAGCATCCCGATCGTGCTGGACTCGCTGAAGCAGCACTACTTCATCGACCGCGACGGCGGCATGTTCCGCCACATCCTCAACTTCATGCGCAACTCGCGCCTGCTGCTGCCCGACACCTTCAGCGACGTCGACCTGCTGCTCGAGGAGGCGCGCTACTTCGACATCGCCCGTGAGTACCTCCACTCAACACCTGCAAACCATCTTTAATGTGGTGCTTGGCGCCACTGATTCAACATGTATTATTATAATTATTATTATTACAGGATTAATTAATAGAAACATTAATTATTAACAACATGTTGTCATATTCCTGTTATCCTCCGCCAAGCCTCTTTACCCACCGCATCTTCCTTGTCATTGCTACGATGTTCCATTACTCCATTTATTTGGTCTGTCCAAGAACGTCGTGGTCTTCTGGGCGTACGTCTGTCGGGTAGTTTCCGTTCATTGATCTTCTTTGGCCACTGATGATCTGGAATTCTCATCATTATGTCCGTACCAATTCAGTGATTTTCTTTCGATTCTATCAGTGTATCATTTGCCTTCATTCTAGCTCTTACTTCACTAGTTTTTCTTTCGATTCTTGATATTCTGGCACTCCTAAGAAAATAATATATTTCCACAGCTATTAGTCTTCTTTTGAGATCCGCATTTAATATCCATAGTTCTGATCCATAGCATAGCACTGATTCATCTTACCTATTCTTTTCTTGACGGCCACGGTGGCCGAGCGTTCTGCGGCGCGCCAGTCACAGTCTGTACGGTCGGGGATTCGAATCCCCCCTCGGGCTATTTGTGCCGTCCTTAGTATTAGCTAGTACATAAGTAGTTTAGGGACTGATGACCCCGTAGTTAAGTCCCATAAGCTCTACAAACATTTGAACATTTTACTCTTTTTTTATTGTTGTTTGAAATGTTCTTATCCCACCAAAAAAGAATTCATACACCCAAACACCTTTCTGCTGTGCTGCATTGTGTATTTTACTTCGGTATGGCTCAATTCATTTTTATCAATATGTGCCCCGGTATATTTAAATTTCTCTGCCTGTCTCATAACTGTTTTGTCTTTGATGTGTACTACAAATTTAGCATCACTATTCACAACCACATACTCTGTTTTTGTTAGACTCATTTGTAGTCCCTATCTGTTGTATTCGTGATATAATCACCCATAATCGTCTTGTCCACCCCCATGAACCACAGACATTGCCGAGGTGGGGTGGCTTGCGTGCCTCAACGATGCAGATAGCCGTACCGTAGGTGCAACCACAGCGGAGGGGTATCTGTGGAGAGGCCAGACAAACGTGTGGTTCCTGAAGAGGGGCAGCAGCCTTTTCAGTAGTTACAGGGGCAACAGTCTGGATGATTGACTGAGCTGGCCTTGTAACATCAGCTAATGTGGCTTTGCCACACAGCTACTGCGAACGGCTGAAAGCAAGGGGAAACTACAGCCGTTACTTTTCCCGAGGACATGCAGCTCTACTGTATGAAAACATGATGATGGCATCCTCTCGGGTAAAATATTCCGGAGGTAAAATAGTCCCCCATTCGGATCTCCGGGCGGGGACTACCCAGGAGGATGTGATCATCAGGAAAGACAATACTGGCATTCTACGGGTCGGAGCGTGGAATGTTAGATCCCTTAATCGCGTAGGAAAATTAGAAAATTTTAAAAGGGAAATGGATAGGTTGAAGTTAGATATAGTGGGGATTAGTGAAGTTCGGTGGCAGGATGAACAGGATTTCTGGTCAGGTGACTACAGGATTATAAATACAAAATCAGTTGGGGGTATCACAGGAGTAGGACTGATAATGAATAAGAAAATAGGAATGCGGGTAAACTACTATGAGCAGCACAGTGATCGCATTATCATTGTCAAGATAGATACGAAGCCAACACCGACAACAGTAGTACAGGTTTATATGCCAACTAGCTCTGCCGATGATGAGGAGATCGAAGAAATATATGAGGAGCTAAAGGAAATTATTCAGACAATTAAGGGAGAGGAAAACTTAATTGTGATGGGAGACTGGAATTCGGTAGTAGGAAAAGGAAGAGAAGGAAAAATAATAGGTGAATATGGACTGGGCAGGAGGAATGAAAGAGGAAGTCGCCTGGTAGAATTTTGCACGGAACATGATTTAATCGTAACAAACACGTGGTTTAAGAATCACAAAAGAAGGTTGTATACGTGGAAGAGACCAGGAGACACCGGAAGGTATCAGATAGATTTTATAATGGTACGACATAGGTACCGGAACCAGGTTATAAACTGCAGGACATACCCAGGGGCAGATATAGACTCTGACCATAACTTGTTAGTCATGAACTGTAGGCTGAAACTGAAAAAACTGCAGAAAGGTAGGAAAATAAGGAGATGGGACTTAGATAGATTGAAGGAAAGTGAAGTTCTGGAGAATTTCAGAGGGAGATTTAGGCAACAATTGACAGAAACAGGGGGAAATAAAACAGTAGAAGAGGAATGGGTAGCATTGAGAGATGAAATAGTGAAGGCAGCGGAGGACAAAATAGGTAGAAAGGCAAGACCTACAAAAAATCCATGGATATCACAGGAAATACTACAGTTAATTGATGAAAGGAGAAAATATAAAAATGCAGTAAATGAAACAGGCAAAATGGAGTACAGACGACTAAAAAATGAGATTGACAGGAAGTGCAAAACGGCTAAGCAGGAGTGGCTAGAAGCCAAATGTAAATCTGTAGAAGAATGTATAGCAAGGGGAAAAGTAGATACCGCCTACAGGAAAATAAAAGAAACATTTGGAGATAAGAAAAACAGCTCTACAAATATCAAGAACTCAGATGGGCAACCAGTTCTCAGCAAAGAAGGGAAAGCTGAAAGGTGGAAAGAGTACATAGAGCAGCTCTACAAAGGAAATGAACTTAGAGACGATGTTGTAGGAACGGAAGAGGAAGTCGATCAAGATGAAATAGGAGATACTATACTGAGAGATGAATTTGACAGAGCCTTGAAAGACCTAGGTCGGAACAAGGCCCCAGGAGTAGATGACATACCCTCAGAGCTACTAAAGTATCTGGGAGAGCCAGCCATGACAAGACAATTTGAACTGGTGTGTAGGATGTATGAGACCGGCGAAATGCCCTCAGACTTTAAGAAAAATGTAATAATCCCCATTCCAAAGAAATCGGGTGCAGACAGGTGTGAAAACTACAGAACCATCAGTCTGATAAGTCATGGTTGCAAAATTTTAACACGAATTATCTACAGGAGAATGGAAAAGCTGGTAGAAGCTGATCTCGGGGAAGATCAGTTTGGATTCAGGAGGAACATAGGAACCCGGGAGGCAATACTCACTTTACGTCTTATCTTAGAAGATAGATTAAGAAAAGGCAAACCTACATTTTTAGCTTTTGTAGATTTGGAGAAAGCATTTGACAATGTTGACTGGAATACACTCTTTCAAATTCTGAAGTCAGCAGGGATAAAATACAGGGAAAGGAGAGTTATTTACAACTTGTACAAAAGCCAGACCGCAGTTATTAGACTCGAAGGACATGAAAGGGAAGCATCAGTTGGGAAGGGAGTAAGACAGGGTTGTAGCCTTTCTCCAATGTTGTTCAATTTGTACATCGAGCAGGCGGTGAAGGAAAGCAAGGAAAAATTTGGAATAGGGATTAAAGTTCAGGGGGAAGAAATAAAAACATTGCGTTTTGCTGATGACATTGTAATTCTGTCAGAGACAGCAAAGGACCTGGAAGAGCAGTTGAATGGAATGGACAGCGTGTTGAAGAGAGCATATAAAATGAACATTAACAAGAGCAAAACAAAAATAATGGAATGCGGTCTTAGAAAATCAGGCGATGCTGAAGGAATTAGATTAGGTAACGAAACAATGAAGGTGGTAGATAAGTTTTGTTACTTGGGTAGTAAAATAACATGCGATGGTCGCAGTACAGAGGATATAAAATGCAGAATGGCAATGGGAAGAAAAACATTTTTGAAAAAGAGAAATTTGCTAACATCGAATATTAATTTAAGGGTAAGGAAGTCTTTTCTGAAGGCATTTGTGTGGAGTGTTGCCTTGTACGGGAGTGAAACATGGACGATAAGCAGTGCGGACAGGAAGAGAATGGAGGCTTTTGAAATGTGGTGCTACAGAAGAATGCTGAAGATTAGGTGGGTAGATCGCATAACTAATGAAGAGGTACTGAACAGAATTGGTGAGAAAAGGAATTTTTGGCATACCCTGACTAAAAGAAGGGATCGCTTGGTAGGACACATTCTTAGACATCGGGGAATCGTAAATTTAGCATTGGAGGGAAGTGTGTGGGGTAAAAACCGCAGAGGGAGACCAAGAGACGCGTATAGTAAGCAGATTCAAGTGGATGTGGGTTGCCGTTCTTATGAGGAGATGAAAAGGCTTGCTCAGGATAGAGTAGGGTGGAGAGCTGCATCAAACCAGTCTCCGGACTGAAGACCATAACAACAACAACAATCGTCTTGTGCTATAATAGCTTGAACGTCAGCAAACCTTAATGAAAATATCTGTACGTCGTTGACAGTGATTCCCATTCCTCTGCATCTGTTCTTCCCCTTCCGGAGAGCCACTTCCACATATATGGGTGACATACTGCAACCCCTTGCAAGGGACACTGCCTTATCGAAGGTATCCTCAGTACCGGGCGGGAGGGTTTACGTGCTCCAGTGAAGCCGAGGGCTATGCCGGCGGTAGCGTAGCTACTGGCAGGGTCACCCAAGCCGGACAGGCCTCAACGGAGGAGCCAGACGAAATGTGTCCCACCTAGGGAAGGGGGGGGGGTCTCTATAGGCGAAGTGAAGCCAACACTCCTAAGGGAATAAACCCTTACATCAAATCTTGGTCCTCCAACTTGGGGCTTGGACCATTGGGCCAGAACCCCATATCCACAAGAAACTTTTATTAGCTCGAGAATCTAGCCACTGAAATGAATTTTGTAATTTTTTTCCGTTGTTGGAGTGCGGTAGTGGTGGATAGGTGACCTTGGGCGCACGACAGCTAGGTCTTTAGCGCCCGAACAGCAGTGAATGTGTAGTTCTTAAACCAGTATCATAAGCTACCAAGTACTCCTCCCAAACCCTAGTGTGTACGTCACACGTAATCACTTCACTGCAACCATAAAGGATATTTGGCGAAAAAGGCTTGGGCCTACAAATACGAAGTTATTTATCTTCACATGTTAGGCGTTTCACCTGGTCTAGGCCACATCAGACAATAGAATAAAAATTCTTACTACTCAAGTAGCGAGGCGTCAGAAAGGTTCAAAAGTTTGTAATCCTAAGGGACCAAACTTTTAAAACAATCAGTCCTTACACTTAACTAACTACTTAAACTAACTTATCTTAAGTACAACACACACATACCCATGCCCGACGGACTCGGAGTGGCTCCGTAATCCGTAACTTGACGCCACAAACCACGCGGCCATTTCCTCGCGGCAGCAACGTGCCTGCTATTCTTGTAAGGAGAAGAGTTGTGTCTTCATTATTATTCATGGTCGGATCTTCTGAAGTCTTTTATAGTTGATACGTCTTTAGTTGATACGTCTTTAATTGATATATTTTACCAAAAATGACTTGTTTTTTGATGAATCTTCAATGTGCCAAAAAGAAATATGAAAGGCGGATGTTGTGTTCATGGAGGATTTGCGGATGCGCAAGGCGAGGTGCGCAGTAGCTCCATTATCTTGCTTCGGGACTTATCGCGCATAACGGCCAGAGCTCGAGTAGCCAGGAGCTGGTGGCTCTACCAGCTCAAACGGCTGTGTTAACAGCGTCGTTTCCCTCGCCCCTCCCTGCCGCGGGAGCGCCCATATGCTGCCTCAGCCGCGCATGCGCATTGCAACGCTGCGGCCACTGCCGCGTTTATTAAGCGGTCGCGCTACGAGTCGTATATGTGGCTGTCTCCGCGACGTACTGTTTCTCATGCGATAAAAATACTTTGAATGTAAATATAAAATGATCTGATAGAAGAACGAAACGAATAATGATAGTTTATATCCACTATTTATTTACTTTTTCACAACGCACAGGACGCACCGCGACTGATGCCTGTATAAGCACGTGGGAGCGTGAGATGCTGTGCTGCTCCAAATTTGACGGCTGCGTTGCGTGAGCGCGCCGGCACGTGCTAATGCGCATGCGCTGATGGGCGCGATTACTCCCAGCAGAAGCGGCTTCCGTGACGGCAGCAGGCGATGACAGGCGCGCTGCCAGAACGCCGGCATTAGCGAGCGTCTGCTGCCACTAATGGTACACGCGTCTGCGTGCCCCCGCGTTCTGCTGCCTGCATTTCGGCCGGTACGCTACTAGCTAACTGGCGCACTGATGGCCGCTGCCGGAGTCTATTATGTAAATTTTTAATTTAAGCTCCTGTACGCTGGAATAAATTTACATTTCTTTAAGAACTTCGGCCGTCCTAACGGACGGCTGGTTTAGGTTAATGGAACATCGCCGCATTAATAACGTGCTCCAGATTCCCGGAATTATCGCACGTGCTCTCAGGATGTCGGGACTCCACTCCAACAGCAACGTAAGCTGCAGAAGCTAAAGTTGGGTAGCGAGACATCGATGAAATCTCAGTTTGAAAAGTATTTGCTTCTTCTCGTAATATGACAGCAAACAATGCATTCTGCGTCCCGAATTACTCCCGAAACTTAGGGTTAACTTTCAGAAGCTTCCGATATTTGTCAGAAGCTACCAGAAGCGAAACGAAAAGCTGAATAAACACATTTCGCCTAAAAACCACAAAGATTAGGGCTCGTACAAATGGCTACAAGTACTCGTTTTTCCCTCCTTCTATATGGGAGTGCAACAGCAAAGCAAGTACCTAGTAGTGGTAACACGCACCTTTAAGTTGATTGCGGAGTATTTGTGTATGTAATGTAGATCTAAATCAATCGAATTATCAAATTTTTAATATCATTCAAATATCTTTACAGTCCTCAAGAAAACCACCGAAAGTTCTACGTGTTTCAATAGTCACACAGCTATTTTTAAACGATATTATTTTATTCTCTTTGTCTCGTCTGATAATAACATTTTTCTGTAAGTCATTCTGTTGAAATGTGGAAGAAAATTTGTTTTATCGTCGAGTTAAAACTTTTCTCAGAATGACAGCGCCAAAGCAAAGTTATTAAAACCTATCTACCATCTTTAATTCCTACAAATTCGGAAAGAATGAAAAAAAAAATACAAGATGTTCTGGAACGACTGAAAATTTCAGAAGACGAAATTATGGGCAGAAAACAGTTCAGGAGTAAAATCAGAAGCAATAAAATTGAATTAGGTCTAACGAAAGAAACAAAAGGGCAAAGAAAGTGGACAGATTAAAAGAAGAAAAATAACAGTGAACTAATGAAGAAGGTTTGGGAGGAAAAGAAAGGCAGAAAAGGACGTGAAACTGGAGTTGCTCAGGTCCACGAGCTCTCCTCTGAAGGAATTAATCGATGACAATAATAAAAACAGACACCAGCGACGAGGGTGGTTTACAGAATGTTAATTTATTCAAACCATGACCGGTTTCGAATTTTTTCAACGAATCCATCTTCAGATGGTGCTTCGTTTTATGTTTGTTATAGATTCGCATCCAAATCGTGCCCTTCTCTGCAACGAATTCGTCACAGAGAAACATAGGTCGATTTCGTCACACAGAAGAAATACATGGCAGCGAATCTATATCAAACGCAAAACGAAGTCCCAGCTGGAAAGCATATCAACTATCTGAAGATGGATTCGTTGAAAAAATTCGAAACCGGTCACGGTTTGTAAACTATACTTGTTGCTCGTCGATATTTATAGTTACCTCAGGGAAAGGGGGGGGAGGGTCAGAGGCCTCCCGGAAATAATACATATACAGAAAAAGTTACGGTATCTGAAAAATTTTACTGAATTATGCGTCAAGGCATCTCCGTGGTAGACAGTCATACTTCCCTGTATTGGTGAGGAGAGTGGGGTTAACACGTGTGGAATACGTGGCAGTTTTTTAAATTTTTTTTAATTTTATATTTTTATGATTTAATATAAAGAGTAACAAAGCTTGATGTCAGTCAAGTAAAAGGGGCTTCACTGGAAATTATTCTCTGAATATGAGCAACAAAACTGATACAAAATATCATGTGGTGTCTACTTAAAAGCCGCGGTGGAGTAGCCGAGCGATCTAAGGCGCCTCGCTGCGGAGCGCGCGGTTGTTCGCCGTCGGAGGTTCTAGTCCTCCCTGGAGTATGGGGGTGTGTATTGTCCTTAAGTTAGTTTAGGTTAGTTTAAGTAGTTTGGAAGTCTAGGGACTAATAACCGAAGCAGTTAAATACCATGGAATTACAAACGTTTGATTTTTCTTAACTTATAGTTACATTCATCTTGCCCTCCCTCCCCCACCCCGAAAAAAATATGCAGGCTGTATTCACTACTGGGTTTCCTTATCTTATCCTGACGATGTAACGCACCCCGAAGGAAATATGCAAGCTATATTCATTACTGGGTTTCATTATCTTATCGTGACGATGTAACGCACCTCGAAAAAAAATATGCAAGCTATATTCACTACTGGGTTTCCTTATCTCATCCTGACGCTGTAACGCACCCCGAAAATATGCCAGCTATATTCACTACTGGGTTTCCTTATCCTGGCGATGTAACGCACCCCGAAGAAAATATGCAAGCTATATTCACTACTGGGTTTCCTTATCTTATCCTGACGATGTAACGCACCTGAAAAAAATATGCAAGCTATATACACTACTGGGTTTCCTTATCCTGACGATGTAACGCACCCTGAAAAAAATATGCAAGCTATATTCACTACTGGGTTTCCTTATTTTATCCTCCGTCTCTAATGACCACGCTGTCGATGGGACGTTAAACTCCAAGCTTCCTTCCTTTATCTTATCCTGACGATGTAACGCACAGTTACGAACCGGTAGTGTACTTTATAGCTAAAGTATTTATACAACTGCAGCTTTGTGTCCTTTTAACATGACGTTTTCTGGTTGGGACCATTCCACCGATAATATTTCGGACTGTAAGTTGTTTCGAATGCCAAACGTCTTCCCGTGTCGTATTACCGTCTTGTATTTTTTGGTGTTTCGATATTTTTTATCCACCCCCTGCAGTTTTCACTCCATCGTTTGCTTAAGCGGAATCTGTACCGACTCCTGCACATAAGGTTGTGTGCAGGCACATAATAATAGGCGTGTTTTGAAACTCTACAAGAGCGCCTCCGGCCGTCGGTTGTCGCAGTGCAGGAATGTGCAGAGATTCTCGACCAATTAACGCGCGCCGCGGCCTCGTAAGTCGGCGAGATGGCGCGATAGCCCGCCTCACGCCCCGCGCGGCCATCGCGATTTAAAACCGCGCATGCGCAGTAAATCGGCGCGGCCGAATAACGAACTAATCGGCGCGGCTTGGCGCGGCCTGAAATACGGCGCCTTATCACCGCCAATTACTCAGGGCCGCCGAGCGTAAATTGGTTTATAACGCCGGCTATCTCCGCCCGACACAATAAACCGCGCCGCGCCGCGATGACGTCTTGCTCGCACCTCCGCTGACAGCCGCGGCCCCACACTTTTATTCTCTCGCTTTTATGCGCCCTACTCACGGCCGGCCTCTCCGTAATGGCCGCCAACAATAAGCGTCATTGTCATATCATTACCTTCGCAAGGTGAAAATTCCTGTGTTATGAAGTCAGCCTTTTTCCAAGTAGCTCCCCTGGAGGTCGATTAGTTGAGTACACACTGAACTGCACCACTTGGTAATAGACATAACGACACATTGTCTGCAGTACGAAGGGTATTATCAGTCGTGGAAATGAGCGTATTACCGCTGTACTGAGGCGGCGGGAATTCACGCAGAAAATTTACTGTGCTTGATGCTATTAATTTAAAATTTAAGTAATTCGACCTACAGATCCGGAATGAACTTTCTGCCGCGGTGGAGTAGCCGAGCGGTCTAAGGCGCACTGTTGCTCGCCGTCGGAGGTTCAACTCCTCCCTGGGGCATGTGTGTGTGTGTGTGTGTGTGTGTGTGTGTGTGTGTGTTGTCCTTAGTTTAGTTTACCTTAGTTTAACTAGTTTGTAAGCTGCGGAATGATGACCACGCAGTTTGGTCCGATAGATTTACAAACATTTTTTGAATGAACTTTATCTTGCTTTACGGCGATGTAATAATTTGCTAGCTTGCGCGGTGATTGAAATCCCATGATAAACTGTAGATATTTTTCAAATGTTCATGTCTATAAACCTATTGGACTAAAGTGCTATAGTTATCAGTCCGTAGACTTACAAACTCCTTTAACTTAATACTAAGGCCAACACACACACACACACACACACACACACACACACACATACATGCCCGAGGGAGAAGAAAGGAAGGAAGCTTTTGTTTTAACGTCCCGTCTACAGCGTCGTCATTAGAGACGGAGCTAACCATCGGAGTTTTGGTTGAGGATGGAGAAGGAAATATAGACCGTGGCCTTTGAAAGGAACGATCCCTACATTTGCTGGAGTCATTTAGGGAAATCACGGAAAACCTAAATCAGGATGGCCGGAGATGGATTTGAATGCACCATTTCGATCGGTCCCGAGGGAAGGACCGCCCAGTCCGGAGTATTATATCCATTAAATAGGCATCGAAACTGTCTGCGTGGATTTCTAGCTCTCAGTAAGAAGCATCAACAACAACAACATAAGAGTTGAGAGCCTCCACACGATATTAGGCATGTGTAACAGTTTGACTCTTCGGTCTAAGATATAATATGAAACTGCTCTCACGATATAATTCGTAACACTTTCAGGCCTCCACTTCTCCCTCAGAGAGACCGTTTATTTGGTACTTGTTAGGTTAGGTTTTAGCAGTTACTGGACTACAAACAGTGTTTTGTAACATATTTTGATATTGTGGAATTACATGATCTGTTATCTTTTTCTCTTCTACAGGGCGTTATTAATGTGCTGTATTTTCTGTACATTATATTTTGCGGTTTTTTCCCACAACAGTGGTATCTCTCTACCAACTTTGAAACGCCCAAGAAGAAACGATTGTTTTTGTGATAAAGACAGGCATAGTTGTGAGAGAGCATAGTAAATCAAATATTTGCGAAAGTATGAAGCACCAGGAGCAGATGTTGATGTTTGTTAAGCTTAAGGGACTTAACTACGGGGTCATCAGTCCCTAAACTTACAAACTACTTATGAACTACCTACAACTAAGGACGGCACAAATATCCATGCCCGAGGGGGGATTCGAGCCCCCGACCGTAGTGGCCGTGCAGACCGTGACTGAAGCGCCTCAGTCCCCTCGGCCACCGCGGCCGGCACACCAGGAGCCATACGTCCAGTGTGTTTAGTCGACACTTTGATAGTGGCATTATGCGAACAGTACTCTTTGAAAGTACAATATTGTCGTTGTGTATACTTCTTACAGATTATAAATATACCTTACATATTGGTAGTATTTTGAAGCACATGAACGAAACCTCTACATTCGATAAATGGACGTCAGATGACTTATTAAATAAGTCATTGCATTAAAGAATAATAGCAAAATCACATCCCTCGGGCATCAGAGCGTTATAAAGATAGTGCTAGCCGAGCGGTCTAAGGCGCCTCCTTGCGGAGCGCGCGGTTGCTCACCGTCGGAGGTTCGAGTCCTCCATGGGGCATAGGTGTGTGTGTGTGTGTGTGTGTGTGTGTGTGTGTGTGTGTGTGTGTGTGTTGTCCTTACGTTAGTTTACCGTAGTTTGTAAGCTACGGACTGATGACCAAGCAGTTTGGTCCGATAGATTTACAAACATTTGAACATTTTTGAATCACAAACGGAACAAGAGCGCTCTTCTGTTAGGACTTAAAGGGAAAGAACCGCTCTGATCTTCATCCGGACTAATCGAGGGGAACATTAATAGTTTCAGCTACTGCTACTTCAGATCTGTACGGTTGAACCACAGTGTCACTTTGTTCAATTTAGCAACACAGTTAATATTGTTGGTCGTTCCTTGTTGGTCGTTTAGCAGTTAAAACTTCCTCCGCAGTAGTAGCAAAATTGATCGTTTACGTTCTGACGGTGTAACTGTTACTATAGTGCTTTCTGCTTGTTAGTGTCTGTAGAAAAGGATACGAAGAGAAAAATTAATGTTTTACGTAGGCAGCGTGTTCCTTATGTATGTAGTTAAATATGTAGATAAACAAAGAGGGACAGAACCAACCTGAAGGTCATGTACGTTTATATAAAGAAACAACCGAAACCTGAAACTGGGTGACCGGCCGTAGATTTGAAAGACACTCCTTCCGAAAGTATGTGCGGTGCCTCAATCACTGTGAATACTCGACAGGTTTAGCGAAAGTGTGGCTCTGAGACCATCAAATTGTATTTCATTGCTCGACAAGCGTCTGGAGGTTTTTCTGTTCGACATACGTGGAACAGAAAGAAACTAAAACTCAGGTTTCAGTGTTAGTTTGCTGGGAGAAGGTGCTATTTGGAGTAGCACAACGGCTCTCACTGAAGCAGTTAACTGCTGGTGTTGCCGCTACCGCGGTGCACTATTTACAAAATAATTACCACCAAGTTTGTCTTCTGGCACGAACCGGCAGCCTACGCAGGCTACTCGTCCTTTTCAAATTAATTACCTCTTATCCGCCAGTCGATAAGACTAATGGCGGGGACGTTTTCCCATTACGGCGTCTTTAAGACTTCAGCTCATTTTCCACTATCCAGAGATCGCAATCACTTAGCTTTAATTAACTTCAAACAACAATAATTTCTATCGTAAAAACGTCTGATCCTTCTGCCTGACGTCACCATCATACCTCCTGGGCTCATGTGTTTACTCATGGAAATAATTAGACTATATGTGTAAGCAGCATGTAAATTATGTTTACGGTGACGTTACAAATAAAGGGTGATTCTAAAGCACTTGGTTTCCAATTTTTGAAGTCATATGCATGTTGAACTTTGGATTTTCTAATGTATGCCCATCACTGTGAGAGGTTTTCCACGCGGTCTGACGTTAATTGAGAATGAGAGACGGCTGAATGGGCACTTGCTGGTAGCTGCAGAGACGTTCTACTCTGTATACTACCAAGTTGCATCACACGTGCAGGATAAATATATTCCAGCACATACGTCGTTTACAGAAGTCTAATAATTTATGTATATAAATTTGCATTGTGACAACTGAAAATGGCCTATGGTTGAATAATTACCGCTTAACTGAAAACTCTGCCACACATGGAAAACTTCCGGTGGCTCACTAGCTTACATTGGCTAATTGATTTTCATTAAGTTGCTTAAAGCGTGGCACTTTTTTTTAGGTTCATGTGAGTTGTTAGTTTTCGAGGTTACGTTCATCATTTCAATATGAGCATTGGTATACGGATAAGTACAGAAACTTTCATTTCACTCAAAATGTTTCGGTGATCATCAAGGTTGGAACTAGATGCTATCCAAGCGAAAATGAAGTGGCAGAACTGCTCACTCTTTCAGTCACTTAGCTATTTAGCACAGGTTAAGGTAAGGCGTCAAGTTGAAATAATGTCACTCAGTGAAGTCTTGCGTCAAGGTGTTGCCAGTAGTGTTAGGTATAAAAAGAAGAGACGTACGCGCAGAGGATGTCAGAAACGACTCTGGCGCGTTTCAGAATGAACTGAAGCAATTTCGAATTCACTGACGACTAGAAACTGCTAATCATTGTGGAGACTTAGAATTGCTGTTGTCCGACGCAAGACTGTAACCATCCGTATTCATATCTCCATACTTTTCTGCACTCACCAGCCGTCGTGTACGTCAGCAGTGAGCGAAGTGATATAGAGAATACAATCGCAATTTGTTGCTTAGTCTCTTTTTTATGGGAAGTGCATCATGTGGAAACCGCGACGTCTTCGTGTGTCCCGACCATAACAAGGGAAACTATTTTTAATTTCTTTTTTCTTTTTTTCGTTACTCGCTGCTAAGCAATAAAATTACAAGACCGTGGAAGCGGCTTGTAGCAAAAGACAAACGGGCGTGACGTACACTACGTACACTTGGATATGCAAATCATTAGTATGTAGGCGTAAGTGCACAAAGTTCTCTGCAGTGACGAGTAGGTGTATTTCCATTCTGTATATAATGACAGATCCACTGATTTGGCTTTCAGAAATCACATTCATTTTGTATTTCAGTCAGCACGGGTACGTATATGTCAGCTTTCAGAGTCGTATCTAAGACCTATTAGGGGTCTCATATCACGCCCCACACCATTAAAAAGAGCCTCCAACAGCTTGAACAGACCCCTGCTGACATGCAGGGTTCATGGGTTCATCAGGTTGTCTCCATTCCTGTACAAATCAGTTCGCTCGACACAATTAAAAACAAGAGTAAGCAACATGTTTCCAGTCACTGACACTTCAATGTCGGTCTTGACGGGCCCAAGCGAGGTGCAAAGTTTTTTTTGTCGTGCAGTCAGCAAGGCTACACTAGTGGGTTTTCCGCTACGAAAAGTCATATCGCAGATGTTTCGTCGAATGGTTCGACCGCTGACACTTGTTGACGGCCCAGCATTGAAATCCGCAGCAGTTTGCGGCAACGTTGAACGAGGTTCTTCAGTCGACTTTGGTTCCGTTCTTGCAGGGTCTTTTTCCGGCCGGAGATTTGATGTCTACCGGATTCCCGATATTCACGGGAGAATCCCCACAGCTAGAAGATGCTGTGTACCATCTCCCACCGACTATAACACCACGTTCAACACCTGCCATTGCAACAGCAGTAGCCGATCTAACGCCTGCGCGACACACATCTGACAATCGCAGCGACGTCCTCTGAGAGTTTACATAACTATGTTTGCATACACATGCTTATACTTCTTTGGCTCTTATTTGTCATAATGAATGAAGCAGCGTTAATTTTGATACTAGCTGAAAAACCTAGCGTGGGCATGGTTTTTTATTTTTCCCAGTTTTAGTCGATTTCCTCCTCTCTTTCCCTTTCTGCTCAGATAAAAAAAAAGTTCAAATGCTTTTAAACCTATGGGACTTAACTACTCTGATTATCAGTGTTTACAAACTACTTAAACTAACCTAACCTAACATACCCATTCCCCAGGGAGGACTCGAACCTCCGACAGCGAAAAACCGCGCGCTCCACAGCAAGGCGCTTTAGAGCGATCGGCCGCTCAACATTTGTCTTGTGGAGTAGTAGGCTTCCATTGCAAACAAATGGTGGGAAAGAAAAAGATGTAAATGTTGAAATGTATGTGAACCTACTGGACCTAACTGCTATGGCCATCAGTCGCACCAGCGGGGAGTGTCCGCATGGTCTACAGCGCCATGCTACGGACTGGGCGGCCGTTCCTGCTGGAAGTTCGAGTCGTTGCCAATGTAAAGGTACTACTGCATTTGTATAGACCAATAACAGTAAATATAGAAGTGAAACATTTTTAAGCAGGTAAAAACCACAATAAATGCTTAGAGTTGACAGTACTGTACAGGGGGAGAGAGAAACACTACTAAAACTAACGAAGCGTACAACAGGACTCTAACAACATACACACGCCACTAAAGACTAGTTACAAGTGTGTAAAAATATTCAAATGTTTGTAAATGTTATGGACTTACCTACTGTGGTTATCAGTCCCTAAGCTTACAAACTACTTAAACTAATTTAAACCTGAAGATAAAACACCCACCCATGCCGGAGGGAGGACTCGAACCCCCGACGGCGAGCAACCGCGCCCTTCGCAGCATGGCACTTTAGACCGCTCGGCCACTTCACCACGGCTATATGTACGTAAAATACTGTGAGGCATCATAATACGCTGTGCAGGGCAGTAGTCCTTTGTGTGTGTGTGTGTGTGTGTGTGTGTGTGTGTGTGTGTGTGTGTGTGCGAAGGGATCATTCAATAAATCTGTAAATTATGAGATTTATTCTAACTTGTAACACATCTTATTCTTCACCTTTCGCCATGCATTAGGCTTTCCCTCAGCTGTTGCAGCTGCATTTGGACCTTCCACCGTTTTTCAGGTGGTCCAACGCATCTTTTTCTTTGCGGAGTATATCGCCAAAAATGTATTCTTGATTCGTCCATTCGTAATAGATGGGAAATCCATATTTGTCTGTACTCGTCAACGTTACTGTTTACATCGAAAATATTTACTCCCTTCCTGATATTTGTATTTCTTTTGTAGTCTACCTTTGTGCATCCTACTATGTAGCTGATGAATTTCATTTCACTGGTTTGTAATTTTGTAAAGCATTACAGCTTAATTTCGAGGGGGAGGGATTGAGCCGCAGTGGAGCGGCCGAGCACATTGAGGCGCTATGCTCCGATCCACGAGACCGTTCCCCGTCGGAGGTTCCAATCCTCCGTCGGGGTTGGTTGTTTGTGTTGTCATTTATATAAGTTAATTTATAAGTAGTTTGTAAGTTTAAGGACTGATGACCCCGCAGTCCCATAAGCTTAACAAACATTTCAACTTTTGGAGGGACTGATTCACTTCATCCCTCCCGCCCCTCCCTGCCTTGGCTACGGCCCTAACCCCCCTCCCCCAACTTATTTGACGCAGGATCAGAGCAACGACTGCGCTATCATCCAAAACGATGTGTGATGCAGCCCATCATATAAACAGGTGTTTATCTCAACAAGTATGAGCTTCAGGACCCGTGTTCATTGCACACGTTTCTCTTCTTCCACTGATTACCACCACCTCGGAATGCCTTGGAATGTACACGACTCTTTCATTGAACAACATGTACGTAGGGGAAGGTCGGGTAGCCCCGGACGGCGGGTAACCGCGGACATTTCAATTTCTAAGAAACCAAGCACGTTGCACTGGCAAGACTGCATTTGAAATGCGCGCCCTGTGGAGTAAACACACATTCAAGTCAGTTGTGGCATAGGCACCGAGCGAGCTACTCGCAACGGTGAATTTTGTTCGCGCAAAAATTTTCCGTCGTTTCTGTTTAACTTCGTTGGCGGTTTTCACCCATAAGAAGAGTTTTTGAAATTAGCATTTGAACATGCAAAAGCTCTGAAAATCCCACAGATTTAATAAGGAGAAGAGTCATCTCCATATAAAAAAAAAAAAAGGTTTAGAAGAGAGACCCAAAAGGAAATGCAATAAAAAGGACAAGCCGAAAAAACAAAAAACGCAAATGCACTAAAGAAACGTTCATGGAAAAGACAAATATTCAGTCTTTCCGAAAAGGATCAAGGAAAAGAGACAGAATGCATCACATGCGGAGAAATCTTCGAAGAAGACTGTTTTCAGAGCTCTATAACTGCAAGGACTGGTACCATGAAAACTGATTTTATGTAGATGCTTGAGACATCTATTACAATTGTATGTTTTCAAGGGCAAGAAACAAGTGGAGTACCACTGAATTCTGTGTCCAGGGCTACCCTTCAAATTTTTTAGTGCCAGTAAACTGATTCAAAAGTGTATTTCAGTTAGTTCATAAAAAATTATTATCTATGCTTAGTTCTAAGTGATATGACTAAAGAAGTTGATTTGATTTGATTTTACCAGGGAAGCCAAAACAGTCTTGGTCCAGGCCCGCCACTGCCCGCACCGAAACTAAGTTTATTGTGCGGTATCGCTCCCTGTATATCTAGTAAAGCCAACCAATGCCCTTGAACAGTGCAAGAAGTCCCTTTACCAGTTCTTTATTAGACACAATTTCTTCGGGTCTGGTTGTCCCAAATGTTCTGTGCCTTTTACTCTCCAATGCAATGCATTCCAAGATCAGATGTCATGCAGTTTCATCGCCGTCATCACAGATCCTACATTTAAGGGTCCTCTTCTGTTATTCCCATTGTATGTAGGTGTTTTTTGAAATTCCCATTGCCTGTCAACAATCCAACCACGAGTCTCTCTCCTGTTCAGGCCCAGGATTGCAGAGCTTCTTTTAAAACATGGCTTTGGAATCATTACCTTGCCATGTTTTTGTTGATGGACTTTGGTCCAATATTCTACGTGCTGTCTTCTGAGCCAGTTACGTAGCTCCAATTTGATCATTGCCTTGGTGATTGTCAGGACAGGTTCCGGTCCAATAAATGGAGACTCTGCCTCCATCCTGGCTAATCTGTCGGCATGTTCGTTGCCACTGATCCCCGAGTGGCCAGGGACACACAATAGGTCCACCAGAACCCTGTGACATTCTGCAACAATTTTAGACCTTGTTGCAAATTGTCCTCCACACATGCCCTGATGGCAGTGATTTCGGCCTGGAATACTGAGGCCAGTTTCCCTAGAGAGATGACGCCCTCCAGTCTTGGCTGCACCCCGTATACCCCAGCCCCAAGGCCTTGGTTTGATTTCGACCCGTCAGTGAACCAGACAATATCCCCCGTACGGTGTCGAACTATTTTCTCCCACTGCTCCCTACTTCCAATTGTTATACTGAAAGGCTTGTTGAAGCAGTATGGGGTCATAATATAGTCGGTTGGCATTTCCCCAACCTTTCCTATATTTACTTCACTCACTATTTTAGTGTGTGATTCTGGATATCCCAAAGAGTTCCAGTTGTTACCAGTTTTGAGTCTGTAGGCACCAGCTGCTGCCTCCATCTTGACCCAAAGGTGTAATGGGGGCATATCCTGCATGGTTTCCAAAAGTTTAAATGTTTGTATAGCTTATGGGACTTAACTACGGGTTAATCAGTCCCTAAACTTACAAACTACTTATGAACTACTTACGAACTAGAACGGCACAAATATCCATGCCCGAGGGGGGATTCGAACCCCCGACCGTAGTGGCCGCGCAGACCGTGACTGGAGCGTCTTAGTCCCCTCGGCCACCGCGGCCGTCGCATGGTTTGCATCCCAGCAGTTGGTGTGCTGCTAATTCCGCCTGTTATGGCTAAGCAGGCTAGTCTCTGCACCTTACCAACCTCCTTAGCAGCAACCTGCTGTTCTACCTTCTTCCACCACACGACCGCCCCATAGGTGATCCTGGGTCTAATCACTGTGGTGTATATCCAGTACTAAAGAAGTTACTGGTTTCATTTTACGATGAAAATTAACACAGAAAAATTGTTTATTGTTGTTTTATTAGCAATTCATTTTTGTGCCCGGGGCTACCCGACCTTCCACTAGATGTAAAATGTTGCGGTGGTGTGAAGCAGGTGGTTCCGGTGTGTTGCAGCGATGGTGAGGCAGCTGGAGCAGCTGCGCAAGGAGCGGCAGAAGAAGGCGGCGGCGGCAGCGGCGGCTGCTGCGAACCCGCAGGCGTTGGGCGGCGGCAGGGAGCGCGGGGGCGGCGGCGGCGGCGTGGGCGGCGGCTGCGCGGACGACCCGGGCTGCTGCCACGGCGGCGGCGCGCCGCAGCCCGGCCTGCACTACGAGTGCGTCGCGCTGCACGTCTCCCCAGACCTGGGCGAGCGCATCGTACTCTCCGGGGAGCGCGCCGTGCTCGACGAGGTGCGTGTGCGTCTGCTTGTGCGTCTGTCGCCACGCAGCGCCATCGCATTAATTTGGTTTCTTAAAACCTTCACTCGGTTTCGGCACAATTTATTCTTCAGAAACTTCTTGTTGTTGTGGTCTTCAGTCCGCAGACTGGTTTGACGCAGCTCTCCATGCTACTCTGTCCTGAGTAAGCCTCTTCAACTGAGAATACGAACAGTACTCTATATTGCAATGAAGGCTTTCACGACCGGATGTCATAGTTGCTGGTAGAACTTCCGGGTTATAAGGCCGTGGTCCATAAAACTTTTCAGTTTCACCTAATGTTTCGTCCAGAGCTGCGCCGGACATCCTCAGAGGTCTTCTTACTTTCGTTGAATCTTCCCGACTGAGACTCAACGCAAGTAAGAAGACCTCTGAGGATGTCCGGCGCAGCTCTGGATGAAACGTTAGGTGAAACGGAAAAGTTTTATAAACCACGGCCTTATAACCCGGAAGTTCTACCAGTACTCTATATTCTTTTGAATCTGCTTACTATATTCGCACCTCGGTCTCCCTCTACGATTTTTACCCCACACACTTCTTTCTAATGCTAAGTTGACGATTCTTTGATGTCTCAGAATGTGTACCACCAACCACGTGCGTCTAACCCCCCGAATATACCGCCGAAAAGGTCCAGAGATAAAAATGAGAGGTACCTGGTGATGCCTATAGATGTCATTCCAGAGATACATTATAACCAGTGAGCTCAAAGATAATCTGCAGTCAGTACTGTGTATTACGAAAGCGTGACGCTCGACGCCATGTTTGTGAACGTATATCTGTCTCTATCTAGCTGTTAGTAGTATTTTCGTACACCGAATTTAACATTATGACATCTGTAATCTTTTGTTCTAGTTGCTTTTCGAACAAAGTAACACAAATACAACGGCAGCTACCTACGAACATTTTAATACTATTCACAAAATAGTTGAGACTTGGAATAAACCGTAAACTCATGAAACGAAAACAGCAGAAAACGGCATGGGTTTTTTAAAACGTGTACGTCAGTTATATTTTTATTCAGAAGTAGTGTTTCTACCATATTGCGTTAAATGGATAAATTGTTTTACTGTAGGAAGATAAATGAAGGTGTAAAAACGATCAATTCGAGGTGTCTGACATAAGCGTTATTTTTCATGCAGTAATTTCCAGTCGGTGGGCTCAAACGGAAATTATAAACAAGAGGCAAATAGAGAAATGAACACGAGAAGTAGCGTCTACAACAGTGTAATTTATTCATTAAATTGAATGTGATAGGAACTGACTAAAAATATAGTTCATCTATGGATATGAACTCCACTTCGCTCCCTTTGAGTTCTCTTCAAGCATAAACGAGTCGAACTTTAGTATAATGTATTTATTAAAGTAATTAATCATTCATATCTTATTTTCAAAGGACGCAGAGTACAAAAGAACAACACGACTTATACGTACGGAGTTGCCAACCTAACAAAAATAGTGTCTCACGAATTTCACAGATTCAAAACACTACAGTTGTGAATCCAGTGATAATCATTGAGATCACTGATTATAACACGTTATCTGCACACAGCCTGTATTTATCACGAAGGTAGTGGATCTGCAGTACAACTATTAAACGAAAACAAACGGAGGATCTGCGGAATTATACAGCTCGCCTGGAAAATAATCTCATTTTATACGTACGTTCCTTCAGTGTCACAATAGTTGTAATTATGCTTACAACATGTAATCACAGGTTGTGTACGAATTAGTCAAACGTGGAATAAACCAGTTTTACATTTCATTTTTCGCGTTTCAGTCTCAGCTCGAACACATTATTTCAGAAGCTGGTGTAGTTTAATACCCTAATGCTGACTGTTAGGTGTCGTTTTCTTTTTTTCCATCCGATTTGCGACAAAGAAATATCTTTGTTTCTTCTTAGCCCAAGCAAGAAGTTAGAGAAATGCTCGTAAATTTAAGACTTATGTTATGCCAAATTGAAAAACATGAAAATGAAATTTCTAAAAATCGAACCATCGCAAGTCACGTGAAATTAGTACACTCGCTCTTTAACCCATATTACTGCAAACGTATGCTCGAAATGAGTTTGCCTGTATGGTATTCGTACGCACAGTACTAGTACTTATGATTTGATAGTACTCTTCATATATCATCTCAGTGTAAGAAACCTTCAACCATTCCCTAACATAGTAAAACTATCTTTTTTTTAACAATTCTCTTGCACATCATAATGTACTCTCAAAGTAAAGCGATATGTTGTTTACTGTGTGTCATTTCCTAAATGTGAATACGTTGAGTATTTTACTATAATTCCTGGTTTGTCAGTTGTGTGTTTTAAAATCTTCAGTTTTCTAGTCGTTTCAGAAACGAGGAGAAAAACTTTCAATTTGTAACATGTCGAATTACTCATTTCTTAAAGAAATACGGAACGACAAAAATGTTCGATACACTTGAAAACAAGAACAGAACCTTTCTTCACTGAACCACGCACAAAACAAGAATGAAATGACTAACGTTCTGCTCCAAAGATGTTGAGCTGCAGAGACTTGTCTGGCTTTGGCTGCGGCGGTATAATCGGGAGGCTAGCGTCAACACCACCAGCCTATCACTTCTCGTAGTATATGACAGGAACTCCTTTCCTCCTCAATTCTCTTGAGCACCTCCTCATTAGTTACGACATTACGTGATATACCTATCTAATCTTCATCATTCGTCTATAGCACTAGAGTTCCAAAGTTCTATCACCTTTTTGTCTGAATTGCTTATCGTCGATGTTTTACTTCCATACAAGGCTACATTCCACACAAATGCTATCAGAAAGGATTTCCTAACATTTAAACTAATATTGAATGTCAACAAATTTCGCTTCTTCAGAAACGTTTTTCTTCCCACTTCTTTACTTCGGCCACTAGAAGTTATGTTGCTACCCAAATAACAAAATTTATCTACTACTTTTATCGTATCATTACCTAATCTAATTCCTTCAGCATCGCCTGATTTTGTGACACTACACTCCATTACTCTCGTTTTACTCTTGTTAATGTTCATCTTATATCTTCCTGGATTTTAATTCGCGCTCCAAACTTCTCCTTGCATTCCTTCACAGCTTGCTCAATGTACAATGTACTACTGCGACCCTAATAATTGCTGTATGGTTTTTGTACAATTTAAATATAGCTCCCTATATTTTATCCCTGATATTTTCAGCATTTAAAAAAGTGTATTCCAGTCAACATTGTCAAAAGCTTTCTCCAGGTCCACAAATGCTAAAAACATAGGTTTCCCTATCTTAAACCTATCCTCTAAGACAAATCGTAATATGCCTATTGCCTCGCATGTTCCTACATTTGTCCTAAATACAAACTGATCTTCGGATTGCACCACTTTTTCCATTCATCTGTAGATAAATTCTAGTTTGCTTTAGATATGGGCTTCGGCGATAGCTTTGATAGCCTACATACAATATACGCCACTGGGCTCTGCCTGTGTGATCATGTGTTCTGTACAACCTCTGTGTCTGTAATATTTCCCTCTGCTGGGTCGACGATTCATGGTGTTGTTTTCTCATTTTCCAGGAGTGTAATATTGAACAGCGAGTTACTGTTTTGGCTTCTTTAGATAGGTTTTATTTGTAGTTAAAGTAAGTTGTCATATGTACCGGGTGATCAAAAAGTCTGTATAAATTTGAAAACTTAATAAATCACGGAATAATGTAGATAGCTAAAAATTGACACACATGCTTGGAATGATATGGGGTGTTATTAGAAAAAAAATGACGGAATAAAAACATTAATGAAAGTCGCAGCAGTTGACAAGCTCTCACTACTAAATTCCTTCTAGGTCATAGGTTTTACCCTCGATTAATCTGGTGTTGTATGTTTCGGTAACAGTGTATGCACCGGTGCTGTAATGCAGTTGTTTAAACAAGACTGGCATTCAAGTGAATCTTCCGATCGGAACTGATAGTGCCTCACCATAACTCCGGACATGCTATACAGTGCTGTTCACAACATTCTTCCTCGACTACAGCTATTGTTCAGGAATGATGGTGAACAAATTGAGCATTTCCTGTAAAGAACATCATCTTCGTCTTAATTTGTTATGCTAATTATTGCTTTTCTGGTCAGGTGAAGCGCCATCTCTCGGTCATTTTTAAACTTTTTTTTTTTTTTTTTTTGTTCTATACGAGGCGCGTCCAGAAAGTAAGTTCCGTTTCAATTTATCTCCGCTGCGGTGCTGCGATTGCAGTTCCGCACATGCGCTGTAGACGATGTGTATCAAGGAGAAGAACGTGCGCCATTTGGAGATCGCTGTCAGTTACGTACGCTTTGTTGTGCTTGTTCGAAATGTCGGCGTTGATTGAAAATCCCGCCGCCTGTGAAATCAAGTCGGTGATTCAGTTTCTGAATCCGAGGAAAGTGAAACCAAGTGAAATTTATAGGCAAATTTGCGATGTTTACGGACCAAATGCGATGAGTGATTCGATGGTGAGAAGAAGGGTCCGACAGTTCAATGGCGGGCGTAGTGATGTGAACGATGAAGAACGAAGTGGGCGTCCACCTTTGGTTACAGAAGAACTGGTTCACGCGATTGAAGACAAGATTTAGGAAAACCGTAGGTTTCCAATTAGTGCTCTCGCTATGGACTTCCGCCAAAGAAACTGTTTCCAACTGGTTGAAGACACAGGCGGCAGATTTCTATGAATGAGGTATACAAAACCTGGTGCCACGCTATGACAAATGCCTGCAAAATTTCGGCAGTAATGTGGAAAAGTAGTTTAAGAGTTTCAGAATTTTGTGCAATAAAAATTTCTTCTGTATCTCTGTACAATTTCATTTTATTACCAAACGGAACTTACTTTCTGGACGTGCCTCGTGAAACCCCATGTCTTTTCAAGTATGAGTGTCAATTTTTACCTCTCTCTCTACATTATTCCGTGATTTATTAAGTTGTCAAATTAATACTGACTTTTTGATCACCTGGAATATTGTGTATGGTATCTGTTGCTCTAATTGTCTTATGTAGAATGGTGAGGTGGGCCACGTTTTGTGCTGCAGCGTTGCGCTCTGCCGGCAGGTGTTCCCCGAGACGTCGCAGGCGCTGATGGACGCGCGGTCGGGCGCGGCGTGGAACGCGCACGACGCGCGCCACGTGATCCGCTTCCCGCTGAACGGCTACTGCAAGCTCAACTCGGTGCAGGCCATCACGCGGCTGCTGGACCGCGGCTTCAGCGTCGCCGCCAGCACGGGCGGCGGCGTCGAGGGCCAGCAGTTTTCCGAGTACCTGTTCGTGCGCCAGGCGCACCCGCTATAGGCTCCGCACTCTTTTATATTCCAGTTTTAATACTCTCGTGACATTCCTACACACCGTCTGAAACCGGCGCTAGCGTCGGTGCGAGAAAACGCGACCAGTGCCCGAACACTGTGAAGGCGAAAATAGGGAAATGGCGAACAGAACACTCGAGCTAGAAAGAGCAACTCAACGACGCGGTATCACACTCACAAGTTTATCGGTTGTGGCGTTTTTCCTCGAACAGATACGCCACAGGATATTGTTACACATTTCAGATCTAGCGAGGGGAGGTCACGGGATGGATCCCACCAATTTGTTTTAAATTATATCATAAGAAGAGGGTAGAATTCTGGAAATATCGCTTCTGAGTGGGGCATGAGAAAACGGTAGCCGATTACAGTACAGTAGGTTGAATAACATCACAAACATTAAAAGTATAAAACGCTAACTCTGCGATCCGAGTTCGATTTCCGCTACTTTCCATTTTTTTTTTTCATTTTAAATTATTACTTGCTTTAATTATGATACACATTTCAGTGCTCCTGAATTGCTACAACACCAGTGAGACTTATCGTCAAGATAAGATGCATTTAAAATACATTCAATCGAACAGCGTCAGTTCAGGTCTCCGGTTTCATCAGAAAAATTCGGTATGCTTGATAAGCGTCAAAATTGACAGACAAAAAGCTTTTGACCAATTTCCTATAACTGGCAGTCGAAGTAGCACAGAAGTAAGATTTTTCTACCGCTTTTGGGCACTTTACTCCACTTTCAAATCAATCAAATTAAGTTCTACAATACAACCATTGATCACGTGGTTCTTTTTAGTCTGTTGACAGATCTCTGTGTTAAAGTGCATACCAAACTATTCCATTTCTGGTGTACGCTTTATCACACAGAGGCCTGTCAACACACTAAAAAGAACCATGTGACCAATGGTTGCATCGTAGGACTAAACTTGGTTGATTTTAAAATGGACTGCAATGTCCCAAACCGGTTAGCAACAATTGTTTAAAAAATCCTTACTTCTATGCTACTTACACTGTCAGTCATAAAAAAACTGGTCAAATAATTATGTTGCTGCCTGTGTCAACACCATGCTTGAAATAAGAAAGACTTTTATTTAACAATCTGAATGAAGTTTCCTTTGCACTGAAGCATATTTCGTTAAAACACACTTGCCTCCCTGCCCCCGCCAAAGACAAAAACCTCTCATAAAATTTGTACGGTCTGAACATTGTGTTTTTGATGGTTATCACTCTACAACATGTAACTTCCACAGATAACGAATTGATAAGATTTATTGCAATATTGTTTTCATTCAAAAGTTCACCTAATTATGAAAATTCATACTTTTTCCATACATTAATTAATTAAATATTTACAACTGAACTGAATATATTAACTGAGAGTGAAGAAAATAATATTTACAAGTACATTTAAATGTCACAATTAAGTTTTCCATTGGAAGATTAATATAAAATGACAGAAAAAAATTAGGAATTACAGAGGATGGAATTCAACTCAACCAGGCTTACATTAATCGTAAAGTTACTCAAACTTACTTTACGTCGTTTATACTGTAATTGGCGGTCTTTGGCAAGTCTTTTCTCATTATCTGCTGTCTTGTATTTTAGGAAGTTGAAAGGCTCATCTCCTTGCTTCTTCTCACACAGTTTGAATCAAATCGGTGGAAGCCATCCCGCGAACTCGCCTTTTAAGATCCATAAAAGACATTCACGGTTGATCTGACTCGAAAAATACGTCAGGCACGCGCTGTTTCCCTTAAAACACTCCTGTCAATTACTGCACTTTTACTGCAGTTGCTACATTTGTTATTCATTCCATTAATATTAGTGTATCGTTTTAGCGACGTACTTATTTCTCTTGCAGCAGTTCCATCGTTTGTTATCGTGAAAACTGATTTAAGATAGGAAGAAGAACTAAAGAAACGCACTACTGCCACGACCTTCATGTAGAATTACCGAATCGCCATAGGCTGTCAACACAAAATTATCTGAGGACTGTTTCCTTGCACGCTAGGCAAAATATTATTAGCCGGCCACGAGTATTAATGCACTAAATAAAACGTCGGAAAGTTTGAAACTAATTTTGTAATTCTCGGAAGTCTTTAGTTTGTCCCCCTTTTATATAGTCGTTTGTAAATAGATACCATCGATCGCAATTTCATTAATTTCTTACGTTAGTAATGCTTCTCAAGACTTTAATTCTAACACACGTTTTTGTACATTACACCACCATCATTCTAACACTAAAATAGTTTTCTGTTGTTGACTTACATAGGCTTTATGGATGATACTGAGTTCTGTCATTAAGTACAAAATTCAATTTTCTCGAGTCATCATTTCGTAGCAGGAAATTATCGTAAACGCTACGTTTATTTCCATGTCGTGTAGATGAGTACTTGTACAGGAGGGACAAGACATGTGGACCACGCGATGATCTCATATTAGGAACTCCTCTCGGGTCCGCGAAGTGAGGACGTAGGAGACTAAGGAGTGTTCTGCGGGGCGAAGAACGATCCTGCCACCGCCCGTTGTCCTCGCTCTCATAAATTATTGTTCTGTGAGATAGAGTTGTAACACATCAGTTCACATCTCAAAATAATAGATCTTTGTGTAAATGTAGAGTATAGAAAAATATTGTTTGTTTTTAAAAGTATATATAACTTCTATCGCAATAAGAAACAGTTGTGCCAATCTGTACCGAAACTGTACAATTAAATCTTTGACATAATACTATCGTTGTACTGTTTGTTTGATTTTAATCCGCATTTTTCCCCACTTGAACTCCAATCACACAGGTAAAGCAGAGAACTTTTATATGGCATTGTGCAGAAGTTCTTTCAGTGAAGCTGTTCCGCATCTGGACTGGAATTTTCACGCTGCAGCGGAGTGTGCGCTGATTGGAAATTTCTGGTAGATAAAAAATGTGTACTGTACCGAGATTCAAACCCGGGACCTTCTGTCAGATTAAAAATATGTACTGTACCGAGATTCAAACCCGGGACCTTTGGCCGTTCCCTCCACGACGGCCAAGGTCGGGGTACCCGATCTCGGTCCGTGTTCGTCTCCTTCTTTCGTCTCTCACATCCTATCCACTTCCAACCACTTTCCACTATTCCTTTAACACCCCTCCTTGGTCCATTCCTCGTTTGCAGCTCCGTCTGGACCTGTCCCATGTGTCGAAGGCCTCTGTTTCTCCCGTACATCTCCGTCACCAGTTTCTGCAAATGCTCGAGCCGTTCCGTGCCGCAGACGCCATTTACACAGATGGTTCCGTAGTAGATGGCCGTGCTGGGTATGCGTTTCTACATCACAACCACGTAGAACAGCATTCTCTGCCCTGTGAGAGTAGCATCTTCTCCGCCGAGCTGGTCGCTATTCTCAGAGCTTACAACATCTCAAAGCCTGCCCCAGGGGGTCATTCGTCATCTGTACTGACTCCCTGAGTGGCTTACAAGCGATCGACCAGTGTTTCTCTCGGCACCCAATAGTGCGGTCGATCCAGGATACTGTTCACTCCCTATGCCAATCAGGGTGTTCTGTGGTCTTTGTGTGGACCCCAGGTCATGTTGGCATACCAGGGAATGAACATGTTGATCGATTGGCCAAGCAGGCCACTATGGGACCACCTCTAACTATTGGTGTCACGGAACAGGATGTTAAACTGGTGTTGCACCGGAAGGTGCGTGAGGCTTGGAGCACTGAGTGGGCTACGGCGACTGCACCGAATAAGCTTCGGGCAGTGAAGCTCTCCACAGCTTTGTGGAAATCTTCACTGCGGCCGACCCGCCGAGAGTCAGTTGTCCTCTGTCGCCTCCGGATTGGACATACGTGGCTCACCCACGGGTATCTCCTTCGGCGCGAGGCTCCACCCGTGTGTCGATGTGGCACTGTGTTGACAGTGGCCCATCTTTTGTTGGACTGTCCGCTTTTAGCCAACCTGCGGCATTATTTTAATCTTCCTGACGCACTACCCTTAGTTTTAGGTGACGACGCCACTATGGCTAACAAAGTTTTACGTTTTATCCGCGCTGCTGGTTTTTATGACTCGATCTAACGGTAGGTGCTGTGGCCTGACATCTTAGACCACCACCAATCCCGTTTTTTACCTTTTCCGCCCTTAGGGGTTCTTCGTGTATGCAGTATGGCTGGCTCATCCTGTTTTTTCTTTGTGATCAGCCAGCCAAGGTACTCTGCTATCCAGTTTTATTCCTGACTTTCTCGTACCATTTCTGTGTGTCTTCGTTTTAAGTTATCAGAGGTTTGTCCATTGTCAACCTGTCCCTTATGTGCGTGATCATTTTTAGAGCTTTGTTTAATTTTTGTCGTTCTTGACAGTGGACTCTGAGCTAGTAACAGGGGACTGATGACCTAGATGTTTAGTCCCCTCAATACCCAACAACAACAACAACCTTTGGCCGTGAAACGAAAAAGGTTCGAATCCCGGTCAGGTACAAAGTTTTAATCTTCCAGGAAGTTTCTGTTTCCGCAACTGTCAGTGTAACACAATGTGTCTACTGTAAAGTAAGGATCACATGAATAATGATGACATTGACAAGGTAATAGCAGCGAAACAGTAGACTGAATACACAAACAAAGTCAGTTCTCAAGTATTAAAACGTTTCATAGTACTAGTAGTGCATTGATCAGAATAATGCTTCCCAGGTATCGTATAACATTGAAATGATTTTATATTCGGAGTCAATGACATTTATGTTTTTAAGTATACTATTACGACCGCTTCAAACGATCATTCTAAGGTCGACGTTCTGCACAGGAGGACAAGACATCTAAAAACGCAAATGTCATTATGGCAAAACAAATGAAACACTAAAGATGAACAACAGCCCCTAGAGAAAGGTTTAAAACACAATCTTGGATCACCAGCAAACGAACGACAAATAGATAATCTCATCATAGAAGCTGAGTACATGCTCACCACAGAAGAAAATACGAAAACAGCGCAAATACAGGACTAACTGGGAAATTAATAAAAGAAGGAATTAAAAACATATCAACACAAAGTAAGAAAGATACCAATAAATTCAAAAATAATTATGACAAAACGTAAAGCTCTAAAGAAAAAGCTGCAACCAAAAATTTTGTCATTGTGGTTTTCAGTCCGCCATCTGGTTTGATGCAGGTCTCCACGCAACCCCGTCCTGCGCAAGCCTACTCATCTCCAAATAAGAACGAAACCTACATGCATTTGAACCTGCGTACTGTATTCGTCTTTCGGTCTCACACTACGACTTTTGCACCACACACTTCCCTCTAATGCTAATTTGACATTTCCTTGATGTCTCAGAATGTGACCCACAAATCTAGCACTTTTCCTATCCAAGATCTGCCATAAAATTCTTTTCTCCCCCAATTCTGTTCAGCATCTCCTGAGTAGTTACGTGAACCAGCCATATAATCTTCAGCATTCGTCTGTAAAACATTTCAGATGCATCAATCGTCTTTCTATCTGAACTCCTTATCCTCCAAATTTCACTCCTGTACAACGCTACACTCCAAACAAATGTTTTCAGAAAAGATTTCCTAACATTTAAATTAATATTGGATGTTAACAAATTTCGCTTCTTCAGAAATTCTTTCCTTCCCATAGCCATTCTGCATTTTATTTCTTTACTTCTGTTATCAGAAGTAACTTTGCTACCCAATAAAAAATTTCATGCACTACTTTTATTATGTCATTATCTAATTCCTTCAGCATTACCTGATTTTCATAGTCCATTCCCTTCAGGTCATTTGCTGTCTCTGACAGAATTATAATGTTATCGACAAACTGCAAAGTTTTTATTTCTTCACCAAATTTGTACTTGCATTCCTTCCTAACTTGCTATATGTACAGATTGAATAACATTGGGGAAAGGCTACAACCCTGTCTTACGCCCTTCCCAACCACTGCATCCCTTTCAGGACCTTCTACCTTCTGGTTTTTGTACAAGTTAAATATAACTTTACGTTCCCTGTATATTAACCCTACTACCTTCAAAATTTGGAAGAGTGTATTTCAATCAACATTGTCGACAGCTTTATCCAAATCCACAGAAGCTAGAAACGTAGATTTGCCCTTTTTTAACCTGTATTCTAAGATAAGTCGTAATGTATTGCCTCGAGTGTTTAAACATTTCTCCTAAATCCAACTGATCTTCCCCAAAGTCGGATTCCACCAGTTTTTCTATTCGACTGCAAATTCGTGTTAGTATTTTACTGCCGTGACTTATTAAACTGATTGTACTGTAATTTTTACACCTGTCTGCACTTGCTTTCTTAGGTATTGGAATCACTATATTCTTCTTGAAGTCAGAGGGTATACCATGTCTGATACATCTTACCCACAAGGTGGAACAATTTCTTCATGACTGGCTGTCCCAACGATATTAGCAGTTCAGACAGAATATCATCTACTCCAGGGGTCTTGTTTCGACGCAAAATCTTTCATCTTTCTATGCAGTTCTTCTCTCAGTATTGTGTCTCCTATCTCATCTTCGTATACTTCCTCTTCCATTTCTACAACACTACCCGCAAGTTTATTTCCCTTGTATAGGCCCTCTATATATTCTTTCCACCTTTCAGCTTTCCCTTCTTTGCTTCGTACTAATTTTCAATCTGAGTTCTTGATATTAATGCGACTACTTTTCATATCTATACATGTATCTTTTATTTTCCTGTGGGCAGAATCTATCTTTCCCCTAGTTATAACGAAACCAGACAAAGGCAGCAATGTTGTCCTAATGGAAACAAAAGAGTAAATAGAAAAAAAAACAGAAGAATTCATTACCAAAAATACCATAGAAACTAAATTCAATGAGGAATTCTATCTACAAGAAGATGGGCTACCTATGGAGTCACCGATTTCAGGAACACTACCAAACATCTTCATGAATCACATACAAAAATTAATATTTGAAAGTATAGTAACAAAGAAAAATTACATCATCATCTAATGGTACTAATACACGAATGATATAATATGTATGGTGGACGAACCTAAAAACAAAATAGGTGTATAGCAACTACACAAAAATATAAATATTACACAGAAAAACATAAAGTTTATAATAGAAGAAGAACAAAAAGTCACTCTCATCTTTCTAGACATAAAAATAACAAAAGAAAATCACAAACACACATTTGACATATTTAGGAAAACCACCATCTTAGACATCATTTTACATGCTACTTAAAACAATCTGCAGAGTCACAAACAAGCTGCACTCAGGTACTAGCTAAACCGATTCAGTAAGATTAGCAAACAACTCTAATTAGGAAAAGAAGCTAGCTATTATAAAACAAGTAGCACTAAAAGTGGCTATGAAACTCCTGTAAACAAACTAAACAAGAAAATAAAGATATAGTAGAAGGAAGTAACCCCCCCCCCCCAATATAAAATAAAGAAAAGAAAACACTAACACAAAGAAACAACACAGCGAATAAAAAATGGCATACACTGACCTACCATAACAAATTCACACACAAAATAGGTAATATATTCAGTAAACAAAGAAGCAACCCAATTCGAAACAACACCCCCAAACTAAAATCAAAATCAGACAGATGCCAACAAACTGGCATCTATCAACTTAATTACATATACAATGGGATGACTGGCAAAACATTAGACACTAGATATAAAGAATACATCAGAGCATGGAAGTATGGTACAAACCACACAACCTTTGTGGACCTCCTTAAACAAGAACACCACAGGACCAGCACCAGAGAAAAAGATATGAAAATCATACAGATCAGTAGAGACAGCACCTACCTTATCCCTTTCCAAGATAAGCATTATCACAAAACAAACAATTACTCAATGACCAAATAAATATTGGAAACCAAACATTGTATAAAATACTAGAAAACAAAATCGCAAAAAACCCTTCCTCTTCTAGCCCCTTACTATCTCAGTCTTTTCCCCCATCTCATTCCACATCCCTCTAATCATCACTCCACACCTAATATAAAATCACATACCCACCCTTCCCCCAACATGGGATCCTCAGAACATTTCACTCATATCAAAATAAAACTCCCAGTTCCCTGTTAACAACTACTCAATCCCGTTCTCCTCAGTGTTCTCCCCGTCACCCTCTATCCCAGAGAGAATCACTCACCACCCAGATTTACAATATTACTGTAACTTCTTCCCTAAAAAATACCCAAAAATTACACATTACCTTAAGTTATATACTTCACAAAAGTTTTAAACTTCTCCCCTGCCCCAAGCTCCACTCCCCACTCTTGCCTCCATCTCACTTTGCATCCGATTACTTACCACTTTCAGCCACTATTCAGTCATCTTTGGCCTTTCACTCTCCTCACAATGATTACTCGTCACATAGATTTCTAATTGCGTCATTACACCGTTTCGCGTCAACTGTGAAAAACATAATTATGGACAGTGCAGAACTGAAGTGGAAATTAGTGCAAAAATAATGTTGCAGAAAGAAGAATCTGCGATATAGTATGAAATAAATCGACAATCAGTGATGTAAGGCGAAAGAGACTAAAATTTCCGTAACAAATCAATACTTTACTTGTTTTGCTAACGAACTGTTTTCGATCCAAAAACAAAACCAGATTGTAGATATCTCTGATTCCAGCGTACTGAAGATATCTCGTTGTCATTAAAACCAAACATGTCTGGTGAGAAAAGTCGCATCTTATTTTAGTTGCATAGACCGACAAACATTAACCATCATAAAAGAAATTGCGGACGTCATAGCCATACATATGAAATATAGTCTAGCATTCGATCAAAAAGATTCCAAGAAAACAATCATAAAGAAGACGAAGTGGGTACAAACTTCTGAACAAAATTAAAGATAAGAGGTTTTAAAGAACTTCACACACAAATGTATAATACATTTCCGGTCATTTGGTAGTTCGTACGCTATTGTAGTTACACACCATCAAACAGAATCTCAAAGACTTGTTTCCTTTAACCACATCACTAAAGACATGGAGACGTCAGAAATATAAGTAAGTAACATATTATTTGATATCTACACCTGCACATAGTTTAGGTAATACGACGTCACAAATAAACAAACAATGAAATGCATGAGTGACTGCCGTATCATGTGACGCGTGAATCTTCATCGTGTTTAATCCACATTTACATACTAATAACCAAGTGTAACGTATAACCAGTCACCATGGAAGATGCTTGGCAACACAGCTAAAATCGGCGATCGACATAATTATTGCGCTCGTCCGCAGATATTACATAAAATATTTTTTATTGGAGATTTCGTGTTAGAAGGTAGTTACTAGGAAAAAGAGCTATACTGAAACTTCTCGCAACACGAAAAAGATTTACTTCTAGGAATAGTTTTGGGGCAACAGGACAGAAAAGAAAGGAGAACAAAGGACAAAGTTACCAGGACCTAGAAGATACAGATATGGAAAGAAATTTCCGTTGATTCTAATTCACACAATATCGGAGCCGATAGAGTTTGAAACTGTGTTATGAAAAAATTAAGAAAACTTCCACGAAAGCACTTTCACATGAACAGATATTATTTATTATATTAGAATCTCTTTACAGTTATTAAGGGACATTTTATCTTTCAGTAAGCCCTGCATATTCGAAAACAATAATGTGAAATAGTTCTGTTGCCCAACAGTAGTCTAAAATGCTCTGAAAACTGAACAGTATAAGTAATGCAGTGGTGTGTTATCGTAAGATAGTGTTCTTCAATTTTATATATTTATTTATTATTATTAATATTTTTTTACCGATGCATTAGAAACGAACCTGAAAAACCTTTATTTCAAAGCCTACGACGCCACTAATATATATATGTTCATTCGTTTCTTCGTTTGATCGTAGTGTCGTGGACTTAGTTCTTTTTTCTACGTCATTTGAGGCACTTATCCGTCTTTTCGTCCCTCTTTAACAGTATATTCATAAAAGCGTAGTTTTAAGTATCATTATGCATGCAGTTGTCAACGGACGATGAGACCAGTATTACAAAAATCGAACAGCGCAGTTACTGCTCCAGCTGAGGAGCACATATGAAATAGTGGATCGTTGTTGGGTGCTGTCGTGATCATAAACTGTTCACAGCAAACATTCATCTCGAACAGTCACGGAAGCGGCGCTAGTTGATTCTTTCTCCGCTTGGTGGGCTACTAACGTTCCAAATGCTAGACGTAAACTTTTACGTAGGCCTATTTGTTAATAAATATCTTGATCCTATCGATACCAAACTCCTCAGGATCAACCGCTGGGCTAATAAAGATTTCCTGAAGAATTCATCAAAATTGCTCCAGTCGTCTGGGAGTCTATAGGAAACATACACAATACGTTTTTATAGATAAGAAGAAGATACACTAGTAACAGTATTCGCTGGTCATAATGCAGGAAATTTGTACATGAACCACTGAATGAACGTTCAAAATAGTATCATAGTAAATGACTCGACAGATATGAGGTCATAAACAAAAAGGTTAATGAAAAACCAATTCTTCACCGGCGGCACACATTGCAAACTTTGTAACTGAATGTACCTTTAAAATATTATCATAGTCCAGGAAATATGGAACCAGATACAATGAAATGCGTCACATGCTACCCTGTCAGTCATCAGGTATTAGCTTATTACGAATTTTCTACTCACTCTTTTAGCAACACATTTCACAGACAGTTTTCTAATACTCCACCGAAACAATCTGAAAAATTATATTACTGTAGGCCAAATTGTTTAGAATATGTGAAGTTATGAGGACTGTGGTGCATGAAAACGAAACTACAGACCGAAACTCGCTGAGACACAAATGAAATGGACAGAGATTGAATCTGGAGGCGGTGGATAGAGGAGGAAGAAGGAAATGGACTAAAGTAAGTACGAAATAAATAATCATCCCCTCAACGCCGGCTACTACAGCTAGCTGTCAACAACAAGTGCGTCAATTACTCTACTAAGAAACTTATCAGTAGAGTATAAGTAATAGGCTACAAAATGAATGAAACTTTCCGGCACCTCTTTAACTGATCGCCATTCGTAGTTCCACTTAATATATGTAGCAGTAACAATAGAAAAGTCATAACGAAAGACGTAGAATACAGATTGAAACTCAAAATTACTATTATTATCATCACGAGGAGATGACTTGGCAGTGTATATAAACTTCTTCACCAAAAGGATTTACTATTTTGATAAAATATCTATTTACTAGGTATGAATTACATTCATCTTTTAAAAAAGTATGTGTGCTGCTGAAGCATTTTATGGTCTTAAAAGTTATATGAAGTTACAAATTAAAATTTAATAAGAAATAATGCTGCTGCTGTGATGATCATGTAGATGAAGTAGGTGGAATGTGATGGAGATGTAAGGCACATTGGTCCAGGAAGGCCACACTTAAGAGAACATTGTAGTTTGCACTATTACACAACATGTGGTGGTTACCGCAGACAGCAGTGCAGCTGATGTGCCGCTACTAGAAATTTTGTCTCTATGTTGCTTTTGTGAGGCAGTACTATAAAGCACATAGCCTGATGTAATGGGCACCAGTTGTAATGGCATACGTATTTCTCAGTGGGCCTGTGATGAACTGCAACAGAGGACGGCTTGTAGCTGAAACCTTCATTTTTATATCCATCTTGAAGAAAACATTGAATTCAAGAGGCCCTCCCCGCAGGCCCTGTAAGTCGGTCATCCGTCTGGCTGCTGCTACGAGTCCTTAGTTCAGACCCCAGTCATGGTAGTGCAACGTTACTCGGTCCCCCTCGCCGCTGCTCCGCCACGTCTGCCCTTATTTGCTGCTTTGTGTTGTGGTCAGGAAATCGGTCGTTCGTCTATGCACTTCAGCCTGGAAGCTGCGTGTTGTCGTAGGGACACCTGAGGTACGGCTGTTGGTTACGCCCACCTCGCCGGATGGCGTGCTAGTAGATTGGTGTAACCACATTACTATATAATTTACCTGACATAACAAAAACACACTGACATAACTTGATATTTGGGAAATCGTGATGATCAAATGAATGAAATAATCATTCAACACTTTTTTTCATGCATAGAGTAACCACATGGCAGTAATTTGGTTTTCCAATAGCTGTTTAAACCTTCTTATGTCGTCCCCGACTATGTTGAAACACTTACCAGTGTAATTTTCGAAGATGAATTTCATGTTGATGATGCTTACAGACCAGTTTATATTAACTCCTACTATTCAAGCAATTACACGCCTGGTACATCATTTATTGCCGATACTTTCGAATGTAAACATGCTTATTGCACCACCGAAATTTCTATAGTTAAAAGTTCTAGCTCTGCTCTGCCCAAGAAACTTGTAAACTCTAAAGGCAGATTTCCACCATCAGATTATACGTTGTATGCATACGGTGTGTATACATTTGCGAGCTAAGAGGCTAATGAGCACGTTACTCGCAAGTGTACACACACACACACACACACACACACACACACACACACACACACACACACACAAATACACACTGTATCACGGCACTACTCTTTCTTAAACAACATCCACAAGAAATCGAGCTAGTCGTACAACCAGCCATCAACATCATTAGCATATAGACGCAATAAATTCGACAGAGCAGAAACATGCTCTGAAATTAATCTCACAGGTAACTACGTCAATAATTCTAATTAAAGGCTGAGTAATTATGGACAACACCACCTATCATTAACGAGTACGTTATTTAACTGAGTACCATAAAAAAGGAACAAACGTTCTTCAAATTACCTGAAATTATACCACATAACAACGAAAGAAGTGACTGTAAAGACAGGAAACTCATTAATTAATACATATATTTAAACACACACACACACACATGAACCTAGCACACAATTACAATAAACCCAGACAGTACCTGATAACTACAATCCAGACTTTATGGAATAACAATTTACTAAAGATGTACATTGTAAGTAATTGTGAAATATCTAAAAAAAAGTGCGTAATGAAGCAATAATGCGAAGAATCCAAAATTATATATTTTTCCTAGATGATATTTCACAGTTAGGTTTCGTCAAATGTCTATAAAAATTTTTAATAAGTTCACTTATACTACAAAATTCTGAATTATAAGCGTCTCTTATTAAAGCATTAAAGTGATACTGGATCGGGATGCACGGTGTATAATATACGTTTCCAAATGTTCTTTTGTCATGTACAGTCTTCTCTCTGCTAATGCACTTTTATAAATAGGTACAGACCATTCAACTTCGCAAGTCAAGAGTGCATATTTATACTGAGGGTTTGTGCTAGGAATAATGTGCTCTGGCGTTCTCACGATTAAATAAGCAAGACAAAGTAACGTGGTTTGAGTATCCAGGGTTCTTATTCAGCATAAGTTGCAGATTAAAGGAAAATACACCACCCATTTTACTTGGTATAACACTGACCATATGAACTGCGTCTTTCATGATTCCCACAGCCTCTTAGATTTACTTGAAATATCCAGTTTCTTGATATTGCCGAGAAACTATCTGAAGTGACTTGCACATGTGTGAAACTGAAATGAGCACTTCAGAACTGTTAAATGCTGACAGTGTTTCACTCACAGACACTGCACGGTCAAAAAAAAGTTTCTCTATTACGTACTTCATATTTTCTAAGTGCGCACTGTAAAAAATCACAGGTTCTATCACTGTTGCCCATCAGGAGGCTACTGGCGTCGAAGGCAGAATTACATCAGACAACTGCTGCTTTTCCAGAAAACCTCATTCGCTGCTAGTATCCGTGTATTTACGTCTGGTAATGATGTCTGTCACTCGTTTCAGTACATAAGCATTAAGCGTAAGATGCAGAAAGTTTTGATAAAATACATTAAGCAATTTCAATATGTTTGGAGCTGTATCTTATCAGATGGGTACAGGTTCTATAACTACTGCAGTGCACAAATGGAATAGGAGTATGTGGGAATACATTTTCCTTCAGTACGGCGCATGTACTCATTTGCTCACAGGACCGCGTGGAGCTGTGCTCAGAAGCAGTATAGAGATAGGTAAGTCGAATCTTGATGACACTGTCAGTGAACAAAAAGGAACAACCATCGAGGTCTTCCGGTTTGGAGTCATGATAGCCATCTCAAAGGGTAAATAACTGAGATTCATAGGTAAAACCTGGGGTTCAATTCTTGAAATTCGTCAAGTGTAAAATATGTCTGGCCTCTGGAGGAGCCATGGTGCCAATCCTCTTCTACCTCGTCGTAGAACGTTAAATTCAGCAGCTCACATCTGTTCTTCGTGTGGATCCATAGGGCCTCATCGCTCGTTGCCGATTACAAAGAATCCTTCCCATTGCAGGTCCGAGCAACGATATGACATAGAGGTGTGAAGGGATGTAGTACATGCCTGGCGCACCATGTGTAGCCGTCACTTGATGTGACGATGGCTCAGTAGCCTCCACACCGATGCTTAGTATGAAGCTATTCTGAATGCTCTAGCAATCAGCAGAATCCCTTCGTGCTCCACCTCGTGCATCGTCATAAAATAAGAGGGTCTTACTGACTCGCACATCAACCACATCAAGCCGAGATCGCACAAGGTTTTTAAACCTACAGCTGACAAGTTCTGTCAGATACCCATGAATTACAGCTAATTTAAAAATACGCAGTGATTTAAAGCATCGTCTTTTCGGTCCTTAAGGTGTGGCAGCCATGTACGTTTCGAGCTGAATCTAAGGCCCAGACACCTTACCTTGTGATAAAAATTAAGAGCAATGTCCCTCATCCATCGCTCAGGTAAGTTTACACCAAAACAGAGCTAGTTAAAAAGAACACACAAAGACTTATCGGCTTAAGAACTTAAAACCACTTTGCTCCACTCTCACCGAATCGTCAAATACGCTCCTGGAAAATGAAAACACCATGAATTCGTTGACCCAGAAGAGCGAAACTTTATTGACACATTAGTTAGGATGCTTACAACACACGATCACACACATAGCGCCATACGGACGTGAGTACAGTCACCAGAGAGTGCGCAATGTCGACGCCAGCACCGTATATACCATTCTTTTGCAGCAATGTAGAGGTGCCGAATGTAGTCTTGGCGGAATGGCCTACCATGTAGTTTCCTCTTGGTGTTTCAGTTTGGCCAGATTTCGTACTGGTTGTGCAGACTTCTCAAGATGATGTTTCATCCGGTCCCAAACATGCTCAATGGGGGAGAGATCTGGGGATCGTTCTGGCCAGTGTAGTTGACGTAGACCTCTAAGAGCACGTTGGGTGGTAAGGGATACATGTGGACGTGCATTGCCCTGTTTGAAAAGCACATACCTTTGTTGGTGCATGAACAGTATCAAAATGTTTTGAATGATGGTCTCACTGTACCGTGCACTGTTCAATGTTCCCTTGGCGATCACCAGTGAAGAACGGCCAATGTAGGGCATGACTCTCGACACCATGATGCACGATCATGCGTACCGCTAGGACGTCTTCCACTCACGACCCAACCCCGCTTCCAGGAGTATCGCGATAAGCTCTTATGGAAGGACAAGTGGAGACGTGTCTCGCTGCCAGTGATGGTCGTACGCGTGTGTGACGTCGTGCAGCAAAAATCTGGAGTGTATACGACAAAGGCACCTGACACTTGACGTCATGGTGTGGGGAGCCATACTCTAGCCGTTTTCCTCTTATGATCGTCGAGGAAACATTGAACAATTAACCGTACATTGAAACCATCATTCAACTCGTTGTGCTACCGTCCATGCACCAATAAGGCTGTAACCTCTTCCGAAAGGATAATGCACGTCCACGTATATCCCGTACTTCCCAATGTGCTCTTCAAGTGTACGTCAACTATCCTGGTCAGCAGGACCCCCAGAACTGTCCACCACTGACGATGTTTGGGAACAGATGAAACGTAATCTCGCGAGGTCTGCAAAAACCGTCACGAAATCTTAGCCACCTGAGGCACCAGGTAAAAACTGCATGGCAGGCCATTCCGAAAGACTGCATTTGGTACCTCTACTATCATCTCCATGTGATAATTTGAGCTTGAATCGCTGCAAAAGGTGTGTAGAAACGATACTAGCATCGACATTGCGCACGCTCTAGCGACTCTACTCACGTGCGCATGGGGTCTGTCTGTATGATCGTGTGTTGTATACCTCCTCAAGAATGTGTCAAAATTTCGCTCTACTAGTTTGATGGATTCATAGTGTTCTTGATTCATTTTCCAGGAGCGTAGTTTGAACTAACGTATGGTCGTTGCAAGGCTTGATGAAGAACAAAAAACAGACAAGTCGTCCACAACCAAATATACTGGACAAGATATTTAGCGACTGATGTAATGGCAAAAACAGTCACATTTAAAATACTACCTTGAGCTACTTCGTTATCCTGTTCACTTACTTGATAATTAAAACAGAAAGTGGGAAGACATCCACGAAAAGCCCATTAATGTTGCTCCCTGAGGATAAGTTGCTTCCACGTTGTATAGCATGCCTTCTCGATGTTAAAAAAATACCCAGAGGGTAATGGCGACGTAGATGAGCATGCTGTATAGCCACGTTCACGAACGTTATCAAACGTGGAGCGATATCTCCTTGAACCCACACTAAAAGCAACAAAGTAGCTGCCTGAATTGTAACATCCAGACAAGTCAGTGTTTGACCATCCGCTGCAGGGACTTTCTAACGCAGTCAGGGATAAACTAGGCGGGCATGTGCCGTGTTTAAAGGAAGAGTTAGAGTCACGCAACATTAAAATGAGCGAGGAGAATTTCTTCGTTTCGCTTTGTGAAGTTTTGTTTCACAGTATTTCGAATCATAACGTGATCTGGGCATAAGTCACATACAACGGAGAATCCATCAGCACCGTGGAAAAAAGGGCAGCTATACTCTTCACCAGTGATAGGCATTAAATCCAAAATGTCATTCAGCGCAGCCACTCTGTCGCCCTGGAACACTGGATCCTTACTAAGGTGACAGTAAATACGGTAAATTGGACGCCATAATATGGACAGAGTCCCGCGGGTTTCGTGTCATTCCTCATTGCAGCAACTACGACCACTAGGCACCTCCCTCCCAAAAATCCTACTGACGCTATCCCGTACGTTGGTACCACTTTTGGTACGGTTAATGGTGGGCAGAAACTGTTGTCACATCTCACCTTTCGCGAATAATTCAGCAGTAGTTTACCTTCGCCAGCCGCAAGACTGCGAGGTTCTATGCAGCTGGCCGCCACTTGAAGCTACGCAGAGCTGGCCACCTGCTCCATATTGTAGAGCGGTATTAGTCGCTTCACCAGGATGCCTTTTCAGTTGTCCTGAAGCCTCAAGTGTGGACATTTCAAGTGGATCATTTGAGTAATATGATCAACCCATTCCTATACGCTGATGCGCTGTTCAAATTTTGCAGGCTTCTCTATTAAGCACTCCTCCTGGTAGTTTTCTTTCAGGCACCACTGTCCGGTAGTCATCGACTACTTCCACTGAGTTGTAGCAATGGCTGAAGAGCAAAGCGCGAAATCGCTAGCAGAGAATGACCCCAACAGTGCAGAAGTGCGTGTTCTGCCCTGTATACAACAAATATGCACATGGGGACAAGAGAAACATCTTAATTTAACTTCCTACGGGCATGCAGAGGCTCGAAACACTTTGTGAACACTACAGAATGTAAAGCAGTGGGGCATCTAGGTAATAAGACCATGGAAAGCTACTTTTTCGAGCGAACCATAGGGTGTGGTGTGGGTAGAATCTCTTCAGATCCGAAGCGACACGAGACACCACCTGCAGTTGGTGCACCCCTTCATGGCATCCACAAGGACCAATTATACATCTGGAATGACCCCACCCGGTATGCACAAAGAGTGCACATTGGCCTTCTTCCCCTCCTGCGTAGCCATCTCTGTAAGGGGCTCCATCAACTGTCTAACGTTGGAGCTCCTAACTACAAGCAAACCCACCCCCTGTGAAAGCCCGGATCTTGCAGGCTGAGTGGTGATCTCAGGATGAGAGACACCATCCAGCTCAGGGACATTGTCCTGAACAGATAGCGCCTCAAACCTGTTCACAAGACGAACCGGGGAGGCCTCACGATCGGTCCCCCAGAATGTCTTGCGCTACCTGCCACGCACTGGTGCAACCTCCCACGCAACCACGGGTGAGGTATCTACCTCACTGCTAGCAGTATCAGGGCATGTCACTGCCGCAGGCCAATCAGTGGAGACGACGGGAGTCCGTTCGGTCCCCACTATCGGCCAACAACAACGACGCCCCTCGATCGCAGCCTCCAGCTGTGCAACCGAGGTTAACACAGCCTGAAGCTGGGAGCGAAGTGTCACCAGCTCAAACTGCATACGCACACAGCAGTCACAGTCCCTATTCCTGATTACAGTGCCGACAAAACGAAAATTACTGTTGCGGTGCACTCAAAGGAAGAGTACTCTGTTTGTTAAAACATGAATTTGAATCTAATAAGCACGAGAGCACAGTATAAATTTACAAACTGAAACAAAAGCGTGCAGACAAAAATCAAAATACTATTTGTCACTTTTCAAGGAGTCAAGTTTTCCTCTTATTTCCTGCATATTCCGACCCCACAATCACGTTCCACTCACCAAGATGAATCTTTTGAATATAAACTCGAAGAGGTACAGACATTTACAGTGATAATAATTACAATATGATAAGCAAATTACTATATCGTGTCACAAGTTGGACTAGGTAATCAAGGCTGATGTCCGTACCTCATCGAGTTTATATTCAAAAGATTCGTCTTGGTGAGTAGATGTGATCGTGAGGTCGGAATATGCAGGAAATGACAGTGAGGAAAACTTGACTCAAATTCACGTTTTAACAAACAGTGTGACAAGATAATCAAGGCTGACGCATAGTAGTGAACAAACACCCGGAGTTTTTGTAAAGCACCCCGAGCGATCTTACCCATAAAAGCAACTTAAAAATCTTTCTTCCACTCTGGAGAAACACGACACGGATGTTTGTAAAACTCTTTGAATGCCGTTTAAAAGGAACAGACAATAGTTCATTTTTTTTTTTTTCTCACAAAGCATGTTTCCTTGCAACTTGTTAGCACGCACAAGGAAAGTGAATTCCAGAAGACGCTGTTTATTTTTGTGCGGAATGCCTGAACGAAACGTTAGCTGACATACTATTGGCTGGTAAGCCTTGCGGTGTTTTAAAGCACACGATCCCATTGGCAGGGTAGCGCTAGCATCCCCAAAAGATATACACCAGCGGATCTGACGCGTCCTCGCGCCCGGCTGTCACTAGAGGTGCGGCGCTCTTGCAGCTATCAAGACTCCGGCGCAGTATTGCACAGCACGGAGCACCTCTGTTGTGGAGCGGATCTTAGTGAATCTCCAGTGGAGAGTAACAAAGATTGCGCATTGTTCATAGTCCTGGCCGAGTTACTTCACAGCCGGTGTGAACACAGAGAGCATTACTTAACACTTGCGAGCGCATTTTTGATTGGCAACGCGGTGTGTTAGTCTGAGTCTGATGTCCCACGCCAATTTATAGCCATAATAGAATTTATAGGTCGTTCTTGACTTCATCAAGACACAGGAAAAGTGCGATCGGCAGTAGTCGATCAAGACGGATGATATTTAGTTTCAGTTTCAGCGAAAACGCAACTAGCAGCCATCGACGCAATTAACGGTATTGTGTACGAACGCTTTAGGCGAATTTCACCCATCCCCAAACAGCAATAAAAAATACATTGCGTAACATTTCGGACTTTGCGACAGCCTTGAACGTAAACTGACGATATTTAATTAATTTTGAAGTCAAGTATGCGCGGTTGTTCATCCATTCTACCAACTTTATTTTGAAATTGCTTATACGTTTCATCTAACTTGTCAACCTATGTGGAACTTGGAGATTAAAATATCTAGTTTATTGTTTTTGTAAATTTGAGTTTCCTAAAATCGTTAAATAATAAAAGAAGTATTCACAATCAGTTTTTCATTTCAGTAGCTAGAGAGATCACTTTAGTATCCGAACTGATACTCACTAGTTATACTTTGTTAATTTTAAGATCTTCTCTTACAGGAGATGTCATCTACATCTATCTTTACATGTGAAAAAGTTTCACCGATTGTAGGTAGGCAAGGAGCATATTTCTGACTTCTACGAGACATGCTGTTGATGTCTTCCTTGCAGGGGCCATGGGTACAATAGGTCAGGTCTATTGCGCACTATAGATAGTTGGAAGAGTAGAATAAAGATTACAACAGCAAATCTTTCACGATAGAGCTTCTAATTAGAAGCCAGTTTCACTTACAGAAGGCGGCGTCTGCTCTTATCGGCCGGCGGCTAAACAGACACTGACTCAAGGTGAATTACAGTTGAGAACTGTAGCGTCTGTTATTCCGGACATATCAGAAGGAACAGGTGTTATGTGATGCTACAGCTGTTCTACACTGAAGAGCCAAGGAAAACTGGTATAGCCATGAGTTTGCAAACACATATTTAAGCACACAGAGGAAGGCGCTGCAATTGACAACGTTTTTGTGAGACAACAGGTGTCTGTCGCAAGCGTTACATCGGTTGCTGCTACTGCAGCCACGGGTTATCACGATTTAAGTGAGTTTGAATGTGGTATTTTAGTCGGCGCACGAGTCTTGGGGGACACACTGCAAGCGAAGAGGTGAGTATTTTCCCATACTACAGCTACATAATTTTCGCTGCCTTTTATGTATCTGACCGAGCAGTTGAACTGCTGCAAAAACATCGCCCACCACCTCAACCAATCGTTCAACAACCTGCAGTCTTTTAAGAAGCTAAGCGCCTTGTGGTCGGATAGCACTGTCACTTCACAGCCTTCCAAGTATAACCTAAACTTCTTAAAACCTTATACAATTGCGAGCAATTCTTCCTTTGGGATGGTATATCCCCACTCATGCTTATTTAATATGCTACTGGCGAATGTCACACTACGGTGTTCTATCTTCCCATTCACCTCAATTTATTGGGAGATCTCGCATCCTACCTCATAATCGCAGCTATGTGACGCTAGACAGAATTGTTTCGACATATCAGGATAAAACAACAAATTGCTTTTGCATAAGCTGTCCTTGATAGCCCTAAACTCGCGTTCGCAATTTTGGTCCATATCCTAGGCGCATTTTTCTTGAGAAGTACGCTCAGGTTTGGTGTATTTAGTATTCCATTAGCTAAAAATGTTCTTTAAAGGCTACCCAGCCCGTAGAATGATTTAAATTGTTTCCTGTTGATCGGCCTTTTGCATTCTGAAATCGATTTTAGTTTCTCTTCTACTGGGAAAGACGAAAGTCTATGACCTAAGAATTTGATTTCATCCCTTACAAATTCATATTTTGACAATTATAAAGTCTTACCTCCTTTCCGCAGAGCCTTCAAAACTTCCTCCAATAGTTCACGCCAATTATTTGTAGCTACCAAAATATCTTCTACGTAAACGACCAGTCTGCTCATTAATGCGTTTCCCAGGACATGATTGATCGCTCTGACAAATACGGCTACAGAAATAGTCAGGTCAAATGGCACTACTTTGTATCTGTAGCTTCACCCTTCAAACAGGAATACTGTATAACGCCTGCTTTCCTCAGCCAAAGCCTTTTGCCAAAACCAAATAGTCAGATCCAAGTTATTCATTAATTTTACATTCCTTAGGTTGTGCAACATCTCTTCCATATTCCCTGGCTGATCTAGCTCCTTCATTATAACTTTATTAATTCCTTGAGCATCCAATACAATCCTAATCGACTTTTCTTTCTTTTTCACGACCACAACTGGATTACAATAATCACTCTGGCACTGCTCAGTAGTTCTCCATTCCAACATTTGTTTCAATCTAGCCCGCACTGCCTCCCTGTCAGCAAGCGCAATCCCATATGGTTTAGCCTCGACTGGTTCATGTGGTTTTACTTTAATGACATACTCGAAATCAACAACCCTCACAGGCTTGTCCGAAAACACATCCTCATACAATTTAACAGATCGAAAAGTTCATCACTATTATCATCTGATATCTTCTCTATACTTTCCACAATATTTTTGATCTGTTCGCAATTAGGAATACATTCCTCCTCTATTTTTCCCGCTTCTGTCTTCACATCGTTTAATTTTGAGTCTACAATTCCATCCACTTCTGATTTAAAATTTCCTAACTCAAATTTTACATTTTCAATATTGCTACTCAAGTCTGCCCTCATACTTTACATGTACGCTTGAACTTTGTTCAACCCCAAGCCCAATTCCTTCTTTACATTACCCACTTCTGTTTTTACATCACCCACTTCTGCTTTTAATTCTGATTTTACACCACCCAGATCTGTTTTAACCCCATTATCCACATGTAAAGTTTGCTTTCTAATGAACTTCCTGCCACATCATCTTTCTTTGCAGCAACTGGACTATTAGCCCCACTATAGCCCTCCCCATTTACATTTCCTCTCTCAGAACTCGGGCTAGCATATCCGCTAATATTTTCGGAGCCACACACGCTTGGTGACTGCTTAATTACCGGCATTTCGTTAACGTAAGATCCAGCCACAGACTCATACACACATTTACATCATCGACGTGGTACTTAACTATTCTGCCATGGTGCCTCTGTCGCTGCCGCCGATGTCTGTTGACTGCCTCCTGGAACTCTCGAAGCCGTTGGCCACTGTGATTCCCGCGCCGTGTAGTACTCGAAGCCGCTGTTGACTGCATCTGTCCGCGATGTAAAGTTCTGCGGCGTCGTATTTGTAACTCGCGCACCACGTTCTTCTCCGTTCCGAATACCGAGTCATATTCCTCTCCTACCTTCGTCTTATAGCTGCTGTACTATAAAACTCTGAGCCCCCACACATTATTCAATATGCATTAGACTTTGCTGCTTTGTTTCTCAACCCGAATGAGCCCCCAACTGCGACCTTCTTATTGATACTCACCAATAAGAATTGGGCGATACATAACTCAGAGTAGTAAAAGTTTTGTGGCTCGTTGTCTCTGTTCATAGGGGTGAGTTATGTATGTCAGCTTCTATGCCCTAAACAGCTACACAATCTGTTTAAACAAGATAAATAATTAATCTGTAGTTTACCCAGTGTAGCAATCTGCATATGATGACGTGAAAATATATTTAACAATCATAAATTAAACCTCTAAATAACCAACAAAATGAATTCTACGATAATGATTCACTCACGAAGTAATTCTTTATAAATGGAGTTTATTACTCTTATTGGACATGTAATGAAGAGGTGGTCCTACTTTATACATCGGTAAATAACTGAATATTTCACCTACTAGGGTAAGGTGGTACAAATTCGATATAGGTACAATTCTGATCAACATAAATTTTCGCGCCATTTGTCAGTCTCGTAGTGTCTCGTTGTGTGGCATTGTAGCGTAGCAGGTTTCTACAGCTCCTCCTGTCTTTTCCAAGAATATACCACTTTGTGCTAAGGAGAGATAATTTTTTTCACGTTAGGAGGTAAGTGAAGCTACTTAGTCTATCGAGCTCTTATAAATTTTCTACTTAAGGGTGACTAGATTCTCTACCCAAAATGCAATGTTTGGTACAACGTAGTATGCGTTGGTGCCTGACGGAAAAAGTGCTTTTTATGTGGAAGATGCCCTTAGTCAAAATTCTACTAGGAAGTGATCACAATTGTACTAGTATGGTACATTTTCGATCGATTTTTCTCAATTATGTAACTTTTTTGTGTGTCTATACCGACATTTGTAATTGTCTAATATGTGTGTTACATATTAGTTAAACATCCAAGAACAAGTGCTATAATTAAAATTACATCTTTTCTCAATATATTTCCAGTTACAATAACATTTGTCCGACCAATGCGCGAGTGTCACGGAAATGCTCCGGCAACTCAATTGGGGATCGCTGGAAGAAAGACGACGTTCTTTTCGTGAATTTCTGTTAAGTAAATTTAGAGGGCCGGAATTTGAAGCTGAGTGTAGTACGATCTTGCTGCCGCCTACTTACATTTCGCGTAAAGATCACAAAGACAAGATAAGAGAAATTAGGGCTCGTACGGAGGCATATAGGCATTCTTTTTTTCCTCGTTCAATTTGGGAGTGGAATAGGAAAGGAAATGCCTAGTAGTGGTACAGTGTACCCTCCGCCACGCACCTTACGGTGAATTGCGGAGTATGTATGTAGATGTAGATGTAGAAATGATCGAAATTGTACCACCTTACCCTATTGTTCATGACAGGCACAATAAGTATCTCATGCACTCGAGAGTAAAAGTTCCAAATTATCACTCGTAAATTAGTGAAGTCCAACGAACATTGCAGTTCCAAATTAATCCACGATTAATTACACTATTTGTTATCACACGAGTACACGATTTCTGAATTATCACAGTTCCACAGCCCTACTACCGTGCATAGTTTATCACTTTTCACTAGAGATTAAGTTCTGCAGTCACAGTCCCGTAAATTTTCTATGTCCACGCATGCCTATCTCTTCAAATCACAAGTCCGTAACGCGACTTCAGAGCGCCCAGTGTCACAACGTTTCACCACCGAGTCCAAGTTACGAGTCCCTTTCCAAGCGTTCAAAAGCGTGCTCTACCTGCTTCCATAATTGTACGCTTCCGCGCATCATAATGTTTCATCTTAAAAATACAATTTCCCTTCCACAATATTATACATTCGAATATCACAGAATTAAATGCTTTGACAACCTTCCTACAAATGTTATTTACATTTAACAAACAAAAACATATTTAATAATACTAAAATCGGTTGAGTCTGAAGCTTTTTGCTCAATTAATATACATTTTATCTTGGCTTTTTATGCAAATACATTCAGTTCAGGTCCACAAATACATATAATTGTTTATGTATAAATTATCTGCTGCATATCTACTATGTTGTTGTTGTGGTCTTCAGTCCGGAGACTGATTTGATGCAGGTCTCCACAATACCCTATCCTGAGCAAGCCTCTTCATCTCCACATAAGAACGGCAACCTACATCTGTCTGAATCTGCTTACTGTATCTTGGTCTTCCTCTGCGGTTTTTACCTCACACACTTCCCTCCAGCGCTAAATTCACAATTCCTTGATGTCTAAGAATATGCCCTACCAATCTATCCCTTCTTTTAGTCAAGGTATGCCAGAAATTTCTTTTCTCCCCAATTCTGTTCAGTACCTCCTCATTAGTTACGCGATCCACCCACCTAATTTTCAGCATTCTTCTGTAGCACCATATTTCAAAAGCCTCAATTCTCTTCCTGTCCGCACTGTTTATCGTCCATGTCTCACTCCCATACAAGGCAACACTCCATACAAATGCCTTCAGAAAGGACTTCCTTAGGCTTAAATCAATATTCGATGTTAACAAACTTCTCTTTAAATCAATATTCGATGTTAACAAACTTCTCTTTTTCAAGAACGCTTTTCTACCCATTGCCATTCTGCATTTTATATCCTCTGTGCTGCGACCATCATTTGTTATTTTACTGCCAAAGTAAAAAAACAAATCTACCTCCTTTATTGCTTCGTTACCTAATCTAATTCCTTCAGCATCACCTGATTTTCTTAGACTGCACTCCATTACCCTAGTTTTGCTCTTGTTCATCTTATATGCACCTTTCAGCACACTGTCCATTCCGTTTAATTGCTCAATTGCTGTATCTGACAGAATTACTATGTCGTCGGCAAAACGCAATTTTTTTTTTAAATTCTTCCCCCTGAACTTTAATTCCTTCACCAAATTTCTCCTTGCTTTCCTTTATAGCTTGCTCAATGTACAAATTTTGAATAACATAGGAGAAAGGCTACAACCCTGTCTTACTCCCTTTCCAACCACTGCAATCCTTTCATGCACTTCAACTCTGACAACCGCTGTCTGGTTTTTGTACAAGTTGTAAATAACCTTATGCTCCCTATATTTTACTCCTGCTTGCTTCAGAACTTGAAAGAGTTTTTTCCAGTCAACATTGTCAAAAGCCTTCTCCAAATCTACAAAAGCTTGAAATGTAGGTTTGCCTTTTCTTAATCTATCGTCTAGGATAAGTCGTAAAGTAAGTATTGCCTCCCGAGGTCCTACATTTCTCCTGAACCCAAACTGATCTTCCCCGAGATCGGCTTCTACACGCTTTTCCATCCTACTGCAAATAATTCGCGTTAATATTTTGCAGCCATGACTTATTAAGCTGATGGTTCTGTAGTTTTCACACCTGTCTGCACCTGCTTTCTTTGGAATGGGGATTATAACATTTTTCTTAAAGTCTGAGGGTACTTCACCTGTCTCATACACCAGGTGAAACAATTTTGTCGTGGCTGGTTCTCCCAGAGACTTCAATAGCTCTGAGGGAATATCATCTACTCCAGGGGCCTTGTTTCGACTTAGGTCTTTCAGGGCTCTGTAAACTTCATCTCTCCTTGTATTCCATTCACTAGGTCCAAACTGCTAGCCGGCCGGCTGGGGAACCCAACAGCCTGACAAAACCCACCTTTCACAAGGAAACAATCATCTTTCCCATCTACCAGTAATGTCACAACGTGACAGAAGTGCAACCCTTCTTCAAAGTGCTGTAGATTTCAGAGCTGGGTCATCAACAAGTGTCAGCGTTCCAACTATTCAACGAGCTATCATAGATAAGGGTTTTGAAGTCTCACTTGTATATTCTTGGAGGCACTGACAATGATGACTGGAAATACATTGTCTGTCTGACGAGTCTCGTTTCCAGCTGTACCGAGTGGATGGACTTATACAGTTATGTCGACAATCACATGAATCTATGGTCCCTGCATGTCAGCAGGACAATGTTCAAGTGGGTAAATGCTCTGTAATGGTGTGGGCCGTGTGCATTTCGAGTGATATGGAGGCCCCCAATACTTCTGGATACGGCTCTGATAGGTGACACACACGTACGTATCCTGGCAGATCACTTGCGTCCATTCATGTTCATGTGCATGTGCATGCAGACGAACTTTGGCAATTCCAACAGGTCGTTACCGCCAGAGGTTCGTTTCCTCCCTCGGGAATGTGTGTGTGTGTGTGTGTGTGTATGTGTGTGTGTGTGTGTGTGTGTGTGTGTGTGTGTATTGTCCTTTGTGTAAGTTAGTTTAAGTAGTTTGTACATCTACGGAGTTGTAAGTTCAGGGACTGATGGCCATAGCAGCTTGGTCCTAAATCTGCATCTACATGGGATACTCTGCAAATCACATTTAACTGCCTGGCAGAGGGTTCATCGAACCACGTTTATACTATTTATCTACCATCCCATTCTCGAGTAGCGCGCGGGAAGAAAGAACACCTGAAGCTCTCCGTTCGAGCTGTGATTTCTCGTATTTTATTCTGATGATCTTTCCTACATATGTAGGTGGGAGTCAACAATATATTTTCGCATTCGGAGGAGAATGTTGGTGATTTGAGTTTCGTGAGTAGACCACGCCGCAGTGATAAGCGCCGTTGTAATGATTCCCATCCCAGATCCTGTATCATTTCCGTAACGCTGTCTCCCCTGTATTGTGACAATACAAAACGAGCTGCCCTTCTTTGGACTCTTCGATGTCCTCCGTCAAACCCACCTGATAAGGATCCCACACTGGGCAGCAATACTCCAAAAAAGGACGGACAAGCGTAGTGTAGTAGTTCTGTTGCATCTTTTAAGCGTTCTGCCAATAAAACGCAGTCTCTGGTTCTCCTTTCCCACGACATTATCTACGTGTTCTTTCCAGTTTAAGTCTGAAGTAATAGCAATTCTTAGGTATTTTGTGGAGTTTATGCCCTTCACTTTTGATGGATTCATCTTGTAAACAAAGTTTAACGGATTTCTTTTCGTACTCATGCGGACGACTTCACAATTCTCATTATTTATAGTCAATTGCCAATTTTTACACCATATTGATATCTTATATAGATCTTCTGCAGTTGGTTTTGATTTTCAGATGATTTTACTAGACGGTAAATGACGGCTTCATCTGCAAACAACCTAAGAGAGCTTAGATTTTCTCCCAAATCGTTTATGTAAATAAGGAACAGCAGAGGACCAATAACACTACCCTGTGGAACGCCCGATATCACTTCTGTTTCAGTCCATACCTCACCAACAATTACTACAAATTGTGTCCTCTATGACAGGAAATCCCCTATCCAGTCGCAGATTTGGGGCAATATACCATAACTACGCAATTTGATTACAAGCCATTTGTGAGGTACGGTGACAAAAGCTCAAAAGCCTTCTGGAAATCAAGAAATACTGAATAAATTTGTGAACCCTTGTCGATAGCACTCATCACTTTGTGTGAGTAAAGAGCTAGTTGTGTTTCGCCTGAACGATATTTTCTAATTCCGTTTCGACCCTAGGAAAATAGATCATTCTGTTCAAGGTAGTTCATAATATTTGAATACATGATATGTTCCAATTGGTTTACGAACATTTCAACGACTATTCGAAACCCCACATATCCATAATTCCTACACCGTGGCACCGGGAATACTCTTCTGAGTTTAAACACCGCTGCATCCCACCAAGGTCCCTACACATGGACATTATTGACTATATCTGGCATGCCCCACAACGTCCTGTTCAAAAGACAGCTCAACCCCTTGGTACTCTTACGGATTTATGGACCGCCTGCCGGATGCGTGGTGTGAATTCCCTCTAGCAAAACGTCAGACGTTAGTGGAGCCAGTGCCACATTGTGTTGCGACACTTATGCGTGCTCGCGGCAACTCCTACACGATATTAGGCGGGTGTACCAGTTTCTTTGGCTTTTCAATGTTGTTTTTGTTCGGGTATTTTTGTCTCAGCTGCTGATAGGTGATGTAATCATACAACGTGGACATAAGAAAACTAGTGCTGAGGCTGGTATCCGAGCATGGGTCTCCCGCTTACAAGGCAATGGTCAAAGTAGGACGTCATGTGAGAATATGGGTTGGTCTGAGTAGTCCATGGAGGTAGGTGAACCTGAGTGCAAGGGTTATCAAAACAGCTCAGTACATAGGACAGCCGAGTTCGAATCCCAACCTCGGAACAAGTTTTCATATGTCATTATTATGATTACACACCTACCAGCAGCTAAGACAAAACTAGCACAACAAAATTTATGCAAGGGTTGGAACTTAAGTAGTGGCAACTATTTATTCGCAACCGTGAAAAAGCTTGTTATTAAAATTGGCAAAACTCGGGCAGTTGAGATCCGCAAATGAAAGTTAAAACTCTCACTGCTGCTCTAAATTACTTTATGAGTGGCCACAGTACTTGCGCAACAGAAATTTATCTAACTGCTCACTCCTTAAGGAAGCATCCAACACTATAAAAAACACAAAATCAATGTTAAAAACAAATGAATAGATAATTAAACATGGGATGGGGAGCATGAAATCATAAAGCAGAGGTTTGATACTTTAAAATAATAATCTATTCAAGAAAAAAAAAAGTGGGAAGACTAAATTAAGCACACACCTTGTACAAAAGTAAACTAAATCATGTAATTACTGTCCATATTAAAATTGTTTCTGCCCTTTATGAATATGAAGGTGACATGGGAGGAAATTTTCGAATACACTAGGGTAGCTGAAAGCACATTTATTCATTCACAGACACACGCATAAAGCTAGGTCGTACATTATAATCCTGGAAAACATGAAAGCAGCAGCAAAACGAAGCATCGGCAGTGTCTTGACGAGATGGCAGATGTCTTGATCACAGATTTTTTAATGTACTGTACACTAAAACGAACTCATGTGTGGGGAGGCAGCGGCTCACTATTCTTAAATACCACATGGTGTGCGATCACGCCGAATTTCATAGCATTTACAAACCAAAATTAACTTAGAATAAGCAAGTAAAGCACACACGAGAATTCGTATAGAAGAAACCTAGTATTAACAAAAGCATGGCTGAAGCCTAAAGTAACGACCGTTATGAAAGCACGTGGTGCAATCGGTCATACAAGACAGGAAAGACGGAATCAAATCAGAAAATCTGAGAAATATTTAGCATACTCGGGGATACAGAAACGACGCAAAAAGTCAGTTAAAAGTAGCAAGGAAATTGAAACACACTAAGTTTACACAAAGGCTGAAGGCCACACACTTGTATTCTAACTTGAGCAAAACTGGACACGCAATCATCACTGTAATGAAAATGCAAGTAGTTAAGTTACACTGAATTTACTCGAGTTTTGTATACAAAGAAACACTTCGCCTCTCATAGCGAAAGACTATCACTGAAAAACTGCCTGATGACAAATAAAGTCCTAACAGCATGCCTTCCCCTCAGCATGATCTGATGAAGTACTTACTTCCAAGGCTGCAGCAAGAGTAAAGCTCTAAGGGCACGGAAAAACCTCCCCCCGCCATACGCCGGATGTAGAGCGCGCAAAAGGCGACGCAGAGTACGTTTAGAGACTAGTGTTTACCAACCCTTGCTACCTGGCCAAGACAATTTCCTTTACAACCGCTTCCTGTCACCTGTTTCATCCAAGATTAAGTTGATACGACACTAAAGAACACGGCCACGTCGCCATCTTGCCAAGTAAGCTTGTGTCTGGCCACCCAGCAGACGCTAGCGCAGACGACAAACGAAACCAAACGTTCTTAACTACAGCAAAACGAGGCCTAGAGCCGGAAGCGGCAACTGTAAGCCATTGCGTGGCAATCAGTCAATATTAAGAGCACACATGAACATACAAGTTCTATCACATGGGTGGAAACATATATAAATGTGGGGCAAACATATATAAACATGGGGCATTGATCATTAATAAAAAGAATAAAACAATTAACACACAGATAGATAACAGTAATTGTGCAGAAACACTTTAGGTTAATGAATAAATCAAAATGGAACTCGAACATACATTCAGTGGACGTGTTTCAAGCGATAAAAAACGTTACATGTTTGCACCCTTTACTGTCCTTCAAAGTAGTTAACAGCATTGTGTAGAACCCGTTGCCAGCGATGTGGAAGGCGTAGTATACCGTTAGCAGAGCCTGTTCTGTTGATAGTGCGAATGGAGCGGTCTACTGCCTGTCGAATCTCTGGAACAGTTCTGAAGCGAATGCCACGAACTGGTTCCTTCATCTTCAGAATCAAATGAAAGTCACAAGAAGTCCAGGGAGTATGGAGGATAGTACAGTACTTCCCAGTCCCATTGACCGAACAGAACAGCCACAGCTTACTCTGTATGCAACCGGGCATTGTCGTGCAAAATTATGGGTGGGTTGCACAGGAAGTTTTGCCGCTTCTTTCGCAAAGCTGGTCGCTGATGATAATACTGTCGTGCTGTACGACCTCTGGCACATTCAATCTTTATCCAACTCCGTTGTTCCTGTTTCGAGAACATAGTGACACCATTAAATTTACACTGTTCGCTCACATGTGACTGTGTTCCCTCGATTGTGCGCACGCCGGTGACGTAGGACAGACGAGTCCTTTTCCTCGGAGGTAAGGTAGTTATGTCAACAACGTATGCTACGATCGACAACAGTAGATTCCATTTCAAAGTGTCTCCACAGCAGCGTTGCTACTATTTTATCTCTTGCACCTCACACTGGGATCCTCTAGACCCCACGCATGTGCAACACTCTTTACAACAGGACACTACCACAACAACGTTATATTTGAAACCAAACAAGTGCAGACTTTTAGGCACTGTTACCAACTTGATATACACTGATGTTTCAAAATATTGAGGCGCTCGGGCGGAAAATATGGTAACTGACGTTCTAGCGGTATTCCATTTTCCCGCATATGACGGGCTCTGGAGTAAAACAGGGTAACAGTCATTTTGGCCAAAAAATTACTGAACGCCACATACGATGTAGTATCTTGAATGCAGAGATAAATACATGAGTTAGTTTCAAAGATCTTCACAGAAAACAGGCCGGCCGCGGTGGCCGAGGGGACTGAGGTGCTTCAGTCACGGTCTGCACGGCCACTACGGTCGGGGGTTCGAATCCCCCCTCGGGCATGAATATTTGTGCCGTCCTAGTTCGTAAGTAGTTCATAAGTAGTTTGTAAGTTTAGGGACTGATGACCCCGTAGTCGAGTCCCATAAGCTTTACAAACATTTGAACATTTTTTTTTATTATTTTTTTTTTAACAGAACAACAGCTTGTTTTTTCCTGGTAATTAGGCACATCTTCATACATAACACGATACATGTGAGGAAATGGTTTGTTTCAAATGTTTGTATAGCTGATGGGACTTAACTACGGGGTTATCAGTCCCTAAACTTACAAACTACTTATGAACTACTTACGAACTAGGACGGCACAAATATCCATGCCCGAGGGGGGATTCGAACCTCCGACCGTAGTGGCCGTGCTGACCGTGACTGCTGAATTAAAAATTAACTGGTGTCCGTAAGGTGCGAGGGTTAAATTCCAACCCTCGTATTCATAAAAACTGCAGCATTCCATAGCGAAGTCTGTCAGAAATAAGAGACGCCATAAAATTACGTATAAATAACTAAGACGGTGTTAAATTTCCGTCCGGCTGGCTTACACTCTGTCAGCTTTGACCGCAGCATCGGGTCCGGTAGGAAAGGGTCGTCGCCGGCGCTGTGGGGACGGACGCGGGCCGATACTTTGGCGTGTTTGGTGAGCGCGGGCGGATAATACGCGCGGCGCAGGAACACACGCCGTGTTTGCGCGCCGCGCCGCGCACAGCAAACGGTAATCCCTTTTCGGCTGGCCCCGCGGCGGCGCTGAGAGCGCTGCACGCTCCGGGGAGTCCCCGGACCGCTGCGCCCGCCGCTGATTGGCTGTCCGGCCTGGCCCGTCCCCCCACCCCTCTCCCCCCTCCCCCTCTTGCCGCTCGCCCACGGTTGTAAGCCGTCCGCGGCACCAAATACACACACGGGCGCGCACACAGTGCTCATATAATCTGTTCCGTCAGAGCATTCTGCGGCCGGGCCGCGGCGGGTCGATGCAGTCGGCCGGCCTCGGGGATGCGAGATGCCAATCCGCGGCCGCGGCTGGACAGAGGATGATCCCCCGTGTCAATCAGACGGAACACGCCGCCCGCGATGGCAGCTTTGCGCACTGTAATGAGCCGGTGCTCGCAGACCAAGCGCCCGCGCCTAATAAACCACTGGCCACCGGAGCTGTTTACCTACTGTGCGACAGCGCGCTTCAGATTCACCAGTCTCGGTACTTAAAATCTCGCGGTGCGTCGACAGGAAATCACCGCATATTCTTTGAAAGATTCCGGTAAAACCGCATGCGGCAGAAAAAGAATTACGTCACCTGTGGACCTACTTTGACATGGTGGAAAAAGTTCTTTTTCTGGTCATAAAACGTCGTGGAAAGCCCATGTTCAGGATCTAGTTCAGAAACTAAATCGCTTCGTTGTTTATCATTATAACAGTATCTAAAATAAGTAAAGTCCCTTACACACGATGAACTTTGTCTCACAAGGAGACCACATGGGCAGTGGAGGACTAAGGTTGTCGGAGGCCCGGGTCGGCGGCAAAACAAAATGAGGCCCCCCATCCACGTGGAAATACGTGTATTACTATAAAAGTAACTTTTGAGATTTGGAGGCCCCCTATAACGAGAGGTCCGGAGTGGTGCGCCCCTCCGCCTCCCACCTCTCACCCCCCCCCCCCCCCCTTTTAGTCCGCCACTACACATGAATTTCTTTATATCACTCAGCCAAAGCCATTCGACACAACTCTCAAGTTCTTGAGAAAATCGACCTTGAAGTTTTGCAAAGTCACGCAAGTATCAATATTTAAGACACTTGCAGCATCTGTTGGTGTAGCTCAGGCAGAGCCGGGCTCCGTGGCTCAGCGCGTCCAGTCAAACGACTGAACGCTCTCTGTAATAAAAAAAAGTCGAGCCAATAACCCGTCGAATAACAAAGAAGAAGCACGATTAGCGTCCGCAAGGAACAGAACTACGCACAGATCAAGAGAGGGACAAAAATAACAACAGAAAAAAAGTGGTAGTGTTCTCGACTCACAACTATGGAGGAGGTGGTTCGAATCCTGGTCTGTAAGATTTGTTATTTTTTTCTCAAATTTAGTTACATAAAATATTGTGGGATCTCTAATTCCATGGGTTGGGTCAGTTTTTGTTTATGTCTATGTAGACGAGCTGAACAGTTTGTCGTTAGCTAAACCGATGGTTCAGCAGGTTAGCTGCTTCGAAGGTCATTAGTAGCTATGGAGATGAATTTCCAAAAACAGCGTCGTAGCTCTTCAGAAGCTGAACAATCAAACAGTAACGTCTTTGTTTACCTACTTATTTGCACAAAAATTCCGCTTTGCTGAAATTAGTTTTCACTCATTACCCTGCATATCTACATATAATTCTGTTCAATTGAGATCGCTACCTTATGTAGTAAATCAAACCTCAGAGGAGTCACCGTAAAACATGACAGTAGCAGATAAAATGAGGTGTCCGCCAATCCCTACAGACAAATTTAAGAATGAAATTTTCTGTTGTAGCTGTTGTGAGAGATGGAACGTTTAACAGAAACCAATATTATCGTTACCTGAAGTATTTTATCCATTTCAGCAACTGTTCAGATTATAAATTAATGAAATGCTGCAACCAGTTGCTTGTCGTTATTTATTTTGAACTTTAACGACCGGTTTCTGCGCTTGAGTGCCCTTCTTCTGGTCTCTATACAGACAAACAAGTGCATTGGTATACAATAAGGCTATAGAACGTATAAAAGTCGATTACAGAAATATGAAGCAAATAGCAAATAGATTGCAATAAAGATAAGTCATATAATGGAATAAAATTAACACATTTTTGTACTGTTGCTTAATAAATATACATGCTAGCAGTGGAATCAACGCTAAGTTCAAAGATTATGGAATGAATAACAATCAGCTGCTACCAAAATATCTATGTATGAGGCTTATAGTAAAAGAGTAACGATAAATAAGGGGAAAAAGGCTATGAGAAAACAGTAATACTCAAAGTAGTTGAAGAAAAGCATAAAGAGAGGAGCAGGTGACTGATAAATCAGTCGCTTAGCAGATTAAAATTCAGTAGTCTAGAAGTACAATGATAAGTGGCGCCATAGGCGGAATATTTCAGAACTACCAGCTGACACAGTAGTAGGATGCTTAGAATGTCACTGTCAGAGCATCTGTCGATATAAATAATTTGTCATTGGGTCTGTGGCTTCAAAATTTAATGGGGATAGATTGATGAAGTGATTATCATACAACAAATAAGTTAAGGATGTGGGTTATAAGTTTTAAGATGCGTGAACTAATGTGCAAAGAATTGTGAATGGTTACAGTAATATTAACCTAGTGTTACAATCGGTACATCTAGTCAGACAACTGAAGAGAGTTAAACAGTCAAATTGCTAGGAATATACCAAAGAGGATAATCATGTAGAACAGATCATGGTGCTTTAAGATACAATAAGGGTAAGTGGTGGCTGGTTTTTTAAAATTAAAATAAACAAGTCACTATCAAAATGGTAATGACTATTGCATAGTGCAGTTTAACAAGGTGGAGGCAGGTGGAGAGTGTTGTGTGTGTGTGTGTGTGTGTGTGTGTGTGTGTGTGTGTGTGTGTGTGTAATTGGTGAATAGGATGGTGTGACTATGGAGATAAGGTATGTAAAGTGTGAGTGTGGGTGTGGGAAAAGTATATGGTTATTTGTTAGGGATAGTTTTATAGAAGACGGGGAATAGCTGATAATTGTATGGAATGGGGAGGGGGATGGAGTGTAGCAGAAATTGTGCAAAGACAGATCCATATGCAATGCCCTACAAGTGTATGGTCTGTGACTGTTGATAAAGTTATATATGGTCTATCACTGTAATGTGGGGTGGCTACTACTTTCAATCTTAAGATAGGCAGAAACATAGGGGACTAGTTCAGTGTCTGTGTAGAGCTGGTTATGCATTAATGTGCAGTATTAGGGTGGGTTAGTCAGAAAAGTTATGGCTGTAAAACATGTGTAATATGTGAAAGGGCCTGATGTAAGGCAACATAATGAATACTACAGTGACTTATACAAAGAAGAGCTAATCAGTTAATGAGGAACTATATGGGTACAGCATACCTTACTTGTGGTTCATTGAAATTAATTTTTGATTTAATTGTATTATTACATCTTTGTCAACCTTGACAGCCTATGGAACAGGCATACTATGAAAGGTACTAGGATGAGTTAAAACTCAAAACAGTAGGGAGGGGAGGTGGTTGTTGGAGGCAACTAAAACAGATAAGTGAAGACAGTGTGAGGAAACAGCACACTGGAGAAAACATAGTGAAATAATGGAGTTTAATTTGTGACTTTTATATAAATTAGAGCAATTGAAGGGTTGGGCAAAGGTGAACAAGTTCAAAAAATAATATCTGCACTTAGTGTTTTACAGTAACAATTACAATTAAGAAGCAACCATTACACTGTATGAAAACATAGTACATTTTCAATTATATCCAAGAGTGTGGCTAAACAATCAAGAAAAAGCTTGTTTCTTAACACAGTTTGTTCATTTAATAGATTACAATCAAGATCTTCAAGAAAGGTCATTTTAGCTCCTTTATTTACAAAGTGTAAGATGTCTAACTTATCAATACTTGGAGTTGTATGTTTTTCATCTATTAGGTGTTCTAAATCACAAGATTGTATAAGTCACTGTAGTATTCATTATGTTGCTTTACATCAGGCCCTTTCACATATTACACATGTTTTACAGCCATAACTTTTCTGACTAACCCACCCTAATACTGCACATTAATGCATAACCAGCTCTACACAGACACTGAACTAGTCCCTTATGTTTCTGCCTATCTTAAGATTGAAAGTAGTAGCCATCCCACATTACAGTGATAGACCATATATAACTTTATCAACATTCACAGAGCATACACTTGTGGGGCATTGCATATGGATCTGTCTTTGCACAATTTCTGCTACACTCCATCCCCCTCCCCATTCCATACAATTATCAGCTATTCCCCGTCTTCTATAAAACTATCCCTAACAAATAACCATATACTTTTCGCACACCCACACTCACACTTTACATACCTTATCTCCACAGTCACACCATCCTATACACCAATCACACACACACACACACACACACACACACACAACACTCTCCACCTGCTACCTGCTATTTACTTATAAACTTAATATATTCCCCCTCCCCCCCCCACATACTACATTAAGTCACTCTCATAATACTCTTCTTCCTCTGCGGTGTAACTACATTAAAATTATCTCAGTTTCCTATTTTTGCAGCCCTGCTCCCATTTCTTTATGTAACCCTACTCTCTTCTACTTTACTACACAATGTAGTTATGTAGTATATCACCACTTACCCCCCCCCCCCCTGCTACCCCTTACATCTCACTCCCACCCCTGGCCTTACATACTAATGTCTATCTGTGGTTCCTCAAACTTTTCATGGTTACTTCCTCTTCCTCTTTGTGCAGGTCCTTACCTCTATTCCCATCCCCCCCTTCCCCATCACCACTTCACTCAGTCATCAACTACTTTCTACCACTCTAACCCCCTCCCAACCCATAAATATTTGGATACATATGCCAGTCGTAACTTTTGGTAACTATTCCCTCCTCTCCCCCCCCCCCACCTCATATTAAAGATAAAGGTTATTTTATGCCTCCACCTTGTTAAACTGCACTATGCAATAGTCATTACCATTTTGATAGTGACTTGTTTATTTTAATTTTAAAAAACCAGCCACCACTTACTCTTATTGTATCTTAAAGCACCATGATCTGCTCTACATGATTATCCTCTTTGGTATATTCCTAGCAATTTCTTCAGTTGTCTGACTAGATGTACCAATTGTAACACTAGGTTAATATTACTGTGACCATTCACAATTCTTTGCACATTAGTTCACGCATCTTAAAACTTATAACCCACATCCTTAAGTTATTTGTTGTATGATAATCACTTCATCAATCTATCCCCATTAAATTTTGAAGCCACAGACCCAATGACAAATTCTTTATATCGACAGATGCCCTGACAGTGACATTCTAAGCATCCTACTACTGTGTCAGCTGGTAGTTCTGAAATATTCCGCCTATGGCGCCACTTATCATTGTACTTCTAGACTACTGAATTTTAATCTGCTAAGCGACTGATTTATCAGTCACCTGCTCCTCTCTTTATGCTTTTCTTCAATTACTTTGAGTATTACTGTTTTCTCATAGCCTTTTTTCCCTTATTTATCGTTACTCTTTTACTATAAGCCTCATACATAGATATTTTGGTAGCAGCTGATTGTTATTCATTCCATAATCTTTGAACTTAGCGTTGATTCCACTGCTAGCATGTATATTTATTAAGCAACAGTACAAAAATGTGTTAATTTTATTCCATTATATGACTTATCTTTATTGCAATCTATTTGCTATTTGCTTCATATTTCTGTAATCGACTTTTATACGTTCTATAGCCTTATTGTATACCAATGCACTTGTTTGTCTGTATAGAGACCAGAAGAAGGGCACTCAAGCGCAGAAACCGGTCGTTAAAGTTCAAAATAAATAACGACAAGCAACTGGTTGCTGCATTTCATTAATTTATTCATTATCGTTACCGTTTGTTGTGAGTTGCTGTATTATCTCACAGAGGTACTTTTCTCCTTGTTGCTAGTAAGATCATGTGACTCAGAAGACTAAACCTAACGACGAAACGTTAACATGACAGCATTATTTATAGGTAATAAACAGGCCGGGACTGCATGTAACTAATTAATAACTAGCTGACATCAGTTTCGCTGTTGTGATTAGGAGGATTATTGAGGTTGTAGGAGATGACAGACTTCTGCACGTATTGGTGAGTTCAACTGTTTAGTAATTCAATAAATGGTTTGCCTCTTGCTAGTCCTTCGCTTAGTTGAAACTTTTAGTTTGCGTTAGAACTGCTCTTCGTAGTAAATGGTCGTATGGCATTTTTGGCCGAGATATCCTGTCTGGTACAGTCCGGGCGCCTAGAGCAAGTTCTTTTAGGTGACACCAGTTCGGCGACTTTCGTATTGATGATGATGAGCACAACACACAGTCCCCTGCCGGAAATCGAACGCGGAACCCCCGGCAATGTTTTCAGCGACGGTAGTAGTGAGTTATGGAAATGGTCCTCTTCGTGATAGGAACCGTTAATAGGAACCGTAGTGGCCGTGCAGACCGTGACTGGAGCGCCTCAGTCCCCTCGGCCACCGCGGCCGGCTTCCAGGACAGGCATCGCAGAACTCAGTGGTGCATAGTTATAGAAGGTGACTACGTCAAAGAACAGTAAGGTAACTGTAGTTCATAGTTCATCTACGTTAATGTAACACTTTGTTGCCAGAGGTTGAATATTATAAAACGCTTTTCCGTCCGTTGCTGTGATATTGCTGCGCGGTATGAGATCCTCGGATCCGTATCAGATAGAATTTACTGATAACATCGAGAAGGTACAAAGATTGGCAGCTCGTTTTGTATTATCAAGCACCAGGGAAGAGAATGTCACGTTTTGTGATACGCGATTTGCAGAAGCAATCAATAAGACAAACCGCTATTTTGTCAAATGTTGACATTTTGAGAAACGTGGTTGCGGTAGTAAAATGTTTATAATAAAAAACAGCTACAACCAAAAGTATGGTTATAAAATATTGATTTATTTTAACCATGACCGGTTTCGGATTTTTTTTTTTTTTTTTTTTTTTTTTTTTTTTGCTTACAGGCTTGTTTCTGTGTTAAAGATGTACTGCCGTGTCATGTGTCTTCTTATGACGTTTTTGTCTTCTGTTTCCCTCATTTATTTTCATAACTGTCTTTTTCGTATATGTATTGCGTGGGAATAGTTTGTGTTATTAACGTAATGTAGCCCCATTCCTTGGAGGCAGCACAAACAATAAACACATACAAAACATGACACAGCATTGTTTACATTTTCGTTCTGAAGCTGTGTAACGTTTTGTATGTGTTTATTAAGCATCAATAACAGTCCTAACTCTCTTGGCTGCCGCTACAGTTCTATGCGCCGTACAGAGCTGTTATCTCTATCACGCATTCTCAATGAGTACACGCGTCTTTTAAAAGAAGCAACATGTTTCTATTAGTAGCCATCCTGAGAAAAAAAGAAAAAAAACAAGGGTAAGTTTATAACTTGAAGGTACCTCTTAGATGTAGATGATCATATATGGAAGGCCTTCAGCTGAAACTAAATTAGCAATACCTGTGTTGGTTCGGTAGACGGAGCCGCGTACTTGCTGCGCTAGGCGCGACACGTGACGCGTCGTACATCGGGCGCCATTATGGAAATGAGTGCGCGGCCGCCGCGGCCTGCGAACGCGCCGCCGCCTTCCTTCCCACGTGCCAGTCGCCAGTCGCCACCCTCCCAACTGGCGCCAGTCCTCGGAACCGGACAGGCCACCCGGGGACACCGCGCTCTCACACACACACCGCTGCGTCGCTCGCGCTTACGGTTCCACTACCTGAGCAGGCGCACGCCTCCCCCAAAAGTTCCTGAATTGCGCATTAAGCGCTTGTCATTTCGTCTCCTTAAAGCGTCCCAAATTCCGATTAGATGCCCGTTAATTAACACGAGGTCCAGTCACTGAGCGTGTTTTTAACCCACTTCAAAACAGGAGGTGGTTCTTAATTCGACATATTGTTTTTATTTATTTATTTACTTTCGTATGTTTGTTACCTCAGAACAGAACTTTCGACTGTGTGAACCGATTTTTATTTATATATTTTTTTAAATTTTTTATTTTATTTATTTATTTAATTGAAAGCTGGTGCTTCCCGTATGGTCCCATTTCAATTTGGTCCAGTTCTGACAATGGCATCCATTAGAAAACCATGTTGTTGTGGTCTTCAGTCCGCAGACTGGTTTGATGCAGCTCTCCACGCTACCCTGTCCTGTGCAAGTCTTTTCATCTGAGAATACTTTCGGCAACCTACATCCTTTTGAATTTGCTTACTATATTCATCCCTCGGCCTCCCTCTACTATTTTTACCCCACACTCTTCCTTCTAATGCTAAGGTGACAATTCCTTCATGTCTCAGAATGTGTCCAACCACTTTTCTCCCCGATTCGGTTAAGCACCTCCTCATTAATTACGTGGTCAACCCATCTAATTTTCATCATTCGTCTGTAGCACCACATTTCAAAAGCTTCTATCATCTTTTTATCTGAACTCCTTATCGTCTAAGTTTCACTCTCATACGATGCTACACTCCAGACAAATGCTTTCAGAAAGGACTTCCTAACATTTAAATTTATATTGGATGTTAACAAGTTTCGCTTCTTTAGAAACGCTTTTCTTCCCGTAGCCATTCTGCATTTTATATCTTCTATATTTCGGCCATCAGAAGTTATCTTGCTACCCAAATAACAAAATTCATCTACTACTTTTATTGTCTCAATACCTAATCTAATTCCTTCAGCATCGCCAGATTTTCTGGCCATATAAATCTTAAATTTGTATTCAGTATGTGCACGGCAAATGGATGAATAACTCAATAGGCCGTATGAATAAAACGGAGTATCTACTTTATACTCTGAGAACATACTCAGGTTTGTATGAATAAAGTGAGTCGGAGAATATACTCCAGCCGAGTACGTTCTCAGCGTGAGTAACAGGGTGGGAGAAGTTTCTCACGACCGGAGAACATTCTCCGATTTCTGAAGTGAGCTCTCTAGCATACTTTGAACTGAGTAACTTCTATTAACTTACGTTTTACTGTGGTTTATAATAAATTACACATTTTTGTTACTTAGAAGGCAAAAACAAGTTCCTTCATACGTAGTCTTTAAAAATACGAGCTGATTTAAAAAGTTAATGCAAATAAAAATATTTTGTTGACGAGTAGCTTCCTTCAGAAAAATCGTGAGTGTGACACTTCAAGCATTTTGTATAGTGACGATAATGATGTAAGAAGAATGTTTTCATTACTGACGCAGAAATTAAACACGATCCATCTGCTTATATTACCCATTTGTTTGGAGTGTATATTTATAGTTGTAAACAGCTACATAGCAAAATAATATTGTTAGAAAATACGGTCTATTAGTAAGACCTTATGATGTTAGTTCCAAATAAAGTGCATACCAAGACTTCACAGTTTCTATCATAAAATAAATATTGCTGCAATACCAGGTAGGCCTACTGAAGTATTGTTTCTATCCAAACCGGTCGGCCTATTCAAGATGCGTTTTCTGACTTCGTAATCGAAATTTTTGTTATGTTAGAAGTAAGTAGACACGACAGGAAAATTAATAACTGATTAATTACATACTTAGCAGCCTGTTTCTTGTAAGAAATTCACATGTCCTAATGCTTATGAACAGACGATTTGGTGTCATATTTTAACAACAAGAAGTCCTATCTCATGTTAAAAAAACTCCGACAGCATTCCACGTTGAAACAGATGAATATGTGATGAATTCTTAAAATTTTGTTCGCAAATTGTGCTAACCCAACTTCATTAACAAAAACGTTTCTCGCGTGACGAAAATTTTGTATCGTCAGAATAATACATTTTCGTAAAAAGTGCACATTTAGTTTTAATAATACGTTCCTTCACAACAAACTAATATCTAAACATAGTACAGTTCTTCCTGAACACGTAGATGCCTACTCCATATTTGTACACTTAATAATTTGCCTTATTAAGCTACTTGAAATAAATATACCGATTGAACAGCTGTTCTATGCCGCACATGACACACGGAGAACTTACTCAAGGAGGGGAGGTAGCGAGAATGAACTACCTGCTCAGAGCATATGCTTCGAAGTTTTTGTTCATACGAAATTGAGAACTTACTCAGAGAACGTTCTTTTGCTCTGAGAATCTTCTCTGAAGCATGTGCTCTTTTTTATTCATACGGCCCAATATCACGCCAACCGATTTCGATGATTTTTTTTATTCGAAGCGTGTACTTCAAGGGTAGTTTGATGAGAGTTTGGTTAGGTTCTGCTTGTGGAATCAATAAAAAAGTAACGGAACTCTTCAATTCTTAAGATCAAATTAACGATACTCGGCTGAAACTTTTATTCGCTATCCGGATATTTGAGTCACCTACCGTACCGTCGTTGTGGTCATGTAATTCCCTGTTCAAAATTCTTTTCATGGTAAGCCGTATTTTTAAAAGTCAATTTTTGCGCTCTTCGCAAGTCTCTTTTGAAATTATTCTCGAGGTACATTTCACCTGTTGCGGTAGGCGTTTCCCCCTGACTTCGTTTGTTTCATTTAAACGGCGTTGTCTCAAATGAGCAGCACGTTTACTAGTAAGTGTACCCTTATTCAGAAAAATTATTGTACTTTAGATTTACTAAAAATAAAAAAAAATAAACAGAAATTTTAACAAAAAGAACCTACTTAAAGAAACTATTTCAAAACAAAGTAATATGCACTAAAAAGTAAAAAAATAATTGCGCATTTTTCTACAACTTAATAATCAACTTACTGTTTCTATTCATTAATGAGTAGGTACGATCTGTGTTTACCACGCAATAAGATGGATAGGTACCTACCCACTTTAAATCTAACTCAAAACATACTGATGAATAACAATCATCAAATTATTTTTTAGACTTCTCCTCAATAAAATGAAATGAAAAATTAATATTCTTCATCAAGTTATTACGATGGTCTAAAGTAGTTAGAATTATAGTTATTTTTGCAGTCGGTGTCAGCCAAGGAAAGACTACCACATACCTAGAAAAATAATGAAAATATTAAAACCGAAGTCGGACAAGATGTTTCCTTGGCAGAAACCGACTCCAAAAATGACAATTATTGTCACAACATTATATTATCGTAATAACGTGATTAACTTTTAAGTAGTCTAATATTTTTAATTTCATTTTACTTAGAATAACTCTAAAAATATTTTGATCATTGTTATTCATCGGTATGTGTTGAGTTAGATTTAAAGCGGGTAGGTACCTATCTTCTTGAGCGGTAAACATAGATCGTACGTACATATTGATGGATAGAAAACGCAAGTTGATTATTAAGTTGTAGAAGAATACGCATTTTTTTACTTACTAGTGCATATTAATTTGTTTTGTAATAATTTTTGTAAGTTTTTTTCTTAACCTTGAGTTTAGTGAAGCTGGAGTATGACCACTCGAAAACTGGAAGAAGAACACTTGTACAGATGAGGCGTGGTATACATTCGTGCACGGCAGAAGCAGAATACGAATGTGCAGATTCGCGGTGGTATGGATAGAGGGTGAAATGATTCATCTCCTCTATTATTTCACACAAGTGTGTTGATCTGGTTTATGCAGGAATTACCTTCTCTAAATCCTGCTTGTACTTTTCTCAGCCATGAGTTGACTCTCTTTTTTTTATCAAAAACTAATTACAGGAAGGAATTTTTCCATATTACAACCTGAGCTCAGAAGAACTACTGTGTCAAACCACTGCCCACAAGAACTACTGTGACATATGAAACTATCGTGTTGTGTGTAAAGGAAACAGAAACCTACGAAGGGAAAGTATCGTGTCGGATAGTTATCTCAGATTTTTGGGTCAGTGGCGAACATCAAACCATTATGATGACCTTCTATAGTGGGGTACTAGTCCTCCTCTGGAACGCAGGACAGCAGGCATGGAGTCTACAGGTCTACGCCTGGAGCGCCTACAGGTTTCGATCTCACTAGGGACAAAACATTTTCCCCACACGTACTATTTAGAAATTTTGAGGGTGTTGTAACATATTTAACGTAGTTTTTACGCGACTTTATCGATATTTTTCAGTTCCTTCTACGATAATTTTCCAGGTCTTAATAAATATTGACATTTCCCATCTCTCCTAAGTGGAGCATAGGGCATCAATGAACTTCCGCCACCGGACTCTGTTCTGCGCCCCTGTCTTGATCTCAATCAAGGTCTTCCCTCCTTTCTCGGTCCCTTCTGCTATTACACTCTTTCTCCAAGTATTCCTTAGTCTGCCTCTTCTCCTGATATCTTGTGGGTTCCATACCACAGTTTGTCGTGCCACATTGTCTTTACCACGCGGTAATGTATGCCCAATACACTTCCATTTCTTTCGACGTACTTCAGTATCAGTGGGTGTTTGATGGGTTCTTCTCCACAGTTCTTCATGTAGATTACTTGTGGCAACCATATCCTCAAAATATTCCTCAAACTGCAGTTCACAAAATAGTTGTAGTCTGCTAGTCAGCTGTTTGTTAGTTTTCCATAGAGCAGTACTGACTTGACATTTGTATTGAAAATGCGTAATTTTGCGTAGGTGTTAAATTCCCTTGATTTCCAGATTGATCTCAGCATTGAAAATACCTCTTGCTCCTTTAGCCTTATTTATTACGTGTCCTATATCCTCGCTAGTACCTACCTTCCCAGGTAGCAAAACTCCATAACTTGCTCGAACACGGGGTTTCCTAAAAATAACTTATTACAGCACATATTTTCCATGTCCTCAAACATGCCTGTCAATCCCCATTGATTCATTGCGATTCATTGCCTTCTGCATCACAAAATCCACCATCATCAGAAATATAATAGGTGGCAGCAAACATCTTTGCTTAACTTCATGATGACGTAAAACTTGACATTTGTAGTTCTCATACATTTATTGGGTTATCTTTAAAATTATCTTAAGGATCCCAAGCTCTTTCATGACTTTCCACATCTTCTTCCTCAATACACTAACAAACGCCTTTTCAAAGTCTACAAGGAGTAGATGCAATGACGATCGCAGCCCCGTAGATTGTTCTGTAATTATTTGCAGTGTGTTGATCTGGTCTATGCAGGAATTACCTTCTCTAAATCCTGCTTGTACTTTTCTCAGCCATGAGTTGACTCTCTTTTTTTTATCAAAAACAATGTTCAAATGTTTGTAAAGCTTATGAGACTTAACTGCGGAGTCATCAGTCCCTAAACTTACAAACTACTTATGAACTAACTTATACTAAAGACAGCACAAGCATCCATGCCCGAGGGGGATTCGAACCCTCGATAGGAACGGCCTCGCGTATCGGAGCATAGCACCTCAATGCGCTCGGCCTTTCCGCCGCGGCTCTTTTTTATCCTTTCTAGAATTAGTCTTGAGCGTCCCTTACTTGGTACTGAAAGGAGGGTAATCCCTTTCCAGTTATCGCATTCAAATAAATCTCCTTTCTTCAGAAGCTTAATCTTCCAATCTGTGAGGATCTTCTCTTCTTCCCCAATCTTTTTGAAAAGTGGGAACCGAATCTCGAGCGAAGTACTCACATCCACTTTCAAGGCCTCCGGTGTGATGTTGTCCATACCTGCCGCTTTACCATTCTTTAGTTGCTGAATGGCCCTTTGTATCTCTATTCTTGATGGTTGCTAGAAACAAAAAAGTTTTGTGTAGAGCAAAGTATAGAAGCATTTGCCACTGAACTTAAACTAAATGACGGCACTTTCATAACTGTAACAGTGTATAAGTTCCCGTCAGGGAATTTTCAGCTTTTTCTACAAAAACTTGTGTGCATTCTTGTGCTATCTGTCAGACAGAGGGAAGCAAATTATCAGTTTTGGGGATTTCAATGTTGATTCACCGAAAGAGTGTAATAGGAAAAATGACCTTGTAGTATTACTCAGAACTTTTAAATTAAGCTCCATTATTGATTTTCCTGTTCGGATAACAAAGAGCAGCCTACAGCAACTAGACTGGGATGATACAAATTGTTTCCCCAAGAAAGTAGTTAAGCAAAATTCTAAGAAAACATGTAATATGAAGGGTCCAGGGAAAAAACCAGGTAAGTCCATTTTTCTCTCGAAATGAGTTAGAGATGCCATTCGATTCTCCATCGATAGGGCTATCTGTTAGCAGCATGAAACAGGGCATAAACCAGCTTAGTCACGGATTTATTTGCCCTTAAAGTTTTGGCGTACAGGAAAAGAAGCAGGTAAGTCCACAGAATCAGCGAAAAAACCAGGTAAGTCCACTGCATCTCAACAGATGGCCGTGCGCACACCAGACTTTCGCGCCATTATATCTTTGACATTGCATTGTTGCAGGTGTTCCTTTTTTTTTACACTGTGTTTCTGAGTGTGATTTGTTATTGCGGCGCTGTTTAATAAATCGTTCTGTGCTGTGCTGTGCTGTGCTGTGCCGTGATGTCGACATTAGTAAATGAAGACGATGGAATTCCACAACATGAACCTAAGAAGCGAAGGAAAACTGGCCGAATTGCTGATGTTGGTAAGAAATTAAGGCTAAGTTCACATGAAATCGGGGAGACGTGCAAATGTTCCCGTCTTAAATGCTTTGAAGTCACCACTGAAGCAGAAAGAGCTGAAATACTACGCAAATTCAACAGTCTAGAATCACACAATGATCAGAATGCATATTTAGCAGGTTTAATAACAGTTCTGTGCGTCAACAGAAGGCGACCACGTCAGACAGAAGAAATCGCGAAATTACGAGATGCTGCATTTGCATACAGAGTCAGAATTCCCGTAGGGTGTGACAATAAGTGTGATGTACCAGTTTGTGCAAAAGCGTTTTGTGCAATACATGGTATCACAAAAAACAAATTGGAATATATACAGAAGAGCTTGAAACTAACTGGTTCTGCACCGCAAGACAAGAGGGGTAAACACACACATCTTCACAGGAAGCTTGACGAATCTACAAGATCGTTGGTATACAGTCATATAAGCAGTTTTAAAGGTCGACGAAGCCATTACAGCTTAAAAGATTCAAGAAAGACTTATTTGCCAGAAGATTTGAATATCAAGAGAATGTTTCTGATGTTTAAGGAACTTCATCCTACTTCCCATCTTTCCTATGAAACCTATAGATGCATTATGAACACGGATTTCAACATATCCTTCGGATACCCACGTAGTGACACGTGCACTCATTGTGATGAATTCTCAGCCAAACTTAAAGCACTCTCCCCAGAGAAAGATAAAGAAGAAATTAAGAAGTTAACAACCATGAATGTCGTTCACAAAAGAAAAGCCGAAACATTCTACCAACGCAAACGAGATGCAAGGCATAAAGCTATGAAAACCAAGAAGATGGAAGCAATTTGTATGGATTTTGCTAAAAATGTGTCGTTACCAAACATAACTACGAACGATGTGTATTATAAGCGTCAATTATCAATGTATTCTTTCAACATTAACATTCTCTCCACGGGGCAGTCAGTTTTCTATGAGTACCATGAAGGTATTGCCAAGAAAGGTCCTAACGAGGTAGCGTCTTTCCTGTTTCATTTCGTTATGAATTACCTCGATAACAATGTTGAAGAGCTTCAAGTGTTCTGTGATTCTGCTGGAGGGCAAAACAAGAATTTCACAATTTTCCGCTTCTTGCACTATCTCGTTCATAATAACATTCATGGATTGAGAAATATCAAGATCACATTTCCAGAACGAGGTCATTCCTACATGGAATGTGATAGGAATGTTGGTCTGTGGGATTTGAAACGAAGGATGGAAACCCCAGACGATTTCATGAGTATGATTGAAAATTCGAGAATGAAACCATCACCCTTCATTGTGGAGAAAGTTTCTCAGGAAATGGTATATGATTGGAAATACTTCTTAAATCAGAAATATGTACCAAAATGTCCATTTAAGATTCAACCAGTGAAGGAAATTGAGACTTCGTCCAATCATCCTCGCCTGATGAACTGGAGAGACACTTATAATGGTCACATGGTATCCAGCATCATAAGGAAGCCTGACAGAGTTCCATCAAATCAGAAGGCTGGAGAGTTCGAGCTACCCTCTTTGTCCTACACAGGTAATTGCAACATGACTTATTAATGCTACTCTTAAAATTTTTATTTACTATTGCTTATGTGTAAAAATATGTAACAAAATTCTCCATTGTCTGCAGGTCACTTACGTATTTCTAGAGCAAAGCACAATGATTTAATGAGCCTCATGAAGTTCTGCGGTCCAGCAGCAGTGGAATTTTTTCATTCATTGCCTCATGATTGATAACTTGGAACAGATCTGTGAGTTTCCATAATAATAATAATAAAATTGTAATTGATGATAATAGCATTAGAAATGATAATTATAATATTATAAACAATAAGAGTAATGTTAGAAATTACAATAATAATAATAAATGAAATGACATTAAAACATTCGTTCATACACGGGAAAGGAATAGCTGACTCATATGCTCCGTTCTCTTTCTGTTTCAGGGACTTACCTGGTTTCTTTCCTGAAAAGTTTGTAGTTTGAGTAAATTTTTTAATTTATTTTCATGCTGTCAATCTTGAGCACCATAGAAACAGTCTTATTTTGTTCTCTATATTCAGGACTTCAATGTTTTATATGGTTTGAAAACATTAGTTTGTATGAGATGTACTTATTACGTTTTAAAATTAAAAAATCGTTTTCTGAGTTTCATTGAAATTGTGACTTACCTGGTTCTTTCCCTGGACCCTTCATATATCATGGTTAAACAAAGGAATAAGAATATCTTGCAACCGTAAAGGTAACTGTATCTAACGGCAAGAGGGAATTTTGATCCAGAAATTGTTCATTATTATAAAAATTATTGTGCAATACTAAGAAGAGTTATTAAAAAGTACAGAAGCATGTGTATCACGTCTGAGAACAGTACCTCTAATAATAAAATTAAAACTATTTGGAATATTATTGAAAGGGAAACAGGGCAACCCAAAGCACAGGAAGACTGTATTACCATAAACTAAGTGATAAGTGTACTAAAAATAAATCAGAAATGGAAACAACTTTCGATAATCATTTTCTAAATGTTGTGGACAAAATAGGATCTAGATGTTCCTTAGAAGAAGCCAGGCTACTAATAGAAAGGGCCATACCTACACAGTTTAATACAATTGTAATTCCACCAACCTCTCCCCTTGAAATCATTAAAATAATAAACTCATCGAAAAGTAAAAGCTCTTACGTAATTGATAGCATTTCCAGCCGGGTACTTGTTCCCCACAGATAAGTAGGATTCTTAGTCTCTTATGTAATAGCTCTCTGAAGCAAGGTGTTTTACCTGATGACTGAAATATGCCATTGTCAAACCATTGCATAAAAAAGGGAACACATCAGATGTTAACAACTACCGCCCAATCTCTCTTCTGATAGCTTTATCGAAAATTTTTGAGAACGTAATGTATTCAAGAGTAGCCTCCCATATTTGTAAAAACAAAGTACTAACCAAATATCAGTTTGGCTTTCAGAAAGGCTTTTCAACCGAAAATGCTATATATGCCTTCAGCGAATCTCTGAATAACAGGAAATCACCCACTGGTACTTTTGTGATCTTACAAAGGCCTTTTTTAGATAAGCTTGATCATTATGGTTTGATGGGGGCAGTGCACAAATGGTTTAATTCATACGTAACTGGGAGAATGCAGGAAGTTGAAATAAATAGTTCATGTAATGTCAAAACATCAGCCGATTTTTCAATCTGGGGGACTATGAAGGATGGTGTGCCACAGGGTTCGGTCTTAGATCCTTTACTGTTCTTGATATACGTAAATGACTTGCCATTCTACATTGATGAAGATGCAAATTTAGTTCTTTTTGCTGATGATACAAATATAGTAATCACACCCAAAAAAGAAGAGCTAAGTGACGTAATCGTAAATATTGTTTTTAACAAAATTATGAAGTGGTTCTCTGCAAACGGACTCTCATTAAATTTTGATAAAACACAGTATATACAGTTCTGTACAGTAAATGGCACAACTCCAGTAATAAATATAGACTGAACGGAAGTCCGTAACTAAGGTAGATTTTTGAACAATTCTTGGTATGTGCATTGATTAGATATTAAACTGGAAGCAACACATAGGCGGTCTGCTGAAACGTTTGAGTTCAGCTTCGTATGCTGTTAGGGTTATTGCAAATTTTGGCGATAAGAAACTCAGTACATTACCTTACTCTGCCTATTTTCAGTCACTGCTTTCGTATGGCATCATATTCTGGGGTAATTCATCATTGAGTAAAAAGGTATTCATTGCACAAAAGCGTGTAATCAGAATAATTGCTGGAGCCCACCCACGATCATCCTGCAGACATCTATTTAAAAATTTAGGTTTCCTCACAGTATATATATATATATTCACTTATGAAAATTGTTGTTAATAATCCAACCCAGTTCAAAAGTAATAGCAGTGTGAACAGATATAACATCAGGAGAAAAGATAATCTTCACTATGTAGGGCTAAATCTGAGTTTGTCACAGAAAGGGGTAAATGATGCTGCCACAAAATCCTTTGGTCACCTACCAAGCAGCTTCAGAAGTCTGATAGATAGCCTTATAGCATTTAAAAGTAAACTGTAATGTAAAGTCTTTTACAGACACTCTTCATTAACCTGACTCGTTCCACATCATTACGAAGTGTCATATTCATGATCTATGGAACAAGTATCAATCTAATATGGGATTATTTGAGCTACGAATAATCATCTACACTACACCTCTCGTCGTGTATAAACGGCCTACTCTTTTCAGAGACTTATTAATGATACTGAAATATCGATCACATGACCTGTAGCTGTGCCCTCATACTTGGGAAAGAGGGTTAATTTTTTTTTAATAATGTGTATCTATGAGCATACAAAAAATATATTTGGAGACGGCATGATTCTTATTTTGGTCGCCGCAATCATTAGAATAAATATGCAGTTCTAAAGCATCTGCGGGGACATAACCCGTGAGAAATGAACATACATCATAGGAGCATTCTTTTTCATCCCCTTGATGATGTATTTTGGCAGTAAACTCTTGGCAAAAACATTGACATCAATTTGACATAAGTAGTACGTTTCCTTACAGTTAAGTTTTGCACATAATCTAGGCACATGCCATGAATGTGCAATCAACGTGAGGCTGGCCAGATTTCAGGTTGAATTGTGTTTTGAAGCACTGATAGTACAATGTGAGGCCTGTTTTAACAGTTGAGTGTTTCAATTTAAACATGCTATATAATTCTTTCACGATATCCTATCATCAAAATATATAATGACAGAAACAGAATAATAGTTGTCATGCAGTGTTAAACTCTCAATGTGCTCTTTAACAAGCAGTATTGTTTCTAGTGGAAAGCAAACTGTTTGGGGCTCTTCCATCGTAAGTCCTTTGGACTTCAACGAAGTACCGTACTCGAAGTCTCTAAAGTCGTCGCACTCAACGTAAAATGAATATAATGCTTCCAGGCATACCTCTATCTGGTTTCCACTCACCATTACACGGTATTTCAACGTGAATGTCACTGCTCGTGTATTACCTTCCGCTGGTTTATGACGCCGGTTAACAAGATGACTATCAATGAGACCTAATAATGCGTCTTCTTGATCCTTGTAGCCTATAAATTGATAATATTTCACCTGCAGGCAGTTTCTGCATATATTTCTTCTCGCGCCTGGGCTGTAAGAGAATAAAACAGGCTTATATAGCTCGTAAATTAATGTCATTTCCCAACTTCACTAGCAAGGTCGGACAAATATTCTGTGTACTAGATTGGGTACGTAAACGTTTTAGTATAGTCTACGTGCAATCAGGACCAACAGTTTTTGCTGGTATTCTTATCCCTTTTCCATTGATGTAGGCCTATTCCAAGCCTTTGGTCTGACGTTGTTTTCTAATATTCTACATAAACACACTCATCATTAGTTACTGTCACATTGTGAATTTGAGACATGATAAAACATATAGTTTCTGTATAACGACAAATAACTGAATATTTCAGTGCACAAAATAATGCAGTCAAACAGTCAAATCACCTCAAAAAAAAAAGAGTAGCGCACTGCTAATCGAAATACACGTAGTGTCTCTGTGTGTATTGCGTAAGGTAGGTTTTCATTCCGGACTAATGCCAAATACGAAAAAAATTGACTGATGTCCGATCTTTGTGAAAAAATTCGTTTATTTAAAGCTCATTTATCTGCCGGTATCTATTACGGACTATGTTCACAAGAAGTAAGGTTAAAAACAGATTAGTAAAAGCGTTCTACATTATCGTTTATTGCTAGTACAACATACAAGCTATTATAACACGAACACAATTAACAGTCAACACTACATTTCAAATAATAACAATTTTCTTTTTTTTTTTTTTTTTTTTTTTTTTGCTGAAAACAAACTATCTGTTTTTGTTCTAATAATTTTTGCTTATTTAAGAACTTTTTTCGGCTTATTAGGCCATCTTCAGCTAAACATTTGACACGTGTCGACAAGAAACGCTAGTGCTTATTGTGACGTTACAGATACAGGGGGAAACTGATTGTTTCCATGTGAAAGGCGGGTTTTGTTAGGCTGTTGGGTTCCCCAGCCAGTCCGCTAAGAGTTTGGACCTAGTGAATGGAATACAGGTAGAGAAATCCTAATCTGCTCGGAAACAGGAAACGAAGGCCTTGGATGAGCGAGGGCGGCTATTCGAGATTGCAACTGAAATACACTATAGCCACACACATTATTCTAAAAATCCATATAAAATCAGGGAATGATTATACGGCAAATATAATTATACGAATGGATTCAGTAGACTTGGGAGAATCGAACGCCGTAATTACAATTTCAATATTCCTTACAGATAAAAAGCCGATAAATTTCAGTACTATAAGACTTATATTTACAATTATTGACACATAGTGTTTATCAGTAACTAAGAAGCAAATAGGAAGCATTGCACCACGCTATCTATCTTAAAAACGCACCACGTTATTTCCGTATTCTTTCAATAAACTTTATTTTACTCTCTTGTTCTGCTTTTCGTTGAGGTAGTAATATTCTTGTGTCAGATTCCACCACACAGAAACACAAAACATGAAACCAGCAAAGCGCATTACACTTACATATGTATTTTATTATATTTAATATCATTCTTAGTAACGTTCGTTTCATGTTGTAGACGGCCTCTTAAATATTTCATGGCCGACTGAAAATAATAGATATGCAGCAGATAATTTATAAATAAACAATTATATGTATTTGTGGACAAGAAATGAATATATTTGCATAAAAAGCCTTGATAAAGTAAATATTAATTGATAACTATATTTCGACGGCGGCAGTATATTTGAACAGTGAGACGCCACACTTAATAGCTACCTGAGCAAAGAGCTTCAGTCTCGACCGATTTTAGTATTGTTAAGTATGTATTTGTTTGTTAAATGTAAACAACATTTGTAGGGAGGGGGTCAAAGCATTTAATTCTTTTATATTCGAATGTATATTTTGGAAGGGAAATTGTATTTTAAAGATGAGGCGATAGAATGCGCGGAAGGATACAATTTTGGGAGCAGGTCGAGCACGCTTTCAAGCGCTTAGGAAGGACATGACTAGATTACTTGGACATGGTGGTGAGAGGTTGTGATTGGGCGGTTTGAAGCCGCGTTACGAACTTTGAAGAGATAGCCATGTGCGGACTTAGAAATTTACGGGACCATGACTGCACAACTTTGTCTCTGGTTAAAAAGTGGTAAACTATGGACGGTAATAGAGCTGTGGAACTGTGATAATTCAGCTATCGTGTACCCGTGTGATAACATACTGTGTTTCATAACAAATACTGAAATTAATCGCTATTAATTTGGAACTGATATGTTCGATGCATTTCATTAATTTACGAGTGATAATTTGCAACTTTTACTCTCAAGTGCGTGTGATACTTATTGTGGCTCTCACGAACAATAGTTGGGGAAATATCCAGTTATTTACCGATGTATAAAGTAGGACCAACTCCGCATTTCATATCCAAAATGAGTACTAAATTTCATTTATAAAGAATTTCTTCGTGAGTGAATCACTTCATTATCTTAGAATCCATTTTGTTGGTTATTCAGAGGTTTAATTTATGTTTGTTACAATATATTTTCACGTAATCATATGCAGACTGATAGACTGGCTAAACTACAGATTAATTACTTACCTTCTTTAAACATATTGGGTAGTTGTTTAGTGCATAGAAGGTGACATACATAACAGAACAGAGACAACGAGCCATAAACCTTTTACTACCATAAGTTATGTATTGCCCATTTCTTATTGGTGAGCACCTATAGGAAGGTCGCCAAATAATGTTAAATAAAGCTACACCACACAAAACTCTTGCTCTTTGGTAAATGACATTAGTTGAAGTTTTCACATTCGTATTTGGCCTTCTACGCTTATGCCCTGCGATAAATGTCTTCTAATTCAGAATTGTACACAGTGAAACAGGTTACAGACTTAGTATAATTTTATTCTAAGCTACGCTAAAATTATTGAAGTTGTGCCATATATTGAGATCGTTACTTTTGGTGTGCTTTAAATATATATTTTACACTGTATTTACGACTGCTTCTTGGATGACATTTGACATGGTATATATATGATATAAATGGCCTTCGTAATATTTTTTCATCTAATTTAGAATGAGACAAAGTGAAACACTTTACATACTTAATATTCTCCATTAAATGCTACGGTACAATTATGGAGGTTGTGACATGATGAGATTATCAATTTTGGTTGCATTAGACACGTTATTTACACTGTGTTTACATTACTTATTGGACAACTTATGATACGGTTTCCCTATTTAAATTACATTGCAATTTCTTATAGGTACTGTTTGGTGCTGAAGTCTGCAAGGCAAACAAGGTAGTAAAGGGAACTGTTGGAGTTTCATGTAGCGATGTGAAAGAGTGGTTTGTGGCAGATGGCTGGCTAACTAGATTATGTGAAGCTTAATAATGGAGATGTGTTCTCCTGTAATTGGTCATTTAGAAGTAGACTGTGATTTTTGGCTAAATATTTGTTTATTTACAGTGCTTCCAACAGGTTCAGTTCCTTATCTTTATTGGCTATATCTAGTACTTTTGATGTGCGTCAGAACACATAAGGCATTCTTTCGTTTCTTCCGTTTTTTCGTTAGTTATAAATACGCCGTAAACAGACATCATTTAGGAGATGTCTGTCTGTCCTGTCTCAGAATGTTCAAATGTTTGTCAGTCTTTGGGACTTAACTGCTTGGTTATTAGTTCCTAGCTTACAAACTACTTAATCTAAATTAAACTAAACTGAGGACAACACATACACCCACGCCACAGGGAGGACTCGAACCTCTGACGGCAAACGGCCGCTCGCATCGCAGCACGGCGCCTCAGTGCGCACGGCTGTTCCGCCGCGGCTCTCTAAGAATGCAAAAGAAAGCTTCAACAGCTGCATATGTGAGCGAATATTCAAAACTGTTCTATACCTTCACAGTCCTAAGTTAAAAAGTTCGTAAATCTTTTCTGCCATTTACAAAAAACATGAATTTTCTTGATTCAGGTACAATTTTCTGCTAAATAAATGAATTAGAACTCACTAGAATTGGCACAGTCATTATAAATGACCACCTAGACCTTCCTCCCCTACTATTTTCTGAAAAATATATAACAAATACATAACATGTTATAACTCATCTGTAATATTTGGGCTAATTTTTTAAACATATGTATTGTAATAAAATAACTTATGTACATTTTTCAGCATCACAGGTGGAAATTACCAGAATGTTATCTGTAGACCAACTTTCTTTTTTTTTTGTTGCACCTCAGGGAAAGAGTTCCGTTATTTTACTGTTATGCTTATTGTTGTGAAGACCAGAATGCAATAAATATCTCAATTATTTTCAGGAAAATTATTCAACTAATAAACATAATTGTGCGTACAAAGTTTGAGCTACCTCTTATTTGTACATCACTGCTAACTAGAATATGGGTTAAGGAAAGGCAAAACTTTTGACAAAGTCGACTGGAATACGTTCTTTGAAACTCTTTACTTTGTACTTGGAATATATAGGCAAAGAAAAAGCACTATTCAACTTGTACATAAGCCAGGCGGCAGTTATAACAGTCGAAGAGGATGAAAGGAACACAGTGATGTGGAAGGAACTAAGAAAGAGTTGTAGCCTCTCCCCAGTGTACTCAATATTTACATTGAGCAAGCTGTGAAGGAAACCAAGGAGAAATTTGGAGAAGGTATTTAAGTTCAGGGAGAAGAAATAAAAACCTCGTGGTGTGCCGAAGACATTGTAATTTGGTCAGAGACAGCAGAGTACCTAGAAGAGCAATTGGAGGAAATGAACAGTGTCTTGAAACGAGGATATAAGTTGAACATCAACAAGAGCAAAACAAGGGTAATAGAATGTATTCTAAGAAAATGAGGAAATGCTCAAGGAATTAGAAGAGGTAACGAGACGATGAAAGTAGTAGATGAGTTTTGTTATTTCAAAAGCAAAATAACGTCTGATGGGCGAAGTAAAGCAAATATAAAATGCAGAAAGGTGATGCAAAGAAAAGCATATGTGAATAAGATAAATTTGTTAAAATCCAATATTTATTTAAATTTTAGGAAATCCATTCTGAAATCTTCTGTCTGGAGTGTAGCTTTGTACGAGAATGAAACGTGGACAGATTATAGAATCTTTTGAAATTTGGTGAAGATTATATGGGTAGTTCGCGTAACTAATGAGGAAGTACTCAACAAAATAGGAAAGCTGTATCAAACCAGTCTTTCTACTGAACAGCACAACAACCATACTGTAAGGGAGAAAATATACTAAAAAGCAATCTATTCAGAGGCGTATTCCCTTAACTGCTCACAACGCGACTCTAAATGGGCGAAGAAACGAAATAGAGTGCAAAGTACGATGACGATATAAAGCTAGCTATCAATGAGACAAGCTCTGAATCCAGTAACTTCCCGTGTTATCGTTAGTCAGACACATCATCTGATCGGCCCAAGACGTTTATCTGCTATCCTTGAAGCGCAGAGCACGACAGCTGTGTGTTCTTCGACTGTTACTTCAGTTTTGCTTGGTTTTTGCAATATGAAAGTATTTGTAGTTTCATAACAGAACGAGAAAATACTACCTGTCGTTACATTATAATCCAAGAAGAGTCTTTTTTCGTTCATTTTCCTTTTGGTCTCTCAAAACATTTCCTCGAGCCGAGCCACACCCTGAAACCGGTTTATTGCTTAACACATTACCACCCATTCATGGAAATTATCTGTTTCCATCTGCATCTTAAATTAAACGCCGGATCTGAACAGGAGCGAAAACGTCTTCATCCTGCATCTCCTTACGAAGGCATTTCGTTTCGACGGCCGAGGCTGTCAACACCTTCTGGTTTCCTTACAATACTCAGTCATGGCCACAGCATCTCAACATCTGCAGCAAAAGTATTCGGTTTTTCCGTTACCATCGATTCACAAAAAGTGATAGCGCAGCTAGCGTAAATAATTGCCATAAGAAAGAAATCATTTAGAGAGGGTGAAGTTGTTTTCGCAATAGGCATTTTCTAACACGCGCTGGGATACGATAATGAATATGATGATGACACGTTGAGTCTTGTTTATCGTTAAACAAGGTATAATAGCTGTATTCTGTCCTTCACCTTGGATTACCATATCAAACGAATGATGTAGGCGTGGTGACGTAATCAATTAAATTGGCTTTAATTGCTCCAGGTGTTCCCGAGTTATTCTCTATAGCACGGTTTTTCCACCCCATTCAGCCATAAGTGTGTTACGGTCAGAGTAACGTTTTCTACACCAGAGTCTACATTCATACTCCGGAAGCAACCCCACGGTGTGTGGCGGAGAGTACTTTTTCGTCCATTGTCACATCCTCCTCATATCCCGGTCCCGTATGGTTGGAGGATAAAACGATTGCCGGTATGCTTCTGCCTGCCCCCTTGGGAACTTTAGCGAGATTTACGTAGGAGGAAGCAATAGATCAGTCGACACTTCGAGAAAAGTACGCTCTCGGAACTTTGACAGAAGCCTGTACCGCGATACAGAACGTCTCTCTTGCAACGTCTGCTAGTTTCATGATCATCTCTGTAAATCCGTAAAGAAGCGTGTTGCTCTCCGTTGAATCCTTCCTATGTTTTCTGTCAACCACGACTGTTACGGACATACCTGGCGCGGAAATATGGACTAAGGAAGGTCCATGATTTTGGGAAGGGGGGGGAGAGGGGGATATTGTGATCTCCTAAGAGCGCTGTTTATTCTTCCAGTTGTGCTTCGAGGGGGGAGCACCTCCCAGTCATTTTCCTCTTATACGATGGCACTTTTATTGCATCGTTTTTGACGAACGGTGTTCGTTTCCTAATTCCTGGAGCATTCTACTAAGGACAGGGGACGGTGAATCAAAAAACTAGTGCACTTTGGTACTGCTGCCAGCACGCCTCGAGATAAAACTGATCTGGAGGGCCCCTCCTGCAGCCCCAAAGGCTCCGCACCACAGAGTCTGTGAAGGTACGCGCGATCTGTGCAAAAGCTATACAAAGCTAGCACATCCAGAATATTCTAAACAGTACACCACACCCGATTTTACCTTTCCTGAAATCAGGTTAATTCCTGAAATTCCCAACAATTTTCGAAAACCCCGCAGATTTTCGCATTTCCTACTGTTTATATAATTGTTTAAGCTTGCATTGCTCATGTACAGAGGCTAGGCAATTGCTTAAACTTGCAATCTTAAAGGTTTTTAATAGTAGGAGGGTGCACTCGGTATGTCGACACAAGAGGACGGATTTAAATCACCGGACGGGACATCCTGCCAATTTCCATGCAAGGGACAAGAGGGAGCAGAAGGGGCGGGATGGGGATGGGTAACAATATGTGGGAAGGGGAAGCTGTTTGCATATCAATTTGACATTACAAGCTGCGTAGCTCTCTCATTGTTTTCCTACTCAAAAAGTTATTCAGCTCTGTTTGGCTGACAAATGTTTGTAAATCTAATGGACCAAACTGCGTGGTCATCAGCCCGTAGCTTACAAAATACTTAAAATAAGGTAAACTAACCCAAGGACAACACACCCATGCTGCAGTGAGGACTCGTACCTCCGACGACGAGCAACCGTGCGCTCCGCAGCGAGACGAGTTAGACAAAATGTTCAAATGTTTGTTAAGATTATGGGACTTAACTACGGGGTCATCAGTCCCTAAACTTACAAACTACTTATCAACTACCATATTCTAAGGACGGCACAAATATCCATGCCCGAGGGGGGATTCGAATCCCCGACCGTAGTGGCCGTGCAGACCGTGATTGGAGCGCCTCAGTCCCCTCGGCCACCGCGGCCGGAACGAGTTAGACCGCTCGGCTACTCCACCGTTGGATATAATGTCGAATCCTGTCTAGTCGGTGTGTCAGATCGTGAAAATCTCTAGCTACTGTAAGAGCCCTGCGTAATCTTACAAAATTTGAGAAGAGTTTCGTAGATCGGAGAGTCGGATGACAAGACGGATAATAAACTTTTTAACACTCTCAACATTGCCCTCTGTGAACTGAGAGATCTTTTCAATGAAATTGCAAAATGCAGAATGTGGTAGCAATATGATTCTTGGATTATTGAAGAGGGAAACTAAGTATGTTAGACGAAAACTTTTTTTATTTTAGAATACGCTATATGGACAAAAGGTAAAATTTTTCTCTCTGTCGCAATATACCTTACAGTATCTACTTGTATTCACCTTATTTGTACGATGTGGAAATTTTTCTGAAAATGCCGTGCAAACGTCCTTTCAATTTGTAAGGATATACTTGAGAACAGCCGGCCGCAGTGGCCGAGCAGTCTGCGGCGCGCCATCACAGTGTCCATGGCCTCTACGGTCGGGGCTTCGAATCCCCCTCGTGCACGGATGTTTGAGTCGTCTTTAGTATAAGGCAGTTCATAAGTATTTTGTAAGTTTAGGGACTGATGACCCCGCATTTAAGTCCCTTAAGCTTAACAAACATTTGAACATTTGAACTTGAACTTGAGAACAAATGGTCCCTACCTCCGTCTACATGAAATAAATACGTATATCAACATTCAAACGAGACAAATGGAAATGAAGTAGTGAACACAGCTTACAGTAAAAAAATTCAGGACCAAATAACTCACTTTAGAGAAAACTGGAACAGACGCGTAGCTGAATCATCCCCCCATACTTTCGTGTATAGAGCATGAATACCCCACGTTAGTACCTTCAGTTAATGACCCTGGATCCACATACGAAATATGTAAAACATCAGACTAAGTTCGCTTCGTATGTGCCATTTTTACCTTCGTAAACGCGCGCAGTTGGACTACAAAACACTCGGATCTTGTACTACTCTCGGCTGCCGTTAGGTTAAGTTAGTCGCTAAATACTGACCACTGGCTAAATTACAATGAACTACCTTTACACCAAGTGAGTAAACGGATTCCGCGGTCGGCAGAAGCGCCCTTACGCCATACGGGCAACGCGAGGTTGAGCCTGCCCGTATGACGTACGAGCTTCGTGCTCAAAGTGTTACAAGAAAAGAAAGTTCAAAGCTGCCATCACGCCCTAGCAAAATACATCATTACTAAACTCATTACAGTGACTTTGTAAAATCGGCTGCAAGCCGAATAAGAAAATGTCCAGTTCAGGACACCGGAGGAACAACCACAGCAATCAAATCAACACAACAAGGAACAAGGGAATGCAACGCAGTTGATCACGCATCCATCAGACTTTTAGGCACGGCACTAACATAGCTGCCTCTCGTCATGTCCGGCTCGGTGATTGGGAAGGGGACTGGGGGATGGAAAGAGGACAACCGTTCCAACACCTAGGGCGACAAGTTTTAAGAGAGGGCAAAATTCAAAATTTTTATTTGGTCCAGAAAGGATAATGAATGTCTTGCAGATGTGACAAAATATGAGACTATGTAGGAAATACAAATATTTATATACAAAAATGAACAGGGTTACGTTAGTCTCGTTAAAATTCAGAATTGGCTTGCCGGATTTGAATAATTTTTGTTCGCTTTAATACAAGGGTGGTTTAGAAGAAAAAGAATAGGGAAAACCCAAAGGAATAGCTGAAAAATAGAAAAAATAGGGAAAAACCAAAGGAACAGCAGAAAAATCGAAAAAAATGTGACAGTATGATGCCCTCACAGTTTCAATTACTTCTAAAGCAGTTATTCTGGTCTTCAGAACGAATACTGGTTTGAAGCAGCTCTCCATACCTCTGTAGAAAGACTCTTCATTTCTGAATATCAACGACAACCCACATTCATTTGAATGTGCTAATTTTATTCGTCTCTTGGTATCCCTCTACGATTCTTACCCCCACCCTCACCCCAAAATTCCCTCCAATACTGAACTGACGATTGCTTCATGTCTAAGAAGATCACCGTTTACTCAAGATACTCCAAAATTTCATTTCTCCTCAATTCCGTTCAGTACCTACTCATTAGCTACGCGATCTATCCAACTAATCCTCAGCATTATTCAGCAGTACCAAATTTCAAAAGCTTCTATCCTCCTCTTGTCTGATCTGCTTATCGTCCATGTTTCACTTCCGAACAAGGCTACACTCCAAAGAGAATTCTTGAGAAAAGAGTTCCTAACACTTAAATCGGTATGTGATGTCAATAAATTTCTCTTCTTCAGATATGCTTTCCTCCCTACAGCCATTTTTCGCTTTATATTTTCTCTACTTGGGCTATCATAATTAATTTTATTGCCCACGTAGCAAAATTTATCTACTACTTTCATTAATTCCTTCAGCTTCGCTATATTTTATTAAACTACACTCCACAACCCTTTTCTTACTCTAATTAAATGTCCATCTTATACCCTCTTTTCAGGACTGTCCATTTCGTTCAATTGCTCCTCCAGGTTCTTTGCCGCCTCCAACAAAATTAAAATATCATCGGCAACCCATAAACTCTTTAATTCATCTCCCTTAACACCAAATCCGATTAAACATTCCTTTTGCTTTCCTTCAGTTTTCTCAATGTACAGATTGAATAACATTGGAGAAAGACTACAACCGTGCCTTACTTCCTTCGCAAACACTACTTCTCTTTTCGACTCTTGTAACTGCTCTCAGGTTTCCATACAAGCTGTATTTAACTTCCATTCTCTATATTTTACACCCACTACCTTCATATCAAAAGCTTTCCCAAAATCTACAAAAACTATACATGTCTGGTTTCATTTTCTTAATCTACATCTCAAGATACGTCGTAATGAAAGTATCGCTTCACCTGTTCCCAAATTTCTCCTAAATGCAAATTGATCTTCTCAGAGGTCCGACTCCACCAATTTTTATACTCTTCTGCAAATAATTTGTGTAAGTCTTTTACAAGCACTAAATTGATAGTCATGGTATTTCAGGCCGTCTGCACCTGCTTTCTTTGGAATTGGAATTATTACATTCTCCTTGATGTCTGTAACACATTTTGCACACTAGGTAGAATAGTTTCATTCTGAATAGCTCTGCAAACGCTGTCAGATCTTCGCAGGGAATATCATCTACTCCAAGGACTTTAAATTACTTAGCTCTTTCATTGCTTCTCGCCGTATCACATTCCTACCTCATCCTCATCCACTTCCTCTATCCTTTATCATTTCGCTTCTTTGTTTAGTACTGGCACTCCATCTAAGTTCTTAATATTCAAACAGGTTATTTTCTTTCTTCTCTTTTTTTTTCCCTTGAAACGCCTCTTTTTTCTGTAGGCGGTATGTATCTTCCCGCTACTTACATACTCTTCTACAGTCTTACAATATCCTCTAGCCACGACATATTAGACAGTTTGGACTCCTTGTGAACCTAATTTCTTACCCGTCTATACTCCCGCGCTGTGCACTGTAGTTGACTGCCCCGGCGGCGACCGTGTGTCACTAGCTCCCCACACGCCGCTGCGCACAGTACGCGGGGCAGGGGCGCGGCAAAGGTGAGAGCAAGGGCGCCCGCGCCCGGGGGTCGGTGTTTGGTCATGCCTGTTCTAAGCTTTTAGATAATCCGTGGACTTCACTATTTTGTCTCTCAAGCTGCCCATTCTTCTACTGTATTACTTTCCCGGTTTCAGTCAATCGTTGCCTAATGCTCCATATGAAACTCTCTGCAACCTCAGGTTTCTTAAATTTATACAGATTACTGTCCTACGGACTGCAGTTTTTTCATTTGCAATCTGCAGTTCATAACCAGTAAGTGATGGTTAGTCTACATCTGCTCCTGGATATGTCTTACAGTATAAAACTTGGTTCCCAGTTCGGTATTCAACCTTCTTTCATGATGCTTAAAACAAGTGTTTGTGATTATTAAACTGAGCAAAATTCTACAAAGCGACTTCCTCTTTCATTCCTTTAGCCCAGTGCATATTCACGTATATTTTCTTCTCTTCCACTTCCTACTACTGAATTCCCGTCCCACACCACAATCAGGTTTTCGTATCCCTCAACTCTCGGAAAAAATTCTTTTGTCTCGTCATAGATTTGTTCAATCTCCTTATCATCGCCAGAACTGGTTCCCGTGTAAACTTGTACTACAGCATTTTCTTTTGGTGTCGTGTTTATCTTAACTACGATAAAGCATTCAGTATGCCGTTCACAGTAACTTACCTGCTTTCCTGTTTTCTTATTCATTATTAGACCTACTCCTGCAATTACTCCCAACTGATTTTGTATTTATAACTCTATGCAAACCTGAGCAGAATTACTGATCGTCCTGCCACCGAATGGTAATGATCCACACTACATCTAACTTCAACCTCTCCATTTCCATTTTCAAGTTTTCTAATTTACCTATGCGATGAATGAAGAGGACATGACACCCTCCGATACTTAGAATGTACCTCCGGAATATTTTACCCAAAAGACACCATTATCACGTATCCATAGAGCTACAAGACTGTAGTTACCCTTTGTTCTCAGCCGTTCGCTGTAACTGTTTGACAGCGCCACGTTAGCTGATATTAGAAGGCCATGTGATCCAATCAACCAGACTCTTGCCCCTCCAAGCACTGAAAAGCCGCTGCCTCTCTTCAGGAACCACTCGTATGTCTGGCTCCTATAACTACGGTCCGGCTGTCCGTATCGTTGGGCACGCAGGCGATCCCACCTCAAGCCTACCTGGCGGAGTAGACAGTACGCAACTCCCATTATATGGCACAGTCTTTTTAACACAGACACAATTTAAGGTACGTTTACAAGTGGAAAAAAGCATAGAATCCTTCTCCTACCACTCCGTCTCGTTTGGCCCACTTTCGGTTACGGTAATAACACTAAAAGTGGGCCTTTGCGATCGTCTTTTGACAGCTCGAAATTTAAATGAAAATAACGGCTTAACAATGCATCTGACACGAAAATTGAATAACCGAATTTGTAGAGGAGAAAATTCTCTACAACTTTGCTCTCTTATGCTTTTTTCATACCTCGTATCGTTTCAGAGATATTTGCAAAAATAACGGCGATTTCGGGATGTCTGTCTGTATGTCCGTAACGTGTTCCCTGTTTTTAAGAAAAACCGTTCAACCGACCGGCACCAAATTTTGCATAGATAACTGTAGGTCGCCAGTGACCAGAACCTCCCTTTTTCAAATTTTTCGGACAAAAATACGGTAGTAATACCAAAAAAAGGTGTTTGTAATATAATTGTAATTGCAAACGAACCGTTAATCTGACACGAAAATTGAATAATCTAATTGGTAGAGGGGAAAATTCTCTACAACTTCATTCTATTATGATTTTTTTTTCACATCTTGCATCATTGCAGAGATATTTGCAAAAATAACGGCGATTTGACGATGTCTGTCTGGCTGTAACGTGTTTCCACTTTTTAGGTCCAACCGTTCAACCGATCGGCACCAAATTTTACAAATATAATTGTTGGCTACCAGAGACCAGAATCTCGCTTTTTGAAATATTTCGGACAAGAAATACGTTAGTAATACAAAACAAAATCCGTTAGTAATGTAATTTTAATTGCAAATAAACCGTTCATCTGACGCGAAAACTGAATAAACGATTTTTTAGAGGAGAAAATTCTCTACAACTTTGTTCCCATATGTTTTTTTCATATCTCGTATCGTTTGAGAGATATTTGCGAAAATAACGGAGTTTTGACACCTTTCATTGAATTAACGAAAACCAGCCGTTCGCAGATGTCACATGACATTCCTCGCCCAGAACTCTCTGTGGCATACGCCTTCTTGCGTTGCGTATTTGATGATTTTCTTTTTGTAACTTACACGTTGTCATTTCAAAGCAATGGCGCACTGAAGAATTAACAAAAACACATCGTCCTTCTTACGATAAATGATAATCTAGTGTCTACAAATGCCATATTAGCATCAGTTAATGACTATCAATAGTAAAAGAACAGAGAACACAACTCCTAACTGTCAGCTGTAGCGTAGTGGGCAATACGTTGGATTGTGACTCTGGAGGGCAGTGGTTCGAAACCCGCTGCACCCTAATTTTTTTTTTTTCTATTAGGGTTTCAGGCACTCTTAATTTTTTTATTATTTAGATTATTATTTTGGTCCAAAATGTTTGCAAAAACTTATAAAACTACAAATCTAAAGTGGGCCGTAAAAGACGTCAGTGCGATTTCTTTACTTGACACGCTTCTCTATATAATCTTTTCTTTGTCATTTAAGTTTTCCGTCATTATTTCTTCGGGCTGAAGCAATAATTGATATATACAGGGTGTTACAAAAAGGTACGGCCATACTTTCAGGAAACATCCCTCACACACAAAGAAAGGAAATATGTTATGTGAACATGTGTCCGGAAACGCTTAATTTCCATGTTAGAGCTCATTTTATTGTTTCTCTTCAAATCACATTAATCATCGAATGGAAACACACAGGAACAGAACGTACCAGCGTGACTTCAAACACTTTGTTACAGGAAATGTTCAAAATGTCCTCCGTTAGCGAGGATACATGCATCCAACCTCCGTCGCATGGAATCCCTGATGCGTTGATGCAGCCCTGGAGAATGGCGTATTGTATCACAGCCGTCCACTATAAGAGCACGAAGAGTCTCTACATTTGGTACCGGGGTTGCGTAGACAAGAGCTTTCAAATGCCCCCATAAATGATAGTTAAGAAGGTTGAGATCAGAAGAGTGTGGAGGCCATGGAATTGGTCCGCCACTACCAAATCCATCGGTCACCAAATCTGTTGTTGAGAAGCATACGAACACGTCGACTGAAATGTGCAGGAGCTCTATCGTGCATGAACCACATGTTGTGTCGTACTTGTAAATGCACATGTTCTAGCAGCACAGGTAGGGTATCCCGTATGAAATCGTGATAACGTGCTCCAGTGAGCGTAGGTGGAAGAATATGAGGACCAATCAAGACATCACCAACAATTCCTGCCCAAACGTTCACAGAAAATTTGAGTTGGTGACGTGAATCGAGGAAATACAGTACATACTAACGAAACAATTAGGTATTTTGACAATTGTCTGCACGAATTATTTCAATTTACCTTTGAAGAGAAAAACTAAAACGAGCTCTAACATGGAAATTAAGCGTTTCCGGACACATGTCCAAATAACATATTTTCTTTCTTTGTGTGTAAGGAATGTTTCCTGAAAGTTTGGCCACACCTTTTTGTATTACCCTGCATATAAATTCGTATGAAAAATAAAGTATCAAAGCAGAATTTGGCGCAGCAGAAAGTAAACTTGAGTGCATGAAAGAGTTATCCAATTTCTTAATGCAAATAATTATTTGAAAATAAAAGGTCATGGGTAAATGACGTGGAAAAGGTTGACTACTGTAAGGGGACAGTTTCGCGGTAACACTAAGTCTGCAATTGTGTTTTGACAGCCACTGAGTCGTCGTAGTTCAGGGGTGTTAGTCAATAGATAGCGGCACCTCTCATCTGTCAAACGGGCGTCTGGCCGCTCGCTTAGTTTATAGACACGTGACTGGAAAATCCAGACCGTTATGCAGAGAATGACGATTGGCGGGAGAAGCCCTGTTTGGCCTTGGAGAAATATCCAATAAACCACTTAACAATTAATAACTATTCATCTATATATGATACAAAGGAGCATGTAGGCTAATTTTAAACACAAAGACTAAACGGATGCGTTGATATAATCGCGATTCGTGTCACTTTTATAGTTTTTGAGTTATAGTAAATCAAAAATATTTATAAAATAACAATTTTGTAAACGATATATATTGAACCACCCCCATGAACCACAGACATTGCCGAGGTGGGGTGGCTTGCGTGCCTCAACGATGCAGATAGCCGTACCGTAGGTGCAACCACAGCGGAGTGGAGAAGTCATACAAACGTGTGGTTCTTGAAGAGGAGCAGCAGCCTTTTCAATAGTTACAGGGGCAACAGTATGGATGATTGACTGAGCTGGCCTTGTAACATCAGCTAATGTGGCTTTGCCACACGGTTACTGCGAACGGCTGAAATCAAGGGGAAACTATAGCCGTTACTTTTCCCGAGGACATGCAGCTCTTCTGTATGAAAATATGATGGCATTCTCTCGGGTAAAATATTCCGGAGGTAAAATAGTCCCCCATTCGGATCTCCGGGCGGGGTCTACTCAGGAGGATGTTATCATCAGGAAAGACAATACTGGCATTCTACGGATCGGAGCGTGGAATGTTAGATCCCTTAATCGGGTAGGAAAATTACAAAATTTAAAAAGGGAGATGGATAGGTTGAAGCTAGATATAGTGGGGATTAGTGAAGTTCGGTGGCAGGATGAACAGGATTTCTGGTCAGGTAAGTACAGGATTATAAATACAAAATCAGTTGGGGGTATCACAGGAGTAGGACTGATAATGAATTAGAAAATAGGAATGCGGGTAAACTACTATGAGGAGCACAGTGATCGCATAATCATTATCAAGATAGATACGAAGCCAACACCGACAACAGTAGTACAGGTTTATATGCCAACTAGCTCTGCCGATGATGAGGAGATCGAAGAAATATATGAGGAGCTAAAGGAAATTATTGAGACAGTTAAGGGAGAGGAAAACTTAATTGTTATGGGGGACTGGAATTCGGTAGTAGGAAAAGGAAGGGAAGGAAAAATAGTAGGTGAATATGGACTGGGCAGAAGGAATGAAAGAGGAAGTCGCCTGGTAGAATTTTGTACGGAACATGATTTAATCGTAACAGACACGTGGTTTAATAATCACAAAAGAAGGTTGTATACTTGGAAGAGACCAGGAGACACCGGAAGGTATCAGATAGATTTTATAATGGTAAAACATAGATTCCGGAACCAGGTTATAAACTGCAAGACATACCCAGGGGCAGATATAGACTCTGACCATAACTTGTTAGTCATGAACTGTAGGCTGAAATTGAAAAAATGCAGAAAGGTAGGAAAATAAGGAGATGGGACCTAGATAAATTGAAGGAACGTGAAGTTCTAGTGAATTTCAGAGAGAGAAATAAAACAGTAGAAGAGAAATGGGTAGCATTGAGAGATGAAATAGTGAAGGCAGCAGAGGACAAAATAGGTAGGAAGGCAAGACCTACAAAAAATTCTTGGATATCACAGGAGATACTAAATTTAATCGATGAAAGGAGAAAATACAAAAATACAGTAAATGAAACAGGCAAAATGGAGTACAGACGACTAAGAAATGAGATTGATAGGAAGTGCAAAATGACTAAGCACGAGTGGCTAGAAGCATGTATAAGAAGGGGAAAAGTAGATACCGCCTACAGGAAAATCAAAGAGACATTTGGGGACAAGAAAAGCAATTCTACGAATATCAAGAACTCGGATGGGAAACCAGTTCTCAGCAAAGAAGGGAAAGCTGAAAAGTGGAAAGAGTACATAGAGCAGCTCTACAAAGGAAATAGAGACGATGTTGTAGGAAGGGAGAGGAAGTAGATCAAGATGAAATAGAAGATACTATACTGAGAGATGAATTTGACAGAGCCCTGAAAGACCTAGGTCGGAACAAGGCCCCAGGAGTAGATGACATACCCTCAGAGCTACTAAAGTCTCTGGGAGAGCCAGCCATGACAAAATATTTGAACTGGTGTGTAGGATGTATGAGACAGGCGAAATACCCTCAGACTAAGAAAAAATGTAACAATCACCATTCCAAAGAAATCAGGCGCAAACAGGTGTGAAAATTACAGAACCATCAGTTTGATAAGTCATGGTTGCAAAACTTTAACACGAATTATTTACAGGAGAAAGGAAAAGCTGGTAGAAGCTGACCTCGGGGAAGATCAGTTTGGATTCAGGAGGAACGTAGGAACCCGGGAGCCAATACTCACTTTCCGTCTTATCTTAGAAGATAGATTAAGGAAAGGCAAACCTACATTTTTAGCTTTTGCAGATTTGGAGAAAGCGTTTGACAATGTTGACTGGACTACACTCTTTCAAATTCTGAAGTCAGCAGGGGTAAAATACAGGGAAAGGAGAGTTATTTACAACTTGTACAAAAGCCAGACCGCAGTTATTAGACTCGAAGGGCATGAAAGGGAAGCATCAGTTGGGAAGGGCGTAAGACAGGGTTGTAGCCTTTCTGCGATATTATTCAATTTGTACATCGAGCTGGCAGTGAAGGAAAGCAAGGAAAAATTTGAACTACGGATTAGAGTTCAGGGGGAAGAAACGAAAACATTGCATTTTGCTGATGACATTGTAATTCTGTCAGAGACAGCAAAGGATCAGGAAGAGCAGTTGAATGGAATGGACAGTGTGTTGAAGATAGCGTATAAAATGAACATTAACAAGTGCAACACAAAAGTAATGGAATGCGGTCTTAGAAAATCAGGCGATGCTGAAAGAATTAGATTAGGTAACGAAACAATGAAGGTGGTAGATGAGTTTTGTTACTTGGGTAGTAAAATAACATGCGATGGTCGCAGTACAGATGATATAAAATGCAGAATGGCAATGGGAAGAAAAGCATTTTTGAAAAAGAAAAATTTGCTAACATTGAATATTAATTTAAGTGTAAGGAAGTCTTTTCTGAAGGCATTTGTGTGGAGTGTTGCCTTGTACGGGAGTGAAACATGGACGATAAGCAGTGCGGACAGGAAGAGAATAGAGGCTTTTGAAATGTGGTACTACAGAAGAATGCTGAAGATCAGGTGGGTAGATCGCAGAACTAATGAAGAGGTACTGAACAGAATTGGTGAGAAAAGGAATTTTTGGCATACCCTGACTAAAAGAAGGGATCGCTTGGTAGGACACATACTTAGACATCGAGGAATCGTAAATTTAGCATTGGAGGGAAGTGTGTGGGGTAAAAATCGCAGAGGGAGACCAAGAGACGCGTATAGTAAGCAGATTCAAGTGGATGTGGGTTGCCGTTCTTATGAAGAGATGGAAAGGCTTGCTCAGGATAGGGTATTTTGGTGAGAGCTGCATCAAAATAGTCTCCGGACTGAAGACCATAACAACAACATATATTGAAAACCAAATATTACGTTCAAGGTGTCAAATGATAGATGTAAGCGAGTACTATTAAGATGTATATTTAGGTTTTTGCGCAAATTCAGTAAAGTTGAATTAGAGGCCAGTAACATGGTTTCCAGGTATAAAAGCTGGATGTTTAATAAATAAACAATAATAACTGTAGTATTAGCGGCAGTATGGTAAAACAGACTTAAGTAAATGAAACCACAGAATAAATAGTACAGTGAATAATCTATGTTTAAATACGTATAAAGGTTTAATTTTTTGATAATGTAAAAACTAAGATATTTACAATGTTTTTGATGCCGTATTCTGTACAGCGGAAAAGTTCCGTTTAATAATATCACCGCATGTATTTATTTCATATGTATTTTATGTAAGAGAGGTAACTTTATAAAAATAAGATACTGATTTGACTTCAGAGTAAGTCAGAAAGGGTACATAAGGCGGCCATTCTGGCTTGTTTGAGGCAGTCTCTTGGTGTCGGCTTGTTAGACAAGACGTGTCGTTATGCTGGGTGACTGTGGAGTCGCTTGAGGACTTGTAAAATTTCAGCGAAGTGGTCTACTGTGGAACTTAGAAAAATTTATTCTATGGTGCCTCAAGAACTTCGATTTTATTCTGCGTCTGTGGGACTTAGAATAAGTCTTCAGTGGTGTTTCGCAGACACTAATTATATTCCGTGACAGTGGAACTTAAGAGTGTCTCAGGATTGTTGACAGACTTTAATTTTTATTTAACGGCTGTGCGACTTACAAACTACTCAGTCAAGTTTTCATTTTTTGTTGTGGCAGCCTTAAGGAACTCGGCATTGCTCTGAAGTCAGGTCTAACAAACATTCACTGATGGATATTAGGTGGAATAAACATCAATTTAGTTAAAAGTGGCCGGCCGCGGTGGCCAAGCGCTCTGCGGCGCGCCAGTCACTGTCTGCACGGCGCCTACGGTCGGGGGTTCGAATCCCCCCTCGGGCATGGATGTTTGTGCCATCCTTAGCTAGTTCATAAGTAGTTTGTAAGTTTAGGGACTGATGACCCCGTAGTTAAGTCTCACAAGCTCTACAAACATTTGAACATTTTTGAGTTAAAAGTGATTGTAACGTTTGTTCATATTTTCCCTTACTCCTGCCTGCATTTATTTAAAGGTAAACATTTTGGGGACATTGCATCAGGTGCGGCTGACCCCTAGACACGATGTAGCCAGTTTGTATAATAAAATAGGGTCTTGCGAGTTTACACACGGATTTTTTAAACACAAACTGGGAAAAACACACTATTTTGTGCCGGGTGTCACATTTTTATCAGTTATTTCCTTCAGTTGGCTCGAGCCTCCAGTGCTACAGCACAAAAAAAAAAAAAAAAAAATAAATAAATAAATAAAAATAAACCGCCAAAAAAACATATTCACAGCCTGTGTTTGCTTGGGGCACAATGTAGTTCGGTTGGAGACCCTATTTTATTAAAACTTGCTGCGTCGTGTTTAGGGGCCAGCTATACCTGCTGCGATGTTCCCAAATGTTTATCTTTAAATAAATGCAGGTAGGAACAAAGAAATGCACAAACTACACAATCACTTTTAACTAAATTGATGTTTATTCCTCCTAATATCCATCAATGAATATTTGTTAGCAATGCCGAATTCCTTGCTGTTGCAACACCAAAAATGGAAACTTGACTGAATAGTTTGTAAGTCGCACAGTCACTAAATAAAAATTAAAAATCTATCAACAATCCACTGTCACATAACAAATATTTCTAAGTTCCACACTAGAACACTTCGCTGAAAATTTACAAGTCCTCAAGCGACTCTACAGTCGCCGAGCGTAATGACTCATCTTCTCTATCAAACCGACACCAACAGACTGCCTCTAACAAGCCATTTTTAAATCTTTTCATTCCCATCCCGGAGGGGGATGGCCGGGCTGTTAGAAAGCGTCTTGTTTGCTCTATTCAGCCATAGGGCTATTTTATGCTGTTTTGGCTCTATTTATTTCTTTCTCAATGGGGGTTACTGCATGGGAGGGGGTAAATGTTGCCCCAATTGGGAATATTCCGTGGGCATGAGGACAGCTCCGGTTGCTGCGTCCTAACAAGCCAAAATGGCTGCGTTATGTACCCTCACTGGCTTACTCTGAAGTCAAATCAGTATCTTATGTTCATAAAATTACCTCTTTTACATAATTAGAAATGAAATAAATACATGTGATGATAGTAGTGAACGGAACTTTTCCACTGTACAGAATATGGCATCAAAAACATTGTAAATATCGTAGTTTTTGTATTATCAAAAAGTTAAACCTTTATATGTCTGCCTTTTCAGTATTTAAACATAGATTATTCACTGTACTATTTATCCTATGGTTTCATCAACTACTTACTCAAGTCTATTTTAGCGTTTAGCGTACTGCCGCTGATATTTATTAAAAATCCAGCTTTTATACCTGGAAATCATGTTACTGGCCTCTAAGTCAAATGTACTGAATTTCCGCAAAAACTAAATATACATCTTAATAGCACTCACTTAGATACATCATTTGACAACTTGTATGTAATATTTGGTTAACACGTTCGCTGCGGTCACCAGTGCGGGCCGCTAACGCTCTAGGCGGACGCCTGTAAGCGCGCGTGCGATCAGAGCTGAAATCAGACCCCTGCGAAACCTGCAATATTGAAAGCTAATGTAACGTCTGCACAAGAGGTGGTGCTAGATATAGAAATACACGTACACTTTAGCTGCATACTGATTATGTGATAAATTCTGCAAGATGTCTAACGCAGCCGGCCGCGGTGGCCGAGGTGACTGAGGCTCTCCAGTCACGGTCAGCACGGCCACTACGGTCGGGGGTAGGAATCTCCCCTCGGGCATGGATATTTGTGCCGTCCTAGTTCATAAGTAGTTTGTAAGTTTAGGGACTGATGACCCCGTAGTTAAGTCCCATAAGCTTAACAAACATTTGAACATTTTGTCTAACGCTAATAAGCGTCATAAGCATTTATTGCAAACAATTCTAACAACGCGTCTGATTTATTGATTTTATTGAAAACTTTGCGATTAACCTGCCTCATTGAGAAAAAAATTGAAGTCTGAAAACAACAAAAGGTTTATCAAACGGAGAAAAAGGAACAAGCCTCATCTGCAATGTGGTTTTATGTAAACCCTATCCCATATAACAAACTAGCTTATATACCCGTGCTTCGCAACGGTTGTTTAAAAGGGACCTGTGTATATCATGGCTTTTTAGGGTTCCAGACATAGGTCAGCAAAAACAAAATCCTTGTTTAATAGCTCCGTCAGTAAACTCAGTTGTCCTAGCCAAGATGTCAAATTTAAGTAGAAGTCATTATCGAAAACGATGAAGGTTCATTAAGTTTTTCATACAAAAAGTGAAATTAATTTAGGTCCGTACTCTACGATGTAAATTCGATGTTAGGTTGTGTTCATAAAGTTAAGTCTGTGGCGTGAAATCGTTTGGCGTGAACTTCTTACAACACTTCTATCGTTGAGATGAGAATGGTGTAAGTACTAAACTGTTTATCTCAGACAATAAGTGTATTCTGAAGTATTAGTATGTTCAGTGTTGCACTGGGGACACTGTAGTTATTATGTATGCAGTGATCCCTATTATCGAAAACTCGATGAACGCTGAAAGTCTTGTAATTCAATCAACAGAGGAGTTCATGTCTGTCTAAATAAGACGTCATGTTGGTGACAATGTGCGATAAAGTACGTCTGGGTAATCGTTGAAGGAATGGCGTCAGCTTATCGTCTGTATAGAACTTTCCAATAATTATAGTATTTCCAGTGAATTGTCTTGACTTAGCAGCATCGGCCACTCTTTCAACTAATACATGTTCCCACGTCCTGCAGTGATTACTTCGTAAAGCACGAAGTTGAAATCGGCCTTCTGTAATAGAACTACACATTCAGAACTCTAAGCACAATAGTCTTTGCAAAAGAAGACGTTTGCACTTGCAGTGGAAGCAGTTTAGTTTGCTATAGTTGGCAACGAAGTATTCGCTTTCTGATAATGATCAGTTTACTGGAAAGAATAGCATAAATTATTTATTTCGTCGTGATCATAAAGAATTATTCCTCTTATTCTACGTGACTGATCTTTGAAAAAGCATTCAACGGCCGTTGCCATCATCCGCACACAACGCCGCCGCCGTAAGTAAAATTTACCCCTTCTTGTAGTGTATTACACCGTAGTTATGAGGATGAAAAAAAAAACTCAGCAATGCCCTAATTAGTTACTTGGTGTACTATGTAACTAACGTCGCCTCACTTTGTACTTTCCTGTACTATGGTGTTTTCCAGGCATTCGTAAACAGAATGGACTCAAGATGTAATAAGTACGCACCTAAATCAGAAATGAAACTACATAAATTCGGTTTTCCTTGCAAAAAATTCTTAGTAAATTAATACATCGACGCGAACGAACATCGTTATTTTTTAAATTCAAATGATACCCATGGAAAGAATCACTTTTTTCCTTGTCGTAGCTGGGTTAAATTTTACTTGCAGTGGCAGCGATCTAGTATTTTAACGTTGGCAACGAAATAGTCGCGCCGGCCGCGGTGGCCGAGGTGACTGAGGCGCTCCAGTCACGGTCAGCACGGCCACTACGGTCGGGGGTTCGAATCCCCCCTCGGGCATGGATATTTGTGACGTCCTAGTTCGTAAGTAGTTCATAAGTACTTTGTAAGTTTAGGGACTGATGACCACGTAGTTAAGTCCCATAAGCTTAACAAACATTTGATTTTTGAAATAGTCGCTTTAGGGGGATCATTAATTTACTGATAGAAATAACATTCATAATTTCATTATCAACACAAAGAATTATTCCCTTCATTGTACGTGACTGATTTTTCAAAAAGGATTCAACGGTCGTTGTCAACATCATTATATTACACCGCTGCTGTAAGGAAAATCGTAGCCCTTGTTTCATTGTATTACACTATTTATGTGAATAAAAAACGCAGTTATTAGTTATTTGCAAGGAGGTTAGAATACCTCCTTGGTTATTTGATATACTATGTAAGTAACAGCGCCTCTGTCGGATATTTCCTACACTACACTGCAATTCAAGCAGAGCATACACCAGAAACTACAAATTACTATATCTTTTCTTCGCCTGATCCGATTTTGATGAAATGAAGCTTGTATGTTGCCCCAAGGTACTCTCATTTGAGCTATTAAACCCCATGAGAGTTCGTACAGTACTCTTGGAGATTTTCTGTACTACACCATATTTATAAGCATAGTGTATACAAAAACTTCAAATTACGATATCTTTCATTCCTCTGATTCGATTTTTATGAAACTAAGCCTATGTTATTCTCCAAACTATTCTCAGTTTACCTGTGGAAACCCATGAAAGTTCGTCTAGTACTTTTGGATATTACCCTCGACAGACAGACATATACCATGGCTTTTAAACAAATGATTAAATTACGATATCTTTATTTTCTCTGATTCGATTTCAATTACTGAAGCCTTTATGTAACCGCACGATATGCTCAAGTTACGTGTGAAAATCCCATGTAAATTTGTACAGTAGTTTTGAAGATAAACGTGCTCGAAGAGACAGACAGACATAACGGTCATAGATAAAAAATTTCAAATTACGGTATTCTTTTTTTCCGTGATCCGATTTTTATGAAACGAAGTTTATATGTTGTCCAGAGTTACGCTCAAGCTACCTGTGAAAACCGCATGCAAATTTGTGAAGTAGTTTCGGAGATAAGAGGTTATTAATACTTGAACAAACGGACTCGACGGTTACTGAAAACACTTAAATTACAATATCTTTGTGTTTCGTGATCCGATTTTGATAAAAGTATGCCTATATGTTGACCCAAACTTTTCTCGTGTTTCCTGTGAAAACCGCACGAAGATTCGTCCACTAGTTTTGAAGGTTTAAGAGAACAGCGACAGGCCTACATTTACAGATTTATTATTAGTATAGATAAGTTTGCAAGATGTATAGGCAATGTTTTTACAGCACACCACTAAAGACGAAAACACACAACTGCAGACAGGAAAACGTTACGTGATATGTTTTGTAGTAACACGAGTGCACAGCCCAACAAACTGAACTGAGTACTCAGCTAGCGAACGCGCCGCTTATACGCGTCGGCAGCTCTGGCGTGTTGATCGAGAAAACGTTTATAAGCGTCAATCGCAGCGAACGTGTTAAGCTGTTTTCAAGGTATATCGTTTACAAAACAGTTATTTTATAATGATTTTTGATTCAATAACTCAAAACATATTAAAGTGACAGGAGGCGCGTTTACATCAGCGCATCCGTATAGTCTTTATCATTAAAACGAGCCTACGTGCTCCGTTGTATCATTATAGGTCAATAGTTATTAATTTTTAAGCGGTTTATTGGATATTTCTCCAAGGCCAAACAGGGCTTCTCCCGCCGATTGCATAACGACCTGGATTTTCCAGTCACGTGTCTATTACATAAGGCGAGCGACCTGACTCTCGTTTGACCGATGAGAGGTACCGCTATCTACTGACTAACCCCTGAACTCAAGAACAATAGTTGGGGAAATATTCAGTTATTTACCGATGATGAAGTTGGACCACCTCCGCATTTCATGTCCAAAATGACTAATAAACTTCATTTATAAAGAATTTCTTCGTGAGTGAATCACTTCTTTATCTTAGAATCCATTTAGTAGGTTATTCAGAGGTTTAATTTATGTATGTTAAAATATACTTTCACGTCATTATATGCAAATTTATTGACTGGCTAAACTACAGATTAATTACTGATCTTGTTTAAACAGGTTGGGTAGCTGTTTAGGGCATAGAAGCTGACATACATAACTCACCCCTTTGAACAGAGACAACGAACCATAAACCTTTTACTACTGTGAGTTATGTATTGCCTAATTCTTATTGGTGAGTGGGCCAAATAATGTTAAATAAAGCTACACCAAACAAAACGCTTGCTCTTTGGTAAATGACATTAGTTGAAGTTTTCACATTCATCTGTGGCCTTGTACACTTATGATCTACGATAAACGCCTTCTAATTTAGAATTGTACACAGTGAAACACGTTACAGACTTGGTATTATTTTATTCCAAGCTACTGTAAAATTATTGAAGTTGTGACATATGTTGAGATAGTCACTTTTGGTGTGCTTTAAATATATTTTTACACTGCATTTACGATTGCTTCTTGGATAACATTTGACATGGTATACATATAATATAAATGGCCTTCGTAATATTTTATCATCTAATTTAGAATGAGACAAAGTGAAATACTTTACATACTTAATATTCTCCATTATATGCTACGGTACAATTATGAAGGTTGTGACTTATGATGAGATTATCACTTTTGGTGTGCATTAAACACGTTATTTACAGTGTGTTTACATTACTTATTGGACAACTTATGATACTGTTTACCCATTTCAATCACATTACAATTTCTTATAAGTACTGTTTGGTACTTGTGGTGTCGTTCAAGTCCAAAGTGCGCGCCTCCTACTTTCGCCGCGCGCCGCCATGCACGCACGGCGCGGCGTTCTTACGACGTCAGCCACGAGCGCCCTCTCCTACAACTCCGCTCGTGGCCACCACTGAACGACATCGTGCACTTGGGACTGAGATAGGAACTAGTTAACACTTCGGAATCAGATAGGCACCAGTGAAGACTTGGCTATCGGATAGGCACTAGGCAGGCCTCTAGCTCAACTATGTATCAGAAGTCTGCAGTACTGAGCTATGTAAAAGTTAAGTATTGTATAAATTCTGTGCAATGTATATCTCGTTCTAATTTACTCTAGTGTTTCTAGTTTCTGCTGTCCCACTGGCTGCTCACCTTCGTACCTGCACAAGCGTGCTTCCTTTATTCCTGTGTCGGTCTTTCTACTCGGCCGCCGACACCTACGACGGAAACGAGACACAAAAGCGGCGACGAGCCTGGGACACAAAAGTACTGACGTCTGCAAGGCACACAAGGTAGTAAAGGGAACTGTTGCAGTTTCCTGTAGCGATGTGAAAGAGTCGTTTGTGGCAGATGGCTGGCTGACTAGATTATGTGAAGCTTAATAATGGGGATGTGTTCTCCTGTAATTGGTCAACTAGATTGGGATTTTTGGATAAATATTTGTTTATTTCAACCTGGGATGACTCAGTAGCTGTTAAATCATCACAATTCCCACACATGTGCGAATTGAAGAATTGCAGACTTTAAGTGTCCCCTCACAGTCTACAGCCACACTTCACGGAGCCCTAAGCAAACACAGGCTGTAAATGGGTGATTTATTTGCGTTTTTTTTTTTTTTTTTCTTCGATTATGTAACACTGGGGACTCGAGCCAACTGGAGGAAATAACTGATAAAATTGTATCACTCCGCCTAAAATAGAGTGTGTATTCCTAGTTTGTTTCTGGACATTCCGTGTGTAAGCTCGCACTATGCATGGAAACCAGGAAGTGGAGGGGACCAGAAGGACGAGGAGATGGAGACGGGGGCGGGAGGGCGGAACTTGAAAGGAGTGTCGCCATAAAACCCACTTAAGGAACAGCGGTTCCCCAAACGACTGCAAAGTCCAATCAACCAGTGCTGCACTCGCAACGCGTGCCGACCAGCGCCTGTCCATGAATCCTACTCTCCGTTACCCACTGCGCTCCATCTAGCCGACGCTGTGCCTGTGCCTCCCTGCTAGACGACAGAGATGGTTGCAAGGTCGTGACACAACAGAGCACGTGCACGCAAGGCAGCAATCCTTTCAAATTTATCTCGTTCGTAGCTCCTGTACCCTCAGAGACAACTACACAGAGCAACAGCATGTGAGAGCGTATTATATATACGTTAACACTGCTTGCGTGCGAAGAGATCCCGACTACCGCTGCCGTCTCTGTGTGGTGGTTCTAGCGCTAGACGTGAGGCGTGGGCCGAACAAAACCTTGTAGATGCGGGTGGTGCTTGCTGAGCTGCCACACGCAGGAGTATGTGGCATTGTGTAGCTCTTCGTCAGGGGCGTGCCAACCGCAGAATGTTGGCCGCACTATCGTGACCTACAGAAAGCTTACCGGCCACTGTATTCAGTATCACGCCACTAGACGTCAGTGTTCTTTGTCGTTGCTGGTAGCTCATTTTATTTTATTGTTCATGATCTATCTCACGCAAATAGGTTACAAAGCAACGAGAGATGGCTGTGTGCCTTAAGGCGTCATGCTGCGGACTGGCCGGCTGTTCCCGCCGGATCTTCGAGTCTTCCCTTAGGCGCGCGCGCGAGTATGTGTGTGTGTGTGAGTGAGTGAGTGTGTGTGTGTGTGTGTGTGTGTGTGTGTGTGTATGTGTGTGTGTGTGAGAGAGAGAGAGAGAGAGAGAGAGAGAAAGAGAGAGAGAGCCTAAGTAGTTTGTAAGTCAACGAACTAATGAGCATAGCAGTTTAGTCCGATAGGTTTAGAAACATCTGAACATTTGATTAGATTTCAGAGCGTTAATCTCTTAAAAACTTCATCCCATGGAACTTGATGGCAGATTCATACCGTGTACCAGATCTAGATTGGAACCCAGAAACTTTCCCTTTCGTGGACAAACGCTTTTCCGAGTCAGCTACCTGTGCACGCCTCATGGCTCGTCCTCACATGCTCCGTTCCACCAGTACCTCGTCTCCCGCCTTCCAAACTTTATAGAAATTCTCCTTTGAACCATGCAGATTACCATTCCTGAAAGAAAGAATATATGGAGATAACCGCCACATACTAAGGGATCTCTCCAAAATGAAATTTTCACTCTGCAGCGGAGTGTGCGTTGATATGAAACTTTCTGGCAGATTAAAACCTACCTGGATTCATACAGAGGACCTTTGTATTTCTTTGACAGGTGTTCTACCGACAGCTACCTTTGCTCGCTTCATGGTCCGTCTTCATTCTGTAAACATCCCCTAGTCTATGTTAAACCACGTCTCCATAATAGCCTTTCTTCGAGAAATGCTAGTCTCACAAGGTTCGCGGTAGAACTTCTGTGGCCGCAGTGGAGTAGCCGAGCGCATTGAGGCGCTATGCTACGATGCGCGAGGCCGTTCTACGTCGGGGATTCGAATGGCCCCTCGGTCATGGTTGTTTGTGTCGTCTTTAGTATTAGGTAGTTCATACGTACTTTGTAAGTTTAAGGACTGATGACCCCGCAGTTAAGTCCCTTAAGCTTCACAAACATTTAAGCATTTAAGAACTTATGTGAAGTTTGGAGACGAGGAATTGGCGAAACTAACGCTGTGAGAAAGGGTCGTGAGGCGTGCACAGATAGCTCAGCTACCAGTGCGTTTGCCAGCGTTAGGAAAAGGGCCAGGGTACGAATCCCGGTCTAGCACACCACACAGTTTTAGTCTGCTAGCAAGTTTCATAGCAGCGCGCACTCCACTGCAAGGTGAACATTTCAGTCTGGACGTCATTCCATGTTTTAGATAGTTACGATGTGTTCCATTCTCAAAGGTGAGGGAGTTGAAGAACTGGAAGCGGTGGAGGACGGGGACGTTGGGTAGAAAATAAAAAAAAAATATCCATCCTGTGTCTATCATAAAAAAGTAATCACGGTACCGAAGATATGATACATAGGGAATAAGCTTGTCTTAGTGGATACTCGCATCCATTAACAAAGAAGTGATTCACTGCCACTGCCACTGCCACTGTCACTAAATGATGATGAATATTTGCAGCTGCGAACTTTCGCGCAATCGAAAAACAATAGACCGTAAAAATACCACATGCGGGGCCGTTATTAAACTGTTCTTTGTAAGCTTGAGCTGTATGATTTATATACTCGCTTGCCAACCCATTACACTGCTTCACTCCAGGTTTTTTCTTTCTTCTTCTTCTTTTTTTAATATTAATCAACACGACATGATCCCTCATCCTCTTTCTTACAAAACAGTGAGTATTTCATTTTATTTAAGTAGTGCAAATGGAATACTGTCTTTCTTTTTTTTTCTTTCTTTCTTCATCTTCTTCTACAACGATATCTTGAGATGAAACGTTAAATTGAATTAATTTGTCATAATAAAAGTCTACTTCACTGTTGAATTATTCAGCTGCTGATCAGTTACATCGCACAATGAATATTTATACATCAACCAGATCTATTGAAGACTTGAAAGTTTTGGAAATAAAAACACATATTGCCAGCCGCGGTGGCCGAGGGGACTGAGGCGCTCCAGTCACGGTCTTCACGGCCACTACGGTCGAGGGTTCGAATCCCCCCTAGGGCATGAATATTTGTGCCGTCCTTAGTATTAGTTAGTTCATAAGTAGTTTGTAAGTTTAGGGACTGATGACCCCGTAGTTAAGTCCCATAAGCTTACAACAAAAATTTGAACATTTTGAAAAACACATATTCCCCAAGGAGCTCACGGTTCTTTCGTAAATACGTTCGTGGCGAGCACGGGGCCCCCAGCTAATACATTCAAAAATATGTATTAATCCACAAATGTCAGAAACATAAATAGTTCGTGAAAATCGAGTGTCCTCCTTGTTATATGTTAGATAATGCTCCATTTTTACTGTGCCAATACCTCCCAGTGGTCATACAATGCGCGGTGCTTAGCTTGGTGACACCTCCGTTGACCCTGCAACTGACTAGTGGATAGTGTACATATATTAGCTGTTACTGGTTACTGGAATAAATCAATGTTGAAAATTTGTGCCCAGCAGGACTGGAACTCGTGCTTACTGTTGGTTTATTTTAGTGCCCCTATGGACGCAGTGATCGCCGTGGTCCCACGCTCTACTCTGGCACGCCTCCCGTCAGACGGAACTTCTCAATTTATCAACACACTGTCTACTTAGGGGCCCTGCCTACTGTCACCCATTACTTCAAATGTTCAAATGTCTGTAAATCTATCGGACCAAACTGCGTGGTCATCAGTCCGTAGCTTACAAACTACTTAAACCTAGGTAAACTAACCTACGGACAAACACACACACACACACATGCCCCAGAGAGGACTCGAACCTCCACGGCGAGCAAGCGAGGTGCTTTAGACCGCTCAGCTACTCCACCGCGGCCATCACCTATTACTCGTGGCATGCCGCCAATTCCCGTAAAAGTTGAGCCTCGCATGCATACGCTCAGAAGAAAACATTATTGGCCATCATCGATTTTATTATATAAATTATATATGTGGTTCCTGGTCTTTCAGACGTGTCCAGATTAACAGCTACCACATATCTAACTAATACAGAGTAGTGAGTTGCAGATGTTGCACAAGTAGAACTTTGCTCGAACCTTGAAGTATGAGTATTGATGTGTGCTTATTGCTACTTAAAACTCTGATTTTTAGGATATATTAATTTTCAACATTAAAATTATTTCACTGCATATTATAAGTAAGATTTCTTAATAATTAACGGATTAATATATTGACTTAAAAGATATAAGCCGGCCGCGGTGGCCGAGCTGTCTGCGGTGCGCCAGTCACAGTATGCACGGCCACTACGGTCGGGGGTTCGAATCCACCCTCGGGCATGGATATTTGTGCCGTCCTTAGTATTAGCTAGTTCATAAGTAGGTTGTAAGTTTAGGGACTAATGACCCCGTACTTAAGCCCCATAAGCTCTACAAACATTTGAACAAGATATAAGAATAAAAAATAGCCTTTATCAGTATTTTCATCTTGCCCCGTGAAAAATTTTTTGCATCCGAGTCTAAAACTGACAAAACAGTTTTATCAAAGAGATCGGACTAAACTACAGAGCGATACCTCCATAATATTTAATGTGTCTTGAAATAGCCGGCCGCGGTGGCCGAGGTGACTGAGGCGCTTCAGTCACGGTCAGCACGGGCACTACGGTCGGGGGTTCGAATCCCCCCTCGGGCATGGATGTTTGTGCCGTCTTTAGTCTTAGCTAGTTCATAAGTAGTTTGTAAGCTTAGGGACTGATGACCCCGTAGTTAAGTCCCATAAGTTGTACAAACATTTGAACATTTGAATTTGAAATAGCAATGGAAGAAGTCCAACATTCAGCCTAAACACCATCATTTGTGAGATAAAGACGTTTCCTTTCAAAATTCAGCGAACATACACTATTAAATACACTATTACGTACAACAGGTAGATGTACTGAGCTCTAGAATCAAAGGAAAACTAGCATAGAACGCCGTCCTATAGCTGCTTCGTTGCAGGAGTAATACTAGCAAATTCCCCGCTAACGTCTGCAGATGCTGGGATAATCGTATTTAACAGTTTACATCAGTGCGGGCTCGCGGTATCTACTCGTACTTTCTCAACCTAATGCAGTAGCACTATGTTTATCGAGAACACGTCGAGCTATCTCTCAAGGCAGAAAACCAAATGCTGCTTCTAGTTACTTTGCAAGAACAGGTTTTGTATCAGATTTCCAGTGTATTTATTCCGCTATTGTTTCTCTAGAGCCGTACAAATAATTTGACAGAACCAGGGATATATTTATGGCTTTAAGCAAACATTTAAGTAGCGTATTCGTATTTCTCGGCACTTTCAAGGAGAAATTTTTTGCTTGGCATCCGTGTTAAAATATCTGTAGTTTGTATGTTTTTCAATTTTAATGAAACACATAATAGAACAATTATTTCTGAACTTTTATTTAACTTCTTTATTGGAGAACGGCGTGCTACCTTAGGCTCATGACATATTTTGTCCTTCCCTGCATACTACTCTACCCACATGGTTCAGGATCCTTACCATCAGCAAAGCATTGCTAAGAAAGTAGACAGCGTAATGTGACACCTTGCCGTGCATTATTTGTTATTCTTCTCGATATACAGGAGTAGTTGCGTAGAGCTGTATCAAACAATATTAGCATCCTAGTGAGTCCTGCGTGGGATCGGTACAGCAAAGAAAATTCTTACAGCGTGTAGCTAGCAGATTTATTGATTTTGGTGGGCTTGAAGCAACCCTTCATAAGATACAATGAACGATCCCGATTTTTACTTTCCATGAACGGATTACTAGATTTTTTTTCTAAATTTAAGTTCCATATGAGGAAACATTCGCCCATGTGCTACATGTGTGTGCCGTGACACATGTATAGCATATACTGACACCGTTTTTTTTTTTTTTTTCTTTTTCTTTCGTTTTTTTTTAATAGTCCAAGTTTGCTGCTAGGCTGAGATTTTATTTTTATTTTATTTCCACAACACTGCAGTTTCAAGTGACTTCTAGGCTGAATGACGAACATACGCCATCGTTAGGAACTGTCTTATATCTGTCATATTACTTTTATAAATTAATGTTATTAAATTATATCTGGCAGTATATCATCGCAAAGTGAGAAGTGACAAATATAATTTAAAGCACCAATTTTTGAAAATTTTGAGATATGTAAGAAAATTTATAACGAAGATGTATGTACGTCATTCGACCTAAACGTCACTTGAAAATGGTAATTCCGCGCCGGAGCGGCCGAGCGCATTGAGACGCTATGCTGCGATGCACGAGGCAGTTCCCCGTCGGGGGTTCAAATCCCCCCTCGGGCTTGGATATTTGTGTCGTCTTTAGTATAAGGTAGTTCATAAGTAGTTTGTAAGTTTGGGGACTGATGACCTCACAGTTAAGTCCCTTAAGCTTCATAAACATTTGAAAAATGGCAATAATGCAGGCCAAAACAGTCTGTTATGGAAATAAAATAAAAATAAAATCTCAACCTAGGAGCAAACGTGGACTATTTTAAAAACGATGTCATTATATAACCTTTGTAGTGCTGCACACACAGTGCTGCACAAGATTATGCCTTTCAGCTTTCAATCTGGAGCAAATTTCTCCTTATAAAACTCCTACACGATACTCTGTTGAATGTTAACACTGATGCCTCGTCTGATGGTAAGCTGTTTACTTCACAATCATTCTTCACCGCAGACAAGTACATTCTCCTTGGTCTACGTCCACTCCTACTCGCTACTACCAAACCCATGAGCGTCTTAGGTAACCTAGCTTCTTCCATGTGCGTAACATGATCCCACCATCTAACCCTGTTCATTCTGATTCATCTTTAGTGTTCATTCCCAGTTTTAATTGATTTTCTCATTACGAACAACATCCTGCCACTGTTCCCATCTATTAGTACCTACAATAACCCTTGTTACTTTCATACTAGTAACCTCAACATCATTAATAACCTATATCCAACCAGCCTTCACTCCCATAAAACAATATTGGTCAAGGATTGAAGCCGCGCGGAATGGTCGTTTGGTCGAAGGCGTCAAGCTACGACTTGGGCGGCCGTTCCCACCGAAGGTCCGAGTCCTCCCTCGAGTATGGGAGTATGTGTTTTCCTTAGTGTAGGCTAGTTTAAGTGGTTTGTGAGTCTGGGAACTGAGAACCATAGCAGTTTGGTCCATTAAGTTAACAAACATTTGAACGGTGTACTGATAGTTTACTCTTGGTATTGACTTCCTTCTTGAGAGTAGATCGTAGCTGAACGCTCTCTGCATTAGCTTTGCTAATCCTTGATTCTATTTATTACACTGTGTTCCCATCTCACGAGAAACACATACTAAATAATTGAAACGGTCCACCTGTTCTAACTTGGTTCCTTCTATTTGGCACTCAAACTGTATAAAATTCATTCGCGCAGACAGATGCTGATCTTCTTACAATAATCCATACATCCCTGATCAAGCTCTGAAATCTTAGACTGCAACCTTTCAATACAATCTTTCATCACCACTAAGTCGGCTGCATATGCCAGATTGCTTATTTTGTTTTCAGCTTTTCCAATGTCACCCTGACAGTCTACTGCTTTTAACAAATTATCTATAAATAATATGAACAACAGTGGTGACTTGCCTCATCCCTGTAACTTCCTCCACCCATTAATTCAATTAACCGTCAACTCTAACTGCTGGCTGCCTATTTATGTAAAAACATGTAAATGCCTGCAGAAGTTTGCCATCGATTCAATGATGATTTCGTATGGCTTTTTGGGCGTTAGACCCCAGCTGGGATTCTGTTCGGCCTGCTTCGTGCGAGTCGATGATGATGATGATGACGAAATGATGATGTGGACAATATTTAGATAATCTCGTAGAACGTACAACAACTTTGTCCTACGAACACTGTCATAAGCCTTTTCTGTATCAAAAAAGCTTAGATACCATTCCCTGTTCCAACCAAAGCTCTTCTCTGTTATCTGACGTGAGCTATGAGTGTTGGAACATAAATAGTGGCAACACTGCTATGGAGACACTATGTGCTATACAACTGAATCTACTATTGCCGCTGGTAGCACACGTTGTTGACATACCTACCTCACCTCCGAGCAAATGGACTCGCCCGTCCCACATGAACGGCGTATTCCCAATCGCGAGAAAGTCACTTATGTGCGAGATGTCTAAGGCTGCACACACAACAATTTTGTACGGTCGGTGAATATTGGCAGGTATTTTATCGTTGGAGCGCTGCTTGCACAAACGCCGGAAATTGACCGGTCAAACGAGCAGTCGCTCGGCTTTCGTGGTCGAGTAAAGTTGATTCCAAACATACATTAATGAATTCCAAATATTTTTCCTAATATTAAGACAAATATTGCTGACATGATACATAGACTAATGAAGTACCGTATCATACATTAGTATCACTTACGAAATGCATTTTTTCTTTGCTCTCCATTTCCTCAACACTCTCATTCAGTTCATAGACAACTTGGCTCCATGTACCTCTAGTCGCATTTCTATCTTCAAACGTGTCCAAAGTTTTGTTCCACTACCAAAATACGTATCTCTTAACTCAGAGCACACGTATACATAACATGACTGTATGTATGCCTCAAACAGGCAAATGACCATTTCTGTGCGATCTAGAAACAAGTTTGATCCCTTGCGGTAATGCAGATAAAGATGCGAGAAAATGGAATAACGGACAGTCGTAGTAGGCGGTAAGCTGATGATTTGGGCAGGACTAGAAACGTGTCTGGATAGCCGATCGCTCAGAGGGCTAGCCGCCCTCCGTAATAAAAAGAGTGAAGATTTCAGGAACATCATCGAACAAAGACACGATCTACCCGAAGCAGTGGCAGATTTTCACATTTTCCGCCAGTAGTCTGTTCAAATGTTGCTACCCCTACCGACCTTTACAGTTCATTTCGCAATCATACTGATTACATAATTGCCTATGACATAAAAGTTTTCTAGGTGTTCTACCGCGTCATGATGTAAGAAGGCTATTACTTTAATAACCGACGTTTCGGCCAACATTACATTAGCCTTCATCTGGCCAATGTAACGTTGGCCGAAACGTCGGTTATTAAAGTAATACCCTTCTTACATCATGACGCGGCAAAACACCCAGAAAACTTTTATATCATACTGATTATAATACTTTGTCAATGAAATTGTAGCTTTTTGTTTTGTGCGCTATCGTCCTAATTACACCACCTATTTCCCGTAATTAGTTTGACTATGAACTAGGGGATCGAAGTGTCACTTCCTAGCTTATTTTTACAACCCAACTACTTGGTTTCAATTTCAAAAGACATAGTTTTCGTTTATATCTATGAGCTAGTAAAAGCACAGTCACATACTACTAATAGCGCGTGGGTAACGTATGCCTTAATACTTCTTACTCAATAGCTTAATGTACACTCGGTAAACATAATTATACGACTTTTATTACACTTACAGATTACAAATTCTGGCCCAATATTTGCCGCCCCTAAAATCTGCCACCCTAGGCTTCAGCCTATTCAGACTACTGGTAAATCCGCCACTGAGCCGAAGAATTTAAAAAAAAAGAACACACACACAAGCAAACAAACGGATTCGAGTCCCAGTCTGGCACAAAATGTGAACTACTCCATTGAATTTACTTGAATGCCCTGAAACAGACGAGAAGCTGGAATATTTGTAATTTATTGTATAAAGAACTTCTGCTAAATCAATATTTTGTATTTTAGTCCTGCATGCGCTACGTCGACTGTAAGGACAGCGAGAATGTGCAGGGAGGGCCGCCGGAAAAATCAGCGCGTGTGCAAGCTGCCATGTGCCCACGTGCGCCTCTCTACTGTATGGCCGGCACCAGCGATCCGCAGTGACAGTCGCCGGCCGCTGACCGGCTTTTCGCCGGTGCCGGTCCGTGGCCGACCAGTGTGCAAGCTTCAATGGCCTCTCGTGGCTCACTGCTGGATTGTGGACGGCCGATATTTACCGGCTGCCCAAAATCGTTGTGTGTCAACCAGCCTAACGTAAAGGCAGCACTATTTTTTCGAAACAGCAACAACGGAGTCAGATCAAGATTGAATGTGCCAGAGGTCGTACAGCACGACAGTGTCATCAAGATCTTCAAGAGGGCGCTGGGAATCGCCATTGCGTACAGAACCGTAGCACGTTGGGTAAAAGCCTTCTCCGAATATCGGAAATCTGTGGCAGACATGCATCGGTCAGGTCGTTCTTGCGTCTCTGAAGAAGAAGTGCATACTGTTGCCGCGTTAGTGATCAACGCCAGACGATTCGTAAGATCGCCCACGAAACCGAATTAGCGCATACGACTGTGTTCCACGCATCCTGAAGGAATGCCTATGCATGCGAAAAATTGCATCACGATTCGTTCCGCATGACTTGACGGAAATGCAGAAATGGATGCGTGACGACGCTTCTCAAGCGCGCTAGGGGCGCGAAGGAGAGGCTTTCACGCAGTATCGTAATACTGGATGAGACATGGGCCACATCGTATGAGCCAATTGAACGAATGCGTCATTACGGATCGCCGCAAAAGTCTAAACTGCGTCGGAGCCCCAGTATGGTGACAGTCACGGTGATTCTTTCTCCTGTACGACTGTGACGGTGTTATCCTAACGCATTACGTTCCTCCACGGCAGACCGCCATTGCACAGTATCACTGTTCGTTTTTTGAGCATCACCTGCGATCAGCTTTGCGAAAGAAGCGGCAACACTTTCTGCGCAACCCACCCATCACTTTGCACGACAATGCGCGGGCGCATACAGCTCAAGCTGTGACTGCTCTGTTCGCTCGTTGGGACTGGGAAGTACTGTACCATCCATCATACTCTGCGACCTAAGTCCTTATGAGTTTGATTTGATTCCGAAGATGATGGAACCACTTCGTGACATCCGCTCCAGAACTGTTTCAGAAATTGGACAGGCAGCAGACCGCTCCATTCGCGCCCTCAACAGAACAGGCTCTGCTAACGGTACGCTACACCTTCCACATCGCTGTCAACGGATTCTGCACGACACTGGTGACTACTTTGAACGGCAGTAACAGGTGCAAACATGTAACGCTTTTGTGAATAAACAGTTGGCACTATTTATGTTCCGACCCTAGTAATATTTTTACAAATTCAACTAGTGGTAATTTGATTCAATGAAGTGTTTTGAAGATATAAGTTAACTGACGTGGAATACAGCAACGTTCGTGCGCCTTGTTTCCGTGCAGCGTCTCAGAATTCAAACGAGGCACGTGGGAACCTGTTGGGTGTCACCCGCGCAGAGACAAGTCCGCAGCCTGCGGACCTGCCGGGCTGGTTCCCTGAAATTGCAAATTAGTCGCCACGACCGCCGTCGGCTCCGCCGCCCTGGAGGAGCGCGCAGGTCAGGCGGCGGCCCGTCGCCAGGCCTCGTCCATAATTAACGTGCGTGACTTGATTTACAGCGTAACGCCACTCATACTCTAATTTGAAAATTCCTGCTACCTCGCACAAAGAACTGAAATGGGACGGGTTTCCAAACTGAGACGGCGACAGGAACAAAAGTTAATGGCATCTTGTTTCTCTGGAACGTATAAATTAGCACACGCGATTATAAAAATTCACTCTTCCTGTTGCAATGCCTGTCATTATAAGAGAAAGGCTTCTGTCGCTAAAAGTGCCGAAGGCAGTTAAGAAGTCGTTAAGAAGGTTTCTGTCGCTTAAAGTGCTTAATGCAGATGAGACGCAATTAAGAGTCCGAAACAAGACTCAAAACCACAAAATAAAGTTTTCGAAACATATACGGTACACTCCCTGTATACAGTTTACCTTAAAGAGATTCGGCATGAAAGAGTGTGGTAAAGGATGACAATAAGTAATGAGTGAACCACAACCTCTGACAAAGTTCGGTGCATAGTCCTGTAACATTGACATAGATGAATTATGAACCACAGTTATCTTACTGTTCTTCGAAATAGTCACTTTCCATTACGATGCATTGATAAGCTCTGTGATACATGTCCTGTAAACTTTGCACGAAGTCTTCCTTTGGGATGGTGTTCAAAAGCCGTTACGTTGGCTGTCAGGAATGTCGTCAAATCTCTCTCCTTTCAAAGAGAATATAAAGAAGTCTGAAGGATTTATATCTGCCGAGTATGGTGAATGTTCAAGTTGCGCCACCCCGGTTTTTTTTTTTTTTTTTTTTTTTTTTTTTTTTTTTTTTTTTTTTTTTTTCAGGATCTGTTTGAAGATATTGACTTCTGCATATTCCCTCGACTCGAAGTTGCTTTGAATGAGATTTGACGTTATTCCTGACATCTAACGATTCATGGCGAGGTTTTTGAACACATTCCAAAGGAATATTTCTTGCAAAGTTCCCACGACATTTATCGCAGAGCTCAGCGGTGCACAGTTCTGGGAGGTGACTATGTCGAAGAACAGTAAGGTAACTGTAGTGCATAGTTCACCTACGTTAACATTACAGTACTATTCCCCGAACTTTATTGTCGGTGGTTCCACATAAAATAAAATCGTCATAATTTCTGAACTGTTTGCGTTAGTAGGTTTAAACCACACATGTGGCGGCGGGGAATGGTGCGAATTAGTATGCGCAAGTGCACATGAATGTGGTTTTCGTTTAGCGACGAAGCGCACTTTAATTTGGATGGGTTCGTCAATAAGCAATATTGGCTCATTTAGCGCTGGACAATCCGCATTTCGCGATCGAAAAGTCTCTTCATCCTCAACTGGTGATTCTGTAGTGTCCAATGTCCACTCACGGAATAATTGGTGCGATATTCCTCAATGGCACGGTGGCTACAGAACGGTACGTGAAGGAGTTAAAAGTGGGCCACTGTACGTAATAAAAATTTAATTCTGGTAGGAGGTGCCCAGATAAGAGTTTACTGTCATAGAAAAGCTTAATTTTAGCAGAAAAACTAGCAAAAGGTCCGCGTGAACTACCGGCTACTCCCTGCTGCAAAACCTTGTTCCCTAGCCCAAATTGAGAACTGACTTGGTTCACTATAATAACAGGAAGATAACGATACAGTGGCCAATATACGTAGCAGCTCACACGAAATTACACACAGGCATTAATAAACAAGCCACCACAATTAGAGTTATTTCTTAAAGGTGGCTAAGAAAAACATTTATGACTCAACGGAACTTAAACATAAAAAATTGCATCTGAACTTGTTCTCAGCACTGGTGAAAAACAATATTAAATAAAAGGGAGAATACGCTCGAAAAGTACAATTTATCACCAAGTCAAAATTATACGGAACTTAACTTGTTTATTCAGGTCGAACGCAAAAAAATGGGGAACCAATTTTGTTACTACAATAAAAATGCATCCCATTTACATTACCTAATGCTGACGATGCCCAGCATCGAATTTAACATAAATTACAACGTAACGCAACTGGGGGGGGGGGATTTACAAACACCACTCTCTCGCTCATAAACACGCAATGCAACCGCGAAACTTACCAAAATCAGCGTGCTGAAGCGAGGCAGAAACAGGTGTCGATATCGTAGGCGAAATACAGCAAACTCGGTGGTACCACACAACACAATATACAATAAAACTGCGAAGATGCCTGATTTGAGATGGTGCGTGAGTATAGCAAAGTTAAGTTGCATTTAGATTAGACCGCGAGTAAACACGCTAACGCGACGCACGGCTACGTTACATGATCGCACTCCACTGAAGGTGAAGTGGTTAAAAATCGGATTCCTTACACAAAATCACAGCGGACTCTTAAGTTGCAATCTGAGAGTAAACTATCTAGGCACTAGTTTTATGAGAAGTGGCGTGAATTCAGGTGACTAGCTGCAAACCCCTGAAGTCGGAGTTCGGACCCATGTGGTTCCGAAAACCGATAAAATGTATAAATTCAAATTCCGAAAAATAAGGAAAATTAACTACGGCATACAACCGATAGAACTGCGTAGAATTTCATAGGAAAGCTACTGAAATGCAGCAACATGCGATTGGAAGCGTTCACAGAGACGGAAGAAGTCCAATCTCAAAACGCGGAAAAGTGAAATAATTACAAAGTCGGAAAAATAAAAAATAAAAACTAGGGCATGCAACCCATACAAATGTTTAGAATTACATAAGGAAGCGAATGAAATGCACTACACGAGATAAGGAGCGATTACAGAAACGGATGAAGTCCAGTCTCAAAAAGTGAAATAATTACAAAAAAAAAAAAAAAAAAAAAAATTGTAAGTCTATCGGACGAAACTACGTGGTCATCAGTCCGTAGCTTACAAACTACTTAAACCTAGGTAAACAAACCTAAGGACAACACACACACCCATGACCCAGGTAGGGCTCGAACCTCCACGGCAAGCAACCGTGCGCTCCGCAGCGAGACGCTTTAGACCGCTCGGCTACTCCACCGCGACAAATAATTACAAAAGTGAGAATAAAAACTAAGGCATGCAACCCTCAGAAATACATAGAATTTCATAAGCAAGCTATTGAAGGAGGTTGTATACAAGGCTCGGAGAGAATTACTGACAAAGACTGAGTGCATACTACAAGTTCAGAGAAGAAATAGAAATAGTAAAATAGGCGGGGAGAGAAGACCGCGAAATATTAGTGGAAATGAGAAGGATACACGCATAGTTACTTGCCTAATGGGCATGGAACAAACAATAGTGGAAGCTGAAGGCTTTGTTCTAAGAACCAACCACGTGGATCACATATCACTCACGGAAGGAAATGATAAGAAAGTTTTTACATGCACTGTTAGAAATCGGGCCCCATAAAGCTAGAAAGAATTTACACAGAGTTCGTATACTGCCACATAATCACAAAAGGTTTGAATATACCACGCCGTTATCAAACTGCAACTAGTAACACATATACCGAGTTTATCTGTTGAAATCACTGAATTGAAAAACTAGAACACATTTCCGTGCACGACCGGAAATAATATTCCGAAACATGAATCTAAGTTCAAGAGTCTAAGTTAAACATGATAGACAACAAATTGCTACCATCTCCGTAGACACAAGAGCAAAACCAACCTTACCTCACCACGATCCCAGCACAAAGTGAAGACAGAGCGGCGGGAGGTGCGAAAGCTACCGGAAACTGGAAAACCCAAGAAAACAGCGGTGATGGGGAGAGAAGATCGCGAGACTCGCCCTAGAGAGGGCTTGCCGACTGGCTTGTAACCAAAGGGTGTAGAAATCTCTTTGGTAGCATCAGCAGCAGAGGTTGGTAACGACTAACTATCGTCTCTGAGCCAAAGAAAACCATGCAAAGTGAGCTATCACTACCCACATTCAGACAGCCATTAGATTCTCGCACATCCACTTAAAAGTAAAACAAGTACACATTCTTACAGGGACAGTGGCGTAGCGGAGAAGCTGTACTTATTGCCACATTCATAACCACAATAATAAATTATTAAAATAACAAAATCATAGCAATATTAACTAACATTTCAGAAACTAGTATTTTATAACTTGAAATAAAAATGCTATTCCTCATGCCTCGAAAAGAGTGCGGTTCTAGTTTTAACAAAATGCTAATCTAGCGACATCAAATAAATTACAATTTTATAAAAAAATATGTGGAAGACTACAGACAGTCGTCTTTCAGAGTTGGAAACATTATCCAAAATGACCCTGATTTCGACAAAATGTGGTTCATGCAGTACCGATCTCGACCACATAGAGGCAGGAGAGTGTTTGATGTCCTGGAGGAGTACTCCGTATTCTGGCTCTGGGTGAGCCAGAGGCCAATGGCATGGGCGTCGAAACGGATCTGAACTCATGCGAGTCCTTTTCGAGGGCTTATATTAAAGACAAAGGTATGGTAATAACTTCAAAATCATTGCAGGAGCTCATGGACACGGCCTCGATGTTACGATACTGGTCAAGCAGACTTTCGCTATTCGTCTCTCTCACATCATAGCAACGGAAGGCAGGCATAATGAACATGTCATAGTCTACATCCGAATCTCTGAAGTGACGTTTACACGATGCGCGTGCAAGCCGTAGTTTGTAACTAGTTTGCGATTTGTTTTATATACTTCAATAACTGTTGCCCTATATGTTGACTGTGACATCTACATAATTCGGTAAACTCGACGTGACAAACCTGCAGTGACCAGTCACGGCCTGATTCCAAATGTTTCAAATGTTTGAAATCTTAAGGGACTAAACTACTTCAACTAATAAAATCAAATTTCCAGCTTAGTGGGCTATATGATTTATTAAAAAAAAATTACATATCGATTTCGTTCCCATGATGGAACGTCATCAGTGCAGAATGCAAGACGTGATGACTCATGTGCTTCGCATAAAACATTTAAGAGTCGGGTCCTAGTACATGTTACAATTTCAAAATAAGATTTCCTCATTTGCTTATGCTAAGGACAACGCGCACACGCCCAAATGCAAATGAGGACTCGAGCCTCCGGTGGAAGCGGTTGAGCAGTCCGCGACATATGCCCCAAACCTCGCAGCCATTCCCGTGCGGCAAGCGAGTGGTCTCCAGCGTATCGTTTCACATCGATACTGTCATTATCTGTAAGTCTGTACACTTTGGCGGTGATTGTCACAAGAGACAAAATTGCATTAACTGATGCTTCCGTCGGTTCTTGGTAGAATATTTGATTTATTCTGAATGGAACACAAGACAATTGTATACTATTCTACAACATTTTTATTACTTTGTAGTCAGAACCTGATGATGCGGTACCAAATAAAAAGAGGTTCGAATCCCCGACGGGGAGCGGCCGCGCAATCCTTAGCAAGACGTCTTAGACCACGCGACCATTCAAGTGCGGCAAATCGTACCTCATTTCTGATTTTTTCTTGTCCTCTGTTGAATTCTTGTATCAGGCTAAACATTACTTCCCATCAAATACAATTCAACCACATACGAGACGATTTTCACTTTGAAGTGAATTGTGCACTGTCCTTAAGCCCGCGCTGTTTTGGTCGGATGCGCATACACACTTGCCGTCATGGTCTGAATGCGTTGGTTGCAGAATACTGTTGTGTAGCCGACCTTCCACAAACCTGCTATACCCGTCTTTCTTGCTATGTATGGGCTCTAAACTACAGAAAATGTACAGTATTTTGGTCTTGGGACTTTCTCGTATTTCTCCAGCGTCATCATATACGACAAGTTAACACTGCACACTGATGATAAATCACTGGGTATCCGACAGAAACAACAGACCTGCCGACCTGACAGTAAACACTCAGACTGCAAACACGGAAAGGGCGGAGACTGACGCACAGCAATAGCGACAGGCATCTCGCAGCCTCCAGTCTCACGCTTCCCGACTGAGTGTGTAAAGCGAGAAGCGACTATTTACTCGAGAGCTACACGTCGGCTGCCCAGAGCCAAAGAGGACGTTCTGTTCCTCTCGAGTGAAAGGACGCTCAAGGTTCAATGTAAATGGAGCAGCTTCGCTTCTACAATCACCGCCTCTCGCGTGAAAGAACGGCTGGTGAGTGCTTCAGTAAGAGCGACTTGTCTCTACGACGCCACTGCAAGTGACATATCAGTAGGTGCACTCTCACGTATTACTCGGCAAAGTCAAGTGGTAATCTCGCGACGGTGGCAGCACCGTCGTGTTTACGCCGTTGAAACAGAGACCGTTGAGCAGTATGGCGTACATGTACGCTCCAGCACTCTTGAAGTGGACCCCTGTTAGCCTGTTTACAATCAGCGCGTTTACTCGCTATTAATTTTGCGGAAGAATAAATATAATTTGGAAATTCGAATGCAATGTTCGATGCTGTGGTTAGATGTTAAGCCTGCATCGATTTTACTAATCCTTTCAATGGCGGTTTCCGAGTGTTTTATTCTTCTCACATTATGAAAAAAAAATGCGAAGCAATCATTGGTTGAACATTACTGCAGTCAAGCATGTCCAACATCTACGATGGCTAGAAGTATTCCGAATGGATAAAGACGTTGCGAGTACTCAGAAGGGGTAAAGACAAAACTGGTAATCAAAACAACATTGAAAATAAATTTCAATTAAAAACAATAGCTAGAATACCGATTCTACGATATATTCCTGATAGCAGTAGCTTACCTCTGCTGTTCACGGAGCTTCGCTGGCAGTATCTGTAAAACTACATCCCACGGTGATTTCGTCTTCCGTCTGTCGATTCGTCGTCTGCCGATTCGGTTGCTGACGATAATGATTCGTCACTTGAATCCAGCCCGACTGAGATTATTATTTTTTTCTATTTCTTCGTCCATCAGAGCATCTCTTCTCCAATAGATCTCGCACACTTTTTCTACCTGACATACCGACTTTCTCCATTCCTCTGTCACAGCAGCATATGCATCACCTGTAATCTTTTTCAGTTCCGTGAGCGAAACGCTTGAGATATTCTGAATACGGATTTTATTTTTTACAACATTCCAGATTAATTCGGTGGGATTCACGTCTGGCTGGTACGGAGGCAGTCGGAAGGGTACAAATCCATTCTCTTGCAAATTTTTGTCAATACATTAAACAGGAGACGTTTGGCGCCCCTTAACTAGTGCCAGAAGTTCGAATTTCCGTAACGTATGTTGTTGGTCAGCCAGGATAGTATTTCACTTTTTAGAGAGCTAGAGGAAGGCGTTTTATTCTCTTTTTTGTTGTGATATGAAGCATTATCAAAACCAAAAATACTTCTTGGACGTAAGCCTGGCATAAGTTGGGTTTCAACGTATTTTTGAAAGTTTTTGCTATCCATTTCTGAGTGATAGTCGGACGTTTTGGTTTTTGAGTCATATATGAGAAGTGCACCCGGAATGAAACCCGTGTCTCCGCCTGCATGAACAACAATTAAACGGTGATCGGCACTTTTGTTTGACAACACTCCTCTCACGTTATCACTTTGCCAACATTTATTTACGTATAATGCGTGTGAATCCATGTTTCATCTAAGTAAACCACAAGTCGCTTTGATTCTCATGCTAGATTTTTTACGTAAAAACCTGATAAAGTAACCGCTTTTAGCAACAGTGTCCTCTCGTTCGGACAAAACATCGCGTTTTTTATGGCACCTTCTATAACGAAATCCCATACATAAAACAATTTTACTAAGGGTCTCCTTGCTAGATTTGAACTCAGTTCCGTCCGACAAAAGTTGTGCAGTTTTTGCAAAGTTGGTATTTCTTTATATTGTTCGCAACACCGTAGAAATTGCTGCCTGATAATACATTAATCCACATAATCCATCACATACTACTTGTGAGATTCTTGCTTCTTCTTCGGCGTAGAAACGTGAGTTGCACTCTGCTCGGCATCGTGTCCTTCTTTCCGTGATTTGGAAACCACCCCCTAGCTCAGCTTTAACATTTTGGCGGCACGTTCCGTCGCCTTCTGCAGCGGCACGGTCAATCCCTTCCATTTCTCGTCGTCAACGAATTTAATTACGTTAACCGCAAGCCGCCGCGCCTGTCAACGAAGACACTTAAACGTTCACCAGCCACGATGGAACGGCCGAGCGCACTGAGGCGCTATGCTGCGATGCGCGAGGCCGTTTCCCGTCGGTGATTCGAATCCCCTCTCGGGCATGGATGTTTGTGCTTTCTTTACTATTAGGTAGTTCATAAGTAGTTTCTAAGTTTACGGACTGATGACCCCGCACTTAAGTCCCATAAGCTTCACAAACATTTCAACATTTGAACACGCTCACAATCCATTCTCGCCTTTACAGGTAACAACGCGCACTAGTGTAACCGTATCCCGGCTGTACCTCGTCACGTGATCAAGTTAGTTCCTGCTGCTGCCGCGTTACCACTTCGCCTTGCTGGGTAATACTTGTGCAGAACTACAAGCTACGGGACCTAAGGCTTCACGAATCAAAGTTGTGACACCTGCAATATGTTGACTCTCTGATTACTGCTCAGAAAACGCATCATATTTCACTACAGTGGTGGAAATTAAAACACTGCGGGCCGCTTCAAATCAGTACCCTTCTAGTATCCAACCAAACCATTTTTGAGGAGGAGAAAAGCAAGTAAGTAGATATTAGTCTCAAGTACATTTACATCTGTAAACACTGAGTCACTTTACGGTGCGTGGCAGACGAAACTCTGATACTACACTTCTGGCCATTAAAATTGCTACACCGCGAAGATGACGTGCTACAGACGCGAAATTTAACCAACAGGAAGAAGATGCTGTGATATGCAAATGATTAGCTTTTCAGAGCATTCACACAAGGCGACACCTACAACGTGCTGACATGAGGAAATTTTTCAACCGACTTCTCATACACAAACAACAGTTGACAGGCGTTGGCTGGTGAAACGTTGTGATGCCTCGTGTAAGAAGGAGAAATGCGTACCATCATATTTACGATTTTGATAAAGGTCGGAGTGCAGACTATCGCGATTGCAGTTAATCGTATCACGACATTGCTGCTCTCGTTGGTCGCGATCCAAAGACTGTTAGCAGAATATGGAATCGATGGGTTCAGGAGGGCAATACGGAACGACGTACTGGATCCCAAGAGCCTCGCATCACTAGCAGTCGAGATGACATACATCTTATCGGCATGGCTGTAACGGATAGTGCAGCCACGTCTCGATCCCTGAGTCAACAGATTGGGACGTTTCCAAGAAAACACCCATCTGCACGAGCAATTCGACGACGTTTGCAGCAGCATGGACTATCAGCTCAGAGACCATGGTTGCGGTTACCCTTGACGCTGCATCAGACAGGTGTGCCTGCGATGGTGTACACAACGACGAACCTGGGTGCACGAATGGCAAAATGTCATTTTTCGGATGAATCCAGGTTCTGTTTACAGCATCATGATGATCGCATCCGTATTTGGCGACATCATCGTGATCCCACATTGGAAGCGTGTATTCATCATCGCCATACTGGCGTATCACCCGGCGTGATGGTATGCGGTGCCATTGGTTACACGTCTCAGTCACCTCTTGTTCGCATCGACGGCATTTTGAACAGTGGTCGTTACATTTCAGATTTGTTAGGACCCATGGCTCTACCCTTCATTCGAGCCCTGCAAAATCCTACATTTCAGCAGAGTAATGCACGACCGCATGTTGCAGGTCGTGTACGGACCTTTCTGAATACGGAAAATGTTCGACTGCTGCTATAGCCAGCACATTCTCGAGATCTCTCACCAATTGAAAACGTCTGGTCAATGGTGGCCGAGCAACTGGTTCATCACAATACGCCAGTCACTACTCGTGATGAACTGTGGTATCGTGTTGAAGCTGCATGGGCATCTGTACCTGTACACGCCATCTAAGCTCCGTTTGACTCCATGCCCAGGCATATGAAGGCCGTTATTATGGCTAGAGGTGATTATTCTGGGTACTGATTTCGTAGGATCTATGCACCCAAATTGCGTGAAAATGTAATCATATGTCAGTTCTAGTATATTTGTCCAATGAATACCCATTTCTCCTTGGTGTAGCAATTTTAATGGCCAGTAGTGTATTTCCATCTCCCTCCGCCCCATCTTCTGCATCTTCCGCGAATGGTTCTCATGTAGAACGATTGTTGGAATGGCACTTTGTGAATTCGAAATATATGCCATTTTACATTCAAGACCGTTTCGTGGGACATATATAGTAGAAACTGTTTATTGCCTGCCTTTTATAAGAAGTTGCGCTGACGACGTTTTACCAATAAATCATAAGATTATGCGCAACGCCTCGTTTGTGGTGTCTGCCATTTAACTAGCTGAACATTTCAGATACGCGATGATCTTCTCTGTTAGTCATCTATGGCATTATTCTAAGAGCAGGGGTGTCCAAACTTTCAGCTTACCTGGGCCAGAATAGAGAAGGCAAACAAGAAAAACATCTGTGCCTGTCACAGTTTATAATTACATTTAAGTTGTACAGGTAATTTAGAATTCACTGTTTTATTAATATTTATTCTAAAAAAGCAAGATCTAATTAATCTGATACACGAGATATCATTAACAATTTTGTATATAAGAAAATTAATTGTTTATTTCAAAAACCTGATGATTGCAAAATAATTATTTTTCAGGAATGAAGAAAAACTTCCCAACATTTAATCTAAAGCATGACAAGCGTCCAAACGACATTTAAATAAGAAGACCTTTTCCGGCAATGTACAGCTATAGTTTCCTATTAAGGAGCATATTTCTTTAGACTTGTCTAGTTCATGAAGCAAATTAAGAAATATAGAAACTAAATCTTACACTGAACTAATTAATTGATTTTTCACAAAAATTTTTACGTAACAATGAAAAAAATATTTTATTTACAACGAACTGAAAACAAAGGTTATGGTTCCCATTACTAGTTATTCATCTTCGCACCCATAACTATTGTCATCAGCAACTTCCAAGTCCTCCTCTTCAGATGTTCAAATGTTTGTAGAGCTTAAGGGACTTAACTGCGGGTCATCAGTCCCTAAACTTACGAACTACTTATGAACTACCTTATAGTAAACACGTCACAAACATCCATGTCCGAGGGGGATTCGAACACCCGACGAGGAACGGCCTCGCGCATCATAGCATAGCGCCTCAATGCGCTCTGCCGCGGCAGTCCTCTTCATTACAATCTTTGTCTGGGGTAGCCAAAAGGAGGTCCTTGTAGAAGCTTTTTTCCCTCCAGAAACTGCATCAAATTACATAGAACTTTTGCTTTAGCTGGTTTAATAACTTGATTCTTCTTATACAGATGATGAAGATCCAGAGTAGTACGTCCTCTAGTATTATTTCTCTTGGAAATTATGTGTCTATTCCATGAGCTAAAATAAGAGCTCTGCAGTGAGACACAAAACCTGTCTTCCACATAAATGCGAATCATTCATACCTGCTACAGTTAAAGTGAAGGTTCAGGCGTTTCCAAACTGAAAGCCTCAGTAGCATGTCTAATGACTATGAAGTCGTCATGTTTCCTCATTTTCAACTCGAATGGATGAGGTAGTGTACGGGCTTCAACAGTTCTCCTGTCCCGTGTTTCAGGAATTTCTTCAGTCGTTGTCTTCCACTTCTCATGGCATTCCAATGAGAAGTCTTTATCGTTATGTAAATACCTATGTCTTCTCACCGCAAACAAATGCGTGATTCCTTTGTAGATCTTCAAGATGTGCACTAGATTGTACAAAAACAGAACAATAACTTTATTTTTGTCTGATGAGGACATTCATCACTAAGTAGAACAAGTTCCTCTCTTCGCTTTCTTAATGGAATGTTGTTTATATTCCACAATATCATGGATGTGACTTCGTTTAAACATCACTAACAATCGTCATACGGCTCTACCACCACTGCATATAATAACAGGAAATCTACGATTCCTGGACTTGTCCGCTTTTTGTTGGAAGAACGAGGGCCTAGTCTGCTTTTTGTAGAACAGCTAGATATTCAAATGGATATATCTTAGAATCTGCATGGCTTTTGCTGAAACAAATTCCATCAGAATATAAATGTCGCAACAGGAAAGAGCAAGGCAGTGTTCGCTGATAAATGTCCGTTTTGGACTTGTCCGGGTTTTGTAAATCATAGAATTGATATGATATTTTTACTCTGGATTTGAGAAACTAATGTATCAGTATCAGGTTCGGTTAAATTGGTTGCAATTCTCAAGATGTTCATCCGAGATTTTGATTCTATCCTTACTCTTTGTGTGGTTTACTTTTGACAATGCTGTTCACAAATGTTCGTGCTTCCAAACAAAGATGATATATATATATATAATGAGTGACAGTGCACCAAGAGATATATCTCTCTGACTGGGTATGACTTGAAAAGTCCAGCAAAGATACGTAGTCAAACATTTATTTAGCTGGATGTGACACAGCAACTCTATTGCATTCCATCTGAAAATCTTCTGGTAACGTATCTATACTATGTGTAAAAGGGGTCCGCAAAAATACAAAATTATTGATTATGTTTCCGAAAACCATGAAATCTATTTCTTCCATCAAATCAGAAAATGTATCGACGTATTCCACCCTGTCCTCGCGAATTTGTTTGCACTTATTTGTGCTTGCCACAGTTTCATTTTGCGACCTATTTATTGTTTCAAATCAAATGTCTGCAAATATACTGGACTTAACTACTCTGGTCATCAGTCCCTAGGCCTACAAACTACTTCTATCCTACTAAGGATAACATATACACCCATACTGCCGCGGCGGAGCGGCCGAGCGCGTTGAGGCGCTATGCTACGATGCGCGAGGCCGTTCCCCGACGGGGGTTCGAATCCCCCCTCGGGCATGGATATATGTGCCGTCTCTAGTATAAGCTAGTTCATAAGTAGTTTCTAAGTTTAGGGACTGATGACCCCGTAGTTAAGTCACATAAGCTCTACAAACATTTGATCTGTTGAGCACTTCCTCATTAATTACGATATGTACCCACCTAATCTTAATCATTCTTCAGCAGCACAACATTTCAAAAGCTTCTGTCATATCGTCCACTTTTCACTTGCATACCATGCTACACTACAAACAAATGCTTTCAGAAAGGACTTCATAACATTTCAATATTGGATGCCAACAAATTTCTTCAGAAACGCTTTTCTTTCTAAAGCCATTCTGAATTTTATATCTTCTTTACTTCGGCCATCAGAAGTTATTTTGCTACCCAAATGACAAAACTCATCTACTACTTACATTGTCTCATTACCTGATGTAATTCCTTCAGCATCACCTGACTTTCTTACACTGCATTCTATCAGCTTCCTTTAGAGACACTGTCCATTCCGTTCAATTGCTCTTCCAGGTCGTTTTCTGTCTCTTACAGAATTACTATGTCATCGGCAAACCGCAAAGTTTTCATTTCTTCCCCCTGAACTTTAATTCCCTCTCCTAATATTTTCTTGCATTCCTTCAGAGCTTGTTCAATGTACTGAATGAACAACGTTGGGGAAAGGCTACAACGTTGACTTACTCGCTTTCCAACCACTGTGTCCATTCCATGCCCTTCAATTCTAATAACCTCTGTCTGGTTTTTGTATAAGCTGAATATAACTCTTCGCTCCCTATATTTTACCCATCGTACCTTCAGAATTTGAAAGAGTATATGGTAGTTAACATTGTCAAAAGCTTTCTCCAGATCTACAAAAGCTTGAAAACGTAGGTTTGACTCTCCTTAACCTATCTTAAGTCGTAATGTGAGTGATGCCTCTTGTGTTACTATATTTCTCCTAAAGCCAAACTGATCTTCCCCAAGATCGCATTCCACCAGTTCTTCCATTCGTCTGTAAATAATTTGTGTTAGTATTTTGCATCCATGACTTATTAAACTGGTAGTTCTGTAACTCTCACATTTGTTTGTTTAAAACTTTAAGTTTAAACTTCAGCTTTCATTTTACTGCTTCCATCGCCATCCTAGAATGAACACGAGTGACTACACAGAGCCTACGACACTTGCGACACCAGATTTTTATCAGGTTTTTGGCAAGATATTTCACTAAGGTATGGCGATGGTAGTTATTGTTTGCTTTGCGCATCCATCTTTTCATAGACGCGCGAATCTCTGTAATTTTTACCTGTCTTATACTGGACAAAATAACTACTTCATAAAACTACAATAGGAACTAATACAGCAAAACAAGGAAGACATAGAAAGAACGAGGGCACTAACGGAGAAAGGTAAACGGAATGAAGCCTTGATAATGTTCGCGAAAGATTTAAACAAAGGTGAGAAAGTAAAGAGAAGAAGACGAGCACAACAATTGTTCGACTGAGAATACTACAACGAAAGGGAAGAAACACTATGGATGCTACAAACAGCAAACACAGACAGACGAATGACAGAAAAAAGGAGAAAATCTAAATCTGCAATTAAAAAGGAAAGACTAAAATATATCGAAGAGGAGGCAAGGAAATTAGCAATGGATGCAATATTCATAGCCATGAGGAAGGAAGACTCACAATCAACAGGAGAAATACATGTGAATAAAAGAGAAACACATTTCTTGGAAATACTGAAGAGAAAGAAAACAGATGACACTGAATAAACGAGATTAACTGATCACTGAGTTAATTACAAAAATTTAAGTCTGACAACCAGTGAAAGAAGAAAGAAAGAAGAAAGCAGCAAGTTAAGACAACAATTACTATACATGTAACATCTAAAAGACTCTATCGACATCATGAAGCAGCTATGGAACAACCTGATTGACAAGTGTCTACAGACATCAATAGAGGAAAATATATCAGAACGTCAATTTGGTTCCCTGAAGGGCACACACACTCAAAAGTAGAAAACTACGTAATGGACCAGATATAGGACGCACTAAGGCAACAAAGAAGAAAAGATTATGTAGATTCTTTAGATCTCGGGAAAGAGTTATATTCAGTAAATAGAGGAAAAGTAATAGAATAACTGAAAATAATGATCAGAAATGGACGCCCTCTGGTGACAATGATCTTGACTAGCCCCTTACAGATTATATATACATATTCCGGAACAACTAGTCTTTTACTATCGGATACATTCTAGTTTTTTCCGAAATGAGGATAGGTTGCAAGTCACTGCCGCAGACAGACACATAGAAACGGTACTCGTAGTTACAAAACTTAATTTTCAGCTGCAGCCACAGCCTTCATTTGAAATAAGCACACATACATTCATACACATGGAACTCGCGAACACGTGACTGCCGTCTCCTGCTGCAGCACTCCGACTTGAGACTGTTGGCTGATGAAGGCTGTGGCCAAAAGCTAAGCTGTGTGAGTGTGATTGTCTTTTCTAAGGGCTTGTCGACGGCTCAGCAATCGTCTTTACACGGAGTTGCGACTTACCTGCAATATATTTATACAAATATAAATCAATTCCCGCGTGTATGGAGTATCATTACTTGGGAACGGTTTGATAGAATTGACTGGGTCTAATATGTAATGTACGAAATTGTCAGGACTAGGTTTGTACAAAATAAAAATTTGGATAAGTTTCCCAGGAAATTGTAAAATGCGAAAAAAATTTTCTCAATGGAATTCTTGTACGAATTCAAGACCACCATTCACGATTCAAACCTTGAATATTCGAGATTCTATACTTGTCTTGGAATAGTTTCCAGGAAGAAAGTAGGAAAACTTGATCAAAATGAAAAAAATGATCTTCTGAAAACAGTTGTAACTAATGATAGGAATGACATATTTTGGAAGATTATTATGAAATTTGCCACATACATTTTTCTAGAAAAGTTTAAGAGACCGTATGGTGCATGGCAGACATTTTTTCACCGATCAGCATCAAAGTTGATAAATATTTGTAATTCCTCATAGATAACGTAGATGTGATCAAGCAAAAAATACGGAAGTCCGACAAAGGTTTAGTGTCGCGCCCATCACAAACAAACTGATGGAAGATCGTCTCCGCTGGTACTGCCACGTCATGAGAAAGCAGGACAACTAGGTTGCAAAAACAGCACTCCACATCAACCCAGGAGGAACAAGACCACGAGGAAGATCGGCGAAGAAATGGACTGACAACATCAGGGCCGACGTGTACGTCATTGGCTTAAGACCAGAGGATGTCAACGACAGAAAGAAATGGAGGAGATGTAGTAAAGCAGCAGACACTGCATGTCGGGAAATAGAGAAGGTGCACAAAAAAAGTTTCAAATGTTTGTAAAGCTTACGGGACTGAATTACCTTATACTAAAGACTGGGTGTTTTAAAATTTAGATGGATTCCCTTATCTTGCGTTTAACCATAGCTGGTTGCTTAGCGAGTATTCGGGCATCGTTAAATTTTATCTTTTTGCTGCAATCTTGCAGGGATGCTGAAACGCAAGATAAGGCACGCCATCAAAATTAGGGGAAGCCATACTCTCCTCCATCCTAATAACATGAACAGAGAAGATGGACTCAGGCTTGCCCCCTCCTGGCTACCAGCCATCACAGCGAAATAGGCCGCACTGACAACACAACACGCGAGCTTCACCAGTAAGCAGCCGCCGCGCGGCCCACAGCCAGTAGGAGAGAAACGGAAGCCCTCACCTCATTCGCCAATGAACACCAATCTTGTCTCGCTATACAAGAAGCAATAGGCAACGTCGGTTATTAAATAGCCTACTTACATCATAACGCGGTACAACACCCAGAAATATTTTATGTCAATTTACGAGATGTTAATGTACGTTGCTTATACATTAGATATGCCGTCGTTTATATCAGGAGGAGGGGAAGAGGAGATGGTTAGTGCTACATTTCGCCTCAGGAGATAATAACTGAAAGACACTGTCTGATACGAAAATTGTGTTTATTGACAAGACAAACTAATCATCTTCCGGAAACAAAACAAACTAACAAACTTCTGAAACTTAAGAAAAACCAACAATCATCAACTAAAAGTTTTCTTTTTCACCAATTATGTACTAGCCAGAGAGAACGGCCAGGGAGACTGAGCCGGACGACGTATTCCGTTCCGGGAAGTCCTGGAGGCGCGGCGTCGCTGGCAGAGACTCTTCCCCGGAGGCGTCGGTCACGATCCCTCATCGATGGTTCTTGTAGGCAGCGCCGGAGAACTGGCGTTGTGTTGCATTTCGCCCCCGTAAATAGTCGGCGCGCAGTGATAAGTGGCAGTCTCGAGCTGGTCTCACGTGACTGTGAGGAGGAAAATAGTTCAGGTTTAGTGCGCTCTCTGGCGTTGCTCGTCGCGTCCTCTGGTGACTCCGGAACCGCCGCTGTGGGACGCCTCACTGTCATGCATCCATGCGCTTGTACCCTGCATTGCGGGCTGTCCGCTCGTCAGGCGTGACAGGTAGTGAGTGGTGTCAAAGGTAGATGGACTAAAACAAATAAATACCCGAATGTAAAACCAGAAGAGTCATTTACCACCAAACGTTGCTTTAAAAACGCCAATGAGTGACTGTTAATACAGTAAATTCTGATTAATTCCGTGACAATTCAAATGAGTAAGCAATCTCTTTTGCAACACAGTCAACTCGTTAATCTGAAATCCGATTTACTTTGTTTCAATAAAGTCATGATCGTACTGAAATTGCGTTGTTTCAAATTTTAGGAAAAATTCGGTTGGATGAATCTCTTCTAGATGAACTGAGAGAGTAAATGACATAACTACTGGCGCTATAGACATGTTATGAAAATTTTTTTTACCTCTAATTTTATTCATTAATAAATGGCACCCATGCGAAGCCAGGATGGGTCGCTATTTCTAAGGCGTCTTGCTGCGGAGTGCATAATTGCTCCCATCAGAGGTTTGAGTCCTCCCTCGGACATGAATATTTCCGTTGTCCTTAACGTAATTTAGTCTGTTTGTAAGTCTAGGAACTGCAGTTTGGTCCCATAGCTTTACAAACATTTGAACATTTCTCCCCCCCCCTCTCTCTCTCTCTCTCTCTCTCTCTCTCTCTCCTTCTCGTTTCCCTTTGTCCCGTCGTCAATGTCCTCCTCCTTCTTCTTCTCCTCCTCCCCCCCACGCCCTCAATATTATCCTACACTCTATCCATTCACTCCTCCTCCTAATTTCTCCGTCTAAATCCTCCCTCCCTTTCTTTATATCCTTTCATTTATTCCTCCTCCTCCTCTCTCTCGCTCTTTCCTCCCTACCTCCGCCTTCTCCTCCGCCTTCTTCCCTTTGGCCGGATGCCCTTCCTGCCGCTACCGCATGCCCCCGGGGAGGAAAAGTGTACCCCAAATGTCTGTAGTGTTATATGTGCCAGCTGTCACCAGTGCCACATCGTTACAGCGCTAAGTATCTGAATTTTATTTGTGTCAAATTTAATTTGCCAGTCTAGTTCATTTTCGGTAGTACTGTTTTAAGAGGTTTATTCCCGCGTACTTGCAGATTTCGTTTGTACTACTGTTTTAATTGTTTATTCTATCGTATTTGATAAATACCGTTGTGTTTAGTCTTCGTCTTTGACCGGTGTATTTCAAAACAAGTCAGAGACCGTTACTAAGCTCGTTATCAGTCAGTCCAGTGCCAGCTGTCACCAGTGCCACATCGTTACAGCGCTAAGTATCTGAATTTAATTTGTGTCAAATTTAATTTGCCAGTCTAGTTCATTTTCGGTAGTACTGTTTTAAGAGGTTTATTCCCGCGTACTTGCAGATTTCGTTTGTACTACTGTTTTAATTGTTTATTCTATCGTATTTGATAAATACCGTTGTGTTTAGTCTTCGTCTTTGACCGGTGTATTTCAAAACAAGTCAGAGACCGTTACTAAGCTCGTTATCAGTCAGTCCAGTGCCAGCTGTCACCAGTGCCACATCGTTACAGCGCTAAGTATCTGAATTTAATTTGTGTCAAATTTAATTTGCCAGTCTAGTTCATTTTCGGTAGTACTGTTTTAAGAGGTTTATTCCCGCGTACTTGCAGATTTCGTTTGTACTACTGTTTTAATTGTTTATTCTATCGTATTTGATAAATACCGTTGTGTTTAGTCTTCGTCTTTGACCGGTGTATTTCAAAACAAGTCAGAGACCGTTACTAAGCTCGTTATCAGTCAGTCCAGTGCCAGCTGCCACGAGTGCCGCAGCGTTAACAGCGATAAACTGCCGGACTCAGTTTTGTTGATTCGACAGTGTAGTTACCACTGACCACAGTTAAGTCAGCAGCCAGCCGCGTTCATTAGAGTACTAGGCTTCTTTAAAGTTGTTAATTGCAGTTAATTGTATCGACAGGATGGATAGGATGTGTGCCTGCTGTGTGCGGACGCAGGAGGAGTTGGCCGCGGTTCGCGAACAGCTGAGCGTGCTGTTGGCTACGGTCAGCCGTCTTCAGGCTGCTGTCTCGGGGTGCAGCGATGGTGGGGAGTCTGGTGCGTCGAGTGGGACACCTCAGGTGTCTCACGCTACGCTCTCTGTCCCTGCTACCGAGGCACCTTCAGGTGTACCGGACGTCGTCGAGCCGCCTTCTCCGCAAGGGGAGTGGCGGGTTGTACGGCGTTCGCGTCGCTCGAGGCGGAAGGCCAATGTGGAGGCTGGACGTCCGTCCGCGCCCGTTCGTCCTGTGAGTGGAGGTGTGGCCACTCCTTCAGCAGGGTCCGAGCAGGTGCACGGGGGGAGGGGATTATTAGTTATTGGGAGCTCCAATGTCAGGCGCGTGATGGAGCTCCTTAGGCAGATAGCGTCCAGGTCTGGAAGGAATTCCAACGTGCACTCGGTGTGTTTGCCGGGGGGCCTCATCCGAGATGTGGAGGCGGCCTTGCCGGCGGCTATCGAGGATGCGGGGTGCAGTCTACTGCAAGTCGTAGCTCACGTCGGCACCAATGACGCTTGTCGCTTGGGTTCTGAGGACATTCTCAGGTCCTACGAGCGGCTGGCGGAATTGGTGAAGGCTGCTGCCTTCGCACGCGGGGTGCAAGCAGAGCTGTCGATTTGCAGCATTGTTCCCAGGGTTGATCGGGGTCCTTTGGTTTGGAGCCGAGTGGAGGGTCTGAGCCAGAGGCTTCGCCGACTCTGTGACAGTCATGGCTGCAGATTTCTGGATCTGCGTTATCGGGTGGGGAATTGTAGGGTGCCCCTAGATAGATCAGGGGTGCACTACACTAAGGAAGCGGCTACTCGGGTAGCAGAGTACTTGTGGAGTGCACATGGGGTTTTTTTAGGCTAGGCGCTAACTCTGATGAGCACTCGCCTGTCAGTATTCAAACAGCGAATTCAGGCCACGTTCGGAACAAAAATTCGAACATAAAAATATTAGCCGCGAACTTACAAAGTATTAGAAACAAAGTTCCCGAATTTGCAGCGCTGCATGGAAGTTATTGCGCTCAGATAGTTTTAGGCACCGAAAGCTGGCTAAATGATGATGTGGCAAGTTCAGAAATATTTAGCGAATCGTGGAATGTATATCGGAAAGATAGATCTGATACAACTGGAGGAGGAGTGTTCATCGCTGTGGACAAAGATATTGTTTCTACTGAGATCGAGGTTGAAAGTAACTGTGAAGTTATCTGGGCACGCATAACAGGTCTAAAAGAAGTAAAGTTAATAGTTGGGTGTTTTTACCGGCCCCCCAGTGCTGCTGTAGCAGTTTTAGAATCATTCAAGGAAAGTCTACACCAGGTAGTGCATAGGTATCCGGGCCATGCAATATTAGTCGGAGGTGACTTCAACCTTAAGAGTATAGATTGGGACCTCGCTAGTTACATTTCAGGCGGTACAGACAAGCAGTCTTGCGAGCTACTTTTGGACACATTCTCCGAAAACTGTCTTGAGCAGTTAAACCGGCAACCCACGCGCAATGGAAATATTCTAGACCTTATAGCCACAAACAGGCCTGACATTAACGATGTCTGTGTAGAGACAGGAATTAGTGATCACGATATCGTCATAGCGTCGATAGTGACCAAAGTTCATAAACCAGTCAAGAAGGCTAGGAGCGTGTTTTTGTTGGGAAAAGCCGACAAGCAAATGTTACGATCGCACTTGGAAAATGAATGGGCATCGTTTAATTCTGGGACTATGGATGTAGAGGAATTGTGGACTAAATTTAAATGCATTGTTAATGAAGGGTTAGAGAAATATGTGCCAGTAAAGACGATTAAGGATGGAAAAGATCCACCGTGGTATAATAATAATGTTAGAAAGCTGCTGAGAAAGCAAAGGCTGTTGCACTCTCGATTCAAAAAGGAACACGCAAATAATGACAGGCAAAAGTTAGTAGAGATTCGTGCGTCTATAAAAAGATCGACGCGTGAAGCATACAATAATTATCACAGCCATACCTTAGTAAAAGATCGTTCCGAGAACCCGAAAAAATTCTGGTCCTATGTAAAATCGATAAGCGGGTCAAAGCCCACTGTCCAGTCACTAGTTGATCATTCCGGGGCAGTAATAGAAGAAAGCAAACGGAAAGCTGAAGTTCTAAATTTAACCTTTAAGAAATCTTTCACGCAGGAGGACCGTACAAATATACCATCATTTGATCAACGTACTAATTCCGAAATGGGGGACATAGCAATAGGTATTTCCGGTGTAGAGAAGCAGCTGAGAGAGCTAAATACGAAAAAGTCTGCTGGTCCGGATGGAATACCAGTTCGGTTTTACAAAGACTATTCTGCGGCATTGGCCCCCTACTTAGCTTGCATTTATAGCGAATCTTTAATTCAGCGCAAAGTTCCTAGTGATTGGAAAAAAGCGCAGGTGACTCCAGTGTATAAGAAAGGAAAGAGAACTGACCCATACAATTACAGGCCAATATCGTTGACATCGGTTTCATGTAGAATTTTGGAGCATATTCTCAGTTCGAATATAGTAAATTTCCTTGAAACGGAAAAGCTTATTTCCATGAATCAGCACGGGTTTTGGAAACATCGTTCATGTGAAACTCAGCTTGCCCTTTTCTCACATGACATCTTGCGAGCCATGGACGAAGGGCAACAGGCGGATTGTGTTTTTCTCGACTTCAAAAAGGCGTTCGACACGGTGCCACACTGCAGACTGCTAACGAAGATACGAGCTTATGGAATAGGTTCACAGATTTGTGACTGGCTGGAAGACTCCCTAAGTAATAGAACGCAGTACGTTGTTCTCGACGGCGAGTGCTCATCAGAGACGAGTGTATCGTCAGGCGTGCCCCAGGGGAGTGTGATAGGACCGCTATTATTTTCTATCTATATAAATGATCTGATGGACAGAGTAAGTTGTAATTTGCGGCTGTTTGCTGATGATGCTGTGGTGTATGGGAGGGTGTCGTCTGTAACTGACTGTAATAGCATACAGGTTGACTTAGACAAAATTTCTAGTTGGTGCGAAGAATGGCAGCTAGCTCTCAATGTAGAAAAATGTAAGGTGATGCGCATGAGTAGAAAAAACAATCTTATAATGTTCGAATACAGCATCAGTAGTGAGCTTCTTGATGCGGTCGCGTCGTTCAAATATCTAGGCGTAACATTGCAGAGCGATATGAAATGGAACGAGCATGTAAGGACAGTTGTGAGTAAGGCAGACAGCCGACTTCGGTTTATTGGGAGAATTTTGGGAAGATGTACTTCAACTGTAAAGGAGACCGCGTACAAAACGCTTGTACGACCACGTCTTGAGTATTGCTCAAGTATTTGGGACCCGCAGCAGATCGGTTTGAAGGAAGACATAGAGGCGGTTCAGAGGCGAGCAGCTAGATTTGTTACCGGTAGGTTCGACCAATGCGCGAGTGTCACGGAAATGCTCCGGCAACTCAATTGGGGATCGCTGGAAGAAAGACGACGTTCTTTTCGTGAATTTCTGTTAAGTAAATTTAGAGGGCCGGAATTTGAAGCTGAGTGTAGTACGATCTTGCTGCCGCCTACTTACATTTCGCGTAAAGATCACAAAGACAAGATAAGAGAAATTAGGGCTCGTACGGAGGCATATAGGCATTCTTTTTTTCCTCGTTCAATTTGGGAGTGGAATAGGAAAGGAAATGCCTAGTAGAGGTACAGTGTACCCTCCGCCACGCACCTTACGGTGAATTGCGGAGTATGTATGTAGATGTAGATGTGTGAAATTGTAAAGTGTTACGAATTGTTTGCGAATCGTGTAACTGTGGCTTGACTTGGGGACTAGCCCGGTATTCACCTATGGGATGTGAAAACGGCCTAAAACCCACATCCAGACTGACCGGTACTCCGACCGCCTTCGTTAATCCGCCGGCGGATTCCACCCGGGCCAGGTACGCCTCCATGTCTCGGAAAGAGGTGCGTTAGACCGCACGGTTTACAAGCGGGTATGTGAAAAGTTACACGTATCTCCGTTTTTATTGTGCACAGTCAAACAGTGTCTGGAGTAAGCTACACTTCATCGTGCACCATACGAAACCCTATGTAGAATTAAATGTTTTTCTTATTTTGAACCTCAAGCGTGAAAAATGTAACCAAACTCTAGATTGGAAATCTAGTTGTAAAGTACCCTGCACCAAGCACAGTTCGAATTAATATCTAGAAAGTGCCATTTCTTATGTTTAGAAGGTCAAATGTGCAAATTTTATCGCAAACGGTATTGGTGAAGATCTGTCAACTATGTCATTTCTTTCGATAATTGTATTCAAGATTGCCAGTTGAAACAATAACATGATTTATGGCGGTCGCAGTTACGTCAGTAGCGAAAACAAATGGGTGACAATCATATTTTAAGGGTTTGTGTACTGTGTCAAACTTTGAATTTATATAACGTGAAATACCGTACAATAATTACTCTGTGAGAATACTGTTTACTCTTTCAATTTTTAACTTTACCACATATCTGAAAATGTTTTTTTTTTTTTCTTTCGTTGCTATGTTCGACGAAATGTGATTAAACGTAATGAATAATAAGAAAAAATTGCGTCAAAATTTCTGCGAAGTCTGTGAAGATTTCTCAGAGATTTCAAATTTTGAACAAATAATCATATACATTCGTAAATGTAGATGTTCCTAACCGCAAATCTCCAGAAGTTCTTGACCGTATGATATGACATTTTGACATAACGTTCTACTGAAATTCAAGTATGTTTTTATAAGCCTAATTTTTAAATATAAGTTGTATACGGCGGGGAAACGGTGTTACCAAAAATTTCCAAATTCACACACACACAGGACATATGAAATGTATTAAAGAAATAGGTCTCTAAAAGCCTTCCTGTATTACAATGCAATGTTGTATCAAAGTTTGAGCTCAATCGGTGAAGGATTTTTCTGTTTTTGAAGGGCACACAAACCAACAGAATCTTAATATATAAAGCAGAGTATTCGTATGATTGTGTGTTTGTTTGGATGTACGTCTTTTATACAAATCTACAATTTTCTTCCAATTTTTATGAAATTTTGCACACGTAAGCTTCAAACTATGAGAACGGTCGCCGTAAGTGTTAGAATTACATAAAACATATTTTTCACGAGATATGACGTCATAAACAATGGGATTCGAGAAAAACTGCTGCATCAAACAACAGTATTCCAAATGTTCAAATGTTTGTTAAGCTTATGGGTCTTAAGGTGCGTGGTCATCAGTCCCTAAACTTACAAACTACTTATAAACTAACTTATACTAAAGACAGCACAAATAATGTTTTTATGTTTGTAGAGTCTATGGGACTTAACTAGGGGGTCATCAGTCCCTAAACTTACAAACTACTTATGAACTAACTAAGACTACGGACGGCACAAATATCCATGCCCGAGGAGGAAGTCGAACCCCCGACCGTAGTGGCCGAGCAGACCGTGACTGAAGCGCCTCAGTCCCCTCGGCCACCGCGGCCGGCGACAGCACAAACATCCATACCCAAGGAAGGATTTGAACCCCCGACGGGGAACGGCCTTGTGTATCGGAGCATAGAGCTTCAATGCGCTCGGCCACTCCGCCGCGGCGATAGTGTAGCACATTTCCTCCTAAACCACTGGACCGATTTCAACTAAACTTGGTGCACTTATTCCTTACCGTGAGGTAACAATGCTGTCAGGGTAAGCAGCACATACGACGTCATAAACAATATAGTTGCAAGAAACTGCCATATAATGCGACGAGACTTTATTCACAAACTGTGAATGACAGAATGACACTACTTAGCGACTAGCAATAAACATTAAACATAATTTAAAACCTTTATTGAACTTTTTCTCGCTGACAACCATAGCAAAATTATGAAATGCAAAAAAGTTTCTCGCTTACTACTTTTCTGCTGTTCATGGGCTGCAACTATAGCATTTGGTATGACGTTACAATTTATAATTTGTACCCTGTAAATTGTAGCCACAGTAAATTTTACAGACAGTATACACACATATAGCTGACTGTACCTTCGAAATTGTATCACAGAACGATACGTAGTCCATGAGATATGAGCACATAAACAGTAACGTTCATGGAAAACCGCCCCATGACGCGCCAAGTTTTAAACTATTACTTCTTTACTACTAATTGTGTTCCCAAGAGATTTTACAGACATTCAGCACTTATATAAATGAATATACACCTGAAACATTATACAATTGTACAACTTATAATTAAATAAATTTGAGAATGAGCAAATTTTATTTGTCGTTTGTATCTTGACTACTGTCTTTCTTTGTTTGGATACTGCACGTATAATTTGGAACATTATGCAAGACAGCGCTATTTCTTATATATTCTCCGATAAATATACCATGATTTTAGAAAAAAAAGGAGATGGACAAAGAGAGAAGGGATAGGAGAAGTACTAACTCAAGGCAGGAATAAATAAATACCCGGGCAACGCCGGGTTTTCAGCAAGTTGACAAATATAAAGGACGTTTAAAATATATTGAAGAAACAGGTATCTAAAAGCCTTTCTGTATTGGAATGCAAACTTGTGTCAAAGTTTGAGGTCAATCGGTGAAGGATTTTTCGAGTTTTTGAAGTGTACACAAACCTACAGAATACTTTTATACCGTACAGAGATATTGTAATGCAATGTAAGAGCCGGCCGCGGTGGTCGAGGGGACTGAGGCGCTCCAGTCACAGTCTGCACGGCCAGTACGGTCGGGGGTTCGAATCCCCCCTCGGGCATGGATATTTGTGCCGTCCTAGTTCGTAAGTAGTTCTTAAGTAGTTTGTAAGTTTAGGGACTGATGACCCCGTAGTTAAGTCCCATAGACTATACAAACATTTGAAACATTTTTGATTTTTGCAATGTAAGAAAGTGATGACAGCATTGATTAAAGTTTGGCATCTTGTAATATTTGTCTGAATTGCAACTAAGTGGGAAGCGTGATGCCTACGCTGTGAGCCAAGAAGCTGAAAGCAATTAACAGCAGGCTGTCCGGCGCACAGTGGCTTCTCCGCGGCCCACTGTTGTCGGCAGAGCGTCGATAAATCAGTACTGACACATAATTAGCTCGCAGGCAGTTCACCATGTTACGCGATCGCATCGCATTTCCCACGCTCTTTCAGAGCAACCGATGCATGAGAGCGATTCGCCCACGATCGATGCGAACGCCGCGCAGGAAAGAGCAGTCGAAGCACCTGACAGCATCGAACTAGCATGCGAGACAATTTGATGTAATTAGTTACACAGATTATACCACGTAGACCGCAACCATAAATACACTTTACACAGCTGAAAGTCTCGCACGAGGCATGAAGCAGATTAATTAAAGTCCTACAGCACAGAAATCATCGTATATCTGAATGCTTCGCACGAGGCTGCAAGCTGACTAATTAGAGGTAGAAACTATGGCCCTGAATAATAAAACTTAAAGTTAAGCTCTCATAACAACGTTTCCATTACCCGGATATATCATCAGCTTTCCACTTCAGAAAAACAAAAAAATAAAAAAATTGCGTTGGCGTAAGACAAAACTTAGGTTTTTATTTCAAACAGTGCTCGCATTATGACATGCATTAAGCGTACAGTGTCCGCCTGGAGGTTTCAAGAAACGCCACGCTGCGATGTCTTCTGTGGTTTGGGTGGCGGAGGCAAAATTGTCACAAGGAGATTGTAGGCATATGGTTAAATACAAAAGGGCTAAATGTTCGTAAATCAGTGTTTATTTGCTTTCAGTTCATGATTTCATGGAGAGTACAACGATAATTTCCTATTATTATTAAAAAAAAACAACAACAACACATCAAAGTGATTCCAAGAAACTTCGTAGCTGGTTGTTGCCTATTTGTGTGGAAAGTTGTGTTTCGACACGTTAATACAATTAATTGAACAAGTAAATTTATTTTATAACTGTAGATGTCATCCCCAAGAACCACAGGCACTGCTAGGAGGAGAGGCTTGCGCGCCTCAACGTTACAGTCTTTGGAGATAGCCGTACCGTAGGTGTAACCAGAGCGAAGGGTATATTTGGAAGGGCCTGACAAACGTTTCTTTACTGAAGAGGGGCAGCAGCCATTCATTAGTTGCAGGGACTGCCGTGACTTTCCCCGAACACATGCATCTCCACTGTATGTATGCTTGATGATGACCTCTTTGGTAAAATAGTCCGGAGGTAGAATAGTCCCCAATTTGCATCTCAGGTTGGGGGCTACTCAAGAGGATATATAAAATTAAATGGAACCAAAAGCCGTATATTAATTAACCTATTCAGCAACCAGTTTCGGCCTCACACTGAAGCCATCCTCAAACCCCTAAACCAAACGCAGGTTCCATAACTTCATTAAGTAATATGAGCCTTTCAACCGATGTCGTAGATTTTTCCATATACAGTCCGTCTACCTGCCACGAACAACAGCAGGTGAAAGAAAAGCATTTCTAAAAACGTCATATAGGAGGAAGAAATTTGTGGCATATCTTTACTAAAAGATAGGGGTCTTCAAGGAATCGTCAATTTAGTACGGGAGGGAGGTGTGGGCCGTTTTATTTCAGAGGAATCATCCCGGCATTTGCCTGTAGTGATTTTGAGAAATAATGTAATATCCAAATCTGGATAACCGGAGCTTTAATTTTACCCACCGTCCTGCCGAATACGAGTCCATTGTGTCATCACTGCACCACTCCGCTTGGCCCGGGGGCGAGGTCTTGCGTAAATCACAGATGATTTATCGATCTCGCAGTTGAGTTAGCAGAAGGATCTGTGTCTCTGATTGTTCAATGCATCGGTTGAAACGTTGTTAGAAATTTATTATCAGTACCCCGGTGTTTAACTTAATCCCATTAAGCTGGGATAGAAACTTTTCTTAACTTGTGTGTTCTAGGAAGAGGGGGTGTCAGGTCATTCGTGGTAGGGATCTTGTCACTTAAGACAAGATCACAGTGTTTCAGACACAACACTGGCCGTTCACATACACACACACACACCAACCCGGCTTGTTTCAACTTTTCTGAATTTAAGAAGCGCTCCAACATGTTCAAATGTTTATAAGCATAAGGGGCCAAGCTGCTGAGATCATCGAACCCTAGGCTTAAAAAATAGGCTACTTTAAATAACGCTAGAAACAACATGACCGAGGGACGACACGATCATCCGGCAGGAGCGACCGCGCAATCCGTGGATTTGCGCCTGAAATCTACCCTACATCTCAGAGGGCCAGATGGGAATCTCCAGATAAGTAACAGTGACTGCACAAACACTTCCGGAAACTCCTCAATGCAGAACAACCGAAAGAGACTCGCTTTCGCCGAACCCGCTGTCAGGAACCAGGACTCTGTACCACCCAACAGGTAAGACATAAAGAAGAAAACCAAATACCTTAGTAACAACAAACCCCAAGTTGAAGATGGTATAGTTGCAGAAAAGTGGAAGCACATCGATGACTAGCCCTGCAGAGTATCACCCAGATCACTGAAGACATTTGGAGAATGGAGGTCTTGCCAGAGCGATGGACCTCAGCTGTGATCCATACATTACACAAGAAAGGAGGCATCTCCTTGTCGTTTATAACCTACAAGACCTTCTCTAAAGCCTAGTGTCACCAAACAGCTAAACTCCCAACTAGGCGAATATCAGACTGGTTTCTGGGTGAGTAAGCCCTGCTCAAGATTCAAACCCAAAAGACAATCCTCTCATATAGGAGCCGAGGGGGACATCCTTAGGTAGCCATTACAGTAGCCTTCGAAAAGGCCCTCTTCTCTACCTTGTGGGAACTAGGCCTAGATGAGAAGACTACCAAACTGGTCCAAGCTACCCTGGCCGGCCGCAGTGGCCGAGCGGTCTGCGGCGCGCCAGTCACAGTCTGCACGGCCGCTACGGTCGGGGGTTCGAATCCCCCTTTGGGCATAGATGTTTGTGTCGTCTTTGGTATACGGTAGTTCATAAGTAGTTTGTAAGTTTAGGGACTGAAGACCCTGCAGTTAAGTCCCATAGACTCTATAAACATTTGAACATTTTTTTGACCCTGCAGTTAAGTCCGTTAAGCTTAACCAACATCTTGAACAAGCCATCCTGAGTGACACCACCTCCAGATACAAGTTTAGGGATTTACTCTCCGCAAGTTTTCTTATGCAGACAGGAGTCATGCGTCCTCTTCAACTGTGTTCTGGAGAAAATCATCAGAGAATAATGGACTTTCACATTGATACCAGTTGCAGGACTGAAGCTTGACTACAACAAAGACAGCCTCAACGTACCATGTCTAGCTTTTTCCCGTAAGAGTAAGGGCCACAAACTTGCCCACCCCTCCCCACTAACGAAAAGATCATTGCCCGTCACCGGCATATATATATATATATATATATGTGTGTGTGTGTGTGTGTGTGTGTGTGTGTGTGGCGTCTGCCCGTCACTGGCATATTATATATATTCTTTCAGAACAGACGTCACTTCTGATCCTGCAGTTGTTATTGTTTCATATTCACAGAATGTATGACATCAACTGCGAATGGGCAAAGCTGAAAATGTGTACTCAGCCGGAACTCGAACCCGGGTCTCCTGCTTTATAGGCAGTTGCGCTGACCCTTACAACACGGGGACACAGTGATCACCGCACCTGCAAGGACTACCGAAGCTGCCCATTCGCAATTGATGTTATATATTCTGTGACTATGAAACAATAACAACTGCAGGATCAGAAGTGACGTTTGTTATGAAAGAATATATATATGCCGGTGACGGGCAATGATCCTTTCGTTAGTGGGGAGGGGTTGACAAGTTTGTGGCTCTTACTCTTACGGGAATTAATAACTACGAGTTTGAATACTGTGGGCAGGGTAAAGCTGGGAATTTGTACCTGACGGGAGGCGTACTTAGGTAGTCCTTGCAGGTGCGGTGATCACTGTGTCCCCAGTGGTGTAGGGGTCACGCAGCTCCCTAGAAAGCAGGAGACCCACGTTCGAGTCCCGGCTGGGTACACATTTTCAACTTTGCCCATTCGCAGTTGATATGAAATATCTGTAAAGTTGAATGCAGTTTCCGACGTCAAGTACTTGGTAGAATAGATTTCAGCAAGGAGAACGAAACTTTGTCCATAGACTCCGGGTTCACCAAGTCAGAGAGGGCTTATCATTCCTGTAAGAACATCTATGCCTCCAATTACCTATCCAAGAACATAAAGCTGCACCCTACAACTCCGTAGTACGACCCTCCGCACACTATGCCTCTGAGTGCCTTTTGACGAATCAAAAGCATCAACTCAGAAAACTAGAACTTAAAGAGAGGAAGATCCTGAGGAGAATACTAGGACTCATAAGAGAGGAAGACGGTTCCTACAGAATCAGGCACAATAACGAGCTCTGTTGTGGTTGGATGTTAGGGACGGGTCAAGCAACCAACGTAGTTATTGGGTGGAGAGAGAGAGAGAGAGAGAGAGAGAGAGAGAGAGAGAGAGATCGAAACATTATTAAAACGCTGTGTGTCTGGGAGATCTTGTCTGTTACTGATCGCGGTTATAACACCGTCTGTGGTAACTTGTTTAGAGTTGGTGCTGGGCTAGTGATGCGTGTAAGGATAGCTCTGTCTGGGTTGTTACGAACGTATACATAGCTTGCAGCATGCAAGTTGGGACAAAAAACGAGTTGGAATGGCTAGATTCGTTTGTTGTCGTAAGTTCGTGTTGACTGCAGGTGTACTTCTGTTACTGTGTTGGAAATGTTTGGCGTTTACAGAGATTGTTGTAAGCTAGATGAGACGGAATGTAAGTAAAAAAATGTTGATATACCCTAAATTTACGTCACGGTAAAGCTCTAAAGAAAACCGACTTTGGTGGCGCAGTGATCTTTCGACGAAGCATCGCCTGTTTAATCGTATGCTAGTGTTGTCTACTTTACGGCTGGTGTGCATTACGTTACGCAGCGGATGTGTCTGCTGCGGTAAATCATAATTCTTTCGTCGAAAATCAACGTGTTTTATAAAACTCCTATAGTTTCGTAACTTAAAGTGCGCTAGTTGTAGTCAATGGAGTGCGTGTGTGTGTGTGTGTGTGTGTGTGTGTGTGTGTAGTAAATTCAGCAAGTTCGATACTGCAAACGCTGTAGATAAGACGAAGTTACTATTTCTGGAATACATGGGGGAAATATGTACGTCCTGTGGGTATATATCTTATAAACTGCAGCTAATCGATGTTTTTTAATGGAGGCGCTCCATCTATACCACAGCAGTAGCTTCGTGTAGATGGCTTCTATCTCCTGGATTTTTGGACAACACGTTAACCGAGTGGCGCTCGTATCCGAGCATGACTTTCGGATGGAAGGAGCAATATCAAAGTGGTTGCGGGCGAGGAACGACTGCTTAATGTGGTTGGCGTCGAACTGTAGAACCAAAATAAATTTGTCGAAAAATCACGAGCCCTGGTGTAAGCAAAGATATCGATTTTATAAAGAGTCCAGGCAGTTGATTGTTAGGACTTTTATTTTATCGCTGCGTCGAGAAGATGGTATTACCAGGATGGAGGATTGTGCAAGAAGATTGTTTAAGTGTTCTAAAAGAGAAGATACGGTATTTACAAAGTGCGCCGTTGTACTTTGCATACGCTTTTAGATTTGATTACTTGGGTATTTAGAGTACCCGAAAATTGACCACTCTCTCGGACATTATGTTTTTTAGTTTCAACTGCAAATTACTTGTAGAGTCGAGCAAGGAGCTATTTCTTTTTCTTAGCATTCCAGGACTTTATTATCCACAGACGTTATTCCAGAAGTCCTAAGAAGAAGGGTAAACGAAAACTGGGTTATATGGTGAAGACACATGCTTTTAAAAGGAGGCTATTGTATATATGCATATCTAATTTTGGATGCGATATGAGCTCTAATTAAGGCTCTTTTTATCATGTTACCGAACAGAATGCTCTGATTTGCTTTTATATATAGAAACAGGGCAACCAGAAATCGGTCTTCCCGCCAATTTGTGGTTGTACCAGGAACCTCCCAACTATGTAATAACCGTAATTGTATCCTAGCCATGCTGCTGCTGTCCCTCCAACACTCTGTGTCTGAATGACTGCAGAATATCGGTAGGGGATGGTCACGTGGTAGGGTGGGGGTGGGGGTGGTCACGTGGTAGGGTGGGGGTGGGGGTGGGGGGGTGATGTAGATAGTCACGTGATGCCTTGGGGTGAGCTCAGTTCCACACCAGATGTGGAGGAGTGAACATGTGCAATTGCAATAACAATAAATAAATAAACAAACAAGCAAACAAACAATTACCCTAAGTACATGTAATTGCAAGTACCCTCGATACATTTAATTACTCTAAGTACACGTAATTACACTTACACAATTACTCTAAGAGCTTGTAATTGCATTTACTCTAATTACGCAATTACTCTAATAATTTGATATCAATTTTATTATTTTGCTTGTTGAATCTGCTTTGCATTCTAGTGGTCAGGCAAACAAGTATGGACTTGCCTGAGGTGGGGATGGGGGTGGGATTTCCCCATCCGCCATCTTGGATGACGTCACAGAGTTCAAGGTCAAAAACGAGCGCCAGTACTCTTCTTGCCCTACTACTTACATAGATAAATGTTTGCCATTTTATCGCCAGAATAGCAGGCTAATAAAATTATTTCAATAGAACCTCAACTGTTAAACGCCAGTTTGCGAGTTCCGATTATGGGTAGAATAAGATACACTATTTCTAAATAAAGTAAGTCATGATAGAAGAAACATACATTGCTGGGTATATAAAACATATAGTATTTCATTACAAAATAAGAAAATAACCACGAAACTAAAACCTGCTAACATGCACTTTATAAAAAACATATACAAAAGTAGTCATATATATATATATATATATATATATATATATATATATATATATATATATATATATATATATTGTAGCCTATGTTTGAGTAGGAACTGGCCATGAAAACACAAACCTGATAAACATTGCGAATATAAACTTGACAGCATGGGCAGCACCATTGTAGATAAACTAAACCTATAAAAATATTTCGATGTTCTTGTATTCAGTGAAACAACTAATACCTTATTTCATCATTCTGTAAATGGTAGGAACATTTGCCCTTCACTATTTTTCAAGATATTAGCATAAATGACCAATGTTTCGTTGTATTTTATAGTTAAGCATAGTTTAAATCTTTAATCATATTTACGAAATCGTTATTACATGAATTGATGTAAATTAGTACCTTAATTGGGATTTGGAACTGTTATCTTGTTAAAACATTGCAAAATGCTTTGTTCTTCCTATTCTTAATAGTTGTAACAACGCATGGCATTGTTCAAATCGCCAGTCTTTTAATAGCCGTCACTATGCCAGTATGGGCACCGATGTACTTATTGTTGTGATGCATTGTAGGGTAAAAGTTATGATGAATTAAAGAGTTTTATTCACATAACTAGTGTGTGTACCCAGTTCTTGCTTTAAATTTGACGCACATGTAAAATGGAGAACAATACTCCAGCTGCACTTATTCTGAATGACTTCTAGGGACTCCTGTAAGCTGAAAATGCAGGTGCAGTTTTATAAAAAGTTTCTACATCTACGACATATTAAGGTACCACTGTTCCGAACTTTGATGCTATGGAGATCTGTTAAGATGTAAACGCCACGACCATTGGGCTGGTGTATTGGACAGTTTAAAGCAGTTGCGTTTTAAACGGAACTCCTGCGATCCTGCAGGGAGTCTTCCCTCTGTCTCTCACAAGCAGAAAGTGTACAGGCACCACCAAACCTAAGTGGACGTCTGAGAGGAACCAGGCTCACAGCCAGAAGATGTAGGCGTACTGTGCCAAGGAAAGGCAGAAGACCCTAGCTGATAGACGAGCCCCGTGGTCCCTAATAAGCCTAAACGAACGAAAAAATAGGAATGCGAGTAATCTACTATGAATGGCACAATGATCGCATTATCGTAGTCAAGACAGATAAGAAGCCAACACCGACCACAGTAGTACAGGTTTATATACTAATTAGTTCTGCCGAGACAGTAGAAGATGAAGGGTATCTTTGAGAGATGAAATAGTGATGGTGGCATAGGATCATATATGTAGAAGGGCAAGGTCTAATAGAAATCCTTCGATAACATAGGAGATACTGAACTTAATTGAGAAATTATTTTAAGAATGCAGTAATTAAAGCAGGTAAAATGGAGTGAAGGCGAAAAAAATGAGATTGACACATAGTGAAAATGGCTAAGCAGGAGTAGCTAGAGCGCAAATGCAAGTCTGTGGTAGATTTTGTGACAGGGGTAAACATAACTACCTCCTTCAGAAAATAAAAGAGACGTTTGGAGACAAGAAAAGTTGCTGTATGAATATCAAGAGCTCAAATGGACAACCGGTTCTGAGCAAAGACGGAAAAGCTGAAATGTGGAAAGAATACATAGAGAGGCTCCATAAAGGAAATAAACTTCGAGACAATATTTTAGGAAGGGAAGAGGAAGATGGAGGTACTATGCTGACAAGGAGAGGATGCCTACTCGTCATCGCCGAATTCGTCCAAATTTATGGTACATGTAGGGCGTGGTGAGACACGAAAGTGCACCAAGTGGGAACTCCAGATGGCTAACCGTTTAGAAAATAAAAGGAAATTTGATACGGATCTATCACCATATCCACCTTATCAATTAATACAGTCTGTTTAGAAAGCGGTGTATGGCTCAGCGGTAAGAGATCGCATTTTTATTGAAAGGTTCGCGGGTTCGATTCCGCCGGCGGCAAATAATTTTTTGCTCCTTGGCAATGCGTACACAATTAAGCGCAACTTCATATATGTTATTTTGTATTTATATGTGGACACCATCAGCATTGGACGTCATAATTTAAAACAAGCATATTATCTTGCAAACTTGGGGTTGTGAACGGTCCATACGGTCCTCGCAAGTATTCAACGATATGCTGCGTTACGCGTGGTTCCCTGCTGGACTGTGCGATGAAAGGAGCTGTTTTCAGAATGTCAATCAAGTTCGTTTTTCTTTGGGGACATTAAAAAAAAACCATGTAACTGCAAAAGGGCGGCGTTCATAACGTGCGCAAGATGCGGCCAAAATTATTGCTTGCCCTGTTTCTTCGATAAAAATCACCCCAATACATGTAATTTATCAATTGCAAAAGAATGGAAGTATCGATTTACATGCACGACGCGCTCAAATACGCGTTAACTATATACCCTTTTTAAATGTATGTAGTTCCGAATTTCATCCAATTCCATTTCTTTTTTTTGCTTATATAAATTAATAAAACTATATGATATTGCGATTAACTGTGACGTCAGTTTACATCTACATCGATACTCTGCAAACCACTGTAAAGTGCATGGCAGAGGGTACATCCTACTGTATTAGGGTTTTTTCCCATGTCATTTACGTATTGAGCGTGGGAAGAAAGATTGTTTAAATGCCTCCGTGCGTGCTGTAATTAATCTAATCTTGTCCTCACGATACCTACTGGAACAAATGTAGGTTGTACGTATTGCCAAGGAGCAAAAATAAATAAATAAATAAATGTCGCCGGGTGGAGTTGAACCCGCGACCTTCTCAATACGAATCCGATCTTTTACCTACTTTTGTTTTCTACAGGTATATCTATGTTTTGCGGTCGTTGTTTCAGTTCGTTCTTGGTTGTTCGTTGGATATTTGGCTTATCTTTTTTATTACAGAGGACGTTTAGCCCCCTGACCGGGCGCGCTGAGCCACGGCGTCCGGCGCCGCTGAGCCTAACACCGCTTACTAACACGGCCACAGGTGATAGATCCGTATCAAACTTCCTTTTATTTCATAAACGCTTGGCCATCTGGAGTTCCAACTTCGGAAGCACGCCCTACATGTACCATAAATTTGGACGACTTCGGCGATGACGAGTAGGCATCCTCTCCTTGTGAGAGAAGAATTTGACAAAGTTCTGAAAGACCCAAGTCGAAACAAGGGCCCTGGATTAGACGACATTCCAAATGTTCAAATGTTTGTGAAGCTTAAGGGACTTAACTACGGGGTCATCAGTCCCTAAACTTACAAACTCCTTATGAACTACCTATAACTAAGGACGGCACAAATATCCATGCCCGAGGGGGGATTCGAACCCCCGACCGTAGTGGCCGTGCATACCGTGACTGAAGCGCCTCAGTCCCCTCGGCCACCGCGGCCGGCAGACGACATTCCCTCAGAACTACTAAAGTTTCTGGGAGAGCCAAGCATGACAAAAATATTACACCTGAGACTGTTGAAGTAACCTCAGACTTCAAGAAAAATATAATAATCCCAATTCCGTAGAAAGTAGATACAGACAGGTGTGAAAATTACATAACCATCAGTTTAATAAGTCATGTATGCATAATTTTAATACGAATTTTTTTTAAATGTGATGACTTCAACAACAAGACAAAGCCAAGATCGCGTGTATAAATTACTAATTTACTGTATGTCATTACTAGTTTCGGCAAGCTATATTGCCATTATGAAATGATCAAACATTATTTCGTCAAACTAATAAAATACTTATTACAAAATGAATAGGGGATCATGGAGGAATTTTATTAGAGGTACTATGCTCCAGAATGACCGCTGAAAGGCATAATCAGTCTCTAATGATGATGATGATGATGATGATTACAGAATGCAAGACATATGAGTTTAAAAGTGATACAGCGCTGCACATATCACTTGTTGCTTGGTACACAATGGACATAATATCTTTGACATCTGATGCTTGTACATTTAAAGTTAGAATTGCTATAGAACTGTACATATCACATGTTGTTCGGTACACCATTGTCATAATACCTTTGTCTTAGCCAAGTTCTTGCGTCCATGATGAAGCATTTGTACTCCTGAATTCGCCGTATTGTTCCATACCAATTGACCATTACAAGCATTACTAACTGATCGACATTTGTAGCTACTAAGCTTCGACTGTGGAGATCATGCGTGTGATCGCTGGATAATAAATGTCGGCTAATGATATTAATACGAATTATTTTCAGAGGAATGGAAAAGCCGAACTCGGGTAAGATCCATTTGGATTTAGGATGAATGTAGGAGCATGGGAGGCAATACGATTTTACGTAGTTTGTAAGTCTATGGCACGATGAAACTAGCAGTTTGGTCCCATAGGATTACAAACATTTGGACGTTAGATTAAGAAAAGGCAAACCCACGTTCCTAACTTTCGTAGATTTCGGGAAAGCTTTTGATAATATTGACTGGAAAGCAGTCTTTCAAATTCTGAAGTTATCAGGGGTAAAATATAGAGAACGTAAGGTTATTTGCAACTTGTGCAGAAACCCGGCCAGTTATTACAGTCGTAGGACATGAAAGGGAAGCATTAGCTGGGAAACGAGTAAGACAGGGTTGAAGACTTTCCCCAGTGTTATTCTACCTGTACTTTGCGTTTTTCTAATGAGATTGTAATTCTGTCAGAGGTAGCAAAGGACCTGTACGAGCAATAGAACGGAATGGAAAATTCATGAAAGGAGTGTACACGATGAGGATTAACGTGAGCAAAACGAGGATGATGGCATGTAGTCTAAGAAAATCAGGCGATGCTGAAAGAATTAGATTAGGTAACGAAACGATAAAGATGGTAGATGAGTCTTGTTACTTGGGCAGTAAGATGACACACGATGATAGCAGTACAGATGATATAAAATGCAGAACTGCAATGAGAAGAAAATGAATATTTGATAACATCGAAGATTAATGTGCTAGGAGGTCCGTTCTGAAGGAATTTGTGAAGAGTGTTGCTTTGGACGGCAGTGAATCATGAATAGTTGCGGCAAAAAGAGACTCTTGAAACGTGGTGCTATAGAATAATGCTGCTGAAGAATAGTTGGATAGATCGCTTAATTAATGAGGAAGTACTGAGCATAATTGGGGAGAAAAGGAATATATAACTAAAAGAAGTTCTTAGATATCAAGAAATCGTGAATTAGCATGGTAGAGAGTATTTGTGGTAAAAATCTAGTAGACAAAGAGACGAATACATTAAGCAATTTCAGATGGATGTGGGTTGCCATTCTTATAAGGAGATGAAGAGGCTTGCTCAGGATAGAGTAGGATGGAGAGCTGCATCAAACCAGTCTCCGGAATGAAGACCACGACAAAACCGAAAAATATCGGAAGAATGAGACACTTCTAAGAGTATCGAATACTTCCTTATATTAACTTTTATCGAAACATCAATACTCATAGGTCTTATGGTATGCATTTTAGTCCTTGTGAATTACATTGTTTTGTTTCGTACTACCTCAAAATACCGAAAGCGAAGAGCTTGCAGCAGAAGAAATTTGTATCATAGTAACAAAGGTGAAAAAGTCTGCGTCAATAACGCATTCTTATTATGAAAGGACCACAACAGAGAGTTCAACTCTGATCTCCCGACTCGCAGTGGAACACCATGACCGCATAACCACTTACTGCCTCCTTTATGTCCCAAGTCTTACTATTTTCAAGCTATGTCTGTGTTCAGGTTATCACGAGTTACTCACTGCGCCACCAGATCTGAGAGCTGGGGAGAGGGGCGGATTTTTTTCTGTTGTAAGTCGCCTCTTCAATCCAACACCCTGTACCCGGTTGCGGGCGTTTGCTCATCTTCAGGTGGTCACATATTCTTTGAAATGATTCCCTGTTGGAGTGAAATATGCAGAAGTAACCATTGTTGGGGTATACATTCTCATTATCTTTCCACTAATATACCGTTTCAACGGATCATTTTGTTGTTTTTCACTGCAGCACAGTTATTAACTTCCAAGTCGACAATAAAAAAAAATATCCTGTTACTTTACACAGCAGATATTGTTGTTAATATTGTTGTTATATCTGATGTGTAAATTGTCAGGATTCTATTTAAGTTGTTGACGTGGAAGTTAGAAACTGTGCTGCAGTGACAAGCAAGAAAATAATCAGTAGAAAGCGAATATTGGTGAAAAGATAATGACAAACGTTCCGTATATCCCTACAACGGATACGTTATACTGCACTCCAATAGGGAGGCACTTAAAAGAATGTACGGACACCTAAGGATGGGCAAAAGCCCGAAACGTGTCCTGGAAAACATAAAGCCTTCCCAGTTGTGACTGGTATCGGAAATTATTCCATACACAACTCTGACTATGGCTGCACGCCGGTAATTTGATGGAGCAAGTAGCGTACGATTGCCCGCCCTACAATTCCAACTGCATTATCGGTACATGTATTCTACTGCTAAACGTCGTCACAAGAATCTGCAGTTAAGTGTTGGACTTGATGGTTTCGAGACCACGGTCTCTTACCTCAAACTGGCGAATTTACCCTTCCCCATCATTCCTGAATGTTCGCAGCATTAACATGAAATCGCCGTGAGTATTAACCAGAAACAGTGGTAATAATAACAGTTTACTGAGAGTAATATTCCAGAAGTTTAGTGAATACATCAAGCAGAGTGCCATGTAGAGAATTTGGTGCCTAAATTGACCTGGATTCACTTCTCTTCCGAGCTTAAAGCTGAGAAATTTGTTTCTGAAAGATACTGTCGCTTTTGATTATTTTTGGAAAATGAACTCCAACAGCAGATTAATATGCACACTAACATTAAAGCATAATAAATAACTCAATACACTATTAATCTATTGTAAGAAAATCCCTCTTTTAGTGTGAAAAGGCACACTAATTTTGGCTCATGGAACAATCTAACCACTCCTCACAAACAGCTAAATGTTTGTGACAACAAAGAATATGGACGTCACTGACAGTGGAAATCGCGACATGTTCGTAAAAACGTCCAAACATTAGTGGCAAGTAACAATACGAAAGTCTCTACTGTTCCCAAAATCTGTTATAGGGGAGATGTAGGAAAATATAACTTGTAGCCGTATGCGAACCCTCTTCCTACTCAACAGGATGTCTTTAATGGCACACCCATTCTTACAGTTTGTGATGAATAACATGCTTATTATTTCGTAAAAGTTTTTGATATTTGTGGGGCGATCGTTTCAATCGATTTATTAAGGCCAACAGTCAAGATCTTTTTTAATTTTTAATTAGATTACCTGTCGGCAGTTTAACTGGCATCTTCGGATCCGAAGATGGCATTTAAACTGCCGAAACTGGTAATCTAAATAAAAATTAAAAGCGATCCTGGCTGTTGTCCTTAATAAATTAGTTATTATTTATCTTCGCACTTTCTGAAGGCTTTCACAGGTGATGCGTCTTCAGTTATAAGAAATTTTACTAAATATAATTTGCTTTTGATATTTCTTCAATGTGCCAAAAACAACAGGCGTGGATACTGCCTGCAGGCAGGCTTCACGCATTCGCAAGTTCAGACACGGTAGCTACATTGTCTTGGGTTCGGGCCAGTTCGTGAGTTTCCGTCGGAGTCCGAACAGAATAGAAGCGAAAACGCGCGTTACCGATGTTTCCCTTGCAATCTCCCTACCGAAGGGACGCCCACAGACTGACACAGGAGATTCTTAAGAGAATGCGAACCTCAGCAGTGCCTTGGCTACAATATGGCATGCAGAAAGGGTACGAGGGGATCCCTGCAATTCGATGCAACAATAAGTAGCAGGGGATGATTCGTTGTATTCCAAGAATACTTCATAGATGAATTGTAGTCGCTGTGTCAGATCTCTTGGCGGAGTCGTTCACTATAATAGCTGGGCTAGTTTCAAGCGATTGCTACGGCATCGTAATTAATATGTGAGATTCAGGCAGTTTTGCGCTACATCTTCACGCTTGGCTTGAACATAGACCAGTGGTTTGAAGAAATGACTCTTGGACTGTGTGGTATGTGTCAGTATAGTACACTTATACTGAGATGTCACAGCCCAGACCTTGCTCTTCTGCATTCTTGCCGCACGTAAAAATGAATATGAGAGGAGTGCTCTTTTCAAGAGGAGAAGACCTCACGAGGGCTTGAGAAAACGAGTGTGTATTACTCCCTACAGAACTTGGGAGTACTGGTTGAGAGAATGTTTTCTGAGGATGGAGAAGTGCATTCGTTGTGGTGGAAATTACTTCGAAGTTAAATAAAGGTATTACAATTTTAAACATGGCCTTCTACGCAGCAACTGGATATGAAATAATGTTGACAATTGCACCCCCACAAGAAGCTTTAAAATAATTGCAAAATGTATCTAGATTTCGAGAATTCTATGGAAGTCATCATCATAATGTAAAATTAGCACATGAGACTTTTACAGAAGTAAAGCTCATGTTGTATAAAAATAATTATTTGTTCAGACTGCTAGCCAGTAACTAGCACATTGTTTTTATTTTTTTATACAACATGAGCATTCCTTTTAAATGTTCAAATGTTTGTATAGCTTATGGGACTTATCTACGGGGTCATCAGCTCCTAAACTTACAAACTACTTGGGATCCCGTAATTGCGGAGTCGAAGCGGGCGCGGCGTACGCGCGACCAAAACATTGCCTTATATGGTCACCGAACTGGGCACCAGTGACGGCTATATAAGCACGGCATCGGCCGCGAATTGACAGTCATCCACTTGACAATGGCAGAGGAGTTCTCTGTCGAAAGCTCGTGGGCAGAAATCACATGACGCGGCTTGTAACCCGAGAAGATTTCATTAATGGATATCGCCGCGAAAACATGCACTCATATACTTATGAGCTAGCTAACACTTAGGACGGCACAAATATCCATGCCCGAGGGGGAGATTCGAACCCCAGACCGTAGTGGCCGTGCAGACCGTGACTGGCGCGCCGCAGTCCCCTCGGCCACCGCGACCGGGCGAGCATTCCTTTACTTCTGTAAAAGTCTCATGTGGTAATTTTACATTATGATGACGACTTCCATAGTGTTGTCGAAATCTAGATAAATTTTTTAATTATTTTAAAGCAACTTGTGGGGTTTCAGTTGTTAACATTATAAATAAACTTTCCCAGCACCTTTTGTATGCTTGCTATCTGCATGACTCGGACGTTTCTCATGCACAGAAATTATATACAACAATAAAACACACAATTTTGGGGCGGTCAGCTGTTTTCCGGGGATGACTGGAGCAATGAACACACACAGGACGCGCCGCCTCTGGTCGCACGACGAAAGTGTGTGTGTAGTTTCCCGCAGCGGCAGCGGCAGTGTCGCGTATCAGACGGGCTGCAAACATTTGAAACGCTGTCCGGACAAAGGGCAGGCACACAGGGCGGCAGATGAGCGCGCCTTATTAATCCAGGGGCCGCGGGCGCAGAGGCGGCAGCGGCAGAGGCACAGGATAGGCGGGCAGAGGGTAGGCGGGTAGGTGGGCACAGGGTAGGCGCGCCCGCGGGCCGCCCCCGGGCCGGCGCCGCCCCAATTGGTTGCATGTCGGCGATATTGAGTTCACCGTAGCCATGGCAACTGGCCCGCGGCGCCACACCGCCGGCTCTTTCGCCTCCCAGCCCTGCTCGCAGGTGCCGCGCTCACCGCGCCAGCCAGCCCCGCGCCAAACCCACAGCTTCTCTATCTCAAACATGTTACACTACCCAAACTTAAAAAAAAAACACTGATTATTTATTTATCCTCTTGGTCTACAGCTATACAACAGTATCTACAACATGGAAAAATTAACCCTTAAACATAAACACCGGTCTGAGAGACCGTTAGAGTTATTATAATGTGGCCTGCGGGAACACTGTTCTGCTTGCGACCATCCCCTTCACAGTACCTTCACATTGTTAAATAATATACGTTGCAGAAGCATTGTAGTCCATTTTGTGGCGTCTGGCTGTCAGGTAAGCATTGATTTTATAGCACTTGCAGGTCTGTCGGTCCGGATGTTTCGGATTACGTTTGCTCAAAAATGTTCAAGTGTTTGTATAGATTATGGGACTTAACTACGGGGTCATCAGTCCCTAAACTTGCAAACTACTTATGAACTAACTAAGACTAAGGACGGCACAAATATCCATGCCGAGGGGGATTCGAACCCCCGACCGTAGTGGCCGTGCAGACCGTGACTGGAGCGCCTCAATCCCCTCGGCCAGCGCGGCCGGCAAATCAGTGGAACCAACAAGCCGTTAATTTTGAACAATTAAAACTTATTTAATACTCAATTTGATATTTCATTTCAAAACCACAAAATATTATCCTAAACACATTAATAAATTATATAAAATAATAAATATATGAAAAAATATTGAGGAAAAAAATTCGGTCTGTCAGACCAAATGTTTCTAATAATGTACTATCGACCTATGTTTCCGTTTAAGGGTTAAATTACATCCTTCGTCAGAGCATTGATTATCTGTCCTCGTGCACTGAAATGAGAGACGTCCTACCCAACATCGTTCCGACCCCTCCTTAAGTGGTGTTCCGTCGCCCACCCAACCTCCACAACAACCTAAACCATCCTTGTCCCACTCCCAGACCCAACCCCTTACCACAGGGATCATCTTACTGTGGATGACCCCGACGCAAAAAAATGCCCCATACACCCACCCAGCGCTTATTATTTAGTCCTGTCACAGGCTTATCCTACCCCATCAGAGGACGCACCACCTGTGAAAGAAACTATGTGATTTACTAACTCTGCTGCAATCATTGGACGGCATTTTACGATGGTATGTCAGTGTTGTTTAATCTGTATGTTGAGCAAGCAGTGAAGGAATTCAAGGAGAAATTTGGAGAGGGAATTAAAGTTCAGGGAGAAGAAATAAAAACGTTGCGGTTTGCCGATGATATAGTAATTTTCTCAGAGACTGCAAATTATCTGGAAGAGCAACTGAATGGAATGGACAATGTCTTGAAAGGTAGATATAAGATAAACATTAACAAGAGTAAAACGAAGGTATTGGAATTTAATGTCAGAAAATCAGACGATGCTGAGGGAATTATATTAGGTAATGAGACAATAAAAGTAGTAGATGAGTTTTGTTATCTGGGTAGGATGGTAACTACTGATGGCCGAAGGAAAGAAGATGTAAAATGCAGAATGGCTATGGGGAGAAAAGCGTTTCTAAATGTTAGGAAGTCCTTTTTGAAAGTGTAGCATTGTATGGCAGTGAAACGTGGACGATAAGGAGTTCAGACAAAAAGATTATAGAAGAAATGTGGTGCTACAGACGAATGATGAAAATTAGATGGGTATATCACGTAATTAATGAGGAGATGCTTAACCGAATTGGGAAGAAAAGAAGTTTCTGGCATATCCTGACTAAGAGAAGGGATAGACTGGTTGGACACATTCTGAGACATCAAGGAATTGTCAACTTAGCATTAGAAGGAAGTATATGGGGTAAAAACCGTAGAGGGAGACCGAGGGACGAATACAGTAAGTAAATTCAAAAGGATGTAGGTTGCCGAACTTATTCTCAGATGAAGAGGCTTGCATAGGACAGGGTAGCGTGGAGAGCTGCATCAAACCAGTCTGCGGACGGAGGACCACAACAACAACAACAACATGTCAACAAACCAGCTGTCCATCAGGATGAGTAGCCACCGTCAAACTGAGGCAAGAAGCAAGATGGACCACACTACACTGTAGCACGGCATGCCAGTGAACACAACACTTTGATTTGATTACAATCGGGAGTTGTACCTTCAACACACCCTACGGTCCCGCAACCACCCTCGCCTCAAGATAGCCGCGGTGGAGTAGCCGATCAGTCTAAGGCGCCTCGCTGCGGAGCGCGCGGTTCGGAGGTTCGGAGGTTCTAGTCCTCCCTGGGGCAAGGGTGAGTGTCCTTAGGTTCGTTTACCTTAGTTCGTAAGCTACGGACTGATGACCACGCAGTTTGGTCCGATAGATTTACAAACATTTGAACATTTTTTTTTCAACTTAAGATAACTTGCCACCCCTACACCCTCAGTCTAACATTAACCCTCTCTTTCCCACACATTATCCTGTATCCCTCCGTGTCTTCCTTCCATCTGTGTCGCCCCTTACAATATTCCGTTGATTAATTACTTATTTTATTTCTATATTATTTTTTACCTTTTCTTTATTATTTTTGTTTCGAATCCCCCATCCCTCTCCCGCCCCCCAAACACACACACTATATATATATATATATATATATATATATATATATATCTTCTTTTTATCCTCTCCTCCCCGTTCCATTCAATGCTGCATCTCACAGTCCCGCCTATCGGAGCCCTTAGAATCCATTATGCAACGCGGAGCTCTCCACCCCAATCCTTACCCTTCCGCTCTCCTCCTCTTGTCAAGAAAGGAAAAGGCATCCTATCGACAGCTTGATCATTAGAGACGGCCTGCTGTCAAGATGCTTGTAGCGCTAAAGCGGCCGGGAATGTTGATCGTGCGTGCATATTGTGACTGTGTGAATGTGTTTCTTTTTCTGATGAAAGACATGGCCGAAAATTTAAATTTTCTATTTTTCGTGCCTGTCAGTGACTCAGCGAAGACTTTCTGTAAAGATTTCAGGATATGTATCGCAGAGCTCAGCGGTGCATAGTTATGGAAGGCGACTGTTTCGAAGGACAGTAAGGTAACTGTAGATCATAGTTCATCTATTTTAATGTTACAGTTCACCCAACTTTGTTGTCAGAGGTTGTGTTCGCTAGCAGCCGGCTGAGAAGTCACTAGTGACCGGGAGAATGCCAAATATCAGAATGCGCTGACTCTGCGTTCGATGCGTCCGTGCCACGCCGCGCTGAGCTGCAGGCCGCCGTCACTATTGAAGGGTTGAAAAGAGGTGGAAAGGGTATAGCGTTATCCGCGGGTAGGAGGACCGAGAACATTTTATTCAATTTTTAATTTATGGACTACTAGTTTCCGACTGATCCGAGCCCGTCCTCAACCTATCGAAAAGGTATACATGAGGCATCTAAAAATTCTGGAAATATTTGGTAAGCTCTGGTCATTATTTTTCAGGTGTTCAGTGCAGAATCATTGATACGTAAATCGCTGGACTCGCATTCTGGGGAACGGTGTTTTAGCTCCGGCCATCATGATTTAATTTCCCTAAATCACTCCAAGCAAATGCCTTTCCTATTCTTAGCAAACGTGAATCTAATTAGCACGATGTCGACGGGACTTTAAACCCAAACTTACCTTCCTTAATCATTGATACCTAAAGTTGATGCCGCTGTTGTTGTTGCGTCCGACCGAAGACTGGTTTGTTGCAGTTCTCCACGCTACACTAATCTGTGCAAGTCTCTTTATCTTAGAATAACAACGTCAACCCACATCCATTTGACCCTTGCCTTCAGTATTCGTCTCTTCGTCTTCCCCTGCAATTTATGCCCCCCCCCCCTTACACACATACACTCATACACACATTTCCCTCCAATACTAAACAGAGGATTATCTGATGCAGTATGTGGCCCACAAATCGAGCCTTCTATTAGTCGATACATTCTACAAATTTCTTTCCTCCCCAATTCTTTTCACTGCGTCTACATCAGTTATGCGATCTGTCCATCTAATCTTCAGGATTAATTTGTAGCACCAAATTTCAAAAGCTCCCTTCTTCTTATCTGAAGTGTTTATCGTCCACATTTTAATCTAGACAGTTGCCTCCAGAAAATAACTTCCTTACATATTTAAATTAATATTTGATGTTAAAGAACTTCTTCAGATATTCTTCTTCCCATAACCGATCTGCATTTTATATCTTCTCTACTTCCGCCATAGTAATTTTTCTTTCTTTCTTTTTTTACTGCCCAAATGACAAAATACTACAACAACAACTTTTGGTTTCCCGTTTCATAACGTAGTTACTTCACCGCTTCATTATCGCCTGATTTAATTCGACAAAATTTCATTGCCATTGTTTTTCTCTTGTTAATTTTCCTCTAGTATCGTCCTTTCAGGGCAATGTCAATGGCACTACATTTTACAAAAGTAATGTACACCATAGCTTCGTTTTAGGGCGTATCCTCCATCTTTATTCCTGCCTTACTGGACCATAAAGTGTATCTCTCAAAGATAATTAAGGCATTTTCGTCATCTGTTAATGTTCATACCCCTGACTTACGTGATGACTGACTGAAGTAGTGAAAAGCTTCTTTTTTGTTGTGACTAGGAGTGTTCCTGAAGAGTTGTAGATTTTGAAAGTAAATGCTTTTTCTTATAACCTTTACGATTCTATTATGATTTGATATTAAGTTTCCTAAGTAAACAATGAAGAAAGTCCTTTGAAGCACTGCTCATTTTATATTTACACTTTTCTGAGCACTTTGGGCCAGAGAATGTGAGATTATCAGGTATTTTGTTTTATTTTCCTTTACTATGATGCTGGTGCTTAATCCTTCTGTTTTCGTTGACAGATTTGTTTCTTTTGGTGTATGGTATTTCTTCTCACTATTTCAGTGGCATCAGCAAAAAAACATATTTTACTTGTTTTCATAAATACCGTGTCTCTTTTATTGATTTCATTTACGACGCTGTGCAGGACTATATTGAATAAGATAATGAAGAGGCTGTCACATTGTTTAACTTATTTATTAAAGGCAAATTTTCACTTGTATTATTGAATTTGTTTGCTTTTGCTCTTGTGCCTACCATTGAAATTCTGCTTAGATTTATTAGTTTCAGCACTCAATATAATTCTTGTCGGGTAATGCTGGTAAATGCTTGTTTAAAATCTATTAATAGGCACTGCTTATCTATGTTATGTTCATAACAACTTCTAATATTTGTCTCATATCTCATGTCCTCTGTCTGGTGGAAAACTACACTGATATATCCCAAGTGTGTCTTCTGCTTAGTTTTGCACACTCTGATTTACGCTGTATACTTAAAAAGATCTCGTAAGTTGTGTTAAGAAGTGTTATACCTGTGTAGTTTTCACATGGTTTTCTGTCTTCTTTCTTGTAAATTGGAATAATTAATCCAATTTTCTAGTTATCCGGCATAGTTTTTCTTTCCCATTTGTATGATGTTAGTGCATACAATCCCGGGTGTTCAGTTATAGAAATTATTAATTTTACTTTGCTGCTGAAAAGTTTATTTCGCCGTACGTGCCTCTTTCTTCTACACTCTGAGGGAGAACAAGAAAAGAATAGGTAGTTATTTGTGTAAAAGGTGTTTGACAAAGTTACATATGTTTACGTTCTCTTGACTTACATACGTATTGCATCTGTGTAGTCGTTTTCTGCTGTCTTTATTGTGAAACGTTACTTACGTTTCATTGTTTTCAATGGTTGATTTGAAATTAGTCTGCTATTTGATGCATTTCAATTAAGCTATCCGTTAACATTCAGAGAGCACTATACCTCTTGGATGTTGAACTTCAGCTATCATCGGGCCAGCAATAGTTCTTATTTATTTTTTACTAAATTACAACATGGCTGCTACGAAATGTTACTAGAACACGAAAAGAAAATAGTTTTCGATTCCGCTCGTAACACTCGCTTATTAAGTAGCATATGACATAAGGTTCAAACCAAGAAGTAAGCAATCAACTCTTCGTCATTGATAGGCTGATGAAAATGTGTTTACCAATTTACAATAAGACAGACAATTCAAAACCATGGGCAACCCCCTTACCACCCCTCAATGTGCAAATGTTCAAATGTTTGCCGGCCGCGGTGGCCGAGGGGACTGAGGCGCTTCAGTCACGGTCTGCATGGCCACTACGGTCGGGGGTTCTAATCCCCCCTCGGGCATGGATATTTGTGCCGTCCTTAGTATTAGCTTGATCATAAGTAGTTTGTAAGTTGAGGGACCGATGACCCCGTAGTTAAGTCCCATAAGCTTTACAAACATTTGAATATTTTCAAATGTTTGTAAATCTATCGGACACAACTGCTAGGTTAATAGTCCGTAACTTACAAACTAAGGCTTCTATGCTCAGATACCAGAATTATATATTATCTCTATGATAATTGTCAACAGATGATCTTAAAGTTACTATCTGTACCCTTTGTGTTTGTGTGTGTGTGTGTGTGTGTGTGTGTGTGTGTGTGTGTGTGTGTAACAATAGCACAGAAAAAATTTTCTTGCTATAGTTTTTATAAGTCAATGTCGAGAGTAATAAAGTTTTAAAAAAAATGTTTATTAAGCTTATGGGACTTAACTACGGGGTCGTCAGTCCATAAACTTACAGACTACTTATCAACTACCTTATACTAAAGACGGCACAAATATCCATGCCCGAGGGGGGGGGGGGGTTCGAACCCCCGACCGTAGTGGCCGTGCAGACCGTGACTGGAGCGCCTCAGTCTCCTCGGCCACCGCGGCCGGCAGTAATAAAGTTTCATCTCAGTCAAGTAAAAGGGGCTTCAACGAAAATTATCCTCTGAATATGAGCAGCAAAACTGAAAAAAATCATGGGGTGTGTAATTAAAATTACCTAACGTATCTTTACATTAATCTCCCCTCCCGGAAATTACACTGCCGGAAAAAACACACAGCATGAATTCGTCGAGCCAGCAGAGCGAAATTTGTTGACACATTCTTGAAAATGTATACGTACCTGAGTACAGTCACGAGAACGTGCGAAATGTCGACGCGAATACCGTGTATACCCTTCCTTTGCAGCAAGGCAAGCGGCAATTCTTCTACGGAGACGATTGTAGAAGTGCCGAATGTCGTCTTGCAGAATGGCCTACCGTGAAATTTCTGTCTGTTGCCTCAGTTGGGCCATATTTCGTGCGGGTCGTGCAGACAATGTAAGATGACCCTTCATCCGGTCCCAAACATGCTGAAGGGGGAAAGTTCTAGGAATCGTGCTGGCCAGGGAAGCTGACGTACACCATGAAAAGCACGTTTGTTGGTTCGGGATACATGTGAAAGTACATTGTCCTGTTGGAAAAGCTTATCGCCTTATTGGTGCCTAAACGATAGCAAGACGGTTTGAATGATGGTTTTATTGTACCTTGCACTGTTCAGTGTTCCCTGAACCACCACCAGAGCAGAGCGGCCAGGGTAGGACATGGATCCCCACACCAATCTGCCAGGTGTCAGCCCCGTGCGCCTCTCTCGTACACACTCCAGATTTTCGCACTCTCCTGCACGACGTCACACACACGCGTACAGTCATTTTTGGTATCGAGGCAGAAGCAACACACGTCACTGAAGACGAAACGTCTCCACTTGTCCACCTATAAGTACCTGTCGTGACAGCACTGGAGGCGGGCTGAAAGATGTTAGAGTGTGAGCACGCACGCACGCACAATTGTGCAATGGGGAGTAACATCCTTCCATGGTAGTGCTGAACAGCGCACGGTACATGAAACATTCAATCCGTCCTGCTAATGTTCATGGAGCAACAAGGCGATAAGCATTTCTTAGCGGACAGTTCACGTCCACATCTGACCCATATCTCTTAACGTGCTCTTCGAGGTGTACATCAACTACCCTGTCCAGTACGATCCCCAGATCTGTTCCCCATTGGGCATGTTTGGGACCGGAAGAAACGTCAACTCGGCGCGCTCTGCACGACCGTCACGAAATCTGGTCCAACTGCGGCACCAGGTGAAAATCGCATGCAAGCCACAAGACTACATTCGACACCTCTTTGATCGTCTACATGGGAAAATTGCACTTTAGTTGCTGCAAAAGGAGGATATATGCGATACTAGCGTCGACATTGTGCTCCACCTGTGTGACCGTGTGTTGTATACATCATCAAGAATGTGTCATTTTCGCTCTGCTGAGTCGACGAATTCATGGATTTCATTTCTTCATTTTCCAGGAGTGTATGTACTATATTCGCCAATGTTTCCCACATATTTAGCTACACTGTGTAAATAATTTTTTACATGGGACGGGACATGGACTGATGCGGAGGGGCAAATTGACATAAGAGAGAAGAATGAGATGGGTAGATAGAAAGGGATGTGGGAATAGATTGGCCGAGAGAGGGGCTAAGGAGATGAACGAGGGGAGGGGAGAGGAAGAGATCAACAGGGTGGAGTGAGGAAATAGGTGTAAGGAGGTGGAGTTGAGTAGAGGGATGGGGGAAGAAGTTGGGGAGGGGGGATGAACAGACGAGGGAATGGAAGACTCGGGCACTGCTGCTTACTAATGGTAGTGAGCAGTGGCGAATATATCATATAGTTTCGGGGTGGGGTTGGGGGGGGGGCAAGAGTGGCATCGTATGTCAAACTGTTGCCTAAACGAAAAGTTGCTGGATGTCCCCATCCATCCTTGATTATGGAATTTTCAGAAGAGGCGTACAATCATTGCCATGATTTCTAAATAAAAGGGTACAATACTTATTTTTGGTCTTTACATTCATCATTTCTGAGGGGCCCGAGCCCCCTGCCCCCACCCTTATTTACGCCAGTGGTAGTGAGTACATAATGTGGACTGAGAGTAAACCGGGGAAAGATGAAAGAAATGAGGAGAAAAGTCTGAGCTGCGCGGCAAAGTGTTATTAATTAAGCGTCAGATTCTTTGAGCAGGGAGCGGCCTGACCGCCAGCCGATCGCGGCAGGCGCGTGATTAGGCGTGCAGAGTTTTGCGCAGAGGGCCGCAGAGGGCGGGTCGAGCGGCGGCCACTTGCGGCGTCAAAGTGTGGCCGGCCTTTGTGCCGGCTGGCGGCGTCACGTCGCGCCGCGCCGCGCTCAAAGAACTGCACCGCCGCCGCGGGCCCAATCTTAGCCGCCCTGCCAGCCGTAATTAAAAGTTTGCTCAGAGAGCGCCAGGCTGCCAACGGCACGCTCATTAGGCCGACCAGCACGCCGCGCCCGCCCACTCCAAATCTCCTCTACGTCCAAGGCGGTACATTTCGTACTCGCTTCACTGATATGCCTGATGGCCAAGACCCTAACTGTCGATTCATCCGCGTCTTGATATGGACGCTGCTTGCGTCGGTGCACTGACTGCCAGATGATCTAAGCCAGGATACACTGGTCAAAACAATTAGAGCAACAGTTGAGATATCTAGGTCCTGAAGTATTGACAACGACAGAAAGAACTCACCGATGAATCGTGATGATGTGTTCAGTCGGACACTGGATCCAACATCTGGAGAGAATGTGCAACTAGGAACAATCGTGTTTATGCGCAGGAAAACACCATATCATGGTCGTGGACGAACGGGATGGCCACGAGTAAGTGTTGGAGAACGTATAGACCTCTATGTCGTTCAGAATGGCGCTTTCACTGCTCTGAGATTATTTGACCTTTTGTTTCGTCCTATGCTGGTCAGATAGGTTCCTTCAGGTGGACGAAAACGCTCGTCACCACGGAGCTGCACTGGTGGACAACATGCTTGAAGCTGAGGAAATAGACGAATGGAGTGACCAGCTGGTTCACCAGATTTCATCCTGACTCAGTATGCCTGGGATGCACTTGGCAGGCGGAGTGCAGCCACACCAGCACCTCTCACAACAGTTGAAAAACGGATATTGCACTCATGGAAGAGTGGCCAAATATCCCTCAAGTGTTAATAAATAACCTTATACTTTCTATGCCATGTGAATGTGCAACTGCCCTGGCTATCCAAGGTGATCACACACCATATTAGAGGTTACGAGAGTGACTCCCTAAACGCCAAGTAAACCTCAAGTGAAGAGTTTAGACAGCAAAATATTGTCCTTAGTGTAAGCTAAAGTAGTTTGTAAGCCTGGAGACTGATGACCATAGCAGTTTGGTCCAATAGGTTTACAAATGTTTGAACTTTATTTATAACCAGGATGACAGAGCGTCATAGACGCTAATAAAACAGTATTGGCATTTCTTCAATTTTTCCTGGAAGTAGTGACATTATCGCCAAGTTGTGAATAATAGTTTTTATTTATTGGGAAAGGTGTATTCCCTCAGTTTCTTGTGTCAATACGACAAAAAGTATAATATACAGCATCACTACGAATGTTTTTGCGCATCACAGTACAGTGAACTGTACAGTAAAGCAGGACAGCAACTATTTGCTACACTGTAGGGAGTTCAGTAAGAGGTGAATCTGATGCAAAATATATATATATGCTCTGCCCAAATCTTTCTAAAACTCAGAAATGACTTGAAAAAAAGTTTTTTTTTCTTTAAAGAAAGGGGCAATAACAAATACACTGAAATTGACAATTTTGTATGGGCTTCGTCCATTCGATTGCGAAAAAATTTTGACGTTAATCAAGCAGAATGGATCTATGAACGTTGGAAATTAAATAGCTGCAACAATTTATTCACAAACGAGACAAAAGAGTTTATATGTTTGCATCTGTTACTGTCCTTCAAAGTAGTTCACCAGCGATGTGGAAGGCGTAGTATATCGTTAGCGGAGCCTGTTCTGTTTATTGTGGGAATGGAGCGGTCTACTGTCTGTCAAATCTCTGGAACAGTTCTGAAGTGAATGCCACGAAGTGGTTCCTTCATCTTCGGAATCAAATCAAAGTCACCAGTATTTAAGTCCGGGGAATGTGGTGGATCGTACAGAACTTGACAGTGCCGAACAGAGCAGTCACAGCTTGCGCTGCATGCCCCCGCGCATTGTTGTGCAAAATGATGAGTGGATTTCGCAGAAAGTATTGCTCGTCTTTCGTAAAGCTGGTCGCAGGTGATACATCGAAAACGGACAGTAATACTGTGCATTTACGGTCTGCCGTGGAGGATCGTAATGCGTTAGGATAACACCACCACACTCTGAAGCACTTTCGACTTTGGTGAGACTGTCGTGCTGTACGACATCTGGCACAATCAATCTTGATCCAACTCCGTTGTTCCTGTTTCGATAACGTAGTGACACCGTTACGTTATAACGCTCGATCACAAGTGACTGTTTCCCTCGACTGTGACATGGGACGGCCGAGTCCATGTGCTCGCAGGTAAGGTGCTATCAGTGACAAAAGTAGCTGTCTCCACAGCAGTGTTGCCACTATTTTAGTTCCAACACTCGTACATAATCATGCGGTGCACGGCGGAAGTGACATCGCAATAAACCTCGGCACCAACCTACAGTTTTATTCCGATCGTGCTGCCATTTTTGCATTCTTGACCTTCAGTACGAGAGAAACATCACATCATGATCTTTATGCAGAAGACTTTCTACTAATTACACAGGAATGCAGCTGACATAAGCTACTTATTTTATTTGTTTATTTATTTATTTGTATGTAGACTCCTTAATGAATTGTGTGTCGGACCACAATATTATAATAATAATAAGACACAGAACGTCTACAGTGAGAAGATTATAGAATCGAGTGCTACCCGAGGGGCCATAGATCCTAAAGACCAAGTGCTTGATGCTTGCAAAAGTGGGAGTATTTTAACAGAGGTCGGTAGTTGCTATTTCATCGGATGTGTCTGCAGCATTTGCAGTCTCTTTACTGCCGATTTACGTTCCGGCTATTAATTTCTATGAAATAGATTGAATTATGTTTACAAGCTAACACCCCGTTTTCCTGCTGACTGCAGACTTTCTCGATCGGCGACACATGCGAACGGTGCCGTCACACATCAGTGGCCTATCCCACTTACGACACTTCAAGGTGCCTGTCGCGCTGGCGACTGAATTGGCTGGCAACTGCTTGCGGCAATCTAATTTTCACTATTTCCTAAAAAGCTTCTGGCCGTTACTACTTTGCACTGTGGCAGTTCGTAAGCTAATTAATAATATGCTGATGTTACGCTATTCCCGACCACGGAATAATAGCCTTACAAAACACCTATAAGCCCTATTATTAGGTGCTTTTCATCAATCTAGGACAATAACCAGGATGGATTAACGACACCATTATGCACATCAAAGACAAACTTGATTTATCAGAATGTGATTGTGTTCGGCAAACAGTACGATTCAAGTTGTCAAGTCGGTGACGAACTTCACGTAGTCTGCTGTATCAAAATGAAGACAGCCTTGGACCTACAAATTTGAGTGTCTTCGTAGTTAACGTCTTTCGGCATCTAATTTTTTCTCGTCTTTGCGTTATCTCTTCAGATAATAAATTTGACAGAAGTATCAACTATATAATATTCGGTGTTAAAAACGGTTCTCACTGACATGAGCCTAGTGCTTGACGAGCTCGTTCACTCAGATTTAGGTTGCCAGCACATGGACCATTCAGTTGTGTCAACATTGAGCTTAATAAGTTCACCATGGAGCTGAATGCTCAGAGACAATGCGATTTCAGCGTACATGTGTCTTAATGTTGTGTATGTGATCGCAGTGCGCTGCAGGGGCAGTAGTTCGCTGCTGTGCCTTCGCAAATCACACTTTATTAAATGGACTGGGTGAAATTCCTTCTTTAGTTCTAATGGAACGCACATTATAACACTCGTGCACATGCCAGTCATGTTGTTCTGTCTGTGGTAAAGGTACACCAGTCAACAAACCTAAGATTCGTTTAAACGTCACAGTGTCCCAGTAGGCAAATCCAATTTGTATGTGGTATGCCAGATCGCTTAATCTGGGGTGCTACGCCGGTGCCTTTCTGCGATCTTTGAATTGACTTACCCAGCCAGTTACAGGGGGACTTATTTCACGTGAATTTCGAAGCACGGCGCAACTTGGCATTTTTCGTATTAACAACATTGCGAGAGGAGACATAGCTAAACACATCAACATCCGTGAACATTTTATAAGGCTGGGCACTATAACGATTCCGACATAAAAGTTTCGTTACAAATAATGCCTACAAATTTACAACAGGCCTCCTCATGAGGTAAACATTATTGCACAATCCACTGTTTTAGTAGTAAAATCATTACAATATGCGAAATAAGACTGTAAACGTGACTGTGATAGACTTTTTACAAAAAATGTTCAAATGTTTGTTAAGCTTAAGGGACTTAACTACGGGGTCATAAGCCCCTGAACTTACAAACTATTTATAAACTATCTACAACTAAGGATGGCACAAATAACCATGCCCGAGGGGGGATTCGAACCTCCGACCGTAGTGGCCTTGCAGACCATGACTGAAGAGCCTCAGTCCCCGCGGCCACCGAGGCCGGCAGACTTTTTACAATTAAGGTGCAAGCTGTACTGTACACTCCTCGGTGAGAGCCCGTTCATAACATCGAATATTATAGACGATACTTCTGTCAAATTTATAAGATAATCTTAAACCCTACAAGAAAACGCGAAGACGAGGAAAACATTAGATGCGGCATCACGCTAACTACGAACACACTCCAGATTGGTCCAGGACTGTCCTCATTTCTATACAGCACACTACGTGAAGTTCACCACCAACTTGCCAACTTGAATCGTACTATTTCCCGAACACATTAATCATATTACGATGATTCAAGTTTGTGTTAGATGCGTTCAATGGTGAATGAAATTCTTTTCGCCCTAAACACGCCCACTGCACATTACACAGGCCCGAAGGTTGCTTAATGCCTTTGCATTACCAATTACTGGTATTTGCATTTAAAAAATATTTCCCTCTCCAGACAATCCTCCACAGAGAGCAATTTTTCTTAATGTTTGTAAATCCACAGGACTTAACTACTCGGGTTGTCAGTCCCTAGGCTTACAAACTACTTAAACTAACCTACGGACAAAACACACACACACACACACACACACACACACACACACACACACACACACACACACACTCCTATGCCCGCGGGAGGACTCGAACCTCCGACGGGGAGCAACCGCACAATGAGCCCTACCTTGCTCATTAATTATTAAATTTGTGAACTAGGATAAAAGGGGAAAATAAATTTACTGTATTGAAGGCTGTTCCTTTTAAATACTTATCTTCACACAAAAAATCGAGAAAAAAACATCTATCATAAGACACAAGAAGTAATTATCGTAAACTACACTTACAGTATTTGTTGACATGTAAAAACGAGGAAAGAATGCCGTGGTAGCAGTATGTCTAACTTGCAAGAAAGAAACTTCATGAAAAACCAATACATATTTGCATCGGCCTTGAGTGTGCAATCTTTTAATTAGGTAGAAGGAAAAAACTAATTTAACATGCGATGACGTTAATTAACGGAACAAGTAAAGAAAGCAAAAAACAATCTTTTTCTGCACATTACAGTACCAGTATCTGCATATGTAGCAGTTTGTAACATGGTCAGTCTCTGATTCAAAATACTCAAATGTTTGTAAAGCTTATGGGACTTAACTACAGGGTCATCAGTCCCTAAACTTACAAACTACTTACGAACTAGGACGGCACAAATGTCCATGCCCGAGGGGGGATTCGAACCTCCGACCGTAGTAGCCGTGCAGACCGTGACTGAAACGCCTCAGTCCCCTCGGCCACCGCGGCCGGCAGTCTCTGATTACAGACAACCGCGTTGACCATTAAAGTTATGATTTAAACCTGCATACGCTGAAATGAGAATACCGAAAAACTCTACTCAAAAGGAGAACAATGTGCAAAGTGCATCCATAATAAACAAAACTGTGATTGTGAACGTATGTCATTGACGTTTTGGTTATTATTCATTAAAGTCTTTTGATTCTGGTTGAGGTGAGTTACTTGGTGGTCAAGGTTTATATTCATTTTTCTTGTATTTAATTGGTTATACTCAATCTCTATATGATTCAAATTTTGTTAACTTTTTTTTATGTTCATTTTATGTGATGCATATATATCATGAAGTGTCCTTTCAAGAATTAGATCAACAATTTCAATTGTAGAACTTGTTCCTCCTCATAATTAAAATAAATATAATAATTAAAAACCTAACTGTATTGTTCAGAACAAATATAAAAACAATGATACAAAATAATCCACCTGCAGAACACACGCTCTGAACTACCAATAATCTATAGATTCTAATATGGCAGATTAATACGTTAGATTTAAGCTCTAAGAATAAAGGTTTGACCTTTTATTAGAAAATATCAATACAAGGCGAAACGTCACCATTAATAGAATAATTATCATTCTTTCATGATCATACCATAATTGTTTTACTATTAATAACAATAATTGTAGGGTACTCACTAAGATACATATATATTAAAGAAAATGTTGAACGCTAATGGCTTAGATTTGCGTGGTCCAGAGTGAGGCTCATAGCCAAACCGCACAATGAGATAAGCTCCTTGTTTTTTGATTGAAGGAACTATGCACATCACTTGCTCGATCAAATTGTACTATATTAGATATAGAGTCTTAAGTGTTCGTCTCACAGCAACCGGAGTGCAATCAGACTTAGTTTGGTGTCTGTCAGACATACAGCACGGCAGCAATCAGCAATTACTTGACAAGAATAAGTAAGTTTTCTAAGCTGTGTCTATGCTCCAGAGAGAGAGGGGGAGGGGAGAAGAGAGAGAGAGAGAGAGAGAGAGAGAGAGAGAGAGAGAGAGAGAGAGAGAGCCCCCCCTCCCCCCACTGCAGCGCATACGCAGGAAGATGACTGCTAATCGCAGTCCTTGCCGTTTCCAACAGTTTGGTTTTCAGGTAACTATTCTGAGGTGACCGATGACCTCCTCTAAACAAATTGTGAGCAATGGTGGGGAACCATACAGTTCGCTCTGACGACACAGGTATCGCGCCAATAAGAAAAATCCTATTTGTGCACTTTCGAGCAGGTTCACTGAACTTACTTGCTGGCAAGACGACGGGAAAGCAAGGGTACTGCATTTAACGCATACCAAAATTAATTATTTCAAGTAGATCATTCATTGCAGTCATTCATTCGTGTTTGTTCTAGGCTGTTGGTGGGGTTTTTAGCTGAGCATCTGCGGTGAACTAAATGAACCTTACGCCGTCAGCAGGTATCACTTATGTGTTTTCGGGAAAAGCAAACAGCATACCAATCTATTTAAATGAAGAGCATGTATATTACAAATTCAGTTAACGAAGTCCTAGTCGGACTAAAGCGTGGCTTACTACATTTCCGCACGCGGAGTATTACCACGAACGAATTTTCCTTGTCGCACACGTTGTAAACACATGGCATCTTTTCCATTGCGTTATCCCGTTGTTAATCGAGTTTTGGAGTGTTAATTTAAGGGGTGGCTGGATGCCCTTCCTGCCACTTACACGTTACCCATGGGAGGATTACCCACATATGAAAAGGGGCGAACAGTTTTCCATATATTTGTGAATCGCCTAACCGAGGCGGGACTTGGGTAGTAACCCGGTGATCACCTAGACAATACAAGTATAGCCATCACGCCTGACAAACAGGAATTAACTGATGAAATTGTAAATGATGTCTTTCAGAAAATTATTAAGTCGTTTTCTACAAACGAACTCTCGTTAAACACTGAAAACGCAGTACGTACAGTTTCATACAGTAAACGGCATGAATCCATTAATAAATATAGACTTTGAACAGAAATCTGTAGCTAAGGGAGAATATTTAAAAATTTTAGGTGTCGGCATTGATGAGGGATCGAATTGGAAGAAACACATTGAAGATCTGCTGAAACGTTTGAGTTCAGCTAGTTATGCTGTCAGGGCCATTGCAAGTTTTGGTTTTATACAGCTCAGTAAATTAGTTTATTATGCCCATTTTCATTCTCTGCTTTGGTATGGGATCATATTCTGGGGCAATTCAATACTGAGTAAAAGAGTATTCACTGCACGAAAGCGTGTAATCAGAATAATCGCAGGATCTAGGGATCACCAAAATAGCTTCACAATATATGTATTCATTTATGAAATTTGTTATTAACAATCGGACCCAATTCAAAAGCAATACCAGTGTGCATAGCTACAGTACTAGGAGAAAGGATCTTTATTATTCAAGGTTAAATCTAACTTTGGCAGAGAAAGGGGTGATTTATGCTGCTATAAATGTCTTTGGTCACTTACCAAGTTGCATCAAAAGTCAGATAGCGAGCCAACTAGAATTTAAAAAGAAATTAAAAGAATTTCTGAATGGAAACTTCTACACATTATATGAAGTTTCAGATAAAAGTAATTTCGCTAAATAAAAAAATTTAAAAAAAATCCTTAAACTATTCAGTGTGTTATTAAACTGAAACGTTCCACATCTTCGCTAAATGTCGTGTTTGTGATCTATGGGACACGTATTAATCTAATCTAACAGCACGTTGCAAGATATTCCCGATATGCTCAATAATGTTCACGCCTGGAGAGTTTGGTGGGTCTTAGAAAATTGTTTCTGGGTCCGTTCTGTAGCAGTTCTGCGCGTGCTGATGGGAAATTCCCAAGTACGTCGGAATGCACAATGAATATGTATGCAGGAGATCAGCCAGGACGCATAAACACATGTCACCTTTCACAGTCGTATCTAGACATACCAGGAGTCCCATATCCCAACTGAACACAGTCTACACCATTGCAGACCATCCACCAGCTTGAACAGACCCTGCTGACATGCAGGGTCAATGCATTCATGAGGTCGTCCCCATACACGTACACGTACAAACCAGTCGATACAGTCGGAAACGCAACTCGTCAGACCAAGCAACATGTTTCCATTCATCAACAGTCCAGTGTCGGTGTTGACGGGCCCAAGTAAATTTTTTGTCGTGCAGAGTGTTACACGAGTGGGCCTTCGGCTCCGAAAGTCCAGATCGCTGATGTTTCGTTGAATGGTTCGCGCGCTGACACTTGTTGAGAGCCCAGTACTGAAATCCGCAGCAGATCGCGCTACGGTTACACTTTGTGACGATTCTCTTTCAGTCGCTGTTGGTCCCGTTCTTGCAGGTTCTTTCTTCGGCGGCAGCGGTGTCGAGATTTGATGTTTTACTAGATTCGCGATATTCACGCTGCACTCACTCGTGAAATGGTCGTATGAGAGAATCCCCACATCATCGCTACCCCTAGGATGCTGTGTCCCATCTCTCGTGCGCCGACTGTAATACTGTGTTCAAACTCATTTAAATCGCGATAACCTACCATTGTAGCAGCTAGTGTTACTTACACTGATTAATCATCGATTAATCTACAGCGTTTGCACTATCGTCACTATCGGTAGTCTGTTTTAACTATCGATAGTAAAAAAAAATCAAATGTTTGTATAGTCTATGGGACTTAACTACGGGGTTATCAGTCCCTAAACTTACAAACTACTTATGAACTAACTAAGACTAAGAACGGCACAAATATCCTTGCCCGAGGGGAGATTCGAACCCCCGACCGTAGTGGCCGTGCAGATCGTGACTGGAGCGCCTCAGTCTCCTCGGCCACCGCGGCCGGCTATCGATAGTCCTATCGTTTATTATGCAATTCTGCTTTAATTGGCACGAGAAAAATTGCCGGATCCTATGAGCCTTCTTGCGTAGTGTGTGTGCAGGTGGAAAGTAATTGTATATAGATATATAATCAACATTTAAGATCGTCAATACTGTTTACACAGTATGTTATTATCAGATGGGGCGGTAGGGTGGGCGTGACAAAGGGAATTCTCTAGTTTGGCTTGCAACTCTTGGTTGAGCATATCTCGTGCCGATCAGGTGCTGATGGTGAAAAATAACATAGATCCAGTAATACACATTATACAGATTGTCATGTTTAAATGTATGAGCAGACTTACTTGTAGCAAGAAAAACATGTAAGCCTGTTGTAATAGAATACAGTTAGTAGAGGAAACAATGATATTGTATAAGATTTGTTCAGCGTTTGTGAGTGTACTGAATATAGGAAATATTAGTATTATATTTTTTAATTAAGCACGCCCACTATTGTCCTCTTCTGTTTCTGAGTTCTCATTGTACTTAAAAGTGTTTTGAATCTCACATGTTAATGTATAGATGATTCGAAAATACAAAACAGTGATGCGATCCAAACGCCCCCGAATCACGAGTGATTTCATAAATATCGTTCATATTTTGGTTGCCCGCATTTTGTTCCATCATCGGAGCTTAGTACTTCAAGGATGTAAGACATTCATCGAAAGTGATTATAGGAAAAGCACAGCCTGTAGTGCGTCACGTTTTTTATTTACATGATGACCTGGGCGTAATATTTTAAATATACAACTCTGTTTTACGCAATCTGCTTTCATATTTTTGTAATTGGTATTTAGAATTAATTCGGTCGAAATGTGAATCTTTCGACGGATGTGACGTGAAATTAATCTCTTCTTGCCAACAGTTCAAGGTGAATGTCGTGAAATGTTTTTGCAAGAACTGCAATTCCTATAGGTAATTCTTAAGCACTTGTCCGTTAATGCTGAAACCTTTCGATGGAACTATTGTAGCGAGTGAATTAGGCTCACCATCATTATTATTTTTCAGGGTTTACAGCTTTAAGCCACCTGATTAATAACTTTTGCAACCGTCACGACAAAGAATGCCGCTCCTAAAACTCCTCGCTCTTCGAGAAATCATAGCAGGTGACCTCTGTGTACCAACAATGGCTTCTTCGTCACTCATTTCGTTATTCAAACGCAACACAACAACAGAATTATTCTTCGTCGTATTTTCTGGTATTTTTGTACGGTATTCTAAAGAATAAAAATTCTTAGAATGATATTTCTCATTTAAAATATTAGCTCAAAACAATCGACAGTTAATCGATATATCGATTGTTTTTTTTTTAAATACTATAGATAATATCGAAGGTGTTAACAATCAATGGCCGGCCGCGGTGGCCGAGGGGACTGAGGCGCTCCAGTCACGGTCTGCACGGCCACTACGGTCGGTGGTTCGAATCCCCCCTTAGGCATGGATATTTGTGCCGTCCTTAGGATAAGCTAGTTGATAAGTAGTTTGTAAGTTTAGGGACTGATTACCCCGTAGTTAAGTCCCATAAACTCTACAAACATTTGAACATTTTGAACAATCAATGTTTAAGTAACACTAAGCAGCAGTAACCGATCCAACCCCTGCGCCGGGCACCTGTTGTATATAGGTGTTACCGGCCAAAGCGCCGTCCTCTAACAAGGGGAACACCAAGTATGGTACCAACGGAATTTGATGGGTCGTTGGTATGTTGTGAGGGAATTCCTCCAGACTATCAAGCTAAAAGTATTTGTTCCAATGGGTCTTGATTTCTAAGAAAATCCAAATCAAATTCGCAGCAAATTACCACGCGTAACGTGTCTACTTAATACATGGCTGTTACCGCTCAGCGAGACAACGTGGTGTGATCGGCATTGGTTCAAGTTCGACATGGGTCAATTACTTTTCACACCTGTCTGATGATTGTGCATAGTTAGGTATTTTTATAACCATTGTTATGTAAACGTTTGCAGTAAATGGTCAGGATAAAAACATGTAACATTCGCCCAATATGTTATGTATCGCGCGACGATTATTTTATTCATTTTGTTTTTTCGAAGCACACTTTTAAGGCGATTGAATCATATTTCGAAATCAGTAAACAGTCTTTTGTTAATACCTATAATATTTGGGCAACATTCAATACCTATGTTTACAGTTCCTGACCGTGCTGTTTTTATCTCCTCCTATGACGTGTGTACCCACGTGACGCGTCCAAGTGGACTATTATGTTACGGCCAGTCGGTTAGTCATTCGTAGCGTGTCGTTCATGCGTGCGGCAAGTAGTGCAACGTGGAGAACAAAAGTGCTATGATAGAAGCAGGCCCATCAGACGAAACCTCTTCGGAAATGGATGTGTGTGTTGATCAGTCAAAAGGTGAACTCACTAACGCCTTAAAATACGCCGAATGTTTGCTTCCCGATTAGAAATATAAAAAGTAGCAATTACATTTTTTTAAAAGTGTTCTGTCGCTAGGTATCGAACACTGGTCTCCTGCATGGGACCCTAGCACCTTGCCGATTACACCACGCTGTCTCGCTGAGCGGTAACCGCCATGTGTAAGTAGACACGTAACGCGTGGTAATTTGCTGCGAATTTGATCTCAATTATCATAGAAATCAAGGCCCATTAGAAGAAATCCTTTTAGGTTGATGGTCTGGAGGAATGGCCTCACAACATACCTACGACCCATCAAAATACTTGGTGTTCTCCTTGTGAGTGTTTACACAAATGCTCAGGCGTGCCTATACCAGTTTCTTTGGCAGAACTGCGCCTCCACGGGTAACTCGGGAGACACACCAGCTGACCCGCAGCATGACGTCAGACAGTGGGAGCAGGGTTACCACTGTGCAGGCTGAGCCACTAGAAGCAGCCCCGCTGGTGGCCGCGCCCGCCCCTCCCTAATACATGGCATTAGGCGGACCGCCTGAGCACACACAGCTGGTAATTGTGTTTATGGCCGGCCGGCTGCTTCCCATCGCCGGCGACCGGCGCTTATTTTATTTTACGAGTAGGTACGCGGGCGGGGACTACGTCCACGCGAAATACTGCACTCCCCGGCACAAACGCGTATCTCTCTTAAGCGGCCGTAATAGGCGCCTTAAAACGCGCCCTCTTTTATAGCCTCGAAATATTGCCATAATTTCCCGCCAACAATAACGCTTAGGCGGAACGGTTTCTTTAGTAGCGCCAGTGATACTTAACAACCCGTCCGTCGGGACGGCCAATTATGTCGTAGCGCTGAACACTGCGTTCGACGCTGATTTTTAATGTGGACCGCCACATGAGCACGTTACGTCCGGGTATCGGCTACTATGATACACACGATTCCCTCGTAGCAGTTTCGTTTCGTAATGTAGCACTCGCTCCAGTCTCTTTTAAAAACAAAATGCCATTCTTAACCGTAATTCCACGATATTACTTTCATAGCCCGTACAAATATTTCTATTCAATTACTGTAATCACAATACAAGAGCTATCGAGAAAGTAACAGACCTTTTGGTCCATCGCGGCGATATGCGGGTCTGCAGTCTCCATCTTTGTGCCATTATGTTCCTACAATCACTACGCATCCAGTGTGCGGCCTATGTAGCAAAACTTCGTTAGGATAGGAAACAAGGTGTCGTTAAGGGAAAGTGCTACATCAAAATTCTCAGGATTTTTAAATTTATTACGCGGTTACTCCATGACATGAGATTCATTTCTTGGTACTCATACACGTGAAACATCTATTACTCATCGACACTTGACTTTAGTGAACTTAAGTAGCAGCAAGATTCGTAACTGTTAAACCTTAACCTCGGCGAAGCGGCCTAGCGCATTGAGGCGCTATGCTGCGATGCACGAGGCCGTTCCCCGTCGGGGGTTCGAATCCCCCCTCGGGCATGGATGTTTGTATCGTCTTTAGTATAAGGTAATTCATAAGTATTTTGTAAGTTTAGGAACTGATGACTCCAAAGTTAAGTCCCTTAAGCTTTACAAACATTTGAACATTTTTTTTTTAAATCTTACGCAACAAAACACTTTGGCCAAAGTTATTAAAACGGAAATTTTCATTAAACAACTAACAGGAAAATTAGAAACAACTTTTAGTAAACCAGACTTCAGCATAATATTGAAAATTTCAGTTACTTACTGGCTTAGCAATTCCAATAGGATAATTCTTTACAACAGCTATAGAACACAGATCTTTGCTTGTACAAAACACCCAATCAGCAATAAGCTTACCTATCAAAATTCAAGGCATAGGGTTTTTTTCTATTGTAACACTACTGAGAGCTCAAGTCTCAAAACTAATGGCCAACTCACTCTACTGATTGCTCATGAAATAGTAAACACAGAATCATTAAGCTACAGCATAACTGCAGATTTACTAAAAAAATATTATAATCAGATGCATATACTCAAAAAACAAGTTATACAATTTTTTACTACGCTTGAAGTCTCGCTCCCAGCATGAGCCCTTTCGCTCCCTGTGAGCGTAAAACAAACCTAACAGCCCTAGATTGCCCAACTTCACAGACTGCCGTTGGACACATGGAACGGGATGCAACACGCGGAAAATACAGGTTTCTAAAACACGCCGAGAATTAGTATTAGTTCATCAGGCCTCACAAACACGGCCTTTCGTGTTGGCGAAAATAAAAGCAGACAACAAGACCTGGAATAATCTTAGAGCAGATTATACGTTATAGAAGTCAAACTACTAGACAGCTAAATAAATGCTGCAATCTCTTTAAAAAAAAAATGTTCAAATGGTTGTAAATCTATTGGACCAAACTGCGTGGTCATCAGTCCGTAGCTTACAAACTACTTAAACCTAGGTAAACTAACCTAAGGACAAACACACACACCCATGCCCCAGGGATGACTCGAACCTCCACGGCGAGCAACCGCGCGCTCCGCAGCGAGACGCTTTAGACCGCTCGGCTACTCCACCGCGGCTGCAATCTCTTCAATACACACCACAATAAAAGATGAACATGAAGATGAAGCACGAGCGTGTAACAACTCGGCCAAGAAAATCATTAAATGATGACAAGTTGGCCGGCCGCGGTGGCCGAGGAGACTGAGGCGCTCCGGTCACGGTCTGCACGGCCACTACGGTCGGGGGTTCGAATCCCCCCTCGGGGATGTTCAAATGTTTATATAGTTTATGGGACTTAACTACGGGGTCATCAGTCCCTAAACTTACAAACTACTTATGAACTACTTACGAACTAGGACGGCACAAATATCCATTCCCGAGGGGGGATTCGAACCCCCGACCGTAGTGGCCGTGCAGACAGTGATTGGAGCGCCTCAGTCCCCTCGGCCACCGCGGCCGGCAGTTCATAAGTAGTTTGTAAGTTTAGGGGCCGGCCGCGGTGGCCGAGGTGACTGAGGCGCTCCAGTCACGGTCAGCACGGCCACTACGGTCGGGGATTCGAATCCCCCCTAGGGCATGGATATTTGTGCCGTCCTAGTTCGTAAGGAGTTCATAAGGGACTGATGACCCCGTAGTTAAGTCCCATAAGCTTAACAAACATTTGAACATTTTTGTCAAGTTTAGGGACTGATGACCCCGTAGTTAAGTCCCATAGACTCTACAAACATTTGAACATTTTTGATGACAAGTTGAAAACATCTTAAATATTTTTAAATGTCTGATAGGTAGCGATCAAGCCCTAGGCAATCTCTTAAATCACGCTGTCAGAAGTGCTCACAGTGTCAAAATAATAATAATAATTCGTCCACAGCTGCAGTGCCGCCACGCTAAAACACCAGGAAGCACATCGACACGCCCTTCGGTCGGTGAGAAAGGCCGTCTTCACTGCCGCCCAAGTTCCACTGCTTCGCTCGCGTATCCCGCAACCCAGAACCACACACTCGCGCCCCCCTCCCTCCCCTCCTAGCGTCACTCACTCTCTCTCTCTCTCTCTCTCTCTCTCTCTCTCTACGGTCTCGGCAGCGTGCTATTTAGACGATCCTTGCGCATCGCGCGTATCGATAGACAGAGTCGATGTGGACACATCAACCTGTGTCTCTGCTAATTTGCTTTCTGTCTGTATTAAATGTGCTCTGCAATAGAAAATCCGGCCTCTTGTGAGTAGCGTTCTGGAATTAGGCTTTTGTTGGCAAAATTGATATTCGTCGTGCACTTTGGGGTAGCTACGCAAAATTAATAATGAGTGAACTCCGAGTGAAGCAATGTTGCATTTGACGTTTACAATGGCTGCACGAACGTTGTCGATAGGCACTGCAGCGGTACCCCTTGCCTTGTGACTGACCAGTTGGCGATGGAAGTCAACGACAAAATTTTTTTAAATCTCTTTGTCACAATTAGGGAACTTTCAGAACATCTGCTGGAAATTTTACAGATTTTGGTGCATGAAATTGTTATGGGGAAGGTTGGCTAACTTAAGACTACAAATAACACACTGTCTGCAACATTGACTTCCTGTAAGATTATCACCAACGTGGTGACAAATTTATCTATAATGAACTGACAACGATATCTCGCTTAAGCATGTCAATTATGAACTAAACAAGAACATAATCACCCAATAAGTGTTAGTCAACGCTCACGGCTACTGCATTTTGTAACTCTATAGAAGCTATTGTCATTGATTTCTTTGAACGTGGCGCAACAGTTGACTCACAGAGGTATTGTGTTACATTGAAAAAGTTACAGCAACAATGCACTTCCACACACTGCCAACCTAACCTGAGAGCTCTAGCGAAGTTTTTAATACGAGGTGTTTGATCATTCACCCCACAGGCTGCATTTGGCGTCAAGGGACTACCCGCTTCTTCCCAGTATTGAAAACATGCCTCGCTATACACTTATTATCACGCCCAACTGCTTGCCGGTGTAAACTAGTTGTTTATTTTGCAGGTGGCAGATTTCTACAGATATGGTACTGATCGACTTGTACCACAGTATAAGCGCCTTAATTTCAACGGCCATTATGTCGGAAGAAAAGCTTAAAAAATGCGTTTTAAATTGTATATAACAAAATTTGGGTTTTCCATATTCTTACTTTTATATTTTAATGGCGTCTATTAATTTGTGGCTGCCCTCGTAAATAATAGAAACTTTTGATAACTGTAATTTGTATGTTTGAGGCAATTATTGCGTGTCCTCAGACCAGCATGTTTTGCAAACTCTTCGACTGTCTAATAATTTTATGTCATTCACGTCCGGAAACCAACCAGAAGGACTGCATTGCAAAGTATCAACCATCTGCTGTTTAACATTCTATGCTCGCAGCTGATGGAACAAAGTTGACTGCGTACTGTTCAGCCATCGTCAAAGTGAACCTATCTACTGATGAAACTTCTTGGCAGATTAAAATTGTGTGCCGGAACCGGGACTCGAACCTGAGATCCTTGCCTTTCGCGGGCAAGCGCTCTACCGACTGAGCTATGCCGACACGACTCACGATGCCACCTCACATCTTAACTTCCGCCAGTACCTCGCCTCCTACTTTCCACACTTCACAGAAGTTCTCCTGCGAACCTTGCAGGACTAGCACTCCTGGAGGAAAGGATATGATGGAGACATGGCTTAGCCACAGCTTAAGGGATATTTCCAGAATGAAACTTTCACTCTGCAGCGAGGTACTGGCGGAAGTAAAGTTAGGGGGTGGCATCTTGTGTCGCGATAGCTCAGTCGGTAGAGCGCTTGCCCGCGAAAGGCAAATGTCCCGGGTTCGAGTCCCGGTACCGGTACACAATTTTAATCTGCCAGGAAGTTTCATATCAGCGCACACTCCGTTGCAGAGTGAAAGTTTCATTCTATCTACAGATGTTCTAGCAGTCGGACTGCACATCTGAGCATGCGATCATAAATACATATGCTCCGCAGACGTGATCGGCGCAAAGAAGTGCAATATACATGGAGATATAAAAGAGGGGAGATGACATGACGTCGTAATATTGAAGTCAACGTCCACCATATAAGTTGACCCAAACCATTAGCAGACTACAGTTCACTTCTGCTTTTCGTTCTTCTGTCGGGTGCACGGAAAAAGCTGTTTTAAATACTAAATACTATAGTGTTTATATAACATACTGTGAGGAAAGCAATTTCGTTTTACACGTCTTGAATGTGTATTTTATCCTGTAACACGACAGATGATCGTAGTCTGAAGTTTAAAGCAATCATTCGTAAGTGGAGTAGATATTTACGAATTTATAAACCGTCCTTCACACATTACTTACTTGTTTTCTTGGTTCTTCTAAGAGTATAAACAAAAAACAGTAACATTAAAAAGGCTAAATGTGTCGTATTACTGGGTCAAATACTCTTTAACTGCTTTCCTGACACTGTGTTACATAAGCATTGTAATATTTAGTATTTACAGCAGTTGTCTGCACATAACAGAAATTAAGAACAAGAAATTGTAGTCTGGTACTGTTTCGGGGCATTAAAGATGGCGACAACTGGCTTCAAAACAACATCCAGCTTAAGTATGTAGTGCCGTTTCCCCTCCTTATACTTTCATGGCAGTATACCACGTCTGTGGCTGTGCGGTCGACCCTTTCGGAGATATCGATGTATTATTACGAACTGTGCTGTGGCGACGTCTTTGTAAGTTTATTCAATTAAGCTCCGGATTCCGTTAATTTATCCCAGCTCAATGCGGTATTGCTATTAATTAAAATCGTCCCCCAACGAATTTCAATTGGTTATTTCACTGCACACAGTCTAAATATTAGAACAAGTAAAATATATGCGGTCGCACGCCCGAAGTTAAATGGATAATACTCCGCGAAAACATGAAGAGACACATAAGGATGAAGGTGGTTCGATGAACCCCCTGACAGGCAGTTAGATTTGGTTTGCAGTCCCCCATGTAGATGCAGATCATCGGAACAGTAATCAATAACATTCTTCGCCTTAGTAGTTTTAGAAACACTTCACAATAAGATATTTTCTTGGTTTCTACGTCCGACGCTAGTTACAATACGGAGAAGGGGGAAGAAGTTGTAATTAAGAGTATCCATGCGCAGCGAGGATCCATTTCTCGTCTTTTGATGAGGGTTGCCGACGATACATCATTAGTTGGCAGGAGTGGTCGCCGATCTGATTTTGCCTTTACTTAAGAGCCACGCGATGGGAACCATTAGCGTAATGCATCTGGTGAGTTGTAGCGAAGTGTCGCTGAGGCTGTAAGCTCGCCTTGCCGCAGCGTGTCACGAAGTGTCAGCTGGCTGGCAGAGCTCCAGAATGTCTGCCAGCGAGGCGATGACAGCGGGCCCAGTAGGCCTGCCTGTAGCCTCGGAATGCGGGCACCAGCAGGGAGCACAGCTAATTGCTTCTGTGTCGCAGATGCCGAAAACACCGCCCTGCGTACCGCCTCATTCCAGGTTGTACTATGGCGCAGTGGAGGGACTCGCCATTGCCACGAAATAATTTTTTAGTGATGGTCAACTTGCTAAATCGCACAGTTTTGTTGCACTGTCATCGATTGTAGTTCATAGTCTTTAGTTATTCAATCATTTTGTGAGGATACCAAAATATTTAAACAATTTTCGTGTATTAGATGGTTCAGCAGGGATTTATAAGCGTGACTTGGTTAATCTGTTCTCATTGAAAGGATTTCTCAATATTTGCTGGATAGCTTCACAACGGTCGCTCTGTTGGGAGGTCTGTTGTGTTTGAGTGCTCATGGGGCGTTGTGCGATGGCACAGGTTCTCCAGTCAGCGTGCTTTGCGTACCTACTTGTGCCGCCACAGTTTGCAAGCCTTACGCCGCACCATGGAGTCCTCCCCCTGCCAGTCAAGTTCTATGGCTGGAGGACTTAATAATACCAGCTACCAAAAAAATCTGCTTTACTAAACACGACTTTCGATTTATAAGAGTGTGCTCTATGATATTATCTGTTAATGAATTGAACTCGGAATGAACACCATAGATGAAGCAGTTAGAGCGAACAGACTGAGATGGTGGGGTCATGTTACACGCATGGGAGAAGTAAGGTTGCCTAAGAGACTCATGAGCTCGGCAGCGCAGGGTAAGAGAAGTCGAGGTAGACCTAGAAGAAAGTACTTATATTCGGTGCAGAATGCTTTTGAAGTAAAAATCAGACGAGGCATCAATGCTAGCATTGAATAGGGGATGATGGAGGAATTTAATTAGAGGTACTATGCTCCAGATTGAACGCTGAAAGGCATAATTAGTCTTTAATGATGATGATGAATTGTGGAGAATGAATTCTTAGCCAGCAAAAGCTATTTCAGTTCGTATTTATTGATATTAGCGGAGGACCTACTTATTGAGCAACAGGGCGACAGTAAATAACAAGACCTTAAATCTCGTGATGGGGGGTACCATCGAAATTTGTTTTGCACTTCCGAATTTGTCGTTGTCGTGCTTTGTGGCAATTCTTCATGCCAAACTACCTGAAGGACTACCTCCACTCCTGCAGCCTTCATCCATACCTGTATACAAACCGTGATCTCCCTCTCAGTGGCGGACTAAGGCTGTTGGAGGCCCGGGGCGGCGGCGAAACAAAATGAGCCCCCCCCCCCCCCCGTTCACTTGGAAATACACGTGTTACTATAAAAAAGATTTGGAGCGCCCCCCCCCCTCTCCCAGGACAAGAGACACGAGTCAGTCTAAAAAAATAGCTTTCGAAATGGGAGGCTGCGAGCGTGAAGGTCGGGGTGATAGTTTAAAATAGAGGAAGTTTAATTTTTAAAACTCACAACCACCAGCTGCGAACCAAATTCCTAAACATGCAAAAACACTGGAACTGTGATTGCGACTGTTTGACTCGTTTTCTAGGGGATGATATCACACGTTCGCAGCTTTCCTTGCCTGCATATGATTAACAAAACAAATTCATAATAAAATCAAATTCATGAAAGAAAAGGGTGTACTAACTACTATTTTTGAAAACACGTGAAAGTTCACTTTATGTTGTTTATTTCACAATCTCAGAACCCTGTGGCTGATACGTCTGTACGTCGGCACATTTATCAAATAAAGTTATAGCTCGTGAGCCCCCAGACAAAAAATGAATATTTGTCGCAAATTGTTTTATCACCATGTGGCTGTCTCAAACACCGTTTATGTTCATGCCTATGTGACGACACATGTTACATTAACAAATCACAGTCACTTTAATTCAATGCAATGCACACCTTGTTCCGCCGGCTAAATATTCACAAACACACAGTAGCACTCGATTCAACTTGGTGCAGTCTCCGACGAGCACCCACAAGTGGCGATTACCACACACAAATCTATAACCTCCACCTCGAGGTCCACATGCCGACTGATGCAGAGCGACGCTGCCCGGCCAGCTACCCCACGTGCTCCTGACTCGTCACTTCCTGTCCTAGCGCGTGCGCACGCGCCAAAAACTCAACTGCCAGGGTTTTTTCCCCCTACGTCATCAACTTCCCCATGTGAGCTGCTCTAACCGATTTGCCAACGTACAGCGCTCAGCCAATACATTTCTAAAACTTTACTTAATATCAAAATAATTACACTACACATTAAATAAATTGTCTACTTAGGTTTTTATATTGGTATAAACATACTTTGTACTATTTATCATAATCTTACAAGGCCCCAACAGAACGAGATGCCAAGCGCACTCAAAAAACAAAAAACAAAAAAAAATCTTGTTTTCCAAGTATTTGGAGACTTCCCAAGACCGGAGGCCCAGGACGGTCTGCCCCCTCCGCCACTGCTCCCTCTACAATTTTACCCCTCGCCCACTTCCTCCTTCGCATCTACTTGACGATTAGTTCATTCCTCAAATTAAGTCACATCAATTGATCCCTTAATTTAACAAAGTAGTGCCATGTATTTCTTTTATTCCTTAATTATTCCCAGTACAAACTATTAATTAAGCGATCAGGTCAAGCAGTCAACAATCCGAAGATTGGTTTGAACACCACAGTGCTTTACTAGGCATGGTCCTAGTTTGGAGGTGGTTTGCCGTTGCCTTCCTCCGACCTTCGAACCGACTTACCCAGCCAGTTATAGGGGGACCTACAGTTTAACGTGGGTTCCGAACCACGGTGCTACTCGGTGTTTTTCACATGAGCAATACCGCCAGAGGTGAAAGAAGTGGAAAGTGACAGATAAAAATCCTAGGGCCAGGCGGGGATCGAACCCGGGACCTTTAGATTTGTCTGGCACTCTACCACTGTGCAACCAAGGCGATATGCCCATGTAATTCCCTCCTGCAGCACAACATTATAAAAGCTTGTTTTCTACAACTACATCTACACTACACAAGCTACCCAGGTCACTCCCTCCTTTTCCTGTTCCAGTGGCATACGGTGGTCGGAAACAAACTGCAGTTATGCATCTGTATGGCCTCTAATTTTGACGATATATATGTGGGAGGAAGTGATTTATTGAATGTCTGCTCTGCGCTGTCGGAACTAGTATCCCGCATCATAATGCACAATCTCTTACAGCGACTGCCAGTGGAGTGGGCTGACCATTCCCGTGGCGCTATGTGACCCCGAATAGCGCCTGCTGCTCACCTTTGCATCGTCTCCATCAATCCTATCTGGTACGAATACCATATTGACGTTTAGCCACATTTTACAAAAGTAAATTTAAAAAAATGCCAGATTAATAATTTCTTCATTCATAACGCTTGTGTTTTTCGTGCATTATGTCTGAAAGCATATCCTGCAGAAGAAACAAGTTATATCCTGGATTGAGAATGATTGCGATTAGCGACAACCACAGGTTCCCGTGTACAAACACGACAAAAATTTCCGCCTTGCCAAGCTTCAGCAAAGTTACTACTTACTACGACGCCCACAACTATAGTAACATCTGGACAATTCAAGCCGGCCGCGGTGGCCGAGGTGACTGAGGCGCTCCAGTCACGGTCAGCACGGCCACTACGGTCGGGGGTTCGAATCCCCACTCGGGCATGGATATTTGTGCCGTCCTAGTTCGTAAGTAGTTCATAAGCAGTTTGTAAGTTTAGGGACTGATAACCCTGTAGTTAAGTCCCATAAGCTTAACAAACATTTGAACATTTGGACAATTCAAACATTTTCAAGGGAGAAAACAGGAAATATTACAACGAAACATTAATGCAGGCATTAAACCAGATGTGGTACTTCTTTCCTGGCACATAAAGGAAAACAACGGTTCAGTTAGTTTGCTGGTCACCAGATGACTGCTGTTTTAACTTGCGCTAAAGGCAACACACACACACACACACACACACACACACACACACACACGCCAGACGCACCCCCCGCAGCAAGGCGCCTTAGATCTCACGGCCACCCCCGAGCGGCGCTTTTGTTTTCATTTCGTAATTTCAACCAACATAACTTTTACATGCCCTTCAGCATCACATTTCAAATAGTTATAATTCTTCGACTGACATGCAATACAGTTCTTCCACAAGTATTTTCACCGCGTAATGAAATTCCCACCCTTATTGTCAGTTGCTGCCCTTGGTGTCTCAATGCTAAACATAGTGCCGGCAGGTTTAGATTTCTTTTGATCCGTATGTCTGTCATCTGTAGTGTATTCTGCGTTATCTGCTGAAATTCACGTATACTAGTAACACTACCGTGCAGATCCATTAGTCTGTCAGAAAATACATCTGAGATAGTTACAAACAAGTCAGAGATGAATTGCAATGAGTATTTCAGCTGCACATAATCATAATTAATTTGTTCTTCATCCACGACCTTCGTGCAATTTTGAGCAAACATTCGGGTTCTTGCTTGACGCCTGATTTATTTTCAAGTATGGAACCTAGTGAAACCATGATGTTTTCCACATACTTCAACGTGTGTGCCGAAAAGGCGAAAGCTTGTTCTACGAACCCTCAGTTGTGAGATAACCATCGTAGCAGCAGAATGTCGAGCGAGCAAAGTGCCAGAATACTTATTTTTTCCAGTATTACACCTGTACCTGTACACCTGATAACGTTATAACAATCCGTTATTGTTCTTGCACGTGTAAAGTTCAAGAAAGAACGACCACGTCCCAGTTCACACCTACATCTAAATAAAAATACTGCATGTCACCGTGAAGTCAGCGCCACACACCAGACGTAGAGAACGATCGGTGAGAAGGCAGCGATCGACCGAAAGCCAATCACAATCAGGCGCCGCGCATCCTGGACTGATTAACCAAAGATGCGCGCCCTCTATATCTATATCTAGGCCGACATGCGTCTGGACGCCCGGCAGTTACTATTCGGGAATACGTCAGTTACTAGTGAGAATTCGGACAGTTACTAGGCGGCTACAAGCTTAGAAATAACTAGGTCACAGCGCAGCTAGTATCATCGGACGACGCCATGAGAAGCACGAAGAGAGAAGAAACAGATTTATATTCTAAAGTTGAGTACCCTAAAATTCAGTCAATAAAACTTATATTATGAATATGAATAGTTGTTACAGATTACATCAATTCCTCCGTCAGGCCCTTTCCTAACTTCTAGACTGGGACGAGTAAACAACGAAAGGCGACGAGGTCACAACACGTTGCATTATCAGTTCCCTTACTATTCTACACTTTACAATAAAATTGAAGGGTTTCTTTTTCGAAACCTGGTCATTGTCTCCCATTGTGTCACAGAATTTCGAAATTTGGTACATAGGTGCCTACAACCTTCCTGTGGTATACCATGTCCAGAGTCCGTATTTATCGGTGGAGCCAAAGCAAATGTCCTTCAGACATGTATGCGTGTCTGAAGGGACTGTGCCGACTGCAGCTGTCAAATGGAATAGATGAAACGTACTCGCAATTGTGAATATGAATGAGCACCAGCCGCATGTCTGAAGGACATCTGCATTGATTCCAATGATAAACACTAACACGGCACCTCGTATTTAAATGAGCCACAGCAAGGCTTGCGACAACTGTAGTAAACTCTCTCCCTATGTGGTACATGTAGTGGAATGTACGAACACTCATATGTTGAAGGAAATATGTGGCACATGCAAGTTTTGGTCGGTTCGAGAGGCATGCACCGATTGCGTACTGGTTTAAGCTACGACTCGCGGAAAGAGGGTAATCAAGATTCAAGTCCAGTTCCGCCCAATTAATTTGTACACCTGGTATTCTCCCTGACGAATACTCCGAATTTACAGACTGTAAATTCTAGTCTGCTGTGTGATTAGAATATTGAATTGAAGCCGTATCGAATTACTTTTATTTGTGGTCAGTAGCAGATGGAAGGGTCTGGAGGAAAACTTCTTATTGCATGTATGCAATCCCTGATTTTCGGAATATATTCCAAGTTGTGCATATCACTCGTCCTGTAGCTGCTATGCAGCCCAAGCCAACATAGATCTAATGCAGACGTTCAGAACATCGAACGTTTCTGTTAGTTGTATGTGCAACATATCTGACCATATAAGTGTCCATTGTAGTCGCAAGCTGTAGTTACTTGCTACCATGCATCTTGAACGAGAAGAGTGTCCGCGTCCGTAGCTCAGGGGCTGACCATCGATGCAAGGGGCCCGGGTTCGATTTCCGGCAGGGGACTGGGTGGTGTGTGAAACTTTCTGGCAGATTAAAATTGTGTGCCGGAACCGGGACTCGAACCTGGGACCTTTGCCTTTCGCGGACAAGCGCTCTACCGACTGAGCTATCCGGACACGACTCACGATGCCGCCCCACAACTTGGAAGTTTCATATCAGCGCACACTCCGCTGCAGAGTAAAAGTTTAATTCTGGGAACATCCCTTAGGCTGTGGCTAAGCCATGTCTCCACAATATCCTTTCTTCCAGGAGTGCTAGTCTTGCATGTTTCGCAGGAGAGCTTCTGTGAAGTTTGGAAAGTAGGAGGCGATGTACTGGCGGAAGTAAAGTTGTGAGGCGGCATCGTGAGTCGTGTCGGGATAGCTTAGTCGGTAGAACGCTTGCCCGCAAAAGGCAAAGGTCCCGGGTTAGAGTCCCGGTTCCGGCACACAATTTTAATCTGCCAGGAAGTTTCATATCACCGCACACTTCGCTGCAGAGTGAAAGTTTCATTCTGGATGGTGTGTGTTTGTTCTCATCATCACTTTCATCATCATCATCATCATCATCGACACGCAAGTCGTCAAAGTGGAGTCACTAGGAAGAGTGCAGTAGGTGACTGAACCCCGATGGGGTTATCCCAACCACGAAAAGCCAAGAGCCATACGAAAGGAGTACCCTTTTAAACGACTGGTAGGCAATCCCCAATACGGCACTTGTTGCTGCAGCTCCTAGTACTCATTTCCACCACTTGATATGAGCTGTTTTAATCCAACAATTTATATAAGGAGCTTACTATATTATCATAAAAAACAGCTCGAATCAAAAATTGAAGTTGAGGAGAACGAAAGTGGGACGTTGAAATAGGGGGAGAACAACAATCAATAGTGGAAGGGCAGGACAAGGTTTATGTGAAACAATTGCTATTTAGTGGAACACTTGTTTATTACACTTTGATCAAATTTAGATAATCATTATTAATATTCAATAAGAACCTTTTAAAAACAACAATTATGGAAGGGGACAATAAACCCACTGAAGATTCTCTTTAATTAAATTAAAGAAAACTTTGAAGGATATGATTACATAAGAGTGCAACAAACTTGGAAATATGGCCGGCTGGCTTAAAGGTACAGTTTGATTCAATTCCAATAATCAACACAAGGTACAATATTTGTTAATTAAAGAAAACTTTGAAAGATATGACACTTAAGAGCGCAACAAACTTGCAAATATTGCTAGCTGGCTTATGGTTGAATTAAATTCAAAAAATCTCAGTGGCATTGGCTAAGGAACCTTTTAAAAGACAACAATCGAGTATAGGGACAATAGTCTCTCGCTACAACGAGCTCCAAATTATTTAACATCTAAAATAACTAATTTCTTTAAATTATTTACATAACTGTTAACACGTTACAATGCTTAAAACAATAACTTCGGTGTGATTCAATTGTTCAAATGTTTGTATAGCTTATGGGACTTAACTACGGGGTCATCAGTCCCTAAACTTACAAACTACTTATGAACTACTTACGAACTAGGACGGCACAAATATCCATGCCCGAGGGGGGATTCGAACCGCCGACCGTAGTGGCCGTGCAGACCGTGACTGGAGTGCCTTAGTCTCCTCGGCCACCGCGGCCGGCTCGGTGTGATTCCAACAAGGTTAAATACAACAGATGATCTTCCCCCTTTTTTATTTAAAAAAGTCACAAAGATGAGGTTACAGTGCTGAGCACCTAACGTAAGGCAATTTTCAGAAGTGGCTCTAGAACACAACTTGATAGTTACAAATGTGCTGATGGGCAGAATGAATGCGCGGCTATACTATTGGTAAATACGTCGTTACGCCTAAGGGCCAACTGCCACTCGGTGGTGACTTCGTGCTTACAGTTAAAACAGCGACAACCACCGAGGAACTAGTCGAAATCTATGGAGTAGCAACCTTTCCGGGCACACTTAAGTTACACGATGCCACATCTCCTCTAGATGGTGCATCAGATTAAAATGCACTTCACACGGTGCGATGTAATAACAACAATAACTGCAAATTATGACCACGTCCTATGCATAGGAAGCAGGACACGGAAGGAAAGGGCCTTACCGATTCGACCGTTTCGTCTGCGGGTCGTGTGGGCAACGAACCCACAGACTAGTACTGACCAGACAAAGGTAGATAAAGGAATTACTAACACTCGTTGGGCAGTATCGGTTGAGAGAAAGAAAAACGCACTACCTACACATCCACCGACGACCCATGCAGGCAGCTGTGCAGTTACAAAACAGAAGAAACCGCCGGTTACACATGGACCATAATATGAAAGTTTCAATTAGAAAAAATCAAATGTTAAGGCGTTACCTAAAATCCGACAAGCGAATCCGGGTGCACACACACTACTGCGCCGAGAGATGGCCCCTTACTGGAGGACCCAACGACGTCGAAACGGACAGGCGTAGTGGGCACAACGGTGTCCACACACGGCCCTGTCGTCCTCCTGTCTCTCGCGTCAACAGCCAACTCCCATGTCAACAGCGAACTAACTCCTTCCGCCTAGATGACGGCCACGCGGCCGACCAAATATCAACTAGTGAAGGCCTAGCTTACAGCGACACCGCCAGACGAAGCAGGAAAGGATGCGAGTACGGGCGAATGGTAACTGGCGCCAGTGGATACTAGAGAAGAAAACAACGAAAATCGAGCCTGCACGGCTCAGTGTAATTTGCAGAATACATCTTAAGATTCATATGAATCAAATTATGTTTTTGTCACGTTGGTACACTTACAAGAAGCCTTCCGTACATTTAAATAGTGGAATAAATTTGTTTACACGAGAAGCAGCATATTTCGTTGAAAAGTATAAAGTTTGATTATAATGTTTTTAAATCAACTACTATGGTTATCTATCCGTAGGCTTACAAACTACTTAAACTAAACTAACCTAAGTACAACACACACACACACACACCCATGCCCGAGGGAGGTCTGGAACCTCCGACGGGAAGCAACCGCGCTCCCCGCAGCAAGTCGCTTTAGAGCGCTAGGCCATTGAACCGCGGCATCAAGAAATGCTCACTTTTCAAATGATTCTCTCTCTCTTTCTCCATAAAACGTTCAAAGGTTTGTAAACCTATTGGAGCAAACTGCTATGGTTATCAGTCCCTAGACTTACTGACTTACACTAAGGACGACACACACACCCACGCCCGAAGAGTACTCGCACCTCCGGCGGGAGCGGCTGCCCAGTCCGTAGCACGATACCTTACTTGGCGTTAGGCCAGGGAGGCAACGACGCGCTAGGCCACCGAACGTTTCCGTAGGTTGCCGAAATGTCACGAAGCCAACGCTGGGGACGATACGGCAAAGAGTATAGTCCGAATATTACCGAAAGTTACCATACTGCTACGAAGTCGACGATTCGAGATCGGGTGGAAACATTTTAATGCTTAACACCTCTTGTCACCCTAATGGCCAAAAACTTTCTGCCCTATGCTGTTTAGTTGATAGAGCCTTCAAAGTGCCAATGAACGAAAAATACAGAACCACTGAATTTAACATTATAAGACAGCTTGCTAGGGTGAATGGTTACCAGGAAAACATAGTGAATAACTTAATACGAAAGAAACAGCGTGCGAAATCGAATAATAATGGCAGGGAAAATATCGAGAGAGTATTGGTTCCGTATTTTGGCAATCTATCACAGTAAGTGGCCAACATACTACAACGTTTTAAAGTAGAAGCTGCTTTTAAAACTAACAATACGATACATCATAAATTACGGAATAACTTAAACCAAGAGACTGATAAATATGACAAAGAAGGGGTTTATAAGATACAGTATAATAGTTGCAATTGGTCAGATCGGTAGATCGTTTAGAGTTAGGAACAAGGAAGATATGGACACCTTCCGACTTAATAATTTTGACAAGTCAGCTGTAGCTACGCATATCCGCGAAAGTGACCACCGATTAAAGCGGATTGAAGATGATCTTAAGATTTCGCATAGACAGGATAAGGTAAGAAAGTTAGGTCTGCTAGAACAGCTGGAGACTATAATACATAACGCTAAAAGCGACGTTTCATTAAATGAACAAGTTCAAGGTAATACATACAGCTTTTTTTAAAACTTCGTGGACCTATTATAACAAAAGTCGTTTATTTTAAATTTCAATCTCTGTCATACTGTGCAAACGATTTCGTGGCACCTGAATGTACCCACTATCTTGTGGATGATCTTTGGAATTTAGAGGTCTTTGTTTTCATGTGCATACGTGCGCCCCAGTCGTGTTGTTGACTCCGTGCACGTCGGTAGTGTTATGCGCCGCCAGTGCTGGCGTCTGGTTCGAATTCTGACGAAGCACAGTATGCTGAGCACCTTTCCTCGTAGACACGATTACAAGGGAAGTAACCACGTTTTCTTTTATTACGTTTTATATTTTTATTGTCTTATGATTTAAGATTCTTGTACAGATAATCTGATGATGAGGGCTTGACCCTTGAAACGCGTCATATTTTAGTGTTTTTACACGATATCTGTGGTTGAGCCTACTTGACAAAATAATTAAGTACTACAATATCCATTATGGATGTAATTAAATACTCCATCTTGCTTTGTGTATGTCATGATTTTCTTATTATAAGAGACGAGTTGTTATTTCAAAGCAATAGTACACTGAAAAATTATCAAAAAAATGCATCGTTCTTAGTACGATTAATTATAATCTGGTGTCCAGAAGTGCTACATCAGCAATTAACATTTACCTTTAATAACAAGACAGTTAGAAGGTATAATTTCTAGCTGTCCGCAGGAGCGTATTAGAGAGCGTGTTACACTTTGAAGTAAATACGCATGGGCGGTAGTTCGTGACCCACCACCTACAATTTTTTTCTTTTTTTATGTACATTCCAACAAACTGCAAACGTGGTCTTCTGACGCACATAAAGTGCGCAGATAGTATAACAGTGTTGTAAATGAGTGACGAAGCTAGTAATTTCGTATGTAGATTAAATACTAGAGTTATGTGGAATTTAATATTAGCACACTTATTCTGTTCTTATTCGAGCTATAAAATGAAACGCTGTCACAGTTTCAACAATATTTGCTCTTTATTTTGGCACAGAATGAACTACAAAAAAGGTAAATCTCATTAAAAATGTCGACAGAAACCATGCCAAAGAAAAAGATTTTAGCAGACGCACTGATTGTAATTGGTGACTTTCTACATATTGTATAGAAAAAAAAAGATAAAGAAAGAAACCAAGCCAATTAGTTGCAATGTATACATTTCAGTATCATTAAGAACCAGCTGCCACAGAAATCTAGTACTTAATCTATATATAAAAATACTAATATCAGCACGTTGTTTACAATATTCATTATCACAATATCTCCTCAGTTTATGTGCCTGTGCATGGTTGCAATTTGTTGATACGTATTTCACGGCATGTTAACGAAATACACTCCTGGAAATTGAAGTAAGAACATCGTGAATTCATTGTCCCAGAAATGGGAAACTTTGTTGACACATTCCTGGGGTCAGATACAACACATGACTACACAGACAGAACCATAGGCACATAGACACAGGCAACAGAGCATGCACAATGTCGGCACTAGTACCGTGCATATCCTCCTTTTGCAGCAATACAGGCTGCAATTCTCCCATGGAGACGATCGTAGAGGTGCTGGATGTAGTCCTGTGGAACGGCATGCCATGCCATTTCCACCTGGCGCCTCAGCTGGACCAGCGTTCGTGCTGGACGTGCAGACCGTGTGAGACGACGTTTCAACCAGTCCCAAACATGCTCAATGGGGGACAGATCAGGAGATCTTGCTGGCCAGGGTAGTTGCCTTACACCTTCTAGAGCACTTTGGGTGGCACGGGATACATATGGACGTGCATTGTCCTGTTGGAACAGCATGTTCCCTTGCTGACCTAAGAATGGTAGAACGGTGGGTTCGATGACGGTTTGAATGTACCGTGCACTGTTCAGTGTCCCCTCGATGATCCCAGAGGTGTACGACCAGTGTAGGAGATCGCTCCCCACACCGTGATGCCGGGTGTTGGCCCTGTGTGCTCGGTCGTATGCAGTCCTGATTGTAGTGCTCACCTGCACGGCGCCAAACACGCATACGACCATCATTGGCACCAAGGCAGAGATTCTCATCACTGAAGACGACACGTCTCCATTCGTCCCTCCATACACGCCTGTCTCGACACCACTGGAGACGGGCTGCACGACTTTGGGACGAGAGAGGAAGACGACCTAACGGTGCGCGGGACCGTAGCTCAGCTTCATGGAAACGGTTGCGAATGGTCCTCGCTGATACCCCAGGAGCAACAGTGTCCCTAATTTGCTGGGAAGTGGCGGTGCTGTCCCCTACGGCACTGCGTAGGATACGACGGTCTCGGCGTGCAACTGTGCGTCGCTACTGTCTGGACCCAGGTCGACAGGCATGTGCACCTTCCACTGGCCACTAGCTACAACATCGATGTCCTGTGGAGACCGCGCGCCCCACGTGTTGAGCAATTCGGCGGTACATCCATCTGGCCTCCCTCATGCCCACTTTACGCCCTCGCTCAAAGTCCGTCAACTGCACATACGGTTCACGTACATGCTGTTGCGGCATGCTACCAGTGTTAAAGACTGAGATGGAGCTCTGTATGCCACGGCAAACTGGCTGACACTGACTGTGACGGTGCCCAACCGCTGCGCAGCTAGCGCCATTCGACGGCCAACACCGCGGTTCCTGGTGTGTCCGCTGTGCCGTGCGTTTGATCATTGCTTGTACAGCCCTCTCCTAGTGTCCGGAGCAAGTATGGTGGATCTTACACACTGGTGTCAATGTGTTCTTATTTCAATTTCCAAGAGTGTAGAACAAACGCACATTTAAGGATACAGGGTACTTATAAATGGTGTAAATATCTAATTTTTTATGACTTTATTAAATTCTATAGTCGGAAGGAAGGAAGCTTAGAGTTTAACGTCCCGTCATTAGAGACGGAGCTAACGCTCGGAGTTTTGGGTGAGGATGGGGAAGGAAACCGGCTGTGCCGTTTCAAAGGAATCATCCCAGCATTCACCTGGAGTGATTTAGGGAAATCACGGAGAACCTAAATCTGGATGGCCGGAGGTTGATTTGAACCACCGACCTCCCAAAATGCTAGTGTGTTACCACTACGCCACCTCGCTCGGTTTAATTTCTGTTGTCTTTCCTGAATATACTGATATATACTTTATTGGGTTTCAAATTCACCTATATATACCAAATTTTAAATTTTCTGTCATGTGTGCCGCCACGCATTATCTAGGCGATGGGAACTCTAAAGCTTTCGATAAAATTAATGAGTTCAATGTTTATGGTGATACCTTGGTAACAAAACTGGCGTGTTGTGGACATGTGCAAAAGACCTTTAGAGTTATTATGGACTAGCCATTAGATCAACTGCACCTCTGATGATGAGGTGTATGGGACACCTACTTTCATAAGTTGTCCACAGATGACCACCCTATTCACGGACTTTGCCCTAGAGAAGCAGATTCTTGGTGTGGTTACCAAAAAGCGAAAGAAAGTGGTCAAATATACCATCATAAGCATTCTCTTCCCGAGCCTGAAATAAAACCAATACTCAGAGACCTGAGTGACCCTTTTTAGCTTAGTATATGACTTCATGGGAGCACTCAGAATACAAATGAAAGTTTCAACCATTGTATATGGGAAAGATATAAGAATGTTTTGTGGGACTAAATACATTGAAATTGGTGTACTAGATGCAGTGATATGTTTCAGTGAGGGAGTGATAGGAAGGATGGAAGTCCTGAGAAATTTAGGCAAGAAATGTGGCTCCAATATGGAAGATCAATTGCTTGCGTGTGACAGACAACGTATGCATGAAGCTCAAAGATTCGCTCTTCAAGTTACCAAAGAAGCAAGAAGTGCTAAAAGGAATGCCAAGAAGAAGCTTGATGATGAAACGCTGCAGGATGAAGTCTATGCTTCAGGAATGTCCTAGGCACAGATTAATTGGACTCATATCTTCATTCGCAATTTCCCGCAAGTTGTATTTTCCAGCATTCTGGTATAAATATTTCCTAAAGTTTATCAAACATTGCTCTATTTTTTTCTGAAACTTGCAATATTCCTTACTTATGTAGTATACCTAAGCTTTATTGCAGAATCAACTATATTTAAAAAAGTAACATTTTTATTAGGAGAAAAAGTATAAAAATTAAAATGTTTGATTTTGTATTTTTACCCTTGTAATATACATAATAGGTGGAATTAAATACGTATAGTAGATGAGTCATCATGTCATACATATCTGGTAAAAATTTGGTCTCCTTCAAACGTATAACATATGATTAAATGGTACCTCAATTTGTGGAAGCATTTTGCAATAAAATTGCATCAATTATTTTGTAATTTTTCTTATAACCCTAATCAGGTTCAAAAACATTCAAAATACTTATAATTTGACATAAAAGTTGTCTGGGTATTGTACCGCGTCATGATGTAAGGCTATTACTTAAATAACCGACGTTTCGGCCAACGTTACAGTGGCCTTCATCTGGGTATACTCATACCCAGATGAAGGTACCGTTGGCCGAAACGTCGGTTATTTTAGTAATAGCCTTACATCATGACGCGGTGCAATACCCAGAAAACTTTTATGTCATCTGACTCTGGCCGCGGAAGCCTACGTAATTATAATTTGTTTAAAAAGTGTGCTACATAACCTGATATCAACAAAAAACCTGTAAATCATATACATTATAAACAGTGCCTGAAAGAAATAGGTGTTGAATACTGAGCCAGAAAAGTACCCTGTATCCGTAAGAGGGGTGGGGGGACTCTTAATGTGCCCAATGCGGAATATCGCAGAACATATCTTTATTTAATTAATGAGAGTGCCCGAAAACCACTTAGCCAGCAAAAATGTTGGTGCTGGGTCGCGAACCACCGCCGACGTATATTTACTTCAGAAGCTGACGCGCTATCCACTACGCTACGGCAATCAGCCAGGTACCCTGGCACTATTTTCTCCTGTTATTGAAGACAGAAGTTAATTGCTAATGTGGCACTTCTAGACAACATATTGTAATTAATAATAGTAAGAACGATGTGTTTTTGATAATCCTTCAGTGCACTATTGCTTTAAAATAACAACGCCTGAGTTATAATAAGAAAATCATGAAATACACGAAGCAAGATGGCGTACACTAGGGAAAGTTTCCACCCGATTTCGAATCGTCTGTTTTGTAGCAGTTCGGTAACTTTCGGTAGTGTTCGGTGGCCAAGCTCGTCGTTGCATCCTTGTCCTAACATCAAGTGATACCCGCACGGCTTCTCAATTTTGGATATTGGAGAACGGAAATTCATCTGAAGTTGGAGATTGTAAAGAAATGTAACACTTTATTTTTATTATGTAAGCAACGTAAGTTTCAACAGAATCGTGCTATCTTGTCTTAATGACTGTCGGTAACAAGCGAAATGATTTAATGATAACTCTCTGGACTTGCATTCGGGAGGACGCTGGTTCAAATCCTCCTCCAATTATTCATAATTTCCGTAAATCACTCCAGGCAAATATTGACATTGGTGCTTTCTAGAGGCACGGTTCGCTTCCTTACCCAAACAATCTGAGCTTGAGCTCCGCCTCTAATGATCACACTGTCGACGAGGCGTGGGTTCTTTTTCTAATGTCTCTCGGTTGGCTGGATCACAAGTGGCTTTCATTTCTAGATTTCAAGGAGGTAACTTTGCGACGGTGCATACATTGAGTTTCGGTATGAACATTTTTTCTACAGGGTGATCGGAAACCCCATTTAGAACCTTCTAGGACTTGTAGAGGGGAACCCATTCCCGAGAAAGTATCGTTTCCTTTCCAAGACGCTTTAAATTCAGGTGATTATCTCATGCACTCCTACATGAGGAATGTAATTAGGCTTTATCCAGTACAATTGTTACAATCAATTTGAAAAGAATACTGAATCGTTATTACTTTCGCATTTTCATTACAATTTACACATTAAAGTTTACATTAGTCGACAACAACAAGAACACAGCATCTACAGCACCAGCCGCAACGTTCTGATGCATTACATCAGGAGACGGTGTGGCGACCACCAACACAAGTGTATCTTCGAAGCAAGTTCTGGTACAAATGTTCAAATGTTTGTACAGCTTATGGGACTTAACTACAGGGTCATCAGTCCCTAAACATACAAACTACTTATCAACTAGCTTATCCTAAGGACGGCACAAATATCCATGCCCGAGAGGGGATTCGAACCCCCGACCGTAGAGGCCGTGCAGACCGTGCCTGGAGCGCCTCAGTCCCCTCGGCCATCGCGACCGGCATTCTGGTACACTCTCTCCATCCCACCTGGTGTCTCTTCAATGTCTTGTGCAGCGGCCAGAACTCGTGCCAGCAGATCTTCCTCTGTCTCTACAGGTGTCAATAAATTAGGCTCTTCATACGACCCCACAAGAAATAGTCTACAGGGGTTAAATCCTGCGATTGTGGCGGCCACGCGGTTTGACCACCACGGCCTATCCATCTTTCACCAAATCGTCTGTTGAGATGTCTCCGGACAGTCAGTGAAAAGTGAGGTGGTGCACCATCATGCTGAAACTACATTTACTAACGGACATTCAATGGCACATCTTCCAGGAACGGATCCAATACGTGTCGTAGGAAGACTAAGTATGTGGGACCCGTGAGCTTGGGTGGAAGGAGGTTATGGTCCAGTCACCTGACCGTCCAGAATACCTGCCACACTTTAATTCCAAACCTGTATTGAGGTCTCTGAACATGCGTGGCATGAGGGTTTTCGTCCGCCCAGACATGCCTATTTTGAGCATTCAGAACACACTCTCTTGTGAACCTACAATCATCTGCGAAGACAACTCGACAGGGTAACGGGGTGTGTCGATGCAACGGTGCAGGAACCATGAGCAGAAGGCGACGCGTTGTGGAAAACATGTGGACCCATAGCGTGTACCCTTTGTAAGTCGTATGGATGTAATTGTTGCTCGCGCAGGACGTCCAAGACGGTACTGTGACTAACAGCCATTGCACGTGCAATTGTTCGAAAACTCGTTGATAGGCTATGTTAATTGCGACGCAGTACACCTTCTTTAAATTCGGGAGTGCGGCGTCGCCGTGGAGCACTACAGTCCTGCCTCGTCACGGTATCCGTTTCTCGTAGGTGTTGTGTTCGTGATACAGCCGACTAACTACTCGTCCGTTACCTCCAGCTTTGCCATACACAAGGAGCATGTTTGTGTATATTCCGCAAACGTGTACTGCGCCTTGTTTACTCTATCGGTGATGTACAGGTATTGACTCAGTCTTAAAGCAAAGCAGGCGGAAAATGACATCTGGTGATCGTTTGACGTAGTATATGTCATCGTGTCTACCCTGTTACATCCCAGGACAGGGGACTGAGACGTTTCAAAATGTCCAAATGTTTGTAAAGCGTATGGGACTTAACTGCGTGGTCATCAGTCCCTAAACTTAAAACCTACCTATGAACTAACATATACTAAAGACATCACAAACATCAATGCCCGTTGGGGGCATTCGAACCCCGACGGGAAACGGCCTCTCGCATCGCAACATAGCGCCTCAATGAGCTCGGCCACTCCGCCGCGGCACTGAGACGTTTCTCTGTCCTTAAGCAGACATTGACGAGTTACACGTCTGAATTGAAACTATCGTAGAACGGAAACGATACGTTTCCGGACATGGGTTTCTATTCAAAATATTATGTACTCACTACCCTCTACAGGTCCTAGAAGTTTGTAACGGGAATTTCCGACCACCCTGTATGACACCACCTTCCTTGCCGTCGATCCCTCCCTCGCTCGCTCCCAACACCCCTCAGTCCCATCTCTCCAAATTCTCCTCCTGGTGCAACTAATGGGTCCTCACTGTCAAAATCCCAGGTAATCATCATAGGTCACACCACCCCTTCCTTCCGTCACCACGACCTCTACCTCACACTCCATGGCCATCCCATCCTACAAACCAAAATACTGTAGTACTTTGGACTCACCCTCTCCTGAAAACTGCACCTTCAGTCCGTCCGTGAAAAATCCCTCTCTCGCCTCAGCCCCCTCAAGCTCTTGTTCCCCAGACGTGGCGCCTTAACCCCTCCACCATCTTCTTCAGTTACCGATACATGATGCGTCTTATCTTCTGCTGCTTCCATCTCACCTGGGTCTCCGCTCCTCCTGCCCACTATAAATCCCTCCAGATCCTAGAATGCCACGCCGTCCGCCTCACTTACCGTATCCACCTCCCGTCCCCCATGCGGATCCTCTACAACTTCATTCCCTTTCCTCACCTTCTGAAGTTCCTGGAACACCTCCACCTCCACCTCGTCTCCCACTTCTTGCTGCATCCTGGGGGTAGCTTCTGTGAACTCCCTCTCCCGGATGATGCCCTCTGTCCCGACATGTACCCCTCCTTTCAACCTCAGTCCATCGGCACGTCTCCCCTCCTCCCCGCTCCCATCCTTGACCCCTCCCACGCTTGGCTCTCCTCTCCCAGCTCCCCTCCTCCTTTCCCCCTCCTCTGCACCTCTGCACTTCCCCTTCCTCCCCTTTTCCCACCGCGTGCCACCTGTGACGACATATTTTAACAGTGCGCCGTTTGGTGTTGTGCCCCTCTCCTGTCCCGTCCTTTTCATAATGCGCTTCCCCTTCCTCCCCTTTTCCCACAGCGTGCCACCTGTGACGACATATTTTAACAGTGCGCCGTTTGGTGTTGTGCCCCTCTCCTGTCCCATCCCTTTCCCACTGCGCTTCCCCTTCCTCCCCTGTTCCCACCGCGTGCCACCTGTGACGACATATTTTAACAGTGTGCCATTTCGTGTTGTGCCCCTCTCCCGTGCCATCCTTTTCCCACTGCGCTTCCCCTTCCTCGCCTTTTCCCACCGCGTGCCACCTGTGACGACATATTTTAACAGTGCGCCATTTGGTGTTGTGCCCCTCTCCCGTCCCATCCTTTTCCCACTGCCCTCCCCCTTCCTCGCCTTTTCCCACCGCGTGCCACCTGTGACGACATATTTTAACAGTGTGCCATTTCGTGTTGTGCCCCTCTCCCATGCCATCCTTTTCCCACTGCGCTTCCCCTTCCTCGCCTTTTCCCACCGCGTGCCACCTGTGACGACATATTTTAACAGTACGCCGTTTGGTGTTGTGCCCCTCTCCCGTCCCATCCTTTTCCCACTGCGCTTCCCCTTCCTCCCCTTTTCCCACAGCGTGCCACCTGTGACGACATATTTTAACAGTGCGCCGTTTGGTGTTGTGCCCCTCTCCTGTCCCGTCCTTTTCCTAATGCGCTTCTCCTTCCTCCCCTTTTCCCACCGCGTGCCACCTGTGACGACATATTTTAACAGTGCGCCGTTTGGTGTTGTGCCCCTCTCCCGTCCCATCCTTTTCCCACTGCCCTCCCCCTTCCGCCCCTTTTCCCACCGCGTGCCACCTGTGACGACATATTTTAACAGTGCGCCGTTTGGTGTTGTGCCCCTCTCCCGTCCCATCCTTTTCCCACTGCCCTCCCCCTTCCTCGCCTTTTCCCACCGCGTGCCACCTGTGACGACATATTTTAACAGTGTGCCATTTCGTGTTGTGCCCCTCTCCCGTGCCATCCTTTTCCCACTGCGCTTCCCCTTCCTCGCCTTTTCCCACCGCGTGCCGCCTGTGACGACATATTTTAACAGTGCGCCGTTTGGTGTTGTGCCCCTCTCCCGTCCCATCCTTTTCCCACTGCCCTCCCCCTTCCTCCCCTTTTCCCACCGCGTGCCACCTGTGACGACATATTTTAACAGTGCGCCGTTTGGTGTTGTGCCCCTCTCCCGTCCCATCCTTTTCCCACTGCCCTCCCCCTTCCTCGCCTTTTCCCACTGCGTGCCACCTGTGACGACATATTTTAACAGTGTGCCATTTCGTGTTGTGCCCCTCTCCCGTGCCATCCTTTTCCCACTGCGCTTCCCCTTCCTCGCCTTTTCCCACCGCGTGCCACCTGTGACGACATATTTTAACAGTGCGCCGTTTGGTGTTGTGCCCCTCTCCTGTCCCATCCTTTTCCCACTGCGCTTCCCCTTCCTCCCCTTTTCCCACCACGTGCCACCTGTGATGACATATTTTAACAGTGCGCCGTTTGGTGTTGTGCCCCTCTCCTGTCCCGTCCTTTTCCTAATGCGCTTCTCCTTCCTCCCCTTTTCCCACCGCGCGCCACCTGTGACAACATATTTTAACAGTGCGCCATTTGGTGTTGTGCCCCCCTCCCGTCCCATCCTTTTCCCACTGCGCTTCCCCTTCCTCCCCTTTTCCCACCGCGTGCCACCTGTGATGACATATTTTAACAGTGCGCCGTTTGGTGTTGTGCCCCTCTCCTGTCCCGTCCTTTTCCTAATGCGCTTCTCCTTCCTCCCCTTTTCCCACCGCGTGCCACCTGTGACGACATATTTTAACAGTGCGCCGTTTGGTGTTGTGCCCCTCTCCCGTCCCATCCTTTTCCCACTGCCCTCCCCCTTCCTCCCCTTTTCCCACCGCGTGCCACCAGTGACAACATATTTTAACAGTGCGCCGTTTGGTGTTGTGCCCCTCTCCTGTCCCGTCCTTTTCCTAATGCGCTTCTCCTTCCTCCCCTTTCCCCACCGCGTGCCACCTGTGACGACATATTTTAACAGTGCGCCGTTTGGTGTTGTGCCCCTCTCCCGTCCCATCCTTTTCCCACTGCGCTTCCCCTTCCTCCCCTTTTCCCACCACGTGCCACCTGTGATGACATATTTTAACAGTGCGCCGTTTGGTGTTGTGCCCCTCTCCTGTCCCGTCCTTTTCCTAATGCGCTTCTCCTTCCTCCCCTTTTCCCACCGCGTGCCACCTGTGACGACATATTTTAACAGTGCGCCGTTTGGTGTTGTGCCCCTCTCCCGTCCCATCCTTTTCCCACTGCCCTCCCCCTTCCTCCCCTTTTCCCACCGCGTGCCACCTGTGACGACATATTTTAACAGTGCGCCGTTTGGTGTTGTGCCCCTCTCCTGTCCCGTCCTTTTCCTAATGCGCTTCTCCTTCCTCCCATTTTTCCCACCGCGCGCCACCTGTGACAACATATTTTAACAGTGCGCCGTTTGGTGTTGTGCCCCTCTCCCGTCCCATCCTTTTCCCACTGCGCTTCCCCTTCCTCCCCTTTTCCCACCGCGTGCCACCTGTGATGACATATTTTAACAGTGCGCCGTTTGGTGTTGTGCCCCTCTCCTGTCCCGTCCTTTTCCTAATGCGCTTCTCCTTCCTCCCCTTTTCCCACCGCGTGCCACCTGTGACGACATATTTTAACAGTGTGCCATTTCGTGTTGTGCCCCTCTCCCGTCCCATCCTTTTCCCACTGCGCTTCCCCTTCCTCCCCTTTTCCCACCGCGTGCCACCTATGATGACATATTTTAACAGTGCGCCGTTTCGTGTTGTGCCCCTCTCCTGTCCCGTCCTATTCCTAATGCGCTTCTCCTTTCTCCCCTTTCCCCACCGCGTGCCACCTGTGACGACATATTTTAACAGTGTCGCCGTTTGGTGTTGTGCCCCTCTCCTGTCCCGTCCTTTTCCTAATGCGCTTCTCCTTCCTCCCCTTTTCCCACCGCGTGCCACCTGTGACGACATATTTTAACAGTGCGCCGTTTGGTGTTGTGCCCCTCTCCCGTCCCATCCTTTTCCCACTGTGCTTCCCCTTCCTCCCCTTTTCCCACCGCGTGCCACCTGTGATGACATATTTTAACAGTGCACCATTTGGTGTTGTGCCCCTCTCCTGTCCCGTCCTTTTCCTAATGCGCTTCTCCTTCCTCCCCTTTTCCCACCGCGTGCCACCTGTGATGACATATTTTAACAGTGCGCCGTTTGGTGTTGTGCCCCTCTCCTGTCCCGTCCTTTTCCTAATGCGCTTCTCCTTCCTCCCCTTTTCCCACCGCGTGCCACCTGTGATGACATATTTTAACAGTGCGCCGTTTGGTGTTGTGCCCCTCTCCTGTCCCGTCCTTTTCCTAATGCGCTTCTCCTTCCTCCCCTTTTCCCACCGCGCGCCACCTGTGACAACATATTTTAACAGTGCGCCGTTTGGTGTTGTGCCCCTCTCCTGTCCCGTCCTTTTCCCACTGTGCTTCCCCTTCCTCCCCTTTTCCCACCGCGTGCCACCTGTGATGACATATTTTAACAGTGCGCCGTTTGGTGTTGTGCCCCTCTCCTGTCCCGTCCTTTTCCTAATGCGCTTCTCCTTCCTCCCCTTTTCCCACCACGTGCCACCTGTGACGACATATTTTAACAGTGTGCCATTTCGGGTTGTGCCCCTCTCCTGTCCCATCCTTTTCCCACTGCGCTTCCCCTTCCTCCCCTTTTCCCACCGCGTGCCACCTGTGATGACATATTTTAACAGTGCGCCGTTTGGTGTTGTGCCCCTCTCCCGTCCCATCCTTTTCCCACTGTGCTTCCCCTTCCTCCCCTTTTCCCACCACGTGCCACCTGTGATGACATATTTTAACAGTGCGCCGTTTGGTGTTGTGCCCCTCTCCCGTCCCATCTTTTTCCCACTGCGCTTCCTCTTCTTCCCCTTTTCCCACCGCGTGCCACCTGTGATGACATATTTTAACAGTGCACCATTTGGTGTTGTGCCCCTCTCCTGTCCCGTCCTTTTCCTAATGCGCTTCTCCTTCCTCCCCTTTTCCCACCGCGTGCCACCTGTGATGACATATTTTAACAGTGCGCCGTTTGGTGTTGTGCCCCTCTCCTGTCCCGTCCTTTTCCTAATGCGCTTCTCCTTCCTCCCCTTTTCCCACCGCGTGCCACCTGTGATGACATATTTTAACAGTGCGCCATTTGGTGTTGTGCCCCTCTCCTGTCCCGTCCTTTTCCTAATGCGCTTCTCCTTCCTCCCCTTTTCCCACCACGCGCCACCTGTGACAACATATTTTAACAGTGCGCCGTTTGGTGTTGTGCCCCTCTCCCATCCTTTTCCCACTGTGCTTCCCCTTCCTCCCCTTTTCCCACCGCGTGCCACCTGTGATGACATATTTTAACAGTGCGCCGTTTGGTGTTGTGCCCCTCTCCTGTCCCGTCCTTTTCCTAATGCGCTTCTCCTTCCTCCCCTTTTCCCACCACGTGCCACCTGTGACGACATATTTTAACAGTGTGCCATTTCGGGTTGTGCCCCTCTCCCGTCCCATCCGTTTCCCACTGCGCTTCCCCTTCCTCCCCTTTTCCCACCGCGTGCCACCTGTGATGACATATTTTAACAGTGCGCCGTTTCGTGTTGTGCCCCTCTCCTGTCCCGTCCTTTTCCTAATGCGCTTCTCCTTCCTCCCCTTTTCCCACCGCGTGCCACCTGTGACGACATATTTTAACAGTGCGCCGTTTGGTGTTGTGCCCCTCTCCCATCCCATCCTTTTCCCACTGCCCTTCCCCTTCCTCCCCTTTTCCCACCGCGTGCCACCTGTGACGACATATTTTAACAGTGCGCCGTTTGGTGTTGTGCCCCTCTCCTGTCCCGTCCTTTTCCTAATGCGCTTCTCCTTCCTCCCCTTTTCCCACCGCGTGCCACCTGTGACGACATATTTTAACAGTGCGCCGTTTGGTGTTGTGCCCCTCTCCCGTCCCATCCTTTTCCCACTGCGCTTCCCCTTCCTCCCCTTTTCCCACCGCGTGCCACCTTTGATGACATATTTTAATAGTGCGCCGTTTGGTTTTGCGCCCCTCTCCCGTCCCATCCTTTTCCCACTGCGCTTCCCCTTCCTCCCCTTTTCCCACCGCGTGCCACCTGTGATGACATATTTTAACAGTGCGCCGTTTCGTGTTGTGCCCCTCTCCTGTCCCGTCCTTTTCCTAATGGGCTTCTCCTTCCTCCCCTTTTCCCACCGCGTGCCACCTGTGACGACATATTTTAACAGTGCGCCGTTTGGTGTTGTGCCCCTCTCCCGTCCCATCCTTTTCCCACTGCCCTTCCCCTTCCTCCCCTTTTCCCACCGCGTGCCACCTGTATCGACATATTTTAACAGTGCGCCGTTTGGTGTTGTGCCCCTCTCCTGTCCCGTCCTTTTCCTAATGCGCTTCTCCTTCCTCCCCTTTTCCCACCGCGTGCCACCTGTGACGACATATTTTAACAGTGCGCCGTTTGGTGTTGTGCCCCTCTCCCGTCCCATCCTTTTCCCACTGCGCTTCCCCTTCCTCCCCTTTTCCCATATTTTAACAGTGCGCCGTTTGGTGTTGTGCCCCTCTCCCGTCCCATCTTTTTCCCACTGCGCTTCCCCTTCCTCCCCTTTTCCAACCGCGTGCCACCTGTGATGACATATTTTAACAGTGCGCCGTTTGGTGTTGTGCCCCTCTCCTGTCCCGTCCTTTTCCTAATGCGCTTCTCCTTCCTCCTCTTTTCCCACCGCGTGCCACCTGTGACGACATATTTTAACAGAGCGCCGTTTGGTGTTGCGCCCCTCTCCCGTCCCATCCTTTTCCCACTGCGCTTCCCCTTCCTCCCCTTTTCCCACCGCGTGCCACCTGTGATGACATATTTTAACAGTGCGCCGTTTGGTGTTGTGCCCCTCTCCCGTCCCATCTTTTTCCCACTGCGCTTCCCCTTCCCCCCTTTTCCCACCGCGTGCCACCTGTGATGACATATTTTAACAGTGCGCCGTTTGGTGTTGTGCCCCTCTCCTGTCCCGTCCTTTTCCTAATGCACTTCTCCTTCCTCCCCTTTTCCCACCGCGTGCCACCTGTGACGACATATTTTAACAGTGCGCCATTTGGTGTTGTGCCCCTCTCCCGTCCCATCCTTTTCCCACTGCGCTTCCCCTTCCTCCCCTTTTCCCACCGCGTGCCACCTGTGATGACATATTTTAACAGTGCACCATTTGGTGTTGTGCCCCTCTCCTGTCCCGTCCTTTTCCTAATGCGCTTCTCCTTCCTCCCCTTTTCCCACCGCGTGCCACCTGTGACGACATATTTTAACAGTGTGCCATTTCGGGTTGTGCCCCTCTCCCGTCCCATCCTTTTCCCACTGCACTTCCCCTTCCTCCCCTTTTCCCACCGCGTGCCACCTGTGATGACATATTTTAACAGTGCGCCGTTTCGTGTTGTGCCCCTCTCCTGTCCCGTCCTTTTCCTAATGTGCTTCTCCTTCCTCCCCTTTTCCCACCGCGTGCCACCTGTGACGACATATTTTAACAGTGCGCCGTTTGGTGTTGTGCCCCTCTCCTGTCCCGTCCTTTTCCTAATGCGCTTCTCCTTCCTCCCCTTTTCCCACCGCGTGCCACCTGTGACGACATATTTTAACAGTGCGCTGTTTGGTGTTGTGCCCCTCTCCGTCCCATCCTTTTCCCACTGCGCTTCCCCTTCCTCCCCTTTTCCCACCGCGTGCCACCTGTGATGACATATTTTAACAGTGCGCCGTTTGGTGTTGTGCCCCTCTCCCGTCCCATCTTTTTCCCACTGCGCTTCCCCTTCCTCCCCTTTTCCCACCGCGTGCCACCTGTGATGACATATTTTAACAGTGCGCCGTTTGGTGTTGTGCCCCTCTCCTGTCCCGTCCTTTTCCTAATGCACTTCTCCTTCCTCCCCTTTTCCCACCGCGTGCCACCTGTGACGACATATTTTAACAGTGCGCCGTTTGGTGTTGTGCCCCTCTCCCGTCCCATCCTTTTCCCACTGCGCTTCCCCTTCCTCCCCTTTTCCCACCGCGTGGCACCTGTGATGACATATTTTAACAGTGCACCATTTGGTGTTGTGCCCCTCTCCTGTCCCGTCCTTTTCCTAATGCGCTTCTCCTTCCTCCCCTTTTCCCACCGCGTGCCACCTGTGATGACATATTTTAACAGTGCGCCGTTTGGTGTTGTGCCCCTCTACTGTCCTGTCCTTTTCCTAATGCGCTTCTCCTTCCTCCCCTTTTCCCACCGCGTGCCACCTGTGACGACATATTTTAACAGTGCGCCGTTTGGTTTTGCGCCCCTCTCCCGTCCCATCCTTTTCCCACTGCGCTTCCCCTTCCTCCCCTTTTCCCACCACGTGCCACCTGTGACGACATATTTTAACAGTGCGCCGTTTCGTGTTGTGCCCCTCTCCTGTCCCGTCCTTTTCCTAATGCGCTTCTCCTTCCTCCCCTTTTCCCACCGCGTGCCACCTGTGACGACATATTTTAACAGTGTGCCGTTTCGTGTTGTGCCCCCCTACACTCCCCTCCTTTTCCCAAAGCACTTCTGCTTCCTCCTGTTTTCTCACTGCGGGGCACCTGTGACGACATATTTTAACAGTGCGCCGTTTAGCGTTGTGCTACTGTTTGTGCTACGAGCTCAAGTGGTGTTTTAATACTTCATCAGCCGCCGAGCAGGCCGAATATTCGAGTTGCCATGTGTTTCATTTCTGTGATTCTTCGACGTCCTGTTTGTGTCATCGTTACTTTACTCACCATGGCTTTTATTATTCTACATATGTGTGTTTTTTTACCACCGCGGCTCTAATAATTTCAGACTATGTGTTTTTCAATCCTCCTTGTCTCTTGTAATTGTCTCGCATTTTATTCACCTTCGTTTTGATTATTCTAGTTTTTTCTCCTTTAAGACTGTATACGTTCACATTTTACCAATTTGCATTTCTTTCGGCTACAGAGCAGCGATGAAGCTCGTGCCAACCTGCCCCACATGGGGCGTGAAATACAATAAAGAAAAAAGCCACCCTGTATACATAACCAGCTACGGGCAACACCGCAGGGCGGACCCAGTATTTCAGTAATGATTAACACCCTACGCGAGAGGTAGGCGTCGCGCGACGACAGCGTTGCTGGAGCGCGGCGATAGCATCTGGCGCAGAGACAGCGGCAGCGCCTGGCGGTGGCGCGCCTTTATCTGGTCCGGCAATTAGGCGGAGGCGCATCTGGGAGCGGCTAATTGAGCCGTTAATCAAGGCCCAAAGCCCGCTGATCGTGACCGCCGGTAATGGAGCGGAGTGCGGCCTCAGCCGCAGCCCCGAGCTGGCCGTGTGAGTGACCCGCGGCCGCGCCGTTCTGCCTAGTTAGCTCCGCTCCGGCGCCGATCTCGGGCCGCGATAGCCGCACTTATTGAATCTCTGCCCCCGCGGGCCAGAGAGTTCCGATCGGCACGTACGGAGCCGATCCCGCGCGTTAAGGCGGCCGACGCTCGTGCGGTCGTTACACGAGTCGCGCTTACCGCGCTGCACACACCCCCGCCGGTTCCGGGAGACTCGCCACACACACACACAGCCGGCGCCATTCCTTAAGCCCAGTTTACACGATGATCGCGCTAGTAATGAACAGATCACGTCGCGCGCCATCCAGCGACGTAAACGCGGAACTACTAGCATTTCGTGAGCGCGGACGGCGTTTCGTACTAGCTATAAGTCGGGTCGCTGAAACATGTCACTTGACAGTTTGTACGTAGTTCGCGCGTAGTTGGCTACACTGCGACTGTGAGGTTGCAATAACTACGCAGCAGACGACTACAGGGACAGCTGATAGCTCAGAACGTCCGAAATATGTACTGGAATTGTCGCCTAACACCGTGAATAGGAACGGTCGCATAATAATTTATACGAAAGTATAATGCAGAACGTGTTATTTCAACAGACAAATCACCAACAGAGAAATACCATTTGTTAATATGCGAAACCGTGAAATAAATAAAACAGTCTCACTTAAGGACAGTGTCTATGAAATGTTATTTCGAATTGTTAACGTAATAGATGCAAATGATATGTCGTACAATAATGTAAAGCTATTCATAACAAAGAGCACGCAACCAACAATCGTAATACGAAATAAAGAAACAGTTGCATTCTGTGCAGAGTGAAAGAATTAATTTTGCATAAATTTACACTCACCGGTTTATGAAGTCAATAACACAATTCCGTCAAGTTCTCCATCATCACTGGTATCCGAATCAGCACCATCATCATCATCATCATCGAGGGAAATCATCAATTGTTCATGTTCATTTATTATTCCATCCGTAGTCTGTGCTTCTTTAATAAGTTTAGCAATATGCTCTACCTTCTTTCTCCACGAGGTGGCGTCAACAGTAACAAGTCCTGCAAGTAAAAGTCTTTCCACTTCTGTTACAGTGAAAGACTTGTTTTTCTTCCTAATATACGTATTGACGTCACCCCAAACAAATTCAATCGGGTTGAAATGGCAGTGATACGGTGGTAGCCTAATTACCGTATGACCCTGTTCCCTTGCCACTTCGTCTACTACATACGTAGGCGTCACAGGTTTAGTTTGCTTCACGAGTGAATACAACAGCAGCTTTGTCGTACTCATATCTGCAGAAATGTCTCTCGCTAGCAACCACTGTACCATAGTTTCTTTCCGGTCACTAGTTGTCGGAGTTTTGTCTAATATGACCGAATGGTAAGGTGCATTGTCCATTACAAACACTGTTGGGACACTAAACTGCGACCACAAATTCTTAAACCACTGCAGGAAACGTTGGTGGTCCATATCTTCGTGGTAATCACCAGTTTTTCTGGATCGGAAGACTAAAAGTCCGTAATTCACAAATCCACTTGAAGATCCTGCATGTGCCACAATTAATCTGGCACCTCTTCCTGTTGGCTGATGACCACTACTATTTGGAGTATTGTCTGTCCAGCATTTATCAACAGCTTCTCCAGCGTTGAACCAGCTTTCATCTAACCATACAATGGAATGTATATCACTGCCTTTAATTTTATGCAAGAATATACTTCTAGCTGCAACAACATGCGGCTTTTCAAGTAACAGTCTTCGTCCATTTAACTTTTTGAAGCGGAAGCCCATACTTCTTAACACCGTTTCCAGAGACGTTTAACCACCCGAGAAAAGATCGCATGCCTTTAACGAAATTAGCAACTTCGCTACAGTCGGATATTCTTTCCGGCTATAATAGCCATAAATATGACAATGGATTGCATCCGTTTGAAACAAATCGAGATTGGTAACAGGGCGAGGCTGCTTCTTTTCCTTGCCTGGGGTAGCTAAAAACACACTGTTTCCTTCACCCGGGTTATCTTCCACACGGTTTGTTTCACTGTCTTGTACTTCTTGAAGCAGCACACCTTTCCTTATAATCGTTCATTGACTCAGTCCTAGAGTTTTCGAGGTGCGCTCGAAGACTTTATCAGCCGGAATTGATGGTTCCCCGTGAACAGAAACAAAGTCTCTCTCTTGTTCATAGAACTCCCGCGTTCTTCTAATTAATTCCATTGCCTGGCTATTTAACGGCCCTCCGCGAAGAACGAATTGTTGTTTGGTTGAAGACGCCGTTTCGGTGACATTTTTTAATAAATAAAAAATGTACGCGAAGCAGTAAAATCACACACGATACAAAAGCAGACGATAGCACACGAACACAGAAAGCTTTCATAGAACGCGACAACGTGGTAGTGACGACGACAGAACCGTCATTCGTAGCTGTGCTGTGATTGGTTCAGAAGACGCAGCGTCTCGCGTTCGTCATTTGTTTTTCAATCATACTGGCAACTTCAAAACACTCGTGGAGCGACCTTGAAGTGACATGTTTCCGCGGCCCGACTTTAGTAGGCTTTAGGACAGGTTCTAAATTTGCTAGTAGCGAAGGTGGGTGCGCGTGCGCAGAAGTGAATTCGTTGTGTGCTTTTCATGTTTATGTTTGTAAATAGCCGCGTCCTTGCCGAAATTGCTTGCTTTGTTGGAGTGATATTGCGATTTCGATTGAGACATACAGGGTCGCTGCAGAAAATCCCCTCTATTGTAAGAAGGTACAATGACTTATTTATGAAGAAAAAACAGAAAAATTTAGATTTAAATGAATTTTCAATACGTCTTGTTGATTAACTTCATATTTTTAAAATTCTGTAATTTTTAGTATGTCAGAAAGACAGTTGCACATAATCTCGAAAGTGTGATGCTAAAACCAAAGCAAAATTTAGTTGACTGAGGTCCCATTATGGATCGGAAATTGAAATTGCTGTGCAGACTTCAACAGCAATATTTGTAACAGTCGGTTCAGAAACTCTTTGTGCAAAGGCTAGGCTTTCGAAAGATTCTCCTGTCGCCAGAAACTGTAATGTTATAGCGAATCTGCAAAAAATAACAATTACAGGAAGTAACTGACGCATAACTTTAACAAAGCTGAAAATGTAACTCAAGTGTAAAAAGTATTTCGTACCTTCATCTTGGCGAAATTCTCTCTCTCTCTCTCCCATCCCCGTATTTTTGTCCTTGGACGAACGAAAGCAACTTGGTAAAACACTCAGCGCTTAATATACGTAAAAAAAAGCCTAACTTCTTTGAGGTCCTCTGGAATGAGTTACTTCATTATCTGCGTACAGTACACACCTCATTCTTCGTCTCTTCCTCTCAACCAAGGACACATCAAACTTCTATTTCTTCTTCACTGTAGTGTTCTAACAAACATTGCCTCAGCTCCTGCAACCGCCGACAATGTAAGATTCTTCAGTTAAATATTATCGGGTATGACATACACCCAAACGTGTACAATGCACGTATACAAACAGTAATAAGCCCGTATTTTTGCACAGGCGCTGCTGTTAGTTGTAATCAGACGTGTAGACTGACGTTTATCGTATTAACGCAACCAAGTCTGTATGATCACACGTCATTAGTATCATTAGTACCGAGTTAGTACGCTTGGAGCGCTGCAGCAGACAGTGATCTTTCTTGTAAACTTTCGAACTGCTACCGAAAAGTTAATTCCCCCTATAGCACGGTCGAACAAGCACTTGCGCCCATTTCACGTCATCCAGTACGAGGCGCATTCAAATTACAACACCACCATTTTTTCTCAAAAAACCAATCACACACAAACTGTGAAACTTCTGTCAGTAAAATTCTTCAGGCTGTGAGACGACATCGTCAGCCTTTAAAACTATCCGACGTTTCGGTCAGTGTTTCAAGTCGTCTTCCTCTGGGCATATGGCTGTCATGTACCCAAAGGGAGGACCCTCACAACTATGGACCGACCGAATATTCGGTTTCGGTTACGGCCAGTTTCGGCCAGAAATCAGCCGAATCTTCGGCATGACCGAAATTAGCAATCTTGAACTAACTGATGAAGTCGGGTCGCATTAGGGATGCATTAACTCAACACTAACGCTTTACGAAACTTCGTAGGCTTTCCCGGCGTGACAAATCTTCGAAGTCTCTGCGGGTTTTCTGCCGGATAATAAAACCAAATCGATTCAATATTTCGACGGTAGAACTGTCCGTCATCTTCAGGATACCCTGCTGCTGAGTCCCACTGAATTCAGCGGGACTCAGCAGCAGCGGTTTCCTGAAGATGACGAACACTTCTACCGTCGAAATATTGAATCGGTTTGAATTTTTTATCCGGCAGGAAACCCGCACAGACTTCGAACTAACGCTTTACCTTAGTCGACGATACATCATTTAACTGTTACGAGTTTCACCTGCTGCGTAAAAATTGTGGGTATTTTGTTGTTAAGCACAATACAAAGCAAAAGTTTCTTATAGTGATATAATATGTTAGTAACAATTTAACTTATTCAGTACTGCACTGTGACCTTCCTATCGCGTACTCACCAATAAGAATGGGACAATACTTAACTGAGAGTAGTGAAAGTTTTGTGGCTCGTTGTCTCTGTTCATAGAGTTATGTATGTCTGAAATATATACTGAAATAAACATAAATTCCAACAAAATGGATTCTAAGACAAAGTTCATAAGAGATTCAGTCACGAAGTAATTTTTATATAAATGCAGTTTATTACTCTTTTTGGTCATGAAAATGCGGAGGTGGTCCAACTTTATACATCGGTAAAAACTGAATATTTCCCCAACTACTGTTCACCCACACGAAATTATCACTCGTAAATTAATGAAGACCATCGAACATTGCAGTTCCAAATTAATCCGTGATTAATTGCAGTATTTATTATGAAACACAGTTTTCATCACACGTATACACGACTGCTGAATTATCACAGTTCAACAGACCTACTACCGTGCGTAGCTTATCACTTTTCACCAGAAACTAAGTTCTGCAGTCACGGTCCCGTAAATTTTCTAAGTCCTCACATGCCTACCTCTTCAAATCACAAGTTCGTAAAGCGGTTTCAGACCGCCCAGCATCACAACCTTTCACCACCACGTCCAAGTTACGAGTCCCTTCCCAAACGTTCCAAAGCGTGCTCTACCTGCTCCCAAATCTGTATCCTTCCGCGCATCCTGACGCCTCATCTTTAAAATACAATCTCTCTTCTAAACTATTATACATTTGAATATCACAGAATTAAATGCTTTGATCACCTCCTTACAAATGTTATTTACATTCAACAAACAAATTTATATTTAACAATACTAAAATCGGTTGAGACAAACTGTTTGCTCAGATGGTCATTAAGCGTGGTGTCTCACTGTTCAAATATACTGCCGCCGTCGAAATATAGTTACACAATAAATATTCAATTTACCATGGCTCTTGTGAAAATATATCCAGTTCTTGTCCACAAATACATATAATTGTTTATTTATAAATTATCTGCTGCATATCTATTATTTTTAGTCGGCAATAAAATATGTAAGAGGCCGTCTACAACATAAAACGAACGTTACTAACAATAATATTAAATATAATAAAATACATATATAAATGTAATGCACTTTTCTGGGGTCATGTTTTGTGTTTCTGTGGTGGAATATATGTTCTGGCACAAGAATATTACTACCTCAACAAAAGCAGAATAAGAGAGTAAAATGAAGTTTATTGAAAGAATACGGAAATAACGTGGTGCGTCTTTTAAGATAGGTATCGTGGTGCAATGCTGATTGCTTCTTAAACTGTTACTGATAAACACAATAATTGTAAATATAAGTCTTATAATATTATTATTATAGTACTCAAATTTATCGGCTTTTTATCTGTAAGGGATATTGAAATTGTAATTAGGGCGTTTGATTCTCCCAAGTCTCCTGAATCCATTCATGTAATTATATTTGCCGTTTGATCATTCCCTGATTTTATCTGGATTTTTAGAATTATGTGTGTGGCTATGCTGTATTTCAATTGCAATCTGGGATAGCCGCCCTCGCTAATCCAAGACCTATATTCCATTCACTGAGTCCAAACTATTAGCCGGTCGCCTGGGGAATCCAACAGCTTGCCAAAACTTACTTTTCACACGGAAACAATCAGCTTCCCCCTTTATCTGTAATGTCACAGTACGTAATGGAAAATGTTGAAATGTTTGTTAAGCTTATGGGACTTAACTACGGGGTCATCAGTCCCTAAGCTTACAAACTACTTATCAACTACCTTACACTAAGAACGGCACAAATATCCATGCCCGAGGGGGGATTCGAACCCCCGACCGTAGTGGCCGTGCAGACCGTGACTGGAGCGCCTCAGTCCCTTCGGCCACCGCGGCCGGCTGCGTAATGGAACGGGTAATCAAATTGTTATGTTGTTAAGTTTTATTAATGTATTCCTTGAAAACGAAAAGCTTTTTTAAAATAGCTAATATGAGTTTGGGAGACACTGATCATATGGTGCACACCTTTTCCTGTTCAGTTTGCGTAAATATATATTAACAACAATCATAGTGTTAGTCGGAACTGTGACTTTGTTTTTCGAAATAATTTCTGCAGCACTGATTGAAGCTGCTAGGTATAATGTTATTTCGCGGCGTCGCTATTTCGCGTATTATAATGAAAAAATAACTTTTCTGGTCATCATCTGTTGTTACCAGAGAATTCAAGTAAGTTCCAAATTTGTAATTGCTTCATTCTGAATAGCTGCGACTTCCTTCTTCCGTTATTATATGTAAATTCAGGGTTCAGGAAGGAGCTAAGGATCTGAAGACCAACGAATTGCCGGCCGCGGTGGTCGAGGTGACTGAGGCGCTTCAGTCACGGTCAGCACGTCACTACGGTCGGGGGTTCGAATCCCCCCTCGGGCATGGATATTTGTGCCGTCCTAGTTCGTAAGTAGTTCATAAGTAGTTTGTAAGTTTAGGGACTGATGACCCCATAGTTAAGTCCCATAAGCTTAACAAACATTTTTTGAACCAATGAATTCAAATTACATTAAGAATTTATTTATTTATTTATTTTTTACTTTGGAAATGCAACTGGTCGAATTTTGACCACAGGCAATAGTAGTATACACTGTATACTATACAGGGTGAGTCACCTAACATTACCGCTGAATATATTTCGTAAACCACATCAAATACTGACGAACCGATCCCACAGCCGAACGTGAGGAGAGGGGCTAGTGTAATTGGTTAATATAAACCATTAAAAAAATGCACGGAAGTATGTTTTTTAACACAAACATAGATTTTTTAAACTTGAACCCCGTTAGTTTTGTTAGCACATCTGAACATATAAAAAAATACGTAATCAGTGCCGTTTGTTGCATTGTAAAATGTTAATTACATCCTGAGATATTGTAACCTAAAGTTGACGCTAGGACATTTTCGAGTAACGTTGTCAGATCATTCTGTAGAAACGCGATGTATGTTGCAGCTGTTTGGGCCCCTGCATTGAAGTGAGGACCGATGAGGTGGTCGCCAATGATTTCGCACCATACACTTACAGTCCACGGTCGCTGTCGGAGCCAGCGAGGATTGTCCACGGACCAGTAATGCATGTTCCGTAGATTCACTGCCCCCTGGTTTGTGAAACCCGCTTCATCGTTAAACAGGTAGAACTGCAACGCATTCTCTGTTAATGCCCATTGACAGAATTGCACTCGATTATTAAAGTCATCACCATGTAATTGCTGATGTAGCGACACATGAAACAGGTAAAAGCGGTGACGACGCAGTATGCGCATGACAGTACTTTGACTCCACCGGCTCTCGCAATGTCCCGTGTACTCCTGTGTGGGTTCACGGCAACAGCAGCTAACACACCAACTGCACCTGCTTCTCCTGTGACGGGCCTGTTACGGAACCGTTTGCGTGCTACGATCATACCTGTTGCATACAGTTGGCGGTAGATGTTTTGAAATGTGCGGCACGTTGGATGCCTTCTGTCCGGGTACCGTTCTGCATACACCCTGCAGGCTTCAGCTGCATTTTGTCGACACTCGCCGTAGATGAGTATCATCTCCGCCCTTTCAGAGTTCGAATACTCCATGGTCACAGTTCCTACAACACTACACTATCACATACGTCTGGTAACACAGTGTACTGCAGTTAGTTTGCGTGCAAAGACGAATGCAGAATAACAATAGCAGCAAGCGCTACATGCGGACACTGCGACAGCTAGACCAAACCACAACAGTGCACTACAGCCACACTCGTAAACACGGTCGTCATCGTAAACATGTCCCTGCAGATGTTGCTCGCCGACCGTGGCCCGTGTTTGTTACAACACGCAACTGAACGTCGGAGGTTTCAAGCGTCAACTTTAGGTTGCAATATCTCCGGATGTAAATAACATTTTACAATGCAACAAACGGCACTGATTACGTATTTGTTTATATGTTCAGATGTGCTAACAAATCTAACGGCTTTCCATTTAAAAACCTAGGTTTGTGTTAAAAAACATACTTCCGTGCATTTTTTGTGGTTTGTATTAACCAATTACACTAGCCCCTCTCCTCACGTTCGGTCTGTGGAATCGGTTCGTCAGTATTTGATGTGGTTTAGGAAATATATCCAGCGGTAGTGTATATAACTGATCTGGTAGATTTTGTCAGAAATTGAACGAGACTTTTCCAGTGGCCGCCTCGTGTATATATTTGACTCCTGACCTATTTAGTGGAACCCTAAAACCCATTACCCTATAGCACAAACTAGGAATTTTCAGCCTATACAGTCGCAGAACCATATTAGCAAAAAATGTTCAAATGTTTACGGGACATAACTGCTGTGTCATCAGTCCCTAAACTTACAAACTACCTTATACTAAAGAAGACACATCCATGCCCGAGAGGGGATTCGAACCCCCGATGGGGAACGGCATCACGCATCGCAGCATAGCGCCTCAATGCGCTCGGCCGCACCATATTAGCCTCTGATTCAGCCTTTCCCCTCGGCGGTGTACCGGAAGTCCGCATTCGGTCCTGTCGACTACACTACAGAAGCTCGGCTTCGCCTTTATCTCGCAAGCAAGACTGGAAGATTTTACCACTACAAATAGATGCTGGAAGCTGGAGAGAATTCCTCCGACCAAAAGCGATACACATCATTACTGCCGTCATGAACTACCACCCTCAGATGGCTGCACCCTTCGTGGCACCCATCTGGAATGATTACCCGCGATATGCGCACGGAGTGCACATTTCGCTGCCACACTTTTAACGACCCCTTTATCCACCTGTCATTGTAGCTCCCAACTACAAGTACTTCCACTTTATGTGTCTGCCCGTGTCTTGCAGGCTCAGCAGTGTCATTCAAAACAGGACAAGCATCTGCATCTGACTCAACCACAAACAGCGCCTGAAACCAGTTTATCAGGATAACCGGTGAGGGCACTTCTTGGACCCCCAGGAACATCATTCGCTGGCTGCTACGCCCCGAGGAGATATCCCATTGAATCTTAGGTAAAGGATCGTCCTCGATGTGAGCAGTGATTGGACTGGCCCCAGCTGCAGACCCATCAGTCGGACGCTGGGTCCCTTCGTTAAGTTGGAGTATCACCACTTCATCGAGTATCCGCACGCGATTGAAACTACAATTCACAGATAAACAAATGCCTATCGACACGCTGTACTCAACAGAAAACACAGACAAAACCGCGAATGATGTGTACCTTTACCTTACTATAGCTCTTTCAGAACAATATCAAACTTCACTATTCATAAGGCAGATGAATGCCTTACACTTACACTCGCATCTGAACACATAATAGATAACCTCAAGGAGAAAGCGCACAGAAAACTTCAAATATGTTGCTTCCAGTCAGAAGCCAGTTAACAGCAGCTTCTGGGCGATGAAACAAAACAAACGGTGGAACATGACACTTGCTAAACCTTGCATAGGAAGCTGCGTAATCAGGAGGAATGGATGCTACAACAACGAAAACAAGTGTAGCGCCGTTCTAGTATAAAATAGAACACAAGTTGCTGAATACAGAATGTTCGTTTTGGTATACTTTATCTACCACGGGTTTTTTAACAGGTGTTTGGGTTAATGCATTTCCAGATATCAGTTGTCAAAACAATTAGGCGATCATGTTTCTAGGCTCTGAAGTATTGTCAACGGCAGAATGAACTAAAACGGTTCAACGTCTTTCTGTCGGTTCTACGGAGTACCACCGCGATAGTGGTAACAACAGGAAGTTGCTGCAGAGGCATTGGTGTTGACTTGTGTTCACTCTAACAACCAAATTATACAAGCATTTTGGTTCAGATAGTGTAGTGAGCAGGTAGTGTAATGCCACAATAATGTGACTTACCCGAAACTATGGCATGGAATGCCATAGGAAGGAAGGTTGGAAGCGGGACAGAGAGAGAGGTGGCTGCGGCTATTGGAGTGTCCCAAAGTGTAATTTTCAGGATATGGGCGCGATATCAAACAGGAACTGTTGAAAGAAGGCAAGGCCTAGTTCATCCACGGGTAACATCAGCGAGAGATGAATTACCTCCGGTTAACAACCAGACAGGAGGCTGAATGCATCTCAGCTGCAACGCACCCTCCAGGAAAGCATCTGGACGCACAATATAAGCACAAACTTCAAAATTGCATTTGGGAATGTGGCCTCTACGCACAGAGGCGTGTGGTGTGTGTCCCATTAAAACCACAACACCGTTTAGCCCGCAAAAACGGGATGGAGTAACATTAGGATTAGAGTCGTAACGAAGGGCACATGGCTCTGTTCATAGTCAAGATTTTGTGTTCAGTCATAAAATCATAGTTTCCTCGTCTGGAGAGAACGTGGAACTCGGAAAAATCCTGCCTTTGTGGAGAAAACAACACCATGTCAAGGTGGTGGATGAATGATATGGGCAGCAGTCAGTACTGGCTAAGGACGTCTATGTGGTTCAGAATGACGCTTTGACTGCTCAGAGGTATAGAAACGAGAGCCTTCGACATTTTGTTGTGTCCTATACTGGTGACACAGAAGATTGATTCCTTCCGGGTGGAAGATAACGCTCGTCCCCACAGGGCTGCAGTGCTGTAAACATGTTTGAAGCTGATGAAATTGTACGAATGGAGTGGCCAGCTTGTTCACCGGACTTAAACCCGATTGACCATGTCTGTGATGCACTTGGCAGACGCATTGCAGACAAACCAGCAACTCCCACAAAAGTTGAACAGCTGGATATTTCACTCATGAAATAATGGCCAAATATCCCTCGAGAGCTGACTGATGCCCTCATACTTTACGTGTTACGCAGGGGTACAACTATACTGGCTGTTCGAGGTGATACACACCGTATTAGAGGGCAACGAGATGACTTTATCGCGATTACGGTAAATCTGTGGTGCCTCGCTCTACGTAAACGCCATGTAAACCCCAAACAAAGAGTTGAGACAGGAAAATGTCTTATTGTATTACACAAAAATTATAATTGCAACCAATATCTGAATTAAATCGTTACAATATTGTCTATGATATATCACCTGATCCCCTAATTCTGTTGAGCAGTGTAGTAATAATGACGTGCGACAAGGCTCTTGTCATTGTAGCCAGGTTATTTATGACATACGTCGTCTCACTACAGACAAAGGCAAAGTTCTGACTATAGATGACCCAATCCAGCCGAACCGACTTCCGTGTCACCCATTGATGTCATTGGTTGCGGACATGTAGTGAGCACGCCGCTCTCCCGGTCGTTGTCGTGGTTCTCGGCTTGGAACTGCTACTATGCGGTCCTCTCTAGACTAAGAACGCCCCGTTCCAGTCCTCCCACCAAGGAAAAATCTCTGGCAGTACCGGCGATCGAACACAGGGCATAGAGCAAATTGTTCAAAAGCAGTGATCACCCCCTCCCCCCCCCCCCCCACCAGCCGCAACATTACTACACTTCTACTTTGTGTTGGTCACAAGCAAATGTTTGATGATAAATTGATGAGGGATGTTAACGCAACGTGACGCATATGTTTCCAGATCGTTTTATACTTCTGAACACATTTACTTTAATTGCAGTGCGCTTATGTTGGCAGTTATAGGTTTGGACTATGGGCGTGATGTGCAGCTATATTCTCTCTATGGCAGCCACCCGTGCCATAAAAAAAATCGAGTGTACATGCCGAAATTCCCCGTGTCTGTTGCTAGCACGAAGAGTCACGCAGTCTATTTCTTGCAAAAATATTGAAATGTCGCGACCTGCTCCTCTGACTATTCATTTTACCACTGAAATATTTATATTTCATTAATATGATGTAACAGGGTCTCCAATATAAGTACTCAATCTTATACACCTCGAATGCTGCTTAGCAAATGTCTGTTAGCATTGTGTGCAAGAAATTGATTAGTTTGGGCTGTAGCAGCCAGTGAAAGGAATATTTTGCGACATCATCTTTGACCAGCGGTGGATGTGACGGCATATGTGGTGAACTGGGGCAGCTGCCCAGAAAAACACAAAATGGCTTAGAAGTTGAAAGGCAGTAAGTGGAGTACGTTAAGGAAACGGCAGAGATGGCACGTTAAGAAGCATATAGCGGGTTCATTGCCCAGACACGATGGCGCTGGTTAATCTGGGAAAACACTCGAGAGTCGTCTGTCAATTGGCAGTCCAGGGATGGCCAACAAAATTTCTAAGTGGGCAGTATTATTAAATTTAATCACTGTAGCGGGCCAGCAAAATAGACTTTCTAAAGGTACTAATTGCTAAACCAATGGAAAATAAATCACGATTTTTGTATGTATATGTACTTATTACGAATTTTAAACATAAAAGTAGTGAAAAGTAAAAGAGAACTTGATAGAAATTTTTGTTTGCAAAGTTCCTAAATATTTGGGAATATTTTCAATATCGAAAAGTTCTGCGATGCTCAGATATCTCTTAAGGAAGATCTCATTTTAGATTTTACATATTTCGTTCGTAAAGAGAAGAAAGTAATAATAATAATAAATAAATAACAGCAGCTTCCATATATATATGTTTCCAAATGAAGGCACCTTTTAAAATGATAACTGGAATAGACTGAGATACTGATAGGATCTGAAACATTTTTATAAAATTATCTCTCTGCATTCTGCAGGAAGCTATGGTAGGTTGTTTAAAGGCTTTTATTACTTCGAAACTTAATAAACTCCATCTGCAAGTGAGACACATGGTCTTCAATCTTAACATCAAAAGGACTTCGAAAATCTTTCATTTAGGGCTCTAATGTTGAAATTTGAAACGCGTCTACTGAATGTGTGGTCGTATTCCATTTTTATTCATTAGTCTAAGTGTTTCTCCACCATTAATGTTGTCTATTTGTATGTCAATTATTTTATTATTTTATTAATGATCAATGCCCCGTGTTTATATATGTTCCCACCAATGTGACTGAACTTGTGTGTTCATGTGAATGTGGAAGGTTGCATTTAATATTGACTGATTGCCGCGCAAAGGCTTACAGTCCCCACGTCGCGCTTTAGGCCTCGTTTACTTTTGTTAAAAACGAATGGCTTCGTATGTCTGCACTGGTGTCTGCTGGGTGGCCAGAGACAAGCTTACTTGGCAAGATGGCGAGGTGGCCCGTTCTCAGTGTAGTACCAACATAATGATGGTCGAAAGAGGTGACAAGAGACCTCTCTGAACCACTAGAAGAGTGTATTATCTTCTTCAGGTAGCGAGGGTTAGTAGACAGTATGCTCTGAACGCGCTCTGCATCGTTTTTAGCGCGCCCTACATCCAGTGTGTGGAGGGGGAGGCTTGTGGCGTGGCCTTAGAGTTCACTCTTGCCGCATCCGCCGAAGTGAGTATATCGTCAAATCATGCTGAGGGGATGGCATGCTGTTAGCACTGCACATTTCTTTGTGATCAGGCAGTCTTGGTGTATCAGTGATAGTTTTCTTGGGTAATTCTTTCCCCATGCGAGGTGAAGTGTTACTTCAAAATAATAAATAATAATAATAAATCCACTAGACCACAGCATAACAGCCTTGAAATATTTAGTAATTTTGACCATTCCAGCCGTGAAAGTTTACATTTTACAAGAAGTGTTACTTCATTTACAGAACTCGAGACTCGAGTGATTCAGATTAAATTTAGTATTTGCATTCTCATTCCGGTAATGATTTTGTGTCAGGTTTTTCTCAACTTGGAATACACGTGTGTGGCCTTCAGCCTTTGTGTACAGTTCTTATGTTTGAATTTCCTTGCTGTTTTTTACCTAACGTTTTTGCGTCATGTCTGTATCCTCGAGTATGCTAAATATTTCTCAGATTTTCTGGTTTGATTCCGTCTTTCCTGTCTTGGTATGACCGATTGCACCATGTGCTTTCATAACGGTCTTTACTTCGACCTTCAGCCTTGCTTTTACTAATACTAGCTTTCTTCTATATGAATTCTCGCATGTGCTTTACTTGCTCACTGTAAATTAATTTCTTTTTATAAATTCTATGTAATTCACCGAGGTAGCACACCACGTGGTACCTAATGATAGTATGCCGCTGCCTCCCCGCGCATGAGTTCGTATGGTGCATAGTTGATTTTTAATTAGTGCTTGAAGACACCTGCCATCTTGTCAAAATGCCACCTACGCTTCATTTTGCTGCTGCCATCAAGTGTTGCCACATGAGTAATGTGTCGGAAGCATTATATGTGTGTCTGTGAGTGAATGAGTGTGCTCACCTCTATTCACTGTGTATTTGCAAATTTCCTCCCACATTACCTCCATATTCATAAAAAGAACAGAAACAATTTCATTACAGGCAGTAACTTTATGATTTAATTCACTTTTGTACAAGGTGTATGCTTTATGGTGCTTAATTTGGTCTCCCCACATTTATTTGCTTATTCATTTAATTGAATAGATGATGATTTAAAGCATCAAACCTCTGCTTTATAATTTCATGCTCCCCGTTCCAAGTTTAATTATCTTTTCCCTTTTTTAACATTTATTTTGTGTTTGTTAAAATGTTGGCTGCTCCATTAAGGAGTGGGCAGTTAGATAAATTTCCGTTGCGCAAGTACTGTTGCCACTAACAAAGTAATTTAGAGCAGCAGTGAGCGTCTTAACTTGCAAATTGCGGATCTATACTGCCCGAGACCTTACATAGAAAACTTAACAAGCTACTTTCAAATTGTGTGAATCTATCCTGGAATTCATTGCTTATTTTTCGTAGCAAAGATAAATGAACTGTCTTAATTTCTTGTAGACACGGCCTGCCAATGACTCAACTGTATTTCCCCTATCTGTTTCTCAAACAAGGTGAGCACGGCGACATGCTGTTTACGCGGTGGGGTTTTGATGGCTTCCGGACAAGCGTGGAGTTGGCCTACATCTACACAGTTACTCTGCAAGTCATATAGTGCATGGCAGAGGGTTTATGGAGCCACCTTTATGATATTTCTCTATACTTCCATTCGCTAACAGCTCTCGGGACCATGTAGGTGGGTGCTAATAATATATGTTCGCATTCTGAAGAGAAAGTTGATGAAAGAAATTTCGCAAATAGATCTCGCCGCAACAAATAACGCCTTTCTTTTAATGATTTCCACCCCAACTCGTGCATAATTTCCGTGACACGCTCTCTCTCTCTCTCTCTCTCTCTCTCTCTCTCTCTCTCTCTTATATCGCTTTAATCCAAAACGAGCTGCCCTTCTATGAATTTTCTCTAAATCGTCCGTCAGTCCCACCCGATGTGGATCCCACAATGCACAGCAATACTCCAAAATAGGACGCACAAGAGTAGTGTAGGACATTTCTTTAGTAGATCTGTTGCATCTTCTGTTCTGCCAATGAAACGTAATCTTTGGTTTGCCTTCCCTACAAGATTTTCCACATCTGCATATATACTCCGCAATCCACCGTAAGATGCGTGGCGGAGGGTACACTGTACCACTATTAGCCTTTCCCTTTGCTATTCCATTCCCAGAAAGAACGAGAATGTGTTCTTTCTCATTTAAGTTGACCGTAATTGTTGCTTCTAGGTATTTAGTAGAATAGACGGCCTGTAGGTTTGACTGATTTATCGTGAAACAGAAGTTTAACTGATTTCTTTTAGTGGTCATATGGATGAATTCTCATTTATTATTATTAAAGTTCAACTGACAATTTTTGCACCATGCAGATATCTAAACCATTTTGCAAATCAAATGTTCAAATGTTTGTTAAGCTTATGGGACTTAACTGCGGGCCGCGATGGCGTAGCCGAGCGGTCTAAGGCGCCTCGCTGCGGATCGCGCGGTCGCTCGCGGTCGGAGGTTAGAGTCCTCCCTGGGGCATGGGTGTGTGTTGTCCTTACGTTAGTTTACCTTAGTTTAAGTAGTTTGTAAGGTAAGAACTGATGACCATGCAGTTTGGTCCGATAAATTTATAAACATTTGAAAATTTGAACTTAACTGCGGGGTCATCAGTGCCTAAACTTACAAACTATTTATACACTAAAGGCAACACAAACATCCATGCCCGAGGGAGGATTGGAACCCCCGACGGGGAACGGCCTCGCGCATCAGAACATAGCGCCTCATTGCGCTTGGCCCCTCTGCCGCGGTAAATAATTTTGCAGTTACTTTTGACCTTCAGGTGACTTTACTAACCGATAAATGACGCATCATCCGCTAATAGTCCTAACTGATGGAGAAACGCACTTACTACTGTATGTGAAAAACTTTGTCTGTGGCAGGCCGGATTCGTCGTCATCGTAACGTGCCCCGAGGGCCGTATTTTGTACAGCCCTGCGCTAATCATTCACTATACAATGAGCCGTAGACGTGGGGATATGAAGCAAGAACGGGTGGTATTTCAGAAATGTTGCTATTCTGTTGACCGAAGTTTCTCAGAACGCTCTAAACGGTTGTGGTTGCTAACAGTAAATATCGCCAACATTTCTTATTGGAAGAGGATATTTATTGGCGCAGCCACCACGTGTGATGCCAGCAAACTTTATGCGAGAGAGAAGAAATGAACCCTTGGTTTCTAGGCTGCGCAAGAGCGGACTGGTTGCTAAGGTGGCGCACAGAGCAGATGACCGGCGCTACAGACGGAGCGGAGATAACCTGTCCAGAGGCAGCGTACAGGTCAAAGCAAAGCCGAGCAACACCTTTGACGCTACACATACTCATACAGAACACACTCCTCATACGGTAATACTGCATAGCACTGATCATTACTTTTCAGTCGGAAGCTGGATCACTGACAGACCCAAGGTATTAGTAAAGCATTTGTAGCATCGCAGCGGTGTGCGCCAGCATTATCAACTGGCATTCAAAGAGAGTCAAAGGGATTCCGAGTGCATTATCCGTTAATTTTATAAAGGTAAGAACCGCGATATTCGCTGCATCCTCTGCCCCTCCTCCTCGTTATGTACGCCACTGGTACATAAGGTCGTCAAGAAAGTAGTACCCCTCTGTGCCGCATGAAGCGCTAGTGAGTAGAATAACCGCCGGATAGGCCAACTGTAATTATTGACCAACTGTTTGGCTCAATTGACGAGTCGTTAAGAAAGATAGGAGCGTTATAGTTGATGAAATTTGTGACCATTTCAATCAGAAAATGATGACTACGTATCTTCAATACACTGGCGACGGACGTTTACGACGCTGAAATACAAAAGCTAGTCATACGTAAAGATGAATATTTAAATTTCCACGGTTACTCCATAAGGAAGTAGTTTAATGTACATTCTTTTCATTGAAACTTAAATACTTGGTAATATTTACTAGTTTTTCTTTTCACTATTTTCTGGACGACCCACGTACATCCTGAGACAGACATTTCTAGTTAGGTTTCCCACAGCATCTGACTCATTACGACGTGGTCGTCATATGCCTCTTTGCATATCCAACTGTCAACTAGTCTGAGTAAAACTCTGCTGGCAGCAGCAAGCAGTGACAATCCTACGATTTGTTTATCGTTTGTCTGTTTCGGAAGAAAACTCGCATAGCTGTACGTGTGTTCCAGCGGCGCGCGCGCCTGTTCTTACAGAAGACAGTTCCATCACCAGCTGAGCTGAGTCACAACGTATCGTAGCTCCAGGCTTCCGAGGTTGCGTTGAATTATGCTCGGGTATGTCATTTTGAACGTGGATTACGTTTATGTTAAACCTCGCAAAAAATGTGCGAGTTTTTACCTTTGACTTGTTTGACCTAAGTTAAAATTAAATATTCTGAGATAATGCTGTTGGTGTTGTGGTCTTCAGTTCGAAGACTGATTTAATACTCCTCATTACTTAAGCCTGGTAGGCCTCTTCACCTCAAAATAACAATTGCAATCCGAATCCCTTTAAACTTACGTACCGACCTCATTTATTGGTCCCATATACGATTTTTACCCATCACACTAAATTGATTACTGTTTGACGTCGCAGAATGTGTCCTATCAACCAGTATCTCTTTTAGCCATACTGTGCTACAAATTTCCTTTCTCCCCAGTTCTATTAAGTACTTCTGTATAAGTTGCGAGATTTTAAGCAGCACCAAATAACAAAACAAATTGTCCTCTTTAGAACTGCTCATCGTCAAAGTTTCACTCGCATACCCGGATATACTAAAGTCAAATCCCTTCAAAAATACTTCCTAACATTAAAATTAATTGGTATTGTGTGCTCCATAGATTTACGTGTTTATTTTGAAAACAGCCAGACACTTGTTTCGTTGTTTTATCAGTATAGTTACCACTGACCACAGTTCAGTCGGCTGCCAGCCGCCTTTATTAAAGTACTAGACTAGTTACAAGTTGATTATTTAGTTTTCTACTCTTTCTCAGTTAATTGTATCGTTAGGATGCATAGGATGTGTGCCTTCCATGTGCGGATGCAGGGGGAGTTAGCCGCAGTTCGCAAACAGCTAAACGTGTTGCTGTCTACGGTCAGCCGTCTTCAGGCTGCAGCGGCGGTAGGGAGTCTGGTGTGTGGAGTGGGACACCTCATGCTTCACCCTCTGTCCCTGCTACCCAGGCACCTTCAGGTTGAAACACATCCACTGAATGTGTGGCCGTGTTCCATTTTGATTTATTCATTAACCTAAAGTGTTTCTGCATCATTATGTTATCTATTTGTGTGTTAATTATTTTATTCTTTTTATTATTGACCAATGCCCCATGTCTATAAATGTTTCCAACCGCGTGATTGAACTTTTGTGTTCGTATGAATGTGGAAGGTTGCTTTTAATATTGACTGACTGCCGCGCAATGGCTTACAGTCGCCGCCTCGTTTTGCTGTAGTTAAGAACGGATGGCTTCGTTTGTCGTCTGCGCTGGCGTCTGCTGGCTGGTCAGATACAAGCTTAGTTGGCAAGATGGTGAGGTGGCCGTGTTCTTAGTGTAGTGTCAACCTAATATTGGAGGAAAGAGGTGACAAGAGACCTCTCTGGGAGCCTTGTAGAGGGAATTATATTCGCCAGGTAGCAATGGTTGGTAGACACTATGCTCTGAACGCGCTCTGTATGGATTTTTAGCACGCTCTACGTCCGGTGTGTGGTGGGAAAGGCCTTGGTGTGGCCTTAGAGTTTCACTCTGTGGCTGTGGAAGTAAGTACTTCGTCGAATCATGTTGAGGGGAAGGCATGCTGTTAACTTTGCTTTCCTTGTGATGAGGCAGTCTTGGTTTTTCGGTTATAGTTTTCTTGAGTAATTCTTTCACTATGCGAGGCGAAGTGTTTCTTAATTTACGGAACACGAGTAAATTCAGTGTAAATTTATTATTTGCTTTTTCATTCCAGTAATGACTGTGTGTCCAGTTTTGGTCAAGTTAGAATAGTCATGTGTGGCCTTCAGCCTTTGTGTAAACTTGGTATGTTTGAATTTTCTTGCTGTTTTTAACTAACTTTTCACGTCGCGCCTGTATCCGCGAGTATGCTAAACATTTCTTAGATTTTCTAGTTTGATTCCGTCTTTCCTGTCTTGTATGGCCGATTGCACCACGTGCTTTCGTAACGGTCCTTACTTTGGCCTTCAGCCATGCTTTATTCATATTAGCTTTCTTCTATACGAATTCTCACATGTCCTTTACTCGTTTATTCTAAATTAATATCTGTTTGTAAATGCTATGTATTTCGGTGTGGTCACACACCATGTGGTACTTAAAAATAGTATATTGCTGCCTCCCCGGACATGACTTCGTTTGGTGCATAGTGTTCTTAAATTTGTGATCAAGACACCCACAATCTCGTCAAAACGCAGCTGCTATCAAGTGTTCCCACATCGTAATGTACCACAAGCATTATGTCCGTGTCTGTGAATGAATGAAGGTGCTTTCATCCGCCCAATGTGTATTTGCAAATTTCCTCCCAGATTACCTCCTTATTCATAAAGGGCAGAAAAAATTTTATTTTGGGCAGTACTTTTATGATTTAATTCACTTTTGTACAAGGTGTGTGCTTAATTTTGTCTCCCCACATTTATTTGCTTGTTCATTTTACAGAATAGATTATGATTTTGAAGTATCAAACCTCTGCTTTATGATTTCATGCTCCCCATCCCATGTTTAATTAACTATTCATCTATTTGTTAACATTAATTTTGTGTTTGTAAAAATTTTGGCTGCTCCCTTAAGAAGTGAACAGTTGCATAAATTTCCGTTACACAAGTACTGTGGCCACTCGTAAAGTAATTTAGAGCTGCAGTGAGCGTTTTAACTTACATTTATAGATCTCAACTGCCTGAGATCTTGCTTAGAAAACAAAAAAAGCTACTTTGAAGGTGTTCCTCATGTGGTCGAGCCGTCCTCTCCGCGTCGCTCAAGACAGAAGGCCAATGTGGAAGCTGGCAGTCTTGCCACGTTCGTTCATCCTGTGAGTGGACTACTGGCTACTCCTTCAGCAGGGTTCGAGCAGGTGCACGGGGAGGGGGGATAGCGGAATACAATTTATTGGAAGCGTGATGAAGCCCCTTAGGCAGTTAGTGTCGAGATCTGGAAAGAATTGCAACATGCACTCGCTCTGTCTGCCGGCGGCGCGTTTGGAACCGAATGGAGGGTCTGAACCCAATGAGGTTAAAATCTCTGGAGATGCCCTTAACACTGAAAAAGTGAAGCCAACAAACTGCGCATTACGGCATTTGTTTGTGCCCAAAACATTGGTAGTACTATGTGGTAAATTAGGTCTAGTCGTTGAAATGTACTTTATACCTAAGTAAATACTACGATGTGACTATCAATTTAGTGGCACTACGTAAAGAGGACAGTATTCGAATAGATTTGTAAGCGAAAAATTTCTTGGTTTAGGCACAAAAGCATGACTCCCTGTCTTCAACCAAATCCTGTCACCTCCCCTTATTCTAACCTCTGAGCCAGAAGCTTCGCCGACTTTGACAGTCGTGGGTGCAGATTTGGAGACCTGCGTTATCGGATGGAGAATTGTAGGACGCCCATAAGTAGATCAGGGGTGCACTACACTAAGGAAGCAGCTACTCGGATAGCAGAGTACTTGAGGGGTGCACATGATGGTTTTTTAAGCTAAGCGCTAGCTCTTACGAGCACTCACCAGTCAACACTCAGACAGCGAATTCACACCGCATTCAGAACAATAATTCGATTATCAAAGTATTAGCCGTAAACATTCAGAGAATTACATTCAGTATATTAAAAGCCAAGTTCCCGAATTTACCGCGCTGCATGAAAATTGTTGTGCTCAGAGAGTTTTAGGCACGGGCAGGTAGCTAAATCATGATGTGGGAAGCTCCGAAATATTTAGAGAGGCGCTAAATGTATATCGGAAAGACAAATCAGACACAACTGGAGGGGAAGTGTTCATTGCAGTGAACAAAGATATTGTTTCTACAGAGGTCGAAGTTGAGAATGACTGTAAAGTTACCTGACCACGTATAAAAGAAGTAAAGTTAGTACTTGGGTGTTTCTACCGCACTCCCCCCCCCCCCCTCCCAGTGCTACATTAGCAGTTCTAGAGTCATCAAAGAAAATCTAAACAAGGTCGTGCGTAGGCAGGGGGAGATTTCAACCTATAGCTTCATTTCAGGCGGTAGAGGCATGGAGTCTTGCGAATTACTATTGGACACGTTTTCCAAAAACATAAACCGACAGCCCAAACGCAATGGAAATATTTGAGGCCTTATAGCTACAAATAGGTCTGACCTTATTAACGATGTCAGTGTAGAGATAGGAGTTCATGATATCACCGTAGCTTCAATTGTGACCAAAGTTAATAAAACTATCAAGAAGGCTAGGAGCGAGTTTTTGTTAGAAAGAACCGATAAACAATTGTTAGCAGCACATTTAGAAAATGAATGAACATTGTTTAGTTCCGGTACAAAGGATGTAGAGGAATTGTGGCCTAAATTTAAATGAATTGCATATAAAGGGTTAGAGAAATATGTCCCTATAAAGTCGGTTAAGGATGGAAAAGGTCCACCGTGGTATAATAACAATATTAGAAACCTACTGAGAAAGCAAAGGTTGTTGTACTCTCGGTAAAAAAAAAGAATATGCAAATGATGACAGACAAAAGTTAGCAGATATTCGTGCATCTATGAAACGGTCCTACCCTCATGAGTCATAGATATTGTCGAGGTCGGGTGACTTGCGTGCCTCAACGATACAGATAGCCATACCGTACGTGCAACCACAGCAGAGGGGTATCTGTGGAGAGGCCAGACAAAACTGTGGTTCCTGTAGAGGGGCAGCAGCCTTTTCAAGACAAGCAGCTCTACGGTATGAATATATGATGGTGGCATCCCCAAGGTTAAAATATTCCGGAGGTATAATAGTCCCCCATTCCTATATCCGGACAGGAGGATGTCGCCATCAAGAAAAACAAAAACCATAGCAGTACAAGTTTTATCTGTCGACTATCTCTACCGTTGATGAGGAGATCTAAGAAATATATGAGGAGATGAAAACTTTATTCGACCCGTTAAAGGAGTAGAAAACTTAATTGTGATGAGGGACTGAAACTCAGTAGTAGGCAAGGGAAGAGAAGGAAAAATAGTAGATGAATATGGACTGGGGAAGCCAGGAGATCGCCAGGTGGAATTTTGTGCAGAGAACAATTATCATGAACACTTGTTACAATCATCATGCACAAAGGTAATATACGTGGTGTAAGAGACTAGACGCTGGTCGGTACCAAATTGATTTTATAATGGTAAGGCAAAGTTTTATAAACCAGGTTTTAAACTGTTAGACATTCCCCGGGGCAGATATAGACTCTAGCCATAACTTATTGCATATGAACGGTAGATTAAAACTTAAGAGACTGCAAAACGGTAGAAAATTAAGGACATGGAATCTGGACAAAGTGAAGAAATCAGTGGTGGTTGAGAGTTTTAGAGAAAGCATTAGGCAAGGATTGTCTCAAACGGAGTAAAATAATGCAATAGAAGAATAATGGGTAGCTTGAAAGATAGTGAAAACGTGCAAAAACACTGGAACTGTGATTGCTACTGTTTGACTCGTTTTCTAGGGGATGATATCACACGTTCGCAGCTTTCCTTCCCTGCATATGATTAACAAAAAAATCATAATAAAGTCAAGTTCATGTGAGAAAGGGGTGTACTAACTACTATTTTTGAAAACACGTGAAAGTTCACTTTATGTTGTTTACTTCACAATATTAGAATCCTGTGGCTGATACGTCTGTATGTCGACACATTTATCAAATAAAGTTATAGCTCGTAAGCCCCCAGACAAAATGAATATTTGTCGCAAATTGTTTTCACACCATGTGCCTGTCTCAAACACCGTTTATGTTCATGCCTATGCGACGACACGTGTTACATTAACAAAACACAGTCACTTTAATTCAATGCGATGCACACCTTGTTCCACCGGCTAAATATTCACAACACACAGTAGCTTTCGATTCAACTTGGTGCAGTCTACGACGAGCAACCACACCTAGCGATTGCCACACAAAATGCTATAGTCTCCACCTGGAGATCCACACGCCGACCGTGCAGAGCGACGCCGTGACTTGCCAGCTACACCACTCGCTCCCGACTCTCTACCTCGGCGCCAAAAGCCCAACTGCCCGGGTTTTTTCCCTACGTCATCAACTTCCCCAAGTTAGCTGTTCCAACCGACTTGCCAAAGTACAGCGCTCAGCCAATACATTTATAAAATACACAAGATTAATTGAAAATAAAATGAGAAATAGTTACCATATTATTTTTATAAACAAACATTGCCATGCCAGTTGTGTAACTGTCTTGTATTCATTGGTAATATATTACTTTTCATATAATGAAATCATGTTTTCAGTGTCAAACATATTACGCCAGATGTGACTATATCAGCTAATGTATTTTTACACTTAGTATTTTTATGTATTTTTACGCTTAGTTTAAATTTAACCATATACATTTGTTTAAGATTTGTGGTATGCGTAAGTTTTAGTTTGTACCACAGACATATTGGGTATGAAATTGTTTATTTGTCAACAGGCTATTTTGTAGTGAGGGCCTTAAAGGTTCCTAACTGCATCGTATTACTTCAAATGCAAGTAGTATTGGAATATTTTATTTCGCACTGTGCACTGCACTGCGCCTGGCACTCGCCATTGTCCCTCTCTCCCCTCACCGGAAACGAGCCTGGAAAATTCTAAGCTGGAACAAGCCACCAACGTCGGCCTGCTCGCTGGCCTCCCCTCAGCTACAATCACACAGCAAATCTCAACGTGGAGAATTTCTACCTATGGCCTAACTATAAATGTTGTCACCCAACTGCATACATACATTGCTACCATAATAAGATTAAAATTGTGTAACATTTGGTGCATTGGCATGGCCAATGTTTGCAGTGAATTGCATACTGTTTAATTATCAAATGCTATTAATTACCAATATTTCTAATGGGCGGTAATCTCACAATTGGTAAAAATCGTAGAAGAAGACCGAGGAACGAATACAGTAAGCAGATTCAAAAGGATGTAGATTGTCGTTCGTATTCTCAGATGAAGAGGCTTGCACAGCACAGCATAGCGGGAGAGCTGCATCTTACCAGTTTGCGGACTGAAGACAACAACATAAAAAGATCGATGCGCGAAGCATACAATATTACCACAGCCAAACCTTAGCAAAAAGATCTTTTCGAGAACCCGAAAAAATTCTGTTCCTATGTAAAATCGATAAGCGGGTCAAAGGTCACTATCCAGTCACTTGTTGATCATTCCGAAACAGTAATAGAAGAAAGCAAACGGTAAACAGAAATTCTAAATTTAACCTTTAAGGACTCATTCACTCAGGATGACCATACAAACGTACCATCATTTGAACAAATAACTCCCAAATGCAGGCCTTAGTAGTAGGTATATCCTGTGTACAGAAGAAGCTGAGGAAGCTGAAAACAAAAAGTCTCCTGGTCCGGATGGAATACCAGTTTGGTTTTACAAACAGTATTCTGTGACATTGGCCCCTTTCTAGTCAGTGCAAAATTCCTAGTGAAAAAAAAAAAGCGCAGGTGACTCCCGTTTATGAGAAAGGTAAAATAACTGACCCACATACTTACAAGGCAATATCGATGACATCAGTTTCCTGTCGAAGTTTGGGGCATATTCTCAGTTCGAATATAGTAAATTTCCTTGAGAAGGATAAGCTTCTTTCTATGAATCAGCCCTTTTCTCAGATGACATCTTTCGAGCCATGGAAGAAGGGCAAGAGGCACATTGTGTTTTTCTCGATTTCGAAAAGGCATTTAACGCAGTGCCGCACTGCAGACTGCTAACGAAGATGCGAGCATATGGAATAGGTTCACAGATTTGTGACTGGCTGCAAGACTTCCTAAGTAATAGAACACAGTACGTTGTTCTCGAAGTGGAGTGTTCATCTGAGACGAGTGTATCGTCAGTCGTGCCCCAGGGGAGTGTGATAAGACCGCTATTATTTTCTATTTATATAAATGATCTGATGGACAGAGTAACTTGTAATTTGCGGCTTTTTGCTGATGATGCTGTGGTGTATGGAACGGTCTCGTCATTAATTGTAATTGCATACTGAATGACTTAGACAAAATTTCTAGTTGGTGTGAAGAATGGCAGCCAGATCTAAATGTAGAAAAATATAAAGTGATGCACATAAGTAGGAAAAACAATCCCATAATGTTCGAATACAGTATTAGTAGTGAGGTTCTTGATACAGTCGCGTCGTTCAAATATCTAGGAACGACACGTAAAGCGATATGAAATGTAAGGACATTTGTGAGTAAGGCGGACAGTCGACTTCGGTTCATTGGGAGAATTTTGATAAGATGTACTTCATCTGTAAAGGAGACCGCGTATAAATGGCTTGTACGACCACGTCTTGAGTATTGCTAAAGTATTTGGGACCCGCAGCAGATCAGTTTAAAGGAAGACATAGAAGCAGTTCAGAGGTGAGCAGCTTGGTTCGTTACTGGTAGGTACGATAATTGCGCGAGTGTCACAGAAATGCTCCGGGAACTCAAATGTGAATCGCTGGAGGAAAGACGACGTTCTTATCGTGAAATTCTGTTGGGGAAATTTTGAGGGTCGGTATTTGAAGCTGCCTGCAGAACGATCTTGCTGCCGCCTACTTACATTTCGCGTAAAGATCACAAAGACAAGATAAGAGAAATTAGGGCTCGTTCTATTTGGAAGTGGAATAGGAAAGGAAATGCCTAGTAGTGATAGAGTGTACCTTCTGCCACGCACCTTACGGTGGACTGCGGAGTATATATGTAGATGTACACAACGATCACACTAAAAACAGTAGTAGCATCGACAGTAAAAGTCTTTGAATACTTTGTGGCAAGTCGATTTCACTCACCGTGTGCAAATATTGGAGTCTTGAAAACTCAAATCATATTACATTTTAAATAGTACATGAGTCCCAGACCAAAATAACAGTATGTGAACATTAAGTTGAGTCTGAAATTTACCCCTTGATCGAAAAACAGTCATGTTGTCCGATCAAGGCAAAAACCGAAAACCGGCTCTTGAAATGAAAACAACTCTGCAGAACATAAACAACATTGTGCTTTCACTCACAACGAACTATCATTTCAAGGTAGTTTTCAAAAAAGGCATACAAAGTGTCACAGCCCCACTAAAAAACTACAACTATATTGATTGGTGGATGGTTAAAGTCTCCTCCGATAATTACGGTAGGTCTATAATTAGGAAACTTCAATATAACCGAAATGTACATATGAGTTGGTGGTCAATAGAAGGATCCAATTACTATTTTTCCCCAACCTCGACACTGAATCGTACACAATCAGTCTGGCGTTTAGCCTCAATTTCTTTCTCGGTGGATTTTTCTTGTCTGCTGTAACAAATACACCACTTCCATTTCCAATTAGTCTATCTATTGTGTAGTCACTTAAATTTTTCTCCAATGTCTCACTAACTTCAGCTGCTGGTTTCAACAGCTTTCTGCATCTACTTTGGCATTTCGTTGCGAATGCTTTGGTAGTTACCACTACTACTATAATGTTCCCAGTTATGGAACAGATTGCTTTGCATCTTGCACAGATTTTTCTGCGTTTCCTACAGAGATCGTTATCTGGATGAGATGGAGAGACGCCTAATATAAAACTAAAATAAAATTTAAAAATACATGTTTCCATAATAAACGACGTAGTTCTATTATGTCTTTCCGTGTCTTGCATGTCACATCCTTACAAGCAAGATGTAAAGTTTCAGAGTCATCTTCAAATCTACTATTAATGGTTGGCAGAAAAGGTCTTCAAAGATTATATCTGCTCTTCCATCGTAATGTTTACTCCTTTTATCCCGTATTTTAGTCCAGTGCTTCCTCATATATAGGGTGATTAAAAAGGTTGCGCACAAAGTTAAGGAAGGTTATAGAGCAGTCGAAGTACAACTACTTTCTATTAGGAACTTATTGTCTGGAAAGTAATCCTAGGTAGTAAAAGCCCGGGACTGCCAGAATGGACGGTAAATTGTTAGTGCACACACTTAAGTAAATCAAACTTTACTCTCTAATTTTGTTTTACAGCACTATTTGCTCAAAATGCCTACCACCAGATTGAATACTGGCATAACATCGTCGAAGACTATTCTGGCCCACTCTTCCAAGTCCATTACGCATCTCACGAACATGATCACATGCTGCAAGTATTCGGCCGATCAGTTGTTCATCGGGAACTGGTATGCCGTACGCGAGGCTTTTGATATGCCATCAGAACAGTCAAAAGGCGTGGGATCAGGAGAGCGGGGTGGCCATGCAATTGGACCTCCCCTTCCGATCCAACGCCCGGGATGTCATGGAGTACGTCAAGCACTTGACGAGTGAAGTTGGTGCTCCGTCCAGTTACATCCACATCTGACGGTGCACGATAATTGGTACATCCTCTAGGAGTTGTGAAGAAGGTCTTGGACGAAGACCCTGTACCTATGTCCATTCACGATTGGTGGCAGGTGTTACCCCAGGATTTCTTTTCCAGCCATAAGTTCCTAAACGAAAGTCGTTGTACTTCTATCGCTCTGTAACCTCCTAACGTTTGTGCGCAACCTTTTGAACCACCCTGTACATATTTTTCCATGGAGTTTCGCACACCGAAATAGAAATTATCATCAATGGGTCACAGCAATATATCCCCAATGCACGTGGTGATTCACTTGTAATTGAAGGACATTCCCATATCGTTTAACTTCTAAGTGTTAGTACTAAAGTAAAATCTATACATATTATAAAACGAAGTCCTTCCGCTGTGTCTGCCTGTCAGTCAGTCCGCGATAAAATCTAAAACTACTGAACGGATTTCCAAACGTTTTTCACCAATGGAAGGTGTGATCCATGACTAAGGTTTTGGAGTATAATTCATTGCGGTGCGTTGCAGTGGGTGAATGTGTCGAGCAAAATTCTGAGAAATAGAGTAATAAACAAGGAGGTTAGGAAATAAATACTCTTAGGAAAACTTATATTTTCTGTGACTCACAAACTTTATAGTACATGTAAAATGCATTTATTGCTTCACAATACGATCCTTGCGCGATTTCATGTCAGACTTTAACCAGCTAAAAAATGCTCCTGCCGGAGAAAAGGCGAATATGTTCTCTGACACAAAAGTGTGGAACCAGCTGCCTCAATACTCATTACGACTTCCTCACCAAAAATTTTGTAATGCGAACATATTCGCGCACTTTTATCGCATAACTTTGCAAATACTTTTGCCCAGTTAAGCCGCCATAGTCAGCAATGTCGTTCCACTGTCAGTGTCTACATATGTCTCTGTCCGTTTGTTTGCTGTCTCTCCCAATGCCGCTTTCTGTCTGTGTCAAACTTTCAATGTCTTCATACCTTTCCCTCGCGATTTCTCACCACTGTCTGTTTCTGCCACTTTCATCGTCTCTCTGCCCCACTGACGTTGTCCCACTCACTTCCTGTCCTGTTGCCAGTATCCTTTCTTTATCACTTAGAGTCGTCTTTCACTGTCTTCAATCACGACTGTCTCCTTTTCACATATGTCCATGGGGATGATTTCCTCGGGTTTTGACCTGTAGACCGGAAACTTTAACACGCGGGTACTGGGGATGTGAAAAATTGGACAAATTGTTTCTTGCTATAGTATTGGAGAGCCGCACTCTCATGCTTTCTTTGTCTCCATTCGTCTCACTGTTTTCTCTTTTGCTCCAATTGCTACTATCTGCATCTGTCTTAGTTTGTTGCTGCCACTGTTCCTCACTCCCGACATATCGTTTCGCTTCCCACTGCTGTTTTCATGCCTATGCCTTTCTCCTGAACTGATAGTTTCTCTGTTCCATCATATATCTCTCTGTCTGTTGCACTGTCTCTCTCCTACTCACATTCAGCCGAAAAAAGCGCGAATATGTTCGCATACCAAACCTTTTGGTGAGGAAGTCAGAATGAGAATTGAGGCAGCTGGTTCCACACTATTGTGTTACAGAACATATTCGCCTTTTCTGTGCTCCGGCAGGAGCATTTTCAGCTGCTTCTCGTCTTTCTCCTGTTACATCAGAGTGTACTGCTTATATAACATGAAATCAATGGTGAGTAAAATTTGGATAATATTTTATATACCTTGATTCATTTGTACAAACGTCAGATCAAATTGACTATGTAGTAGTTTATCTTCTAAACAGAGCTTCACATTCAGATGATTGCTAAAAACGCTTAACTGTGTCAAAGAACATGGTTAAACACTATCAATATCGTTCCATAAAAAGCATGTAAATATTTTCGAGTCCAGCTGAGAATTTAGTGTTTTATTATGTTGCTATATCACGATAATTCAAGTCGTTCACGTTGATCCAACCAATACGATGACGAATTTTGCACGTCCAGTGGCCTGAAAGACGTGAATGTTGATGAAATATCAAGAGATTAATAACACTGCACATTTGTCATGAATATGTGCGGTAACTTGGAACCTACAGATCTCGGTAATGGATAGTATTATCGGAAAAACTTTCATAGCTTTCCGGAATCATAAAATTAGAACGCATCGTAAAAAATTTCGACGATTTGTCATGAATAGAAGTGTAGATTTGCCAATGAACGCAGTTGGATCTTTTGATACCAAAAATTATGATTTTTGTAGCGTATCGCGATAATGAATACACATTTCCAAAAACGGGAAACGGATTTTCCAGATAAATACCTAAACTACATACACATAACATTTTAGTCGCCGGCCGCGGTGGCCGAGGGGACGGAGGCGCTCCAGTCACGGTCTGCACGGCCACTACGGTCGGGGGTTCGAATCCCCCCTCGGGCATGGATATTTGTGCTGTCCTTAGGATTAATTAGTTCATAAGCAGTTTGTAAGTTTAGGGACTGATGACCCCGTAGTTAAGTCCCATAAGCTGTACAAACGTTTGAACGTTTTTGAACTTCCATTTTAGTCATTTCCTATACCTCAAGATACGTTACCAGATAATCAGAAATAGCGTTTTCGAACCTATTACTGTCGCGTACTATCATTCACGGTGCGATATCTCAAGAACCACATAAGATATCATTCTGCTCTAAACTTTAAATAAAATTTCGATATATTATCTACATTTCATACGCAGCTATGTGTAACCTAAAATCAACCATACGAGAAGTCTACGCAAAGTGTGTTTACTTCTGCAAACTCTTTAAAATATGTTGCAATAGTTCACTAAACCGGAAGCTGCATATTAACTGTAAAGTACACGAAAACAAAAATCATCCCTTCATCGACCGAAGATTTCAATCTTTAAGATGTACAAAAATCGATTTTGTTTCGCCGAGTACCTTTTGTCAAATCGCATGGTAAGTTTCAGAGCTGTTCGAACGCAGTCTTTCAGCACAATACGCACTTTTTCTAGCAAAATATCACAGCTTTCGGCCGTATCTTGCTAACGGACTAAGATTTACGAAAACTGAAAAATTCAGTTTATGGCTAAATGTCTACAGGATGTATTGTAAATATTTGAACAATTTTATATGGTTAGTTATTTAGATATTTGCGATTCACGGTGCTAAAACGGCTAAAAATCGGATTTTCTGATTTAGTGCAAAACTGTGATAAGTTTCAACCTCTGAATCCCGAAAAAATTTAAAAACGGCCTCGAGAATAGCATCATAAGAACTTTTTTATTTAATTTTCTGAGGGTGGGGGGGGGGGGCAGAAATCATGGGTATTTTATTTATGTTTTGGAAGAACTTCTCGTCCTTTAGCTTCTAGTGCCCATTCTATATCACGCAACGAAAGGGGAAACAAAATCTGTGACAAAACAAAATATGTGAGAAAAACCCACTGGATAATCACAACTACTACTATTCAAGTTAAGCGTTATTTTCATAATCGTAAAAGTCTCAATTGTTTGTATGATGGGAAGCGGTTAATGTATATTTCGACTACACTCATGTTAAATTATCTGCCTTTTTCTTAGAAGTGTGCCTTGCTCTCAATTTCTATCAATAAATTTAGTGTTACTTAAATTTCCGCATTATTTATACATTAGAATACAAGGTGGCAGTATTATCATTGAAAATAAAAGAATAAAAATTTTTGACCCCGACGTGATTTGAACACGCAACCTTCTGATCTGGAGTCAGACGCGCTACCGTTGCGCCACGGAGTCACACATTACTACGGCGCCAGTGTTTGGAGTCACATAGAAACCAAACTGGAATTACTGATATCTATATATTTGTGATAATTTTATGTAATAGTAACTGTTGGATCCTAAATTTAATGTAAACTGATATGTCTTAGGAATTACGTAATATTTTGTTCTGGGGGAACCGACAGTAAATAGCCAAACAAAAACAAATAGATATTTAATACATTTTGATAGTACTAATTTCAAGTCGTTCAGTGGCCTGTAAGTAATGTACCCATTCTATTACAGTAAAAACTTTCGACGAGATCTTACAATATCGATTATTTGTTGTGGTCAATAGTTCATTAGAAACAACGGAATGAAAAAGTTTAAAAGCGAATGCAATCTATGTCGAAAGTAACGAGGAAGATATAGTACTGCAAACACACACACACCAATCACTTTTTACATAATTAAAGTAACACCCCAAGCCCAATGGTTGGGAAAATACCAAGCATTCGCCTCACGTTGAAGTGTCTCAAGACACTTTCAAGTAATCGTGTACCAGTATCGTACTACATTAATTTTAGTAAGTCTACTATTTTCACTGAGGGAGATACGTTTCATTCTTAGTTAACACTAATTAACAGCAAAAATTACAACTCGGCTATACATTGTGCCGTTAATGTCCCTTGCTTTGGCTGTCAATCATTACGTAGTAATTTCGAGTTGTGGTACTACATATTCCTGGTTTAGAAATGAAATAGTCTCGATTAACGGTTGTGCCCTTGTAATAAATGAACAGATGTGTCTTTGTTAAGCGAGGCTAAAATTTTATTTTAGATTTTTTCACTGTTACAACAAAAACCGTTACTATGGAGTTGTATTGACCAGAAACAACGTAGAAACGCTGATAGGCCTGCCTGCATTGTGATTAATTCCATATGTACCATTCCCGTACCTTACCGTGCTCCATGTAAAATCTAATTTTCTAAAAAGATTGCACAGTTAAATTCTAGTGCCTTGCCTGGTATGTAACAATACAGTATGTATCGAAATGTAAAATTTTGAAGCAGCCACCTAGATCTGGAAAATTCGAATCTTAACAGATTTCGCATATTTTCAATGCGACTGTTTCTGCATAGTATAACTGAAGGGAGTCATTTGAAGATGGGGATACCACCCGTCGGCCTTGACCCACAGACGTCATTTACGGCGACATAATTAACGGGGCAAAAACACGTAAAGCAACATTCCGAAACACAGAATGGATCATTTATAGGACGCGAGTTCACCAGTAGGCATTGACCCGTAACATCGCCGTGTTGTGTAATACGCAAAGTACTTGCGACAAGCCAAACTCTAGATGTCTATTCTGAATGATAAAAGTAATTTAACCTTTAACTAACGTGGTGCGGTCTATTTGACCGCAAGCTTTCGGCAACAATTGCGATTTAGCAAATTCCCTACCCATTATTGTACCCATCTGCTCATTAGCTTCGAGTTTAGTTGTGAGTGGACCATCAAAGCGTATGATGTTATGCGAGAGCTTCTATAACATGAGTGACATCCTTTCGAAAATAGCTGGCGGTCATTTTGACCGCACTACGTTATTTGTGTAATTTTTTCTGCTATTACTTTCCTCGCATATTCTCGATATTTTCCATTTCAAAGCTTTTGAAACATGGCGGAACCGAGTAATTTTACAGTAAAGGATCTGCTGCAAGTAGGAGACAATGTCTGAACACTTTAGATCGAAACTTTGAAGAAAATATGTCCTTCAGAACAGTGGATCAGATGAAGCTCCTGTCCCCAGAGGTATTCCTTCTGAAAGAGCTGGTCCGGAGTCTTGTGCTGAAAGACATGCAAAAGCGAGCTCAGAACCCACGACTTCCGCAGGAGTTACGACTAACGACATATTATCAGGTCTGCAAGGACAATTGTGAAAACTTGTGATTTGGACGGCTCTGATTTTTCAAGAGGGATTTCTTCGAGTTAAAAACGTGACTTTTTTTGTTTCATTCGTACTTCAAGAAAATATACAAAATGTTTAAAAGCTTTATTGTCATTATTAGCTAATGGAAAACATATCAATGTATTAGTGTACGAAATGTGCAGTAAACATATCTGAGTGCCAGTTTAACAATAATTATTTAATGTTATTGTACTGCATTTTCATGTTTATTTACTCAGTATTGAAGACTCTTTCATATGCAAAACAGAGAATTTCAAAGGTGTTCAAATTATTTACATTACACCCACCTAAAAAGTGAGAGGTCAGATTGACCGCACCACGGTCTTACTGTCCCATGTTTGCCACCACGTTTGTTGAAGGTTAATATATTTTTACGTTTACGTCATAATTTCGAAAGATGTGGTTAGCCAGGAACCTAAGAGGACAGCTTAAAATGTTCCGAACAAACAAGGATGGTGTGTCGAAATGTACCGATAGGCCGCAATTGCAATTTGCAACTCTTCTTCCAAATTGCCAGTAAAAATTTAATGAACCCTGAGATTTGATTAAAAACACTAATCAACTAAAACATTGATTATTTGCAGTTGGCTGTGACTGAAATACGGATTTTCCGACATGTTGATGACATCCTGAATCAAAGCAGATGGGTGGAATCGCATCCATAAAAGAACACTCAAAAAGCAAAACTTTCCTTTGCAACAGTGTTCTACCAAGAAGTTGCCATTACGAATGATCTACTTTTCAAGTGATCCGATTTTATTTTACTTTATTTATTTATTTAAAATTAAATCATGGGGTTCGCTTGGTGGATGCGAGAATATAAACTGATCACTGTATATTGTAAAACGTAATGTCTCATTTGTAACAAAAGGAAAATCATCAATATATCAAGTCATACAACACGCTGACGTCACAGGTCAAAGCCGACAGATGGTATCTCGGTAATGTAGCGTGAGGCTCTGGCGCCTCTTAGAAGATACAGGTAATTAACAATAAATAATAACTTCAAATACAATGCGATTTTGGCTCTATGACCTCATTATTAGAAGGCTACACAGGTTTTTTTTATGTTGCAGTGCTCCATTGTTAACACCAATAAATTTTTAAGATAGCTTATGTTTTCCCTGACTTGTCAAGAAGTAACAGAAATGATTAGTAATTTATGGAATGTAAATTAGTTGAAATTTTAAGATACGCACTTATACGAAATATGAAATCCTTCCATTGTGCAATATTGTGCAATTAAAGAACAGCTCTTGTTACTAGAGAAATCATTGTACTGAGAATAATTTATTCTTAAAGTCTAGGAACTAGGTGAGATATGAAGTTATTGGCGAAAATGAGAATAACGCTGATAAATTTTATGAATGTAAAATTAAATTCACTAATTTTGGGCGGGGGGGGGGGATGAATCGTACCAAATTACGAAGAGAGAGATTCTTAACCATGTGAATACTTGGGTTCACATTTTCTATACCACACGCTGCAAAGAGGTTCAAGGAGGCCGCCGCTAATTGCCTCAAGTTCAATACTTAACGGCTGCAACCGTACTGTACCTATTTTCTTACATGAATGCGTTTATATGAGCTGGGGCGACATTGATTAGCCACATTTACTGGTGCACTAACGATGAAAATGACTGCAATTGTTAAAATCGTGAGGCACTTGGCTCTGAAACCGTGTAACGTAAAAGGAACCCTCACCGAACGTGGCAAGAAAAGGCGTTTGTTTACAATTTTACATCACACGCATTTCGCTTCATTTATTTATCATCCGCAGTGGCCTGTAATACATTGTTTTTGTGTATAGTACTTATATTCTACAACAGTTACCAATATTTTACTGTATTACGGTTCTTCTTAGTATTCTCTTGTCTAGGCTCATGGGGTTATAACATTTGTAGCCAAAATATTGCAAGCATAATTTCGTCTTTCGTTTTACTTACGTTTTCTGGTGTTATTTGATAAGCGCCGTCTTGGATTTGTGCATATACACTCGAAATAGTCGAGTTCTCGATGTTTCTTGACGACAACATTTACTTGAACACTTCACTTGAACACTTTCAAAGTGTTTGTTTTTCAGTGAGTAGTGTTGCCAATTGTCTCTGTGTGAATCAAATCAAATAATTTTCTTGTCGTTCAGCTCTTACAATCAATAGACAACGTCACAGCAACTTTTGTTTCTGTTGTGCTTCAGCGTGGTGTGTGTGTGTGTGTGTGTGTGTGTGTAGATTTCCGAGCTCTCACTAGTCCTGAATCTGCAGAAGTCGATAAACATCGAAGACAGACCGGCAGTTATTTGTTTTTTGGCAGCAGCCAAGGTTAGTGGCCGACGGTACTGTTGCCTGAGAATTCTAACGTTTTGCATGCCACTGATCGGAGTGTTTTGTTTTTTACAATACGTTATTGATACCAGAGATGATGCAGAATGCAGTTGCTACCTAGGGTTGCCGTAAATGTTGGTACTAAAATCGGAACACTTTTTAGAATACACAGTATTAGGATACAATTTTGCGGCGAAATCAAGTAACTTAAATGGATAATGCTGCTGTTCTCAATTCAGCGTTAAGAATGAGAATTTCCGTTGGTATATCCTGATTTGCAAAAACATTGTAAGGTTTGTACAGTATCTTGAGTACATGTTTTGTGCTTTCGGCCTCAATATGATAATCTCCGATTTTCCACTATTCTCATTTGACACATAACGGGAACAAAGTTTTCAAAATGTTTACTCGCCTCCCTTGCCTCTTTGTATGTAAGGCGATATTTCTGTGTAGACCTGACAGAGCATTTAACGTTTTATTTATGGCGTCACAAAACAATCTGAACTCATACTGTCACACTATAATAACACGCATAGACACCGCAACTGTATACGATTGTATGGAATTCAAGCTACCCAACGATAAGAACAAATGAATGATGTTAGTTACAGAGCGATGCTAAATGCAATCAAATAAACTACACATATTACGATAATTACCCACTTGCGGTTGCTTATATATTACATATTCACAGTGGATGAAACGTTACTTTTACTTCCCATGAAAAATAACTTGGTTACAGTTACGTACATCAAACGTTATAGCTGTTAGTTTTGTCATTCGGCAGCGGCGACCTTGTTCACTTTGCCTCGCTCAGCGAGAATTTAATAATATGACCAACAGATGGCAGAACTATGCAATTATGGGAAAGGAGTGATTCGGACACTTACGGCATCTGAGGAAATTTAAATTGATCATGGTTGAAGGGGTCTAGGAAATTTAAACAGAGAACCCTATCTCATACAAAAAAGGAATGTGCGACATTTGCTTTCTTAGTATGCTATGGCAACACAGCAGTTGGCAGGCGTTACATCCCCTCCCCATACTCGCCTCTTCCAAAAATGTTCAAATGTTTGTTAAGCTTATGGGACTTAACTACGGGGTCATCAGTCCCTAAACTTACAAACTGCTTATGAACTACTTACGAACTAGGACAGCACAAATATCCATGCCCGAGGGGGGATTCGAACCCCCGACCGTAGTGGCCTTGCTGACCGTGACTGGAGCGCCTCAGTCACCTCGGCCACCGCGGCCGGCTCGCCTCTTCCCTGCCCTCCAGGGTCGCAGCCGAGTGAGAGATGAAGGACATCAATCCCCCCCCCCCCCCCCGAATAAATTGTAATGTTTTAAAAGCTAGAATATATTTCATAATTTACAGTTGCGTTTTACTGTCTGATCATCCCCCCCCCCCCCACACACACACAAAAAAAGTTTACAGACCTGCCACTCCCCTTCCACCACGTGGTATAGGGTGGCGTGGGACTTCCTTCCTCTGCTTCCTGCTCCACCCTCACTTTCTGAATTCAGCCATCTAAAGGTTAACAAAACAGTTATATATTTGTAATGTATCTGCAGTAGCTGCTTCTATTAATCATTTATTGAATGAGCTAGTGAATGATGGACATAGAGGTAGGGAGTGATGGAGAAAGAGAGTGAGTACTTTTTTATAGCTTGCAACGATTTTTTACTGTTTTTGGGGCCCAGTTGTTCAGCGAGTTGTTGCTTGTATTGATTTTGTTATAAATTCTTGTTCTTTACCAGTGCTCTTCGTATAAGACAGTCTTCTTGTACCTCTAGTATTTGGTAGTGATTATTGAACTAATAATGTTCATTTCATGGGTCCTGTTATGAAGTCAGCCCTACATATCACATAATCAAAATTTTTTTTGCAAAATTTACATTCAAAAACAATGTATATATTCTCATTATAGTTTTGGTATCGAGCAACATATATTAAGTTTCTAAAATACTCATCTTTTGGTGCCTGGTACACTGTACGATGTGGAAGGTTTCTTGCATTATTTTAAATAACCCTTAGCTTGATTCCTTTCTTCATTTTAATTGTGGTGGTAATAACACAGTTCATTTACTGTTCAATGTAGACAACTTTTTCATATGTAAGCAAAATTTAAAGAATTCGACTTACCAAACTCCGACTTAAAGTCACCTGCACGTCGCTACAGCGAGCTTTTATTTATTTTGTTAACAATTATCGCTGTACAACACAATTGTTACAACAATAAATTATGACTTACAATGACAAGACATTGAGTTCATTAATGAACATAACGTATAAGCTCTGTGGACTCTGTAGACAAACTCCATCGAATTTCGATGTTTTTGACGACCAGATACATTTAAAAACTTCACTTACAATGTAAAAGTATGCTTAAGCGGGCATTGTCTCAATCAGTAAAATTATTGAGAGTGTGAGATTGTTTAAGAAACTGACCAACGATTCGGCCATTGCTGCAAGTGACCTCCTTCTGGGCAATCGTCAGATAAATGGCCAGAATTTCAGTCAGTTTGTTAAAGATTGTCCATGAGATCTAATAACCTGATGATTTTGACTGATCGCTGACTTTACTTCAACTGTGTGTTTTGAACCTGTTTGTTTTTCATTGTGTAGAGTTGCTAACCGGCGCTTTGTGCTGAGCAGTTTTCTTGTGCTTGTTTGGTATGTGCGTAGTGGCTTTTTTTTTTTTTTCATCAGAAGAAACACATGCAGAAAATTAAAGACACTCGCTAGCATACACAAACAGGTTGAAAAATACAGCAAAGCACAATACACTCACACATTTAATTTTTTTTATTTATTTTCTGATGGAGAGATATTTTTCTTTTTTCTATTTCATAAAAATTTAACGCAAATAATTTCATTGGGAATACATTTTTAGATTCGTTGCCATAGATTATAGATTTCATTAATTAAGCAGCTCATTATCACTGAGGAAGATTTCTGATTAAAAAACGGAATGTGGCTGAAGTTAGGTAGTGGTTAAGTAGATCTGATGCTGTTCGGTAACAAAGATGTGACAGTGTGACTGATGATTAATTAAATTTTAAAGTGGTAGTCTCGTTATTTGTAAAGTTTTGCATTTGAATGTTGTTGTTTTTTTCTTTTTTTGTAATCAACATCGAGTCCTTAAAGTAATAAGTGTCCTCGGCCGTGAGAAAAGGTAACGAAGAGTATAATAGCTAGCCGGAGTGTTTAACAATATGTTCGAGATCATCTTGAAAAGAACCAATATCATTTACTGTTTCACAAATGATTCTTTATTTATTTAAAACTTTCACTAAAAATATGACAATCATCGTCTCTTTCCCACAAATTATTTTTTTAATTATTGATTTTAATTGTTACATTATAGACTAACAGGAAAAATAGTGAGGAATAAATAAAATAATCACCAAGTCAAAGAACAAAACAGTTATTTATCTTTGTATGGAATTGTTCTATTCTCTCTGTTGGCTGATCGACCATACAGATTGTATCATCCACAGATCTCTAACTGTAAGAGAGAAAAAAACCTTTTCATTGTGATGATTGTGTTAAATATTCTATTTTCTGCGATTTATAAAGATGTTTTCCAACTATCCTGGTAGGTATCTGATATCCCATTGGTAGTTCATATTTTTTTTTTTTTTTTTTTTTTTTGTAAGTAAGTTATTTTTCAAATTGGAATTCATTGTGGGAGGTGATTATTTTAGGAGTTTTGCAGGTAGTTTGTCGTAAGGCAGTAGGTTTTCTTTAATTAGTTTTACTGTTTCTGTGGTGGGTATCGAGGTGTACATGTTTCCTATTTCAGAAGAAATGAGTGATGCTGTTTTTAGAATGTATGTCACTTTATTGGTGTTATAAGTTAACGTGTGTTTCTCATTGTTCTACTGTTCTTTACTTCATAGTACATCATTATGATATGTTAATCTTCTTTTTCGCCACATAATATGATAATGCATGTATGTTATTTATTACAGGTCTCACTGGAAATTATTTTAAAGTATCTTGGCTACGCTTATGAGTGTAGATGCTCCTCGGTTTCGTCTGTGTGATATATTGTTTTCGTTTGTCTGTGAGTATATTTTTGATGTTGTTTCTTTATGCATTTGTAAACGTGTTGTTGAACCCGATTTCAACTTTTTGTTGATAGAGATGATTATTTTCCTTATTGATCAGAACTGCACTGTTTCATTTAACAATATTGGTAATTGTTTTGTTATTGGAATACAATTTCTATGTGGTTTTGTTTTCTGTTTAAATTATTAATAGCCCAATGGCGATGCAACGTCTTGTCTGGTCATCCTGCGCTTGATTTATGCTTCACTGTACGAAGTTCATTGTGTATTAAGTTATTACTTGGTCACTGTTGTGCAGCTCGAAGTTGGATACTCTACATGAAAATATATGAAATACACAAACCTGCATTTTAAATAGTCCCCCTCCCTTTCTAAATAAGGTGTTAGTGCCCTAAACGCGAATTCAATGATGTACCCTCTGTCATGCATTATACAGTGGTCTGCGAGATCGGTAGTTGTAGATGATCACAAGCACGCCAACAGCTTCTTAACGAAACTGGAACTACTTCGCTGTACTATGTTTTTATGCTTATTTACTACAAATTCCCTGACCCATAATTTCAGTAGTGAAGAACACAAATTACGCCATAATGTAAAAGGCAGTTAATCGTATCGTCAGGAGTGAAATGTTTAATAACTGAAGTGTACTCTATACATAACGGCTCTCCGAGTGGAAAATGGATATATCATAAAAGAATTCTTCATTTTTATAGCCATGATGGCTGTAGTTGTTTTACAATTAAGAGGGGTCAGAAAACGATGACACTGTATGATCACGTGTATAGCGTTCAACCAGAAAGGCTACGAAAAACATGAAAGGCGTAAATCATCGGAACTTCCACAGTTGGCACGTTACAAGAAGGTAAAGTATCGTCCGAAGGTCTAGATTTACATCTAAATCTACAAGATTAAGGTGCAATTCACACTACTGTGCCTGGCAGAAGGTTCATCACTCCACAGACTATTTTTCTCTCATTTCACGCTCTAAAGACTCACAGGAAAATGAACGTTTAAATCTTACCTTGCACGACTTGGTTTCTTTTATTTTAAAACAATCATTTCTTCCTATATAAGTGGATGGCAACGAAATATTGTCGCATTCCGAAGAGAAAATTGCTGGTTGAAATTTGGTAACTAGGTGTCGCCACTACGAAAAAGCCTTTGCTCTATTGATTGTCAGCCCCTGTATAATTTCCGTGACAATCTCTCCTCTACATCGCGGTAATAGTAAAAGAATTGTCCTTCTTTGGACTTCGTCGATGTCCTCTGTCAATGACATTCGGTAACGAAGGCATACCACCAAAGAGACACTAGGAGAGAACGGGATAAAGGTACTGTTGCCTCTTTAGCGGATCTGTTGAACATTCTAAGCGTTCTGCCAATAGGATGCAGTCTTTGGTTCGCCTTCCCTACAACATTATCTGTGTGATCGTTCGAGTTGTTTGTTGGTAATTGTAATTTCTACGAATGTAGCAAAGTGACAGCCTTGACGTTTTGTGAGAGTAATGTGTAACGCAGTGGCGGCTGGTGACCAGAAAAGATGGTAGTGCACTTTTTCACCAATAAAAAGTACGGCCTCTCCATTGTGGCAGCTCAACGCATTCGGAAAAAAATGCTATTAAGTGAAGATATCATAGATGTATATGGATCAGAAACAATCACTCGACCGCAGACACAATATCTACCCGAGGCATTAATAAAAAAAAATTAAAAAAATAAAAAATGAATTGACGACTTTTCGTTTTAACTGTCTGTGAAATTGTCAAACTTGGAATCGGTCTACCTAGCCTCTTGATTTATAATTTCTCTTCAAACCTGCGTAAATTGAAAGCAAAGAAATTACTTGATTCATTACTTCACCTGTTCCTTGAGACTCAAAATTAACTATAAAACACGCTAAACAACGGACACAACGCACAGTTACTTCGCCCGCAGCTACACGTGAACTGGTACGAAGGCGCGAAAAGCCCTCGTTTTTTAAGGGCCGACGACTCCGGTTGTCTTCGGGAGAGTTGGGACTCCGTTTCTGCGGCTGACAGGGTGGCTCGGGCGGGGTGTTTATACACTAAAGGCGCCTATACGGAAACACTGTTGCCAAGCGTTGCCCCCGCACCCCGCACACCCCCTGAGACACCATAGTCGGCGTTTGCAGACCGGCTGCAAACCCAGCCGCTGTCGGCGAAGTTCGGTCCACTCGGGAGTGGTCGGTGCGTAACAGCCCGGGCGTTTCGAAAGAGATACATGGAGTGCTACTTCTCCCATTTCATAGAATCTCTAACAGTAAATGGAGTCTAAGAATATTGTTATTCCTAGAGGTAGCGCAAACCTGCAAACGTATGCAGGAACCGCCCCTGGTGTAACCGAAATTTAACAAACTCATTTCAATAGTCACGAGGATGATCTTACACTTTAAGGTCAACTGAGACTTTCCGCACAATAAAAGTATATTGTCTATATACTTTGTAGCCTTCAAACAGTCTAAGAGAGGTCGTCAGTTTGTCCCCTAAATCATTTACGTACATTAAGAATAGCAGACATCCTGTTACGCTTCCATGGGGAACGTCAGATGTCAATTCTGATTTATTAAATTGACTTTATCAGTTACTAGGAAGCGTGACCTTTCTGACAGGGAAGTACGAATCTAGTCGCACAACCTCGGCGAAGCGTCATATGCATGCATACATACTGATTAAAACCCGTACTGAGGAACGGAATGAAAAGCTTTCTGAAATATTTAGAAATATCGATTTCCTGTCAATAGCACTCATTACTTCAAGAGAACAAAGAGCTAGTTGTGCCACAGAAGATCGATATTTCCTGAATGCGCGCTGTCTGTGTGCCAGTAGATCGTGTCCTTCGATGTAATTCATAATGTTCTAACACTGCAGGTGCTCCAGAATCGTACTGCAGATCGATGTCAGAGATACGGGTATGTACTTTAACGGGTCGCCTTGTTTCCTCGCTGAAGTACCGGTGTGACCTGCAACTGCCAGTAAGGTGTGCTTGGACTAGATACTGAAATGGTTAACAAACAGATAAATCTCCGTTTGACAGGATCTTAAAAGATTTATAGCAAGATAAGAGAGGCATTATGACCGTACGCCGTCAGTGTTTGTAATATCATTTGACTATAAATGATACAGCATCTAGTATCAACAAACATGATAAAAGCCACCGTATTTCCTGACAAGTCATAATGCTCAAAAAAGGTTATTCAGATACAATTTGTAATTATATAAAAACTGGAAGATAGTTTACAGTGTAGTAGACGTAACATTGGTGTACTTGTATCTTTGCACAAGAATGGAGAAAATATTGGCCTTGTGCTCTGGGGAGGAACTAGTCTACCAATCGCTATGAGCGGTTGAAAGAATCTTTGCAAAATCTTTGAAGACACGTCTAAGGATGACTGGATTCTGTCCGCGCTAGAATGGCCGCGTGGTCTGAGGCGCCATGTCACGAATTGCACAGCCGCTCCCGTCCGTGTTTCGAGTTCCCCTTCGGGAAAGGGTGTGTGTGTGTGTATGTGTGTATGTGTGTGTGTGTGTGTGTGTGTGTGTGTGTGTGTGTGTGTGTTATCCATATCATAAGTTAGTTTAAGTAGATTGTAAGTCTATGGCCCGATGACCTCTGCAGTTCGATCCCTTAGGTTCACAAACATTAGAACATTCTGAACTTGAATCTGTTTTTGGCCAGAATCCAGTGTCAAGCAACGTCTTGAGACCATTGCAACCATAGTGCCACAAGTTGTATCGATGTCGACATCTAGCTTCCAACTAGCTCCTGCTCAACTCAATTGGTGGACAACACTGAGACTGTAATGGTCTGAAGACGACCATTAAAAATGGGTAACATTTAAATTCCGATTTCTGACTCTCAAATATGTTTTCCAAAATAATTACTTTAGTTTTGGATTTTAAAAAAGTAGTTGGAGATTATCACATGGTTGAAAAGATGTAAAATGTTCTCCTCCAACTTAACCTCCAATAAACTGTAGCTAATTCACCATAGGCACTCGTGTGAACAAAGAAAACAACATCTAAACTCACTGGTTCGAGATGTAGATTCTTCTGTCTCCATATAAAATCTCGGTTTCGAGTGTGGTGTTGACATTTTCCTATTAGTTGACTCAAAAGAGAAGGTGATATGTTGGGAATGAATTATCTCTAATAACGGAGCAAGCGGAAATGCTTCGTTATGTATCTTAGACAGGCCATAAAGTCTTGTTGGAACTGTCGCTTGTTCTGTTTTTAATTTCATAGACCATTAGTTTCGACACACAAAGGCACCATCTTCTGGTCTGATAAGATGTTACATTATATTGTAGCTGAAGAGTTTGACATTTTGATCGATGAATAATATGTCAGAGATAAAATAAATTACATATACAAAAGTTCGCCAACGTACGGTCACAATTGCAATGTGACGCAACCGGTCGTCTACGAAAATAAAAATAATTTGGCAGTTTTGATAAAACAATTTCTCATTTTAATTAAAATGAGGTCGCTGACCCTACAAATGAGCAAATTAAGCCTGTGATCATTCGTGCTATCATTTCTAAACGGCCAGTATTCCCTCTTAAACCATAGGTCCCACACACTTGAGCAATAACTCGTATGTGTCGCAGAAGCTTTTTGCAAGCAAATATTTGTGGTTATTCTACGAATGAAACAAAGTCCGCCACTTGATTTCCCTACGACTGAGGATATGTCGTCGTTCCTTTTCATAACCATAAAAACTGCGACACCCAGGTTTTTGTATGATTGATTGACTCCAATGTTTTTCTTTCTTTATCTTCCATTTATGCAGGGGTGGCATAGTTATCATGGTCGTGGTACGGTTAGTTTTAAGGGGTGGCCGGACGCCCCTCTGTTCGCATATCGTGTTATACATGTGAGAGTGTGTGAACTAGTGGCTCCTGGTGCTTCAGACGATGGGGTTCACTCCTTCGACTGCCGGATCTTGATAGTGGCGTGCCCACCCCCGCTCGGCGTGACGATGTTTCGGGAGCCCCCCCCCCCCTCCACCCCACTCCAAAGAGACAATTTGGCGCACCGCTGCGAGTGGCGCCGGGGAAAAGCGCCCCGGTTTGCCCCCCTCACTTTAGATACATTTTCGTTAAAAGATCTTGTCTTACCTCCCAAGTTTATTTATTTCACACTTTTGTTCCAAACTCAAAGCTGAGTAATTTGTTTCTAAAAGATACTGAACGTTGTTCATTGGCCCACTTTAGGTTAAATAACGGCTTAACCATTCATCTGATGCGAAAATTCAATAACCGAATTTTTAGAGGAGGAAATTCTCTACAACTTTGTTCCCTCATGCAAAACAGCGTTTGTTGAAGGATGTTTGTGGACTTGAGAATCCAAGAAAAGTGGAGGTTATCATGAGATGTGCACCGAAACCTTCCAGAAGTGGTTTCAAGATGTTCTTTCTCGGCTTCAGGAAAACACAGTTATTTTTCTTGAAAACGTGCGCCGGCCGCAGTGGCCGAGGGTCTGAGGCGCTTCAGTCACGGTCTGCACGGCCACTACGGTCGGGGGTTCGAATCCCCCCTCGGGCATGGATATTTGTGCCGTCCTAGTTCGTAGGTAGTTCATAAGTAGTTTGTAAGTTTAGGGACTGATGAACCCGTAGTTAAGTCCCATAAGATTTACAAACATTTGAAAACGTCCTGTACCATTCTCGTAGAAAAGAAAAAGTTCTCAATGCTAATTCCAATAAGTACGAAATATGAGAATGGCTAAAATCTAAAATGTTTATTTTGAACACAGTATGTTGAAGAAAAAACTTTTAGATACAGTTAAAAACGTCCAAAGATACATTGCAAGTAACAATACGAAAGTCACTGTTGTTCTTGTATCTGTAAAAAGAACATTGGATTTAAAAAAATTGCTTGCAGTCGGTCACGAGCCCACTACCTTGGACGGCGCAGCGCGATGTCGCTAACCACAGCTACATCTACATCTACATGGGATACTGCAAATCACATTTAAGTGCCTGGCAGAGCTATTATGGTGAGTAGTGACTTCATTATTATTCATGTTCGGATTTTCTGAAGGCTTTTACAGTTGATGCATCTTTAATTTATAGTTATATTTTACCAAATATGACTCGTTTTTTATTCATCTTCAATGAGCCAAAAACAAATCTGAAGGGAGGATGTTGCCTTAATGGAGGATTTGCGCATGCGCACGGCGAGGTGCGTTGCAGCTTACGGCGGGGCTTCTATTTTTTAAAAAAAAAAAGACAGGGAGGGAAGGTCAGTACCTAGTTGACAAAGTTCCTAAACACCTCCCCTCTTTCATGCCTATCCTACTGATTTATTTAAATTATGGACGCCCTTTTCAGCAAACGCAGTGTCTTGCCTTACATTTAAATTTTTATTTTGCCCATGCCAGTCAAGATCGCCATTTTCAATGCAATCATTTACAACAGAATTTACATTTTCATTAGTATTTGCCTCAGCATTATTTTCCGTCATTTCTGATTGATAAAGTGTATCAGATCCAATGTTATTATTTTGCAAATTTACAAGCTGATTACCCTGATCATTATTCCCTTCATCTACATGATCTCTCCCTCTACTTCTAAGATGATACCTATTCTCAACGTTACTATCCATTTTACAGTTTAATAATTTTACAAGTTTCAGCCAATTTTTCTCCAAAAACCTATGATAATCTGTCTACACTGTTGTTATGCACAATGCTTTCATACATAAAATGCGTTACTTAAGCTTTGCTATTGCGACACTCACTCTTTGGAGTCTACTGCGTGCTGCCGACGAGATGAACTGCAACCGGCAGCTTGAGGTAGGTGTGCGTCGAACTGTTGGTGCGCCCTGTTTGGCTGCTGTGTGGCGATGGCTCGCTGCTCCCGTCCGCACCTGGCGTCGTATGCTGCCGCTCGTCACTTTCTGCCACCGGTCGCAGGGCATCCTCCCGTGATGCGGTAAAATCTTCTTGCCGATGAAATAACTTAGTCCAGTGGCAGAGCACACGAGATTGCTACCAGCATTCAATAACGATATTATTATTGCAGCCTAGCCACACTTGCCACTATTCACAACACCATTAAATGTACTACCTCATAGCACAGTACATCCCCATCAAAAATTCGAACACAGTTTATACAGTCTATAATTCAAAATTTCAGTCACACTGTAAATTACATACCACAGTTCGAGCACCGTTCTAGGCCAGTTTATGCACATGAACTTCGTAACCACAGTTCACAAATTTTTATCGACAAATTTAAACATCACTTTTCTCCAAGTAACTTTCTCCAAAGAACTTAGTCTTCAAAGAGATCCCCACCAGGGATGCCATGTACGCGGGGCTTCTTTTTTTTTTTTTTTTTAAGCCAGGGAGGGAAGGTCAGTGCCTAGTTGACAAAGTTCCTAAACACCTCCCCTCTTTCATGCCTATCCTCGGTGTTGTTACCAACACACTTCGTGCCAGTGCCCTGGTTGGTAAACGGGGCAGCACTGCACGCGAGGTGCCGTGTCGACATGCAATTTCAGTGCATGTCTGAATTCACTCTTTACTAACCTTGTGTCTTCTGTCGTAGTTGATGTCCCATTGCGCAGGTGAAGCACACAGGTCGCACGTCCGATGTACTTGAAGTGATGCTAAAAGAGGTGTTGATATGTGGCTAGGAAGTACTGCACTACTAATAACTTTTGCTTTTGTAGGATGCCAGTGCTTGTTTTTATTGAAGAAATGCGAGTGTATATTCAAGCACAAATATACAGACTTAGTAATGTGACAAATATAAACTTTGCATTACGTATAAATTATCCCTGGCCCACACTGAACTAATATAAATGTGCAACGTATCGCGGTCGGCGCTCGACTGACTGTCGCCGCCTCTCGCTACGCGCCACAAGCCACCGTTTTGGCGCCAAGCGAAACTTCTAGACTAACATTATTCAACTTATTACAAAATGTACAAATAATTAAATCCTTAAAATAACGGGAATATAGCTTAGCATAAAAGCATTACAGAAAGTATATAGATAATTTTTAATAAACATAGAAAAGTTAAATATTAATAAAATAAGCTTAAAGTTTTGGCGGACAACTAGTATAGGCGGGAGCCAATCAGATTCCAAGTTGCAATAGGGGCGGACCTTTCCCACGGGATACAAGCTCATCTACTGTCTCTCTCTCACACCCTTTCTACTATTGCATAACACAGTACTCCAACCAAGAAAACTTCTTTAGCACCTAATATTTAGATATGCAAAATAAACGGCTCCATATCAGCCCCCTCACAAGCTCCATTGTCTTGCTTCGGGACCATTCGTGCGTAACCACTAGAGCTCGAGTAGGCAGGAGCTGGTGTCTCTACCAGCGTCAGAGCCATTGTCTAGCTACAGTTGCGTATCCAAGGATGGGGGGGGGAGGGGGACTGTCGGGCCACCCCCTTTTTTTATTTTTTTTTAGAAATCACGCCAGCACCCATGAGACCATGTTTCTGGATTCTGACTACCTTGGTTAAAACAGCATTTGCCTTTGTCCCTCCCAGCCGCAGGAGCGCCCATATGCCTCGCGGAGGTTCAGAAGAGAATTTGAACCTCAGCTGCGGATGCGCATTGCAACGCTGCGGTCACTGCCGCCTATATTAATCGACCCCGTTACGACTGGTATACGTACTTTCTCCGCGACGTAAGACGTTTCTCATGCGATAAAAATACTTTGAATGTGCTTATAAAATGATATGATAGAAGAACGAAACGAAGAATGATAGTTTAAAACCCCTTTTTATTTTATTTATTTACTTTTTTTCGCGATGAGCTGTTTTCAGTGGGTTCAGTGAAACAGTGAAAACACGCGCCGCCACTGGTGTGAACGTTTTCTTCATGTTTGCAAATCGTGTAACAGGGGCAGAACTTTGGTACCAGCGGGTTGTGGAAGAACCCCTAAAAACCATTTGTTGTCTGCAGAGGCACCGGTCCTCGCCATTCATCCTCAGGTTGGATTCGAACCAGGGGCCATGAGCCTCCACCTCCCGGAAGTGGCTGCTTTAATGCGCTTGGCTATCTGGGTTGATTTATTGATTGATTCCAGTAGTGACACACTTTTTTTTCATAACTAATGTTTTACGCTTCCCTGCGCCCTACATTCTACATTTCTGGTTATTTAACGTAAGTTCATAATCTTTGGGCCACTTTGAGATCGTATTAAAACGTGAGGGTGTATTTGTACAGCTTTTTTCCGGTGATACTGTGTGACAAATAAAAGCAAAGGTTACTGTAATACTCCGATCGCAATTATTTCGTGAGTGATTGTGCGCTTCAAAACATACTGCACATAGCTAGAGAACAGGCAACAACCCGAGCACATGACATCGAGAGAAAAGAGAAGTGGATGGCCCCTACCATTGATTCGAGACACTGAAATGTTAATCACAAAGTAATTATAATCGATGTATAATACAGTCAGTCAGCTCATCAATACACAACACGAACTGCAAGTCCCCCAACCCACTTGCTTGGGGAATCCTTAAGGTTAACATTTGTCGATGCATCGGTTGATCGCCATATAGTAGTAATTTATTTAATCAAAAGCTTCTCGAAAATTAAGAAATGTTGTATCTAGGGCCGGCGCAAGGCACGTGCGAAACGTGCGGCCGCACGGGGCGGCACTTTCCGAGGGGCGGCAAATCTGCCATCCTCCTTTTTCTTTTTTTTGGTGGAGCGCTGCAGCCTGTTACGCGCTGTGCATTTACTCACAACTAATTTTGAAGAAGACGAAATCTAATTGAAAAATTCGAATACAATGTTCGATACTGGGGTTACATGTTAAGCCTGAAGCAATTTTGCTAAGCCCTTCAATGGAAGTTTCCGAGGGTTTTATTCTTCCCGCATTAAAGAAAAAAAGTGGTTGAACAATACTACAGTCAAACATGTCCAACACGTACAATGGCTAGAAGTATTCCGAGTGGGTAAATACGCTACAAGTAATTACAGGCGATAAAGACATTGGTAGTAACTCTAGCACAAGTTGGGTTTCGACGTATTTTTAAAAATTTTTGCTATGCTTTTCTGGGTTATAGTCGAACGTTTTGGTGTTTGAACCCTGAAACACCTGTCTCCGCCTGCATGAACAACGATTAAACTCTGACCGGCACTTTTATATGAGAATACTACTCGCACACTATCACTGTGCCAACATTTATTTACTGTATAATGCGTGTGAATTCATGTTTCATCTAAATAAACTACTGGTCGCTTTGATTCTGATGAAAACTCGAGAAAGTACGGTCTTTTAGCAACAATGCCCTCTCTTCCGCACAAAACAAAACAGTAATTTTGATACCTACTAAAACGAAAATTCATAGATAGAACATTGCTTCTAAGGGTTTCCTTACTAACTTTGAAGCTCATTTCTGTTTGACAAAAGTTGTGCAGTTTTCGCTAAGTTCGTATTTCTTTCTATTGTTCGTAATGCTATAAAAATTACTGCCTGATAATACATTTATCCATATCATCGGTCACATACTTATTGTGAGCTTCTTCCTTCCATCTTCTTGGGCGCTAGTTTTACCGTAGCCTCGCTGTACCTCGTCACGTGACATAGTTAATGACACTGACGCGTCACCAGTTCGCATTTTAGGCAATAGGTGTTGTTGTTTTCTGCACAACGAAAACTACAGAATTCGTTTCGGTATTTGGCCGAGGGAGTCAAGATTGGTCAGAAGCACTTTCATTGCATTTCGTAAGAACAGAAGAATTGGTGCGTCCGAATTTAAGTTAGAATTTTTCTCCTTCAAGATTGCAGAATAGGAAAATAAATTTTTCTTATGATCTGTTACTTCAAAGACTCAGTGGCCGAAACCTAGGTAGATCTGAAAAGTAAAAACAAAATTACGATTGATTACTGACATTTCCTACAGATTTGTTTTAATAAAATTCCACAAACGTTTCGTAACAAAAAAAAAAAAAAAAAAAAAAAAAAAAAAAAAAAAAAAAAAAAAAAGTACTTGCGGGGGGGGGGGGGGGGCGGCAATTTATTAACTGCTCGCACGGGGCGGCACTTGGGCTTGCACCGGCCCAGGTTGTATCCATCAGTCGACCTTGATTCGTGGTTTGCATCAGACTTACATAAGGCCACTGAGACGTACGAAATTAGTATTACGGATTCTATTCTGTTTATCATTAAGGTTGTTCAGCCTCGTCACGTTTGTTCTACAACAGTTAGGCGCCACTGAAGCATGATAAATACATAGTGTGTCGAGTGTTTGCATTTGCTTATGAAACGCTGGCTGGAAAGCAGGCGTCACTGTGTTGGCCCGTTAGACTGCTGACAGCTGACACTCGCGGCGCGCGCCAAGGCTGCGCGAGTTGCGCCGCTCGGCCACCAGAGCGCATGCGCGCCGCCCCATTGAGTCGGCCCATTCAGTAGCTGCCGACCTTGGCCGCTGTCGACTTCAAACCAGCTGGTTCTGCTGTCGGAGCGCGTCTTTGCCACCGTCCACCAAACTTGTTCTCAAATTTATCATAGACTTCTGCATATTTAAATACCATGTGCGGTGTCCGTGTTTATTGATGAAACCGATGCGTATGTCCTTCAGACATCCGTGGATGTCTAAAGGAACGAACTCAGCGGCGGCTATAGCTGTCAAATTAAATACAAGAAATGTATTCGCAATTGTGAATATGAACCAGCATCTCCTGTACGATTTAATGGTATAATAATAATAATTTCGTGCGGCTCATTGGCCTGATGCAAGTCTTTCAATTGGACGGCACTTCGGCGACTTGCGTGTTCCTAGCCCATCCCAGTTATCCAACCGGGAAAAGGGCACTTACAGCTTAACGTAGAATCCGAACCACGTGTTTTTTTTTTTATTTTTTTATTGCCCTATGCGTAGTAATTGTCCTTGCGGACACTGATCGTGTTTGTTCGTTCTGGTTCTATGTGTTCTTTGGCTCGGCTTTTTTATTACAGAGAGCGTTCAGCCCTCTGACCCTGCACCGGGTCCCGGCACGCGATTTAATGGTGACACATGACTATTTGTGCCGCACCGGTGTCGAATGCGGCTTTCTCGTTTGTCGCGAGAGGCCCGGTTAAGAACTACGCTATCCTCACACGCCTTCCGAACCAACCCACACGTGCTCACTGATTGCTGGCATCAGTACTCGTATGCTCCACTATGTAAGTCCTGCACAGTGAGGGGCGTTTACTACAGTCCTGCTGTGGCTAATTTAAATACAATGTGCAGTGTCCTTGTTTACTGATGGAACCAATGCAAACGTCCAGACCTGCGACCGAAGCTCATTCATACTGAGAATACATTTTTGTACTTCATTTGACTAGTCACCTTACCGTCCTTTTCTTCAGACTTGCATGGATGTCTTAGGGGATTTGCATCAATAAACGCGGCCTCTGCACATCGTATTTAAATGAGCCACAGCAAGGCTTGCGACAGTTATAGAAAGCACCTCTCCCTTATTTAGTGGAATGTACGAGCCGTCATGGGCAGTGAGCCATGTGTGGCGTATGGAAGTTTCGATGCGTCCAGCACAAGTTGACCAACTTAGCGATTTTGTCGCTACATCTAGCGATTTTTAATTCAATCTAGCGACAACTTTTATAGTTTTGAGACATATCTCATTCCTAGCGATTCTATAAGCGTTTTAGCGACGGGTTTGCTTTGTTTTGATTCTTTTTATTATTTTTCTTTTAACCATGCGTTACTACTATCTGGTTTTAACGCTCGCTACTAACATCCGTCTTTGAGGGGATTTTGAACTTTTATTAGTAACACCCGTCACTTCGGCGAGTGTGATCCAAACCAACATCATCAATTGTTCCTCAAAACGTCACAGCTCACTGACAATTTGAAATTAGCCGTCATTTTGACTGATGTTACTAAGCTAGGGTTAATAAAGGCAGTAAATTGTAAGTTTCAGTTGACATACAATGTGAAACAATTGCACAATGATTAGATATGATATCCCATCAAAAATATAAAACGTACAAAAATGCAAGTCTTGCGACGAAGTCCTACCACCACAAAAAGTCGTGAGATTTCTTGGGGAAACAAGACGGTTATTTTAGTTAGTATTTATGAAACCACCTATTAAACACCTCTTAATTTTTTATCTAATTAATTATCTACCAACACCTGTAGTGACTATCGAAATTAAACTTCTTTATTTCTATAATAAATATAGTGACTTGACAATCGCATGGCAACGTAAACAAATATTTAAGATACTTTATGCAAATATGAGGTATTTACCTGATCTTTATATGTATTCTGATGTCATTATATTATGGTGCGATTGTGAAGTCATTGTACGTATTATAGAAATAAAGATGTAAAATACTGATATAATCGCTATTAATGTTGGTAGATTCCTAATTCGATACAAATAAGTGGTTCTCTAAACACTAACTAAAATAACCGACATGGGTTCCCATGTCAAGATAAACTAATATTTAAAAAATGTTTATGCACATGTGAGTGTACGTCATTCTTATGGATCACGTTCGGTTACATAATGGTATATAAATTATTATGTCATTATGACGATGTGGAATGCCAGATCTTTATATTTATTCTTATGTCATTAAATTATGATGCAATTCCCAAGTCATTATATTTATTATAGAAATAAAGATGTATAATTTTGATATAGTCACTACAGATGTTGGTTGATAAATAATTAGATAAAAAATTATGAGAAGCTGTTGAATAGGTGGTTCCATAAACACCAACTAAAATAACCGACTTGGTTTCCCATGAGATCTCACGACTTTTAATGGTGAAGAAATTCGTCGCGATACTTGCATTTTTGTACATGTTATGTTTTTGATGGGATACAGTTTACATGAAATATATTTAAACGAGTAATTGTTATACATTAATATTTCGTATATCCTGGAAACGACTCTTAATGATTTTGATTATATTTTGTATTTAGAGTGGTTTTTACTTTTTGAGTTCATCAACATAGTTTCAGTTTTTGTAAAATATTCTTCTCATATAAAAACGATATTTTAAATGTTTTCAACACCATTTTTACTATTTACGTTTTTGTGTTTATCTTTCAAGAAAGAAACCGATTTTACACAAATAAACATTTTATATAAAAACGCAAATTTCTTGCATCTCGAATAAAATTTAGTATTTAGAAAAGGATTTTGATTTTTAAAGTTTATTTATACAGACGTGTTTTCTGAAAGTACTTGATTTTACATAATAAGTAATTTATAACTATTAGGTAAAAGGTAGAGCAGTAAACAATCCGAAGATTGGTTTGAACACCACAGTGCTTTACTAGGCACGGTCCTATTAAGAGATGGTATGTCGTTGCCTTCCTCCGACCTTTGAACTGACTTACCCAGCCAATTATAGGGGGACCTACAGTTTAACGTGGGTTCCGAACCACGGTGCTACTCGGTATTTTTCACATGAGCAATGCTGCTTGAGGTGAAAGAAGTGGAAAGAGACAGATAAAAACCCTAGGACCTGGCGGGAATCGAACCCGCGACCTTTGGACTTGCAGTCTGGCACTCTACCACTGTGCAACCGAGGCACACATATAAGTGTTAATTACCAATGAAAATTTTATTTAAATGGCTGAAGTAACATTTTTGAACAGAACGAGGAAAAAAAGAAATAAGGTTACAGCAAGATTCGAACTACGTGAGCTACATTCACTACTTTGACAACATAAAACGCTACCATTTGACTTACGCCGACAGCAGAAATAAACGGCACCATAATATGTAAATGAATGAAATGCAGCAACCAGTTGCTTGTGGTTATTTATTTTTAACTTTAACGACCTGTTTCGGGCGCTTGAGTGCCCTTCTTCTGGTCTATTTTTGTACTGTGCTTAATAAATATTCATGCTAGTAGTGGAATCAACGCTAAGTGCACTTAGCTAAGTTGGCACTTAGCGTTGATTCCACTACTAGCATGTATATTTATTAATCACAGTACAAAATAGACCAGAAGAAGGGCACTCAAGCGCCCGAAACAGGTCGTTAAAGTTAAAAATAAATAACCACAAGCAACTGGTTGCTGCATTTCATTAATTTATAATCTGAACAGTTGCTGAAATGGATAAAATACTTCAACTATAATATGTATTTACATCCGCTTGCAAAACTTGAAAGACTATTTTCTCGAGAATTTTTGACAGTTGAATCAGATTGCTTTAGCTAGTTATTATTTTAAGTCTGAACTTTACGCACCACAAATATTTTAAAATCTGATACCTATGTTGTCTCCTATTTGGTATTTTGTTATAATCGTGCCGTCGCAGACCAGAAAGAATCTTGAACGAATCGTATGGAAAGATTCGCAAGGTTAGTTTCCAATGCCATCTATGAGCAGGATGCAGAACGTTTTGGCGATCTGTAAAGAATCGTGCCATTGCAGACTATAAAGAATCGTAGGAATGGATTCACAATATGGGATTGAATAGCAAGAATCGATTCATGAATAAGAATCTCTTTGCCCAACACTGCTCTCTGCTCTGCTTCGTATTGTGCGTTTCACATTACGCAATAGCGTTCGCGAGGCGGCACTGACACACACACACACACACACTCGACTTTCTCTCTCTCTCTCTCTCTCTCTCTCTCTCTCTCTCTCTCACACACACACACACACACACACACACACAGAGTACACATTGAACGCAACATACAGTGTAAGAACGAGTATACATTCATATATGTATCACAGACAAAATAAGCTAAATATTATTACACATCATGAAACAAAGAAAATTTTGAAAACCAGTACTCTGTATGTATTATAAAGAAATGAACAGATAAAATATTACTCCTCGAAAATAGCAATATCTTCACAATACGTGTCACCTGTTAGAGTCGTAGCTAGACGTATCAGGTTGAACAGGATGCATGGATTCATGAGGTTGTCTACATAGCCTTACAAGTCCATTCGCTCGATACAATTGCAAACGAGACTGGTCAGACGAGGCAAAATGTTGCCAGTCATCAACAGTCCAAAGCCGGCGTTAATTGGCTCAGGCAGGGCGCAAAGCTTTGTGCCGAGCAGTCAGCGAGGGTACACGAGTCAGCCTTCGCCTCCGAAAGCCCAAGTCGCTGTTGGTCGGTTAAATGGTTCGCAGGCTCACACTTGTTGATGGCGCAAAGTTGAAATCCACAGAAATTTGCCTAAGGGTTGCAGTTACGATTTTCAGTCGTATCGTTCTTGCAGGATCTTTTTCCGGCAGCACCGATGTCTACATCTACATCTACATGGGATACTCTGCAAATCACATTTAAGTGCCTGGCAGAGGGTTCATCGAACCACCATTATACTATATATCTCCCATTCCATTCTCGAATAGCGCGCGGGAAGAAAGAACACCTGAATCTCTCCGTCAGAGCTCTGATTTCTCGTATTTTATTCTGATAATCATTTCTACCTATGTAAGTGGGAGTCAACAATATATTTTCGCATTCGGAGGAGAATGTTAGCGATTGGAGTTTCGTAAGTAGCCCACGCCGCAGCGATAAGCGCCGTTGTTGTAATGATTCCCATCCCAGATCCTATATCATTTCCGTGACGCTGTCTCCCCTATATCGTGACAATACGAAACGGACAAGCGTAGTGTATGCAGTTTCTTTTCTAGTTCTGTTGCATCTTTTAAGGGTTCTGCCAATAAAACGCAGTCTCTGGTTCGCCTTTCCAACAACATTATCTACGTGTTCTTTCCAGTTTAAGTCTGAAGTAATAGTAATTCCTAGGTATTTTGAGGAGTTTACGGCCTTCACGTTTGATTAATTTATCTTGTAAACAAAGTTTAACGTCTTTTTTTTTTTTTTTTTTTTTTTTCTTACTCATGTGGACGACTTCACACTTCGCATTATTTAGAGTCAATTGCCAATTTTTACACCATACTGATATCTTATTCAGATCGTTTTGCAGTTGGTTTAGATCTCCAGATTATTTTACTAGATGGTAAATGACGGCGTCATCTGCAAACAACCTAAGAGAGCTACTCTGATTTTTCCCTAAATCGTTTATGTAAATAAACAGCAGAATACCAATAATACTACCGTGTGGAACGCCCGATATCACCTCTGTTTTAATCGATGCCTTACCATCGATTACTACCAACTGTGTCCTCTCTGACAGGAAATCCCCTATCCAATCGCAAATTCGGGGCGATATACCATAACCACGCAATTTGATTAAAAGCCGTCTGTAAGGTACGGTGTCAAAAGCCTCCCGGAAATCAAGAAATACGGAATCGATTTACGAACCTTTATCGATAGCACCCATCCTTCGGGTGAATAAAGAGCTAGTTGTGTTTCGCATGACGATATTTTCTGAACTCGTGTTGACCTCGGGTCAATAGATCGTTCTTTTCGAGATAATGCATAATATTTAAATACAGGATATGTTCCAAAACCCTGCTGCAAATTGACGTCAATGAAATAGGCCTGTAGATTTGATATTTTAAAGGGTTCCCGATATTCGCGATGCACTCGTGAAATAGTCGTACGGGAAAATCCCCGCCGGCCGAGGGGACTGAGGCGCTCCAGTCACGGTCTGCACGGCCACTACGGTCGGGGGTTCGAATCCCCCTTCGGACATAGATATTTGTGCCGTCCTAGTTCGTAAGTAGTTCATAAGTAGTTTGTAAGTTTAGGGACTGATGAATCCGTAGTTAAATCCCATAGACTATACAAACATTTGAACATTTTTGAAAATCCCCAGCCGGCCGCGGTGGCCGCGGGGACTGAGGCGCTCCAGTCACGGTCTGCGCGGCCACTACGGTCGGGGGTTCGAATCCCCCCTCGGGCATGGATGTTTGTGTCGTCCTTAGTATAACGTAGTAGATAAGTAGTTTGTATGTTTAGGGACTGATGACCCCGTAGTTAAGTCCCATAAGCTTAACAAACACTTGAACACTTGAACTTGAAAATCCCCACCATACCGCTACCTCGGAGATGCTTTGTCTCGTCTCCCGTGCGCCTGTTACAACACCACGTTCAAACTTACTGACATCGTGTTTATTTATTTATTTATTTATTTATCGTATGGCATTTGACAGCAGAATATATACAAATTAAATTAAACAAATAACAAGTATATATCAGTAAAATATTGTACAAGAGCTCATTTTCGGTTCATGTGAGTGATCAATGATATGACAGAACACTTGTAATTACGACATGTGTCATGTGAGACAAGCTTTTGGCTACACATCAATGTCCAGATCTTGAATCCACTTCATAGCCTGAGGTGTGGCTTCTATAAAGTCCTCAGCAGAGCCTGGACACACTCTTATGATGTGGTCCAGCGTCTGTTCAGGTGCTCCACAATCACAACTTGGGCTGTCCGTGAGTCCTCACTTATAAAGCATGGCATTACATGTGGTATGCCCACTTCTGATGCGATTGAGCTTAGTCCAGTCTTTTCTTGCGAAGTTGGACCGTTTTAGTTGTTTTGATGGATCACTTATGAGGTGATGATTACAGACTGATAACATCGTGGTAACCTGCCATTTTAGCAACAATAACCGATTTAACGCCTGCGTCAGATACGTGTTGTCTTACATAGGCGTTGCTGACGCAGCGCCATCCGCTGAGTGTATACATATCTCTGTTAGCGTACGCATACCTATATCAGTTTCTTTCGTTCTTCAGTGTATAATATACGGATATTCTACTACATAAAATCCTATATTCGCTGTCCCGTCCTTTTGCTGCAGCTGGATTGACTGACGACTGTGCGTTTATGTTGAAGTTTACGGCACTCAAATATTTCTATTTTTTTCTCGTAGAACACTCGAAAATGATATCACTTAGCGATTTCCAACAAACTTCGCAAAATATTTTAATCCCTTACGTAAATAATTCTCGCCTACTAATCCCATTAAATAATTGAAGGAAAATAGTTTGTCGCTTTCTAGACCATACATTTTAGCTGTTCAAGCGGTCGATCTTTAGCATCTGCCTTGATGTTCAAATTTATAACTTCATAGCTACTAACTTCATACGCCACACACTTAGTAGACCACGAGCATTGATTGCATACTTCCTGACCGAGCGAGGTGGCGCAGTGGTAAGACAATGGACTCGCATTCGGGAGGACAGTGGTTCAAATCCGCCTCCGGCCATCCAGATTTAGGTTTTTCGTGATTTCCCTCAATCACTCCAGGCAAATGTTGGGATGGTTCCTTTCAAAGGGCACGGCCGATTTCCTCCCACATCCTTCCCCGTAAATCCGAGCGTAATCTCCGTCCATAATAACCACGCTGTCGACGGGGCGTTAAGCCCTAAGCTCCCTTCCCTTCCTTGTCTAAGCGAGCCAGCCATCGATGTTCATGTTCCGTTTCTTGTAAGATAATAACACGGGGGCTGCCAAATGTTACTAGAACAAGAAATACAAATTTGTTTCGATTCCATTGACATTCCAACCCTATTTCATCGTATACTGACAGAGCAAGAAGTAATCAATCGATTATTTTTACGTTCAAACTGATGGAAATTCGTTTGCGAAATTAAAACATGATGTCAAACGCAAAATCATACGCTAAACATATGAATGTGCAGACCGCTGCAGTTCCATCATTGATCTCTATACTAACTGGATGTTGAACTTCAGCCATAGATGTTCATATTTTGTTTCTTGCCATATTCTTGCCAAATTCAGTGATGGCTGCTACGAAGTATTACAAGAAAACGAGAAGAAAATACGTTTCCATCACGCTTCTGTATAGTCTATTACACTGCATAAATTTCAAATCAAGAGGTAAGCAAGCAATTCTTCGGCACGTAATAACTGTTGGAATGTCGTATGCCAAATTTAAACATGGCGAACAATGCGAAAACTTGTTGAAAACATCTGAAGGCAGGCACGCTGTAGTTCTATGCCTTATCTTTGGTCTATGTTCTATGCTCAGGCACCAGAGTTTTAGATCCAATTTGTATAGAGATCACTGATTTCTATACTCAGAGATCAGAAATATACATCTAGGTTGCTGAGAGATAACTGCCCACGAGCAAGCTACAAATGACAAACTTCTCAAGAATGAAAGAAGTTAAAGATGCTATGACACTAAAAGGCAAAAAACTACGGAAACCTCTGAAGTAAAGTACGGTCAAGTGAATTTTCGTGACAACTCGACAAACTTATCAACGATCGGAAGCTAACAAAGATTATAACTTTTTCGGGAAGATGTTGTGACTATTCGACAGACAAAATAGTGGCGTCAGATATTTGCGTCAACTTGACGTACTTGTCAATAACGAATTCAATATCTATGTATAACGAAATTAAAATGTTATTATGATTATGACAAAACGTTTTTACGGATTCTATCTTTCCTGCAGTCGTTTATTTAGTCTAGTTTAATAAAAATTCTGCTAAAATAATTTCTTTCTTCTTAATAATAAAATAATTCGTAGACAAAACTGGGTCAATCGGCTTCAAAAATTACCAATTTAACTCACTTTCATGGATAACTCAAGATTGACTAAAACTGGAATTATGATATAATTGTTTCTACAGGAAAGCACCAAAAGTTTCAGACAGTTCCCCTGCATCTGCTATGGTTTGAGATTTCCCTGTACCAACCCAATTTAAAAATATATAAAAAAAATAATGTGTGTAGATAACTTGTTTTCTGGGCAAAGTAACAAGATGAAATATCAACAGGAGATTTTAAGTTACGGATCCAACAATACAACTGTTAAAATCGCATTCAGTTACATGCAGTAGTTTCTTGTGATGCGCTTACAAACATATGGACGGATAGACACATAGACAGCCGGCCGCTGTGGCCGAGGGGACTGAGGCGCTCCAGTCACGGTCTGTACGGCCACTACGGTCGGGGGTTCGAATCCCCCCTCGGGCATGGATATTTGTGCCGTCCTAGTTCGTAAGTATTCATAAGTAGTTTGTAAGTTTAGGTACTGATGACCCCGTTGTTAAGTCCCATAAGCTTAACAAACATTTGAACATTTTGACACATAGACAACAAAAATACTTTGTTGTCTTCCATTGCTGTTATAAAGCCCCCTCATATCATGCTTTTTTATTTTCCATATATCATTACGATTTTATTATATGTATAGATTTGCAACGGTAACATCTTTTTCGTAACTGTGCATGAAAAAATTTGTTACTATGTCGCATACCCAAGGCTTCGTAATAAGTGGCTTGCTTCTTTATCTAATGGAAACCAAAGTACGCGTAATACTGGTGCGAATGAACAGACTCAAATGCAAGTTCTACACATGTGTCGGGCACTACAAGAGATTGCGAGAGGCCGGCGTAATGTCAGAGGCAACTTTCAAATGACTGCATTGACGGTGACAAGGTTGTCCCGCCCTTCACAGAGGGCTCACATGAGGACGTATTACAGCTGTTGGCGGTCGCAAAGAGGTTTTGAGAAACACTAACAATAGGCCGCTTATGATTACGTTCTAAAGAAGTTGAGAACTAGGAAGCAACAGCTATTCTTACACTAGCGTGAAGGACAACCTGGCTTGGAGACCAGGGATCAACAATTAATACGCTCGCATTGAATCACTGGCAGTTGCTGGATTTTAAAGAAGAAAAAAAAGGGGGGGGGGGGGTCTACTGTTTTCGCAGCAGACAACATTTTTCGGATAGGCAGTGTGTTTCGGAAATTAAACTATACGATGCATAGTCACAATCTCCACGATGTATATATGCAGACTGAAGCATCGTAACGAAAACTTGTGCCAAGGTCGTGATTCGAATCCGGATTTCCTGCACACTAGGGCGTTGGTTAACCACTAAGCCACTCTGAAACATTTGTTTTGCACTACTGTACGGAATTAACCTGTTATGCCTCCATCCTCTGTCCAAATTTACATCTCTGCTTCAGGTTACATGATGTTCTTCTTAAACCCGAACAACAAATCAAATGTAAATCTATCGGACCAAACTGCGTAGTCATCAGTCCGTAGTTTACATAATACTTAAACTAACTTAACGACAACACACACACACACCGTGCCCCAGGGAGGACTCGAACCTCCGACGGGGAGCAACCGCGCGCTCTGCAGCGAGGCGCCTTAGACTGCTCGGCCCGAACAACAGCAAAGGCTTTCCAAATTTATTAGAATTGCGCCCCCGAAACGGGGATCCTGACTCATAGTCCAGAGATATGTCTGAATCATGTATTTTTTAATGTGTGAGGGGAAGATACCAGAGGCCCAAGCACTAATAGAAAGTACTGAATCTCAAATTATTACAGATAGCGAAAGGAGGCTAAAGGCTGAGTAAGTTCAGCAGAAATGGTGTTCAGAAAGGAAGAATTGAATAAAATAGGTGGCTGCGTATTTATTGCTTTCACAGACGGTTTATGCTGTAGCGAAATTGAAGTAGATTGTTTCTGTGAGTTGGTATGGGCAGAGATTATACCTGAGTACCAGAATAAATTAATAATGGATTCTTTTTACAGACCCCGCATTCAGATTATATTATAGAAAATTTCAAAGAAAGCTTTAATCAAGTTCTCATACGTTTCCAAAACATACAGTTTTAATTGGTGGCGACGTTAACGCTATACGTGGCAAAAATACATGTATAAAACCGGAGGCAAGCATAAAACATCATCCGAAATCGTACTGAACGCATTCTCTGAACATCATCTCGAGCAATTAATTCATGAACCCACTAGAATAATAAATGTTTGAGAAAACATACTTGATCTCTTAGCAACAAATAATCCGGAGCTCATAAAGAGCATCAAAATAGACACATGGATTACTGAACACAGAGCTGTCGTAGAGAGATTGAGTATCGGAATTCCCAAATATACCAGACATAAACGAAAAGTATATTTGTTCAAAAAAAGCAGATAAAACCTCGATCAACGCTTTCCTGGGTGAGAATCTCCAGTCTTTCGAAACTACCAATGTGAATGTAGACCATATGTGGCTTACGTTAAAAAAATAATATCGACAACCGTTGACAGATAATATACCAAACAAAGTAACAAAAGCCCCCCCCCCCTCTTTTGTTAATTTGTTTGGTATATTATCTGTCAATGGTAGTCGATATTATGCCATGGTACACAAAACAGGTTAAAACACCCTTTCAAAACCAAAGAAAGAAGCATGCCCAATTTAAACGGACACAAAATCTCCATGACTGGCAGTTATTTACAAAAACTGGAAATTTAGTTCGTTCTTCAATGCGAGAAGCTTGTAATAGTTTTCACAACGAAACTCTGTCACGTAACTTGGTAGAAAATCTGAAGAAATTCTGATCGTATGTAAAGCATACTAGCGGCAAAACACAATCAATACCTTCACTACGGGATAGCAATGGTGATGCTACCGACGACAGTTCTGCTAAAGCAGAATCGTTTAACACAGTTTCCGATATTTCTTCACTAAGGAAGACGATGCAAATACTTCAGAATTCGTATCAAGAACAGATGCCAGCATGCGTAATTTAGAAGTAGATACCCCTGGAGTATTAAAGCAACTTAAAGCATTTAACGAAAGTAAGTCTCCCATCCGATTGCATACCAATTACGTTCCTTTCAGAGTACGCTGATGCAATAGCCCATACCTAGTTATCATATACAACCGCTCGCTCAGTGAAAGATCCGTACCCAAAAACTGTAAAGTTGCACAGATCACTCCAATATTCAAGAAATCTACAAGCTGTAACTAAATACCTATGAGTAACAATTACGAACAAATTAAATTGGAAAGAACACATAGTAAATATTGTAGGGAGGCGAACCAAAGGCTACGTTTCATTACACTTAGAAGATGCAACAGTCCCACTGAAGAAACTGCCTACACAACACCTGAAATAAATTAGGCAGGTACTGTTTTATTTATTACCTCTTATGTCAATTAATAGTTAAAGTTATGCCATTTAATAATGTGTAAGTCATTGTCCAATGCGTGGATTACTTTTTGAATATGACTCCTGTCAAATGTTGCCCCCTCTGCACCACTCATTCATCTAAGCGACGTTGGCAGCTTTTCATAAATAGGTGTCACGTATTCCCTGGGACATTGCCGACGGCACTTCTAAGCGAGCCTTCAACTCAGGAATGGTGGCACAACGTGTTCGGAACAGTTCTTGCTTCAGGTAGAGCGAAAGGAAAAGTCTGCAAATGAAAGTTCAGGTGAGCGATGCGACCAGGAAATATCACCAAACGGGAAAATACTCTAACGGGAAATGTCTGTAGCAAGAAATCCGTGCAAATGCTGCCAATATGCGAGGTCGCTCCGTCTTGTTGAAACCATAATTGTTCCATATCCACATCGACCATACCTAATTGTGAAACAACAAAGTCATGCAGCATCTTTAGGTAGCGTTCACTGGTGACAGTTACAGCCACACCGCTGTCATCCTCAAAGAAGTAAGGGCCAATAATCCCAAAGAAAGAAACTCCACACCATACTGTGACACAGAACTGTGCAAGGGCTTGATGCGCACTTCATGCAGGTTTGCATCACTCCAATAACGCATATTCTTTCACTGAACCACATAACTCGAAATGAGCTTCAACTGACATCAGGATGGTGTGCAATATTTGTGGATTTTGGCGAAGGAAATCACACTTGGTTAAGCAGAATGTTTCGCGTGAAACCCAATCGCGAGGCCTAATTTCCTGAACTATCTGCATCTTATATGGGTGAAAAACTGAGATCTTCGTGCAATATTCTCCTGAATGAGCGGTCGGACATACGGACAGTTTGCGCATGACGAAGAGCAGATCTTTTTGGGCTACGCAATACGCACGATCATTTTGCACGGCTTCTGGTGTTCGTATAGTTCTTTCACGTCTTCCCGGTTTGCCATTGCAATGCACGCACCCATCTCTTAATGGTCTGGATCTTTTCAATGACGTCCCAAGTTGAAATGTTGCCGAAATAGACGCTGGGTAGCAATAACAGAATCGTTATTCTTGAAATAACTTTCAACAGCAAAGGCACGATGCTGTGTACTCCACTGCTTGATATCACTGTCACACTTGAAATGGTATCTCATTAATACACGAAAGCGGCGCGAGATGGCGCGCATTTCTGCTGCACGTCATTATATACGCAAGTCAAATTATGCAATGAACGCTGCCGCAACCTGTATCACAACCTAATGTAAATGTAAAAGTTTACATCCAGCACTTGGAACAACAGTAGCGCCCCTAGCGGAAAAAGAGTCAACCGTAACCGAATTATTGAGTCACGGAAGCGAACTGGCGCTTCAAGGGACATCACTTCAGTTGCAGAAGGATGGCATCATACAAACCGTTGGCTGTCTAGTGTCAGACATAAACTTTTACGTATATGTTAATAAATATCTTGATTCGATCGCTACCAAACTTCACCGGATCACCCGCTGGGCTAATCTAAAAAATCTAAAAAAATTCATCAAAATTGCCCCAGTCGCCTTGGAATCCATCGGGAATATATATATATATATATATATATATATATATATATATATATATATATATATATATATATATATATGATGTCCCACTTTCGCCCCAAATATCTCTGAAACAACAATAGGTATTTAAAAACGACTTTCACGGAGCCGCGGTGGAGTAGCCGAGCGGTCTAAAGCGTCTCGCTGCGTAGCGCGCGGTTGCTCGCCGTGGAGGTTCCAGTCCTCCCTGGGGCATGGGTGTGTGTGTTGTCCTTAGGTTAGTTTACCTTAGTTTAAGCAGTTTGCAAGTTACGGACTGATGACCACGCAGTTTGGTCCGATATAATTACAAACATTTGAACATTTTTGACTTTTACGGCATGAATGTGCAACAGGGGCTTATGAAAGTCTAAAAAGTAAAAAGATATTATTTTCAGTATCATGAAAAGTCTCAAAAAGAATGGCGCAGACGGAATTGTAATACGTCAGTTACATCCTGAGAAATGACGCTTGAAATAAACGAAACGCGCAGCCAGCGCACTTCACAAGATCCAGAGTGCATAAAATATGAGATGTTCATTAAAAAAACGTAATTTTGTGTTGAAAATAATATTTGTTTACATGTTAGACTGTCTCCAAGTCTTCCATAAGCCCCTGCCGTAAGACCATGCCCGTGAAAATCATTTCTATTATACAACATGAAATGTGACAGTTATAGAGGTTGTAGAGGGGACTTCCTAGATCAGGTTTTACCTAGTAACCTATGTCCGGAAATGTAATCCAACGAAGTTAGAGCAATTATTCACCTGTGATACAGTGAATCTAGTGCCTTCTGCTGCAAGATTTTTCGCTTTCTATATTTTGGGAGGAGGCAGTATGAACCATTACAGCACGAAACGTCTAGTAAACGTGGTTTCTAAAATGCGTACGTTAAGACCAATGAGCACATAACTTGTAGAAAAGATGTGTTCTACAGTATCGAAGAACTCCTCATAGTTCTTAAGTTGTGCATTTTAGAGCCTATGTTTACTGGGTATTTTGTCGTGTTTATTTCCTTAGTACCATGTCCCACAACATGCAAAACAAAGAGCTTGCAAAATCAAAAATGTTCAAATGTTTGTAAAGCTTATTGGACTTAACTACGGGGTCATCAGTCCCTAAACTTACAAACTACTTATCAACTACTTGCGAACTAGGACGGCACAAATATCCATGCCCGAGGGGGGATTCGAACCCCCGAACCCCGACCTTGCTTACGTGGCATGACGACTGCGCTGAGGCCTGTCTAGCACTACGAGGGGGCAGCGCGCGCAAAGCGACTCTCCAAGGCGCGCGGGAGAGCACAACGGCCATACAGTATGTACACAAGGCGCCAGCTTGCCGCGGCCCGCGCTAGGTGACTAGTAAACAGTGGAACGCCAAAACGGCCGCCCCTCTTGCCCATTCCAGCCAATGGCACACGGTATTGGTGATGGGTTGTAGTATAATTCTGAAATAAAGATTTAAAAAAGTAAAAACACCAATCATAGACGTCTATTTCCGCCAGCGGAAGAATGCAAACACCAACGACAAGGAAAGTAAACCATAGAAACACCAATCTAGAACGCCCATTTCCACCAATAGCGTCAATTAATGCAAAAACCAATTAAGAATACCCAGCATCGCCCTTCCTCTTCCTCGACAGATATTTCACCTTATTATATAAGACGCAAGCTCAGCAGACGAATACCCTGAAGAAGGCGACTAGCAATAGTGGCCGAAACGTCGGTTGGTTTTACACGATGACGATGCTGTCTAATACCCTGGTGACTTTATTGCCTTCTTCAGAAATTAGAACACTCACGCAATCACACAGGCACACAACCATCACCTCCGGCTGCCGCACTTCGAATCACGCTCTGCAGTGAATCGGGGACGGAAGGGGAGGTGAGGAGAGGGGAGAGGGGATAGGAAGGTTACGTCACGCTGGTGGGGATGGGTTAGATGGGAATAACGAGATGCAGCTTAGGAACGGAGTGGGGAGGCGGGTGAGGAGAGAAAATAAAATAAAATAAATATATATATGCAAAATGCGTGCATACTGCAAGTACAGAAGACCGCACACACACACACACACACACACACACACACACACACACACACACGATTGCACATTCACACACCACTCAAAATGGGCGAGGTTTGGGATAGAGAGGTAGGTACTGTAAGGTATGGAGAAAAAAATATAGGGAAATTATCGTAGGTTGAGGCCTGGTTGATTTCGTAATCGGAGAATGTACTTTAGTGATAACTCCCATCTGTGCAGTTCAGAAAAGCTGGTGGTGGATGGGAGGATACAGATGGCCCGGGTTGTGAAGCAGCCATTGAAATGAAGCATGTGCTCCGCTACATGCTGTGCCACAGGGTGGTCCACCTTGTTTTTGGCCACAGTTTGGCGGTGGCCATTCATCCTAATGAAATTCAAATGTTTGTAAATCTATCGGACCAAACTGCGTGGTCATCAGTCCGTAGCTTACAAACTACTTAAACCTAGGTAAACTATCCTAAGGACAAACACACACACCCATGCCCTAGGGAGGACTCGAACCTCCACTGCGAGCAACCGCGCGCTCCGCAGCGAGACGCTTTAGACCGCTCGGCTACTTAACCGCGGCTCATCCTAATGGATAGCTGGTGGTCATGCCAATATAGAAAGCTGTACAGTGTTTCCAGCACAGTTGGTAAATTACGTGGCTGCTTTCACAGGTGGCCCGGCCTCTGATAGAGTAGGATAAGCCTGTGAGAGGACTGGAATAGGAAGTGCTGGGTGGGTGGATTGGACTGGTCATGCAGCGGGGTCATCCACAAGGATATGATCCCTGTGGCAGTGAGCTGGGTTTCTGAGTGGCATAAGGATGAACTAGGATGTTTTGGAGGCTGGGAGGGTGACGGAACACCACTTTAGGAGGGGTGGGAAGGATGTTGGGCAGGCTTTCTCTCAGTTCTGGGCACAAGGATAGAAAATCAAAGCCTTGGCAATGGATGGAATTTAGTTGTTCGAGAACGGGGTAGTACTGGGTGACAAGGGGATGGTTACTGGTTTTAGGAGGAGGATTTGGGGTGTGTGAGGATACGGCACGTGACATCTGTTTGCGGTGAGTTGTAAACTGTCCTTACTATATTTGTAAAAACTAATTATTTTGAGGATGTCATCAATACGGTTCTGTGTAACGAACAGCTAACGTAATGTAATGGAAGCAACGTTTGTACTTCCGGGCGCACAGCCTGCTAGCGTAGTGAGGCCGACCAGAAGGCCGGGCACAGGTGCGGGGTTTCCAGAGGGCAGCAGAGGCCGCGATGGAATCTGCGGAGCAGAGAAAGGAGCGGCGTGGCGCGGCGGCTGCGAGTGGTCACGCTTGGCCCTGGCCGCGCCGTAATTAACGCCTGCGCGGCGCTCCGTTTTAATTACCGCTGCGTGGCGTGGCGTGGCCGCAGACCGCAGGCACGTGCTGCCCGGGAAGAGCCAGCGAGGCCGCCGATACTGCCGAGAATAATGCATGTGTCACCAGTCAAACTCGTAATCACAGCAAGAACCTGGATGGACTCCAACACTCTTCTTTCTGCGTGATATATAGATTCCTTCGCTGTGGCGGAGTGGCCGAGCGCATTGTTCTGATGCGCTAGGCCGTTTCCGGACGGGGGTTCGAATCCTACCTCGGGCATGGATGTTTGTGCTGTCTTTAGTTTAAGTTACTTTATGAGTAGTTTGTTAGTCCCATAAGCTTGACAAAACATTTGAACCTTTTTTTTTTTCTTTTTTTTTTTTTTTTTTGTATAAGTAGCAAGAATGATTGCAGGTACTAATACATGGGAACAATGGCAGGAAGGTATCCATAATGAGGAGATAAAAGAAAAACTGGGAATGAACACCATAGATGAAGCAGTTAGAGCAAACAGACTGAGATGGTGGGGTCATGTTACACGCATGGGGGAAGCAAAGTTACCTAAGAGACTCATGAGCTCGTCAGTGAAGGGCAAGAGGAGTAGAGGTAGACCAAGAAGAAAGTACTTAGATTGGGTGCAGAATGATTTTGAAGTAAAAGGCACAACTTCAGATGAGGCATCAATGTTAGCATTGAATAGGGGATCATGGAGGAATTTTATTAGAGGTACTATGCTAGAGACTGAACTCTGAAAGGCATAATAAGTCTCTAATGATGATGATTTTATAATGGTTTTCAGCCAAGATTGCTATTTATTTAGATTGATGACCGGGTACGAATGTATCTGGGCATCATCTTCTCAGCTAGAAAAGTACACAAACAAATGGACTGCTTCACCCATTACTGCCCATTGTCCCTTTTTTCGGACGCAAATATTTTATTTAATACTATATGACCAATGAAACTTTTAGCTCTGTTTGTGGTACCTGATGGATGAATTGTATAATACCTGGAAATGCGAAATAAGTCATTTTTCTTTATCATACAATGTAAACTTTCACTGCCGGCGTTGTCTTCAGGTAAAACACCTGGAAAACGGCCGCTCAGTCCAGAACTTTTACTTGAAGAATTTTTCTTTAGTTAGTTAGGTTTAAGAACTTAATTTGCCTGTTTTCTGTACTTTCTCTTAGCTACACCATTTGTCTGCTGGTAGCTGCTGTACAACAATGAATTGTTATTTAGTGTTATATTCTTCAAAATGAAATGCCAAGATCGCGAATTAACACTTTATTGGATGACGACCGGTTTCGGTAAACTATGTCACCATGATCTGCTCAAATATATTTTACAAGCTAGTCATCTCGTTTCTTTCCTTTTTTTTTTTATGGATATAATATAACAAATGCAACGTAGCACTTAGTCACCGGTATCTTGTAAGCTGCCATGTTTTAACTTATGTATTTTACATGATGACTAAGTGCTATGTTGCACTTATTATTTTATATCCATTTTTAATAAGATTACCAGCTTATAAAACATATTTGACCAGATGATGCTGACATAGTTTACCGAAACCGGTCGTCATACAATAAACCAATAAACTATTAATTCTCGATCTTGGCATTTTTTTTTCGAACAATATAAAACTATCAGATCGCCTCCTAAATCGACAATATCAGGTAATGTTATTTAGTTCTTTTCAGATAATGGGACAATACCATGTTACATTATCAATATTTTGTTGAAGTGCCTTATAGACTATGACGGTCTTATATACAAAAATTAGTGTATGCATTCTTTACATCTGATATGTTTATATTGTGTGAGATAGTCCCTCATCTACATTTTACAATTCCAAGAGTATGAAAACACATCACATGGACTTACATATTAATAAATTCTAGCGGAATTGCATAAGGAGGAAGTAAGTAAATATGAGTTAATCACTTAAAACTAGAGTTTATTGCTATCAATCCAGATAAAATATCTGATGGAGATATTGACGGAAAAGTCTCAAAACTATGACTGCCTACAATTTTTTTTCTACTGTACTGAAATTTATTCAAACGTTTTCTTCCGTTTCTCACCTAAGGTATAACGTTAATGTAAAACAATGCTGCAAAAAAGTAACTAAAATTTTGTTGCAGGTAGTGGGTTAAACCATGACATAACGTCATTACCAGTGCATCACAACTTTAAATATAGGTACAGTTCTCCCTCATTGTTGTTGTTATGGTCTTCAGTCCGGAGACTGGTTTGATGCAGCTCTCCACCCTACTCTATCCTGAGCAAGTCTTTTCATCTCCTTATCATACAAGAAATTACGGAACAGTACCTCTCATAAAGACAGCATTAGATTTATCTTCTGATGATAACAAAAAAGTAAACATGCTTAGCACTAATTAACATAATAGTAGTAATCTCCATACGTGTGTTGAAAAAAAAAAACACATTTTCCTCGTAATAGTTCACGTCAGCTGTTCACGACGGACTAGATATGAAGTGCAATCGGGTATGTAACAGTTTATCGACAAGAATGTCAAAGATGTGCACAAGTTAAGTAGAAGACATGATAAAGTGCCACATAATACTATGTACTTATATAGTTAAGATATTACAGCCAAAAATAATTTCTGATATTGTTTGAAAAAAATTAAAAAAAAAATCCATATAACGAGGACTTACGTACAAAATTATTTCTGCTCTTGTTTATTTTTCTACAAGTTTTTGGTTGAGTAATTCGGGATTGATTACACTATCCACCGAGAAAGTCTTCTAGAGGACTTACTCATGTATATCACGTTAAATGGAGATATACAACTGTACCTCATATTTCACTTTACACAAAATATAAAAACGCATTAATTCGAAATTATATACATTATTGATATCGGTGGTCTTATTCATCACGCATTAAGTTATTAATTTGAAACTATATATTTTTTGGTAATGGGCATATAACATGATATATTATCAACTTGTTAAGTGAAGATACATTGAGTCAGCCCAAGGCTCACTAATGTAACACCAAATGGCTGGTATGTAATTTGGGTCCAATCACAATATCCATACCAAAGGTATTATAAGGAGACCACATTGCTATCGGATTTTATAATGTTTTGACATTTATGGTACGTGAAGTTCAGATCTTAGCCAGAGCCATTCGATGCAACTCTAAAAAAAATTCTAGAAAAAAAAGATCGACTTCGAACTTCTTCAAGTAAGTGCCAATTATGAAATGAACTGCGGTACCTGTCGGTGTAGCTCTGGTGAGCCGGGCGCCTTGGCTCAGCGTGCCCGATCAGGGGGCCAAACGATCTCTGTAATAAAAATGCTGAGACAAATATACAACGAATTACCAAGAACAAAGTGAAATAACGGACGCGAATCACAGATCTAACACTAGGAAAAGAAAAAGGTGATAGTGTTCTGGTCTTACAACATTAAGGTCGGTAGATCGAATCCTGTCGTAAGAGAATTTTATTTTTTCCGTTGTGTTCGAAAACGTACACAATTTTAATATCTAATGGTAATTTTTATGAAAAGTGGACGTATTTTTGTGTATATGTGATTTTCTATATTTTATACAAGGGTGCTCATAATGATTGTTTCAATCAAAAATACAACTCCGGCTACTAATGACTTTCCAAGCAGCTAACCTAATCAACCATCGTTTTACGTGACGATAAGGTTTTCAGCACGTCTATATAAACATAAACAAAAACTGACACAGCACGTGGAATTAGAGATCCCAAAATGTTTTATATAACTGAAATCGAAAACAAAACAATATATATATATATATATATATATATATATATATATATATATATATATATATATATATATATATATATATATATCCTCTAGGGAGATTCGAACCATCCATGCTATGATTGTGAGGCCAAGACGCTACCAGCTGAGCTACACCGACAGATGCTGCAACTGATTTAATAAATGGTATTTACGTGTACTTTGCAAAACTTCAACGTCAATTTTCTCGGTAATTTTTGAGAGTTGCATCGAATGGCTTTGGCTGATTGTTTTTTAAGTTCTGGATTTCACAAAAATATATAGAAATTTTGAAATCCGATACGCATGTGGTCTCCTTGTAATTGATTCTTTTAACTGCATACGTACAGCATCTACACTGGTATACAGGTGTAACATTACCTGCTTGAAATAGGTACTCTGGGATGACATCAATTTTATATAAAATGGCCTAAAACCATTAGTGCCTGAGTCCCATCATTATCAAACTATATATATAATATATGTGTGTGAAGGTAATACCATTTTGAAAATGTTCATAAAACTAAAAAAATAAGGCTACTTGTTCATACAATATTGTTCCAGGTGTAAGTCAGGTTTCTTTTAATGAGAAATGGATATGTAGATTGAAACTTCCCAGTGGATTAAAACGGATACGGTCAGAATTAAATTGATACAGGTCACAGATGTTCGCGGACCGCCGCGGCTTCCTGACACCGAGTTGACTGCCAATTGTTTTCTTTCAGATTACCTGGAAAACTTGCCGCTAGTCTTCCCCGTTTTGAGCTTATGCCAACTTTCGATGACAAATCAGAAATCATCCTTCACAGCTATGAATTTGTCACGAGCCCTCACACAGCCTATATTTCCCAATTTTCTTCGACATACTTGTAATTCAAATACTATCATGAGGAAATACCCCAGAGATGTGAAATAAACCATTTTAATTATATTTGGAAAAGAAATTAAGCTCTAGGTTTGAATATCCGGATCAAGGCTTGTACCTTCCACAAAGTGGCAACTGTTTTCTTGCACCCTTTGGGAAGAAACATCTGGAAGTTCAACCAGGAGAAAGCATTTTGCCCAGTGAAATTGCCGATATTCTGCTTAAGAATCAAGCTGCAAGTTCTGAATGTTAAATAAGGTCGCTGTTGCTCTGAAGCTCACTATATCGAGTTCGCAGCAGTATGAAGTTGCGTGTGTTCTGGAGTAGAGTTTTGATTTTAAAAGCAGACATTCGGGAGTTGAACGTCGGCTATTCTTCGTGGCCGCGGCGGATTAGCCGCGCGTACTGGAGCGCCGTGTTGCGGTGCGCGCGGCCGTCCGCCGTCGGGGGTTCAATCCCCCCCCCCCCCCCCCGCACCGCCCCTCGGGCATGGGTGTTTGTGTTGTCCTTAGTTTAGTTTACCTTAGGTTAAGTAGTTTGTAAGCTAGGGACTAATAACCAAACTGTTGAGTCCCATAGATTTACAAACATTTGAACATTTTTTTATCCTTCGTGGAGTACTTCATCCAGTACGGCAAGCCTACGACCATTCGAAAGTGTGTTCTCGCTGACGGACGCGCGATTCTGGTTAGGTATTTTCCCTAATTGCCGGTGAGTTCTGCAGTACATTTGATCTATAGTAGCTACTTCCATTGGTTAATATTTGTTTAAACACTCCTTTAGATATAAACACAGTGAAAACTATCAGAGAAAACACACAAAATAAAACACGGCTAATGGGTAACTGTTCCTGTTTGGAGTGTGCTGGTACTCCATGGTCAGAGCTGTTAGATAAAGAAGCCAGTAGTTAACAGGAAAGTGATCTTTGAAAAAAAGTTATATAATTGGCGAGGTATGATTGAAGAAAGTAAATTGCATTATTTTATGGAGATTTTTGTGTGGCCTAAACCAACTGACTTTGGTCAACTCCTGATTTTCTGTCGTGGATATTACAGGAGAAGTTGCTTGGAGCCATGTAGCGGATTTTCCCGTCCATTGGCCGCAACTCGGACTCTTTCTGGAACTAGTTGGACAGCTATACGGCTTTGCCTTTAGAGTATGGACAAGTTTAATCTTGGCTCATACGTTATACCGGCTGGCCACCTAGTTATGTAATGACTGAAATCTTTGGAGTTCTTCAATGTATACAACCTACTTTCATGACTCCTTAGAGCAGTTGTACCGCTCTGTCTTGACAATGTTAAATTGACTATATAAATGTCCCGTTTTTTCAATATTATTGCATATATATAATTACAATATTTACCAAATGTTATCACCTGTTTTGTGAATGTATTGATGTACACTCACTAAAAATAACAATTACAAAAATAAAAAAGATTTCTTTTCTAAACATATAATTTTTATGTAAGTTTTCACGATTTTAATTTCTTGCATTTTAACTATTAGACTTAATACTACTAAAGTAGACCTACAATATCACAGTACTATTTATCTTATGTGGCAAGTAATTCATAGGTGTGGATTTAGAAGTTACTGAGAAAAAGGGGCATTTATAATGAAAACATTTTTAGAAAAACGCTAATAAAGAAATCATTGTAACACACAGACAACTGCTACATACAGAATATGTTGGAATCCTGCTGGCAGGTAGCCCTCATCTCCATCTTCCTCGCCCAGTGCTGTCATTTCCTATGATATGGCTTCCGTTTCACATTCTTACATTGTTTGCTGCAATATCTACCTTGTTGATTTGCAGTTGTTCAAAAAATGTTCAAATGTTTGTAGAGCTTAATTATGGGGTCATCAGTCCCTAAACCTACAAACTACTTATGAACTAGCTTATACTATATACGGCACAAACATCCATGGCCGATGAGGGATTCGAACCCCCGACCGCAGCGGCTGTGCAGTCCGTGACCGGCACGCCGCAGACCGCTGGACCACTGCGTCCGGCCAGTTGTTTTAAATCCATATTTTTATTGATCCCTTAAGAAATTCCGTCATACTCCGAATCCTGTAATCGTAATAGAAGTCCATAGAAATGTCTTAAATTAGTATCAAAAGGTTCAGTTGTTACACTTACTTCTGAGGTCTTGAAAGTCTTTTCACTTTCACAGCTCAAACATTATTTTTAAAATGCACACCAGACCATCGGCAACTTTTCAGAAAATTTAATTTCCGCTCCACATGTACAGTACACTGTTTCACACAAATATCAATAATGGTATTGTAGTCTGGTTCACTATTTGATGATGTAATGTATTTTTCATACTTTCCTGACAGTTTTTTCTTGCAAGTACTCTGACGAGTAGAAGGGCTATAACTGCTTACAACTACATTATCATGTCTTCTGCGCTAATTAATCTTTTCATTGCCGCTATATTTGATCCATAGTACCTACTTCCATTGGTTAGTATTTGTTTAAACACTCCTTTTGATACAATCACAGTGAAAACTATCACAGAAAACACACAAACTAAAACACGGCTAATGGGTAACTGTTTTTGGCAAACACTAACTTATTTATAGTTCAGAGAGTTTACTGGGCAGTATCGCAAATGCAGCCAAATTATGAAACTGGCACTCGTCTACAAGATCAAAGAAACCACATCCTTCTAGACCAAATAGTTCAGAAAAATGTCAATAAGTGAAATGATGCAAACCAATATTCTCATGTTTTGTGTCCCCGCTTCGTCGCCACTTTTGTGTCTCGCTTCCGCCGGTTGTCTTAGGTGTCGGTAGTCGAGTGAAGAGAGACCGACACAGGAGGTAGGATGCAAGCGTGTGCAGCTACGGATGTGACCAGCCAGGGGTACAGCAGAAACTAGAACACTAGGCTAAATTAGAGCAAGATATATATTTCGCGGAGTCTTGGTAATAACTTTTACATAGTTCTTGACTGTAGAATGCTGATACATAGTTAAACTAGAGAGAGGCCTGCTTACTGATGATTCCTAGTGCCTATCCGATAGCCAAGTCTTAACTGGTGCCTATCTGATTCCGAAGTGAACGATGCAGCAGTCGGCCACGAGCGGAGTTGCAGCAGAGGGCGCTCGTGGCTGACGTCGTAAGAACGCCGCGCCGTGCGTGCATGGCGGCGCGCGGCGTAAGTACCTGACGCGCACTTCATACTTCTGCGACACCACACCCCTGCCCCCCCCCCCCAAACCGCCACGCCGTCGTGGCGTAGGGCTGAGGGCCACGGCGACGGCACTGGGAGGAGGGCCTGGGCGGGGGCGTTACTGGTGGGCCGGGCGTCGTAGCAGTAGCTGGGATCGAGACGCCGTCCGCGCCCCGGTATCCACCTTGCGATCCCCCGGAAAACCCACCAAAACGAGGGGAAGGGCGCACGCCTCCGCCCAGAGGGAGCAGGTCATCTTCTGAGGTGCGTGGCCCAGGCGGCGGCGGCACGCTCGGTCTCTCGGTGACGCTGGCATCTGAGGCGGCGACGGAGGCGGAGAGGCAGACTGCATAGGAGGCGCGTCCACCTCCATGGGTACGATCTCGTAGTCCGGGGACGCTGGACCCGTTGGCGAGCAATGTGGAGGTGATCCCTGGCGGTGAACTGGGTCTGGAATCAAGAAACCAGAAACAGGAAAGCGCGGCCTGTGCAGGCGCAACTGGTTTGGGTGGCGCCGCAGCTCCGACCCTGGGGAAGAACGTACAACATACATATTGCTACCGAGCACGCGCTGAATGGTGCCCGGTAACCATCTTTTCTTGTTTCCAGCAAACACCCTGTACAGCACCGGCGTAGAACCCTGAAAACGCGTAGCGCCATACGAACCGACTCGGTGCGTGGGAGGCTGCAGCAGGTGAAGGAGAGTGCGGTGACGGCGGCCGTGTAGCAGCTCGGCAGGAGACGGGCCGTCACGTGGCATGTACCGATACGTAGACAGTAAAATTTGAAGAGCTTGCTGCCTGGAGTGCTGACCTTTCATCTTTTCCATGTGAGACTTGAATGTTCGAACGAAACGTTCTGCTTCAACATTGGACTGAGGGTGAAAAGGTGCGATGGTGATATGCTGAATGCCATTCACACGCCAAAACTTTTGAAATTCCGCACTGACAAACTGAGGTCCATTGTCACTGACGATAGTTTCAGGCAAACCTTCGATGCAAAACACTGATGTTAAGGCACTGATTGTACTAGATGCCGTCGTTGAGTTCATGGCAATCACGAAAGGAAACTTGCTGAAAGCGTCTACAACGATTAACCAGCGCGTATTCCAGAAAGGTCCAGCAAAGTCAATGTGTAAACGTTGCCACGGTCCCTTGGGGCGTGGCCAGTCTAAGAAACGTTGCGGAGGAGCCGCCTGATGCTCCGCACAAACTGTACACTGTGACGTCATGCTCTCTATCTGTGCATCCATACCAACCCAGCTACAATGACGTCTAGTCAGTTGCTTTGTCCGAACAATACCGCAATGTCCTTGATGTAGAAGGCGTAACACGTCTCGTTGCAGGGAACGAGGAACAATTACTCTTGTTTGGTCGTTGTCGGTATGTAACAACAGAACAACCTGACTTAAAGATAATGCATGACGTTGTGCAAAATAACGTCGAACCAGAGGCCGATCAATGTCTTTGGCTCTGGAAGGCCACCCTGAGCGAACAAAACGTCCTACCACACTTAGGTCCGCATTCGCAGCTGTTTCCTGTGCAACCCGACGAGAGTTAAAAGGGAAGTCTGCGACAGCGGAAGCATCTCTGGAGTCTATCTGACAACATGCCATTTCTGAAGAATCAAACGACACATCCTGGCCAACCGGAAGTCGGGAAAGTGTGTCCACATTGGCATGTTTAGTGGTAGGTCGGTACAAAATCTCATACTGATAATTAGACAGTATCAAATACCATCTCTGAAGCTTTTGTGCCGTTCGTGGCGGAATTGGCTTTTTGGGTGAGAACAACGACGTGAGAGGCTTGTGGTCTGTCAACAAATAGAATTTTCTGCCATAGAGATAATGATGAAACTTTGTGACGCCGTAAATGATTGCTAAGGCCTCATTTTCTATCTGACTGTAATTATGTTGCGTTGGCGTCAGTAGCTTGGATGCAAAGGCAGTAGGACGATCGTGAGATCCAATAATAATCCATTCTTCCTACGTAAGCGATGCAGTGGAGCTGCAATCTGAGAGGCATTGGGAATAAATCTGAAATAATAGTTAAGCTTTCCCGTTACTGCTTGCAATTCGTGCACATTCTTAGGAGGAGGCAAGTCTTTGATTGCTCGAAGATGTCAATGTAAGGGATGGATTCCTTGGGCATTAATCACATAGCCTAAGTACTCTATTGCATTTTGAAAAATGAACACTTTGCTTTATTACAACGTAGACCTGCTGCAGTCAACACTTTGAAAAGGCACTCCAGGTTTGATAAATGTTCTTCAACTGTGCGTCCTGAGACGACAATATCATCTAAATAGTTCGAACAGCACGGTACAGAAACTGTCAGCTGTTCCAAAAAAACGCTGAAAAATAGCGGGGGCGGAAGAACTGCCAAAGGGTAGGCGTTGAAATTGAAAAAGGCCCATGTGAGTATTAATGACGAAAAACTTTTTTGACTCGTCATCGAGCGGAATCTTTAAGTATGCCTCTGCTAAATCAAACTTAGAAAAGACGCGAGACTGTCCTAATTTGTCCATACGTTCCTCAGGTCGGGGCAGGGGATAAGAGTCTACAATTGTTTGACTGTTCACTGTTGATTTGAAGTCCGCACAGAGACATAGTTTTCCTGTCGGTTTGGTTATAATCACTAAAGGCGAGGCCCACTGACTCGCAGAAACAGGAGAAATTACCCCACTACCCTGCCAACCTTTAAGTTCTGCAACAACTTTATCCCGAATTGCGATAGGCACTAGCTTTACGAAATTTTTGTACTGCAAATTCTTTTAAAGTTACATGTGCCACGAAGTCTTTTGCACAACCTAGTTCCGGAGAAAACAAGTCACTACATTTTTCACACAATGCATTGATTTTTTTCTGAGGCCCTACTGACGAAATTTGAAGCACATCACTTTGAATTGATAAGCCAAACAAGTCGAATGGATCTAGTGCAAAAATGTTCTGTGTAGATTTGGCCTGAAGAACTACAAAAGCAACTGTTTTTGTTATGCCTTGAAAAGAGGCGGGCAGGCTACACGTTCCTAGCAGGGGAATATTTTGACCTGTATATGCTGTTAGCACTTGTGACGGCGACAATTTTGGCGCACCCAGAAGTTCATAAGCGTCTTTATTGATTAATGTAACAGCAGAACCAGTATCTAGCTGAAATTGCACAGTCTTATTCTCTATGGAAAGAGTCACAAAAAGTTTTTGCTTGTGGCGCTCGACAGGTGCGCTAATGTGGGCAACGTTTGCTACAGTTTGTTTGCTGCACTTGCGCAAGCGCGGGATGCGTAGTGAAGTAAGCGGAACAGAATCAGCACACAGCAGATTAACAACACTGTCACTAGATGGCACTACCGCCGGATCGGCGTCCGCGCAATACGAGGCTACTACAGATTCACTAACTACTGCACAAAACTTTTGAGCAGCTACATCAAGTCTACTGTCACTAGCTACATAGTACTGGGCACTATTACAAAGAGAAGTTGTAGAAGGCACTAGGTTCACTACAGGATTGCACTGTACATAGTCATTTTGCTTGTCCCGAACCCTTTTCCGTTGCACAGTTTTACGCGCTCGTCGGCGCTTGCGACGTGGCTCACTACATAGTTTTGCAGTAGGCACAGAAGAACTTTCTTGCATTTCAGAATCAAGAGAAGCACTGTCCAAGTCCACATCGTGTATGACATTTACTGAATGAACTGTTCTCACACTCTGCGAAGTACTATTCCTAACAGCACCGTTCTTTGAATTTACATTCTGCATGCACACTGACTGTACATGCCCCAATTTGCCACATTGATAACAAATGGCGTTGCGACTTGGGCATTGTGCACGTTTATCGCGAGATACACACTGGGGGCAAGACTTACGAACATTTTTCTGCAAAGAACGTTGGCTCCCGTCTGTCAAATTACTTTGTCTAACACGTCGGGGCGACCTTTGTGTCGCACTTTTACACTGGCTACTGTTCACTGTGTGTTCAGCACGGCCGGTAGAAAAATAAGAATCACTAGGGCTATACTGAGAACTGTGACTAGGAAAGCGTCTGTTGCAGCGCACTGAATTGACACTATGGCTTTGCATTTCTACATCTGCTAAGTCAAAGGTATCAAGAGCTTCTATAAGCTGCAGTAAACTGTCTAATGAAGGGTCAGACTGTTTTAGAATTTCTGCCCTAATTCTGGGGTCCTGAATGTTCTGCATCTCTCAACATAACGTCACTATAAGAAAGTCCACAAGTGCAAGTAAATTTACACTTGCGGGTTAAGCCCTTCAACTCAGTGATCCATTCCTGGTGTGACTGCTGCGGTAATTTTTTAAGTCTGAAAAACCGGTACCTTGCCACGGCTACGAGAACATTTCTCTCATAATGAGCACTCAGTGCATCTACAATTTGATCGAATTCTAGATCACGAGGAGATGCGTGAGGGAAAAGTTTCTGCAGTAATACGAAGGTCGCGGTGCCTACCACAGAGAGGAACATATGCTTAATAGTCTGACCTGTAATTTGATGAGCCGCGACGAGTTCTTGATATTGTGCCAAATAATCGTTCCATTCTTCCTCACGTTCGTCGTACTGGCGAAACGTAGGTAGCGGTGCAGCCGCAGGTGTGGGCGGCTGATTCGCATCAGGTCAGACTATTAAGCATATGTTCCTCTCTGTGGTAGGCACCGCGACCTTCGTATTACTGCAGAAACTTTTCCCTCACGCATCTCCTCGTGATCTAGAATTCGATCAAATTGTAGATGCACTGAGTGCTCATTATGAGAGAAATGTTCTCGTAGCCGTGGCAAGGTACCGGTTTTTCAGACTTAAAAAATTACCGCAGCAGTCACACCAGGAATGGATCACTGAGTTGAAGGGCTTAACCCGCAAGTGTAAATTTACTTGCACTTGTGGACTTTCTTATAGTGACGTTATGTTGAGAGATGTTGTTGGTTAGCTGTCTGCGCCGTCAACTGGGACACCGCTTGGAGTAGCTGCGTGATTTGAGCCATCTGTAACTGAATAATTTCCATTAAGTTTGGGTTCGGGGTAGTGGCCATGCTGACCGATTAGGCGCTGTGCATACAAGTAAATTATAACAAAACACAAATGCAATATGAAAGAAGAGTCTCTGCAACAAAAAGTTCACAAAACACGTAACAGAGTAAGTTCCCCCAAAAATCTTATAATAAGGACGGGTGGGCGGGAGCAATTTCTGCGTGCTCCGACTGCTGCTGTCTGGCTGTTGCAGGCGGGCTGGTCCAAGGTTCTTCTATCGCTCCTCGTCGCTTTTGTGTCCCCGCTTCGTCGCCACTTTTGTGTCTCGCTTCCGCCGGTTGTCGTAGGTGTTGGTGGCCGAGTAGAAAGAGACCGACCCAGGAATAAAGGATGGACGCGTGTGCAGGTACGGAGGTGACCAGCCAGTGGGACAGCAGAAACTAGAACACTAGGCTAATTTAGAACAAGATATATATTTCATGGGGTCTTGGTAATACTTAAATTTTACATAGTTCTTGACTGCAGAATGCTGATACATAGTTAAACTAGAGACAGGCCTGCCTACTGATGATTCCTAGTGCCTATCCGATAGAGAAGTCTTAACTGGTGCCTATCTGATTCCCAAGTGGCAGATGCAGCAGTCGTGGCCACGAGTGGAGTTGCAGCAGAAGGCGCTCGTGGCTGACGTCGTAAGAACGCCGCGCCGTGCGTGCATGGCGGCGCGCGGCGTAAGTACGTGACGTGCACTTCATACTTGTGCGACACCACATCATGAACGTTAGTGCTTTATTATTTTCAAATATTTATCTAAAATACAAAATATTCAAATATTTCAATAAAAAAACACCAAATTATCGTCTCCAAGAACTAAACCTTTTGACCTGCTCCACCTGACAATTGTTCACGCAACTCTTTAACGGACGCCCAACGTTTCTCTTGCTGATTGGCGTATATTGTGTGGCAGATTTAACTATCCCATCTTCATACTTGCGTTGGACATGGGCTTTTCAGTTCACTCTGTATTTTTAAACTTTATTTGTAATGGATTCAATATTTAGTTCTTGTCTAATATCAATATTGCTTTCATGGTCCGAAAATGAACATCCCGCCACACAGTTCAGATGTTGAAGTCCAACATTCGCGAACATACAACATCAAAGGCAACGCTATTTTATTTATTTAGTTTTTAATTAACGTCCACAGAAATGTCTAAATCTTTCTAACTTCAGGACTACATCATATCACTTGGGAAATTGAAAACTTCATCCTAAATATTTAAACTCTCTTATTTGTTCAAAATTTTGTTCGTTTTTTGCTTTTTTGTTCTTCGGGGTTCAAATCCTCAAAACGCCTTTACTTGCTTTTCTCTGTCGACATTCTCATTCCACATTTAACGGAAATTTTGCTCATACACTGTAGTTTGTGCCTTTCCTTCATATTTTACTATAACAACCTGATCATCGGCAAATTGCATCGTCACTGAATTTAAATAATCACTTCTTAATAAGGAGGCAGTGGACAGCCTGGTCTATCTCAGTGATATCAGCAGATTCTGTCCCAGTCTCGCAATACGAATTCTTTCTCTTTCGTTTCTCAAATTAACAACTATGAAATTACACAGTACCGCTTTATTTTTCATTCCTTTCACCAACGCAATGTTGTGCTGCTACTTATTTTTCCCATACTTTCCCTACTATCGGTCTAATAAAACCATCTCCTACATTACCCTAGACTGTTTTTGTGTTGATAACCTGCCGCTGTGGAATGACCGAGCGCTCTATGGCGCCTTGCTGCGAAGCGCACGGTTACTACCGTCGGAGTTTCGAGTCCTCCCTCGGGCGCGAGTGTGTGTGTGTGTGTGTGTGTGTGTGTGTGTGTGTGTGTGTGTGTGTGTGTATGTGTGTGTATGAGAGAGTTGTCCTTAGGTTAGTTTAAGTAGTTTGTAAGCCTAGTGACTGACAACCACAGTAGTTAAATCTTACAAACAACATTTTTTTTAAATCTTACAGATTTACAAATACATGTAAATGAGTAGGAAAAACAGTCCATTACTGTTGAAATACAGTATTAGTAGTGGGCTTCTTGAAGCAGTCGCGCCGTTCAAATACCAAGGCGTTCCCCAGGAGACTCACGGTTCTTTCGTGAGTACGTGAGCGGCGAGCACGGGGCCCCGAGCTAATGCAGTCTTCCTTCCTTCTTTACTTCCTGGACTGCATTTCCTTTCCTCTCCCCTCCTTTCCTATCCTCACTCCTTCCCCTCCCCACCGGGGGACTAATAACCTCAGTAGTTTAGTTCCCCTATCCAAAACAAACAACCCAACCCCTATCTAGGCTTAACATTGCAGAGCGAGTTGTGAGTAAGGCGACAGTCGACTTCGGTTTATTGGGAGAATTGTGTGAAGATCATCTGTAAAGGAGACCGAGTATAAAACCCTTGTACGACCACGTCTTGAGTATTCTAAAGTGTTTGGGATCCGCAGCAGATTTAAAGGACGGCATAGAAGCAATTCAGCGGCGAGCAGCTAGGTTCGTTAGGCCGCGGTGGCCGAGCAGTCTGCGGCGCGCAAGTCACGTTCTCCACGACCACTACGGTCGGAGGTTCGAATCCCCCTCGAGCATGGATATTTGTGCCGTCCTTATTATTAGCTAGTTCATAAGTAGTTTGTAAGCTTAGGGATTGATGACCCAGTAGTGAAATCCCATAATTTCTACAACATTTGAACATTTTTGAGCTAGGTTCGTTATTGGTAGGTTCGATCAATGCGCTAGTGTCACGGAAATATTCCGGGAACTCAAATGGGGATCGCTAAAGGAAAGATGACGTTCGTTTGGAGAAATTCTGTTGAGGAAATTTAGAGGGTCGGAATTCGAAGCTGAGTGTAGAACAATCTTCCAGCCGTCCACTTACATTTCGAGTAATGATCACAAAGACAAGATGAGAGAAATTAGAGCTCGTATGGAGCCATATAAGCATTCTTTTTTTCCTCGTTCTATTTGGGAGTTGAATAGGAAAGAAAATACCTAGTAGTGGTACAGTGTGCCCTCCGCCATGCACCTTATGGTGGATTGCGGAGTATATATGTAGATGTAGAAATCTGTGAACGTAACCGCTGAGGTTATCAGCCCCTATGGTTACTAACTAACCTAAGGAACACACACACACACACACACACACACACACACACACACACATGCCCGAGGACTCGAATCTCCAACGGGGAGTAACGAGCGCTCTGCAGGAAGGTCGTCAGAGAACTCGGCCAGTCCACCGCGGTTAACCCTCTACTAAGGTGAGAAAAAGTCCCGTTTTTTCCCTAATCGACACTATGTCTTCCCACGAAATCCATCTTGCCCACATCTCTCTTAAAATTATCTAACCTACCGACACGAGTAAGGGCGCTAACATTCCTAACTCTGACCGTAGATCTGCAGTTTGTTTTTATTTGGATAGTTTCTGCACGAAGATCCGAATGGGTGACTGTTTTACCTTCGACATATTTTATCGAATAGAATGCCGTCCCCAGTAATACAGTAGAGCTACATGCCGAGAAATATAGCGACCGTAGTTTCTTCTCCAATTCAGCTTCTCGCAGTAACAACGTAGCAATGTTGGCTAATCCACAGATATAGTACGCTTATCTGTGTAGTACACACGCAAGCCACTCTACCTCCACATGGATGGTGCTTGAATGTGTAATGTGTTGAAAATTCGTTTCCTGTACCTTTACAAAGAGCTATTTAATACTTAACCAGTGTATCAATACTATGCTACATGTTGCTCTTTTTAATACGGTAGCTGGTAGCCATAGCAGTGGAGTGTGGTAATCTAGCGGCAGTTAATGACGATTTACCGAGCAACGGGCTCATATATGGGGTGTTTCACAGAACACAGAACAGCACTCTCAACGTGCTATAAATGTTTAAGAATGTGGAAATAAAAATTTTAGACCCCTGGTTCATTTTGAAATAATTATAGATGCATCCTTTATTTTTTTATTCGCTACGTCGAGAATAGAATCACGGTAAACGACATGTAAATGTTACGAGCTACAGCTCCATTTCTAAGGACATAATTCGATGAACAAAAAGCAAAGGTTGTTAATTATACGACAAAATGAATAAACAAGACAATTTGAGCTTCGGGTGGGATTTAAATTACGAACCACGCCGGGCTGGAGCTGATGTGTTTTGCCGAGGGCGCTCTTTGCCACTCTGTCAGCGTTATTACTTCTACTGCTCATCACGCTAAATGTGAAATGCCACCGGGGACGGGCAAGCTGTGGAGTCAACAATGGATCCCATGTTACACGAGCACTGTGCTTCACACCAAATAACACGCAACACCGTCAGGTTGACACACAAAATATGTTCCAGTCACCTGTCTTTGAGATGGAATTGTCTGTTGCACCAGAGAGTAATTGAAAAAAAAAAGCGAATAATTGTTAGTCACTTCTTCCTTTTGTCTCAGCAGTACTATGATCTTTACTCGCTAAATACAAGGTACGAAAGAGTATCCGCGGAGTCTTTCGTTGCGACATGCCTATATAAAACAAGCTGTGTCAATCGGATAAAGCTTTCAAGTCGATTGTTAACCTATAAAATTGTATACCTACACCTGCAGAGAAAATTATTACTCTCGTATTTTGTAAGTTAAATATATATATATATATCCACTTCTCTTCCGTAGCTATAAAATAAAACTGCAAGAGTGAAAAGGACCCACTGACTTTTCGTCGGTTGAAAAGACTGCTTATCATGGGCTGCGTGAACCACAAGTTACTTAACTCATGTTCCAATCAACTGCTGAATAGAACGGCTACATGCTTACCAAGATGCTTCTTGATTACATCAGGTATCTACAGCTGTGGCATCTGTGGAAATATTTGCTTGAGATCCTACAAGCCGGGGGCACGCTCACATAGTTCACAATGAAAATCTCCTTAAGCAGACGAGCCAAGACAGCTTTCAAACAACTTTTTTGAACTTGATTGGGACGGTTTTCAGCAAGTTTGTGTTGTCATCTTAAATTTTTTTAAAGCCTTTATATTACGTTGTAATTTTTCGTCAATTTTAAATTGCAATCTGTGGTTGGACAAGCGTACGTCAAATTAAACCAACATGTATGCCAAAGGCAAAAATTCAAAAGTAAAACACCATTTTACCTTAGCCACAAAGCAGGTTTTATTTTTGGCATACTCTCTGTATCCTACTCGTCTTGATATTGTTTTGTCAGAAAATTCGTATTATGTATTCTATATTTTTGCAATAGATAAGGACCATATTGGGCCAATATTTTATTTTAGTAGATAAAGGAACTCTCTTTTCACCGAGATTATTAAGGTTTTCTGAAAGAACTAACATTCACTGCGAAGTTTATACAACATTTCTGCACAAATTTATTAAATTTTGTTGCTACGCCAATGTAGACACACCCATTCCTGGGAGCCTATTCCATATGCCTTCGTTAGCGGTCTGCACTGGGACGCAAATTCACTTTGACAAAACAGAATACTTATGCGTGTTACCTGTGACAGCAGCACGAGAGAAAATCGGTATTCCGAACTCTACAGCCATTACGTAGGCCTACTCATAACTGTGGGCGTTAATCCCATTTGATTATCTTTACCTCAAACCTATCAGGCGCATGGCCACAACACACGATTTTTGTAATAAATTATATTCCTGAGACTATCGCTCTCTTAATACTTTCATATGCAAACCAGATTATTTCATAATTTTTACTGGTGTCTTAATTTTTTTTTTAATATTTAAAAAACTTTTTTTATACTTCACGGAACAAATATTGTCACATGCCAAGAAAACGTGAGGCACTCATAATTATTTTTAACGTAGCAAAACTTTATTTATTAGTTCATAAGGTACAACCAGTTACAAGCGACTTTTTAACTTTGTGAGCGAATAATGCCACTTTCAACGATACAAAAAACCTATGTGTCACCACTAACTATATTCCCGGAATTTGAGATCTGGAGAAAATCTCATCCTCTCCAGCTGCTGGCTGATTGAGTTCCCACTACCAGCTGTCAATGAATTGTCATTCGCCACATTTGATACATGCTGTAACAACGCCTTCAAAAATAACTTTTTAACGCTCCTTATAAAAGTAAACGCACCTCATCATTGCATTAATTACTTCGAAGTCAATATACACAGACAAAAAAATATCTTTGCTAATTTATCGTATGAAATTGGGATAATAAGATTACCTGACATCGTCGGTTTTGGAGGCGATCTTATAGTTTTATATGCTCCAAAATGAAATGCTGAGATCGCAAATTAATAATTTATTGAATGACGACCGGTTTCGGTGATCTGTGTCACCATCATCTGGTCATGTATATTTTACAAGATGGTCATCTTTAATCTTTTTTTTTTTTATGGACATAAAATAAGTGCAAAATAGCACTTAGTCACTATATAAATACACACAAGTTAAAACATGACGCCTTACAAAATATACGAAACCAGATGATGGTGAGACAATTCACCGAAACCGGTCGTCATTCAATAAATTATTAATTTGCAATCATGGCATTTCATTTTAAAGAATTGTGAAATTGCCATAACTTTTGGTGACTTCCTATTTGATCGTCAACAAGGCTAAATCAGAACAGTCGCCTAAGACTATATAGACAAATTAATCTAAATCCTAGATTTACATGGTGGATTAACGGGAAAAATCTTATCGAAGAATATCGTCGCAAAAAATTCGTATCGGTGTGTATAGTCTCATTGTATCCATGCAAAACCAAGACTCCTTATGTAATTATTGCACTTTTAACGATACGAAGGAAGAGGGAAGAAGAATGAAAAAATTGACTAGCTATACTAGGGCACTGATATAATTCAATTGCTATAAGTGAAAATTGTGCCGCTACGAGATTCGAAACTGGGACTCCCACTCCACGCTCTCCTGCCGTCCACAAGTCTACGGCTGCAGCGCCCCTATCACCCATGTCCTCTTATGCTCGCCATTCAGATTCCTGCACTAGGTCGATCTATTTGCTGCACCGTATGTTCATTTGCACAGCACACTATTTATATACACCATCCTGAATATTTCTTGGGGGAGGGGGAGGGGGAAGAGGGGCGAGAGGAGAGGAGGAAAGGAGCTGTCCTTGTGGTCGTCACCCTTCATGGAACAACTTTCATCGCGCACTCCAGAAGTGAAACATTGTCTACTAAGGCTACTAAAATATGCTTGGTATCATTGTAGTCTGAGATTTGCAGTGGTACCCAGTCTTCTGGTAGTTCCATGTATTCTTCACGATATACGGGACACTGCTATTGGGGATGAATTCGTTTGTAGTTTTCCTCACGCTAATGCGATAAGCATCTGGGAACTCCTTCCGTCATCGATGTCATCTGAGATGGTCGTGCTTGAACCAAGTTAACATTTGTATTTTGGGGGATTCACAGTCTCCTTATTTATAACGAATAAAACTGGGCCCGTTGTCGGTTCTATCTTCTCTGTATATAAAAACTAGCTGAAAACCCGGAGTTGCCCGGGTATTTATTTATTTATTCCTGCCATTTTTTTCAGGTATAAGAGCTGTATGTCTGTAAAATCTCTTTAAAGAAATAATAGATTAAAACTTGGTGCGTGATGGGGCGGTTTTCCATGAACGTTACTGTTTATGAGCTCATATCTCATCACCTATGTGTCGTATTGTGATACAATTTAGAAGGTACATTCAATTATATGTGTGTATACTGTCTGTAAAATTTCCTGTCAATTTGTAGTGTTCAAACTATAAATTGTAACGTCATACCGAAAGCCGTAGTTTTACTCCGTAAACAGCGGAAAAGTAGTAAGCGAGAAATTTTTTTCCTTTCATCATTTTACTATGGTTTCCAGCGAGAAATGTTTAATAAAGGTTTGAAATTATGCTTACAGTTTGTTGCAAGTCGCTAAGTACTGTCATTCTCATACAGTGTATTTCGAAAGTCTCGCCGCATTATATGGCACTGTTTGCGATTCTTATTGGTTATGACGTAATATCTTTTGAACCATGTGCCGTATGTGGTTTTTAACCATGCAGCAATTGTTACCTCACGGTAAGGAATGTTTGTACCAAATTTGGTTGAAATCGGTCCAATGGTTTAGGAGAAAATGAGCAGCATTGTCGCAAAATGCAGCAGTTTTTCGCGCATCTCATTGTTTGTGACGTCATAACTCGTGAACTATATATAGTATGTGATTCTTACACTTAAGGCGACCGTCCTCATAGATTGAAACTTACGTGCACAAAATTTCATAAAGATTGGAACAAAACTGTAGATTTGTATGCAACACGTACAAACATACGGACAGTCTGCTTTATACATATATTAGATATTCCTTAGGTTGGTGTACGCTTCAAAACCTCAAAAAGTCCTACACCTATTGAACTCAAAGTTTGACACATTCTGATACAGAAAGGTTTTTAGATATTATACCCGACTACTGTAATATTTTCCACATTTGACCTTCAAAATAAGAGGAATGGCAAATTCTACATAACAATTCGTACGGTGCATGGCAGAGGGTACTTTACAACAGACTTCCAAACTACAGTTTTATTGGGATCCTGGTTAAATTTTTCACACATGACCTTAAAAACAAGAAAAATATAACTGTCTACATAAGTGGCGCATGGTGAAGGGTACCTTACTCCAGACTTCGTCACTGATTGACCGATCATTATAAAATATGACAGATAAGTGTAATTCTTCAGATAATGAAGGGAGTAGATTGATTGAGAAGGGATGGGGGGGCAGGCATTGACAGAGACAGGGGGAATGGTTGGGTGGATGCAAAAGGAAAGGAGGCAGAGGTAAATAGGAGGGACTGAGAGAGGAGGAATATATAAACGGATATAGACGCAGAGAAAAGGGAGAGGAGGAGATGGATAGAGTGTGGGATAAGAAATATACAGGGATTTGGTGAACGTGATGAAGGAGAAGGAGAGGGATAGGTGTAGGAAGAAAAGATTTACAAAGGAGGGAGAGAGGAGGCAAAGGGAGGGGGAAGGAGAAGAGAGACAAGGTGGGGGAGGAGGAGAGGGGTTAAGAGAGACAAGGAGATTAAGATGTATATCCAATTCCCATACTTATTAGCAATTTCGACTGTGATATACACTAGGTAATGGTGACACATTACAGCGGTTAGCCGTGTGGTCTAAAGCAGCGCTTTCCGAGACGGGGAGGCGTACCGGCCCTGGTTCGAATACCTCCGGCGGAATAATGAAAGGGATCGGAGCGCCGGCCAGCCTGGATTTGGTTTTTAGCGGTTTTCCACATCCCCCTAAGTGAATACCGGGCTGGTTCCCAAGTCCCGCCTCCGTTACACGGTTCGCAAACATTTCGTAACACTTTACACTTTCACACAGACATTTGATGTACATTTTTCCTCCTGGGGGGCATGGGGTGGCGGCAGGAAGGGCACCTGGCCATCCTGTAAATATTAACACATGCTAGATCCGCGTTTAACACAGTGCCGACCATGCATGTGCGTGAAAAGAGCCAAAGAGATAGATAGGATACAGGGTAACACAGAAGAAGGGAAACATTTCCACACTCCGATAAAACTAGAAGTAATGAAATTGAATTCATAGTAATTGAAACCATACAACTTTGCCATTTACGAAACACTGATGAGATTTATCAACTTTTAAAAAAAAATTACGTCCATTAGATGGCGTTCTCCTGTACGAAAACATTCTTGAAATCTGCTTTGGAGATTACAACATCTCAGCTGAGATACTGTGAATTTCAGCCCGAATTCGCTATTTTAAGTTATCCAGTGTCCTTGATCGAGTATTGTTAGACTTTGCTCTTGAGGTAGCCCCACAAGGGTGGGGGGGGGGGAAGGTGGGGGGAATCACTGCCGCGGCGGAGCGGCCAAGCGCATTGAGGCGCTATGCTACGATGGGGTTGGAACACTTGCGCGGGGTGACACTTGCGCGGAGTGACACTTGCACGGAACCCGGGGCCCTTGGGGCGGCTGATGGCTTTCCCTGGGTACAGGCACACCAAGAAGTCCAACACTGTCGACATAACACGAAACTTGTTCGAACTACATATTAATTCGTTGAGTGTTCCTCCTGTAAACAAAAAGGTATTTTAATAGTGATAATGTTTGGAGAGTTATTAAGACAATCTCTGCTACTACAAGACGATGACTTTCCACAGTCATACCTCCTAAAAGCATATTATTCAGAACACTAAGCATATCAAGACACCTGCACAAGCAATAAATATATTAGGCATCCTGCACAGATACGTTGATGCTATTGACCGCTATGTAGTTAACCCCACTATCACGCAACTTCCATCTCTTTAAAAATAGCTACTATGATTTTTAATATGAGACGCAACCTTAAACCTTCAATTAAAAAACGTTAACAATAAGTCAATGAGTATTTTACATACTTGAAGCGTTTATTCGTAGACCCAAAACGATTTGGCTGTATTCGAATTACAAATACATCTAAGAAATATATGAAATACGGAATGTGTAAGGGAATGTCACACACCGAAAAATGCTGAAGATAAATTCTATTTTCCATCACCGTCATATAGAACCATTTTTACTCCGAACTCGGCATAAACCAACAGGGAGAAACCAGTTGCAAGACTGCCAGGAAAAATGAAGCGAAATTGGCAGCCAATAGTTGGTTGTAAATTACATTGCCTGTTAACTGTATAAATATAAATTACGGAATACGCGGAATTACTGTTCAGTACAGTCAAAAATGTCTAAGGTAATAGGCAGTGGTTTACAATCAGATATACGTATCACTCTCCTCCTCAAGAAGTCTGTGTGAAGATTTATATTCAGAACATTCAAGAAAAAGGTGCTGAAAATACAAGAAGCAGCTCATTTACTCAGGAAGGGGAAACGTTATGGTGCCGGTAAATTTGAATGGCTGTATCTCTTGTAGTAAAAAAAAAGTAACATTCATTTTTTGATAAAATGTTAAAATCCAATATACCAGAATTTTGTTTTTCTAAACTCAGTGCCAACTTTTTTTGTCAAAATTTTTGCAGGAAGTAGTCTTGACGTGATTTCATACTTCTATGCATTAATATTATCAAACATGTAATTTGTGTCACAAATTTCGTGGCCGGTCCTGTCGCAGGTTCGAGTCCTTCCTCGGACATGGGTATGTTTGTTTGTACTTTGCCTAAGTCATTTTAAGTAAGATTAAGTAGTGTGTAACTCTAGCGACCAATGACCTAAGTAGTTTGGCCGCATAAGACTACACATATACACGTAATTTATTTATTTCATAACCACGTTTAAGTACTAATAATTAAAGAAACTTAAATGTAGAAATTTGACATATACACTGAAAACAAATGATTGATATTTCTCATAAGATGAATGCACACAACCGTTGAATGATGTCTTCTGAATGTACCTACAAAATCTGCCATATGAAAATTTTAGTGTGAGTGTGAGTCCCAAATTTGTTTTTTCTATAATAACATTAAAAACATATTAAAAATTCAGAACTCGAAAACCAGCGAAGTTATGGACTTGAAGCGTTTTTTGTTGCTAAATCTTTACATAGTAGACACGATTCTAAAATATGGTTGCTATTGCCAAAGTAGACGAAAACTTAAATTTTTTGGTGTAATCTTCGCCGTGTAGAGTGTATGTTGTAGAAGTCTACGCCGAACCCAATTATAATCATACCTCTGAGGAGAGAACGTTGTTTGCACTTCTCCTGCCTCTCTAGTCGGCCGTGCTGTGGTACGTAACGACATCAGACCGTTCCATTTCACCGAGAGCTATATATGTATTGGTGTGATGTCTGTTCTTTCGAAATAAGACATCACGCCAATATATGTATCATTTAGACGCAAAGATTCTGGGTTCTCTTTTCATCGCTAACGCGATTAACAACGTTAGACCTTGTGTGTAAACAGTTAAAGGTTCTGAGTGCCACTGGAAAAATGCATAAGTAACACCTGTTGTTTGAGACTTGAAGATGACCTCAAATTAGCCGAAATCGATATCTCATAATAAACATAACGTGTAGCTGTCTATATTTCATAATGCAATTTCTAACATATTTAAAAGCTGCTCAAAACCACCTACAAAAAATGTTTATAATGAGATTGTATATAATTCCACGATCAAATTGTGTTTTAGTTATTTGTAGAAATACATCTAAAGATCTGCCCTTGCTTTTAGTGCCTTGATCAGCTGTTTATTTTTAGAGGTAATTCTAGGGACAGGAAAAATTCGTATTTGCGATAAATTCGAATATAGATGCGAATTCTGACTCAAAATGCAGTAAATCCGAAATTGTCATAAATGGTATTTTGGTGTGAAACACTATTTAACCAGAAATAATGGGAGATAACTTTATTTTCTGCCCTTAAATATGTACGATGTAAACAGTAGGTACCGGAAAAATTCGTATTTTTCAATGAAAGCGAAATATAGGCCCATGCTAATTTTGGGCCAGAATGCGAGAGACCTGAATCTTGTAATATACCCTATTTTTAATGAACGTCCCGTTACTACTGCTCCATCTCGCTCGGTGGGCCTTTCCCTGAATACGGCACAGGTAGCGGCTGGAGGGCGTGGAGTAGGGGTGGTGTATCGCTACTTCTGGAACACCCTGTTCACTACCTGCAGCGTCCGGGTCTCCGCGCAAGTGTCTACACATTCCCTTTCCGCGCAAGTGTCACTCCCCGCAAGTGTCACAAACTCGCTACGATGCGTGAGGACGTTCCCCGTCGGGGGTTCGAATTCTCCCTCGGGCATGGATGTTTGTATAAGTTAGTTCATAAGTAGTTCGTAGGTTTAGGGACTGATGATCCCGTAGTTAAGTCCCATAAGCTTTACAAACGTTTGAACATTTGAAAAAAATCACAAACTGATACATCTGGCAATCTCGGGGACAAGGGAGTGTTACCGAATCTCGCACATAAACCAGTGATAGCCGCGAAGTCGCTCTTTCCTTTTGAAATCAGGCTTCTTGAAGTTGTTCAATGCAAGGGTAACGAAAGTTCATCAGCACCTCCAAGTCTGAAACATATTTCGACGCGCCGCGGTGGAGTAGCCGAGCGGTCTAAAGCACCTCGCTGCGGAGCGCACGGATGCTCGCCGTGGAGGTACGAGTCCTCTCTCGGGCATGGGTGTGTGTGTTTGTCCGTAGGTTAGTTTACCTAGGTTTAAGTAGTTTGTAAGCTACGGACTGATGACCACGCACTTTGGTCCGATAGATTTACAGACATTTGAACACTTGATATTTCGACGTGAAACGATGCAGCTTACGTGTATCTCCTAAGGTGTTTGACAGACTTCGTCTCTTGTATCTAGACGTGTATTTTAATTGCAAACGGATATTTGGACACCAGTGAGACCTATTGTTACCTAACTGAACCACCCTCCTTTTTTTTTTCCTTTTTTTTTAAAGACAACCAGTTCCAGAGATCAAGTGAATATACACCTCATTTTCACGCGAGCAGTTAAAAACATGAGGGAGGAATTTAGGAGTTGTCTGGAAGGCTAAAGAGCTCATGATTATACATGAGCGCGAAACGGCGGCATTCCAGCCGTCAGAGACAGAGGCGGCCGCTGCAGCCCCGGGCCTGCTCCCGGGTCCACCGCGGCCAGCGCCGAGGAAGGCAGGAATTCGCTAATTGCCGCTGCACGCCCCACCTGCCGCTGCCACTCCACACTTCTCCACCACTCGTAGCCTTTACTTTCGTTCTTCATTGTCACTTATTGACCGCTTTGACATCCATTGTTTGTTTAGCTCAGGGGTTTTCACCCTTCAGCTCATCCGGTCCTGGAAGTATGGAAGAAGGTGAGGATTTTTGGGCAAATATTAAAAATAAAATACGAGCATTGGAACTTGAATAGTGGGAACACTGCTGTTGAGACACTGTGCAATGGGATCTACTACTGTCGCTGATAGCACATGTTGTTGACATACCTATCTTACCTCCGAGCAAATGGACTCGCCTGTTACACGTCACCAGCGTGCGCACAATCGAGGGAAACATAATCACTTGTGAGCGAGTGGTCTAACGTAACGGTGTTACTGTTTTCAAAACAGGAACAATGGAATTGGACCAACATTGAATGTGGGGGTCGTACCGCACGACGGTGTCATCAAGGTCTTCAAGAGTCGTGCGGGGAATCGGCATGGCCGTACAGAACACTGACAGGTTGGGTGAAAGCCGGCAAACTGTGGCAGCCGTGCATCGGACAGGTTCTCCTAAGGTGTCCTGACAAACGCACCCAGTGACAAAAGCACCCAGTGACATTAGCACCCAGTTCTGGTCGAAAGCGGGCCGCTAATACCCCAGTCCGGTCTCTGCCCGGCAGGTAGAAGAGCCGAGGGCTGTGAGGTCGCATTGATACGGGTCGTACTTTACGGCTATGCGTGACCGCAATAGCAATGCTACAGATAGAAGCGATACTAAAGAAGAACCAAGACATATTCATAAGATTTGTGGCCTGGAAAATGCCTTCGGTAATGTAAGGTGCTGCATGATGTTCGTAATTCTGAGAAAAATAGGAGTAAGCTGTAGGGAAAGGCTGGTAATACATTGTATAAGAACCAAGTGGATACAATAAGCGCCGAAAGTCAAGAACGAAGTGCTAAGATTAAAAAGGGTGTAAGAAAAGATTCTGCACTGTCGCTATCACTGTTTAACTTGCGCAATGAAGATGTAATATCGGAAATAAAGAAGTGGTTCAAGTCTGTGATAAAAGTTCTGGGTAAAACAATATCAATGATAAGATTAGCTGATGACATTGCTATCGTCTGTGGAAGTGAAGGAAAATTACAGGATCTGTTGAATAAAATGAAAAGACTAATGGGCACAGGCCATAGATTGAAGGTAAACCAAAGAAAGACGAAAGTCATGATAACTAACAGAAATAAAAGTAGCGAGAAAATAACATCCGAATTGGTGATCACAATGTACACTAAGACAAGGAATTCTGCTACCTTTGCAGTAAACAAACCCACGACGGAAGAAGGAAGGGGGACATAAAAAGTAGACTAGCACAAGCAAAGAGGGCATTCATGGGAAGGGGAAGTCTACTGCTGTCGAACATCGCCTTGGACCTGAGGCACATACGTTTGCAGCATAACATTGTATGTTTGCGAAACTTGGGCAGCTGGGAAATGAGAACAGAAGAGCATTGAAGCATTTGAGATGTACTTTATAGAGTAGTATAAACTATCATGTTATTTTTGTAGGTACTGCTTGTAAGTTTATCTTTTAAATCCATAAATGCCTGCATATTTATAATTTTGGGCATTTGCCCAGGCATTTATTGTGGTAATTTGCCCCAGCTTATAAATGTCGAGGCATTTTGCATCACTAAGGAAACACTGATTGGTACACATTCCTCGACAGTGCGTTGTTCTACGTTTTGAATAGCGCCAAATCTCTATTCAGTCTGCTTTGGTTCTTTTTATGATGTAAGAGTAGCCCTTATAGTGGCCACATGGCTTACCCTTCTCGGTCGTCGGTATCTCCATATAGAAACTGTGACTGCAGGCAGACTGTGTCGAGAGAGCGTTTCTGGTGAGTGAGGACTCCCAGGGTGAGGGCGACGTGGAATTACCACAGGCATAGGAGCGGCTTAGCGAGGGGTACGGCTGCAGCCTAGTGAACAGGTAGTTTCAAGTCATCCTGGGTGCAAATGTCGCAGATTTGTGGTTGGGTGCAAATGTCACTGGGTGCAATTGTCACATATCCGTCGTCCTAGCGTCTCTGAAGAAGAAGTGCATGCGTTAGAGGACGATTCGTGAGCTCGCACACGAAAGCGGATTAGCGCATACAGCGCAAGCTGTGGAAGCACCGTTTGGTCAAGGGGACTGGGATATAAAGCGCCATCCACCATACTCCGCCGACCTAAGTCCTTGTGACCAGTGGCGGAGTAATGGGAGGGTGAGGGGGAAGCGCATTTGCCTCTTGGTTTTTTTTTTTTTTTTCCTTATTGTTCTGGGGCCTCAGCATCCCGAAAGCTATTTTTTAGGCTGTCCCGTGCGTGTTATCCTGGGAGACTTCCAAGTCTCAAAAGTTACTTTTTTTAATATGAAAATTAAAGTACACAATTTTGTTTTTGCTCTACAGATTTGTTTATCTTGTAAATCGCTTTTCGGCTTATTAGGCCATCATCAGACATGTATTGAAGTTCAGTCAAAGAACTTGTGTTGTCAGTAAACCAGAAGAGATTTTACATACAGAAAAGTAGACTGTCTGCTCACGGAACGGGCCTTATCTGCTGGTTGTTCCACCGAAGGTGTTAATGTCGGTTGTGCTTCATACGTGCATGGCGTTAGAGCAGCAAAATGTGATACATATTCTGTTGAGCATGGGACGAATGCCCATCGAGAGCTACAGAGAGAGACAGCACAAATTTTGGGAAATTTTCAGAAATGCTCGACACGATTTTCTCGAATGCGCTCAGTAGCCCTTGAAGTAATGATGTATTATATTAATAGTCATAGAAGTTTCTTGATATTGGCTGCTACCAGAATTGTATTTGTTCAGTTTGTAGAAGTGTTGAAATACTGATATTTTGGCATGTACAATAATTTTTCCAGCCCCATGAACCACAGACATTGCCGAGGTGGGGTGGCTTGCGTGCCTCAACGATGCAGATAGTCGTACCGTAGGTGCAACCACAGCGGAGGGATATCTGTGGAGAGGCCAGACAAACGTGTGGTTCCTGAAGAGGGGCAGCAGCCTATTCAGTAGTTACAGGGGCAACAGTCCGGATGATTGACTGAGCTGACCTTGTAACATCAGCTAACGTGGCTTTGCAAAAATGTTCAAATGTTTGTATAGTCTATGGGACTTAACTACGGGGTCATCAGTCCCTAAACTTACAAACTACTTATGAACTACTTACGAACTAGGACGGCACAAATATCCATGCCCGAGGGGGGATTCGAACCCCCGACCGTAGTGGCCGTGCTGACCGTGACTGGAGCGCCTCAGTCACCTCGGCCACCGCGGCCGGCCGTGGCTTTGCCACACAGTTACTGCGAACGGCTGAAAGCAAGGAGAAACTACAGCCGTTATTTTTCCCGAGGACATGCAGCTCTACTGTATGAAAATATGATGATGGCATCCTCTCGGGTAAAATATCTCCGGGCTGGGACTACTCAGGAGGATGTTGTCATCAGGAAAGACAATACTGGCATTCTACGGATCGGAGCGTGGAATGTTAGATCCCTTAATCAAGTAGGAAAATTAGAAAATTTAAAAAGGGAAATGGATACGCTGAAGTTAGATATAGTGGGGATTAGTGCAGTTCGGTAGCAGGATGAACAGGATTTCTGGTCAGGTGAGTACAGGATTATAAATACAAAATCAGTTGGGTGTATCACAGGAGTAGGACTGATAATGAATAAGAAAATAGGAATGCGGGTAAACTACTATGAGCAGCACAGTGATCGCATTATCATTGTCAAGATAGATACGAAGCCAACACCGACAACAGTAGTACAGGTTTATATGCCAACTAGGTCTGCCGATGATGAGGAGATCGAAGACATATATGAGGAGCTAAAGGAAATTATTCAGAGAGTGAAGGCGAGAGGAAAACTTAATTGTGATGGGAAACTGAAATTCGGTAGTAGGAAAAGGAAGAGAAGGAAAAATAGTAGGTGAATATGGACTGGGAAGAAGGAATGAAAGAGGAAGTCGCCTGGTAGAATTTTGCACGTAACATGATTTAATCGTAACAAACACGTGGTTTAAGAATCACAAAAGAAGGTTGTATACGTGGAAGAGACCAGGTGACACCGGAAGGTATCAGATAGATTTTATAATGGTAAAACATAGATTCCGGAACCAGGTTATCAACTGTAAGACATACCCAGGGGCCGATATAGACACTGACCATAACTTGTTAGTCATGAACTGTAGGCTGAAACAGAAAAAACTGCAGAAATGTAGGAAAATAAGGAGATGGGACCTAGATAAATTGAAGGAACGTGAAGTTCTGGAGAATTTCAGAGGAACATTTAGGCATCACTTGACAGATACAGGGGGAAATAAAAAGTAGAAGCATTGAGAGGTGAAATAGTGAAGGCAGCAGATGACAAAATAGGTAGAAAGGCAAGACCTACAAAAAATCCTTGGATATCACAGGAAATACTAAATTTAATTGATGAAAGGAGAAAATATAAAAATGCAGTAAATGAAACAGGCAAAATGGAGTACAGACGACTAAGAAAAGAGATTGACAGGAAGTGCAAAATGGCTAAGCAGGAGTGGCTAGAAGCCAAATGCAAATCTGTAGAAGAATGTATAGCAAGGGGAAAAGTAGATGCCACCTACAGGAAAATAAAAGTGACATTTGAGGACGAGAAAAGCAATTCTATATCAAGAACTCAGATGGGAAACCAGTTCTCAACAAAGAAGGGAAAGCTGAAAGGTGGAAAGAGTACATAGAGCAGCTCTACAAAGGAAATGAACTTAGAGACGATGTTGTAGGAAGGGAAGAGAAAGTAGATCAAGATGAAATAGGAGACACTATACTGAGAGATGAATTTGACAGGCCCTGAAAGACCTAGGTCGGAACAAGGCCCCAGGAGTAGATGACATACCCTCAGAGCTACTGAAGTCTCTGGGAGAGCCAGCAATGACAAAAATATTTGAACTGGTGTGTAGGATGTATGAGACAGGCGAAATACCCTCAGACTTTAAGAAAAATGTAATAATCCCCATTACAAAGAAATCAGGCGCAGAAACGTGTGAAAATTACAGAACCATCAGTTTCATAAGTCATGGTTGTAAAATTTTAACACGAATTATCTACAGGAGAACGGAAAAGCTGGTAGAATCTGACCTCGGGGAAGATCAGTTTGGATTCAGGAGGAATGTAGGAACCCGGGAGGCAATACTCACTTTATGACTTATCTTAGAAGATATATTAAGGAAATGCAAACCTACATTTTTAGCTTTTGTAGATTTGGAGAAAGCATTTGACATTGTTGACTGGAATACACTGTTTCAAATTCTGAAGTCAGCAGGGGTAAAATACAGGGAAAGGAGAGTTATTTACAACTTGTACAAAAGGCAGACCGCAGTTATTAGACTCGAAGGCCATGAAAGGGAAGCATCAGTTGAGATGGGAGTAAGACAGGGTTGTAGCCTTTCTCTGATGTTATTCAATTTGTACATTGAGCAGACGGTGAAGGAAAGCAAGGAAAAGTTTGGAATAGGGATTGAAGTTCAGGGTGAAGAAATAAAGACATTGCTATTTGCTGATGACTTTGTAATTCTGTCAGAGACAGCAAAGGACCTGGAAGAGCAGTTGAATGGACTGGACAGTGTGTTGAAGAGAGCGTATAAAATGAACATTAACAAGAGCAAAACAAAAATAATGGAATGCGGTCTTAGAAAATCAGGCGATGCTGAAGGAATTAGATTAGGTAACGAAACAATGAAGCAAGCAGGAGTAAAATATTGGTAGCGTAAGGTTATTTACATCTTGTACAAAAAACAGCGGTTGCTGTTGAAGGGCATGAAAGGGATGCAGTGGTTGCGAAGGGAGTAAGACAGGGGTTGTAGCCGATCTCCAATGTTATTCAATTTGTACAATGAGCAAGCTATAAAGGAAAGCAAAGAGAAATTTGGAGAAGGAATTAAAGTTCAGGGTGAACAATTAAAAACATTGCGTTTTGCCGATGACTAGTAATTCTGTCAGAGACAGCAGTTGAACGGAATGGACAGTGTGCTGAAAGGTGGATATAAGATGAACATTAACAAGAGCAAAACTAGGGTAATGGAATGCGGTCGTAAAAAATCAGGTGATACTGAAGGAATTAGTTTAGGTAACGAAACAATGAAGGTGGTAGATGAGTTTTGTTACTTGGGTAGTAAAATAACATGTGATGGTCGCAGTACAGAGGATATAAAATGCAGAATGGCAATGGGAAAAAAAGCATTTTTGAAAAAGAGAAATTTGCTAACATCGAATATTAATTTCAGAATAAGGAAGTTTTTCTGAAGGCATTTGTGTGGAGTGTTGCCTTGTACGGGAGTGAAACATGGACGATAAGCAGTGCGGACAAGAAGCGAATAGAGGCTTTTGAAATGTGGTGCTACAGAAGAATGCTGAAGATTGGGTGGGTAGATCGCACAACTAATGAAGAGGTACTGATAGAATTGGTGATAACAGGAATTTTTGGCATACCCTGACTAAAAGAAGGGATCGCTTGGTAGAGGAATCGTAAATTTAGCATTGGAGAGAAGTGTGTGGGGTAGAAATCGTAGAGGAAACCAAGATACGCGTATAGTAAGCAGATTCAAGTGGATGTGGGTTGCCGTATTTATGAGGAGATGAAAAGGCTTGCTCAGGATAGAGTAGGGTGGAGAGCTGCATCAAACCAGTCTCCGGACTGAAGACCATAACAACAACAACACCAATAATTTTTATAACTGAGTCAATGCAAAATGAAGACAGAGAAAAAAACTGTTACACAATATTATATTGTAATTTTCATAGCTCAAATTCCATAATACATTAAAAATTTTATGTATATAATTATTACTAATGCTGAAAGGAGTCAAGAAATACCGACTTCCTTACACGTCATTTTCAGACACTGAAACATCATCTACACACTTTTCTGAGCGACTCGATAGACTTGACACAATAATTGTGATGGTGATTAGAGACAGTAGTTAGACATTTTGTCGCGGTGGAGTAGCCGAGCGGTCTAAAGCGTCTCGCTGCGCAGCGCACGGTTGCTCGCCGTAGAGGTTCGAGTGCTCCCTGGGGCATGGGTGTGTGTGTTTTGTCCTTAGGTTAGTTTACCTAGGTTTAAGTAGTTTGTAACCTACGGACTGATGACCACGCAGTTTGGTTCGATAGATTTACAAACATTTGATTTTCGCTAGACTAAACTGTGTGGCGTGGCCTGGAAGCTGTGTTCGTTTTGAGAAAGGAAAATCGTCTGTCACGTTGTAGAGACAGACCGGCGGCATCTATAGTTAAACGTGTTAAAAAGCACTGTTATGGATAAGGTCCGACACCCTTACGAGTAGTTCACTGTTTTGATAGGTTTATTCAAAACTCAAACATGGGAAGAATCAACACTGGCATACTCTGCATGCAGACACGGATTGAATGAAATGTGGAAACTGAAGAGACATCGCCTACATGCACGTCGTATGTATATGGGTGTCTGTATGTATCTGTTTTTGACCTTTGATGTGTAATTACTGGGCATATAAGCCTTTATATAGGAGCCACACAGCTATAAAGGTCGGGAACTACTGAGCTCTGGCACTCCGAGCAGGGTTGTCAGGTGTGTGATAAAATGTTCAAATGTTTGTTAAGCTTATGGGACTTAACTACGGGGTCATCAGTCTCTAAACTTACAAACTACTTATGAACTACTTACGAACTAGGACGGCACAAATATCCATGCCCGAGGGGGGATTCGAACCCCCGACCATAGTGGCAGTGCTGACCGTGACTGGAGCGTCTCAGTCACCTCGGCCACCGTGGCCAGCTTTAACTACTTAAATCTAGGTAAACTAACCTAAGGACAACACACCCACCCATGCCCCTGGGAGGACTCGAACCTCCACGGCGTGCAACCGCGCGCTCCGCAGCGAGACACTTTAGACCGCTCGGCTACTCCACCGCGGCTATGTGATAAGCATACCATAATATTAGTTACTGTATGTTACATTATCCTCGGTGACGTGAATATATACAGGGTGTTTCACTAAGTGTGTTTGCCTTTGTAACTTATAAAATAATAGGTGACGGGAAATTTTAATGCGGTAAGTCAGCACAAGAAATGTTACACTTTCTGCGGAGCTATGAAAATAGTTTATTGTACCATTTTCCAAAGAGTTACAGCCCAAAGATATAATTTTTTAAATGGAACAATAGTTTTTTCTATCGTGTATTGGATTCGTTTAAACCAGCTGCGTCCAAATGAATGTAAACTACATTCCTATCACTGTTAGTTTGGGAGCTACAACCCTTCAAAGTTCCGGGGGCGGAGGCTGCGATAGCGTAGCTGATTGGCCGAGTGGTTAGCCCGTGGGGCACGGCCCACTGTTTCATGACCACCAGCCAGTGAGCTACGCTGTCGTAGCCTCCGCCCCATAAACTTTGAAGGGTTGTAGCTCCCAAACTAACAGTGATAGGAATGTAGTTGAATTGATTTGGACGCAGCTGGTTTCAACGAATCCAATGCACGATAGAAAAAACTACTGTTCCATTTTAAAAATTATATCTTTGTGCTGTAACTCTTTGGAAAATAGTACAATAAAGTATGTTCATAGCTACGCAGAAAGTGTAACATTTCTTGTGTTGACCTACCGCATTAAAATTTACCGGCACCTATTATTTTATAAGTTACAGAGGCAAGCACACTTAGTGACACACTCTTTCTTTCTTTTATTTTCCTACTTTCTGAGCGACAAATCGTTGCGAAACAAACCAACACTTCATTCATTACTAGGTTATTTTCAAGCGATTACGAAGCATGTGTATGACAATGAACTACGTTCACGTCAAGATAATTTTGTGGAGTGTAAGAACGTCTTGCGAAACATGCACCTCGTAGAGACCTTGATGTTCAGTGGAGTGTCAATTACAGTTCGAGTTAATATATACACATTTAACTAACAACTGATTTCGGCTAGGTAATTCCTGCAGTGTATGATTTGGAATAACACATGCTTACACCGGCAGCTGCGTTGTGAAATGTTCAGCATTTATTCACAGCTCTTCGTGCTCCAGTTCAGTATGTGGCGCGCCATGTGAAAAAACATTTTGCATAGTTTTTGTTAAATATCTAATTTCTTAAGCTCATGTGTCGAAAAGTAGTGATGAAGAGATGTGCATTGTTTCTACGTCTAAGAAAAAGAAGTTGCAAAGAGATAAAATGAGAAACGTAATCACAGGTTTCGACAATCTCGCATTGGTTGAGAAGAGAATCCAGTGTTTCGTTCATGGATAGCAAAACATCCAAACAATTGCTATAAGGCAAAACGTGTTCAGTTAATGAAACAAGTGCTAAAAAAAGAACAATAATAAAATATTAATCAAAACAATGCGCAATTTTCGCAAAGGTGTTATCTAAAAAGAACGCTCGACAAACAAACTACGGAAGCCGAAATTAAAATTTCCGTGTTCCTAACAGTTCATGATAATCCGTTTGATTAAAACTGATTGACAGCTTTGCCAGGAAGTTCGTTTCCCAATAGTGCAAAATGTTGTGAAAAGAAACAAAAGTACGGCTATTTTAATAAATGTTATTATACCTTCTCATATTAATAATATTATTTCGAAACTTCTTCAGCTATCTTGGCAGGTCCTCCTCCTTCCAAAACGAGACTTAAAGTGTTTCTACAGCCGCACGGAGCTCTCGGCATGAACCGCACAAATATTCTACTTGATAACCGCAGTTTTCTGACCTGGTCACTCTCTCGCTGGATTATCACCATCCACTCCCAAAAGTAGCAGAGTTCGTAACATAAAGGATTTGTTTTGACTTAACTGTGACCAGTTCCACATAACTTAACATTTTGACGATAGTAAATAGAAAAACCAATGGATGGTGAAACAGCCCTCGGTCGCAGTCGTCCATTGAACTTGAAAACCATCGCTGAAAAAGGCAGCTATGTTAAAAAAATTTGAATAGAAAAGTTATAAACATTCGTCACCTTTGGACAGCAGTACAAATAATCTTAGAAATAAATAAACAAGCCTTCATGAGCTTGACCGCTCATGCTACGCAATATTTACTTGAAGTTACTGGCAAAATAGACAAATATTCATTAAATAGTTACAGGAACACGAAGATTCCATAATAAATTGATATAACAAGTGTATAAATCCTTAAATAAATAATGTTGCTTCCAAGATCATATCTTGAGATAATAAGTTATCACCTAAGTGATGTTGTTGTTGTGGTCTTCAATCCAGATACTTGTTTGATGCAGCTCTCCACCCCACTCTGTTCTGCCACGAACTTCACACCACTAACACCACATTTTGTTGAAATCACATCACACAAGTTTTGCTTAACTTCAATTTTGCTGTATTGAAATATTGTAACTTTTATAGTTTTGCAGATATGATGTTGCTTCGTGAGGTGCTCCTAATTTTTCAGTCATAGTAGATGCCTTCAAAAATGATCATAAAATAATATTTAGATAATTAATCAAGATAAAAACTAGCCTATCTTTTAAATTGGAGCGAAACACATATACTGTGCAAAATTTAATTACTATCAGATGAGCGACATCGAAGTTCATCGCGGACAAACATCGTGACAAGGGATTTTCATAACAGATAAAGGTATATTTGGTAAGGTCCACCTGTTATGCAAGACACTGTTCCTAACACTGATACGTATTATTTATTTCTAAGTTAAGAGAATGTCCAACTTTTTATCTGCCAGAGCGTCGTTGAGAGGTTTCCCCGTTGCGTCAACTCTCAGCTCTCCTTCAGAAGCCATTTCTGGCAGTTCGTCTTTGTCCGTTTCTGGGACCACGCCTCGCCCGTTTGTAACAGTATCGCCCTGCCTTCCATACAATTCCAGAACTGGAATCATTATGTGACGTACGTAGTATGTATCGATATCACAACGTATGCTGGAAGATGAGATGCTGGAAGACGAACTGCAGGGTCTGCAGTCATCCAGCCGTCACTGTGAACTATCACAAACAGTCATAGTAGATGCCTTCAAAAATGATCATAAAATAATATTTAGATAATTAATCAAGATAAAAACTAGCCTATCTTTTAAATTGGAGCGAAACACATATACTGTGCAAAATTTAATTCGATGAGCGACATCGAAGTTCATCGCGGACAAACATCGTGACAAGGGATTTTCATAACAGATAAAGGTATATTTGGTAAGGTCCACCTGTTATGCAAGACACTGTTCCTAACACTGATACGTATTATTTATTTCTAAGTTAAGAGAATGTCCAACTTTTTATCTGCCAGAGCGTCGTTGAGAGGTTTCCCCGTTGCGTCAACTCTCAGCTCTCCTTCAGAAGCCATTTCTGGCAGTTCGTCTTTGTCCGTTTCTGGGACCACGCCTCGCCCGTTTGTAACAGTATCGCCCTGCCTTCCATACAATTCCAGAACTGGAATCATTATGTGACGTACGTAGTATGTATCGATATCACAACGTATGCTGGAAGATGAGATGCTGGAAGACGAACTGCAGGGTCTGCAGTCATCCAGCCGTCACTGTGAACTATCACAAACATTCTGATAAAAAAGTCAACACAGTTTCAGCCGACCAGTTGCATAAAAATGGTTCACATGCATAAACCTTGACCTAGGTTTCGGCAAAAGTAATTTTGCCTTCTTCAGAAGTATTACATAAAGCTCACATTAAAAAAGTTGTTAAATAAAAATGTGGCTGACTCCATATCAATAGAATAAAAAGTAAAATTTTAAACAATGTCTACATCATAAAATTGTGGAGCACGTCCACACATAGGTCGAGTGAGCACGCAGTAGACATTGTTTTAAATTTAACTTTTTACTCTATTGACATGGAGTCAGCCACATTTTTATTTAACAACTTTTTTAATGTGAGCTTTATGTAATACTTCTGAAGAAGGCAAAATTACTTTTGCCGAAACCCAGGTCAAGGTTTATGCATGTAAACCATTTTTATGCAACTGGTCGGCTTAAACTGTGTTGACTTTTGGATCGTGTTCCACCGTTGCTGAATTGCAGCCATGTTTCAAATTTTAACATTCTGATAGCTTTTTCTGGAGAATCGAATCAACTGCTAGCAAAACATCTCGGAGTATCATTTAGAAGAAACGTCATGGTACTGTCCGAGGTGTACGGATAAGCAAGTCCTCTATCTCTCGTCCTCTAATTCCGTGTTTTGTTACTTTCTTTGTAAAAATGTATACATTTTGGGACTATATACATGTTTTAGAGATGGTTGTGTGTCATATATCTTGTGGTTAATGTTGGCCTTGTTTTGTGACGCTTCCGATACCCAGTCCGGGAAATGCGCTCGTATTTCTTTTCCGTGCTCGAGTTACGGACAATAACGTAATTCGTAATTCATTTAAAGAGAGCTACTTTCATAAACTAGATATACTGATTGTATGAACAGCGATAGCTGTGAGTTGATATCGTGCGCTACCTATAGGACAGTTAATTGCTTCGGCACCCAGCAGTGATACTTTACAACAGTATATTCTTAGGCCGAAGGAAGAAAAGAGAGATGCCGATCACAATAGGGCCAACTGTGAGCGTAATATGGGCAGCGCAGCGGCCGAACTCATTATCAGATGGCACGTTATTGTTGTCGGCAATAGACACTCTCGGAGTACTTTCCGAAACGAGATAATTTCACGAGATACAGATACATGAAACGAACATCAAGGGGATTCGATTGAATGTTATGTCACGAGTGGAAACATTCGACAGAAGTCGTGTGCTTATAATCGCACGTCGTGTGCCCTGAGAAAACGTAGTAGCTCACTCGCTTAACATCTCTTTCTTTAGAGGCTCAAACATGCCTGGAAACGTTGATCTCCCTTTTTTTCTGGTTTCATGAACTACATTAAGGTAACTTCCAGGAATGGTTGTTTGTAGAGATTGCGAGATTTATCCTTTGCTATCTGAAATCACTTCTTGGGGCTGCAGCACGACATCTAATTACCTCTGGGAGTTTACAGTTGTCCTCCGACAATTAACGAAGACGGGTTAGCATCCAGTATTATACCTCCTGTAATATCACTATCACGTCTCTGACTATAGGTCTAAGTTCGGTGAATAGTCCTGTAATATTAACGTACAGTTATTTTACTGTCCTTTGAAATGGTCACTTCCCATAACTATGCATAGCTGATCTCTGCAATACATGTCCTGCAAACTTTGTATAATGACACGGTTTCCTTTCCCCGATATTATCAGAGAAAGTTTTGTATTTTTATATTATTTCGGCATGTTAAAATAATTATCTATGAAAGAGAAAGAAAATTTAGGAACAACACTTTCAATTTTTTTGTAAGAAAGAAGACACTCTTGCTTTGTACTTCGTAGCGATAGCATGTTGCAGGCGGGAGCTGTACTTTATTATTTTTATGTGGCCGCTATTATGTACATTCAGGTAAATATATGTGCTGTGCGCGTATCTTAAATTTATAAATAAACCCCCACCTCTTACTTAAATTCGCACTTATGAATTTTTATTAATAATTTTGCCCTATCCTCCCTCCGCCCATGATGTCTTTTTCAGCCTTGTTGAATCACCGCAACAATGGATGGCATAGTTTTTAGTTAATATTGAATGGTGATATTTCGTGTAGTCTGCCACTTTTGTTTCAAAAATTTATTCCATAATATTATCATTTACCGGCAATAGAATCTGCAGTTAATTTTTAGAAGTCCGATGTGTTTGACTTACGTAATATTCCTATCCGATTTATATCGTGTCACTTATCTTACTTTACGGTTTGCTACACGAGTCGTAGTTTGATATTGACGAACTGCCATCCACTGTTCGGCGAGTGGTTATCATATTATTAAAATTTCATTTACAGCCAAATTTCAACCACCGATGGATCTATTGTTAAAGGTAACTGCTCGTCGATTCTTTTTGTAATGTTCTGCCTGCGCCACACTCCACCGTTAATTAGCTTGACATTTCATTTAAATGCATGTAATAATTTTTCCAACATTTTTTCCCCGTAATTTACTGATTGGGATCTTTCATAGCTTCTAACTTCAAACCACTTCCTTCTGTAAATTTGTTAATCTCAAAAATTAATAGCCAGGCTGGAACATTATATTTGCTCGAAGTGGGATGTGTTCAAAAACCTCGTCACTGTTCGTTGGATGTCAGAAATGTCGTTAAATCTCTTTCCATTCAAAGCGATTTTGAGTTGATGGAATAGGAAGAAGTCTGGAGGATTGAGATCCGGCGATTATGGTGATAGTTCAAGTTGCGAGACAACGCTCGCCCACACACGGCGAATATCGTCAAACAGTTCCTGGAAAAAAGAAGGCGGTGCAACTTGAACATCCACCATAATCGGAAGACCTCAGTCCACCAGACTTCTTTCTATTCTCTCTACTCAAAGTCGATAGTTATGGGAAGTGACCATTTCAAAGAACAGTAAGGTCAATGTACGTTAATATTGCAGGACTATCCACCGAACTTTAGGCCTATAGTCAGAGATGTTGTTGTTCAAATGTTTGTTAAGCTTATGGGACTCAACTACGGGGTCATCAGTCCCTAAACTTACAAAATATTTATGAACTACTTACGAACTAGGACGGCACAAATATCCATGCCCGAGGGGGGATTCGAACCCCCGACCGTAGTGGCCGTGCAGACCGTGACTGGAGCACCTCAGTCCCCTCGGCCACTGAGGCCGGCTATAGTCAGAGACGGTGTAGTGATATTACAGGAGGTAATTAGTACGTTTACTCAGGGCACACGACATGCGATTACAAGCACACATCTCCTGTTTCTAGGACATGTATTGCAGACATCAGCGGTGTATAGTCGAAGGACAATTGTTAAGAGATAATTAGATGACGTGCTGCAACCCCAAGAAGTGATTTCATATAGCAAAGCCGGCCGCAGTGGCCGAGCGGTCTGCGGCGCGCCAGTTACAGTCGGCACGGCCGCTACGGTCGGGGGTTCGAATCCTCCCCTCGGGCATGGATGTTTGTGCCGTCTTTAGTATATTGTAGTTCATAAGTAGTTTATAAGTTTAGGGACTGATGACCTCGCAGTTGAGTCCCTTAAGCGTAGCAAACATTTGAACATATAGCGAAGAATGAATCTCGCATTCTCTACCAACAACCATTCGCGGAAATTAACGAAGTTCACGAAACCAGAAGAAAATGAAATCTGCGTTTCCAGGCATGTTTGAGCCTCTGCAGAAAGAGATGTTAAGCGAGTAAATTAGTACGTTTACTCAGGGCACACGACATGCGATTACAAGCGCACATCTCCTGTTTCCAGGACATGCATTGCAGACATCAGCGGTGTATAGTTACGGAGGTGACTATTTCTGAGGACAGTAGGGTACCTGTAGTTCACATTTCATCTAAGTTAATGTTACTGGACTACTCATCGAACTTTATTGTCAGTGTTTGTATTACTACTGTACGTAAGATACGAAACTGTATGAAAATCATTATTTAGCGAATTGGTGTTCCTGTCAGGATTCCTCCCAGCTGAAATCCATAAGTAGTAATCATCAACTGCTGTGGTAGCAGGCTTGATTCCATGGTGGAAAGGATGAATGCTGCGGTAGCCTTTGGATGGACAGAGCGAGACAGATACGTCATCCACAGTCTCTGCATCTCTGTACCTCAAAAAATCTTCAAATGTTTGTAAATCTATCGGACCAAACTGCGTGGTCATCAGTCCGTAGCTTACAAACTACTTAACCTAAGGTAAACTAACGTAAGGACAACACACACACACACATACACACACACACATATGCCCCAGGGAGGACTCGAACCTCCGACGGCGAGCAACCGCAGCGAGGCGCCTTAGACAGTTTTTTTTTTTTTTTTTTTTTTTTTTTCTGTGGTTAGTTCTGACGTTTGCGGTCGTTAATCGTGTTCGTTCGTTGTTCTTCGATGTATTCTTGGCTCAGCTTTTTTATTACAGAGGACGTTGAGCCACGGCGCCCGGCAGACCGCTAGGCTACTCCACCGCGGCTCTCTGTATCTCCTCCACGTCCAAACAACATGGCTTTGGTTCACTCGTGACGTCTGGAAACTTCCTTTGCTGCTAGTCCCTCCTGAAACCATGCGGATACGATCAAAATTGATCCTATAGGCATGGCAAAACTGCAGTCAAGAGAAGCAGTTATCTCTGGCCTGGTGTTATGACAAGATCGGCCGTCTTATACCCACTCCGTCGCACTGCCAATGCACATGTTTGGTTGTTTACATATTTGTGCAATGTGTAACACTCCGAACCAACGTCAGTATTCAGGAACCCACGTAATGCAACGCTCTTTGCTTGTATGTGTTTACACTTCTCCTTCAATGCAGAGAAAGTCACTATCCGTACGAAGCGACAATTCTTAACAAGTCATAACCTAATGGAACATCTTTATATTGTGAAATATCATTATATATATATATATATATATTTTAAATGTTAATGAAACTTAGCAAAGAAGAACTGCAGTCAATATTAATAAACCTCAGAGAAATCGTAGAATAAACTCATGTAAAAAAATACCGACAGTTTTCAAAATGTCTTCTTATTGTTGATTGCTACATCACATCTCAGGGTCATTAAGTGGTTCACTTTAAGGCCGAAGTAATGAACTAAGACGAAACTTTTCACTCTTGAAAAGGATTTGTATTTTTCTAAAACATTTACATCTCAACTGAAAATTTACACAGAAGAAAAAACTGAGACAGCTCATCACTTCTAACTGCTCGAGAAGTCAAAACAAGACTGACTGCTAATTAAGAAGCAAAGATACTGCTCTTCCACTTTTTTTCTTTTAGTTCCACCGATGAATTTTTTCAACAACATTAATTAATAATTGTCAATTATTGTTATTATTAATAATAATTTTCTCTCTCCTATTTTTGAATAATAATAGAAAATTAAATTAAATGAAATTAAAATAGAAATTCGCTTCTTACTGTTCTGATACCCCAACACTCCATTCCTGGTAACAGCACACTAACAACACAAGCAAATTTCCAAAACTGTTGCGTTTAAATTGGCAAAAAAAGATCTATTGTGGAAGTGCGCTTTGTAGAAGCGATTTTGTTGTATAGTTTGGGAGTGTTTAGATGCGGAGCGCCGGCCGCGGTGGCCGAGGGGACTGAGGCGCTTCAGTCACGGTCTGCACGGCCACTACGGTCTGGGGTTCGAATCCCCCCTCGGGCATGGATATTTGTGCCGTCTGTAGTCTTAGCTAGTTCATAAGTAGTTTGTAAGTTTAGGGACTGATGACCCCGTAGTAAAGTCCCATAGCCTATACAAACATTTGAACATTTTTAGATGCGGAGCTGGGACGTGGGTTTACGAGATCCGGTTTTGGGAGCCCCACATAAACGGGATGTGTGTCGGCTTACCTGGCCTTTCTAATAAGGCGCCGGTAGCACGTCGTGTCAGCCGACAGTCACGACTCGAGATCCGACAACCGGAGGGCTGATCGAGCAGTAGGAGGGGTGGGTGGGCCGGCGAAAGACCGACAAAGAGGCGCCGCCACACGCCCACAGCGTTTCATACTGGAAAAACAGGAAACTACAGTTACGGAGAGAATCTGCATGTTGGACACTAAACTCGTATGTAGGTTTCAAGGCGAGCGCCCCTGGCTATGGAATTTTCAAGACGGTGATCATTTATACTTCTATATAAAGACAATTCGTTTAAAGCTTTTACCAAAAATCTTGAAAAGTACCCTGCCGATGAACTTGAAATATTTATACTATAGTCCAATGAACAGACTATATATCATTTTAGTATTTATATATAAATTGTAGTTATGGTCCGACGCGGTTCTCCACACTATCCTGTCCAAGCCCCTTCACCTATGGATAACAACGGCAACACACATCTCTTTCAAACTGCTTAGTGTACTCGACTCTTGATCTCCCTCTGCAATTTTCTGCCCCCATACTTCCCTCCGCTATTAACTAAATTCACGACTCCTTAATGTCGCAGAATCTGTTCTACCAATAGATTCCTTCTCTTGATCAAGATGTGTCATAAATTTATTTTCTCCCCAATTCTGTTCAGTATCTCTTCAGTAGCAACGGCATCTTCCGATCTAATATTCATCATTCTTCTGTGGCACCACGCCCGAAATATTTTTACCTCTTCTAGTCATAATTGCTTACAGTGGCGTAACTATGGGGGGAGGGCATGAGGAGGATAGAACCCCCCCCAGACCCCCCCCCAAAAAAAAAGAAAAGAAATCGTATAACAGCAATCTGGTAAAGGTAAAGATTGAAAACTTGGAGTGTTTTACCATAATCTTTCATTGGATGGGAATGAATTATTTTCTTCAACGGGAGTGGTAGATGGTAGTCTGTCTGGAAACTGACTAAAATTTTGCTCGTCAAACAGATCTATCTCCCCCCCCCCCCAAAGCCAAGTCCCAGTTACGCCACTGATTGCTTATCCACGTTTCACTACTCGTGCATAGCTATACTCCATAGAAATGCCTTCTTCCCATTCTCATTCTACCTTTTATATCTTGTATAAGATCAGCCATCAGAAGTTATGTTAGTGCCTAAAAGAAAACTCAGATTCTACTTTTATTGGTCCGTTTCGCAATCTAACATCTTAAGCATCATCTGATTTTATTCGACTAAGTTACAGTATTTTTGTTAATCTTCGTGTTATATCCTCCTTGCAGAACACTACCCTTTCCATGTCATTGTTCTAACATGTCCTTTGCTGTTTCTGACGGAATTACAATCACCATAACCGGGGAAAGTTCAGTATGCCAGTAGACACAAATGTTGTCTCCACTGAGGCCAAATTTAAGTGAGACCGACTTTATCTGGACGCATATAACAGAGCAGGTGAACACAACTCGATTTTTGGATGATTCTGCTGTCCACCTGATTCCACCGTGAGAGTTTTAGAGTTATTCTAAGAAAATTACGCTCAGTAGCGCGGAAATATTTACTTCATGCAGCATTACGTGGAGTCGACATACCGAGTATATGGATTCGTTGCAGGCTGTACGGACAGGCAGTCCTGTGAAGCAGTTTTGAACACTAACTGTCCTGAGAAGCTCCCTAGACAGCCCGCTTTGGAAATATTGTAGGCCTTGTAGCTATCGAAAAAAAAAAAAAAGTTCAAATGTTTGTATAGCTTATGGGACATAACTACGGGGTCATCAGTCCCTAAATTTACAAACTACTTATGAACTAGCTAATACTAACGACGGCACAATTATCCGTGCCCGAGGGGGGATTCGAACCCCCGACCGTAGTGGCCGTGCAGACCGTGACTGGCGGGCCGCAGTCCCCTCGGCCACCGCGGCCGGCGACCTCATCGACAAGAATTACTAATTATGATGTCGTCACAGTGACGATAGTTACTATAGTTATGAAATCAGCGTTGGAGGAAAGTGTGTGGGGTAAAAATTGCAGAGGAAGACAAACAGATGGATACAGTAAGCAGATTCAGACAGATGTAGGTTGCCGTTCTTAAAATGTTCAAATGTTTGTTAAGCTTATGGGACTTAACTACGGGGTCATCAGTCCCTAAACTTACAAACTACTAATGAACTACTTACGAACTAGGGCGGCACAAATATCCATGCCAGAGGGGGGATTCGAACCCCAGACCGCAGTGGCCGTGCAGACCGTGACTGAAGCGCCTCAGTCCCCTCGGCCACCGCGGCCGGCTGCCGTTCTTATGTGGAGATGAAGAGGGTATTGTGGAGAGCTGCATCAAACCAGTCTTCGGACTGAAGACCACAACAACAACATAGTGCACATATACATAAAATATTGCAAACACCCTACGTCAAATTATTCGTTATTTTAACCCTTATATTGCTTTGTTACATGAGCCGCTCTTGCTTAAGAACCAGTTGGGTCTGACTAAACCATAAATAAATTCTGTGATGTAATTTCATCATGAATATTTTTTCAGTATTATAGCCGGGGTGGAGAGACCGAGTGCATTGAGGCGCTATGTTCCGATGCGCGAAGCCGTTCCCCGTCGGGGGTTCGAATTCACCCTCGGGCATGGATGTTTGTGTTGTCTATAGTATAAGGTAGTATATACGTAATTAGTAAGTTTAGGGACTGATGACCCCGCAGTTAAGTTCAGTAACTTTAACAAACATTCGAATATTTTAGTTTCCGTATTATATGAAACCAACATAATTTTGATGTAGAATCAGTGACAAACTGGAGTCAATCGGGCCCAGTTTCCACAGTTCCATTGCAGAGACATTCAATGTTACGAGCCGTCAGTATTCCTCCCTCCCCTAAACGCAACCTGCCAGTGACGAACCTATTTTCCCAGCATACATGGATCACAAGAAACTGGCCCAAACTTCTTCCTCCTCCCAGCGTCTGAAAACTGCAGTCACAGTGACGTCATCAGCCCTTTCCCCTGTCCCACTTCGCCACTCGCCTACGGAAAGGTTAGGACCATGTCGGACAGGCACACCTCCCCGCCTTCAGCGTCAATAAATCGCTACGTAATCTTTCCATGCATCAAATATCTGTTGTACTGTTTGTGATCCTTTGTATCACCGCTAGCCAACCTTTTTAAAAATGTTTCTTTTTTTTCTCAATCAATTCTTTTAAATCCCAGTGCCTCCGCTGTTTATTTATTTATTTATTTATTTATTTTTATTTATTATCATTTTTTTAGTATGTCATACGTCTCTTGTGCCGTTCCAGTTACGCCTTCTTCTATCTCTTTTCCAGCCGTTGTTTGTGAAGGAATTTTCGTTGTTTGTGAAGGAATTTTCATTGTTGATTAAACTAACAAATGGTCGGATCCAAAGTCCACCTCCCTCCATACCTTTAAATCAAATGGTCTTATCGCTGAATCTTTGCTTTATGACACTATAATCCAATAAACAGATTTTAATTTCTTTGTCTTTTGGATCCAAGTATATTTACGAATATCTTTATGTTGAAATAAAAAAATAGAATTTTTCACGAGTATTGCTCACTTAATTCTATCCATCTTTCACCACTGTCATTTGCTACATCCTCGCCGTGTCGTCCAACTACCCCACTGTCAAGTAGGTTTCCTTTTAAATCTCCAGCCAAAATAAAACTAATTTACTTTGAATGTTATCAAATTGTACTGCAAGTTTCTCAGGAAACTCCTCTTTTTTGGGTGCATAAATCCCAAAAATCCTTCTTTTTCCGTCCTTTTATCTCTAAAACCACCGTCATCGTTCTTTATTGGATCCCAACCTACAATTTTTGTTTCCGAGCTCTTCTGTATTGCTGTATATAGTTGGTTTAATCAGTGTAATTAGTGTGTAAGTATAGGGACCGATGACCCTAGCTGTTTGGTGAGTTACAGGAACTTTGAAATTTGTCAGTAGGCTAAATAAAACAAACTGTATCAAAAAGGATGGCGCGAACTTACACGGTTGAAAATACCCGATATTAGAAGCATAAATGTTTCAGTAAATGTCCCAGTAAACGAGACGTTTGCAAGATAATTAGGAATGTATGCTTCCAAGCCGCCACTGACATCATTGTAAACATCGTCCTACAAATCGTCGTACAAATTATATGTGTGTGTGTGTGTGCTGGAATGGAGTACACACATTCAAATTCTGAAGTCAGGAAGTCAGCAGGGGTAAAATATAGAAAGATTTACAAATTGTAGAAAAATTAGACACCAGTTATAAGAATCGAAGGCCATGAAAGGGAAGCATTGGTTGGGTAAGGAGTAAGACAGGGTTGTAGCATTTCCCTAATGTTATTCAATTTGAACGTTGAGCAAGCTGTGAACGAAACCATGGAGAAATTTGGAGAAGGAATGAGAGTTCAGGGTGAAGAAATAAAACCTTTCCGTTTTTCTAATGCCACAGTAATTCTGCCAGAGACAGCAAAGGACAAGGAAGACCAACTGAAAGAAATTGACAGTGTCTCGAAAGGAACATATATAATGAACACTAGCAAGAGGAAAAGAATGATAATGGAATGTAGTCTAAGAAAATCTGACTATGCTGAAAAAATTAGATTAGGTAGCAATAAAAGTGGTAGATGAGTCTTGTTACCTGGACAGTATAATCACATACAGTGGTTACAGTTCAGATGATATAAAATGCAGAATGGCAATGGGGGGGGGGGGGGGAGCGTTTCTGAAAATGAGAAATTTGTTAAAATCGTACATTAGTATAAATGTAAAGAGGCTTTATCTGAAGACGTTTTTGTTGAATATTGCTTTATTTTGGAGTGAAACATGAATAACAAATAGTTATGACACGAAGAGGATAGAGGCTTTTGAAATGTGGTGCTACAGAAGAATGCTGAAAATAAGATGGTTAGATCGCGTAACTAATGAGGAGGTACTGAACAGATTTCAGAAATTTCTGGCATACCTGGAGCAATAGGAGGTAGTGATTGGTAGGAGACACACATTATGGAATCGTGAATTTAGCGTTTGTAGGGTGAGAGTCTCAGAGGGAGACACAGAGAACAATACATTAAAGAGGTTCAAATAGAAGTGGGTTTCCGTTCTTATAAGAAGATGAAGAGACTTGCTCAGGATAGAGTAGGGTGGAGAGGTGCATCAAAGCAGTCTCTGGACTGAAGAGCACAACAAGGTATTTTAGAGTCGTCTCGCGACCCACCTGAATGGATAAGGCGACCACCAGTGGGTAGGACCCCTGACCTACATTATAGCGTTGATTTTGTTTATAACTGTAAAATTCTCATATTGACAAGTAACAATCTTATTATTATTATTATTTTACGTGACTTAATAATTCGAAAATATTCCGTTTTGAAGTTTGACCTTTTGTCGGGGCGCCATCACCGAAAACAAGCATGAACCGCCACACTGCCATGTGCAAAACCCAACTTGGAGCATATTCTCACATCGGAGAAAGGAGCCAATTAGAACCGACGTACTATTCCTTAATTGTTTCCCACACAGTGAAGACACACAACATTTCACGCCAGCAGCTACGCATACAGAACCCGTCAACTAGTTTCTTATGCGGATGACACAGCCGTCCTCGACAGCAGTGCGAACATCCACGCGCTCCAACGAAGACCAGATGACAATAACGACCTTGGAAACCTGGGCACAGCTTACAACCCAGAAAAGAGCCAGGCACTGGCCCTCCACACTGTGACGTAATGCGCGTGCCCACATACTCTTCGTTCGCGCCACGCTGGAGAGACTCACTTTAGTATACAGGCACACGACCAACGGACCTCAGTCACCGCCAATAAGCGAGTACATGACAACGACTAACGATGCCGGGTTAAGAGAGCAGCTTGGACACATACCATCAGGCTTTCTTCATCGCCACAGCACACTGTTATGATGACGAGTATTGGGGGCTTCCCACAACGATTTCTTGAACGACGACAATACGTAATCAGAAGTATTGCACTTCTGATCATATCATATTCTATCAGTGCACATGAATAATTTTCATAACTTGAATGACAACAAAAATTTTTAAGTCCTAACGTGCACCTAATGGTTTATAGGAATTTTATAATTTTGAGAATCATAAGACGGACCAAGACTCCAAAAAGCTTCTGGTTTTGTCAAATATTTTTATATCATATGACGCAAACCATTGGTACAATTCGTTTTTCTTTAGATTCAGGGGATACCTGTAGATGTACCTTTAACGGTACGAAACCGGCAGTAACGCAATAAAGGCGTATAAAAACAGCTAAGGCTGACTGCAGTAATTCATAGAAAACATCCTGATTGTTTATATTATTCTAGAATTGATTTACTAATAATGACGCTGCGCCGTATTCCTCGCTACCTGCAGCAGCTGACAGTCCGCGGGAGAGCAGCGCCTTGGAGATACAATGCCGGATATCTTTCAGACTGGTGTGGCGCCGACACGCAGAAGATGGGGAAGGCGTTGGGCCGGCTGCAATGCTCTACCTAACCCCACTTCGTCGCTTCCAGAACAGACTGTACAAGGGCATCTGCAGCCCGCAGTTCAAGAGCGCAGCGGTGGTGTGGGCAGCCGAGTCGCAAACCTGTCGTCTTCAGACGGTAGAGGACAGATAGCTTCGAATGGCCGGATAGCGTTTCAACTCCCGCGCGACTTCCCAACAGGGGAGCTTCACGCCCTCGCAGACGTGCCTTTCCTCTGGCAGCGGTTTCAGAAGACCGCAATAAAATTTTCCGAGAAGGCAGTCGAACAACCCCTTGGTGCGCGAACTCAAAAACCACCCTGGCGCGCAACGTTGGGATGCCCAGGTCCATTCCGGCAGCACCAAGAATGCACCAGACTAACAAATTATTCACGAAATGTCCGAAAAGGACAGCCGCAAGATATTCACTAAGCTGATCAATCTTTGGAAGGAATAACACTTCACTATATGATGGCGCAACACCCAATGTTCAAATGTTTGTAAACCTAAGAACCAAATAGCTGAAGTCATAGTTGCTAGACCTGCAAACCACTAGTTTATACTAAAGACACCGTAGACAGTAGCACACCCATGCTCGAGGGAGACCTCGAATCTCCAACAGGAGCGGCTGCACAATCCGTGACAAGACACCTCGGACCGCGCTGCAGGCGCAACGTGCGTGTGGAGCGGGTGCCTGCTGCCTGGGGAAAGCAGGCGTGGGTGTGGGCCCTGCGCGAGCACGCGCCGTCACCTCACGACAGCCGCGGGCCCTCACGGCCGCCACCGCCGGTCCCCCCCCGCCCCCCCCCACTCCTCCCCTTCTTTACCCTATACCCCCCCCCCTCCCACCCTTCCAACATTCATGTTTCCTACTGGGACTGCAACGTTCTGACGACCTCGTCCTCCTTCTGTCATTCGGGCTTTACTTGACCATGTACCGAGCACCTCAGTATCTGCACTTGGAACCGACAATGAAAGAAGTGCTCTCTCTCTCTCACACACACACACAACATGACTGCCACAGCTGACGGAAAACAGAAACCTCTGTCTCCTTCTTGCACGGTATTAATACGTTCGTAAACTGCGCTTGCGAATTGGCGTTTGGAAGGTGCCCCTATCTCAGGTCCTATTGATCATAGAGTTATGCGGTCAAGTGTTCTGCGTAGCCCTTGGCTATTACAATAGGTAGCTATCATACAGTATAGCCACAGTCTAACATATACAGTCACGACACTCACTGCTAGAAAAGTTGTTACCAACTGACAGTTGCTGCGACACTAGTGCTCCTAGCGGTGGGCAAGTTGCCGAAGTAGTGATGTTTGTTTATAATCGCTTTTGTACGTAATTAACGAAATACTTACTATAATTTTTGCGTTACAAGCATTATTAAAATATCGAGAGACAAACATAATACGGAAATTAATATAAAAACAGCCTAATTTAAATGATTTAGAGGTATAAAAAACAACTCTGTCATGAAAAAATACTTACGAATATCGATATATTTGCAGCTTATTCTGCTGAAAGTAAGTTGCATAAAAATATAATGGTACAGTATAATAAATTTCTGTTCTTACTATGACAGGCGGTTTTTTACGTGTATCAATTCGGTATGAAGTCTAATGATTCTCACATGTTTATACGTCACTCGTCTTTCTTATACGTGCATATTCTTTTAAGTGTAATTACTTTAGCTTTAAGAAAACCAGTGTTTTGATGATTCTTGCCGTTTGTGGTTCAGATGTAGCAACAATAGTGGAATTGGGTTCTTCTTTGTTGGAAAACAGTTTGGTTGCTTTTATCGTTATATTGCCATGTCTATGGCGTTTTTCCTTCAGCTGTGATGGTTGATTTGTTATGTTAAATACCGTATTTATTGCATTCTATATACGTTTCCTATGTTCCACCCTCACCGATTTTACTGGAATTGTAATGAAGAATACTTAACGTTCCTGCATAGAAATTGACGTCTTTCTTCTAAAGGGCATGTCTCCTGGTGTTTCCTAGGCATTTTAATTTTTAATAGAACATGAAATTACTCATTTAAAGCCTGTATGTTATAGGATGATTCCAAATTAACTGCCCTGTAATGTACCGCTCCGTACCTTATCAGGGATCTTACGAAACCTAAGAAAGACAAATGGGGAGCTATTTTTAAATTATTACAAGGGACTACATAGTTCCCTAATGTAAAAAGTATGCTGAAGTCAATCTAGACGATACTATTCGCACTCATCAACTATCGTATTCAGAAACGTAGCTTTCCGGCCGCTTGGAGCGCTGCTGTCGCAGCGTATAACAAAAATATGTGAGAGTGTCGTGACTGTATTTGTTAGACTGTGGTATAGCATCCAAAGTGACCATATTGGTTGGTTTTTGCAAATTACATATGGTCTATGGTGGGCTTTATACGGCTTACAAACGCATGATGGTTCCTGAGAAAATCACGAATTATGGGGCTGGCATATTAACGTGTTCTGATCATTACAAATCGTCAAAATTTTTACAACATGTTCCTAAGATGATATTCTCACAAAACTTTGTAAATTTTGTCGATAGCTTCATCCGTTCCCGATATCCAGAGGTTCAAACCGATCTTACTTTCGCACAAAATCACAAAACCAGATTTTCGGCCGGTTTTTTCACCGTGATTCGCAAATATCTAACTGAAATAACCACAGCAAATTGTTTAAATATTTTCAATACATCCTGTAGACATTTATCGAGAAACGGCAGTTTTCCGTTTTCGAAAATCCGTTATAAAGATACAACCGAAAACCCGCGGTATTTTGCTTGGAAAAGTACATATTGTGGAGATGGAGACGTTCAGACCGCTCTGAATGTTTTACAGATTAATATCTTCGCTCAGTGAAGGGGTGATTTCATTTTCGTTATTCTTCACAATTAATGTATAGTACCCAGTTTTGTCAAGTATTAAAACATACTTTAAAGAATTTGCAGAGGTAAAAATGCATTTTGTAGCCTTTTCGAATCGTTGATTTTAGCCCACACATAGCTGAGTACGAAATGTAGACAACATATCTACATTTTATTTAAAGTTGAAAGCAGAAAGATATTTTATTTGGTTTACGAGATAGCCGAGCCCTGCGCACGATAGCACTTGTAAGCAATATGTTCAAAAATTCTACTTTTAAAGAGTAGTAACTTGGGGAGTAGCAAAAGACTAAAATGTTGTCTCTACATTGTTAAAAGTGTATTTAGAAAATCCGTTTGCCGATTTCGAAAATCTGTTTTCGTTATCACGGTATCCTAGAAAAATCAAAATTTTTGGTATCAAAAGTACCAATTCTGTCGATTGGCACATCTACACTTTCTGTTCATGGCAAATCCCCCAGTTCTTACGATATGTTCTTTAGATGAAGATCCCAGGAAGCCTTGAAAGTACATATGCACGTAAAATATGCTGGTTCCCTTGGGAGTACTGGTCTCCTCGCCACCCGGCAGGGTAGACCCAACTCACCATACGCTTCACATGTCCGTACAGCTTGATGTGCTGCTTATAATGTTGGGAGTTTACAAAACGCGAGCTTAAGTCTTTCGCGCTCACCGACTAAAGGTTTACAGTAAAATTTATTGGGGACACTACGACTTCCACTACAGAAAAGTGAAGAGGCCTGGCGTTCCTCGCCTCCACTGCTGCCCTGGTCTCGTGACCATATCGTTTGGACTCTAGACGACTGGAAAACAGCAACTTTCTCAGATGAGAGTCCTGATTGCCGTTCGAGTGTGGCACAGATCCGGCGAGGCCATGAACCAAAATTATCTACAAGGCTTGTGTAAATTCGCGTTGGGTCCATAATGGTGTGGTGTGTTTTTGCATGCAATGGACTGGGTTCTTTGGTCCAACTAGGCCGATCATTGTTGCTACTTGCAGACCATTTTCAGCCATTCATGGAACTCATGTTCCCACAGAATGATGGAATTTTTGTGGCCCATAGTACACTACTTCACCATGCCACAATCGTTCGCAATTAGTTTGAAGAACGTTTCGGACAGTTCAAGCGAATCGTTTGGCCACCCACATTCTCACGACATGAATCACATCGAATGCTTATTGGACGTATTGGAGACGTCAGTCTGGCAACTCACAATTATGTTCAAATGTTAAATGTTTGTAAAGTCTATGGGACTTAACTACGGGGTCATCAGTCCCTAAACTTACAAACTACCTATCAACTACCCTATACTAAGGACGGCACAAATATCCATGCCCGAGGGGGGATTCGAACCCCCGACCGTAGTGGCCGTGCAGACCGTGACTGAAGCGCCTTAGTCTCCTCGGCCACCGCGGCCGGCCACAATTATGGATGTCTATAACGGCAAAGTTCCTGCAGGGCACTGCCAATGACTTGAGTCAATGTTCTAAATTTCCACTCTTTATTCATTGTACCATTATTTCTCAGTTTCATCATTTTCTTTTTCTTTGTTATCCCCCCCTCCCCCTCCTACCTGCTGACTGTTGACACCCATGGCCCAAGTCGACTGTTGGTGAAGTGATTGTGATGTGGAAACGTGAATGAAAAACCACAACTAAACGGTAACCCCGTAGATAGTGACAGTCTACCAAAGTATGTGTCCTCGGAATCGTTCGTGGTGGCATTTTTCTATAAAATCTTCTAGGTTTGCAAGTCGCGTCAGGTCGAATAAGCCTCCAGCTTTCGATGGCAAACTCTGCCATCGTCATCAGGTGTAAAAATCACCGGGGCTGGCAAGCTTATATAGCTGCAATAGCTTCGTCTACAACCTTCTGGAATGCCGCAAAGCGCGTGTGCGGATGGCAGGACGAGAACTTCCGTCACGCCGCGGTACCGTGTGACGTCACGTGTCGTGCTTAGCCGGCACCATATTTAAAAGTAGCGCTCCCGCCTCCCTGCAAACCTCTGCTTCGTGCCCAAAGCCCGGCCCCAACCCCTGCTAAGTATGTACCCTTGGTAGTGGGAGTGCTTCCAGAAATTCGTGTACAGTCCGCGGAAGAAACCACTCACGGCGTGCAAAGTGCTAACAGCAATCCAGCTGTGACAGTACCTTTGCTAGGGTGTTGAGAAGAACAGGGTGCAACGGACGAAAAGCTCCTGATCATCCTCACTTTCGTTAGTCAAAGTTGCGTAAAATGCGACTCCATAGTGTCAATTACTGAATCTACATCTAGTGGCAGTTTTATTTCAAAGCCGCGGCGGAGTGGCCAAGCGCATTGAGGAGCTAGGCTCCGATACACCAGGCCGTTCCCCGTCGGGGATTCGAATCCCTCCCTCGGGCATGGATGTTCATAAGGTAGTTCATAAGTAGTTTGTAAGTTTCGTGACTTATGACTCCACAGTTAAGTCCCTTAAGCTTAACAAACATTTTAATTTTTTCTTCCTTATTTCACATGTTTTTACACCGTCTGTTACACAACGATGAAGTATGTGACCAAAGGGGGCATGAAACTAGTGGCTCATTTTTACTCGTCTTACTGATGATGACCGATGCTCTGTATAGTACTTTTTACTCACTTGAAAATAGCCCAAAGTCCGTAATAATAAAGTAGATTTTTTTTAATAATAAGACAATCACGAACACGAAGTCTTGCAGACAATGTTAGGAGACCATAAACCCACAACAAATAACAGTCGTGTAACGCGCATTAGTGTCTTAGTAATAGGATAACAATTACTATGACTGTGTTTGTTACTATTTTATATTGTCGTTGCTGTGAAAATAGCACACATTACTCATTTTCTATTACAACCAGTTGTTTGAAATAAATTTACATTTTACCAATAAATACTGCTCGTTTGTAAAAAATGTTTTATTTAAAACAAAATTTTTATCGGTGATCAAATGGCAAATTTCTATGCCCTTTTTCCTCTAGTTATTAGTAAAACCCGGAAAAAAAGAAAACAACATTTATAACGGAGAACAAATAAATATCAAAGAGTACCGGGTATTCGGGAATATAATAAAGCGATCGGTTTTAACGAATTGACGTGCTTATACCTACTTAACAGGTAAGCCTGAGTGACATTAATGTATTCATCTATATTTTAAAAAAAAAACTGTCGCATGCAGTGAATGTTTGATCGATTTGGCTGTTTTGTTTGTTTGTGTGTGTGTGTGTGTGTGTGTGTGTGTGTGTGTGTGTGTGTGTGTGTGTGTGTGTGTGTTCATAATTGTCAGGACAAGATTTGTACGAAAGAAAAAAATTGGAAAACTTGCCCAGAAAATTCAACAATTCGAGAAAAATGAAAAATTGAAAGTGGGTCATCCAATGTAACTATTGTATGATCTCTTATTTTATATTTATTATTAAGCTCCTGGAGCAATTTTCAGGAGAGAAAAAATTTGATGTAATTACAAATGAAAGTCGAAAAATTTGGATAAATTGAAAAAATCGTAAGTTTTGTGCACTTTCGAATATAACGTACGATAGGAACGACATATTTGATAGATTATCGTGATATATGGAAATATTGGTTCAGAAGAGAAGGGATTCTAATTTTTTTTACCTTTTTCAGTTTGCTTGTCAGAACAACAGATTAATATAAATGATCGGTTTCATATAACGAAGTGTGTTTGCACTTGCATCCCTTTCCATCCAAAATATTGTGAATTAAGAGAATGTGATTTATTCCGCTCTTCCTTTTGTCTGATGATCCTTCATGTGTTTAAGTGTTGAAGATTTCAGAAGTAATATATTCTTCACCACTGTGTTCCTCCAAAAAGATATGAGACGACCACAAGCACAACCAACTGCAAATACACCAAACCGATAAGAAACACATAAACCCTGACAGAAAACAGTATTAGGTTAAAATGCTATTTATCTTCCGTAACCCATAATAAGTAGCACATTCCTTTCATTAAACAAAAAAGAGTACCAAAAGTTACTAAATTTCGTCACACATCCCGATATTTATGGCTTACATTTCGTAACACTGTACACTTTCACACACATATAACACTATACGCAGACATTTGGGGTACACATTTCCTCCTGGGGGAGGGGGGGGGCATGAGGTGGCGGCAGGAAGGGCATCCGGACACTCTGTAAATATTAACACGTCATATCCGCGTTTAACACAGTGCCAACCCTGCATGTGCGGGAAAAGGGCCAAAGAGAGAGATATAATACAGGGCGACACAGAAAAACGGAAACATTTCCACACTCCAATGAAACTAGAAGTAATGGAAGAATGAAATTTAATTCATAGTAATTGAAACCTCACAACTTTGCCATTTACGAAACACTGATGAGACATCATTCTTTAAAAAAATATATATATATATTACGTCCTTTAGATGGCGTCCTCTATTCTCTATTTTAAGTTATCCAGTGTCCTTGGTCGAGTCTTGCTAGACTTTGCTCTTGAGGTAGCCACACAAGGGGAAAAAAAAAAAAAAAAAAAAAAAAAAAAAGGTCACAGCCGCGGCGGAGAGGCCGAGCGCATTGAGGCGCTATGCTACGAGGCGTGAAGCCGTTCCCCGTCTGTTGTTCGAATGTCCCCTCGGGCATGGATGTTTGTATAAGTTAGTTCGTAAGAATTTCGTAAGTTTAGGGACTGATGACCCCGCAGTTAAGTCCCATAAGCTTTAAAAAACCTTTGATCATTTGAAAAAATCAGAAACAGATACATATGACAATCTCGGGGACCAGGGAATGTTACCGAATCCCGCACATAAATCAGTGGTAGCCGCGATGTCGCTCTTTCCTTTTGAAATCAGGCTTCTTGAAGTCTGCGAGAAAAGGGCCAAAGAGAAAGAATAATAATAATAAGAAGAAACTGGGCGTATGTAATATAATTAAACTAGTGTGCAACTGAAGCTCAGTATACTCAGCTGCGGTTGTTCGGACAACCGACCGAGCAAGGTGGCGTAGTGGTAACACACTGGGCTCACACTCGGGGGGTGGTGGTTCAAATCCACCTCCGGCCAACCAGATTTAGGTTTCAGTGATTTCCCCTAAGCTTCCTTTCTTCGGACAACCGAATCCTATTACAGGAGTCGATAACATTCACTTTGAAATCATGGAAAATGTCTGTACACAATAGCTTTACAATAAACAATTACAACGAAACCATACAGCAAACACGAAAATACAATAGTCTGCTGAGAGACAAGAACATAGAAGCGCACTTTTATGTCTCTGGCACTAACTACTTTGCGACATCTTGTAACTAGTTTGCCTTTCATTCAATAGAGATCATAACAGGAGTCGTATCCCTTCGCCATAACCATTTTATGAGGCTGAGTCAGTAAATGCAAACTGAGGTACACAAGCCAGTACTGTGCGCTGTGTAGCGGTATTCCTGTACTATGGCACCTGGGTATAGTCGGCATGCGCATCCGCCATTTTTGTTCCTTCGCGCCGACACGAGACGGCAACATAGGGCAATCAGTGTGCTTTCAGCATGGTGGCTGTACAGCTTCTAATTGTTCAGGAAATGGTTTTGTTTTTCCGTGCACGTTGAGAGCCGTAAAGTATTGATAACAAACTGTCAGTGTGAGAAATAAACACCAATAAGGACTACAAAACTATGCGAAATGGATTAAATCATTTGTAATTACGCACGATTTAAACACATTGCAAACGGTAAGTTTAAACACTTGTTTTTTAGCGAAGGGTCCGACGCAACAACTTTTTGTTATCGACTATTATTTATACGTATATTGACTATAACAATATTAATTAAAGGTGCATACTGTTTTTACTAATTACAATGGCTCATACCGCTTGTACTTGTAAACTATGTTCGAAACTACTGTGGTATTAAAATGCACGAACCTCTGTGTGCCTACGTCATACCCATGTTGTAGTTTACTGGTTAAGTACCTTACCTCCAAATTGGGCTCTTCTTATTCGCCTATTGGAGGCAATAGGTTTCTAGTGACTTAATTAGGTTCTTTTTGCCATTAGACATAACCTAAAACCTTTATAACATCTACGTTCTTTCGTATTAACTTATTAAAAAAATTAATTTTGGGTTTCATTTTGAAGACAGTCAATCTGAAAAAATAGAGCGAATGGTCGGAAACGATTGAATTTTACAGCAATACCGACCATTTTCATTTATCGTTTCCTCTCTTATTCATAAATCTGTTTTTGCGTTCTAGTTTATCATGGTAATGTACTTTCGTAGCTTGTGCATTGAAAGAGCATTTTATATGAATTTTGGAAAATATTCCGTAAAAAAAGCACAGACATGGGATTGTATACTGATCAAATTTATCACATCACATTCGGAAACTCATCTCAAAGCTGTGGAAAGACATCTGACATCCAATAAAACTAAATTGTCCAATGCGACGAAACTGCTCTGGATACAGGTGGGCAAATTAAAGAAAAAATTATTTAACGATTTTTCAAGCTCTATTGAAATAATTTATTATGACCAGATTAATTTTTAATCCAAATATTAATTTTTCTCTGGATATATGTATTAGAAGTGAAGCAAGCGGTATTTCAAAGCAATAACAGAAAAGAACTCCGCCGACTACAGCAGAAGTTGATGTGCATGCCCTTCTATATCCAGGTCCCCTATTCTCTACTAGTATGATACATCCATCTTGTGGGTTACAGCAGTTTAAGGAACCAAATAAGCCGGCCGCGGTGGCCGAGGAGACTGCGGCGCGCCAGTCACGGTCTACACGACCACAATGTTCGGGGATTCGAATCCCCCCTCGGGCATGGATATTTGTGCCGTCCTTAGTATAAGGTAGTTCACAGGTAGTTAGTAAGTTTAGGGACTGATGACCCCGTAGTTAAGTCCCATAAGCTCTACAAACATTTGAACCAAATAATGTTACAGCCAAAAAGTATCACGCTCCGCGGTGTCCGAGGGGACTAAGGCGCTCCAGTCACGGTCTGCACGGCCACTACGGTCGGGGGTTCGAATCCCCCCTCGGGCATGGATATTTGTGCCGTCCTAGTTCGTAAGTAGTTCATAAGTAGTTTGTAAGTTTAGGGACTGATGACCCCGTAGTTAAGTCCCATAAGCTTAACAAACATTTGATTTACAGGTGGAGTCAGCTGTAAACAAACTCGTACACGCAGTACTGGTGTTTCTACCTCTGTTTTCAACTTAAATACTGACTCATCCTCGTATCTGCTTTACCACGCTGTAGATGCACGTATGTTATTTTTCCAGAAACATTTTACTTGTAATCTTTTGGATCTAGTCTCTTCATTCATACAATTTTTCATGGAGACGGTTTTTATACTCCACAAAGACATCGTATGGTGTATGGCGTAGGATTCACTACTATAGGTACGATGCCATTAGAGCGAGTTGGAGATATTTCTCTCATGCGAGGGGGGGGGGGGCAGATCAGAGAAGATGGAATGGTGGAATTATAGATGGGTAGGAGGGAGGAGCATTTGGACAGAGAAAATAGTTGGAGTAAATGGAATTGAGGGAGGGGGAATTATCAGAGAGGAAGAGATGATGGACAAGTGAGAGGAGGCAAGGGGCAAGAGCTGGCAAATCGTGGGGAGGGGGCGGAGGAGGTGGACGGAGGGAGGGGGAAGGAGGGACGTTAAAATTAATGCGCAATGTAGGAAATGTTAGTGCGAGTGAGACGTTCCACCGTTTACATCAGGAGGAGATGAACTGACGGAAGATTGAAGCAAATAAATTATCGCGCTGCTCCGTGTTTTTGGCAAGAACTGTAATGGTTGGCTTGGGGGCGACAGCGGAGGCGGCGGCCCGTCCCGCCAGCTGCCAGGGTGTTGGCCTGGGGCAGGGCAGCGCGAGCGTTGAGCGCTCGGGCACCTGCCCTAAATGATTTACACCGCGCGCGGCCGGTCCGCGATGCCTCGCGGCGATAAGTTGTGTTCTGGGCGCCATTGTTCCGACACACAAGCAGCTCTGGCCCGGAACTTTTTTGTCCCTGCAGGTAATTCAGCCGCGAGACAAAAAGCCATTCCGCTGCGCGCCGGCCTGCAGGCGCTCATAATTAGAACCATTTCGTCAGAGACAAGGAACGCCCTCGGGACGAACAGACCCGACTCGCTCACAGACTGCGTCAGCCGCACCCACTCGACGTCGTCCGCGTATCCACCGCTGCGGTCACCTACATTATGCAGGCATCACGTTAACCAAAACTCTTACCGAAATATCGCTGTGTATTTGTTCATTACGGAAGTACATTTCATGTGGTTTTTCGAAACGTAACGTAATTCACACGAAGTGATGGGTGCTATCGACAAGGGTTCGCAAATCGATTCCGTATTTCTTGATTTCCAAAAGACTTTTGACACCTTAGCTCACAAACGGCTTTTAATCAAATTACGTGGTTATGCTATATCGCCCCAAATTTGCGATTAGATATGGGATTTCCTGTTAGAGTGGACACAGTTTGTAGTAATCGATGGTAAGGCATCGACTAAAACAGAGGTGTTATCGGGCGTTCCACAGGGCAGGGTTATTGGTCCTCTGCTGTTCCTTATTTACATAAACGATTTAGGGGAAAATCTAAGTAGCTCTGTTAGGTTGTTCGCAGATGACGCCGTCATTTACCGTCTAGTAAAATCATCTGAAGATCAAAACCAACTGCAGAACGATCTGAATAAGATATCAGTATGGTGTAAAAATTGGCAATTGACTCTAAATAATGAGAAGTGTGAAGTCGTCCACATGAGTACGAAAAGAAAACCGTTAAAATTTGTTCGAATCCCCCCCCCCCCTCGGGCATGGATATTTGTGCCGTCCTAGTTCGTAAGCAGTTCATAAGTAGTTTGTAAGTTTAGGGACTGATGACCCCGTAGTTAAGTCCCATAAGCTTTACAAACGTTTGATTTTAAACTTTGTTTACAAGATAAATCAATCAAAAGTGAAGGCCGTAAACTCCACAAAATACCTAGGAATTTTACTTCAGAACACGTGGATAATGTCGTGGGAAAGGCGAACCAGAGACTGCGTTTTATTGGCAGAACCCTTAAAATATGCAACAGAACTACAAAATAAACTGCATACACTACGCTTGTCCGTCCATTTTTGGAGTACTGCTGCCCAGTGTGGGATCCTTATCAGGTGGGTTTGACGGAGAACATCGAAAGAGTACAAAGAAGGGCAGCTCGTTTCGTATTGTCACGGTACAGGGTAGACAGCGCTACGGAAATGCTGCAGGATCTGGGATGGGAATCATTACAACAACGGCGCTTATCGCTGCGGCATGGGCTACTTACGAAACTCCAATCGCCAACATTCTCCTCCGAATGCGAAAATATATTCTTGACTCCCAATTACATAGGTAGAAATGATCATCAGAATAAATACGAGAAATCAGAGCTCGAACGGAGAGATTCAGGTGTTTTTCTTCCCGCGCGCTATTCGAGAATGGAATGGGAGATAAATAGTATAATGGAGGTTCGACGAACCCTCTGCCAGGCATTTAAATGTGATTTGCAGAGTATCCCATGTAAATGTAGATGTAGATATAATGAAGAACTCTTTGTCATTCAACGTACCAGACTCCAAAAGGATGAAACAAAATGTCAATAGTAATGAAAGGGGGAAAGCAAATGAGCTGCTGTCTCGTTAACAGACCTTCCGCCCTTGAAGAGCAGCAGCAGAACTCAAACCAGACTCCTATCATGCTATTGGTAAATCTACGCCAAATGGTACCGCAGGAGGGTCATAGACTATCATTACATGGGTTTTTACAGCCTAGACGAAAATGGGTAGTGACACTAACTAAGCAGGAACTAACTAACAGGAACCATAAATGTAACTGTCACAGTAAGTGCCCCAGTGGCGATGTTGCTACTCAGCGCGTTTTCGAGGCTAACATACCTTCTGTGATCCGAAAAACACGAATTAAAATCGTAAAATACAACTATGTAAGGAAAAAAAACCGGAGTAAGTACGAAATTAAATTTCATTAGAGTCGTTTCCGGGCAGCTAATATACATATGTACAAGAATTGCTCGTTTAAAGACGTAAGATGCAGCGTAACCAAATGGAGAAGAGGTGTGATCATAATCAAACAATGAAGGGGAACAGGCTTCAACTCAAAGTGAATAATTCACCACTTTGTAATTTTGTTGGCTGGAACTTCGTAATGCTTTTACATGACATGTGCAGCTTTTTCAGCTATAAAAATTTATTCCAATTCTGAAAAAATCTAATTTTTTGGACATTTCAAGTTCATTTCAGGAGACGTTAACAGATTACATCGCAATTAGCTCAAATATCCTCTTCTTTAGAAATCGTAAAAGATTACCGGAATTTGATGAAAATATTTTGAATGTAAGATCAGCTTTTTAAGGATGTGAACCATGTTAAAATATGTCAAGATAAAATTTATTAGCTGAGGACTTGCGAAGCGAGTTGGTAAAACCTGTTCTCTTATTTTCAACTTACTTGCATATTAAGATATCTGGTGCAAAAATTCACAGATCATTACTGCGTTTGTGTAGCTATACCTGGCTGTAATGCTGCTGTACAAAAGTAATCACCGTCACAAATAGTTTATGGGTCGCGAAAATAACATATTTAGTATGGAAACTGTGAAAGAAATAATTATAACAAGAACGTCGGACTCCTGAATGACATACTTTCTGCTGCACAATATAATTGAGGGAGAAAAAAGTAACTGTCTTTCCTACTTGTTTCAGTGTGACAGCTGTAAAATAATGAAGTATTTCTTTAATTAGTAATGCAATTCATTTGCTTTTTTTTGTTGAGCGATTGTACTAGGTTAATTTTTATGTTATAATTTGACTTGTTATGTTTTGGTTGTTATGATTGCTTTATATGTAGTTTTTTCCATACCAAATATCCATAATTCCTATACTTGTCCAATTGGTTTCGTGCTCTTGCAGCAATAATATTCGTCATGTGGCAATTCTTTCACACTAAAAAAAGTTACACTTTCTGCACACAATATATACCTACAGTACTAAAAAAGAAATGATTTCTTGTGAACGAAATGTAGGTAAATACGAGAACGCAAAATACGACATGTTGGCTTTGCGGTTAGGGGAAAAACAATGACTTTGTTTCTTACTATACTGTGTCTCCATTAATTCGTGAGTTTGTATGTGCGTTAATGGGTGACACCAAGGCCATCATGTTGTATAAGATTTAAGGGATGACAGCCATATTGATACGCAGGAGGTAAAGGCAAGCCGCTATGGAGTGGCCGAACGTTCCAAGGCGCGCGCTGCTCCCTCGGGCATGGGTGTATTTGTTTTGCTTAGCATAAGTTAGTTTATGAAGTTTGAAAGCCGAGGGAGTGATGGCCAGAGTAATTAAGACATATAATTTACAAACATTTGAACATTTTTGGTAAAGGCAACATTTGGATTCGCAATCTTCGCAATGTGTGGCCTTTATTTTGATTTCGGAAATTATCTACAGTATTTTTAAACAGTTGACAAACGAAACACTGAATTTGTCACTTCGGGTGCGTCTTTGAGAATAGCGAAGCTTGCTAGTGGCATTGTTGCCGACTCCGTTTCCACCACAACACTTGCAAAATATCTAAGTGTACTAAAAAGGTCATACACAAGGGAAAAAAGGGAAAATATTTATAATTAATACAACCCTGCCTACCTCCCCCTCCCCTTTGAATACACCAGCAATACTATTAATCTATTTCTACATGGATACTCTGCAAATCACATTTAAGTGCCTGGCAGAGGGTTCGTTAACGACTTTCATAACTTTTCTCTGCTGTTCCATTCTCTAATAGCGCGCGGGAAGAAAGAACACCCAAATCGTTCCGTTTTCGATCTGATTTCTCTTATTTTATTTAGATGCTCATGTCTCCGTAAGTATTTAAATTTGTTTCCTTGTCTTGCTTCACTATATTAATTTTTCTGCGTTGTGTGGAACTTGTTTCCATTTTTTCATCATACCCTTGTATTTCTCGACGTTAAAACCAGAATCGTTAGATGTTACTATCATACGAAGAAACCTCGTTAAACTGGATTTTGGCACTGAAGGACCTAAACGGTACCACGCGAACTGACTATCCAGTTTCATGGTACGGATAAGTGTGATACGTAAAAATTACACAGAATGGATGAAAAAAATCGTAGGAAAACTTAAGCTGTGTTAAAGAGCAAGGTAGGAGTGTGAGGGGGTGGTGTTTCAAATTTTGGAACGGGGTTGCGAAATATCTAGAGTAGACCCTGCCGAAACACAAAAAGAAGACACCATATTACGTTTAGAAATATACAGGACAAAGTGATAGAAGGAGGTAAACATAGCAGATGGCCTTAGGTGGCCGGTCACAGGAATAAAAGATGAGCTTGTCATTCTTCAGCACACTAAAACCTCCGTCCCAAAAGTTTAGAACTTTATTTATATTTAGGGTTGAAGCCAACTAATTAGTAGAACAAAAAGTGTATGTTTTCAACCCTAAATATGGAATTTTTCTGTCGGAAGAATCTATACAAAAACTGTATCAAAATTTTGGTCAGATTGACTTTTTACAGCCGGTGTGGGTTTAAAGAATTGCATTTCTCAGAGAGTCTCTGTTGCACAGTGGTAGAGTGCCACACCATATCCGAAGGTCGCGCGTTCGATCCCCCCCCCCCCCCCAGGTCCTAGGATTTTGCCGGCCGCGGTGGCCGAGGAGACTGAGGCGCTCCAGTCACGGTCTGCACGGCCACTACGGTCGGGGGTTCGAATCGCCCTCGGGCATGGATATTTGTGCCGTCCTAGTTCGTAAGTAGTTCATAAGTAGTTTGTAAGTTTAGGGACTGATGACCCCGTAGTTAAGTCCCATAGACTATACAAACATTTGAACATTTGATTTTCCTAGGATTTTTATCTGTCACTTTCCGCTTCTTTTACCTCTGGCAGTATTGCTCATGTGAATAATACCAAGTAGCACCGTGGTGCGCAACCCACGTTAAACTGTAGGTCCCCCCCCCCCCCCCCCTATAACTGGCTGCCGCGGTGGAGTTGACGAGCGGTCTAAAGCGTCTCGCTGCGGAGCGCGCGGTTGCTCGCCGTGAAGGTTCGAGTCCTCCCTAAGGCATGGGTGTGTGTGTTTGTCCTTAGGTTAGTTTACCTAGGTTTAAGTAGTTTGTAAGCTACGGACTGATGACCACGCAGTTTGGTCCGATAGATTTACAAACATTTGAACATTTTTATAACTGGCTGGGTAAGTCAGTTCGAAGGTCGGAGGAAGGCAACGGCATACCACCTCCAAACAGGGCCATCCTAGTAAAGCACTGTGGTGTTCAAACCAATTGTTGACTGCTTTACCTGTTTTAATCCTTTATTCTGGACCGCTTTCGACCACTCACACCATTATCAAAGGAAGGAAATGTGACACAGGAATGGGACACGCAAATAGTCATTATTGCCAAATGACGAAGTTCCGATGAGCCGTGGCGACTTGCATTTTGCCGACCGTTGGTTGCGAGGTGCTGCTCGGCTGGTCTTGAAACGGCGACTCGGACGGTCGGCTGTGTGCGGCGGAGCCCCTGAGGTGGATGGGCCGCAGGCGGAGATTTCTGCTGAATCGAGTTTGATAACGGCAGCCGCGAGAGGCCGCCGACGCGACGCCGCGTGCAACCAGGCCAGCCAACACCGGGCTGGCCACTGCCGCCAACATTACCCCACCTGGAGACCACCTGCACCAATGACACTGAGCCTGCGGTCCTGCCAATCATCGCTCCTCAACACTTGAATGGAATGAACTGCTAAGCCTCACTACTAGATAATGCCTTTAATGTTGGCTTAGAGTCGACTTGTTATTACGGCTTCAAGTCATGATGCGCATACTTGCTATTCAGTCTTGTATTCGCCGGCCGCGGTGGCCGAGGGGACTGAGGCGCTCCAGTCACGGTCTGCACGGTCACTACGGTCGGGGGTTCGAATCCCCCCTCGGGCATGGATATTTGTGCCGTCCTAGTTCGTAAGTAGATCATAAGTAGTTTGTAAGTTTAGGGACTGATGACCCCGTAGTTAAGTCCCATAAGCTTAACAAACATTTGAACATTAGTGTTGTATTCGTTTTTGTGGTCTTCAGTCCGGAGACTGGCAATCCACATCCATTTGAAACTGCTTACTGTTTCGTCTCTCGGTCTCCGCGGTATTTACACCACACACATTTCCCTCCAGTGCTAAATTGACTATTCCATGATGTCTTAGAATGTGTCCCACTAGTCGATCCCTTCTCTCAGTCAAGATGTGCCAGAAATTTCTTTTCTCCCCTCCTCATTACTTACGCGATTTACTCGTCTAATCTTCAGCATTCGTTTGTAGCTCCACATTCAAAAACTTCTATCAACGTTTTGTCTGAACTCCTTATCGTCCACGTTCCACTCCTGTACAGTGCTTCACTCCATGAAATATGTGTGAACCTCTCTGGCTGTTACATATCACTGACTAGGTGCCAGTGTTGTGTTGGACACTACAGTGCGCAGTGTTGTTCTTGGTAGCGCTCGATAGAGAGTAGTCGAGTGGAGTGCTCTGTGATACCTTCAGAAAAGACTTCTTAACATTTCGACCAATGTCAACTAATTTCGCTTCTTCAAAAATGCATTTCCTTTCCGTAGCCATTCTGCCCTTTATATCTGCTTTAGTTCGGTCATCAGTAGTTATTTTGCTACCGAAACAAAGAAACTCATCTACTACTTTTAATTTTTAATTTCCTAATCTAATTTCTGCATCACCACCTAATTTAATCACATTTCATTCCAGTATCTAAAGTCGACAACCCCCTCTTACGCCCTTTCCCAACCACTGCTTCCCTTTCATGCCCTTCGACGCTTATAATAACTCGTGTCTGGTTTGTACAAGTTGTATATAACTTTCCGTTCCCTATATTTTGCCCCTGATATCTTCATAATTTTAAAGACTGAATTCAAATCAACTTTATCAAAACCTTTCTCTAAATCCACAAAAGTTAAAAATGTAGATTTCCCTTTCCTTAACATTTCGTATAGTATAAGTAGCGAGTATTGCTCGCGTGTTCCTACTTTCTCCTAAATCCAAACTGATCTTCCCCGAGATCGGATCCTATTTTTCCATTCGTCTTAGTATTTTGCAACTATGAGTTATTTAACTTCTGTAATTTTCACACTTCACTGCATTTTGTTTGTTTTGAATTACAATTATTATATTTATTCTTGAAGTCTGAGACTATTTCTCCTATCTCATATATCTTGTACACAACGAGAAACAGTTTCTTCGTGGTACAGAAAGAAGTGAATTATGCTGCCACTTAGGTCTTTGGTCACTTACCAAATAGCACCAAAAGCCTGACAGATAGCCACCTAGTATTTAAAAAGAAATTAAATTAATTTCTGAATTGCAACTCCTTCTACACTTTAAATGAATTTTTAGATAAAACTTAATAATTTCGCTAAAAACAGATAAAAAAACCTAAAGAAAATAAAAAAATTATAAATTCTTAAATTGTTGATTATCATGTATAGACACCATTTATTAAACTGACACGTTCCATGTCATTGAGAAATGTCATATTTATGATCTATGGAACAAGTATTAATCTCATCTAATTTAATCTCCTGGCTCTTGCAATGATGTCAGCAGTACAGAGGAAATACTCACAGGGCCTTGCTTAGTATCTCCTATTTCATCTATTTCCTCTTCCATTTCTACAATAGTGCCTTCATTTCTCTTGTAAAGGCTCCCTATGTTTTCCTTCTACCTCTCAGCTTTCCCTTCTTTACTCAATATTTTTCATCTGAGATCAAGATATTCATGCAGCAGTTTTTATTGTCTTTTATTTACTTGTAGTCGGTATACATATTTCCCCTAGTTATACATTCTTCTACAGACTTGCAAGCGTCTTGTAGCCACTCCTGTTAAGCGAATCTGCTCTTCGTGTCAGCCTCATTTTTAGCCATCTGTACTCCCTTTTGCCTGCTTCACTTGCTGTGTTTTTATATTTTCTCCTTTCATCAATTAAGTTCAGTATCTCCTGTGTTACCCAAGGATTTTTATTAGGCTTTGTCCTTATACCTGTAAGATTCTCTGAGTGCTTTGACACTGTGCCTCTCAGAGCTAGCCATTCCTCTTCTACTGTATTACTTTACCCCGATGCGGTCAAACCTTGCCTAATGTTCCCTCTGAAACTCTCGACAGCCTCCTCAGTTAAGCCAGGTTCCAGCTTCTTACTTTTCTAACTTTTTTTCAGTTTCTTAAGTTGTAAGGTGTTTAGTGTAACTAACTCTTCCACAACAGTTCCTTGTAGAGACTGTGTGTTACAATGACTTAGGTGACATTAAAGGAGCCTTAAGCTTGTGTCTTACCTATCAATATGTGCGTTAATATTTGTGCGGATTGCTAGCACAGTGGTAGAGTGGTAGACTACAAATCCAAAGGTCGCGGATTCGATCCCCGCCAGGTTCTAGGATTTCTATCTATCACTTTCCACTTCTTTCACCTCTGGCAGTGCTGCTCATGTGAAAAATATCGAGTAGCACCGTGGTTCGGAACTCACGTTAAACTGTAGGTCCCCCTATACCTGGCTCGGTACGTCAGTTCGAAGGTCGGAGGAAGGCAACGGCATACTACTTCTAAACAGACCCATTTCTACTAAAGCACTGTGGTGTTCAAACCAGTCTTCGGATTTTTGACGCTTTATCTTATTTGTGAATCTTAGATATTGTGATTTCTAGCCATTATGGGACAGACTGCTTTTTCTGTGTTATGTGTGTTCTGGCAGCGGGCGACGCGTCCCTGCTTCTTGTGTGCGGAACTGAGTCGTGTCTTCGTTGCCGTGGCGGCACCTCCGTCGTCGCAGGATGTCAGGGTTCACCGGTATCCGGGGCCTTGATCTGCTCCCTCGTGCTGGCTCAAGTTAAGTAGCTATTATTTCTGCGTGAACAGCGGAGTTTCGCACAGTTTATATCCAAGCTTGCGGTTTCATCTAAAACTGAACATTGATTAAACACACGAGCATTAGGTAGTATTGTGTATTTTGGGGCTTGCTTGTAGGAATTTGGTTTCATATGTTTAAATTTAGTAGCCCGTTTATTAGTTCTGGAGTGTGCAGTTTTCCTTGTTTTAATTTTGTATATGAGCTGTTCTCCTTGGTCTCCATTGTGATGAAGGGGTCCGTTGTGAATGATGCATGTAATTGTGTCATGAGGAACTGACCATAGATTTAAGGATAGTAATGATATTTCTTCTAGTTGGTACCAGCTGAGAGTCGCATTTAAATAATACGCCTTTCCAGCTTTTCTGTATTCTAGGTTCAGTAATTTATTGTTGGCCACTTCTAAAATTTGTGCCGGTGTGTACCGGTTCAGTCGCTTTTGAACTGTTTCCTTCTACAGGTTGGCAGCATTTTGAAGTACTATGTTATTCTATAAGCCATTCTATAAAGGATTATACATTTTAAAAGTCCTATCCGAACCGACAATCAGTGATGTGACTCCTTATTTTTCTTATTTTAGCTGGGTGTTCAACGGCTGAATTTGTTTTCGGATTGTAAATTATTAATGTCATGATTTGTAATTCAATTTACTTGTCAAATTTTCACTGTTAAAGCGGTTTGGAGTCACATCGTTGGTACGAATTCCTTCTTATACTGGAAATTTGGTATGTCTTACTGACATGGATTGTTAAGGGTTATTTAGGATCATCCTGTTGAAGATCCTTAATTACATTGATGCTGTCATTACTATTTGGGAATTTAAATCAGCTTACACGTATACTTGGTGTGCCTTGGATATTGTAAATTTGTGTATAATATGTATGGTATAAATGGTCAAAGTTTTATTAATGATTCATCTCTCCATGAGTGTTAAATTATTGTCAGTTGGTGATAATTCAGTCTGACCTTTTTCTTGTGTTCATAAAAATTTTTTCAGTAATAAATTGGTTCACTAAATGACAAACGACAGTTTATATGTGGGCTCACCCTCAATCTGATGTAGCCCTTAAAATTATTCCAGTCCTTGTGTTTAGGTATCACTCGGTTTCATGAGCACGGGATTTGAACGTGGGACCTCCTGCTTGCTAGGCAGACGCTTTAAACAGCTCATCTACCAAAGCCTTAAGGATAATGCGGCTGTACGGGCTGTTTTCAAGCTGTCTCCCTCCAAACCACATACTTTAACTCTGCCTCAATGTTCCCTGTGAAATACGTATCAAATTGCCAAAGCTCTCTTATGCCGCAATGTTTCCTTCGAGAGGGCACAGCCAGCCTTTCCCATCCTTACCCAAACATCCGAGCGTAAGCTCCATCTCTAATGGCCGTACTGTCGATGGGACGTTAAACCCTAAGCTACCTTCTTTCTGCCTGAGGAACAAGGCGGGATTGATCCCATTCACGTTCTTAACTGGAGTGCTATTCCGATATAGTAGACGGAAGAATTCATCAAGTGGTGCCCAGCGTATCGAAGAGATGCCGCAAAGGAGGGTTAGACGAAAGAAGTATGATAGACTCCCGAGTATAGTACCTATGGCCGTTGTGAAAAACCAGCATGACTTTCCTTCTCTCATACGACAAATTGTGAGAGAAGAATTACAACAGTTTATGGCAGCCGGGACTATTAGACCGAGTGAGCATCAGATTATGGCCATGGATGTAAGCCCTGTAAGTAACGAGGGAGTCGACGCCACTGGGGAAGAGGCATTTCATACATTAGCTCCTGTATGCCCCGCCAAGCGCACCCGACTTGAAGAATGGTGTCGCCGTGCTATGACTTACGCTGCAGCCACCAAATGGCAGCCTATGAACCGGCCGACGCGGCCACAATCAATTCTTCCGGCAACTATGACGCCCCGCAGAAGAACAGACGTCTGGAGGACAGAAGACAACACACCACTGTGTTTCCACTGTGCGGCTCTGGACATGTCGTACGCTACTGCAGAGAGAGGAACGAGTATTCGACGATTATTTTGCCGCAAGACGTCAGCCATCAGTGCAGTTCTATCCCAGGCAGTCACCTGCTGATGAGTTGAGTCGTCCTATGGGAAGAAGCCCATCGCCGTACCCTGGACGAGGTCGCTCCCCGACTCGCCGCTGTCGTTCACCATCGGCGTACAGAGGTACCAGCCGCTCCCCTAGCCGCCGCGCCCAGGAAAACAAAGCGAGGCGACAATCTATGGAGGTCAGGCCGCCGCAGTTGAAAATCCTCCATGGACGACAGTCGCTCAGATGTCGGGAAATCTCATCGACGTCATAATCGACGGCCATCCTGTCCGAGTACTGATTCAGGAGTTTCTTTCTCTGTATTGTAGGATAATTACCGCCGCACACTAAAGAAGACAAATGTTCTGTGATACGGGGGCAACTGTGCTGAAGGTTGCAAATGGAAAGTACGTCCAGTCAGCAGGAACTTGCAAGAATAACCATCAACAACAGGACCCAGCCGTTTGAATTTGTCGTTTTAACAGAATGTAATCATAATGTCATCCTGGGATGGGACTTTCTTCAGGCATCCCAAGCTATCATTGACTGTGGAAGATCTGAGCTGCAAATTGAGGAAATTGTTTCGACGGGTACACATAATACAGAATTTTCAGGGAAGTTATTTGCCATTGACAATGTGACGATCCCGCCGTTGACAATGAGAAGAGTTCCAGTCAGAAAAACAGATTACCGCTTAAACTGTGAAGTGCTTGTCGATAATAAAAAGTTTATTAGGCTCACAAAAGAAATTTACATACTAGCGGCTATCATAAGCATTACCAGTGCTGGAGGGGAGATTTGGACAACTAATTATCACGAGCAGTGACAACTTATCCCCAAAGGAATGTGTATCGGGACAGCTGAACAAATCCAGGACGGTGAGCTTGTGACACAACAACACAGTGACCAACGGTTCTTTCCAGTCATGTGTGCGTACAGGGTGATATATAAAGCGATGCTTTATGTATTTTCCTCATTATTTGTATTTTTTGTAATTTATTATGTATTTGTATATTTTGTTTCTGTGATATATTTGCATTGTCCTGCTAATTTCCATATATGTCAAAAATATTGTAAATGTAGTAGACACGCTGGGTTAGCAAGGGCTTTGCTATTGTATAGAATCATCTTTGAGTAGGGAGTTTTTTATCGCTGATAGCGCAGAGGCGCACAGCGAGAAGGAATCGTTGTTGAGAAGTAGCGGTGGACAGACGCATTAGTGAGATTGTGTGCTCAGTGGTGTACGGCAAAAGTACATGGATTGGCACTAGTGGAGGAGACGGCGAAGAGGCAATATTATTTATTCATACGGCCACAGCTCAGATAATTAATAAATGCATCAAGAGGAATGCTGTGGTCCCTAAATTGTAATTAACATTCGTCGCCAAGAAGAGCCTGTGTTTGCCAATTGTTAAGTGCAAACAGTCTTCAATCAGCAGCACCACGTCGCACACCAAATTCAGTAAGATCTGTACAGTTTGTCTTAGCATGTACAGCTAACCAGCGTATTAGTGATGATTGTTCAATAGCGAACACTGTTATCTGTGAACCTGTGTTTAAAAAATCATTACCCATAGTCATTGTCCAGACAGGTTCCTTCCTCATCCATTGTTTTTCCGAGGATATTCACAAAGTTATAGAAAACTAAAAATCAGAGTCATTAAAGACAGTGTGACAGTCGTTAATAAAAAATGTGTTCAGAAAAGTATTACTAAACGTAGCTTATGCTACTGTTGCTGATCAATAGGTTTGCTAAGTTGAACGAAACTGCTAGATTAACTTTCAATTTCAAAAGATATTTCAATAACAGTGTAAAAGATTAATTGTTTTCCACTGTATATTATTTTGAGGTAAAGTTTGTTTTAACTTGCAAGTACTGACTAGTGAGAATAGTAATTGTTTACAAGTGCTTGAATGCTAATAATTCCTGGTTAAAGATAGAGCAAAAGTTAATCAGAAGGTTAAATGGTTCTTTTCTAAATATTCAGTGTTATCAGACAAGTCATTAATTAATTTTTTGAGCGTGCCATTAGTATAGTTAATAGTTCAGTTACAACTTGATTATTGCTAAAGCGCAGGGCATACTCGCTGTAGACTAATTTCTGGTACTTATATGCACAATTAATTATTTGAAACTGTAAATAGTAAGTATTAAGGTGAGAGTTTTGCATAATTTGCTGCATGTTGCATTTGCGCGGCTATGGCTTGCATTTCGCTGTCTTACATTGAACCCTGTGTTAGTGAACTGTTTCTCAGGAATTGGTATATTGTCAGTGTCTTTTGAACCGAATTTGTCGCGCACACTCTGATTTTCTGCACACCCAAATTTTACGTAATTTTTCACGTTTTTAATTAACTTTGCCATTATTGACACCCCACCAAATTATTTGCTCGAACATCGAGCTGGCGACCGTAAATCAATAAGTTATTCACTTTTTCCAAATTAATCCCTGTGTTCCGTTTGTTCCGCATTTTTTTTTTCATTTAAACATTAATAATTTTATTCCAAATTTTACCTTCCACTTTCTTTATTCCTATCGATCGTTGTTGTCTACCAAAGAGGTGCAGCAACGTTCCGGTTATAGCCTCCGCTACATAATCGGCTTCATTACCGATAGCTTTTTCACCAAATTAAGATAATTAGGCACACGGGTCATTTTTTCTAATTATCATATACTAACCGGCGGTGTAGGACGGGTAGGGTTATAAGCTCAACGAAGACCCATGCTCTGTTGTTAGTACAGACAACACGCTGGAGGAAACAACCGTGGAACTACCAATAGGGCCAGGACTGACCAAGGAACAACGCCAGCGAGTGTTAGCTATACTACGCCAACAGGAGAAAAGTCAGACGAAACGGCCCACGATAAAGCACCGTATCAATACTGAGAATCATTCACTAATTAGCCAGTGTTAGTATAGAGTGTCACCAGCTGAAAGACGGATTATTCGGGAGGAAGTGGAGAAGATGTTGCGCGATGACATTATTCAACCTTCGAAGAGTCCTTGGTCGTCTCTGGTGGTCCTCGTAACGAAGAAGGATGGCACGTAGCGATTCTGTGACGACTATCGGCGGCTGAACAATATCACAAAGAAAGATGTCTACCCAATGCCACGCATTGACGACACCTTAGACTGCTTGAAAGGAGCTACATACTTCTCAACTAAGGAAATGCAGACAGGTTACTTACAAATCGAGGAGTAAATTATTTTTAAAATGGTTTTGCAGCCTAGAAAAATAGACCTAAAAAGTAACATCTACCTGTTACCTATTGTCAAATGACATTTGTTACGATTGATCCGTAAACTGGACCGGTCCAGATTAGGAAACACTCTTTGGTCCAACTTCGGCAACTCGACTCCATATAAGGAAAGATAACGTTGTAGGAACAAAAAACGCAAAACTCTAGTTTTACGATATTAAATTATTAGCTAATGAATGGCACTTTGAACTATAGTGCTGATGATATTTTGACTTACTTTTAGAGCAGAGGAAAGCTTATGATATGTAGCAGAAAACGTATAGCGACATCGAAGAAAACGCAATAATGGAAACTGTTCTCACTCCAATGACTATCGTCGACTGGCGACTGAGCCACGTGACTTCGACAATGTTTCTCACCAGTTGAGCGAACTTAGATCTTTAATTTACCAACACACAGTAAAATACGTAGGTGGTCCAACCTAGGCAACGTTTCATCTTCGACAACTCTCCCCTATTACTGGAATGGTCTCTAAATGTTTCAAATGTTTGTATAGTCTATGGGACTTAACTACGGGGTCATCACTCCCTAAACTTACAAACTACTTATGAACTAATTACGAACTAGGACGGCACAAATATCCATGCCCGCCGGCCGCTGTGGCGCTTCTGTCACGGCCACTACGGTCGGGGGTTCGAATCCCCCCTCGGGCATGGATATTTGTGCCGTCCTAGTTCGTAAGTACTTCATAAGTAGTTTATAAGTTTAGGGACTGATAACCCCGTAGTTGAGTCCCATAAGCTTTACAAACATTTGAACATTTTTTTTATCCCTGCCCGAGGGGGGATTCGAACCCCCGACCGTAGTGGCCGTGCAGACCGTGACTGAAGAGCCTTAGTCCCCTCGGCCACCGCGGCCGGCGGAATGGTCTCTACCGATCTGTCAAGCACTATGTGAGTCACTCTAAAGAGTGCCAGCGACGGAAGCATGTGCCTCAGTTACCTCTAGGGCATCTGATACCAATTCCGTCGGCAGCAGCTCCATTCCACCGAGTTGGGATCGATCTTTTAGGGAAGTTTCCGAAGTCGACAACCGGTAACCGATATATAATAGTCTGTACTGACCACCTCACACGCTACGCTGTCACCAAACCTGTGCCGACTGCAGAAGCTCCAGAGATAGCAAAATTTCTTGTAGAAGACATTATCTTGAAACATAGGGCGTCATGTGTGATGATATCTGATCGTGGAAAAGTATTCCAGTCAAACCTAGTATCAGAGGTAATGTCATTGTCCACAGAATGACAACTGCATACCATCCTCAGACAAATGGTCGTACAGAACGTTTTAACAAGACGTTAGCAGATATGCTGTCTATGTGCGTCGATGTTGAGTAGAAGGATTGGGATACAATAATGTCAGATAGGCGAAAATGGCTTCTTGTTCAAGGACTCTAAGAACGGTAATGATAATGATGAAGCCACGACAGGGACGTCTGTCGTCGATAATCGTGCAGAAGGGAAGGATTATCCAGAACTGCCCAGGAGGACCCATGACGAGATCAAGATCCAGGACATTGCAGCTGGCTCCGAAGGGAACAGCGGGTCTTTGTTTTTTCAGGAGAGGGAGCAATGCCGCAAGAACCCGAGTTTACCGACTGTCGGCGTGGCGCAGTGTGTAGCATTACCGATTGCGCTGCTGAAGGTCGCCGGTTCAATCCCGTCCACCGGCAAAAATTTACTTCTTTGTAATTATCATTTCCAGAATGTTCTACATGTTTCTTATGTTCACTTGTAATTTCTACATGTTTCTTATGTTAACTATTCTTCTAATTACTGGTACATTCTGTCTGTGTTTAAATAGCAGAGCAGTCTGCCCGAGAGGCAGTCAGTGCTGGGTGTATGTTTCACTCCGCAATCAACCTGCTTTCAGTATAAGTGCTGTGTTTAGTTGCCTTCGAAGTCAAGCCTGCTTCCATTTCAACGCGACAATATGGAAGTAATGAAAGGGAAGACGTGTTGCTAAGAAATAGAAAATTCTTGACAGATCCACTTCAGTTTTTTCTTAATAGTCTGATAAACATTCTAATGACATTGGCTACATATTTTTTAAAAGCAATATTGTGTAACTAGTCTCTTAAAACCAGGTGCTGGGAAGAAGATTCTATGCTGTAAAAATGTTCAGTTTCCATTTATTTCCGCATTTAATTTTAATTTAGATAAGAGGAAATTTAAACAACCAAACAACTTGCTTCTCTCAAATATATATTCGTTCCTCTTTAATTTAATTGTACACAAAACTGTATCCACAACTATGTTGCGTTTTGATTTCTTCCATACAGTCGATTTTATCAGAAACAAGAAAGTTATTGAATGTCATAATTATATGTCACTGCCATTGGTTTTTACCCTTACAGTTGCAGAGGTCTGTATACCTTGTGTACGAACAACTGCCATCAAGTTTCCCACACCTTTTAAGCGACTTCATGCAGCATTTTAAGTTACGTTTGTAATAGCAATTAATAAGGCTAAAGTCAGAGACAGAGGTAAGACGACCGATATTTGGGAGGTCGAGGAAATGGACATGAAGAGGAAATAGGAGTACCAGCGGGAAGAGGAAGGGAGTGATACATAAGAGACAACGTGCGGGCGCATACAGCGCAAGCTGTGGCTGCTCTGTTCGATCGATGGTTCTGGGAAGTACTAGGTCTGTTCGAGTGGCGAGAAATCTACCAGTCGCCACTGTTTCTGACTAACTCTACTGCGCATGCGCGGCCTCCGCCAGTTGTAACTGCAAACGTCAACTCGAACGCTTGTTTCTCGTGTTTCGTTGTTTGGCCACCTGTAGTGCTAGTTGACTCATTTGCTCTCTCAGGTTTACGATTTAAAATAACAAAACACAACAACAGCAACAGTTTATTATACTGAGCACTATACCTTTTCAGACTTTACTGGATCGTTAAATACAAATATTTATGTGACGTTTACATGTGGCATTCTGCTGATTTTCATCCGCTCTGTGTCGTGTTTCAGAGGTTATAAGGCACCACACCACTGAAAATTCCATATGGAAAACAGTAGTGGTATTTGCGTGTATGTGTGTGATGGAAGAGGCAGTACTTTATAACGTAAAGCCGATTACAGTGCGAGAGAGGCAGTTAAATCACAGAAATAGCGTACGTTACGTACTTAAATGTTTTATGTTTATCTCGAGAATTACTCAGTACGTGTCATGTAAAGCATAATAACATGCACAACTCTTTCGGTGTTTCATTAATCAAGTAATGGATATCTGAAATCATCACTTATACTGAATGAAATTATGTCAAATTGTTAAACAAAGCTCTTAATAACTCCAGACACCAGTTACACCATTAACATCCCATTTTACTTCACTTTTTTTTAAATTAAAGGAATTGGACACATTTAAATTGTGGTTTATATTTTGTCATAGATTTCGCCGTCGATTGGTACTAATTATCTGCTATTTAATGTCAATGTTGCTAAACTAAAATTTTGTACATAACCAAATGTAACCAATTCTGTAAATTGTCTAATTCCAAGAAAGATTATCAATTCGAACTCATTAAGTTGATAGGAAGAGTCTGAAATGTGTCCAGTGTGCAAACGCACTACTGGTGCTAGAAGTATTACGTATAGAAACTAATATATATATATATATATATATATATATATATATATATATTACGCTAGAAGCAATGAATTTGAAAACTATTTGTATTTAAAAAGAAACAGTGGTCAGTGGTTTCTTTCAAAATTGCATAGGTAAATTACCAATAGTGACCCACAATTGTTGATTTTTGTAATCCGATGCTTGTATGGAAAAAGCAAAATGTAATTTTTGAAGTGAGATCCTACTTTCAATATCGCTAGATTTATGTAACCGTCAGACATCGCCAGAAAGATCCTCAAAGGGAATAAAATGATACTACAATGTTTTAAATTTTTACGAGACTGCTATTTACCGCCGTTTTAAAAGAATAAGTTAAATTTTGCACTCCATTTCTTTGAGGAAAATGAACGAGCTACATACAAAACACTTTGCACATGTACTGGTTTACCTATTTGGTGCAAGATTATTAAAAGCTTTGGAGTCGGTCAGGAGAATTTCCTCTTACCGTCACAAACGACTGCAACTTCTTTCGCACCGCAATTCGAACGCCTCAATGGCAGTCATATTTAGTTTGAAATGGTGATGACCGCAACTCGAACGCTTTAGCGTGGTTGCAACCGTTGTAACCGCAACTCGAACCCACTATACTGCCCGGACTGAAGTCCTTGTGACTTTGATTTGATTCCGAAGAAGAAGGAACCACTTCGTGGCATTCAATTCAGAGCTGTTCCAGAGCTCCATTCCCACCATCAACAGAACAGGCTCTGCTAACGGTATACTACACCTTCCACATCGCTGATAACGGGTTCTACACAACGCTGGTGACTACTTTGAAGAGCATTAGCAGGTGCAAACATGTAACGCTTTTGTACTGGTTGTGAATAAATAGTTTCCACTATTTAAGTTCCAACACCCGTATAACTGACAAATTTTACGGTGATCGGGCAAACGGTGTCAAGAATCTTATTTATACAGAGGCCTTCCTCTTGTTTTGAAGGTCAAGTGGTCAGAATTTCGTAAAGATCGGATTCAAACTGTATATTGGTGTCGGAGTTCTTTGTAAAGAACCCTCCACCACGAACCGTACGAATTATTATGTAGGCAGTGCCGTTTCTCTTGTTCTGATGGTAAAGTGTGTAAAATTTTATCGTAATCTGATGAACGGTATGGCAGCGAATAAATTACGAATTTACTCCTAAATGGTGAAGCCCGTGTAAAATTGCTAATACTGTATCGATTTTTTTTTTTTTTTAATTTTTCAGTTGTTCCTTGAGTTTGTCCCTTCTTTTCTTTTTCTTTCCTTTTCCCCCTTTTTTTCTAATGTCCGTCTATTAAAGCGAACAAGACAAATTTATTCAATCGGTTAAGGCATTCTGTGTTTTAGCGATAAAAACACGCACCAGTTAATTTATGTAAATATTATTGGATATTTTGTTGGATTCTTAGAACTCTATGAATTTCAGTATTATCTGCACTTGTCACTTGTTTTTGCTGTTGGTGCCCAATAAGCAAGCTCTTTGCTGTGTAGGCCTTTGAGAGCCGACTGGAGAAATTTCTTTGCTAATTGGGAGAGCATATTTTCAGTAGAGGTGCCTGTTACCTGCATTTATTCTTAAAAAAATACATTGCGCAAGACTTCCACTTGAGGTTATTTATAGAAACTCATTTCAGCGACAAGATTTACACTTGGTATAACATGGATGAATGTAATCATAGTTTATCTCTTTCAGATGTCACATGAGGCATGACATTATGGTAATAAAATTAAAAAAAATAATAGACTGTACCATCAACAAACACAATGACAAGAATTGTAAATTATATTGCTGGTCTGAACGAAACATTTGTGGACAGTGACTGCATTTACAATGCGTAAACAATTAATTCCTGGGACGCTAACAACCACTCTACGACCATGTCGTGACTTGTAAATTAATTAAACCCGTCTAATTTGCAAGTACTATATGTTCCACCTTCTCTTTCAAGGTGCAAGTAAGGCTGAACTAATGACTTGGCCTTCTAACAGAGCTTCGTATAACAGTGTCTCTGGAGTCTGCCCGTTCTTTTGAAAATGTCGGGTAGAGTACTTCAGATACATAGCATAGAGCATGCCTGGGATGCACTAGGGAGATGGGTTACATGACGTCAGTATACGTCAACCACTCTTCAAGTATTGCGAGCTTATCTGGAGAATGAGTGGGCGGTATTGCCTCAACATGAGGTTGACGAAACCATTCGTAGCATGAGCCGTGTTGTCAGGTCTGTATTGCCGGTCAGAGGTGCCCATACTCCATACTGACACCCAAATCTTCAGACATCAGACCGTCAGATCGGTACCAAACGTTGTATATCCATATAGCAGCAACCAAAACTTCGATATAATTCGTACTATGTGGTGTCATCACGAATAACTTGCATAAACTATAGTAATAAGTAGAGCGTCTGTGGGCATTTTGGTAGCGCATTGACAATTATTACATGGTGCAACATTGTTCGCATTTTATAGCAGTGTTTATCGACGGTTTGCTTTTGCTTCGTTTATTTGAAAGTAGCAAACCTCTAAGTTTTATTCGTAGTTTCCCCGAACAAAAAACACAATCCGAACATAATAATAAAGAAACAAATGCATCACACGTGCAGCATTATTAATAGCAATAATGGTAACAACAATAATAATTGTAATAATAAAAATATTAAGCATAATTAAATAATCCACCCCCATGAAACACAGACATTGCCGAGGCTCGGTGGCTTGCGTGCCTCAATGATACAGATACCCGCACCGTAGGTGCAACCACAGCAGAGGGTTATCTGTGGAGACGCCAGACAAACGTGTGGTTCCTGAAGAGGGGCAACAGCCTTTTCAGTACTTGCAGGGGCAGCAGTGAGAATGATTGGCTGTAATGGCCTTGTAGTATCAGCTAATGTGGCTATGTCACACAGTTACTGCGAACGGCTGGAAGCAAGGGAAAACTACAGCCAGCACTTCTCCCGAGGACATGCAACTCTATGAATATCTGATGATGGCATCCTCTTGGATAAAATATCCCGGAGGTAAAATAGTCCCCCATTCGGATCTGCGGGCTGGGACAGGAGGATGTCATCATCAGGAAAGACAACACTGGCATTCTATGGATCGAAGCGTGGAATGTTAGATCCCTTAGTCTGTCTGTCTCTTTGGCCATTTTCCCGCACTCATGCAGGGTCGGCACTGAATTAAACACGGATTTGGCATGTGTTAATAGTTTCAGGATGGCCGGATGCCCTTCCTGCCGCCACCCCGTGCCCCCCAGGAGGAAATGTGTACCCCAGATGTCTGCGTATAGTGTTATATGTGTGTGAAAGTGTAAAGTGTTACGAAACGTTTGCGAATCGTGTAACTGAGGCGGGACTTGGGGACCAGTCCGCTATTCCCCGTCGGGGGTTCGAATCCCTTCCCCCTCCACGGGTATGGATGTTTGTGTTGTCTTTAGTATAAGGTAGTTTATAAGTAGTCTGTAAGTTTAAAAAGCTTAACAAACATTTGAACATTTTTCTGCCGTTGATGAGGAGATAGAAGAAATGTATGATGAGGTAAGGGAAATTTTCAGACAAGTAAGAGAGAGGAAAACTTAATTGTGGTGGGAGACTGGAATTCGGTAGTAGGAAAAGAAATGGAAGGTAAAATTATAGGTGGACTGGATAAAAGGAATAAAAGAGGAAACTGCCTGGTGGAATTTTGCTCCGAACGTAATTTTATCATAACAAACATCTGGTTTAAGAACCACGAAAGAAAGTTGTACACCTGGAAGAGTCCAGGAGAAACCGGAAGGTACCAAATAGATTTTATAATGGTAAGATATAGATTTCCGAACCAGGTTTTAAACTGTAAGACATACACCCAGACACTGACCATGTATTATTCTTCATGAACTGCAGGCTGAAACTGAAAAAGCTGCAGAAAGATAGTAAAATAAGGAGGTATGTCCTGAATAAATTGAAGGAACCTCAAATTATTGAGAATTTCAGAGGGAGCTTTAGGCAAACGTGGGGCCGGGGGGGGGAGAAATAAAACAGTTGAGGAGGAATGGGTAGAATTGAGAGATGAAATAGTGAAGGCGGAAGAGGACAAAATAGGTAGACAGGCAAGACCTACAAAAAATCCTTGGATATCACAGGAAAAATTAAATTTAATTGGTCGAAGGAGAAAACATAAAATTGCAGTAAATGAAACAGGCAAAATGGATGACTGACAGGAAGTGCAAAATAGCTAAGCAGGAGTGGCTAAGAAATGCATCACAACTACTGTCCGACTAAACAAATTTTCAAAGCGAAGAAGAATTCGTTTTTGTGGGAACTTATCTTTTCCAAAGTCATGTTGTCCTGAAATCTTGCTGTTTTAATGTTCCTTGTGAAATTTGCTTTTAAATAGCGTTTCAGGTATCAAAAATCCAAGAATATTGTACTTTCAATTAATCTTCTTGTTACATCAATCTCCATCCAGGCCCGTTTACTACTCCGTAGTACAACTTACAACAGACTTCTACCAACTCATAACAGATCAAAACTTCCCTGTTAATAATAAATTAGAACTAGAACTGAACTCCCTGCACTGCCTGTGCACTAGCTTATACACTCCTGGCCATTAAAATTGCTATACCACGAAGATGACGAGCTACAGACGCGAAATTTAACCGACAGGTAGAAGATGCTGTGATGTGCAAATTGACTAGCTTTTCAGAGCATTCACATAAGGTTGGCGCCGGTGCGACACCCACATGAGGAAAGTTTCCAACCGATTTCTCATACAAAATAAGCGGTTGACCTGCGTCGCCTGGTGAAACGTTGTTGTGATGCCTTATGTAAGGAGGAGAAATGCGTACCATCACGTTTCCGACTTTGATAAAGGTCGGCTTGTAGACTATCGCGATTGCGGTTAATCGTATCGCGACACTGCTGCTCGCGTTGGTTGCGATCCAATGACTGTTAGCAGAATATGAAATCGGTGGTTCATGAGAGCAATACGGAACTCCGTGTTGGATCCCAACGGCTTCGTGTCATTAGCAGTCGATATGACAGGCATTTTATCTGCATGGCTGTAACGGATCGTGTAGCCACGTCTCGATCCCTGAGTCAACAGATGAGGACGTTTGCAAGACACCAACCATCTACAGAAACAGTTCGGCGATGTTTGCAGCAGCATGGACTATCAGCTCGGAGACAATGGCTGCGGTTACCATTGACGCTGCATCACAGACAGGAGCGCCTGCGATGGTGTACCCAACGACGTACCTGGGTGCATGAATGGCAAAACGACATTTTTTCGGATGAATCCAGGTTCTGTTTACAGTATCATGATGATCGCATCCGCGTTTGGCGACATCGCAGTGAACGCACATTGGAAGCGTGTATTCGTCATCGCCATACTGACGTATCACCCGGCGTGATGGTATAGGGTGCCATTGGTAACACGTCTTGGTCACCTCTTGTTCGCATCGACGGCGCTTTGAACTGTGGCAGTTACATTTCAGATGTGTTGCGACCCGTGGCTCTATCCTTCATTTGATCCCTGTGAAACCTTACATTTCAGCAGGATAATACACGAACGCATGTTGCAGGTCCTGTATGGGCCTGTCTGGATACGGAAAATGTTCGACTGCTGCCCTGGCCAGCACATTTTCCAGATCTCTCACCAATTGAAAACGTCTGGTCAATGGTGGTCGAGCAACTTGCTCGTCACAATACGCCAGTCAATACTCTTGATAAACTGTGGTATCGTACTGAAGCTCCATGGGCATCTGTACCTGTACACGCCATCCAAGCTTTCAAAATGTTCAAATGTTTGTAAAGCTTATGGGACTTAACTGTGGGGTTATCAGTCCCTAAACTTACAAACTACTTATGAACAAGCTAAGACTAAGGACGGCACAAATATAAATGCCCGAGGGGGGATTCGAACCCCCGACCGTAGTGGCCGTGCAGACCGTGACTGGAGCGCCTCAGTCCCCTTGGCCACCGCGGCCGGCCATCCAAGCTTTGTTTGACTCAATGCCTAGGCGTATTAAGGCCGTTATTACGGCCAGAGGTGGTTGTTCTGGGTACTGATTTCTCAGGAACTATGCACCCAAACTGCGTGAAAATGTAATCACATGTCAGTTATAGTATAATATATTAGTCCAATCAATACCCGTTTATCATCTGCATTTCTTCTTGGTGTAGCAATTTTAATTGCCAGTAGTGTATTAAACAACATTATATTCTCGCCTGTGAACTGTCAAAATAAGTGAATTAATTTGAACATACATATTACGGTGTTATAAACACAAAAAGAGATCGTGATGTATAGCTTTAAATACAGATTTTGTGATAAGTTTAAGAAAAAGTTACGTAAATAAAACGCTTAACTAATTTTGGGGCCAAAAAGGAAACTTCAAATTTTTCATAGATATATCATTGGGACGTTATATATTTAACAGATGTGTCTTTTGTGAGGAACATATATACGTGACTTTAAAGGTGGAAAATTTCGTGATCGCTTCCTTGCAGCGTCACAGATAGAAGGCAAAAGTGTCAGTATAAAATGTTTAATTAGGGGAAAATAGATACTACCTACAGGAAAATAAAAGAGAATTTGGGAGACAAGAAAATCAGCTGTATAAATGTAAAGAACTCAGATGGGAAACCAGTTCTCAGCAAGCAAAAGAAAGCTGAAAAGTGGAAAGAGTATATAGAGGGGCGCTACATAGGAAATGAACTTAGAGATAATATTGTACGAAGGGATGATGATGGAATAGGAGATACTATACTGAGAGAAGAATTTGACAGAGCACTTAAGTCGAAACAAGGCCCCTGGACTAGATGACGTACCCTCAGAAATACTTAAGTCTCTGGGAGAGCCAACCACGACAAATCTTTTTTTCACCTGGGGCGAAAGATGTATGGGACAGGATATATAACTTCATACTTTAAGAAAAATGTAATAATCCCCATTTCAAAGAGAGCAGGCGTAGACAGATGTGAAAATTACAGAACCAGTAGTTTAATATGTCATAAGTGGAAGATCAGTTTGGATTCACGAGAAAGGTAGGAACACGTGAGGCAATACATTACGACTTATCTTAGAAGATAGATTAAGGAAAGGCAAACCTACATTTCTAGCTTTTGTAGGTTAGGAGAAAGTTTTTGACAATGTTGAGTGGAAGAGACTCTTTAAAATCTGAAATCAACAGGAATAAAACATAGGGAACGGAGGGTTATTTAGTCGGCCGCAGGTGTCTGCGGCTCGCCATTCACGTTCTGCATGGCCATTACGGTCGGGGATTCGAATCCCCCGCCCCCTCGGGAATGGATATTTGTGCCGTTGTTAGTATTATCTAGTTCATAAGTAGTTTGTAAGTTTAGGGACTGATGACCTCGTAGTTTAGTCCCATAAGCTCTAAAAACATTTGAACATTTTTTGGAGAGTTATTTATAACTTGTACAAACACCAGACAGCAGATATCAGAGTTGAAGGGTATGAAAGGGATGCAGTGGTTGGAAAGGCAGTAAGACAGGCTTGTAGCCTTTCTCCAATGTTATCCAGTTTTACATTGAGCAAACTATAAAGGAAAGCAAGGAGAAATTTGGAGAAGGAATTAAAGTTCTGGGTGAAGAAATAAAAACAATGTGTTTTGCCGATGACATTGCAATTGTGTCAGAGTCAGCAAAGGACCTGAAAGAGCATGTGAACGGAATGGACAGTGTGTTGAAAGGTGCATATAAGATGAACATTATCAAGAGCAAAACAAGGGTAATGGAGTGCAGTCTAAGAAAATCAGGCGATGCTGAAGGAAATAGATCAGGTGAAGATCAATAAAGGTGGTAGATGAGTTTTGTTACTTGGGCAGTAAAATAACACACGTTGGTCGCAGTACAGAGGATATAAAATACTTAATGGCAATGGGAAGAAAAGCGCCCTTGAAAAAGAGAAATTTGTTAACATCGAATATTAATTTAAGCGTCTTTTCTGAAGTCATTTGTGTGGAGTGTTGCTTTTTACGGGGGTGAAACAAGGACGATAAACAGCTTAGACAGGAAGAGCATATAGGCTTTTGAAATGTGGTACTACAGATGAATGCTAAAGATTAGGTGGGAGGATCGAGTAATTAATGAGGAGGTGCTGAACAGAATGGGAGAGGAAAGAAAGATCGATTGTTAGGACATATTCTTAGACATCAAATAATCGTGAATTTAGGATTGGAGGGAAATGTGTGGGGTAAAAATCGCAGAGGGAGACCAAGAGACCAAGCAGATTTAAATAGATGTAGGGTGCCGTTCTTATGAGTAGATGAAGAGGTTTGCTGAGGATAGAGTGGGGTGGCGAGCTGCATCAGACCAGTCTCAGAACTGAAGACCAAAACAACAACAATTAAATAATACTAGTAATGATGAAAATAATTATAGTACGTGAAGTTCAGATACAAACACAAACACCGCCAGATGCACAAGGTCGTTCATTCAGAAAAGAAGGTTTTACAATAGTAGATGTGTACAAAGAAGTGTGTGAAGCAAATTATTTTCATGCACGTAGCACATCCTATATTTGAGATCTAACCTATAAATTGCAGAAAACTATATCGACGTTTCAGAGGGAGTGGATTCATCAACGATTTTAGCCAGATAAGAATTATAGAAACGAGAACACAATTGATTGTAACTATACAGAAACTGCAACTTAAGAAGATTATACGGGCGTTGAAGACTAATTTCTTCGGAAGAATCCCGGGCAGCAGCGAAGATTTTGCATGTACATTCTGAAAAAGATTGAAGATCAAGTGGTTGCCACATGGAGGTTGTGTTTGGTGGAATTACATTTGTGTTTGTTTATTCTGTGAAACTACGAATAAACCCTACAGGTTTATTACTCTAGAATAATCGAAACAAAAGTAAACAGCCGATAACACACTGTTATAATAACAATTGCCAACGTACTGCAATAAAAAAAATGTTACAATCAGATCTTGAACCCATGACCCCCCGTTTAACAAACTAACGCTCTACCAACTGCCCACACACGCTCGATCTGAGATGCTCTCACAGTTATGCTTTTCCTCTACTCCGTAGATGATATGTTATTTTCTATAATAGTTTATGCACGTCCTCCTGGACGACAGCAGCATATATCACGAATTATATCGGAGTTTTGGCTGATACTCTATATCGATATAAAACGTTTGGTACTGATCACACTGTCTAGCATCTTGACGTTTGGGTGTGAGCACATTAACCGGTGGGGTTATGTGTGCGTAAATTCGTCAAATTCGGAAAAAAGACAAGAAAACATTAATAAACCGTATGCTTGTAGCAGCTATTTCTGTTTTGTATTACTTACAATGTTTAGACTTTACGATCACCTATTTATACTTTATTGTGTCAAAATAAACACAAACTTTCAAAACAGACGTTTGATGCTTTTAGTCACCAGTGTAAGTAATAATACACAGCAGGAAAACAATAAAAATGTTCAAATGTTTGTAAAGTCTATGGGACTTAACTACGGGGTCATCAGTCCCTAAACTTACAAACTAAGACTAAGGACGGCACAAATATCCATGCCCGAGGGGGGATTCGAACCCCCGACCGTAGTGGCAGTGCAGACGGTGACTGGAGCGCCTACGCCTCCTCGGCCACCGCGGCCAGCGGAAAACAATAGTACAGGTCGAAAGACGACGTTGATTTTAATTCGATGACTGGGGAGATAGCAGATGTACTTAAAATGGTTTCAGCGTCGTCCGCCACCAAATAACGTAGTGACATAGCTGCCAGTGTCCCCTTTAATACGGAATGCTTACAGCCATAAGGCTCAGAGTGATATCGACATGTGAAGCAGCCGCCATTACACAGAAACGTCTTCGTGCTTCCTACAGCCAACCAATGTCGAAAGTGATCAAATTGTGGCTTTCCGAGTGGTGGGATGGTGCTTACCGTGATTTGCTATACAAGTTGAGCGTTATGCATGAGAAGAGCAACGGTGCTGCTTGCGATGGTCACGTGAACATTCTCACATCCGTGTGCGAGATTCGGGACGCCCAAACACAGACGTCCGCAAAAATAGTCCTGTGAAGGGCAGCTGTGGCAGATCGTGCAACAGCTCGACTGCTCGTGCAACTGCTCGGGATGGCGGGCCATGGTCTTCAGCATTGAAAGCAGATTCTGGCTGCATGCAAGCGGTGGTCGTTTACTGCGTGGAAGCAGCCGCGTGGACTAAGGCATTATTCTAAGGACTGAGTGATCACTCCCACCGGAGGTTGAGACTTCCTTCTGGCATGGGTGTATAGCTTAGACATAGTGTAACATTAAATACGAGGGTTGCAACTTAAATAATGCAGCACAGCTGTGGAGACCGTATGCAATGGAATCTACTATTGTCGCTGACAGCAGACGTTGTTTTCATGCCTACCTTACCTCCGAGCAAATGCACTCGCCCATCCTTACCACTGGCGTGTGCACAATCGAGGGAAACACAGTCCTTGTGAGCGAGCTGTCTAACGTAATGGTCTCACTATGTTTTCCAAACAGAAACAACGGAGTTAGATCAAGATTGAATGTGCCAGAGATCTTACAGCACGACAGTGTCATCAAGGTCTTCAGGAGGCATTGCCGTACAGAACAGTGGCTCGTTGGGTAAAAGCCTCCAAAGAAGGTGGGCAAACTCTGGCAGACATGCATCGGGCAGTAGCGTCTCTGAAGAAGAAGTGCATAACTGTTGCCGCGTTAATGGACAATGATCGACGCCAGACGATTCGTGAGCTCGCCCACGAAACCGGATTAGCGCATACGATTCAGCTTCTTATCTTGGACCGAGCGAGGTAGCGCACTGGTAACACACTGGATTCGCATTCGGGAGGAAAGTGGTTCAAACCCACCTCTGGCCATCCAGATTTAGGTGTTCCGTCATTTACCTAAATCACCACAGGCAAATGCCGGGATCGTTCCTTTCAAAGGGCATGGCCGATTTCCTTCCACATCGTTACCCAAACAATGCGAGCGTAAGCTCCGCCTCCACCACTATGTCGATCAGGCGTTAAATATTCCTTCCTTCCTTCTCATCCTAGAAGAACGCCTGGTCGTGCGAAAAATTACTCACGATCGGTACTATCCACCATACTCCTCGGACTTAAGTCCTTGTGACTTTGATTTGATTGTGAAGATGAAGGAACTACTTTGTGGCATTTGCTTCAGTACTGTTCCAGAGATTAGACAGGCAGTAGATTGCTCCATTCCCACCATCAACAATACAAGCTCTGCTAACGGTATACTGCGCCTTCCACATCGCTGGCAACGGGTTCTACACAACACTGGTGACTACTTTGAAGGACAGTAACAGGTGCAAACATGTAACGCTTTTGTATATGTTGTGAATAAATAGTTGCCACTATTTAAGTTCCAACCCTTATAGAGTAAGCCTAGGGACTAATGACCATAGTTTGATCCAATAGGTTTACAAACGTTTGAACATTTGATGGTTGTTTACACTTAATATGTAGATCTGACGAGCACTGTCTCGTAGAGTGCATTCGTCCAACACCTATTTAAGCTACTCGGGGCTTATGGTCGGGGGTGCGATAACCTGTAATTCTTTTCCACCTTTGGTGTTTGGAGAGGGAATGCTAACCAGTGTTCGGTACTTGCAGACTGTCGTACGATCCATTCTTTTGACATTCTTGCAACAGGAAAATGAGGAATTGTTCCAACAGGATAATGCTCGTCTACAAACTGCACGCGAAACTCACCGTACTCTACAAGACGTGCAGCGACTTTCCCCCCATCACGTTCTCTGGTCATGTCTGCAATCAAGCAGTTGTGTGATATAAGAGGACGGCTGCTAGCACGTACGACTCGTCAACTCACAATTCTTGCAGAACTACGTCGAGAAGGTCGAGCAGGTGTGGAACAAGCGTCCCAACAAAGTATTCGCCATCTGTGTGATAAAATGGTTGCCAGACTCGGCGCCTGCTTTGCCGACTGTGGATGCTTCACCAAGTTCTGGTACGAATGTTTCAGGACAATACTGATTCATGTATTGCATATGCACTGTTTCAACAATAAATGTTGAGTGAATTGGAAAACTCGAAGAGGGTGTACTAATGTTTATTTCTGACAGTGTGCCAACATGTTTGAGTTTTGTTCTGTAGGAATTGGGTTGGACCTAAGCGAGAATGGCCGATGGTCTCATGCGCTATGTTTCATATTGCGGAGCCGATCTCTGTCGGAGTTTCGAGTCCTCCCTCGGGCATGGATTTGTGTGTTGTCCTTAGCATAACTTAGTTAGAGCAGTTTGTAAGTCTAGAGAGCGATGAACTCAGCAGTTTGGTCCCTTAGGTTTACAAACATTTGAACATTTCTGAATTGGATTCGTTTCTCTATCCCAGTGTCTTTCAACCTGTAGGTCGCGACCCCCCGCTGGGTCGCAAAGCCTAGTTCAGGGGATCACCACCGTAAGAAGATGCAGTTGCAGAATGTTCGATAGCAAATCTACTACGAGGGCCAACCGGAAAGTGGTACCCGTTAACACCGCATTACGCGCTGAAGGGTAGCCGCTGGGCAGGACAGACCGCATCACTGGCATGTGTGCCAGCTCTGTGCGAGGCTGCGTGACGCTGTGTGTTGTGTCTGTGATCGTTTATAATGATTAAACAAATTGAGAACCCCGCCAGTTGCCAAGTGAGGGCCGAGATTAAATTTCTTAATGCACGAAACGTTCGAGCTTCGCCAATTAAAGGAGGTGTATGGAGGCAATGTGATGGACGAGTCATCTGTTCGACGCTGGTGTCGCAATTTCAACGTGGGGAGGGGGAATACACACTACGAGGAGCTTTCAGGAAAATCATCTGTCGTTATAGACCATCCACTATTCACGATATAGCCCGGACTTGGTCCCTTCGGATTTTCATCTCTTTCCGTAGCTCAAAGTCTTTCTGGCGGGAAAAAGATTTGACAGCGACGAAGCGCTTAAACTAGGCGTGACTACGTATCTCAATACGCTGGTGGCGGAGGACTATGACGCCGAGATTCAAGAATTCGTTACACGTTATGACAAATACCTAAATTTGCTCAGAGATTATGTTTTGCCGGTCGCGGTGGCCGAGGGGACTGAGGCGCTCCAGTCACGGTCTGCACGGCCACTACGGTCGGGGGTTCGAATTCCCCCCCCCCCTTCGGGCATGGATATTTGTGCCGTCCTAGTTCGTAAGTAGTTCATAAGTAGTTTGTAAGTTTAGGGACTGATGACCCCGTAGTTAAGTCCCATAAGCTTATAGATATAGACTCTGACCATAACTTGTTGGTTATGAACTGTAGGCTGAAACTGAAGAAACTACAAAAAGGTAGGAAAATAAGGAGATGGGACCTGGATAAATTGAAGGAACCGGAGGTTCTTAAGAATTTCAGAGGTAGCTTTAGGCAACAATTGACGGAAACAGGGGATCGATGAAAGGAGAAAATATTAAAATGCAGTAAATGAAACAGGCAAAATGGAGTACAGGCGACTAAGAAATGAGATTGACAGGAAGTGCAAAAGGGCTAAGCAGGAGTGGCTAGAAGGCAAATGCAAGGATGTAGAAGAATGTATAAATAGGGGAAAAATAGATACAGCCTACAGGAAAATAAAAGAAACATTTGGAGATAAGAAAAACAGCTCTATGAATATCAAGGACACGGATGGAAAACCAGTTCTCAGCAAAGAAGGGAAAGCTGAAAGGTGGAAAGAGTATATAGAGGGGCTCTACAAAGGAAATGAACTTAGAGACAATATTGTAGGAAGGGAAGAGGATGTAGATGAAGATGAAATAGGAGATACTGTACTGAGAGAGGAATTTGACAGAGCCCTGAAAGACCTAAGTCGAAACAAGGCCCCTGGAGTAGATGATATTCCCTCAGAGCTACTGAAATCTCTGGGAGAACCAGCCATGACAAACTTGTTTCACCTGGTGTGTAAGATGTATGAGACAGGCGAAGTACCCTCAGACTTTAAGAAAAATGTTATAATCCCCATTCCAAAGAAAGCAGGTGCAGACAGGTGTGAGAACTACAGAAACATCAGTTTAATAAGTCATGGTTGCAAAATATTAACACGAATTATTTACAGAAGGATGGAAAAGCTGGTAGAAGCCGACCTCGGGGAAGATCAGTTTGGGTTCAGGAGAAATGTAGGAACACGGGAGGCAATACTCACTTTACGGCTTATCCTAGAAGATAGATTAAGAAAAGGCAAACCTACATTTCTAGCTTTTGTAGATTTGGAGAAGGCATTTGACAATGTTGATTGGAATAAACTCTTTCAAGTTCTGAAGCAAGCAGGAGTAAAATATAGGGAGCGTAAGGTTATTTACAACTTGTACAAAAACCAGACAGTGGTTGTCAGAGTTGAGGGGCATGAAAGGGATGCAGTGGTTGGAAAGGGAGTAAGACAGGGTTGTAGCCTTTCTCCAATGTTATTCAATTTGTACATTGAGCAAGCTATAAAGGAAAGCAAGGAGAAATTTGCAGAAGGAATTAAAGTTCAGGGTGAAGAATTAAAAACATTGCGTTTTGCCGATGACATAGTAATTCTGTCAGATACTGCAAAGGACCTGGAAGAGCAATTGAACGGAATGGACAGTGTGCTGAATGGTGCATATAAGATGAACATTAACAAAGCAAAACTAGGGTAATGGAGTGCAGTGTAAGAAAATCAGGTGATGCTGAAGGAATTAGATTGGGAAACGAAGCAATAAAGGAGGTAGATGAGTTTTGTTACTTGGGCAGTAAAATAACAAATGATGGTCGCAGTATAGAGGATATAAAATGCAGAATGGCAATGGGTAGAAAAGTGTTCTTGAAAAAGAGAAATTTCTTAACATCGAATATTGATTTAAACCTAAGGAAGTCCTTTCTGAAGGCATTTGTATGGAGTGTTGCCTTGTACGGGAGTGAGACATGGACGATAAACAGTGCGGACAGGAAGAGGATTGAGGCTTTTGAAATATGGTGCTACAGAAGAATGCTGAAGATTAGGTGGGTGGATCGCGTAACTAATGAGGAGGTACTGAGCAGTATTGGGGAGAAAAGAAATTTCTGGCATGCCTTGACTAAAAGAAGGGATAGATTGGTAGGACACATTCTTAGACATCAAGGAATTGTGAATTTAGCGTTGGAGGGATGTGTGTGCGATAAAAATCGCAGAGGAAGACCAAGAGGTGGATACAGTAAGCAGATTGAGACAGATGTAGGTTGCCGTTCTTACGTGGAGATGAAGAGGCTTACTCAGGATAGGATATTGTGGAGAGCTGCATCAAACCAGTCTCCGGACTGATGACCACAACAACAACAAGAAGCTTAACAAACATTTTGAGATTATGTTCATTCCAATAAAAATGTTTATACATCTTAATATTTACTCCTGTGTCTTTATTGCACAAACGGGTACCACTTTCCGGATAGTCCTCGTACTACGGCAGAAGTGCTACACGTAAGAGACAGGCTTACGTGAAAGTCGTAGGTGAAAGATAGGCGTTATTGTGTCATGGCCCTTAATCAGACATCAAAAGTGTGTGAGGTATAAGATGTACCTATGGCACTTTTGATTTCTGATTATGGGCCGACTGAAAGACGAAACAATGAAATCATTTTTCTACCTCATGATGACTTGTTAATTATGCGACGTCCGTGCAATATTGTTACAGTTATTTACAATGGTTGCGTCTTGTTGTATGACTTACATGTTCAAATATTGTTATGACAGAAAAACAAATAGTCATCTAATTAGCATTATTTTTTTATAAATACATAACAATACCTTTTTTACTACTAGATCATAGTAGTTTGTAGCTGGTAACGAATTTTCGATGGGTATTATTTTTAATTAACCAATAAGAATAACATTTTTATTATTGGATCGTAGTACTTTTATGCTGGTTAAGGGTTTTCAGATTTCGTTCGAACAAATCCAAAGTTTTTGAGCTTCCCTGGAATATTAAGAAGTGATGAATTACTTTTGAGTGGTTTCAATTCGCACATGACAAAACGTCGCCACATATTACACAATGGAATTTGTTATTCATTACAGTAAAATCTTACATCGAAGACTTTTAGTCATAAAGTCCTTTTTTCCATTTTTCATTCGCTTCCGCTACTGCAACTTTCACAAGACGTAAATGGCAGCGCAGATTTTAGATACATTTTAGAAAGAAAATTAAATACTTTCTCTTTCGAATCGCTGACATCTTATAGTGTATATTAAAAGAATCTACGAAAACTAAAACTATCCGACCGATTTCCTTCATTTTCGTTTTAAACGAAAGGTATTCATTCGCAGATTTGTCATCAAGTATCAGAATTACTGTAAGTTTCTCCAATCCATATTTTCATTCAAACGCGCAATTCTTCTGTCCTTGCACTGAATATTTTCATCGGTTTGTTTCAAATATCTTCGGTTCTATGAGGGTTATTCCAAAAATAAGGTCCGATACGCCGTACATTTTTTAAAGCGGCGCCAAAGGCAAAACACGCAAGCGTGCCGACTCCTGGCATACCTTGCGCGTTAAACGCCGCCAGTATCGTTGTTACAGAAATCCAAATTGCAGATTACTGAACATAGTGAGTGGCTGTAAAGTGCGCAAGTGGCTGCGAGCCTTTAATGAAGGACGGGGAAATGTGGACGATTCACCACGCTCCGGCCGACCATCCGTGATTTCAGAGGAGTTGGTTCACGCGGTTCAGGATAAAATTCGTGACGATCGACGATTCACCACCTAAAGGAGTTTCTTGGCGGCAAACGTTTCGACACAGATGATGAAGTTAATCTGTTAAAGACTGGTTATCTTCGCAGGCGGCCGATTTCTACGACTTTGGCTTGTTGAACGCTATGACAAATGCCTAAATAAGTATGGAGATTATGTAGAAAAATAGAGAAAGACGGGATGTCAATAAAAAGTTGCATTCAAAACAAGCTTGGTTTCGGATGTTTTTGTTTTAACCGGACCTTACTTTTGGAATGTGTTGTTGTTATGGTCTTCAGTCCGGGGACTGGTTTGATGCATCTCTCCACCCTACTCTATCCTGAGCAAGCCTTTTCATTTCCTCATGAGAACGGCAACCGACATCCACTTGAATCTGTTTACTGTACGCGTCTCTTGGCCTCCCTCTGCGATTTTTACCCCACACACTTCCCTCCAATGCTAAATTTACGATTCCTCGATGTCTAAGAATGTGTCCTACCAAGCGATCCCTTCTTTTGGTCAGAGTATGCCAAAAATTCCTTTTCTCGCCAATTCTGTTCAGTACCTCTTCATTAGTTATGTGATCTACCCACCTAATCTTCAGCTTTCTTCTGTAGCACCACATTTCAAAAGCCTCTCTTCTCTTCCTGTCCGCACTGCTTATCGTCCATGTTTCACTCCCGTACAAGGCAACACTCCACACAAATGCCTTCAGAAAAGACTTCCTTACACTTAAATTAATATTCGATGTTAGCAAATTTCTCTTCTTCAAAAATGCTTTTCTTCCCATTGCCATTCTGCATTTTATATCTTCTGTACTGCGACTATCACAAGTAACAAAACTCATCTACCACCTTCATTGTTTCGTTACCTAATCTAATTCCTTCAGCATCGCCTGATTTTTTAAGACCGCATTCCATTATTTTTGTTTTGCTCTTGTTAATGTTCATTTTATACGCTCTCTTCAACACACTGTCCATTCTATTCAACTGCTCTTCCAGGTCGTTCACTGTCTCTGACAGAATTACAATGTCATCAGCAAAACTCAATGTTTTTATTTCTTCCCCCTGAACTTTAATCCCTATTCCAAAATTTTCCTTGCTTTCCTTCACTGCCTGCTCAATGTACAAATTGAATAACATCGGAGAAAGGCTACAACCCTGTCTTACTCCCTTCCCAACTGATGCTTCCCTTTCATGCCCTTCGAGTCTAATAACTGCGGTCTGGCTTTTGTACAAGTTGTAAATAACTCTCCTTTCCCTATATTTTACCCCTGCTGACTTCAGAATTTGAAAGAGTGTAGTCCAGTCAACATTGTCAAATGCTTTCTCCAAATCTACAAAAGCTAAAAATGTAGGTTTGCCTTTCCTTAATCTATCTTCTAAGATAAGACGTAAGGTAAGTATTGCCTCCCGGGTTCCTACGTTCCTCCTGAATCCAAATTGATCTTCCCCGAGGTCAGCTTCTACCAGCTTTTCCATTCTCCTGTAGATAATTCGTGTTAAAATTTTGCAACCATGACTTATCAGACTTATGGTTCTGTAATTTTCACACCTGTCTGCGCCTGATTTTTTTGGAATGGGGATTATTACATTTTTCTTAAAGTCTGAGGGTATTTCGCCTGTCTCAAACATCCTACACACCAGTTCAAATAGTTTTGTCATGGCTGGCTCTCCCAGAGACTTTAGTAGCTCTGAGGGTATGTCATCTACTCCTGGGGCCTTGTTCCGACCTAGGTCTTTCAGGGCTCTGTCAAATTCATCTCTCAGTATAGCATCTCCTATTTCATCTTGATCTACTTCCTCTTCCCTTCCTACAACATCGTCTCTAAGTTCATTTCCTTTGTAGAGCTGCTCTATGTACTCTTTCCACCTTTCAGCTTTCCCTTCTTTGCTGAGAACTGGTTTCCCATCTGAGTTCTTGATATTGGTAGAATTGCTTTTCTTATCCCCAAATGTCTCTTTGATTTTCCTGTAGGCGGTATCTACTTTTCCCCTTCTTATACATTCTTCTACAGATTTGCATTTGGCTTCTAGCCACTCCTGCTTAGCCATTTTGCACTTCCTATCAATCTCATTTCTTAGTCGTCTGTACTCCATTTTGCCCGTTTCATTTACTGCATTTTAAATTTTCTCCTTTCATCGATTAAATTTAGTATTTCCTGTGTTATCCAAGGATTTATGTAGGTCTTGCCTTTCTACCTATTTTGTCCTCTGCTGCCCTCACTATTTCATCTCTCAATGCTACCCATTCCTCTTCTACTGTTTTATTTACCCCTGTTTCTGTCAATTGTTGCCTAAACCTCCCTCTGAAATTCACCAGAACTTCACGTTTCTTCAATTTATCTAGGTCCCATCTCCTTATTTTCCTACCTTTCTGCAGTTTTTTCAGTTTCAGCCTACAGTTCATGACTAACAAGTTATGGTCAGAGTCTATATCTGCTCCTGGGTATGTCTTGCAGTTTATAACCTGGTTCCGGAATCTATGTTTTACCATTGTAAAATCTATCTGATACCTTCCGGTGTCTCCTGGTCTCTTCCACGTATACAACCTTCTTTTGTTATTCTCAAACCACGTGTTTGTTACGATTAAATCATGTTCCTTGCAAAATTCTACCATGCGACTTCCTCTTTCATTCCTTCTGCCCAGTCCATATTCACCTACTATTTTTCCTTCTCTTCCTTTTCCTACTACTGAATTCCTGTCTCCCATCACAATTAAGTTTTCCTCTCCCTTAACTGTCTGAATAATTTCCTTTAGCTCCTCATATTTCTTCGATCTCCTCATCATCGGCAGAGCTAGTTGGCATATAAACCTGTACTACTGTTGTCGGTGTTGGCTTCGTATCTATCTTGACAATGATAATGCGATCACTGTGCTGGTCATAGTAGTTTACCCGCATTCCTATTTTCTTATTCATTATCAGTCCTACTCCTGTGATACCCCAAACTGCTTTTGTATTTATAATCCTGTACTCACCTGACCAGAAATCCTGTTCATCCTCCCACCGAACTTCACTAATCCCCACTATATCTAACTTCCACCGATCCATTTCCCTTTTTAAATTTTCTAATTTTCCTACCCGATTAAGGGATCTAACATTCCACGCTCCGATCCGTAGAATGCCAGTATTGTCTTTCCTGATGACAACATCCTCCTGAGTAATCCCCTCCCGGAGATCCGAATGGGGGAATATTTTACCTCCGGAATATTTTACCCGAGAGGATGCCATCATCATATTTTCATACAGTAGAGCTGCATGTCCTCGGGAAAAGTAACGGCTGTAGTTTCCCCTTGCTTTCAGCCGTTCGTAGTAACCGTGTGGCAAAGCCACATTAGCTGATGTTACAAGGCCAGCTCAGTCAATCATCCAGACTGTTGCCCCTATAACTACTGAAAAGGCTGCTGCCCCTCTTCAGGAACCACACGTTTGTCTGGCCTCTCCACAGATACCCCTCCGCTGTGGTTGCACCTACGGTACGGCTATCTGCATCGTTGAGGCATGCAAGCCACCCCACCTCGGCAATGTCTGTGGTTCATGGGGGTGGACTTTTGGAATATACTTCGTAATTAAGGTACGCAGCTCTTCTTTTACCTAACAACACTCAGCGGCAGTGGTGGACTAAAACGGGGGGGGGGGGGGGGGCGGAACGCCCTGGGCCTCTGGTCTTGGGGGGCCTACAGATACCTCGAAAGCAAAGTTTTTTTGTTTGTTTTTTTTTTTTTTTTATTTGCCGCGATGGCATCTCGTTCTGCTGGGGCCTCCAAATCTCGAAAGTTATTCTTATAGACTGGCGTGTGGAGTGTGGGGGCCTCCAAGTATCAAAAGTCACTGTTTTATTGTACTATATTTCCAAGTGGAAGGGGAGGGGGGCTTCAATTTGTTTCGCCGCCGCCCCGGGCCTCCAACAGCTTTAGTCCACCACTCCTCAGCATATCAAGCTCTTTCATTTGCACTTTTAAACTCTTGCATTGATTGATTCTGATGAAAAGTATGCCGGCTGCGGTGGCCGAAAGGACTGAGGCGCTCCAGTCACGGTCTGCACGGCCACTACGGTCTGGGGTTCGAATCCCCCCTCGGGCATGGATATTTGTGCCGTCTTTAGTATAAGGTAGTTGATAGGTAAGTTGTAAGTTTAGGGACTGATGACCCCGTAGTTAAGTTCCATAAGCTTAACAAACATTTGAACATTTGAACGAAAACTATGCATGAACATTCAACTTTACTTCCATTTTTTCCCCAACATTTTTGTCATTCCACTAACGGTGCGAAGTATTTGCACGGGTCCACTAGTAGCTTTATTAAAAGCCTGCCAGGGGGGGGGGGTTGTCGGAAATTTTTAGTCGGTGTCGTGGGTTCAAAATGGTTACAAACACTGCTGTAGCCCATACGCCTCCACCCTATAGTCGGGCCGCCGAAAGAACGACCCTGACAGTTCGCGCACCTGGGTCGCAGAGGGTGGGGGGGGGGGACACTCAAGCACCAACCTGAGCTCTGGAATTCGTAAATGTTGCCGGGGTAACGGTGCCGCGTTGCCACGTTGCCACTCAAGGTCGTGTGGGGTGGCATGCTTTAGTCGCTGCAAAGTATCTGTCGCGTGTTCATCGTCTGTCTCGTTGTGTTACCGATTTTGTTCGTGCCGTGAAGAGAGTATCAAAGGAGAAGTGTGCTACAGATCCACAGGAGCCACCTGCTGCTCTGTAATAACAGCGAGTCTGTGGAAAATGGTTATAGAAGATGAAATATATAAACAAAATTCTTCAACTAACAACCTTTGGCTGAAGACTAAATGATCCATTATATTTAATGGAATACTGGAACATATGAAGCCTTACTTTAACTCGACATATATTTTTAAACCTTTCTTTTCAACTGCAAAAAAGAGTGTTTTTCCATCACTTCGTGGTTGTTATCGTTCATTCACGCTTTTGTAGTACATAGCAACGGTTCCAAAATATTCGGACGTGATATTCGTATGCCGGCGACCGACACGGCGTAACAACAGTCAGTCGCGTAGCAGCATTGGCAACATAGCCGCTAGCTGCCAGAGTCGTTCTTTCGGCGGCTCGACTATAGTTGAGAGAGTGGACAGCGCGCCTGAGCCGGTGCAGCCGCCCGAGCGCGCTGCTGGCCGCCTTGCTAGAGCCAGAGCGGGTGCCGGCTGCACTCTTTGGGCTGGGCTGGGCGGCGCGGCGTATACACAGAGAGCGGCGCTCGCTCCATCGCGCGCCGCCCGCGGCCGCGATCGATAGGTCGCAGCCTTCCCTCGACTCGCCGGCCGGAGGAATTCTTTCCGGCCGCCGCCTCGGGGCGCCCCGCCGGCGCTGCCCCAGGCCTGCGCTGCCGACATCTGCGCCCGTCTGGCCGCCGAGACCGCCGACCAGGGCACAGATATCCAGAACGCGCCATTCTCCTACCAACATCTATATCTACGTACATACTCCCCTATTCACCGTAAGGTGGGTGGCGGAGGGTACACTGTACCACTACTAGGCATTTCCTTTTCAATTCCACTCCCAAATAGAACGAGAAAAGAAAGAATGCTTATATGCCTCCGTACGAGCCCTAATTTCTCTTATCTTGTCTCTGTCATCACCACGCGAAATATAAGAAGGCGGCAGCAATATCGTTCTACACTCAGCTTCAAATTCCGGCCCTCTAAATTTCCTCAACAGAAATTCACGAAAAGAACGTCGTCTTTCCTCCAGCGATCCCCAATTGAGTTGCCGGAGCATTTCCGTGACACTCGCGCTTTTGTCGAACCTACCAGTACCAAACCTAGCAGCTCACCTCTGAACTGCCTCTTTGTCTTCCTTTAAACTTATCTGCTGTGGGTCCCAAACACTTGAGCAATACTCAAGACGTGGTCGTACAAGCGTTTTATACGCGGTCTCCTTTACAGGTGAAGTACATCTTCCCAAAATTTTCCCAATAAACCGAAATCGGCTGTCCGCCTTACTCACAACTGTCCTTACATGTTCGTTCCATTTCATATCGCTCTGCAATGTTACGCCTAGATATTTGAACGACGCGACAGCATCAAGAAGCTCACTACTGCTGCTGTATTCGAACATTATCGGATTGTTTTTCCTACTCATCCGCATCACCTTACATATTTCTACATTGAGAGCTAGCTACCATTCTTCGCACCAATTAGAAATTTTGTCTAAGTCATCTTGTATGCTATTACAGTCAGTTAAAGACGACACCCCCCATACACCACAGCATCATCAGCAAACAGACAACACCATAAAATGCAAGTATTTTACTAAAAATACTCGAACGTTTTAAAAACATCAAATTTGTGGCTTATTATACATTACATTTGTTTTCCATTCTAGATACGTCAGAACATGGTCTGAGCGCTTTGAGATTCAGTAGATCGCTTTATTTCTGAAATTTAAGCCTTGCAACAACAACGCGAACGACCAACCAGGTTGGGGGAGGGGATACATTATGCCCAACCAGAAAAAATTCGAATCATCATCATCTTCATTACAGACTGATTATGCCTTTCAACGTTCAGTCTAGAGCATAGGACCTCTAATAAAAGTCCTCTATGATCCCCTATTCAATGCTAACATTGATGCCTCGTCTGATGTTACGCCTTTTACTTCAAAATCGTTTTGCACCGAATCTAAGTACTTTCTGCTTGGTCTGCCTCGACTGCTCTTACCTTCCGCTGCCGAGTTCATGAGTCTCTTAGGTAACCTTGCTTCTCCCATGCGTGTAACATGACCCCACCATCTCAGTCTGTTCGCTCTAACTGCTTCATCTATGGTGTTCATTCCCAGCTTTTCTTTGATTTCCTCATTATGGACACCTTCCTGCCATTGTTCCCAACTATTGGTACCTGCAATCATTCTTGCTACTTTCATATCTGTAACCTCTATCTTATGAATAAGGTAACCTGTATCCACCCAACTTTCACTCCCATACAACAAAGTTGGTCGAAAGATGGAGCGGTGCACTGCTAGCTTAGTCTTGGTACTTACTTACTTCTTGCAGAAGAGAGTAGATCTTAGCTGAGCACTCACTGCATTAGCTTTGTTGCAGCTCGATTCCAGTTCTTTCGCTATGTCGCCATCCTGTGAGAAAATACATCCCAGGTACTGGTACTGTCTACCTGTTCTAACTTTGTTTCTCCTATTTGGCACTCAATCTGTTTGAATCTCTTTCCCGCAGACATTACTTTCGTTTTGGAGATGCTGATCTTCATATCATAATCCTTGCACCTCTGATCGAGCTCTGATATATTAGTTTGCAAACTTTCAATCGAATCGGCCATTACAACTAAGTCATCCGCATATGCGAGACTGCTTATTTTGTTTTCACCTACTTTAATCCCGCCCTCCCAGTCTACTGTTTTCAAACGAAAAAATTACAAAAAACTACTTAATCATTGTTGGTTTTCCGTAACAACAAACTTTTAAAAAATTATCAACATAATATTCTTCTCGGCTTTGCAGCCGGATACCATCGTCAACTAGACACAATATTTCGGCACACCGACTGGCTATCATCTTCGGGTGAGTGCGCTGGTTACACTTACTCGCCGGAAACTGAGACAGAACAGAAACAGCGGCCCCTTTATACCCCGCTGACGATCCACCGCGCGTGCGCGAAACCAAAGTAGAGGCCCTCAAGGCGCAGTAGCACCCCGGTGCAGAAAATCGACAAAACAATGGGTCGAAACAAGACTACTTAAAATAAACTGCAGGTCGAAATGAAGACCGTTCTCGCTTAATATCAGATAAGATTGGGTTCCAAGTTTTATTTAGAGGGAAACCCTTGCCCCTATTAATAATATTATCGCCCATACGAATTTCCATTGATTCTCTAAGAACACATTCCCAAGTAGCGAGAAGCAGGAGCAATCATTTTTTCATTATATAACATCTTGTTTCCCTCATCCAGATAATGTTCAGCAACAGCCAACTTTTCAGGTTGAACTAAAGGAGTATGGCGGTGATGTTCCACACACCGATCCTGAACAGTGCGGATCGTTTGCCCGATGTAAGTCTTACCGCAATAACATGAAATTCTATAAACACCAGGTTTCCTCAGTCTCAAATCATCTTTGACTGACCCAAGGAGGGCCCTAGTCTTTGATGGTGGCATAGAAACACTTTTAATGTCAAATCTTCTTAAAATTCTTGAAATGTTCAAGGATATATTGCCGACTAAAGGCAAAATGGCTCACCTTTTAGACCGAATTGAAACGCATGACAAACTTGTTGAGCAGTGTATCCATTCTGTTTCAAGACAACCTTGAGATGCTCGAGTTCTTCATTCAGATGTTCGGCATCAGATATGGCGTACGCTCTCTTCACTAGAGTACACAAGACCCCCCCCCCCCCCATGCGTTGGTGCGGCAGATGGCAGCTCGTCGTATGAAGATAAAGATCGGTATGTGTGGGTTTGCGATATACGCTATGTCTTGAAGTCCAATCACTCTTCTTGTGAACCAAAACGTCCAGAAAGTTTCCCATCTTTCTCAATCTCCATCGTCAAGTTAATACTGGGATGGAGATAATTAAAATGATCTAAAAAATTATTTAAAGCATCCATTCCATGACGCCACACCATAAAAATATCATCGACGTATCTCCAAAAACAGGTAGGCTTAAGAAACGACGTCCTTAGAGCCATGTCTTCAAAGTCTTCCATAAAAAGGTTGGCGACTATGGGGATAAGACGATTCCCCATAGCCACTCCGTCAGTTTGTTCAAAAAACAAACCAATAAAAAGGAAATACGTCGAAGTCAGAACATGACGACATAACTTGACAGTTTCATCATCCAAGTTTTCTCTAATTAATAACAAAGACTCATCAAGACGAACCCGGGTAAAAAGGGAAACAACATCAAAACTCAAAAGCAACTCTGATGGACGAAGACAAACTGACTTCAGCCGCTGTTTCTGTTCTGCCTCAGTTTCCGGCGAGTAAGTGTAACCAGCGCACTCACCTGAAGATGGCAGCCAGTTGGTCTGCAGAAATATTGTGTCTAGTTGACGGTGGTATCCGGCTGCAAACCGGAGAAGAATGCTATCAGTTAATACGCCGGGAAAGTCTACACAACCACATCAATATATATTCTTGTTTTTATCTTTGTAGAACTAATGGGACTTAACTATGGGGTCATCAGTCCCTAAACTTACAAACTACTTATGAACTAGCTAAGATTAAGGACGGCACAAATATCCATGCCCGAGGGGGGATTCGAATCCCCGACCGTAGTGGCCATGCAGACCGTGACTGGAGCGCCTCAGCCACCGCGGCCGGCAATATATCTTCTTGTACGCACTCGCAGAAATACCAACAAACTTTGGATTATGTGTATTTCCGAGAAGGGAGCACCTTACGATCCCCACGAAACATTGTAAAAATACATTTTTTGTTAATTGTTGTTGACATTTTCTTTCAGTATACTTTTTAAAGAGATAGTGATATGTAAATATGATCATTAACCTAAAAATATAGAAAATAACGATATCTGGGAACGTTGCATTTAGTACACAAATTTAAATTTTTGGGATACGTTTAATCAAAATGTTTAAAACATTTTTGCAGCTTTGTAGGGTTATTGTTAACCAAAAGCCCCTCCTACAAGCTCCTTGGTATTGGCGAGTTAAAAATCCGAATGGAGGGAAAAAACAGGGTGAATCGTTATTGTTCTGCGAGCGTGAAGGTCGGGGTGAGAGTTTAAAATAGGGAAAGATTAATTTTTGAAACTCACAACCACCAGCTGCGAACCAAATTCCTAAACATGCAAAAACACTGGAACTGTTATTGCGACTGTTTGACTCGTTTTCTAGGGGATGATATCACACGTTCGCAGCTTTCCTTCCCTGCATATGATTAACAAAACAAATTCATAATAAAATAAAGTTCATGAGAGAAAAGGGTGTACTAACTACTATTTTTGAAAATACGTGAAAATTCACTTTATGTTGTTTATTTCACAATACTTGAACCCTGTGGCTGATACGTCTGTACGTCGGCACATTTATCAAATAAAGTTATAGCTCGAGAGCCCCCAGACAAAATGAATATTTGTCGCTAATTGTTTTCACACCACGTGGCTGTCTCAAACACCGTTTATGTTCATGCCTATGCGACGACACGTATTACATTAACAAATCACAGTCACTTTAATTTAATGCGATGCACACCTTGTTCCACCGGCTAAATATTCACTAACACACAGTAGCACTCGATTTAACTTGGTGCAGTCTACGACGAGCAACCACACGTGGCGATTGCCACAGACAAATCTCAAGTCACCACCTCGAGATCCACATGCCGACTGATGTAGAGCGACGCCGCCCAGCCAGCCACACCACGTGCTCTGGAGTCCTCACTTCCTGCCCTCGCACGCGCGCACGCACCAAAAGCTCAACTGCCGGGGTTTTTTCCCCTACGTCATCAACTTCCCCATGTAAGCTGTTGTAACCGATTTGCCAACGTACAGCGCTCAGCCAATACATTTCTAAAACTTTACTTAAAATCAAAATAATTACACTACACATTAAACAAATATTTTCTTACGTTTTTATATTAATATAAACATCCTTTGTACTGTTTATCATAATCGTGCAATTTCTTATACCACAGATAAGTGATTTAACTGAATACTTCAAGGTAAAATACAAAAGATTGATTGAAAATAAAATGAAAAATAGTTAATATATTATTTTTATAAACAAACATTGCCATGCTAGTTGTGTAACTGTCTTGTCTTCGTTGGTAATTTATTACTTTTCATTGTCAATTAAACATATTACGTTAGATGTGACTATATCAGCTAATGTATTGTTTATTTATCAACAGGCTATTTTGTAATGAGGGCCTTAAAGGTTCCTAACTGCATCGTATTACTTCAAATGCCAGTAGTATTACAATATTTGTGCACTGCACTGTGCCTGGCACTCGCCATTGTCCCTCTCTCCCCTCACCGGAAACGAACTGTAAAATCCTAAGTTGGAACAAGCCACCAACATCGGCCTGCTCGCTGGCCTCCCGTCAGCTACAAGCACACAGCAAATCTCAACGTGGAGAATTTCTACCTATGGCCTAACTATAAATGTTGTCACCCAACTGTGTACATACATTGCTACCATAATTAATAAGATTAAAATTGTGTAACATTTAGTGCATTGGCATGGTCAATGTTTGCAGTGAACTTCATACTGTTTAATTATCAAATGCTATTAATTACGAGTATTTCTATTGGGCGGTAATCTCACAGTTCGCTGGCTTAATTTTTTCCATGGTCAGGGATGAAGCTTTATTCTCGACTTTAGTTGGCCGCTCGTTGCTTAGTCAGTCTCACCGGCTCAACCTGGGAAGAGACCGTATTGTCCACAATCATGAATCCACAACAAGTTATAAGCATTCCATTAATATACCCGCAGAATCAGTGGCGGATTTACTTCCTAGATTACTTTTACAACCCAGTATTTGGTTAACATTGCACGAGAAACAGCACAGACAAATACTACTAATAACGTGGTGGTAAGCTAAACTTTAATACTTCGTACACAATAACTTACTTAATTTTTTGTCCATTATTGTCAGTGATAACTTCCGTGACCGTATTTTAGTGAAATAAAATGTACTCGCCTTCAGTCACAAAACTGTGTTTTATTATTATATAAACCTGTTTTTAAAAGTTTTCCTTATTGTTACAATCTAGTTTGATCTTAACAGGCCCAGGCCTTTAAACATATGTAAAAATCATAGATAAACCTGACGATGAGCCCTCAAGATTCGAAATGCATTGTGTACAATAAAACATACTTTTGTGACTACAATTTATTTTACTACAATACATTCGGTAAAGGTAATATTTTATTAAATTAAAATTTTGCACCCAAATTTGCCGCCCCTAAAATCTGCCGCCCTAGGCTCCAACCTCCTCAGCCTATTGGTAAATCCGTCACTGCGTTGAATTAATTATTGTCCCAGAAATTGTTTGCACCGTACACTTGGTAAAAACCGCGAGGCAAAATTCTAGTATGTTTGCGTGCGATATTCAATTTCGTCTCGTGCCTCGTACAAACGTTGAAATTCTCGTATGCATACGAAAATTCTAGTACGTATCACAACCCTGCTGCCGACTCTCCAGTACTCCTCTGCAACTACTTTACCGTGTATCGTTACAAGATGAAAACTGATTTTTCTGCTTTTTGTAGAAAACTTGGATGCATTGTTGTGCTATCTGTCAGACACGGGGAAGCAAATTATAATTTGTAGGGATATTAATGTTGTTTCACTGAAAGAGTGTAATAGGAAGAATGAGCTTGTAGTATTACTCAGAACTTTCAATTTACGCTCCATTATTGAATTCCCTACTCGGATAACAAAGACCAGCAGCACATCGATAGATAACTTTTTTATAGACCGAGATAAGTTTAGGAACATAAATGCTTCTTATCCTGTTGAGAATGGCCTTCAGACCATTGTGCTCAGCTTGTTGCAGTACGTGACATAGCTCCATGCAGTAAATCAAATCAGACTTTCAAATTAGTCTATTCAATTAACAATGTAAACATTGCAAATTTTAAGGAAAGCCTACAGCAGCTAGACTGGGATGAGGTGTATAAGGAACCCGAAGAAAACCTGTAATATAACTTATTTCACGATATATTTTTAAGGGAATTTGAAAATTGTTTCCCCAAGAAAGTAGTTGAACAAAATTTTAAGAAAACATGTGAAATATCATGGCTAACCAAAGGAATAAGAATATCTTGCAACCGTAAAAGAGAACTGTATCTAACGGCAAGAGGGAGTACTGATCCAGAAATTGTTCCGTATTATAAAAATTATTGTACAATACTAAGAAGAGTTATTAAAAAGTCCAGAATCATCTTATCATGTCTGAGATCAGTAGCTCTGATGAAAAATTAAAACTATTTGGAATATTATTGAAAGGGAAACAGGGCAACCAAAAGCACAGAAAGACTGTATTACCATAAAACTGAATGTTATGTGTACTAAAAATAAGTCAGAAATGGAAAATATCTTCAAAAATAATCATTTTCTAAATGTTGTGGAGAAAATATGATCTAGATGTTTCTTAGAAGAGGCCGGGCAACTAATAGAAGGGGCCATACCTACACAGTTTGATACAATTGTAATTCCACCAACCTCTCCCTTTGAAATCAGTAAAATAATAAACTCATTGAAAAGTAAAAGCTCTTAATGAATTGATGTCATTTTCAGCCGGGTGCTTAAAGCTTGTTCCCCACAGAGAAGTAGGATTCTCAGTCACTTATGTAATAGCTCTCCAAAACAAGGTGTTTTCCTTGATAGACTGAAATATGCCATTGTCAAACCATTGCATAAAAAAGAGTATACATCAGGTGTTAACAACCACCGCCCAATCTCTCTTCTGACAGCTTTATCGAAAATTTTTGATAAAGTAAGGTATTCAAGAGTATCCTCCCACATTTGCAAAATCAAAGTACTAACCAAATGTCAGTTTGGTTATCAGAAAGGCTTTTCAACAGAAAATGCCATATATGCCTTCACCGATCAACTATCAAATGCTATGAATAACCGGACATCACCCATTTGTATTTTTTGTGATCTTTCAAAGGCCCTTGATTGTGTAAACGTGGAATTTTTATAGTTAACCTTAATCATTATGGTTTGACTGGGGCAGTGCAGAAATGGTTTAATTCATACTTAACTGTGAGAACGCAGAAAGTTGAAATAAGTGGTTCATGTGATGTCAGAACATCAGCCGATTCCTCAAACTGAGGAACTATCAAGGATGGGGTGCCACAGGGTTCGATCTTAGATCCTTTACTGTTCTTAATATACATAAATGACTTGCCATTCACAATGATGAAGATGCAAAGTTAGTTCTGTTTGCTGATATAGTAATCACATCCACAAAAGAAGAACTAAGTGATGTAATCGTAAATAATGTTTTTAACAAAATTATTAAGTGGTTCTCTGCAAACGGACTCATTAAATTTCGATAAAGCACAGTATATACAGTTCTGCACAGTAAATTGCACAACTCCAATAATAAATATAGACCTTGAACAGAAGTCTGTAACTAAGGTAGAATTTTCAAAATTTTAGATATGTGCACTGATGAAAGATTAAACTGGAAGCAACACATAGACGGTCTGCTGAAACGTTTGAGTTCAGTTACACATGCTGTTACGGTTATTGCAAATTTTGGAGATAAGAATCTCAGTAAATTAGCTGACTATACCTATTTTCATTCACTGCTTTCGTATGGCATCATATTCTGGGGTAATTCATTATTGAGTAAAAAAGTATTCATTGCACAAAAGCGTGTAATCATAGTAATTGCTGTCACCCACCAACGATCATCCTGCAGACATCTGTTTAAAGATTTAGGTATCCTCATAGTAAGTTCACTATATATATTATGCTGCCACAAAAGTCTTTGGTCACCTACCAAGCAGCATCAGAAGCCTGACAGATAGCCAACTAGCATTTAAAAATAAATTAAAATAATTTCTGAATGACAACTCCTTCTACTCATTGGATGAGTTTATAGAAATAAATTAGTAAATCGAATAATAATAATAATAAATTGTGTCATGTAATATTTTGTGTAATGTAGCGTCTTGTACAGACACCCTTCATTAACCTGACACGTTCCACATCATTACGAAGTGTCGTATTCATGATTTATGGAACAAGTATTAATCTAATCTAATTTAATCTGTGGACGATACACATGATTCTGTCACCTCCCAGACCACGGACACTCCAATGGCCATATAATGCAGAAACATAAATTTAAGTTTATAATACAGTGTCCACCTGATATGCAAGATGTATGAGGCAGGGGAAATACCCTCAGACTTCAAAAGAATATTCTAATTCTAATTCCAGAGAAATCAGGTGCAGAGTAATGTGAAAATTACAGAACTATCAGTTTAATAAGTCATGTTGCAAAATACTAACACGAATTATTTACAGACGAATGGAAAAACTTGTGGAATCCGACATCGGGGAAGATCAGTTTTGATTTAGGGAAAATGTATGAACACGGGAGGCAATACTCACATTACGACTTACCTTAGAAGATAGGCTAAGGAAGGGCAAACCTATGTTTTTGGCGTTTGTAGATTTGGAGAAAGCTTTTGACAATGTCGACTGGAATACACTCTTCAAAATTCTGAAGGTAGCGGGGGTAAAATATAGAGAACGAAGAGTTACATTCAACTTATACAAAAACCAGACAGCAGTTAGAGTCGAAGGGCATGAAAAGGACGCAGAGGTTGGGAAGGGAGTAAGACAGGTTTGTAGCCATTCCCCAATGTTGTTCAATCTGTATACTGAGCAAGCATTGAAGGAATGCAAGGAGAAATTTGGAGAGGGAATTAAAGTTCAGGAAGAAGAGTAATGCCGATGACATAGTAAATCTGTGAGAGACTGCTAAGGATCTGGAAGGGCACTTGAATGGAATGGACAGTGTCTTAACCAGAGGGTATAAGATGAATATCAACAAGCATAAGACAAGGATAATGGAATGTAGCGTCAGAAAGTCTGGCGATGCTGAAGGGATTAGGTAATGAGACAATAAAAGTAGCAGATGAGTTTTGTTATTTGGGTAGTAAAATAACTTCTGGTGGCCGAAGTAGAGAAAATATAAAATGGCTTTGGGAAGAAAAGCGTCTCTGAAGAAGCGAAACTTGTTAACATCCAATATTAATTTAAAGTTTAGGAAGTCCTTTCTGAATGCATTTGTATGGAGTGTAGCATCGACCGAACAGAGCAGCCCCAGCTTGCGCAGTATGTGCCTGCGCATTTTCGTGCAAAATGATGCGTGGATTGCACAAAAAGTGTCGCCGCATCTTTCGCAAAGCTGCTCGCATGTGATGCTCCGATAACGAACAGAGACGCTAGGACGACCTGCCCGATGCATGTCTGCCACAGTTAGCCGACCTTCGTTGAAGGCTTTTACCCAACCTGCCACTGTTCTGTACGGCAATGCCGATTCCCCGCACGCCTCTTGAAAATACAGTATAAAAGTCAGTATAAATTTGAAAACTTAGTAAATCACGGAATAATGTAGGTAGAGAGGTAAAAATTGACACACATGCTTGGAATGACATGGGTTTTTATTAGAATTTAAAAAAAAAAAGTTCAAAAAATGTCCGACAGATGGCGCTTCATCTGATCAGAAAAGCAATAATTAGCATAACAAATTAAGACAAAGCGAAGATGATGTTCTTTACAGGAAACACTCAATATGTTCACCATCATTCCTCAACAATAGCTGTAGTCGAGGAATATGGTGAACAGCACTGTAAAGCATGTCCGGAGTTATGGTGAGGCACTGGCGTCGGATGTTGTCTTTCAGCGTCCCTAGAGATGTTGGTCGATCACGATACATTAGCGACTTCAGGTAAACCCACAGCCAATAATGACACAGACTGATGAGGTCTGGGAACCTGGGAGACCAAGCATGACGAAAGTGGCGGCTGAGCACACGATCATCACCAAACGACGCGCGCAAGAGATCTTCCACGCGTCTAGCTATATGGGGTGGGACGCAATCCTGCACAAAAATCGTACGTACCAGGTGTTTATCAGCCAGGCTGAGGATGATGCGATTCTGTAACAAATCGACGTACTTCTCACCCGTCACGGTGGCATTCACAACATCAGAATCACGCAGTTCCTCGAAAAAAAAGGCCCGATAACGGTAGAGTGACTTTCTCGTCGTGCAATGGAGTGTCCACGACAGTTCTAGGATTTTCGGTAGCTCAAATTCTGCAGTTGTGGGCGTTGACAGCCCCTCGGAGCGTGAAATGAGCTTCGTCGGTTCACAACACGTTACTCAACCAATCGTTATCTTCCGCCATCTTTTGAAACGCCCACACCGCAAATGCCCTCCGCTTCACGCTAAATCGCCAGGTAACAGTTCATGATGCCGATGAATTTTGTAAGGATAGCATCGGAGGGTACACCTAAATGCCAACCAAATAAAAGTGTATGGAATGCCGGTGCGACGTGCGCTGACTTCCCCGTGCATAGACGAACCCGCTACAGTCTCCATTTCTTCCTGAACTGTCTCAGCAGCATTAGCCTCGGTGAGCCACTGGGGGGGGGGGGGGGGGGGGTCTGTCGTTTAAACAAACCGTTGCTTCGAACTTCGAAATCATTCTCACGACAGCTGCATTTGTCAACGGACCTTTACCCATTCGAATCCCCTTCCTATGGCGATAGGACATTCCCCATTCTAATAATATAGCTTCACTAAAAGCACCTTTTCAGGTAACGTCAACATGCTGCGACTGCTGGTGCATATGGTTCTTTCTCTCTCTCTCTCTCTCTCTCTCTTTGTTTTTCCTTTATTGAAATTTTAATGCCCTAAGGCAGGCTGGCAGCAGCCAATGATGCTGCTCTACAGCCGAGCGAACGGTAAACAATGGACAAAACAGAAATATAAAATGAAAGGTGATAAAGAGGCGCTTTTACAATTTCAAGATGAAAGTTTGGGAGAAAGTTAAAAGACAATATGACAGCGGACATAACATACATGGTTGTTAAAACAAGACATTGCCACGGTGGCTAAAAAGCACTAACTGCAGACATAACAAGACGGCGACATTGAGGTAAAAAAACACTGAAAACTGGTGTACTCAACGTTAAAAAACATTGGGCGACGAAACACTATACACACGAAGCACTGAACACTTAAAAACACAGCACTGTACTGGCCCTGCAGGGGAAGTGGGGGGGGGAGGATGGAGAAGGCGCGGGGGAAGGGGAAGGAGGTGGGGGAAGGGAGAGTGGGAGAAACCGGAAGGAGCTCCTGGGGAGGTGGAGAAATGAGGGGGTGAGCCAAGCGGGGGACGGGAGTGGGAGGGGAGGGGGAGGGAGGAGGTGGCGGCAATCCACAGAGAGGGGTCAAAGTTGGAAGGAGGGATAGATGTCGGGACGGCTTTGGAGAACATCGTCAGGGAGTGGTAGGTGGTGGAAGCCACCCTCGGAGAGGACGTAGAGGGTCTGGAGGTGAAGGGAGGGAGGGATATGGTGGTAAAGGCGTGGCAGGAGCCCAGGATCCAGGAGGAGAGGAGATACCAGTGGGTTATGGGACTCTTATCTTTCGGTGGATGTACTTGAGGCGGATGTGTTGGAGGAATTGGACCAGGTGTGGGAATGGGATGAGGTCATAGAGGATCCGCGTGGGGGAGGGGAGGCAGATGCGGTAGGAGAGGCGAAGGGCGTGGCGTTCGAGGATTTTGAGGGATTCATAATAGGAGGGGGGAGCGGATATCCAGGCGGGATGGAAGCAGCAAAGGACGGGACGCATGAGGGAACGGTAGGTATAGAGGATGGTGGAAGGATTTAGTCCCCATGTCCGGCCGGAGAGGCATTTTAAGAGGTTTAGGCGGGAGAGGGCTTTTTGTCGGACGGGTTTGAGGTGAGGGTTCCAGGAAAGGTCTCTGTCTAGGGTTAATCCGAGGTAGCGGAGGGTCTTCGTTTGCGGGATGGGGCGACCATGGAGGGTGAGGTACAGATCTCGGTTGTGAAAGGAAGGGGTGGTGCGACCTATGATGATTGCCTGGGATTTTGTAGGGTTTATAGTAAGGAGCCACTGGTTACACCAGGAGGAAAACTCGGAGAGATGGGACTGAGCCGGCCGCGGTGGCCGAGGTGACTGAGGCGCTCCAGTCACGGTCAGCACGGCCGCTACGGTCGGGGGTTCGAATCCCCCCTCGGGCATGGATATTTGCGCCGTCCTAGTTCGTAAGTAGTTCATAAGTAGTTTGTAAGTTTAGGGACTGATGACCCCGTAGTTAAGTCCCATAAGCTTAACAAACATTTGAACATTTTTGATGGGACTGAAGGAGATGTTGGGAGCGAGTGAGGGACGGGGCAAGGGCAAGGAAGGCGGGGTCATCAGCATACTGAAGAAGATGGACAGGAGGCTGAGGTCGGGGCATATCTGCTGAATATAACAGATAGAGGAGGGGCGAAAGGACGGAGCCCTGTGGCACCCCGGCATAGGGGTAGAACAAACGGGAATTTTGGTTATTGACAGTGACATAGGATGGGCGTTTGGAGAGGAAGGAAGCAATGAGACAGACGTAATTAATAGGAAGGGCGTAGGTTTGGAGCTTTAAAAGGAGACCAGAATGCCAGACACGGTCGTAGGCCTTCTCAATGTCGAGGGAGATGAGGATGGCGGCGCGACGGGTATTAACCTGGACGGAGAGAAGGTGAACAAGGCGAAGGAGCTGGACATCGACAGAGAAGGACGGCCGGAAGCCACATTGGGAAAGAAGGAGTTGGTGTAGACGGAGGTGTTCGTGGATACGGCGTGAGAGGATGGATTCGAGGACTTTGCTGAACACCGAGGTGAGACAGATGGGACGGTAGGAGGAGGCTTTGGAGGGCGGTTTGTCAGGTTTAAGGAACATTAGGATACGGGAGGTTTTCCAGAGGTTTGGGTAGAATCCGGTGAAGAGAATGACATTGTACAGTGAAGCGAGGGCAGAATGGAAGGTGGGGGGACAGGCACGGAGGTGCCTGTAGTTAATGCGGTCGTGACCGGGAGCAGTGTTACGTTTTGTGCGGAGCTTCTTTCTCTCATTGCAACTCCTTTTATATACGATTTTCATGCGCAGTCACTGACGTTTTGCTGTGAGACCGTTACGTTAGACCGATCGCTCACAAGTGATGTGTTTCCCTCCATTGTGCACACGCCGGTGATGTACGGGCGAGCGCATTTGCTGGGAGGCTAGGTACGTATGTCAACAACATGTGCTATCAACGACATTCCTAGAGTCCATTGCATGTTGTCACCACAGCAGTCACTATTTAAGTTCCAACCCTGGTATATGGATTGTTTTGCTGCCTGCCTCTGCATTATAAACTGTTACGAAATGTGTTATCTCGAAATACGGGCATTGGCAGCCAAATGTGCCATTGTGAGATTAAGTCCGCTCTGACTGCAGTCAGACGAACTTAATCTCACAATGATTTTATGAAATATTCTGGGTTTGACCCAAACATGTTTCAGCATCTCTGTGGGTTTTTTTCTATTTATTCATGGCTGTGAAAAACAAAATACACTGTTTTAGAACTAACATATGTGTCTTAGGCCTAAGAGTCGTATGTCTTATTTTTGGTTATAACCTTGGTTTTACCTTCGTCGACATGTAGGACCATTTTTATATAGACAATGGTAGCGATGTCATTTGCATCCAAGTAATCTGTGTGTGCAATGTGACGAGTTAACAGGCTTTTTTAGTGTTGACTGGAGTACACTCATTCAAATTTATAAAGTCAGCAGGGGTAAAATGAAGGCAATGGAAGGTTAATTACAAATTGTACACAAACCAGACAGCAGTCAAAGGGCATGGAAGAGAAGCATTGATTGGGAAGATAGTGAGACATGGTTATAAACCTTCTCCAATGTTGTTTTAGCAAGAATGATTGCAGTTACTAATAGTAGGGTGTCCATAACGAGGAAATCAAAGAAAAATTGGGAATGAACTCGTTAAATTAAACTGTTAGAGCGAACTGGCTGAGATGGTGGGGTCATGTTAAACAGATGGAAGAAGCAAGGTTACCTAAGAGACTAATGGGCTCGGCAACGGAGTGTAAGAGGAGTCGAGCTAGACCAAGAAGAAAGTACTTAGATTCGGTGCATGATTTTGAAGTAAAAGGCTTAACATCAGACGAGGCATCAATGTTAGCATTGAACAGGCGATCACGGAGTAATTTTATTAGGGGGACTATGCTCCAGACTGAACACCGAAAGGCATATCAGTCTGCGACCTTCCTACCACTACTCACCAGTAAGAAATGGATAATACATAACTCAGGGTAGTAAAATGTTTATGGCTCGTTGTCTCTGTTCATAGGGGTGAGTTATGTATATCAGCTTCTATGCCCTAAACAGCTACCCAATCTGTTTAAACAAGATCAATAATTAATCTGTAGTTCAGCCAGTCTATCAATGTGAATATGATGACGTGAAAATATATCTAAACAAACATAAATTAAACCTCTGAATTACCAACAAAATGGATTCTAAGATAAAGAAGTGATTCACTCACGAAGTAATTCTTTATAAATAGATTTTATTTCTCTTTCTGGACATTAAAATGCGGAGGTGGTCCTACTTTATACATCGGTAAATAACTGAATATTTCCCCAATTATTGTTGGACCTAGAAGCTCGTCGAAATACGTGTAAACACAAAACGCGAGTTCGTACTGTCGCACCTTCCTCCAAAGTTAATGACTTTTTTTGCAAAAAAGGGTTATAAACGTAGTGATATGGTACGTGCAGCTCAAGGCGTCCTATCTTTTCACACGGTCAAACATCATCAAAGTTTTAAATCAATGTGTTGTACTGAAAAATTACAGAAAGTGTTATTTAAAGACTCGCACTAAAACATAAGTAATTGTTAATTCTATATTGTCACCCGACTCTATTAATGTCTATTGACGTTTTAAACCGTATTTCATGTTTTGGTGTTGCAACTGACAGCAGTAACCATGATTCTATGAAATGGTTTCCGTTTCTCATTCAATACTATGACGTAAAACCTGGGGCATTCAAACAAAGGTGATAGAACTTAAAAGCATGCCAAATGAAAAATCTGAAACTATTGCATCTTACATATGCTATACTCTTAGAAGTAGAGGTATTGACAGCAAAATTGTTGCTTCCTGCAGAGACAATACCAATACCAATTTCGGTGGATTCAGTGGCATTGGTAAGAGGTCGGGAAATAACGTTTTCACCCACCTGAAAAACAATTTAAATGATAGCATATTAGGAATAGGATGCCCTGCTCAAGTTTTACATAACTGTATTCAACATGTTATTGATGCAGGACTCACTTTAGATATTGATTCCACAATATTAAATTATTTATTTATTTTTGTTTACATAGTACGTACTGAAAGTCTTAAGGCCTGTTTCGAATTTGTAGACACACAATACAGGCAACTAGTGGGTCATTCTAAGACTAGGTGGCTATCTCTTTTCTCTTGTGTTAAAAGAGTAATTGAAATGTATTCTGCACTGGAATCATATTTCATGTCTCAGGATGAAATTCCAATTTTGATTAAAGTGTTTTTCCACGATGAGCTTAGTGAAGCACGATTATGGTTTGTTCATTCTCTTATGTCATTGTTTCACCATAATATTTTAGCTCTAGAAGAAGAGAAAAATTCACTTGTAGAAATGATACATATTCTTTAGTGTGTTGAATGTTCTTTAAGAAAGACAGTTACAGAGTTTCAAATCTTTAAAACCAAAAGAAATTTTGAGAAAAAAGAGCAATGAAGGTTATGATTCTAAATGCGATATGCTAGAAAGAGAAACAGCCGATGTGTATGATGCAACAATTAAATATCTTAAGAAGTGTGTATCAAGAGTTTTTTGTCTTTAGGTGAATGGATTTGAAGTATGTTCCAAACAATTGATGTTGAACTAACAATTCTGTATCTAAATGATAAGCTTAATATTAAAATTGATGACATGCAGTGCTTTGACCAGTTCTACAATTTTCAGAAGTTTTTGACAAATTAGCCTAATGTCAATGGAGATCAGTTGTCAAATGACACTTGGTGTCAAAGAAAATCCCAGAGCTACTTAAAATGGCAGAATTTTTCTTTGCCATACGTAGCCACAATGTCAGTGTGGAAGGATTTTTCACTAGTAAACAGTCAGTGGACCAAAGACAGAAACAGACTCGGCGTTGAATCTGTTAAGGGAATTATAAGAGTGATGTATCTTGTTTACAGTTTTACGATTATTTGTCGCAAAACAAGAAATTACTTTCAGAAATTGGGACATCAAATAAAAATGATTACTACAGTAAATAATGATACAGATGAAGATAACTAGTTTAGACATGATAATTTTGTTCTTGTTACATTGTATGACTTTCACTATCAGTCAGTGGACCAAAGATAGAAACAGACCCAGTCTTGAGTCTGTTAAGGGAATTATAAGTGTGTATTATAATTATAAACATTTATTTTGTGTATAGTTTTAAGATTATTTGTTGTAAAACAAGAAATTACCCTCAGAAATTGGGTCATCAAATAAAATATCAGGGTACTTCAGGATATAATAATACACATGAAGAAGACTAGTTTACCCACAATAATTTTGTTACTGTTTGTATTAAAATCTGCCTCATATTATGGTAACATTGTATCATTAAATAAATTGATATGAAATGCTTTAGCTGCAAATCATACAGTGCAGTACATATGGTAGAATTTGAAACTCTCCCCTTTATATGTAAGCTTTCTCAAGTGGGAGTGTTGCGTGACACCCAAAAATAAGACGCTCAGTCTATGTCGTGCTGTGGCTCGGCAGTTATGTGTGTTGTCAGCCTACCACACTTCCGCGATTAAGATCAAAAGCTAGTGGAATGTTCGTTATACATAAATTAAAAACTTGTTCAAAACTTCATGCAAATGAGGTCAGATGCCACAGTTACCATTGCCATTTCACCATGTGCCTGTTTAGGATCAAAGACACATAACTACAAAAAGAGTGTTAGGATATAAACAGATTTAAAGCTTTTGTCTTAAAAACTGAGTAGATTCTAATAATATTTTGTGAGCCTTCGTGCGGTAAATAAAAAGTGTATTTCATTGTTTTTTTCCCGTAGCTCTTACATACTCCATTCACTTGCTAGATGCTAATCATGTATATTGTCATGTCGGTCTGATCCTAAATGAACACATATCTACATTAAGGTATGGTTAGATGATTTTTACAGCTATTTTATTCTTGACGTTTTTACAATCAACAGTACTATGGTCTCCATAAATAATACATAGTAAAAAAAAAAGTGATCAGCAAGGTATCAAATAAGTTTGGAAAACTCGCATTCGGGTAGGTGTGGTTCAAATCCACGTCCGGCCATCCAGATTTAAGTTTTCCGTGATTTTCCTAAATCACTCCAGGCAAATGCCGGGATGTTTCCTTTGAAAGGGTACGGCCTGTTTCCCTCCCCATCTTTAACCAAAAAAGGACTGATGACCGTAGTAGTTTGGTCCCTTCAAAAACCTCAATCCCCATCCCCCGAAAACAGTCAACCAACCAAGTGTGGAAAAGTGTTCAGCACTTAAGACGAAAATTACAAGTGATGAAGTGATGAAATGTTACGACTTCACTGCTGTGTAATCATGTAATCGGTTCCACGAGTGGCAATATTTAATGCTTCTTAATTTGTGAGATGATGAACAAATACAGTAATATGCATTAGATGTAGTACAAATAAGATTATTATAACATAGGACAGCCATGAGTACTTGAGTTATAAGTACGATTTTATCAGAGATTCAAACTTAATATTTTTGTAATTTTAATTTTTTACGCTTGAAGACTGTATGAAAACAGTATATCACATCATTTGAACATGAAGGTAATAAGGGGGAAAAAAGGCAATAACGATTATGGCATTTGACCTCATTTGTATGACGTCTTTAAAAATTATTTACCATTTGCATTCCTGAACCGTAAAAAATATCTTTTTTGGTGTATGTTAGGCCCACAGCATTATATATGTTTTCCGTGACATTATGTAATTAAAACTCCAAATGCAGTTTCAGCAGACAGTTTCGTCTTGAATGGCACTATCTGGTTATTTGTGAAAATATGAAAATGTGTGACACATCAAAAAATCACAAACACCAACAAGATTCCACTGCAAATATTACGAAAATTATAAATTAACTGCTTGTAGCCGATATAGAATCGTTGATTTATCTGTTTAGGAACTGTGAAACGGCAATTACGAAAATTTATAATAATGATAAATAATTTAAAAAATTATAACCAATATTGCTCCAGTAAGAACGTAGGAGTGTAAAATAAACAGCTTGACCGCATCAAAACCAGCGATATATATGAGTGTCAAGACCAACAGCCGTATGTAACTTATAATTTTAACTTATAGTTAGTTATAAAATTCGATGTATTATATTGGTATATGTATTATATGGAACATGAATAAATGAGAATTAGTCATGTAAAAAATTCCTACTGTAAAAAATAAGCTCCTAGTATAAAAATAGCAGATAGTTGCCCATTGATGCTTTATTCGATCTAAATGTATCCTTAAGACCTTAGAGGATACCTTGAATCTAGATGAAAGACTGCTTGGAAAAAGTGTGACAAGTTTCCTAGTATGTGCAGCTCTCAACTGCAATGTAAAACATGTATGAAAAACTAGTGTAGAAAGCAGCTTTTGGAAAATCTTATCGCCATATTTCTCGCCCCGTCCATGTCAGTAGCGATTACATTAGTTTGATATATTACAGATAACCTTAAAATTATTGTTGTGATATCAAAATACAAATTTACGGGTAACGACTAGTTAAGTGAGAATCGGTAGGATGAAAATGTCTGGAATAAGAGATTTGGTTGACAATGAAGAGGATATCAATATTGTGGACGATCTAGAGGTCATTGCCCGAATAAGGCGTCCTAGACTTATGTATGTTCTTCCAATTCATTTTGAATTTTGGGATGATGCAGAATTTGTTACGCGATTTCGGCTTCTAAAAGCCACTGTGGAAACGCTGCATGAAAAACTCCATGACCATCTGAAGAGTCCAACAGATAGTTTGTATTTTTTAAGTTATCTGTCGTAATAGAAAACAGAATACAATATTTATGTCTGCAAGCTTATTAATTCCGTATTTACTTATGCTTGTTGCGCCTAGTGTAAGGCGTAAAATGTCATTTCTTCCTCCGATCTACAGGGACAGTGCACATTCGCCTTTGTTCAAGTTATTCCTTGCTTTTAGGTACTATGCACTTGACAAAATGTTCATTGCCATAAGGGACTTTGTTGTTGGCTGCAAAACGTCTGCTTGGAAAGCTGTTTGGGAGGTGACACTGGCCCTGTCCTCTCTCAGTCCAATGTATCCTTATCTTTCTCTATTAATGACACAAGGCTCTCGCACTCACTTCTTTAAAATTAAAGCTTCTTTCACGTTTGTTTTCCATAGCGCCAAATAGCAACTGTCTGCTAACCTCTTCCCTGCTAGTCAAATATGGCGAACAGCTGTTTATTCAGACTGAATTTTCATTTGTTTCTATTGGCAACACAGTCGAAATATATCCTACCTTCTCGTTTTCTCCACGTTAGCAAACGAGAGATGTATTAGCAATGACAAACGCAATGCACTTAACAAACACATTTAACTGGACGTTAAAGGCAACTTCTCGTTTACTAACGAGAAGATTAACGAGAGATAGACGAACCAGCCCTAAATAAAGAATAAAAATGACAAAAATTTCGCACGTGACTGATGATCCAAAAAATATTTTCATGATATAACACTGTAGATGTAAAAATTAGGATTTATCTCAATGTGAGTTAGGTAAATGTAGAATAATCTGTACCACCTTTGAATATTTTTGTATGACTCTAGAAATGTCCTCTTTTTTGAAGTTCGTCATCTGGTATCCCTACCACCAGATCTTTTGTACATTTGACACCCATCGGTTACTAGGAGAGTTAATTCGGACCTGGACAAATCTTACAAGGAGACGACATGGGTATCGGATTTTAAAATTTCTTTATATTTATGGTACGTGAAGTTCAGTACTTCAATAACGATCAGCTAAAGCCATTTAACGCTTCTCTCAAAAATTATCGACTTTGAAGTTTTGCACAGTACATGTAAGTACCTATAATTAAAACGGTTGCAGCACCTGTCGGCGTAGCTGTGCTAGTAGCATTCCGGCTTCATAACCATACGGTTAGTGGTTCGCGCCCCCCCCCTCCTCGCTGTGTTGAATATTTTATTTTTTCCTTTCGAATTCAGTTATATGAAACACTTTGGGATCTTTAATTCCACTTGTTATGACAGTTTTTGTTTATGTATCTGTAGATGAGCTGAATACCTTGTCATCACGTAAAACGATGGTTGAGTAGGCTAGATGCTTGCAAAACCATTAGCAGCTATGGAGATGACTTTCCAAAAAACAGTGTAGCTCTTCACAGAATGAATGATCAAAGACTACTCCGTCAACTAATAGTGAAGTCAATTCTGTAAAAAATGTAACTGATGTTTTTTATTAAAACCATCATTATTAACAACGTTCTATGAATTATAGAAAATTACCAATAAACAAAAGTACGTGCACTTTTCGTAAAAATTACCATTAGATATTAAAATTTTATAAGGATTCGAACACAACGAAAAAGAATTTTTAAAAAATGTTCCGAAATAGTATTCGAACGACCGACCCTAGGATTGTTAGGCCACAATGCTACCACAAGAGTTACACCGACAGATGCTAGAAATCGTTTAATGATTGGTAATTACGCGTACTTGCAAACGTTTAAAGTCGATTTTCTTGATAATCTTTTAGAGTTGTGCCGAATGGTTTTGGCTGATTATTGTTTGAGTTCTGAACTTTACGTGCCATAAATATCAAAAAATTCTAAAATACGATACCCATGTGGTCTGGTTGTTAGATTGGCGCCCGCAGTGTTTTTATTTAGGTCGTGCAGTTTGTAACCTTGCGCTGCAGTAAGACCAAATGTTTGTTTGTAAATCTATCGCAGCAAACTGCGTGGTCATCAGTTCGTAGCTTACAAACTACTTAAACTAAGGTAAACTAACACAAGGACAACCCAGACCCATGCCCCAGCAGTGACGTAGCCTGGATATTGTCAAATGCGGGATCTGACTTGTTAAAGAGAAATTAAAAAAGGCTCATGTTTTCATTTATTCTAAAAACAAATTTAACATACTTATATTTTATGTAGATACTTTGCGTTTGTCAGACCTTCTTACAAATACCACAGTATTTTACATACAAAATTGAGGAAAACATTTCTTAAAAATTGTTTCAATATACGCCAGCAGAACCTTCAGTTGTTATTCCAAACGAACTCAGATTATCATAATGAGAAATGTTTCTTTGTATTTGAACACAGGCAACGACACGGTTGCACGTCACCCATCTCGCTGCCTGTAAGCCACGACTGTAGCTCGGTGTTTCGCAAAATTTGCATTAATTTTTGCATCAGCATAAATGCCCTGCATATTGATTTAGGAAGGGTAAGTCTATAATCGGTAAATGCCCATTTATTTTATTTCCAAGATTATTGGTTCTTTTATTCTTGTTGTCATTGCAACGTATCCACCCTCTAGATAAAATATTACTGTCAAACCTAACTTTAAAAAATATTACACGTACTGAGTGCAATGCCATATGATATACTTGAATATTGCCACTCTACATAACGACCCCACTGTTAACATAAAACTGCTGTAAAAAGATAAATAAGCTATTATAATAGTACTATTTTAACTTACCATAACGCTAGTGGACGAATAAAAGTCGGTTTTTCTCCTTTTTCTTGTTATGAAGTTATCCGTAATTGGAAACTGGAAACAGCTCAAAAGAAATAAACGAAAGCAGTTACATTGTATTCCACTTCAAGTAAGAACTGTAGTGCTTAACATAGCAATAATGGAGTAAGGATAACAATGGACAATGGCTAAAGGAGGACTGGGCAATAGCGGATGCTGTTATAGATGTATCGATAATCAAAATCTATAGATGGCTTTGTTGACTCTCGATACTGCGTACTCATTTTCGTCGTATGACTGATAATAACAATATCATTCAGTTTCACTTGGAAATAAAATAAATGGGCATTAACCGATTACAGACTTACTATAGTCAGAACCAACTCAGACCAAACCCTTCAAAGACACAAGTGTGTGCCTTTCACTTAAGGAACAGGGAAGCTAATCGTGAGCTACATATAGAATGGTCAGGTATCCAATTGCAGCATTATCACACCCCTAAATACTTGGGTGTCACTCTCGATAGGTCTCTGAAATTCAAAACTCGCTGCAAGAATACGAAAATGAAAATCTCACGCGAAATAACCTAATTCGCAAAGTAGCGGGGACACAGTGGGGCTCACATCCACAGACTATCCGCTCTTTTTCAATGGCAGTGTGCTTTTCTACCGCCGAATATGCTTCCCCAGTCTGGTACAGGTCATCTCATGCCAGACAAGTAGACACTGCTCTCAATGAAACCTGTAGGTTGATCACTGGTTGTTTAAAACCTACTCCAACCGAGAAGCTTTACTATCTGGCTGGAATAGCACCACCAAGTGTACGCAGAGAAGTGGCTGCCAACAAGGGGAGACTGAAAGTGGAAGTGAACAGTGCCCACCCACTGCACGGACATAATCCACCACAGCAACGGCTGAGCTCGCGAAAGGGACATCTGAAAAACCCTTTCACCAGAGAAGGCAAGGCTGGAGTTATGGAAGAAGATGACGCCTCACCTTCATGGATGGATGCCTGAAGCCGAAGAATTACCACCTGGACACAATGAAAACTGGCTCGTGTGGAAAACTTTGAACAGATTACGATCAGGAGTTGGACGATCCCGATGAAGAGATGGGGTTTCAAGACAGAAGACACTTCCTGTGACTGTGGAGAACAATAAACCACAAGCCATATGCTCCAGTGCCCTTTGGTCCCTACATCCTGCACAAAGACTGATCTCCTGTAAGGCACTCCAAACGCCTTGGAGGTTGCGAAGTATTGGGCACATGAAATATAATTACAATTGTATTTATCAATTTATGATATGTATGGCTACTGTCAATTTGTATGTTTCTGACTCGAGAATAAATAAATAAGCTACATGATAGCTAGGCCGTGTCTTATTTCATTTATTCCCTTCGGAGGTTACAGACCACCATCGACCATAGATGTGTGTGTGTGTGTTTTGTCCTTAGAATAAGTTTGAGTGATTGGGAAGGGGGGTCCGGACACCCAAGACCCTCTTTGGCTACGTCCTTGGCCCCAGGGAGGACTCGAACCTCCGACGGCGAGCAAACGCGCGCTCCGCAGCGAGGCGCGTTAGGCTACGGCCACACTTGCGTTTTTTGAAGCTGGACGCTGAGCGTCTAAAGAAGCAGCTTTAAAAGGCGCCAGATAGAGGCCACATTCGACGGCGTATATACAGCGGCTTCTTATAGGCCTCCTACCGACCAAAGACGTGAATGTGGCCACATTTGGCTCAGTAGCGTTTCAGACCTGCATGGGTGACATCGCAGCATTGAGAAATGAATGTAGTAAATGAACAGTCTGCAACAATAATATGTGCTGCATTGTTACTGATTCGACGAAGACGACATAGACAAAAAAGACGTATTTGGATTCGTCCAATAATTGAAGACAGATCAGAGAGGGGAAAATTCATTCTGATACACAACAAACTTAAAGAAAACCCTGAAAAAGTTTTTTGAGTACTACAGGATGTCTCTCCTCCAGCCTGCATGTAACTGTGGCGTCTTTTGACGCTGAGCGTCCAGCTTCAAAAAACGCAAGTGTGGCCGTAGCCTTAGACCGCTCGGCTACTCCACCGCGGCGCAGTAAGCCCCGGCTTCTGCAGAGAGTTACCGTGATTCCGTTTTAATTCACCAGGCGGCGCCGCAGTTGCGCGGCACGTAGAGCCCTGTATTGGGAGAGTACCGCCGACCGGGCGAGCGCCGCCATTGTAGGCCTATCTCGCAATTGCAGCGATATGGGAGGCACTGTTAAATTAATATTTATGATGAAGGGAACCGGTCTGTACATCAACGTGGTATGACAATACGTTAAGTAAACAATGAACTTAAGTTTTTAATCGTTTCATCACATCTACAGCGAATATTAAGGAAAAATTGGTAATCTGAGATCAAGACCTTTATTTTTGAGCAAACTAGTTGTAAAATTGTTTCGTGCTAAAATTTAAACCCTGTACCAAATGCACTGCTTTCGCAATAAGTGACGTTCCTGCTTTCAAATTAGCTGACGTTTTTATATCTAATATATTGGTTTTTATCAAAGTAGATGTAATTAATACATTTTGCTTTCCATTAATCTAGTGCCTAATGTTGATAGGTGTTGTGTGCTAACCTACATGTGATATTGTCACATAACATTAACTGAGCTAACATTTTGAGAAGGTTTAAGTTTTTACACATTGTTATCGCACTGCTGGGTACTTCAGTAAAATAAACTTTATCTTAAAATTCGGTTTCATTTACCGCCCAAAACTTTCGTAATATGCAGGCTAAGTATAAATACGAAATTCGTCAAATACGGCACATTATGTTAGATTTTCATGTATTTATATCTTACAAAAATATCTTTTCTTACATGTTTGTCCCTCCAACATTGCTCGCAAGAAACTTGTATGAACAGATAAACCTAGAAGTTTACTCGATATTTCAATATAAATTTACTTAGTTCGCAAAATTTTGCATTCTCGTATGGAAATGCATTTTTTCTTCCAATGCGGTGTACCCACAATTTGCGTCTTTTCGCATCTCTTTCGCCCGTGGAATGCGTAAAACTTGCTACCTCGGACTGTGTTAGTATAACAATTCTCTGCCAACACTGCGACATTTTTCACCGTACAAAAATGGAATATGCTGTGTTAAGCTCTTTATTTAATACATAGTGAGTCTACACATTTCCAATACCTCTAAATGGTAAAATAACAGCTTGTTAAGTGAAATATGCCATTTACTCTGATGGACTGCTTAGGCCTAAAATGGCGGACGTGCCCCACCCGCGCTCAACTGACCAATAGCAGCCGGCGGTTGTCGGCAAGCCACACATAAAAGGTTGGCGCTACTCTCCCAACACAGGGCTCTAGCGGCACGAGCTGCAGGCTCGGCTGGAGCGCGCGGTGTAGAATGTTTGCAGACAAGTTTCGACGCCGGCAACGACAGGTGGCAGCGACGTGAGAAGAGCACAGCGCCGTGCTTTTTTTAATTACGCGCTCGGGCCTCTGGTTGCAGCAGCATTACGAGGCCGGCGCTCGGCCCGTTGTTTTCTGCCCTTGGATTGCGGCGCTCGTCACGCACGCTCATGTGCCTTAATTAGGGAAGTGCCACGAGCATACGGCTACAGCCGCAACTCGCGGAAGCAACTCTCTTTTTTTTTCCTCCCTCTCCCAGTTCTGTCTGAAAAGTCGTTCGTGGCTCTGACATACCCGCTCAGTATTTCCGTTGCTTGTCCATAACACTCGCCTCCTATTTGAAATCTCGCCACCAGAATGTACGGACTTGGCATATGGAGCTAATCTCATTGCGAGTCGACCTTATGAGAACGGGGTTTTAAAAAAAATTGCACCAAAGGCGTCGCAAGAGAGAAGGACAGTGATGTCAAAGATTACATTAGATCAGTGGTTTTCAACCTGTGGGTCGCAAAGTCTTGCTCGGGGCTCGCCGCCACAGGACAAAGTACTTGCACCATAAAAATAACTAGCGGTTCTGTAACACAAAAACGTATGCCTAAATGAAGTTTATTTGATATTAAAATTACAGAGTTTCTCCTGTAACATTCATTATATGTTGAATAGATCGCGGATTGTTTTGTAGTACAGTGTGTTAATGATGAATAAGCGCAGAACGATGAATACTGTTTTCACGAACCAATCGATAGGTAAAAGAACAATAAGATATCATGAAAAATTTGGAAAAAATCATCTACTTCTTTATCTATCTTCATCCGCATAATACCCTTCTGAGTCTTGCTTGAAATGCAAAAGACTGGCCGAGGGGACTGAGGCGCTCCAGTCACTCGGGCATGGATATTTGTGCCGTCCTAGTTATTCTTTCCATGGGTATCATTTGGATTTAAAAAATAACGATGTTCGTTCGCGTCGATGTTTTAATTTACCAAGAATTCTTTGCAAGGAATACCGAATTTATGTTGATTCATTTCTGATTGAGGTGCGTACTTATTACATCTTGAGTCCATTCTGTTTACGAATGCCTGGAAGAAGCCATAGTACAGGAAAGTACAAAGTGAGGCGACGTTAGTTACATAGTACACCAAATAACTAATTAGGGCGTTGCTGAGTTTTTTTTTTTTTTTTTTTTTTTTTTTTTTTTTTTTTTTTTTTTCATTACTACGGTGTAATACACTACAAGAAGGGGTAAATTTTACTTACGGCGGCGGCGTTGTGTGCGGATGTTGGCAACGGCCGTTGAATGCTTTTTCAAAGATCAGTCACGTAGAATAAGAGTAATAATTCTTTATGTTCACGATGAAATAAATAATTTACGCTATTCTTTCCAGTAAACTAATCATCATCCGAAAGCGAATACTTCTTTGACAACTATAGCAAACTAAACTGCTGCCACTGCAAGTAAAATTTAGCCTAGGCAGGACATAATATTTTGTTCCCCTAGCTGTATCCCATATGCTTTGGAATGTCGTGGAAAGAAAAGAAGTGCATCTTTCGACGGGTACAACCCAAGGAGGTTAGAGTAGTATAACCATTAAATTGTGCTTAGAGTAGAAATATCTCTGTATCTGTGCATCTTCTCAACATTAAGCTCTAATTACCACGTGATAATGAGACAAATACACCTTTTCCACACATTTATTTGCTCTTACGATTGTTTTGTACCGCACTGGCTGCAAAGAAGCCCCGCCTTCTTTTCGCAGAGCAACCACATAACATGAAATAATATCTAAATAAATTAGTCGCAGAAGCAACTAGAAATTTGAGGAAGCGTCTCTAAAAGGGTCATTTAAACATAGTCATCCGTCTTAACGGAATAGATGGAGAAAGATGAAAGATGAAGATGAAAGATGAAAGATGAAGTCAACAATTAGTAGATTTTACCCAATATCGCGTGACATTTCCACCTTATGTTGAGGACACAAAATCTGTTCTGTGCATCTGAATGCTCACTCCAGAGATATTTCTGCTCTGTTCCTGCCACCAGAGATAATATACACACACGAGCGACAAACTCAAAAATAAGAAATGTCTCTGCTTTCATAATTGTTCAGTACAATATTGTGATTAAAATTTGTAATTACTTACTACTGGTGCAGACTACATTAAGATAGATAAAAACGTCTTCTTTTGCAGAGACAATTGTACTTAAGAGTTCTGAATGTGTAGTTCTATTACAGAAGGCCGATTTCAACTGCGTGCTTTACGAAGTAATCACTGCAGGACGTGGGAACATGTATTAGTTGAAAGAGTGGCCGATGCTGCTAAGTCAAGTCAATTTACTAGAAATACTATATTTATTGGAAAGTTCTATACAGACGATAAGCTGACGCCATTCCTTCAACGATTACCCAGACGTACTTTATCGCACATTGACACCACCATGACGGCTTATTTAGACAGACATGAACTCCTCTGTTGATTGAATTACCAGACTTTCAGCATTCGTCGAGTTTCCACTAATAGGGATCACTGCATAATAATAACTACAGTGTCCCCAGTGCAACACTGCAACATACTAATACTACAGAAAACACTTATTGTCTGAGATAAACAGTTTAGTACTACCACAGTCTAACATCCCCATTCTCATCTCAACGATAGAAGTGTTGTAAGAAGTTCACACCAAACAATTTCACGCCACAGACTTAACTTTATGAATACAACCTAACATCGAATTTACATCGTAGAGTACGGACCTAAACTTAATGAACATTCATCGTTTTCGATAATGACTTCTACTTAAATTTGACATCTTGGCTGGGAGAACTGAGTTTACTGACAGAGCTATTAAACAAGGATTCTGTTTTTGCTGACCTATGTCTGGAACCCTAAAAAAACATGATATACACAGGTCCCTTTTCAACAACCGTTGCGAAGCACGGGAATATAAGGTAGTTATTTTATAATTTCTGATGAAGCACAATCTTAGTCATTGCCGAAACCAGGTCAAACAATTCTTAATTTGCGACCGAGGGCTGCTTTTTTATCCATTGATTGGATTTTTTATCCATTAGATTGGATTAAAGGTTTTTACTTGTTGCACCTTCGTTGGCCTTATCAAATTCTCCAGGCTTAAAAATTTCAAAAGGTTCCAAAATTTACTTTGAATTTTATTAGCGTGTTTCGCGAAATATCTGAAGACAACACAGGACGCTTTAACGTAACCTATATATGTTGATTCATCAGTAAGAACACTGAAATATTTTTTAACACAGTCCAATCAGACATAAAAGTTACATTGCAGACTCGACAAATCCAGAGTTCCAGAGTTCGATTCATCGGTGCACAACGAACCCTTAATTTCAGGGTTTAAGGAGTCGAGTTTTCCCCACTTCCATTTCCTGCATGTTCCGCCCTTATAATCACATTCTACTCGTCAAGACGAATTGTTTGAATATAAACTCGAGGAGGTACGAGCATTTTTAAGGATAGTAATTACAGTTTAATACACAAATTACAATATCATGTAGCAAGTGTGACAAGATACTTAAATCGAGGCTGGAGCTTACTCGTTGAACACACACCCGAGCAGCTAATGTTTTTCGGAAGCTTGGCGCCTGGGAGTTGGGCAGCGAGACGAGGCGGTGACGAAGGACAATGGAGTCTGCACTCCACCCCGGGCGGCCTTTGGGACGAAACCCACTTAAAAATCCCCCTCACACTCGGGAAATACTGACGCTTTAAATCCTTTTAAAAGTGAAACACAAAAGATGTTTAGTTGCAACTTTTTGTTGGAGGCAGAAAGCCAGACAGAATGCTGACGCAATTCCAACTTGGCGCCAGCAAGTTGGAAAGGAGGCGCCGAAACGAGACATTAGCCAACTCACTATTGGCTGGCGAGCCATGCGGCGTTTTCTCCGGGCGGGGACTACTCAGGTGGATGTGATCATCAGGAAAGACAACACTGGCATTCTGTGGATCGGAGCGTGGAATGTTAGATCCCTTAACCGGGTAGGGAAGCTAGAAAATTTAAAAAGAGAAATGGATAGGTTGAAGTTAGATATTGTGAGGATTAGTGAAATTCGGTGTGCCGGCCGCGGTGGCCGAGCCGTCTGCGGCGTGCCAGTCACAGTCTGCACGGCCACTACGGTCGGGGGTTCGAATCCCCTGTCAGGCTTGGATATTTGTGCCGTCCTTAGTATTAGCTAGTTCATAAATAGTTTGTAAGTTTAGAGGCTGATGATCCCGTAGTTAAGTCCCATAAACTCTACAAACATTTGAACACTTTTTTTTTAAGTTTGGTGAAAAGAGGAACAGGATTTCTGGTCAGGTGAGTATAGGATTATAAATACGACATCACTTGGGAGTATTGCAGGAGTAGGTCTGATAATGAATAAGAAAATAGGAATACGAGTAAACTACTATGAGCAACACAGAGATCGCATTATTGTAGTCAAGATATATACGAAGCCAACACCGACCACAGTAGTACTGGTTTATATGCCAACTAGCTTTGCCGATGATGAGGAGATCGAAAAATATACGAGGAGCTAAAGGAAGTTATTCAGACAATTAAGGGGGAGGAAAACTTAATTGTAATGGAGACTGGAATTCGGTAGAAGGACAAGGAAGGGAAGGGAAGATAGTAGGTGAATATGGTCTGGGCAAAAGTAATGAAAGAGGAAGCCGCCTGGTAGAATTTTGCACGGAACATAATTTAGTTATAACGAACACCTGGTTTAAGAATCACGAAAGAAAGTTGTATATAGATTTCGGAAGCAGGTTTTAAACTGTAAGACATACCCAGGGGCAGAACTCTGACCATAACTTATTGGTCATAAATTGTAGGCTAAAACTGAAAAAACTACAGAAAGAAAGCAGGCGTAGACAGGTGTGAAAACTACAGAACCATCAGTTTAATAAGTCATGGTTGCAAAATATTAACACGAATTATTTACAGAAGGATGGAAAAGCTGGTAGAAGCCGATCAGAAGATCAGTTTGGGTTCAGGAGAAATGTAGGAACACGGGAGGCAATACTGAAAGGGATGCAGTGGTTGGGAAGGGAGTAAGACAGGGTTGTAGCCTTTCTCCAATGTTATTCAGTTTGTACAATGAGCAAGCTATAAAAGAAAGCAAAGAGAAATTCGGAGACGGAATTAAAGTTCAGTGTGAAGAATTAAAAACATTGCGTTTTGCCGATGTCATAGTAATTTTGTCAGAGACAGCAGATTAGATTAGGTAACGAAACAATAAAGGAGGTAAGTGAGTTTTGTTACTTGCGCTGTAAAATAACAAATGGTGGTCGCACTACAGGGGATATAAAATGCAGAATCTACAGAATGGCAATGGGTAGAAAAGCGTTCTTGAAAAGTAGAAATTTGTTAACATCGAATATTGATTTATGCCTAAGAAAGTCCTTTCTGAAGGCATTTGTGTGGAGTGTTGCCTTGTATGGGAGTGAAACATGGACGATAAACAGTGCGGACAGGAAGAGGATTGAGGCTTTTGAAATGTGGTGCTACAGAAGAATGCTGAAGATTAGGTGGGTGGATCGCGTAACTAATGAGGAGATACTGAAGAGAATTGGAGAGAAAAGGAATTTCTGTCATACCTTGATTAAAAGAAAGGATCGATTGGTAGGACACATTCTTAGACATCAAGGAATTGTGAATTTAGCGTTGGAGGGAAGTGTGTGGGGTAAAAATCGCAGAGTAAGTCCAAGAGATGGTACAGTAAGCAGACATATGTAGGTTGCCGTTCTTATTTGGAGTTGAAGAAGCTTTCGCAGAATAGGGTATTGTGGAGAACTGCCTCAAACCAGTCTCCGGACTGAAGACCACAACAACAACATGTAGGTACGACGAGCGAAAGACGATACGGGCATAGAGATAGATGGAGGAGGAGATGGAAGATGGATGGAAGGAAAGGGAGTGATTAACAGAGGCTGGGGATTAGATAAATTGCCCAAATGTTTGTTAAGCTTAAGGGACTTAACTACGGGGTCATCAGTCCCTACACTTACAAACTACTTATGACCTACCTGCAACTAAGGACGGCACAAATATCCATGCCCGAGGGGGGATTCGAACCCCCGACCGTAGTGACCGTGCAGACCGTGACTGAAGCGCCTCAGTCCCCTCGGCCACCGCGGCCGGCGGGGATTAGATAGAGGGGGTATGAAGAGGTAGATAGTGGAGAAGCAGGAGGTAGACATAGCGGATGGGAAATAGATGGAAAGAATAGAGAAAAAATAGGTTTTTGCTAAGGTGAATTATTCGTCTCACGGTCCAGAGTCGGTAAGCTGATCTGTATGTTTGTGGAGAAAACGAACGACAAAAAATGTAATCTATCTTATGGGTTTAAAATAATGTGTATATTGCGAAACTATATTTTTATAACTTTCGTTTGACATAGCCACAGTAGCCCAACGAACAATATTGATGTGATTGAAGCATTCTCTCGGTGATCCTATGTTCATATGAATTACAGTATTTCCTTTTCTATTTATTTCATATGAGAGTGAGTCACAGTGAAGCGTGGCCGGGTTTAGCTAGTAGATCTATAAAATTTCCACTGTTTCCAGTATCATTCAGGTCAGGGGATTCTCTATACCTCTAAATGCCAGATTGTGTGAGTCTATGCAGTTGATAATATCGATCAATCTTTCAGACAAGTTATACCAATACTTTTGTATTGTAATCAGTCTTCCGTTTTCCTTATCTACTTTTTTCCTGTATTTGATTCCTTTATATAATTCCATCCACTTAATCATACACTCCATATGTCCTCGACTTTGTCCATGTCTTTGCAATCCTACTCAGATCATTCCAGTCACAACAGCATTCTTTTACGATCTGTGTCTGCAAATGTGAAAAAAAAATCTACTTGGAAAGCAAAGAACTTGATATTAAGTTGTGGAGTAGATCTACGATGTTTCCCTTCACCTTTACTCAATTTTCTAGTAAAATGAATTTTAGTAAAATGTCTTTTATTTGCGTCTCTGGGGTAACTCTCGTCAGATTTCTCGAGGTTTTGTTCAAAAATGTTCAAATGTTTGTTAAGCTTATGGGACTTAACTACGGGGTCATCAGTCCCTAAACTTACAAACTACTTATGAACTACTTATACTAAAGACGGCACAAATATCCATGCCCGAGGGGGATTCGAACCCCCGACCGTAGGGGCCGTGCAGCGAGGTTTTGTTGGGAATCATTTTGAAAAGTCATGATACTGGAAACACCCACTTCCCCGGATCTAATTCTGTAAATGACTGTTTTATGAACAATCTCCGCTCGATTTTCTGAATCGTAAATATTTTCACTTCTTCTTGTTCGGCGCAGAATGTTGGATAATAGCAGTTTCGCCCAATTCTGATTCTGTATCAGAAAGGGTAACAGATTTATTCGACCCTGGTTCAGCGACTACAGAAACTTGGAGGACACATTCATCTGAGGCCTCTGGTGCAGATTCACCTGAAGTAGCTTTCTTCATAAATTTCATCATGCTCAAGCTCATAGCTTGTTTGGATATGGCTGTCTTTGCCTTTCTTCTTGTTTTTGAAGCACCGGACTCCCGTTCCTCCCTATGTCTGTTTCTCTTGAGGGTCCTCCAGACATGATGATCTAAAATTATTTTTTGTTAAGTACATTGATAAATGCAGTTCCATCAAATGGGGTGATTCCGGATTGTTTTGAAGCTGTTTTTACCATTATTTCTATAGGTCGATGTGCACCGGTATTTGCCTGAGACATATAAATAAAGTGGGTAATGATTTCGGTAACACAAAGTATTTAACTGAAAATTTCATCGCTGTTGAAATAAATATGCACAACTAAATAGCTGCCGGCAGGGAATGGCCGAACACACTAAGCGGTCATAGCTCTGTGCCTGAGGTCGCCTGAGGTCGTCTCCGACGCCTAGCGCTGCCACTGCCAACAAATTAGTTGGAAAAGCTTTCAATGACTCCAAAATTGCTGGGAACTTTTCTTGTGCTAGAGCAAAATGTGAAGCAATTGTCAGTAATGTCTTAGCTCCTGAGTGCCTAGATCAATTAAAAGTTCAATTGGAAGGAGTCAATTTTCTAAGTGTTAGTACTGATGCTAGCAACCACGGAAACAATAAACTTTTTCCGATAGTTATTCTGTTCTTTTACCTACCCATGGGAGGCATGCAGACTAAACTTACAGACATGAAAAATCTTCCAAACGAAACTCAGAAACTGTAGTAAAGTAAAGGTGCTTCAGAAAAACAATCTGTCACAAAAGTGTTTTGGATTTGGCGGCGATAACACCAATATCAACTTTGGTGGACTGGAACGATCTGGATCCAACAATGTGTTCAGAAAACTGAAGGAATAATTAGGTGACAACATTTTAGGAAGTGGTTGTTCATGCCATATTATACATAATGCTGGTAGAATTGCTTCAGACATTCTGAAGCTATATGTGGAAGTTTTTGTCCAGAAAGTATTCTCTCATTTTTTCTGTATGTACTGTGATAGTAAATAAGTTGGTTGAATTTTGTGATTTTGTAGGATCTGAAAATTTCATTGCTGTTGCACTCATACGGAAGACAAGGTGGTTATCACTTATGCCTGTAATTGAAATAATTTTGCAAATGTATAAGGCTCTTAAATCTTACTTCATGTTTGAAACTAATGTTCTGATTACAATTAAGCTTTTCTTAGAAAATCCCTTGGCTGAAGGATACCTACTATGGTTTCCACATATAGTCTCCAGTTACCTACACAAAAAAATATTACGTATTGAAGGTGAAAAAAAGACTGTCGTAGAAGTGTATTCTGTCCTCTCTGATACTGTGTCAAGTCTACAAGATGGAGCTAAAAATAACTTCGTTCCCCTAAAAGTAAGAGACGTCATCTCTAAATGTGACAATGACCAGGTTGTTCACATGTTCAGGAAAGACATGAACGGTTTTTATACTGTATGTAGTGATTAAATTAACAAGTGGACGAGGCAGTATGAGGAATTAACTGTATTCAATTGGTTAACTCCAAACAAGGAAGTTGATTGGGAAAGGGTGGAAAATATTGTTGCCTACTTGAGAAACAGAAATGTTATTGTGAATGACATTGAATTGTTTGATGAGGTAACTCGTCTAAAAAGGTTTCTGTGTGAACAGTTCAAATCCGAAACTGGGCCAACACTTTTGGAAAAAACTGTATCTGATAGATGGTGTGAGAAAACCCACCACTCATCTCATTTTCTTTGGCAGGACATTAAATGTGATTGTGTTCCTGCTTTGTATGTCAGCACAGCAAAGTTGGACGCAGGATTGGCAAAGTTACATTTTTAAAGTAACTTAATTACAGTTAAAGTTACTTTCCTCAAAGGGAACTTGGTTGCAGTTACTATACATCGAAAGTAGCTGTATCAGTTACAAACATCTTTACAGTTATTTTTACAGTTACTTTTACAACTTGTAATTGTAACTCATTTGTAAATCCGCAATGAATGTAGAATGGAAGCAAACTTTATTGTCAATCAATAATTAAAAACATTAATACATACATGATTAATAATAATATACGTAATTTATGCATTAAACCTTTAGGCAGCTACAGCTGAAAGCAATTGGTGGTCAACATTACGGTTGTGGTCTGAAGATGGTTATGTAAGTGATCGAAACCGTTTACCAGGGTAATAAAGGAATTGCGATCTAGACTGCCTTCTTACATGAATTAATAATTATGAAATAAATTGTCCACAGCATCTTCTATCTCAATTGCACTGTTTGTTCATTTTCAACAAAATTTACTTTTCAAACATTTTATCTCTTGAAAGTTCCGTTTCAAGTTGTTCTTGTCTCCGTGAAAACTGCCGACTTTGTAATCTACTATAGATTCGCATCGACTGTTGCGCTGAAATAGCAGCAACGAACAAACGTTTCAAACTATATTTGCATCGAGATATAGGCGTACGCTATGACAGGTGAAAAGGAAGAACTAGCAGCCGCGAGAGAGTAGCCGAGCGGTCTGGAGCGCCAAGTTGGCTCGCGCGGCCTCCCGCTTCGGAGGTTCGAATCCTCCCTCGGGCATGGATGTGTGTGTTGTCCTTAGGTTAGGTTAATTTAGTTTAAGTAGTTTGTAAGACTAGGGACTGATGACCAACGTAGTTTCGCCCCATAGAATTACAAACATTTGATTTGAAGAACTAGTAATATGATGCAGTAATAGTAGGCTACTCGACGAAATAAGCAGACGAAGAAGAAGTAGTTGTCGGAGGACGACAAAATTCAAATAATAGAAGATGTGACGGGAATGACACGCTGCCGCGCCTGACTGCCCGTGTGATCTAATCATGCTACGGACTGGGCGGTCGCTCCCGCCGGAGGTTCCAAGCCTCCCTCGGCATGGGTGCAGTCACAGAGTAACATATATATTTGTCTGTGGTGCAGTGTCGTATCCAGGGGGGGGGGAGGGCTGTCGGGCTGAAGCCATCCACCCCAGACCCTCCTGGAACCTCCCCAGACCATGCTATAGCCCCCTCGAGACCCTCCTCGAAGCTCCCCAGCAGTGGCGGCTGGTGGGCTGTGTATTAGGAGGGGCGGCATGTCTCTTCACTTGTACACATTTTGTCCCTTCAGAACATTTCTTGAACGGGGAGAATATAACATTAATTTTATTAGGTAGTTACATAATTTAACCCTTCATCTAACACCACTTTTTCCTCCTATGCCAAAATACGAACAAATTTACACACAGATATGTCGGTTTTAATATTTTCCGCAGGCAATGAAAACCTTGTAACTCCATTTTATTAGATTTCACAAGAGACCCAAAACTGTACCTTAAAATAATATAAAGTAAGAAGTAAATTCGTTGTGTGTGTAACTATATAAGTAAGTGTTCAGGCCGGCTGCAGTGGCCGAGGGGACTGAGGCGCGTCAGTCACGGTCTGCACGGCCACTACGGTCGGGGGTTCGAATCCCCCCTCGGGCATGGATATTTGTGCCGTCTTTAGTATAAGGTAGTTCATAAGTAGTTTGTAAGTTTAGGGACTGATGACCCCATAGTCAAGTCCCATAACCTATACAAACATTTGAACATTTTTTAAGTGTTCAGAGAACACAAATGCTTCCTCAGAGAAACATATGTTACTGTAATTAGAAGACTGTCACCAACAAATGTAGTAATACCATTGGTATGCTTATATATTGGTCTGTTTATATAAAGCAGGATTAAATTTCCTAGTGAAACTACTTTTGCTTTTGCACGCATTTTGTGTCTGTACAATGTTCAAATCATGTCTCGGTGGTGCTAAACTTTTTAATTCCAACTTTCCCTCAAAAGTCAATTGTTTACTACCAAATGTTAAAATGTAGTTTACGCTATTTATATTATTCATTCTAGATAGGAAACTAGAAAAATAGTTAGGCAATAACACGCACCTTGACACTAGTATCACACGCACTGCACCTGTTAGAAACTGCCTGGCCGGTGGCGGTGCGCCTTTGTATTTGGCGCCCTTGGCGCGGACGCCGTCCTAAGCGGCCCGGTTCAGCACACTACCCCCACCCAACCCCCAGTACCCCCACTCACGCCAAGAGCCCGTAGCCAGCCTTAACACGGCGCGGACGGATCGCGTAGAGTCCGACAGTCAGCCCATTCTGAAAACATTCGGTGAGCCTGGCTGGCAGACTACCTAGACTAAAAATATTGGTCATTCACTTACACGGGTTGCTGCTATACGAAAATTATTCGAGTAGATTTGTGATTAACGATTGGTACGTATTCCGTGTTGGATATTTTTGGGAGGGAGCCGCCCCAGAGTCCTCAAGGAGTAGCCGCCACTGCTGCCCAGACCACGCTACAGCCCTCCCCCAGACCCTCCTCGAAGCTGATACAAACGGACTAAAGGCGCAATACTGTACAGAGCTTTCCAAACTGGGTGTCGCGACACCCTGGGGTTTCACGTAGATGTATCAAAGGTGTCGCGAGACTGACAAATTTAGACTCTTAAAAAAAAAAAAAAAGAAAAAATAAACCTTATCATAAAATAACACAAAATATCCTTCTCTTCATACTACCCTGAAAACTCACCTGCAGCTAATCATCCGTGCTCAGCCGCTAGGCGGCAGCTCTGCTTCAGCAGCAGTAGAGCCCTGTATTGGGAGAGTACCGCCAACCGGGCGAGCGCTGCCATTGTAGGCCTATCTCGCTATAGCAGCGCTATGGGAGGCACTGTTAAATTAACATTTATGATGAAGGGAACCGGTCTGTACATCGACGTGGTATTACATTACGTTAAGTAAACAATGAACTTAAGTTTTTAATCGTTTCATCACATCTACAGCGAATATTAAGGAAAAATTGGTAATCTGAGATCAAGACCTTTATTTTTGAGCAAACTAGTTATAAAATTGTTTCGTGCTAACATTTAAACCCTGTACCAAATGCACTGCTTTCGCAATAAGTGACGTTCCTGCTTTCAAATTAGCTAAAGACTGACGTTTTTATCTGTAATATATTGGTTTTTATCAATGTAGATGTAATTAGTACATGTTGCTTTCCATTAATCTAGTGCCTAATGTTGACAGGTGTTGTGTTCTAACCTACATGTGATATTATCACATAACATTAACTGAGCTAACATTTTGGGAAGGTTTAAGTTTTTACACTGCTGGGTACTTCAGTAAAATAAACTTTATCTTAAAATTCGAGTTTTGGAGATCTATTTAATGGGCGTTTTCATTTACCGCCCAAACTGTCGTAATATGCAGGCTAAGTATAAATACGAAATTCGTCAAATATGGCATATTATGTTAGATTTTCATGTATTTATGTCTTACAAAAATATCTTTTCTCTTACATGTTTGTCCCTCCAACATTGCTCGCAAGAAACTTGTATGAACAGATAAACCTAGAAGTTTACTCGATATTTCAATATAAATTTACTTACTTCGCAAAATTTTGCATTCTCGTATGGAAATGCATTTTTTCTTCCAGTGCGGTGTACCCACAATTCGCGTCTTTTCGCATCTCTTTCGCCCTGTGGAATGCGTAAAACTTGCTACCTCGGACTGTCTTAGTATAACAATTCACTGCCAACAATGCGGCATGTTTCACCATATTGTTGTTGTTGTGGTCTTCAGTCCAGAGACTGGTTTGATGCAGCTCTCCACCCTACTCTATCCTGAGCAAGCCTTTTCATCTCCTCATAAGAACGACAACCCACATCCACTTGAATCTGCTTACTATACGCGTCTCTTGGTCTCCCTCTGCGATTTTTACCCCACACACTTCCCTCCAACGCTAAATTCACAATTCCTTGATGTCTAAGAATGTGTCCTACCAATCTATCCCTTCTTTTAGTCAAGGTATGCCAGAAATTTCTTTTCTCCTCAATTCGGTTCAGTACCTCCTCATTAGTTACGCGATCCACCCACCTAATCTTCAGCATTCTTCTGTAGCACCACATTTCAAAAGCCTCTATCCTCTTTCTGTCCACACTGCTTATCGTCCATGTTTCACTCCCATACAAGGCAACACTCCATACAAATGCCTTCAGAAAGGACTTCCTTAGGCTTAAATCAATATTCGATGTTAACAAATTTCTCTTTTTCAAAAACGCCTTTCTACCCATTGCCATTCTGCATTTTATATCATCTGTACTGCGACCATCATTTGTTATTTTACTGCCCAAGTAACAAAACTCATCTACCTCCTTTATTGTTTCGTTACCTAATCTAATTCCTTCAGCATCACCTGATTTTCTTACACTGCACTCCATTACCCTAGTTTTACTCTTGTTAATGTTCATCTTATATGCACCTTTAAGCACACTATCCATTCCGTTCAATTGCTCTTCCAGGTCCTTTGCTGTATCTGACAGAATTACTATGTCGTCGGCAAAACGCAATGTTTTTAATTCTTCACCCTGAACTTTAATTCCTTCTCCAAATTTCTCCTTGCTTTCCTTTATAGCTTGCTCAATGTACAAATTGAACAACATTGGGGAAAGGCTACAACCCTGTCTTACTCCCTTCCCAACCACTGCATCCCTTTCATGCCCTTCAACTCTGACAACCGCTGTCTGGTTTTTGTACAAGTTGTAAATAACCTTACGCTCCCTATATTTTACTCCTGCTTGCTTCATAACTTGAAAGAGTTTATTCCAATCAACATTGTCAAAAGCCTTCTCCAAATCTACAAAAGCTAGAAATGTTGGTTTGCCTTTTCTTAATCTATCTTCTAGGATAAGGCGTAAAGTGAGTATTGCCTCCCGTGTTCCTACATTTCTCCTGAACCCAAACTGATCTTCCCCGAGGTCGGCTTCTACCAGCTTTTCCATCCTTCTGTATATAATTCGTGTTAATATTTTGCAACCATGACTTATTAAACTGATAGTTCTGTAGTTTTCACACCTGTCTGCACCCGCTTTCTTTGGAATGGGGATTATAACACTTTTCTTAAAGTCTGAGGGTACTTCACCTGTCTCATACATCTTACACACAATGTGAAACAATTTTGTCATGGCTGGTTCTCCCAGAGACTTCAGTAGCTCTGACGGGATATCATCTATTCCAGGGGCCTTGTTTCGACTTAGATCTTTCAGTGCTCTGTCAAATTCATCTCTCAGTATAGTATCTCCTATTTCATCATCATCTACATCCTCTTCCCTTCCTACAATAGTGTCTCGAAGTTTGTTTCCTTTGTAGAGCCCCTCTATATACTCTTTCCACCTTTCAGCTTTCCCTTCTTTGCTGAGAACTGGTTTTCCATCAGTGTCCTTGATATTCAACGAACTTTCACTGTAGTCTGGTTTCCTTCTCAAAAAGCTGCACCTGAGCGTCTTTTAATGGATTTATCAAAGCCACGTCACCCTCGGTAGCGTTCCTTACATTTAAATGTCAAATGACGCAGTGGCTGTAAGAGCTGTCACAGATTGTAAATGCAGTCACAATTGTCCACTGACTAAAGCTATTCAGTAGTGTTGTTTAGTATGGAGTATGGCAGGGTGATAAACGGAGAGTAGTATTTTAAATACAGTGATCGTTGGTTCGAACCCTGGTATGCGTTAATATTTTTTCCATCAGTTTCCTGTATGTAACAGATTCTGGGACCAGAAATGACATTCATATTCTTACTTGTCACAAATATTTATCCATTTTTTCCGAATATGTCGGGACTTCCGAGGTCGTGGTGAGCCAAGAACCTAACAATAGAACTTAAATAATAATTCATCACTTGTCATAAATACATCCTCTTTATTTCTGAAAATAATGTGATAATATTGACGTGAAAGGGAACAGCCACTGGGCTGTCTAAATCAGAAATTCGAGCAGCTAATTTCCAGATGCCGTTTTCAATCCTTATCTGGCCCTGACATGTATACACGACAGCGAAAACCGGTTTCCGAAATTCAGTTTTTGTGTTTCGGAAGTTGGGTCGCATGTAGAATCAAATACTCTGCTGTACATCTCCATAGTTCCTAATGTTTCCTTTTCTTGTGATGAGTGTACGTAATTGCTGCAGTCAAGATCAACATTAAACATGTCAATGCCTACGAGGATTTCAGTTTCGTTTACAAACTACATTTAAGCGATACTTTATTTCCGCCCCCCCCCCCCTCCCCCCGCTAGAACCATCGTTTACAAACTACATTTAAGCGATAATTTATTTCCGCCCCTCCCCCCCCGCTAGAACCATCGTTTACAAACTACATTTAAGCGATACTTTAATTCCATCCTCCCCCCCCCGTTAGAACCATCGTTTACAAACTACTTTTAAGCAATATTTTATTTCCACCCCCCCCCCCCCCCGCTAGAACCATCGTTTACAAACTACATTTAAGCGATAATTTATTTCCGCCCCTCCCCCCCCCCCGCTAGAACCATCGTTTACAAACTACATTTAAGCGATACTTTAATTCCATCCTCCCCCCCCCCCGTTAGAACCATCGTTTACAAACTACTTTTAAGCGATATTTTATTTCCGCCCCCCCCCCCCCCGCTAGAACCATCGTTTACAAACTACATTTAAGCGATACTTTATTTCCGCCCCCCCCCCCCTCCCACTAGAACCATCGCCATGACGGAAAGTTTGAATCACATCAGCTCGGATTGACCTTAGCCCCCCCCCCCCTAGACTACGATCCTGGATACGCCACTGCATGGGTGTGTCTGCTGTTCGTAGTGTAAGTTAGTTCAATTAGTTTGTAAGTCTAGAGACTGACAACCATAGCAGTTTGGTCCAATGGGTTTACTAACATTAGCATGACACGATTTGCGAGCTGAATTTGGAAGACTTTTTGGTTTTCGTAGGTTCACCAGGATGTCGCCGTCAGATTTTGAAATTATAATGAATATTACGGGACCAGTTGTTTCAAAGAAAGGCACAAATTTTAGAAAACCAACTGTGAAGAGAAGGCTTGCTGTTACCCTTCGGTTCTCGGCAACAGGAAGTATCTATGAAACCTTTGCATATTTAATTCACATTTCAAAGACAGCTATAGGCCTATGTCGTTACTCTCCCCGCAGTTTGTGAATCTTTGGATAAAGGTTTATGTAAACATAATTCAGTCGTATTAATAGCACTGAAATATTTATTCAATTGATCGTATATTTATTTATGTTTTCACATTAGTCCAAATCGTCATTTTCAATAAAGGTAACTTCTTTAGGCTCACACTCACTTACATTACAAATAAATGTGAGAAGGAATCTATTGCTGACGATCCCCTTTTTACGTCAGCGTTTAGTAATCGCTACTGCCACCTATATACATTCATTTCTGCTTCATAAAAAGCGCTGTAAAAATGTCGTCGCTCTTTCATATAACTAACGAACTTGATGACGACTCATTTTGCAAAATAAGGCAACGAACCCTGTAGTCATTGTTGTGGTGTTGAGAAATGAGAGAATTATTTTATCTACTTAACACACGGCTGGTGCCAATGTAGCAGTTTTCTATAGGGAGTCATGCTTCTTTTTAATATCTTTATGACATCGAACATTCCACAGCCACCTCTGCCTCTTATTAGGTGACGAGTTTGTAAATTTTGCTTCTTGCCTACTTCATTTCGTAAAGGAACACACGAAAAGACAACATGTAACGCTATAGAAACACACAATAAAACCGAACATTGCATCTAGTGTTAGCAAGCCACAAACATTGGCTCTTTACTGACACGGCCAGGGTACGCACCTTTTGTGTTGCCAGTATGTTGTGAAAACCAGTACCGTAGTCCAGAACTAAGAGAGAACAACGTTGCTGAACATGCTTTAAATGCATTGTAAATGCGCCTTAATGCCAACATCAAGCAAAAAAACTAACATTTACGAGGCGCGTCCAGAAAGTAAGTTCCGTTTGGTAATAAAATGAAATTGTACACAGATACAGAAGAAATTTTTATTGCACAAAATTCTACAACTCTTACTTTTCCACATAACTGCCGAAATTTTGCAGGCATTTGTCATAGCGTGGCACCAGATTTTGTATACCTTCTTCATAGAAATCTGAAGCCTGTGTCTTCAACCAGTAGGAAACATTTTCTCTCAGCTCTTCGTCATTGGTGAAGCGATGACCGCCAAAGAAAGACTTGAGATGTAAGAACAGGTAAAAGTCGCTAGGAGCGAGGTCAGGGCTGTACGGAGGATGGTCAAACACGTCCCAGCCAAATCCCTGTAGGAGGTTTTTCGTCACATTTGCAGTGCGTGGTCTTGAGTTGTCGTGAAGCAAAACAACACCTTTTGACAGCAGCTCCCGGCGCTTATTCTGAATTGCACGGCGCAATTTCCGAAGTGTCTCGCAATAAGCATCTGCTTTGATTGTTTGACCACGCGGTAAGAAGTCAATGAGTAGGATGCCTTTCCAGTCCCAGAACACTGTGCACACCACTTTCCGAGGTGTCATGATTTGCTTCGGCTTTACCTCTGGTGGGGACGAAGTGTGCCTCCATTGCATTGATTGCCACTTACTCTCAGGGGTGTCGTAAGAAACCCACGTTTCAACGCCTGTGACTATCCGTCTTAGAAATTCTTCGCCGCTTTCAGCATAACGGGTCAAAAACTCATTTGCACTACCTATCCGTTGTGTTTTGTGTTGCTCAGTGATAATCTTTGGTGCCCAACGCGAGCAAAGTTTACGGAATTTCAGTTGTTCGGTAACAATTTCATGCATCAGTGATCGTGAAATTTGGGGGAAGTCCATAGCGAGAGCACTAATTGCAAACCTACGGTTTTCCTGGATCTTGTCATCAATCGCGTGAACCAGTTCTTCAGTAACCAAAGGTGGACGCCCACTTCGTTCTTCATTGTGCTCATCACTACGCCCGCCATTGAACTGTCGGACCCATCTTCTCACCATCGAATCACTCATCGCATTTGGTCCGTAAACATCGCAAATTTGCCGATAAATTTCACTTCGTTTCACTTTCCTCGCATTCAGAAACCGAATCACCGACCTGATTTCACAGGCGGCGGGATTTTCAATCTACGCCGACATTTCAAACAAGCACAACAAAGCGTACGTAACTGACAGCGATATCCAAATGGCACACGTTCTTCTCCTTGATACACATCGTCTACAGCGCATGTGCGAAACTGCGGAGATAAATTGAAACGGGACTTACTTTCTGGACGCGCCTCGTATATGACGTCTTAAGTTCGCTGTGGAGTTACGACTACTTTCAATTCTTATCCTACCGACACACAAATTGAAACGAAAAGAATATTTTTTTCCGTACGACGTAAAAAATTCGAACAACTCTGCATAATCTGGCCAAGGCATGCGTGTGTCTTGTGCCTTCTTCATGTCAAAAGATGGAGAGTAGAGATTGCCCACTGTTCACATGTGACGCGTCAACTAATTTTTATTTTCCTACGGTATACTCATTGTTCTGAGGCGCTCCAGTCACGGTCTGCACGGCCGCTACGGTCCGAATCCCCCTCGGGTATGGATATTTGTGCCGTCCTTAATTAGTTCATAAGTAGTTTGTAAGTTTAGGGACTGATGACCCCGTAGTTAAGTCCCATAAGCTATACAAACATTTGAACATTTTATACTCGTTGTTGCAACATAACAATAACATAAGCAATATTAAATGTTATAACGGCACTAAAATGTATAATTCATACCTTTGCAACGTACGTTGTTGAAAACATTTAATTTAGAAGCAAATATTGTTTCTATTTCTTCTCTTCACTAAAATCAAAGCCTGGAATTCTGCAGTTTGAGATTCTTATAAAATATATGTTACCACCGTACGCTACTTGCGACAAAAAAGTAACAATACTTCCGTTAAATAGTTAACTAATAAAAGTAACAGTTACAGTTACTTTATGCAAATAATAACGCCGATACCAACCATTGCCTTCGAAAAGTAACTGTTAGTAGTAGCGACGTTAGAAGTAACGCGTTACTTCCCAACCCTAGTTGGACGTCATACCTAAACACTTCTGGACAAGTTGAATGTTCTCCTGGTCGGTCTCTTGCCACCATCTGATGGTTATAAATACCTTCTGTCCATGATAGACTGTGCTACTTTCTGGGTTTAAGTGGTCCCATTATCCAACATTTCAACAGAGATTGTTGCGCGAGCTTTTCTTTCGAATTGGATCGCCCATTTTTGGTTGCCCTACCTCTATCACAATGGAACAGGGATGCCAGTCTTTTGTTCTCCTGTCTGTGCCACCTCTGTGGGATGGACAAATTCCACACCGCTGCCTACCTCCCTCAGAGTAATGGTCTGTTTGAGAAGATGCTAAAAACTGCCTTGATGTATCACAATGACAAGTGAACTGAGGCTCTGGCCTATGTGCTTTTAGGCATGCACTCAATCTTTGAAGATGATCTTCAGGCATTCTTGGCAGAGATTGTGTACAGTGAGCCACTAGTATTACCAGCACAGTTTGCAGTTGACACTTCTGTATTGTCAAATGTGGATCTACATTAGTTGAATGCTTGTGCGAGCACATACACTCTCCCTTCTCCACTTGTTTGTGCATACTGGCCTCTTTTGATTATATCATGCCACATGATAACCTGCCCCCCCCCCCCCCCCCCGCTACATCCTCCATCCTCGGGTCCATATAAGGATGTTTCCAATGGAGGCAACAGTTTGACATCTTGATTAGCAACTAACAATACACAGTTTCTCTTCACCATCGTAGACCCACATGGCTGAGTCCTCGAACCCTCCCCTCAATTGGAGGATGGCTCCACTCTCGCCCCCAATATGAGTGACGATTGTGACACTGCTAATGCAGATGTACCATGTGAATGTGATCAGTATACGACTGCCATATGTGATAGTGATGTTGTGCCTGTGTCTCCTGAACTACAGGCTTTCACACACCGATCAACAGCAGGTCGACATTTTGGAGTATACGTAGTGCAGATGACCTGTCAGTTTAGCTTTCAGACCTTCTGACTCTGTCGTTTCCCCTTATTAAGCATTTCTTGCTCCCTTATGGTGCAGACATCCCACAAATTCACACCTTCCTCAACACTTCTGGCATTCTGTCAATCTCAATCTCCCCCATTTCAACCTCGCCTCTGACTTCCATTTCCATGTATCATGCCAGCCGACCAATTCGTTGACTTGCAATGGCTTGCTGACTTCATCGAGGACATTCCATCACTGCCATGAATCTGCATGTCAAATGACACACCATCTTAACTTTAAAAGTCTTCTGAGCTATTTGCCACATCATGATAATAAAATCTTTCCAGTGTTTCGGATTCGTTGCCAGAGCCTTCCTCAGGGAATACTGACTTGTTTACTTGTGCTGGTCTTATAAAGCATGTATGTACTATCCTAACAGTTTAGTTTTGATTGGTGTTTGCATTGGTATTTCTGATAGGTGGAAATAGGAAAGGAAGATGCGTTTTATTGGTGTTTGCATCGGTGATTCCTATTGGTGGAAAACAGGAAGTTGTAGTCATGTGCGCTCTTGGCCATCAACAGCGGCAACCGAATGGTCGGCTTAGTTCTTCTGGGTAGTGACGAAGTTGCCACGCTGTCAGGAACGCCCATCTGGGGCCTGAGGTTCCGTTGTACTGCTCGCCGTGAATTGTAGCCATGTTGTCAACACCGGAAGCAAGCACACTTCTTAAGAAAATGTATTTTCAACAGCAACGAACCACACCAAAACATACAAAGATATGAAACACACCAAAGATGTAAACATAAACATTTCACTTTAACACAAGTACGGGTTGATGTGGGTTGGTTTCCTGTGCATTCTATGGCCTAGTGTGCCTGTTGCTGTAGTGTACACTAGTACACCCACGTGAATTTTATCTTCTCATGCTGGCTATTGAGATGTTCAAGGAATTCAGCTAGCTTTTCCTTTTTGTGTGGCCAAATATTGAAAGTGTCATAGACATACCTAAGCCAGTACTTTGGTTGTTAAGGTGTTGAGTTCAATGTTGTCTCCTCCAAAGCCTCCATGAAGATGTCTGCTGCTACAGGTGACAAGGGAGAGCCCATGGATACTCCGTCCGTCTGCTCATAGAATTTGCCTTGCCACCTGAAATAGGTAGACGTAAGGCAGTGTTTCACTAATTCACAGATCCTGTAGCAGGGCCACCGTGTCCTCCACAGGAACGTTTGTGAAGAGTGATTCCATGTCAAAGATCACCATCAAATCGGTGGGTGAGAGGCTCGTGTACTTAATAAGTTCAATAAAATGTTCAGAGTTCTTCACGTAAGAGCTTGTGTTGCCAACATGCTTGCTTTAGTTTCTTAGCTAGGTGCTTTGCTGTGAACTAAGTAGCTGAATTAATGCTGCAGACTATAGCTCGTAATGGACAGGAGTCTTTATGAATCTTAGGTACCCCATAAATCCTGGGTGCTACTGGACTTTCGGGATCAGTGTCCTGGCTGTGTCAAAATCAATTGTTGACTCCTTTATGTGAACCTGCTTCTTTCTCACTATCGTAGCTGTTGGGCCACCTTTTAACTCCTGGTATATTGGTTGATTTAGAAGATCTTTCATCTTAGTTTTGTACTGTGCAGTGTGGAATACGACTGTGGCATTTCCTTTGTCTGCTTGCAAGACGACAATGCCTTTGTTTTTCTTTATTTTCATCACAGCTCTGTGTTCTTCAGATGAACAGTTTTTTTTTTATTTTTTTTTTATTTTTTTTTTTTTTTTTTTTTTTTTTTTTTTTTTTTTTTTTTTTTTTTTTTAGGGTGCTTGGTCGGTATAAGTACTCTGGTGGTTTCTTGTCTCACTAGTTCTGCTCTATTTAGCAAAAAGTGTTGTATGGATGATTCAACACTCTCTATTATATCTTCACATGGTAGTCGACTCGGTATTATAGCAAAGTCTAGTCCTTTCTCCAACACATTCATTTGGGTGCTATATACATAACTTCATATAGTCTAGTTTCATCTACAAAATGTAACTTTACCATATAAAAAACTTTAAAAACTTCTGAAATAGTAAAATTGTAAATACTAGCATTTATAAAATGTTAATTTGCCCTCAGTATGGCTATATTTCTTAACAAAGAAAGTAAATACAACTATTTTATTTATTTATTTAGTCCTTGCATCATATGTTGTACAGAGTACAGGATGAAATTGGACTTACATTCTAGTAAATGACAGATATCATTTTATCGTTAACAGGTAGCATTGCATGTTAATATCAGGCTATATCATTTGAGAAGTATGACATGTTATACTTCAAAAAATACAATCAATGCTGTTCAAATATTCACTTACTGAATAGAAACAGTGGTAGATACTCTGTAATGGATCTTTCAAATATTTTTATATTTTGCAAACTTTTAACATTAGTAGGCAACTTATTAAAAAGTTTTATTGCCATGTTACAAGTGCTTTTCTTGTATAGACTAGTATTGCCAGTATTGCCTGCAAGAACACATAAGTTTTCTTTTAATTTTGTGTTCATGTAAGTCACTTCTCTCTCTCTCTCTCTCTCTCTCTCTCTCTCTCTCTCTCTCTCTCTCTCTCTCTCTCTCTCTCTCTCTTTTTTTTTTACTATCGGTTGAATTTCTTTTAATGTACATTAAAGTATCGTGAATATATAAGCAAGGGGTAATGGGAGCACCTTAAGTGTTTTAAATGCTGGTTTACAAGATTTTCTGGCTGATAACCCTGTGATTATTCTAATGGCTGCTTCTTGTATTCTGAAGGTCCCCAGAGCTGCAGGGGAATTTCCCTAGAATATGGGGCCATATTTTCGAAAACCATGTTAAGAACTTGATAGTATTCCATATTTGTTTAAGTAATTTACTAATTTATTGTACATTTTTTTCCAATACTTTCGAAAAACAGGAAGTTAGTAAGATAGGGCAATAGTTATTCACCTTATCTTTATTTCCAGCTTTCAATATAGGTATAACTTTTGATGTTTCCAGTTGTTCAGGAAGGATCCCTGACTCTAACGATTAGTTACATATGTGGGTCATATGTGAGACAAGAAACCTCCAGAGTACTTATACCGACCAAGCTCCCTAAAAAGAACATTTCACTTGAAGAACACAGACCTGTGTTGGAAATAAACAAAAACAAAGACATTGTCGTCTTGCAGGCAGGCAAAGGAAATGCCACAGTCATATTGCACATGGCGCAGTATGAAACTGAAATAAAAGATCTAAATCAATCAAACTACCAGGAGTTAAAAAGTTGACCCAATGGCTAAGATAGTGAGAAAGAAACAGGCTCTCATAAAGAAGTCAAGAATTGATTTTGACACAGCCAGGACACTGATCCTGAAAGTACCAGTAGCACCCAGGATTTATGGAGTACCTATGATTCAAAAGACTCCTGTCCATTACGAGCTATAGTCTGCAGCATTAATTCAGCTACTTAGTTCACAGCAAAGCACCTAGCTAAGAAACTAAAGCAAGCATGTTGGCAACACAAGCTCTTACGTGAAGAACTCTGAACATTTTATTGAACTTATTAAGTACACGAGCCTCTCACCCACCGATTTGATGGTGATCTTTGATGTGGAATCACTCTTCACAAACGTACCTGTGGAGGACACGGTGACCCTGTTACAGGATCTCATACCACCAGACATCTGTGAATTAGTGAAACACTGCCTGATGTCTACCTATTTCAGGTGGCAAGGCAAATTCTATGAGCAGACAGACGGAGTATCCATGGGCTCTCCCTTGTCACCTGTAGCAGCAGACATCTTCATGGAGGCTTTGGAGGAGACAGCTTTGAACTCAACACCGTAATGACCAAAGTGCTGGCTTAGGTATGTCAATGACACTTTCATTATATGGGCACACGGAGAGGAAATGTTAGCTGAATTCCTTGAACATCTCAACAGCCAGCTTCAGAAGATAAAATTCACGGTGGAAATAGAAAAAGATTGTTCCCTTCCTTTTCTGGACATACTAGTGTACAAAAGAGCAACAGGCACATTAGACCATAGAGTGCACAGGAAACTGACCCACACCAACCAGCACTTTCACGTGCTGTCTCATCACCATCCAGCACAAAAGAACCCAGTTCTACACACACTAGTCACCAGGGCACAACGGATCTTTGATGATTATTATTTGATCGAAGAACTCACCAAGTTGCAATCGACATTTCGCACCAATGGATATAGTGACAGAAGCATCCAGAAAGCCATAAAACCATGGCAAACTAAGGATAACGACACAGAAGTCAAAGAATTACTGGTATCACGTTGGCCATACATAAAGGGAACTATTGAGCACATTGGAAAAAAATTACGATGAGCTAGCATCAAACCCGTTTTTTCCACCAGTAACAGAATAAAAGATATCCTCACATCAAATAAGAATCCCATAGAAAAAATGAATACTGCAGGTGTGTATAAAATAAACTGTGGATGTGGAACAGTATACATAGGATAAACAGGTACATACACTTAAAACAGCACAGTAAGTCAGCAGTTGCAGAACACAAGAAAGAGTGTCAGCATAATATAAACTTCAAGGACATACAAGTACTCTCTAAACAGTCATTTAAAATGAATTGAAAAATTTGTGATGCAATCAAGATCAGTAAACATCCCTACAACATGAACACAGAAGACAGGTATAAACTATCACCGTCATGGGTTCCGGTGTTGACAACACAGCGACACTCCTCGGCACACCTTGACTAAAAGAAGGGATTGATTGTTAGGACACGTGTTAGATATCAATGAGTTGTCAATTTAGCATTGGAGGGAAGTGTGTGGGATAAAATTCACAGACAGAGACCAAGAGCAAAACATGATAGGTAGGTTGTGGGTTCCCGTTCTTATGAGCAGATCACGAGGCTTGCATAAGAAAGAGCAAATGAGTTTTCTTTTCACATACAGGTTTAAAAAGTCAAATTTTTTCAAATATACACAACCTCACTCTATTCGGTGTGGGAACATAGGAGGTCCTGTTGAAAAATGGCATGACAATAATGAAAAAGAGAGAGAGAGAGAGAGAGAGAGAGAGAGAGAGAGAGAGAGAGAGAGAGAGAGAGAGAGAGAGAGAGAGAGGTAATGCATGAGAATGCAGGATGTCCTTGATGTATCCCTGAGTGACCAGATTTCCATCAGTCACTAGGTGGTGACACCATACCTGAGGACTTTACACATCTTGTCATCAGGAGCAACACCATTGCACCTCTCCAAAATATTGGAAGAATTCCTCAGTCACCATCATACTCACTGATACTGGTCATCTAGGGTAGTTAGCCACAGTGGAACGGCCGAGTGCCTGAAGTGCCTTGCTGAGGAGTACACAGTTGCTTCCTATTGAAGGTTTGAGTCCATCCTCGGGAATGGGTGTGTGTGATGTTTTTAGGTTAGTTTAAGTAGTTGTAAAGCCAGGGACTAATGACCTCAGCAGTTAAGTCCCATATATTTTCAAACATTTGATTATTGGTAGTTCATCACTGAAGTAATGCAGATCCATTCTTCAGTAGTCCATACACATGGCACTAAGGCAAACAAGCTGTTAGTGATTATATGCTGAATGAAGGATCATGTGAAAATTTGTTCCAAGGCGGGTATTCAAACCATGCACTCCTGCTATAGGCAATTGTGCACGAATTTTCTCAGTCTACATGATGTTCTCATTATACATTGTTTACAGTCACAGGGATTGGTGATGTACATATGCAGTCTGAAGCATTGTGAAAAAAATTATACTGAGGCTGGAATTTAAAACTGGACCTCTTGCTCACTTGGCAATTGCACTTATGACTACAATGCCCTACCACAATGGCTTTGCATACCCATAAGGATTTACACTGGCACCCCTGCCTCCTCAGTCCAAATTCTCACATCTGGTTTAGTCTACATGATGTTCCTCTTAAAATCAAACAACAATGTAAAGTCTATCCAAATCATATGAACTGCATCTCTACATGGGAAAAAATGGGGATCCCACCTGAAACACAGGCATAGGTGTTTTTATGCACATTAAATCAAATAATAATAATAGTAATAATAATAATAATAATAATAATAATAATAATAATAATAATAATAATAATAATTCTATGTGGTTCAGTGGTCTGGTGCAAGTCTTTCAATTGGATGCCACTTTGGCGGCTTGCATGTCCCTAATTTACCCCAGATATTCAACCAGGAAACGGGACCTATAATTCAATGTAAAATCCAAACCATTTGTTGTTTCTGGTGACTCCTCACATCATTGAGAGGTGATGGCTGGGTTAAAATGCAGACTGAAAAAATCTGAGATCCTACCGGATTTCAAACCTGTGATCCTTCAATTTCCAGTAGAACAACTTAAGCTGAGACCATTAGAACCGACATTAAACCATATCTTTCAGAGATAGAGTTGTACAATCCCTGAATTATTTAATTCCTTTAAAAACACCTATGACAGAGTGTCAGGCAGGATCTCCATTTCTTTCCTCATTGAAGGTGCTGTTCCATTTGATTTAGAGAGCCTTTACAATGTTATTTAAGAATAAGGCGAATATCTTGTAGACAGAAGCAGAGGTGTGAGGAGGGAGGACTGCCAGAGTAAATCTGTGAGGCTGTGCATAGTGACCAAAAGACCTGGGATCAAATCCAATAAGTGCTTCAGTCTGCATTTATACGTCACTGATGGTTGTAGCTTTGGAAAATTTCACAATCATTTCATGTAATTAGTATAAAGAAAGCTGTTTGTATGTGTTGTCAGTGATAGCCTGTGCACAAGTTGGTAATTCCCTGGTGGGCTTGCTGTCAGTCTCTGACCAATGGATGACACAGAATGTTGCAGGGAATCAATTACATGTTTTTGAATGGTAGATGCAGATGTGAACGGTTTGTATGCCCTCATGTTTGCTTGCATTATAACATTAGACCACTGCCACATAAGAATGGCCCATAATACTCAATCTACATGATTTAACTAGCTGGTCAAATGAACACATCCACAATTAGGCCCCATTCAAACTCTGTCAGGTACTGTATATACACTGGTCAAAACAGTTAGGTGATCAATTGAGATATCTAAGTTCTGAAGTACTGCAATCAGCAGAATGAACTAAAATGATTCCACATCATTCTGTCAGTTCTAAGTGGAGACAAAAACATAATAGCAACTGAGGTAGTGGTAATAACAGAAAGTTCTTGCAGAAGGGGTTGATAATTACCTGTGTTTACTCTACCATCAAATTACACAAGCAGTTGGGTTCAGATAGTGTAGTGAGCAGGTTATGCAAAGCATCAACAATGTGACTTACCCAAAGCTATAGCATGAAAAGCCATAGAAAGGTTGGAAGGGGGCAGACATAGAGGGAGGTGGCTGCAGCTATTGGAGTGCCCCAAACTGTAGTTTCCAGGACCTGGACGCAATTTCAGACAACAGAAACCTTTAAATGAAGGCAAGGCCAAGATTGTCCTGAAGTAACACCAAGAAGAGATGACCATTATCTACGGTTAACAGCACATGAAGACAGGAGGCTGAATGCAACTCGGTTGCAATGCACCATTCAGGTAGCAACATGGCATGCAATATCAACACAAACAGTCCGCAACTGCCTTTGGGAATGTGGCCTCGCCGGCCGCGGTGGCCGAGGGGACTGAGGCGCTTCAGTCACGGTCTGCACGGCCACTACGGTCGGGGGTTCGAATTCCCCCTCGGGCATGGATATTTGTGCCGTCCTAGTTCGTAAGTAGTTCATAAGTAGTTTGTAAGTTTAGGAACTGATGACCCCGTAGTTAAGTCCCATAAGCCTTACAAACATTTGAACATTTTTGAATGTGGCCTCTACACATGGACGCCTATGGCTTATGTCCCATTAAAACCATGACACTGTTTAGCCTGTAGAAACTGGGCAGTAGAACATCGGGTTTGTAGTCTTAATGAATTGCACTGGGTTCTGTTCACAGATGAGTCAAGATTTTGTGTTCAGCTGGAGAAAATGTGGAAATGGGAACAGTACAGCTTACATGCATGAAACATCACTATATCATGGTGGTGGATGAATGGTGTGGGCAGGAGTCAGTATTGGTGGACATATGGACCTCTATGTCGTTCAGAATGGCACTTTGTCTGCTCAGAGGTACAGAATGAGATCCTTCAACCTTTATTTGTCCCTAAGCTGGCACCATAGAAGATGGTTCATTCTTATGGACATTACTGCTCGTCCCCACAGAGAACACTAGGGGACAAAATGCTTGAATCTGAGGGAATTGAACAAATGGAATGGCCAGCTTGTTCAACAGGCTTAAACCCAATTGAGCACTTTTGGGATGCACTTGGCAGACACAGTGTGTCCATATCAGCACCTCCCACAATGGTTGCAGAGCTGAATATTGCACATATGGAAGAATGGCCAAATATCCCTCAAAAGCTGATTGATAACATTATACTGTTGGTGCCACACAGGTGTGTAACTGTATTGGCCATCAACACCATATCAGAAGACAATGTGACTGCCTTTTTCACTATTATGTAAGCCCTATGGTGCCTCACTCTACCACATAAACCTTAAATAAAGAGTTGAGACAGCAAAGTATCATACTGTATAACACACAAATTACATTTTTAATTAATATCTGAATAAAATATATTACCATTTGAACTTTGTGTGTGATATCTCACCTGACCCTCTAATTGTTTTGATCAGTATACACTGTCATTCTTTATGTCTACAGTACAGGCAGGTGACAAAGCTTGTATACTGTGAAATATATTTATGGGAAACAACTTGGACTTGCAGTGCTTGTGTGGAAGTACATGTCTCATTTTAGGCATTGAAGTCTTTTCCCTAGCTGGCTTCACAGTACACAATTACTGCTGATAATGTACCAATGCATTATACAAATCAAGAATATCAATGGTTGGGAGTACTTGGTATTGAGTTTTAATATATTGTTGACAGTGAATTTTTACTGTGTCCTGAATATTAAATAATGTTCCTGGACTACAACTGTTCTTTGTTTACTATAACACAATACTTAACATGGGTGTCTACCTGACATAAGGTGAACCACTGATGCTTGACACTATTAGCAAGCACCATACATTTAATGAACACATCAAGATCATAACTACAAGACTGCATACAATGCCTATGGACAATGTCTTGGATGGCAGAAGTGCAAACCTTAACACGTTGGCTGCCGTGATGATGTCAGGGGTGCGCTAGAGCCGCCTGCTGTGGCCACCGATGGCCACACGGCAGCCAACATGTTAAATATCCAACGGGCTGTCAATCGCAGTGGCCTATGGTATATTCCGTCATTTTCTCAGAGGAGATGTTTTAGCAATAATAGTTTTCCTTGAGTTATCCTATAGGTAGCTGCTGTACTCATTAATAAGATTTCCCTCTTACTTTCAACAGGACGGGGCTTCACCACACTACGGAGCTGCTGTTCATCAGTGGTTAGATGGTCAATTTCCTGGTCATTGGATAGGCCGACACGGTTCTGTGGAATGCCCACCCAGATCACTTGATCTGACACTGCTTGACTTTTATCTGTGGGGTCATTTAAAGCAACTCTTATATGCAGAGAAACTAAAAAACAGACACCATCTAGAGCAACGCACTGAAGAAGCGTGTGCCAGCATTTCTGCAGAAATCCTTCTGCGAGTGCATGACGACTGGATTCAGAGCTTCAGTTGTGTGTTGACCAAGAGGAGGGCCATGTTAAACACTTTAAATGACTGTCCTTTATGGGGAGCATTCAGCCGATAATTCCAAGCAAAAGTGTAGTAACTTTTAAACCATAAGTGCTAATTCAAATGTGTTTACAGGAATAAACTTCTCGTAAAATGCTGATGCTATTTGAAGTATCACACAACCCCCTTTCCATTTAAAAAATTGACTTGGAATCAAGATGGCCGATTTAAAGATGGCATCCATTTATGTTACAAACCGTAAAAGATAGACTACCACACCCATACCTTACTGGAGTATTCAGGATTTCCAAATCCCACAGGGTTTTTGAAAAAACAGGGTGTACTGCGACTTTTGACTCACCCTGTAGTTTACTGCTTCCAGCCCTCCACTATAATAAATCAACAATCACCAATTACAGGTTTTCAATTGTAGACAGTGGACAAAATACAAATTCAACCTAAAATTTATGGTGTTTTCTGTGTATCTTTAATTAAATGTTGGCAATATATAGAAGAAAAGTTGTGAATTTTTGCTTTATCTGATTTGTTTTACTTATAATTCAACTTGGGAGTAAAGAGACACTTCACAGAATAGCAGAGATGCTGAAACAAAGTCTTAAAACAGGATGAGAGCCACTTGCAAGCTTTCAGATTGCTATCCTTTAACGAGTTGAACTACAAGGGCACACACACACACACACACAGCCTACATAAGTGCCGGCCCGACAGTGCTACTCAGTGGGTGGATGTGGTGGGGTGGATGGATGAGACGGGAGGAGGGTGGGAAGCAGGATGAATGGCCTGTTGTAGGTTAGGTGGCTAGTGGCTCAGGGGAAGGTGGTTAATCAGACACATAGCTGAATGGAGAGCAGAAAGGAGGGGCCATGGAGTGTGGGCTAGGCATGGCAGTACAGGTGTTTTGTGGCAATGCTAAAGCACAGGTAACGTGTGTGGCATGCCATAATGAAGTTGGAAGTGTTGTAGGACAGAGGTTGTGTGGATGGGATGGGGAAGGAAGTTAAAAGGGGTTGGAAAAGAAGGATGAGTTGTAAGGACAGCTCCCACCTACATAGTTCAAAAGGGCTGGTGGAGAGGTAAAGAATCCAGATGCCCCAGATATAGAGGTTACCAACCGTCTGGCTTTTTCCTAACATTTCCGGCTTTTTTATGCTTTTTGAATATTAGGCCGGAATTATTGTTTTTCAGAAAATGTCTGGCTTTTTGGCAATAAAGTGGTAATTTCATCATTGACGAGTTTCAATGTAGCGTAATCACACCAAAGTATAAGCTGCACAAATTGGCTATATATTTTTTTCAAGAGGTTTGCTACAAATGTTGTAACTGTTGAAGAAATGTTGCATTTGTAGTCAACATGTACTGTATCTCTATGTGAGATATTATTGGTCTCGCACTGTCTCGATATATTAATAGTCCAAGCATACAATTTGAGATATTTTTGCCAATTTTTCTTTGTTATTTCTGGTAGCACTACTTCTACTGAACCTGTTTTTTCTCTTATAGCTGCTCAGTGGACAAGAGAGAAGAACTGTTTTATGATGGATTCAGTAAAAGTAATTTTACTTGTCAATTACATTTTCAAGGACATGTCTTGTGAGGAATTTATAACTGTATTCTTAAAGATAATAATTTACCTCTACTCTCAGTAGTATATTCTATTGAAAAGTACACTTTCAAAAAGGAAACAAATGAAAAATGCTGAACACTAACTTCCAGGTGATTGTATTGCATTAAATAATATTGTTTAATACTACAGTATATTTTCAATATATTCCTTTTTGGTTCTGTTGGTAGTACAGCATGTTTATTACCCAAATGTTTAAAATATAAACAATTTTTTATTGTAAAATAAATTGTCAGGCTTTTTTTTAAAAAAAAGGTCAGGCTTTCTGTGAAGCAATGTCCTACTTTTGATAATTTTGAGTTTGCAACCCTACCCTGTTATTTAAGTCTATTGTGTTTTCCTCTGGTGTATTGTGCTGCAGGGTACTTCATCTTACTATTAGTTACAGTTTCATGGTGGGCATTCATTCTGATGGACAGCTCATTGATAGTCATCCCAATATAGAAATCTGAGAATTGGCTGAAGCACAGCTAGTATGCAATGTGGCTGCTTTCACAGATGTGTCAGGAATGCAGTAGGAAGTGGTGGGTGGGTGGATGAGCTGATCTTGCACCTGGGAATTCTGAATATCCTTATGGCAGTGGGTTGGGGCTGAATGTGGCTTTGGGGTGAACTAGGATGTTGTATAGGTTGTTGGGTGGGTGCTGGAACACTACTTTAGGTTGGATGGGAACAACATAGCAAAGATGTATGTAATTTCAAATTTCATGGCATTAAGATAGATAATCAAAGTCCTTATGAAAGATGTGGTTCAGTTGTTCCTGTCTGGGATGATACAGGATGACAACGGGGCCATTCCTTTATAACTGGTTTATGGGCTTATGACAGGATAGGTACTGTGTGAGGATATGGTGCAAGCTAGGTCTGGGAGGTATTCTCTGACCACAAAAGCCTTGGTGAGGCCTTCAGTGTACTGGGTCAGGGAGTGGTGTTATTGCAGATAAGTTGTCTGCAGGTGGCTAGACTGTTGTTGTCATTGGTGTGGCCCTCAGTCCACAGACTGGCCTGATGCAGCTCTCCACGGCACCCTGTTCTGTGCAAGTCTCTTCATCTGAGCATAAGTTCAACAACATACATCCTTTTCAATCTGCTTACTGTTTCGTCCCTTGTCTCCCTCTATGCTTTTCTTCCCATAGCCATTCTGCATTTTATATCTTGTTTACTTCGGCCATCAGAAGTTATCTTGCTATTCAAATGACAAAACTCATCTACTACTTTTATTATCTCATTACCTAATTCCTCCAGCATCACCTGACTTTCTGACGTTACATTCCATTAGCCTTATTTTACTCTTATTGATGTTCATCTTATACCCTCTATTCAAGACATTGTCCGATCCATAAAATTGCTCTTCCAGATTCTTTGCAGTCTCTGACAGAATTACTATGTCATCAGCAAACCGCAAGGTTTTTATTTCTTCTCACGGAATTTTAATTCCCTCTCCAAATTTCTCCTTGCATTTCTTCACAGCTTGCTCAATGTACAGATTGAACAACATTGGTAAAGGTTACAACCCTGTTTTACTCCCTTCCCAACCTCTGTCTGGTTTTGTATAAGTTGAATATCACTGTTTGCTCCCTTTTTGCCCCTGTTACCTTCAGAATTTGAAATAGTGAATTCCAGTCGACACTGTCAAAAGCTTTCTCCAAATCTACAAATGCTAAAACACAGGTTTGCCTTTCCTTAGCCTATCTTCTCAGATAAGTTGTAATGTGAGTATTGCTTCCCATGTTCCTACATTTTTCCTAAATCCAAACTGATCTCCCCAAGGTTGGATTCCACAAGTTTTTTATTCGTCTGTAAATAATTCGTGTTAGTATTTTGCAACCATGACTTATTAAGCTGATAGTTTTGTAATGTTCACATTTGTCTGCACTTGCTTTCTTTGGAATGGAATTACTATATTCTTTTTAAAGTCAGAGGGTATTTCCCCTATCTCATACATCTTGCATACCAAGTGAAATAATTTCTTCATGACTGGCTCCCCTAACGATATCAGAAGTTCAGATGGAACATCATCTATTCCAGGGGCCATGTTTCAAATCTTCAGCGCTCTGTCAAATTCTTCTTGCAGTATCATATCTCATAAGATCACTGGCAGCTCCTGCAGCAAGGTCTAAAATTGTTGCAGAATGTCACAGGGTTCTGGTGGAGCTAGGGGAAAGCAATAGAGTAAACCTATTTTGGGTCCCTGGCCACTCGGGGATCAGTGGCAATGAACATGCCAATAGATTAGCCAGGATGGGGGCAGAGACTCCATTTATTGGACCGGAACCTGTCCTGACAATCACCAAGGCAATGATCAAATTGGAGCTACGTAACTGGCTCAGAAGACAGCACGTAGAATATTGGACCAAAGTCCATCAACAAAAACATGGCAAGATAATGATGCCAAAGCCATGTTTTAAAAGAAGCTCTGCAATCTTGGGTCCGAACAGGACACAGATTAGACTCATGGTTGGATTTGGGAATAACAGAAGAGGACCCTAAATGTAGGATCTGTGATGAAACTGCATCACATCTAATCTTCGACTGCATTGCATTGGAGAATAAAAGGCACAGAATATTTGGGACAACCAGACCCGAAGAAATTGTGTCTAATAAAGAACTAGTAAAGGGACTCCTTGCACTGTTCAAGGGCATTGGTTGGCTTTACTAGATATACAGGGAGCGATACCGCACAATAAACTTAGTTTCGGTGCGGGCAGTGGCGGGTTGGACCAAGACTATTTTGGCTTCCCTGGAAAAATCAATCAATCAACCATATCTCCTATCTCTTCTTCCTCCACTTCATCTTCCATTTCTAGAATACTACCTTCAAGTTTATTTCCTTTGTACAGGCCCTCTATATCTTACTTCCACATTTCAGCTTTCCCCTCTTTCCTTAGTACTGGTTTTCCATCTGAGTTCTTGATATTCATACGGCTGCTTTTCTTGTCTCCAAATATTTCTTTTATTTTCCTGTAGATTGTATCTATCTTTCCCCTGGTTATACATCTGATTTGGTTCTGCATTTGTCCTCTAGCCACTCATGCTTAGCCAGTCTGCACTTACTGTCAATCTCATTTCTCAGATGTTTGTAATCTGTTTTGCCTGTTTCAATTGATGCATTTTTATATTTTCTCTTCTCATCAATTAAGTCCAGTACATCCTATGTTATCCAGGGGTTTCCTTAGGCCTTGTCCTTCTGGCTATATGATCCTCTGCTGCTTTCACTATGCTATTTCTCACAGCTACTCATTCTTCTTCTACTGTATTACTTTCCCCCGTTTCAGCCAATCCTTGCCTAATGCTCCCCCTGAAACCCTCAACCACCACTCGTTCCTTCAGTTTGTCCAGGTTCCATCTCCTAACTTTTCTACCATTCTGCAGTATCTTAAGTTTTAATCTACAGTTCATTATCAATAAGCTATGGTCAGAGTCTGTATCCGCCCTTGCATATGTCTTACAGTTTAAAACCTGGTTCCTAAATCTATTCCTTATCATCATAAAGTCAATCTTGTACTGTCCAGTGTCTCCTCATCTCTTCCAAGTATACAGCCTTCTTTCATGATGTTTGAACCAAGTGTTGGTGACTATTAAATTGTGCTCTGCACAGAATTCCAACAAGCAATCTCTTCTTTCATTCCTTTTTCCCAGCCCATATTCAGCTACTACATTTCCTTCTCTTTCCTTTCCTGGTACCGAGTTCCAGTTCCCCATAACAATCAAGTTTTCGTCTCCCTTAACTTTCTGAATGATTTCTTTTATCTCCTCATACATTTCTTCGATATCCTCATCATTGGCAGAGCTAGTTGGCATATAAACTTGTACTACTGTGGTTGATGTTGGTTTTGTGTCTATCTTTACTATGATAATGCATTCACTATGCCATTCATAGTATCTTACCCGCATTCCTACTTTCTTATTCATTATCAGACCTACTCCTGTGTTACCACCAACTGATTTCATGTTTATGACCCTGTACTCACCAGACCAGAAATTCAGTTCATCCTGCCACTGAACTTCACTAATTTCTCCATATCTAACTTTAACCTATCCATTTCTCTTTTCAAATTTTCTAACTTACCTACGAGGTTAAGGGTTAGAATATTCCACGCTCCTATCCGATTCGTAGACTGTACGGCATGTGTTATTTGATGTGGAAGGGGTGCAGCTGTTAAAGAGCAGGTTTTGTTTGTAGGTTTGATGTGGATTGAATGGTGGATGGCCTAACCAAAGAGGAGGAAGTCAACATCTAGGAAGGTGGTTGAGCAGGACCAGGTGAATTTCATAATTTTTAAAATTGAATTGACATCCATCAGTTTCAGTAGTGTAAAATCGGTGAAGGAAAAAGAAAATTGGACAAACAATCTTTTGTTCCTGCCAATTCCCAAATAAATATTTGTTATGGTGATAATTATGGGTAAGATGCCAAATACTGTATTTTGCTTTGAGTTTAACTCATTACACAATAGGAATTTATTGTAACAAAGGCACATCAGAGATATTTATTTCTTGACACAGTCAGCATGTTTTTCACCATCCTTGGTTCATCTTACAGTAAGGTTGTACATATTCTCCTGGAAACCTGTTTGTCATATTTAGGATGCCAAATGTGGGCTATACTGTGAATGTTTCACTATTTCAAATTACTTATCACATAGTATATTCATAGAATACAGAACCAAACAAGGGTGTGCATTGTCACAGACCAACAGTATTCATTGTGAAAGAAGTCTCCAATGTATCAATCTCCTATTAGGTGTCACTGATGTGAGCTCTGGCAACCAGCCCTTCTGCTTAAAATGCTTGCATAACTTTCCTACTCACTGCTGTCTTCACAAAATGATTATTTTCACACCAACATTGTCTCTTATTAATAACATAATCAGAGACATTACTCCCTTCCCAACAAACCACAGACATTGCAACAACAGCAGAGAGGTATCCATTGAGAGGCCTGACAAACGAGTGATTCCTGAACAAGGGTAACATCCTTTTCAGCAGTTGCAAGGACAACAGGCTGGATGATTGACTGATCTAGCCTTGCCACTTCAGAAAATATGGCACTGTCATACAGTTACTGTGAATGGCTAAAAGCAAGAGGAAACTACACTACAGTTGTTACTTTTACCGAGTACATGCAGCTTACTGTATGGATACTTTACGGCAGTGTAATCCTGGATAAAATATTCTGGAGGTAAACTAGTCCTCCATTCAAATCTCTGGTCAGGAACTACTCAGGAGGATGTCTTCATCAGGAAAACAGAAAAGGAATTCTAAGGATCGAATTGTGGAATATTCTATCCCTTAATTTGATAGGTAGTTAGAAAATTTTAAAACAGAATGGAATAGGTTTAAGTTAGATAGAGTGGAGAGTAGTCAAGTCCTGATGCATAATGAACAGGATGGGTAGGGTTATAAATACAAAATCAGTTGGGGGTAATGCCAGGTTAGGTCTAATAATGATTAAAAATAATAAGACATATAATAATAAAAGAGAGATGCTAAATTCAAATGTTTGTAATTCTATGGGACCAAATTACATTGGACATCAGTCCCTAGTCTTACAAACTACTTAAACTAAGTTAAACTAACCTAAGCACAACACAGACATCCATGCCCGAGGGAGGATTCGAACCTTCGACACACAGCTAGTCCCACGAGGCAACAGAGATGCAGGTAAGGAAAAATAGCAGGTGAATATAGACTGTGGATAAGGAATGAAAGAGGAAGCCACCTAGTAGAATTTTGCAAAGATACAATTTAATCATCACAAAAGAAGGTTGTAAATGTAGAAGACACCAGGAGACACCGGAAGTTTTCAGATAGATTTTATAATAGTAAGACATATATTTCATAACTAGATATCAAATTGTAAGACATATGCAGGGGCACATATAGATTCTGACAGTACTCTATTGGTTATGAAATGTTAAAAAAAACTGCAAGAAGGTAGAAAAGTAAGGAGATGGAAGCTGGATAAATTGAAGGAACCTGAAGCTTGTGAGGATTTTAAAGAGAGCATTAGGCAGTGACAGACTGAAACAGGGAAAAGTGATGCTTTAAAAGAAGAGTGGGTAGCTTTGAGAGGCAAAATATTGAAGGCTCCAGCAGATCAAATAGGCGGGAGGACACTGAGGCTAGTAGAAATCCTTGGATACAATAGGAGTGACTCAATTTAATTGATGAAAGGAGAAGATATAAAAATGCAGCAAATTAAGCATGAAAAAGGGAGAATAGGTGACTAAAAATGAAGTGCAAATTGGCCAAGCAGAAGTGGCTGGAGGACAAAAGCAAGTCCGTAGAAGACTGTATAACTAGGGGAAAGATAGATACTGCCTATAGGAAAACAGAGGCGATGTTTGGAGACAAGAAATGCAGCTGGTAAAAGTAGATGATAAACCAGTACTAAGCAAAGAAGGGAAAGCAGAAAGGAATATAGAAGGTCTATATAGAAGGGAAAAATAACGTAGAGGCAGTATTGTAGAATGTTAAGAGGAAATAGATGAAGATGAGACAGGGGACATAATACTGTCAGAAGAATATGACAGAGCACTGTAAGATTTGATTTGAAACAAGGCCCATAGAGTATATGATATTCCCCCTGAACAACTGGTATTTTAGGGAGAGCCAGCCATGATGAAACTATTCAACATGGTGTGCAACATGTGTGAAACAGAAGAAATACAGTCAGACAAAGAAGAATGTAATAAGTCCAATTCCAAAGAAATCAAGTACAAACAATATGAAAATTATACTACTATAAGTTTAATAAGTCATGGTTGCAAAAGTCTAACACAAATGATTTAACTGACAAATGTAAAAACTGTTAGAATATGGCCTTGGGGAAGATCACTTTCAATTTAGGATATGTAGGAACACACGAGGCAATACTCACATTATTACTACCTTAGAAGGTAGTCTAAGGAAAACGGAAAGCTGCATTATTGCTTTTGTAGATATGGAGAAAACTTTTGATAATATTCAATGGAATACACTATTTATGTTTTTTAAGGTATACGGGGTGGAATATAGTGAATGAAAAGATATACAGTTATTCACAGACACTGGGTAGCAGTTATAAGAGTTAAGAGGGCATGAAAGGGATGGAGTTGTTGGGAAGGGAGTAGTAAAGCTTGTAACCTTTCCTCAATGTTATTCAATTTGTAGATTAAGCAAGCTGTGAAGGAATACAAGGGGACATTTGAAAACAGAATTAAAGATTGGGGAGAAGAAATACTTTGTGATTTACTGATGACGATCTTAATTATGTCAGATACTGTGAAGGACATAGAGATGCAACTGAATGGAATGGAGAATGTCTTGGAAAGAGGGTAAAAGACGAACAGGAGCGAAACAAAGGTAACAAAATGGGGATTATTGATTGACACTGAGGGAATTAGAGTAGGAAATGGAGCAATAAAAGTAGTAGGTGAGTGTTATTTTGGTAGCAAAATAACTTTTTATGGCCAAAACAGAGAATATTTAAAATGCACAAAAGCTAAAGGAAGGAAAGCAACCCTGAAGAAGAGAAATTTGTTGACATCCAACATTAATTTATATGTTAGGAAGGTATTTACTTGAAGTGTGGAATTGTACTGGGGTGAAACATAGACGTTAAGGAGCGTGGACAAAAATGTTTGATAGAAGCTTTTGAAATTTTATGCTACAGGAAAATGCTGAAGACTAGATGTGTAGATTGCATAACTAATTAGGAAGTACTGAACAGAACTGGGTGGGAACAGAGCTTTCTGGCATATCTTCACTAAAAGAAGGGGTGGATTGGTAGGACACATTCTGAGACATGAAGAAATCATCAATTTAGTATTTGACTGAAGTGTGTAGGGTGAAATTTGCAGAGGGAGACTGAGAATTGAATACAGCAAGCAGGTTCAAAAAGATGTAGGTTGCCACTCTAATTCAGAAATGAATAGGCTTGCACAGGATAGGGTAGCGTAAAAATCTTCATCAAACCAGTCTCTGCACTGAAAAGTACAATAATAATAATCCATGACTCACCTCAGTTCAGTTCAGTTGAAAAAATATCATCATGGGCACAATGATCAAGTGATTCTGAGTCACAGTCTGACGAGTACACTTATGTTCACTTTGCAGCTGCTTTGGTACATACCCATAAGTTCCACTCTTTTCTATAATAAAGGTCATTATGACTGATACTGTATCTAACTGTGCACCTAATGTTGATTATTGCAGCATGTTTATAAACAAAGATGTACCCATTCTCATGGATTCACTAGTTTTATTGTGTTTGCATGTACACTGATAGTGTCTATTATAATATTTCAACCCCTCTTCATTTACTGAACCAATTGTCTGCACACATCTGGACAGATTGAAGCCTTCTGATAACGATAATTACTACTACTCACTTCCTTGTATGTTGTACATTGAGTGATGCCACCCCTAATAGACCTTGCTACAAAGAGGTATTACTACTTCAGTGCCAGGACATATTTTAATTTTTAAAGGAACCATTGTTGGTTTTGTAAACACTGTAAAACGATGTTCTGTTTGGAACTAGAGTAATTCACATTGAATCTGCTATTTTTAATTATGTATTTCCTTCATAAAAGCTGATTTTATATAAAAGGCACTGTGATTTTCTTTTGGAATACTACTATGTCCATTTCCATGTCTGTCTGTCTAAAAACTTTAGACAAAAGCTTATTTGTGAAATAAAGTCTTCGTCACCTCTCCCCACCCTTGTGATGTCTAAATACATCATTTTTTTCTTGTGTAAATTACTTTCACCTCTTGCCTGTACATCGGAATCAAAATGGCTTACTTTATGAGATGAATATATTAAGTCTCCATTTTAATAATATTGATCACAAATACACTTTCAAGGTATTGATGGAACATTATGATAAGTAATTTAAGAGAATTTGGGTAATATGAAATATGTTTATAAAAATTGATGTTTTGTACAATAATAATTGACCTTGATAGGAAATGTTAATTATACAATGTTTTGTACCTAGCATTAATAAAATATAAATATTGGTGTTTAAGATAAATTAAAATGGTGTGTACATACTTTTAAATGATCAGAACACACAAGCATGATAAATCTATTAATTGATCAACATGGTAACAATAGATTCTAACATTTCTCTAATATACTTAATCAAATAGTGGTCTTCAGATGACCTTATCGAATGTTTGCACCAATTAACAATGTTTTAATTTACATTTCAAAGGCAACAAAAAATGCTTTGCCTCTGAAAAGGCTTCAATAAAGTGAAAAACTGGCATCAGTAGGAAAATTAGCTTTATCTAACAGCTCAAAACTCACACCAGCAAATTAGCTTCTCCTTGCGCAAAAGAACAAAATGTAAACAACAGAAATTTTTACATTTGGACATTGACAATAATGCTGTGACTATTTCCACAAATATTGTTGCAAATAAACCCCAAAAATGTATATGTGAAACTTGTCATATTTGTGAATGCAGTAGGGACACAACCCTTGTCAGAGAAAAGCAGCTAATTTGGAGAACAATTACCAAATATACAAGCTTGCCTGCATCAGGTGTTATTGTAATGAACCTTAGTACAGTAACTAGTGGTATTTCCTTACAAACATGTGGCAGATTAAAAATAGCAAGTAGTATTACACGACTGAGATTGGAAAACGTAAGAGAATGAACCTGGTCATAAAGCATGCAAATCCCATATTCAGAAATGTGAAAAAAAAGGCAATTTCTTAAAATTGTAGTTGTGTCCTTTTTTTTTTTCCTTCGACCAAGTAATGACACTGCAATGTTCAATTTCACAAAAATTATTATTGTTACTATTATTGAGAAATTACACCACTGGCAACTTACTTACCTTCTGTAATACCTCATTAATTTATTATTTCGTCCAAACAGAACCGAAGGAAGAATTGAAGTAAGCAGTTTTTTTACAATGTTTTAATCTAATTTCCCCTCAGAGGCAGTTATGTTTCAGTATTTCACACACACAATCTGTATCATTCATAAACAATTATTTATGGTGTTCCACATTTGAAATACATTTGCAGGTATTACAGCATGCAATCTTATCATTATAACTGTGTTATGTCAAGCAAATATCATCCAGTTTTATTACCCTTTTATTATTATTCTTTTTTTAAATGTTTAACAATGGGCACTGTTATGAACTGTATTCTTCCACATATCAAAAGGAATTATAGAGCTTATATAGCTTGAAAATATAATCACAGTCAATAATTCAGTTTACTGTTTGACATGCAAACAATCTAGTTCAATTTCAAACCATACACGCTACACATACACCTATGAACATTATTTCAATTCTCCAGTACTTTCACAATTTGCCCTACTGATCCACCCATCTTGTGCATTTAGTACTATTCTTCTCCTGTAAGTTTCATGCATACACACATTGCAACATCACCGTAGAAACAATGTAAAGTGCTTAAATGCTGCATTAATGCCGCCACATCTATGTAATAATAAATGACTATAATCATAGTGCAATGAATGAGAAAACTGCACAATTCAACAAGTTTTGCTGGATGAAATATTTACCATAAGAGGGAGAAGAATAACATGAGAAAGACAATGGTATATGAAAAAAATTCAAGTGTCAATAAAATAAAGGATCTATTTATGACCATTATGACTGTGCAAATGATTCTACATCTGATAAACTGCTTAACTTTGTTTTGCCAATAAATTAATGATGCAAGATTTCAAGCAAACGAAGCAACCACCTGTGAATTATAAAGTGTAACAGAAGACTGACAAAACCGCCATTGGAGGTAAATCTATTACATCATTAAGTGCCACATGAAATATGAATTATCAGTATTAAAAACAAGTTATTTGTGTTTTATCAAGAACTCTAATTATATGACTAAGTAATTTTAAGGCCACATTACCTGATAACTGTTTGTATGAGAGTTCAGTAGGAAATTATACAGAACTATTTAAACAACTAGATATATCTCATTACTATAAATAAAAATATCCCACTTACAGCTATACAGGAAGAATAGAATTCGTCCAAAATAGAGAAAATTATCAAATTGTAGAACAAGCCAGGGAAATAAAACACAAAAATTTACATATCCAGAGTTACCTTTCCCTTCTTTCTACTATTAGACGTATGCAATAATCTCTAATCATTTAACAAGGAATAAGACATTATATATCACAAAGTAAAAATCCCTGAGAATTCTGCACTGAAACTGCCAGCAGTTGTGTAAAGTAGAGATTATTTTGTTTCATCAAAGGAAGACTTAACATTCCAAATCTTACCTTTTTCTTTCAATAAACAGTAAATACTAGTTGTAAATCACAATATGCAAAGAGTGGTTGAGAATAAAGCTATATTAACATTTCAGGTTCAAACTGAGAGATGGTACGATCATTCAGATTCCTCCCTGGCAAAGATACAAAACAAAGTTACTGGTGTGCTAAACTTAAAGGATGAAAGTATCTTCCACGTGATGCATCACTGACAAGTAACACAACTTTATGAAAGGAGGACCTTACTGAGAACAGCTGCTTTATAGTATAGTAGATACTGAAATAAATACATGATGAGAAGACAGAAATGCCACTTTTATCTGAATACAATAATTACACAGAAGTCAAACGATTTATGATGATCCCCTAGACAAATGCAGGCTTCATTAAAAGTGTTTACCATCACCACAATTGGTACTATACACACTCTTTAAGAAGCTGTAGGGCATTCAATTCCTCCCCCAACACATTTGATAACTGCTGGATGGGCACTGGTACATTTGGATGTGCTGCAATATGTCCTCCCAACATGTCTCCCACACATGATTGACATGATTTGTGGAATGTCCTCTTATACCAAGAACCACTCCACCTTTGTTCTTCTATGTTGTTCTCTTTAAAAATGAAATCAGGGCTTTATCCATCCCTGAAAAGGCACAAACAAGAAAGTAGTAGAGCCACAATAATGTTGACTGGTGAGTGAACTGTATCCAAAGATCTGGAGGTCAGTACACCCATGCAACATTACGTCTCCCTCACCAAAACAAGCTGTTTGAAAATTTTCCCGGGTGCATAATGTGCAGAGGTGGGTAACATATAATTCACCCAGGAACACTGTTGATCACAATAGTTTTGGCAGTACGTATCTTATGGTGTGAAAATGCATGGGGACAATGGCCACCCAAATCTTTGAACACAGTACACCTGCCGTTCAATCTTTCTTTGACACTGTACTCATTTCCCATGTGGATATTTTATGGATGACAAACCACATCACATCACACAATGCATGCAGATGCTCTTAGAATTACAAGAAATTCAGCAAATGTACTGACTTTCCCATTTCCCTGACTTCAAATGCCATCAAGTATGTGTATGATGTGTTGAGGAGATGTATTGCAGTGTGTTCACATGGACTTACAGCCAACCAGCAGTCATCAACTGTGATGGAGGTGGAAGGGAATGCCACACCCTTGCTCCTTAACAACCTTGTGGCCCAGGGCAACCACACTCCATATTAAAAGTCAGTTTTCACAGCTTATTATCTAGGAGACCAACAGAAATCATAGTGACTTCAAAGTAATTATAGTATTTTAATAAAAATGTAATTTTTGTTTGTCTTACTGTGTATTACTTTCAGACACCTTTTGTATTATATTGTAGAAGTTCTTACTAGATATGATCCAAGCTGTATTGGGCTATGTTACTTGGCAGTGACACATCGGATGATAGTTATTTTCTTCCTAACATTTTGCACAACAGTGTATGAAGTGAAAAACTGGGAAAACATTCTGACAAACTTGTCAGCAATCCAAATGTAGGTTTGAATCCTATGGGGCTGTTGGATGTGGAATGTCCTCACTTTCCTCTGACTTAAGAATGAATACATCCAGCCAGTTACCAGCTGATCTATAATGGAGAAATCTTGACTACAATGAAAACTGACTGCATCCACAAATTATATCTTACAGCAATGAAGAGCAATTTCACTTGCATAGAAACTAGGAACCAATTAAAAATTATAGCTTGAACTTTTGTTTTCATATTTTATCAGCATAGCCATTACTAGTTGCAAAAATTCCATTATTTCATTGTTACAACAACATACATACATTATATATGTTGTTCTAACACAGAAATATTTATACTTGTAAGAAATAACATGAGTGAAAATATTCAAGCTTTTGCCAAAATATGTTTGTTCTATTGATAATGAGTCACAAAGGAAGTAAGTCAAACTATTGGAAATAATTGTGTGTCTTGGGAATTATCTGCTTGTCCAGTAAACATTTTCTTAACTACAAAACAATAGAAATTTTGATATAAAATAGGTAATTAATTGACACATTTGTTTACACTTCTACTGTGTCATATGTAACAACAAGTGTGCCGTTTCTTTCTTTGTGACTGTTTTCACAGGCATAGGGAAGAAATAGTGATATAATTCTCTGTTGTTTACCTTTCCCACCAAAGCAGTTTCTGCTTTTCCAGTGGCACGAAATCCAACCTTTTTAAAACTATGTACACTCTGACAACCACTAAATTATCAAAGATTAATTTCTTCTCTGAAAACTAACTCTTTCACTATGTGCTGTCTGCTCAACAATGTACTACAAAAATATTTTTTTGTCAACACCAAGGATGAACTTGTCTTGAGATAAATCACAACATTCACTGCTGTACTTCAATTATTATCTTTTGGATAATCAAAAAGGAAAAATAAATAGGAAACATGAAACACATGTAAAGGAAGAATATTTAGAATGCAATAAGGACATCTTTTAAAACTTTCATTACGAAATTTACTTTTTTGCTTTGTAACTCTGTTAGATATATATATATATATGTATATATTTATATAAATTTACTATATATAAACTCAATATGAGCCCTAATAGTTGCCATGATTATGAGCTTCACTGAAGTAGGAAACAACAAATGTTCTAAACATATGCACTTATTACATATGTCTTAGGCATAACAAACAAAGTAGCAACTTCATCCCTTGACAAAATTATATGTTCACATTTAATTACATCATTTAAAATGAACAAATCACTAAAACTATCTAGCATTGTCACTGTACTGGGATGTAAAAATGTTAAATAGTATGTACATATATCCTCAGATCCTCTCTAGATTAAAAACTCAGAAAAACAAATCAACATTAATACTGACAATGAGATGTGTTGCACAAGTGCAAACATTCGTAAGGTGTCTCAGTCGTTTGGTACCAGATAAATTATGTACGACATAAGCAAATATTGTAACTTTACACAAAGAAGCAATTTTACAAAGAAAAAGTATTTTGCTGTTATTAAAACAACCTATTCTCACAAAATGGCCCCATGAAATATAGAAAATAACAACTGTCCTATTGTTAATTAATTACTAATACACAGTTCAATTATTTACATGTTTATGTACACCATACTAGACTTCTATTTATTTACACGAAAACGGCCAAACTGAATGTGAACTCTGTTGCTCGTATCCACAGAGTTTGAACAATCACTGCAGATGCACCACATGTACAGATTATGAAAACTATAAACATAGTTCTAGCATACTTTCATTACAAACATTTTTGGATTTGATAAACAACAAAACAGAGTTAACATTCTCTTCTCTCTGTTCAGTACACACAGCACCACAGTGGCACTATCAAGCCATCAAGCCATGAAAGATGACAACTGTGAGCCAAATCCATAGGCACTTACAGGTAACATTCAAAATTCACAACACACACACACACACACACACACACACACACACACACACACACACACTCTCTTATATATATTTATATATATTTACATTACACAGCACAGCACAAAGTTCTCCTTGAAACTTTACAGGCTGAAACAGCCTAGGCACAATTGCACTTAGGAGGCATTGTCAGTGGTACAGCTATTGTACAGCTGACATTTAAGTGTCTCAAGCAAGTAATGAACATTGCAAGTGTTGTTCTCATCAGAAATATGCACTCATCACAAGCAGATGACCACCACAATGTAAATAACGGTTAGCATCTGCCAAAGTGGTTAGAGGAACACAGGCTTTTAGTTTTCCATATGGGCTATTATAGAAACAAGCAAAAATATCACTTTCATTTTACTGCTTCTGTGTTTTATGTTATTGAGTGACATGGCATTTGTTGTTATAATTGTCAAGTTACTGCAGAAAGAAACCAGTATTCAAACATGCTGATACTACAATGCTTGACACTTTTCAGTTCATATTTAAAAATAATATAAATTATAATGTCAGAAAGAACAGCTTTGTATGTTTTGAAGTTTATATAATCACTTCCAATAATTAAATAAAGGAATGACAATCCTAAGCATATGTTATGAAGCCTAAATCTGTGGAAAATACGTTGTGAAATATGCGAAGATGGAATTTTATTTAGTGTGTAAGAAGAGATTTCTTGCAGCAACAAAAACATGAAATGAAATTAAGTAAGTAAGGAGATTGATGAATCATGAAAATAAATAAAAACTTTATTTTCATTACAGTATGTGTGATGGCTATTGAACTGGGACTTCTTTGATAACTATACTGACACAAGAATGCAAGGCGGTAATAATAATCTTATCTTGTGCATGAGACTAATACAATTAACCATTATTCACAAGATGGGGTTGCCTGATATGAACTTTCTATTGTTCAACAACATAACAAATAACATTTGTATCAAAGCTTTCTTGTTCATGCAGCAAATAGAACATTTTGTAGTGTATGATGAAAGTAATTCAGAAAAATGTTAGTGTTATTGTAACAGCATAGGTATGTCTTTTGCAATCTTTGTTACAGATAAAAGTTAATCTAAATATTATTTCTGTTAAATCAGAATAAGAACTCAAAAATACTTTACTGGAGAAAGATCATCAACATTGGAACAAAACTTTTAAGTACCTAAAAGAAATCTTATAAAATTTAAACTCTCAAAAATAGCTGTCTCTGAAGGATTTAAGAATTTGCAGTCAATTTACAAAATGAGAGTCATTGTATCACTGACAACTATAGCTCATTAATATAAAATAGGTCTTTGTAAAGAAAATGTTCATTACTTGCATAAAAGCCTCAAATGTCAAATGTACAGTTATTTGTGTCGAACTAAATTACAAAAGTGCTAATCTGAACACAATTTTGTCAAATAATATGACTTAGCAAATAGGATTTAGAATTTTTTTTATACTCCCAGGCGTGTTTCCATATAAGTGCATCAGCAACAACACATGTGAAATAAGCAAAGAGCCAGATCTATAAAAAACAGTAACAAACAACATTTTAAATGCTTCAGGTACAGTGAAATTATCTGGCTCTTAAATTTGATCACAATAAACACTACAAATTTTTGTAAGACAGGTGAGTCTGCAGCACAAGATTAAAAAACAGTATACATCTAATTCCTTATCAATTTGCAGAAATTTAAAACACAAAATTAAAAATATTTAACATGTGGGAGTTAAGCCAATTCTGAGGCAATATTAAAAGTGGGGTAGCAATATTGAACTGATTAGCTTAATTCAGGGAATCAGCTAAAGTTAACATACCGCATATAATTTCACTATTAATTTACAGTAATCTCAACAACAAATAAAAATAATAATACATGGTAACTTAAGGGTAAGACTTAGATTCCTCTGTAGAACAGACTATCCTATACTTTACAAAAACAACACATCATATGACTCATTTTCCATTTCTTCTTCTTTTCTTTAAATAAGACACTGGACCTACCACAACACTAGTCTCAATTGATTTAAAATTGTACATCACTAATAAAACAGGCAAATCAATAACATCCAAGTACAGTAAAAAGAATCAGGAGCTTTAATTTATCGTGCACTATTGTTTAAGGCAATGTCTTTCACTATATAAAAATATGCAATAATGAATTAGCAGAAATACATTCTGCAACAAATTTGAACTGCAGTAACGGAATGCCCTTACCAGATTAGAAGAATGTGGCAAATCATTTATCAGAAAGCCTACTGAAATGAAACAAAAAATATTTTCAGTATCTTCAATAACAGCTTCTGAATGACTTAACACATTACTAAATAGCAGTGCACAGTCAATTTAAAGCAATAAATGTAGCAAAAAACTATTTTTTTCTGAGCACAGAAAATGATATGAAAATTTTGGTGTTTATGACTGCCTTTGTACTGAAAGTAAGATTATACTTCATGTAAAAGTTAGGACATAAATCCATCAGTTTAAAGAGAGACTTTCATTACATATAAAGTTTGCCTGGGAGTGGGATGCCATGCACTTTGTCACTTTTATCATAAGATACTCAACAAATAACCCTTCCACAACACTTCTTACATTTATTTACACACAGTTTTAGTTCAGCATTTCGCACTTAGTAAGAAAGACTTGCCTGTTTTAAATCAAGACAATTGATTTCACCTAACATTGCACACTTTGTTTTCACAGTGTCATTATCTCACAAAAGCTCTGAGAAGAATAGGGATAAGGACACCAGTAGAAGTTTTAGATTCACAGCACTTTCGCCAATGATAAACATGGCTACAGCAACCCCCAACAAGTGAGAACAACAATCACTTGAGAAAAGATTTATACAGAAGAGTACTTCGGCATGTTTCCTTCTCCTGTTCCAGCAGGAAAAGCAGGTCTCTGAGGTTTACCCGTTTCAACCTTGGCCTCATCGGTAGCTGAAACATTAAAATCAACACATGATTATTTCAAATTCAAGACATTAAAACAGATTATTGTATATAGGATGTGACAAAACAACCCTCCTCACTTAAAATTCAAATAAAAAATAGTTGGATCAGTTTGGGAGCTGTATTAACAAAAATTATTTCTGTTCAATTCAGTTATTTTTTTAAGCAATGTGATACTCATGTAGTTTATCCACTGTCAATACATTGCTGAATATTGCTTGCAAAATTAGATGTCTTTCTAATGAACAGTACAGGATTATGATACATTTATTGGAGAAAGCAAATAATTGTTCAATGTTTAATCATGTCAGCAAGGCAGACAGAGAGGAGGTGGCATGTGTAGTCAAGGGGATGATGAGGGGAAGAACAAGGACATGGTGATTCAATATAAGAAGTGGAGAGGGAGCTGAGGAGGGCATGTGGAATGGTATATGGCGGAGACAAGGGCAGCTGGAGGCGCAAAGACCGAAGGGGCGGAAGGGCAGTGGGAGGTGCAGACAATGGGGGGGGGGGGGGAATGTGTAGTCAAGGTGACCATGAGGGGAAGAACAAGAACATGGCGATTCGAGATAAGAAGTGGAGAAGGAGGTGAGGAGGGCATGTGGAAAGGTGTGTGGAGGAGACAAGGGCTGCTGAAGGCGCAAAGACTGAAGGGGCAGGAGGAAGGCGGGAGACGCAGAACGAAGGAGTAGCAGGGAGGCTGGAGCTGCCGACCGAAGGGGCAGGGGGTGACAATGGGGAGGCGCCAACCGAAGGGGGCAGAATGGTGCCGACCGAAGGGGGTGGGGGCGGTGCGAGGGGTGCCGACCGGAAGGGGTGGGGGTGGTGCGAAGGGCAGTGCGAGGAGTGCCGACTGGAAGGGGTGGGGGCAGTGCGAGGGGCGCCGACCCGAGGGGGTGGGGGCAGTGCGAGGGGCGCCGACCCGAGGGGGTGGGGGCAGTGCGAGGGGCGCCAACCCGAGGGGGTGGGGGCAGTGCGAGGGGCGCCAACCCGAGGGGGTGGGGGCAGTGCGAGGGGCGCCGACTGGAGTGGGTGGCAGAGGGCGAGCACTGCACTGCCGGTGGGTGAGGGGTTGGCAGGGGGCGAGCACTGCACTGCCGGTGGGTGAGGGGTTGGCAGGGGGACGAGCACTGCACTGCCGGTGGGTGAGGGGTTGGCAGGGGGACGAGCACTGCACTGCCGGTGGGGGAGGGGGTGGCAGGGGGACGAGCACTGCACTGCCGGTGGGGGAGGGGGGTGGCAGGGGGACGAGCACTGCACTGCCAGTGGGGTGTGGCAGGAGGGATGCACTGCCAGGGGGGAGAGGCGGGGGCGAGCTTGCCGGGGGGGGGGGGAGAGGCAGGGGGCGAGCTTGCCGGGGGGGGGGGGAGAGGCAGGGGGCGAGCTTGCCGGGGGGGGAGAGGCAGGGGGCGAGCTTGCCGGGGGGGAGAGGCAGGGGGCGAGCTTGCCGGGGGGGGGGGGGGGCAGGGGGCGAGCTTGCCGGGGGGAGAGGCAGGGGGCGAGCTTGCCGGGGGGGAGAGGCAGGGGGCGAGCTTGCCGGGGGGGAGAGGCAGGGGGCGAGCTTGCCGGGGGGGAGAGGCAGGGGGCGAGCTTGCCGGGGGGGAGAGGCAGGGGGCGAGCTTGCCGAGGGGGGGGAAGGGGGCGAGCTTGCCGAGGGGGGGGAAGGGGGCGAGCTTGCCGGGGGGGGGCAGGGGGCGAGCATTGCCGGGGGGAGGGGGAGGCAGGGGGCGAGCATTGCCGGGGGGAGGGGGAGGCATGGGGGCGAGCATTGCCGGGGGGAGACAGGGGGGCGAGCATTGCCGGGGGGAGGGGGAGGCATGGGGGCGAGCATTGCCGGGGGGAGACAGGGGGGCGAGCATTGCCGGGGTGGGGGAGGCATGGGGGCGAGCATTGCCGGGGTGGGGGAGGCATGGGGACGAGCATTGCCGGGGGGAGACAGGGGGGCGAGCATTGCCGGGGGGAGACAGGGGGGCGAGCATTGCCGGGGGGAGACAGGGGGGCGAGCATTGCCGGGGGGAGACAGGGGGGCGAGCATTGCCGGGGGGAGACGGGGGCGAGCATTGCCGGTGTGGGGGAGGCATGGGGGCGAGCATTGCCGGTGTGGGGGAGGCATGGGGGCGAGCATTGCCGGGGTGGGGGAGGCATGGGGGCGAGCGTTGCCGGGGTGGGGGAGGCATGGGGGCGAGCGTTGCCGGGGTGGGGGAGGCATGGGGGCGAGCGTTGCCGGGGTGGGGGAGGCATGGGGGCGAGCGTTGCCGGGGTGGGGGAGGCATGGGGGCGAGCGTTGCCGGGGTGGGGGAGGCATGGGGGGCGAGCGTTGCCGGGGTGGGGGAGGCATGGGGGCGAGCGTTGCCGGGGTGGGGGAGGCATGGGGGCGAGCGTTGCCGGGGTGGGGGAGGCATGGGGGAGAGCATTGCCGGGGTGGGGGAGGCATGGGGGAGAGCATTGCCGGGGTGGGGGAGGCATGGGGGAGGGCATTGCCGGGGTGGGGGAGGCATGGGGGCGAGCATTGCCGGGGTGGGGGAGGCATGGGGGCGAGCATTGCCGGGGTGGGGGGGAGGCATGGGGGAGAGCATTGCCGGGGGTGGGGGGGAGGCATGGGGGAGAGCATTGCCGGGGTGGGGGGGAGGCATGGGGGAGAGCATTGCCGGGGTGGGGGGGGGAGGCATGGGGGCGAGCATTGCCGGGGGTGAGGCAGGGGGCAAGCATTGCCGGGGGTGAGGCAGGGGGCAAGCATTGCCGGGGGTGAGGCAGGGGGCAAGCATTGCCGGGGGTGAGGCAGGGGGCAAGCATTGCCGGGGGTGAGGCAGGGGGCAAGCATTGCTGGGTGGGGGGGGGGAGGCAGGGGCCAAGAGGCGGGGCCTGGAGACCAAAGGGGGGAAGCCACACCTCCATGTGGTGGCGAGAGGGGCGCACTCCCAAGGGTGAGGACGGCGGAGTGCACTTTTGTGGCGAGTGCGGGGCGCACCTCCAATGGTGGCGAGTGCGGGGTGTACCTCCAATGGAATGATGAGGGTGGACTTCAAACCTCCAGAGGGGGGTCAGCAGGGAGGCATCCAAACATACAGAGGGGCATCAGGAGAACTCCAAACATACAGGGGCGAATGGAATGGTGTAAATCGGCGGGGGTACCGTAGGAAGAGCATGCACTGCAGGGTAGGCGAGAAAGAGCGCTCACTGCTGTAGTCGAGGGAGGGCAAGCACTGCTGGGGATAGGCTACGAAGGGTCACGCACTGCTGGGAAGGGGCACACTGAGAGGGAGGAAGAGTGGGCGTGTGCACCACTAAGGGGGGGGGGGAGGTTGAGGGGGCTCTCCACCAGCTGGGTCAGGGGAGGCGGCATAGCCTGTGCGGTGGAGCACCGCCAGCAAGGATGTCGAGGTCGAGGGGGCACCACATGGTCGAGGGCACCACCAGGGAGGCCGAAGAGGAGGGGGGGGGGGGAGAACACCGCCGGCGAGGCCGAAGAGGAGGGGGGGGGTGCGCAGCGCCGGCGAGGCCGAGGAGGAGGGGGGGGGGTGCGCACCGCCGGCGAGGCCGAGGAGGAGGGGGGGGGTGCGCACCGCCGGCGAGGCCGAGGAGGAGGGGGACCGCGCCGCCGGGGAGACCGGGCGTGGGGGGTTACCGCGCCACCGGGGGAGACCGAGCAGGGGGGGTTACCGCGCCGCCGGGGAGACCGAGCAGGGGGGAGGGGCGCGCCGCCGGGGAGACCGAGCAGGGGGGAGGGGCGCGCCGCCGGGGAGACCGAGCAGGGGGGAGGGGCGCGCCGCCGGGGGAGACCGAGCAGGGGGGGGGCCGCGCCGCCGGGGAGACCGAGCAGGGGGGGGGCCGCGCCGCCGGGGAGACCGAGCAGGGGGGGGCCGCGCCGCCGGGGAGACCGAGCAGGGGGGGGGGGCCGCGCCGCCGGGGAGACCGAGCAGGGGGGGGGGCCGCGCCGCCGGGGAGAACGAGCAGGGGGGGGGGCCGCGCCGCCGGGGAGAACGAGCAGGGGGGGGAGCGGACCGCCAGGGAGACCGAGCAGGGGGGGGGGGAGCGGACCGCCAGGGAGACCGAGCAGGGGGGGGGGGGAGCGGACCGCCAGGGAGACCGAACAGGGGGGGGGGAGCAGACCGCCAGGGAGACCGAACAGGGGGGGGAGCAGACCGCCAGGGAGACCGAGCAGGGGGGGGGGTGGCGGACTGCCAGGTAGACCGAGCAGGGGGTGGTGGCGGACCGCCAGGTAGACCGAGCAGGGGGTGGTCGCGGACCGCCAGGTAGACCGAGCAGGGAGGGGAGTGCACCGCCAGGGAGACCGAGCAGGGAGGGGAGTGTACCGCCAGGGAGACCGAGCAGGGAGGGGAGTGTACCGCCAGGGAGACCGAGCAGGGAGGGGAGTGTACCACCAGGGAGACCGAGCAGGGAGGGGAGTGTACCACCAGGGAGACCGAGCAGGGAGGGGAGTGTACCGCCAGGGAGACCGAGCATGGAGGGGAGTGTACCGCCAGGGAGACCGAGCATGGAGGGGAGTGTACCGCCAGGGAGACCGAGCAGGGAGGGGAGTGTACCGCCAGGGAGACCAAGGGGGGGTGCGCACCGCCAGGGAGATAGAGGGGAGCGGAGTGGCAGGGGAGGGGTAACAGGGGGCGAGCACTGCACTGACCAGTGGGGTGTAGCAGGGGGGTGAGGGAGAAATCTGCACTGCCAGGGGTGGCAGGGAATGGCGGGCGAGCACTGCCCTGCCGGGAGGGTGGCAGGTGGTGGGGGCGAGCACTGCACTGCCGGGAGGGTGGCAGGTGGTGGGGCCGAGCTCTGCACTGCCGGGAGGGTGGCAGGTGGTGGGGCCGAGCACTGCACTGCCGGGAGGGTGGCAGGTGGTGGGGCCGAGCACTGCACTGCCGGGAGGGTGGCAGGCGGTGGGGCCGAGCACTGCACTGCCGGGGGGAGGCAGGGGGGGGGGGGCGAGCAATGCACTGCCGGGCAGGGGGGGCGGCGAGCACTGCACTGCAGGGGGGGGGGGGCAGGGGGGGCGATCACTGCACTGCAGGGGGGGCAGGGGGGGCGAGCACTGCACTGCAGGGGGGGGGCAGGGGGGGGCGAGCACTGCACTGCAGGGGGGGCAGGGGGGGCGAGCACTGCACTGCAGGGGGGGGCAGGGGGGGCGAGCACTGCACTGCAGGGGGGGGGCAGGTGGGGCGAGCACTGCACTGCAGGGGGGGGCAGGGGGGCGAGCACTGCACTGCAGGGGGGGGCAGGGGGGGGGCGAGCACTGCACTGCAGGGGGGAGGCAGGGGGGCGAGCACTGCACTGCCGGGGGGAGGCAGGGGGCGGGCACTGCACTGCCGGGGGGGAGGCAGGGGGCGGGCACTGCACTGCCGGGGGGGAGGCAGGGGGTGGGCACTGCACTGCCGGGGGGGAGGCAGGGGGCGGGCACTGCACTGCCGGGGGGGAGGCAGGGGGCGGGCACTGCACTGCCGGGGGGGTGGGGTGGGAGGCAGGGGGCGAGCACTGCACTGCCGGGGGTGGGGGGGTGGGAGGCAGGGGGCGAGCACTGCACTGCCGGGGGTGGGGGGGTGGGAGGCAGGGGGCGAGCACTGCACTGCCGGGGGGGGGGGTGGGAGGCAGGGGGCGAGCACTGCACTGCCGGGGAGGAGGCAGGAGGCGAGCACTGCCGGGGGCAGGCAGGAGGCGAGCACTGCCGGGGGCAGGCAGGAGGCGAGCACTGCCGGGGGCAGGCAGGGGGCAACAGGCGGTGCCTGGAGACCAAAGGGGGGGGGGAAGTTGCACCTCCATGTGGAGGCGAGGGAGGGGGGCGCACCTCCAAGAGTGAGGTGGGCGGGGTGCACCTCATGGGTGGCGAGTGCGGGGCGCACCTCCAAGGGAATGATGAGGGTGGACTTCAAACCTCCAGGGGGGGGGGGGGGGGCGGCAAGGAGGGGACCAAACATACAGAGGGGCCTCGGGAGGGCTCCAAACATCTAGGGGCAAATGCTATGGTGTAAACCGGTGGGTACCGTGGGAAGAGCATGCACTTCAGGGTAGGCGAGAAGGAGCGCTCACTTCCGTAGTCAAGGGAGGGTAAGCACCGCTGGGGAGAGCCTACGAAGGGTCACGCACTGCTGGGAAGGGGCACACTGCCAGGGAGGAAGAGTGGGTGTGTGCACCGCCTAAGGGGGGTGTTGTTGAGGTGGCTCTCCACCATCTGCGTCAGGAGAGGCCGCATAGCCTGCGGGGTGGGGCACCGCCAGCAAGGATGTCAGAGGTGAAGGGGGCACCACATGGGGGTAGCACCGCCAGCGAGGCCGAGGAGGGGGGGAGCGCTCCGCCAGCGAGGCCGAGGAGGGGGGGAGCGCTCCGCCAGCGAGGCCGAGGAGGGGGGGGAGCGCTCCGCCAGCGAGGCCGAGGAGGGGGGGGGAGCGCTCCGCCAGCGAGGCCGAGGAGGGGGGGGAGCGCTCCGCCAGCGAGGCCGAGGAGGGGGGGGGAGCGCTCCGCCAGCGAGGCCGAGGAGGGGGGGAGCGCTCCGCCAGCGAGGCCGAGGAGGCAGGATCGCACCGCCAGGGTGATCGAGGGCAGCGCACCACAAGGGAGATCGAGGGCAGCGCACCACCAGAGACGTTGGGAGAATATCACCTGAGGGATTGTGGGGTAGATCACCAGAGAGAGCGAGGGGGGCAAGGGGGGTACAGTGCCAGATGGAGCAGGGTGCAAGCCATCAGAGGGAGGGAGAGATGTGCAATAGGGGGTAAGGTGCCAGAGGTGGACGAGTGGAGCAGACTGTGGTATGGGTACCTGTGGTTACAGAGCAACATATACAGAGAAGAAACCCCCTCTAAACCTCTGTCCTACGCTTCCCTCATAGTTCCATATGATGCCAGCAGATGCCAGGCCGTTCCCCGGCTTAGTAGCTGTAGACCACAATAGAGGCACTTCTGAGGGTGCCTCTCCACATAGACAAAAATACTCTTGCACATCAGAGTGTAGTGTGGAGGGAAAGCTGAGGGGAGAGCTCGTGCCAGTTGCCACGAGGCCGGGGCTTGATCCGGTGTGCCAGCATTTGAGGGGAGGTGGTGGTGGTGGTGGTGGTGGTGAGGACAGCCACCCCAGCCGCCTGCTCTGGCCAGTTTAAAGGGCTGCTTCTGACTGCAGCACCATCATTGGAAATGATACATAACTGCTGGGAACCCCCTCCCCCCTCACACCCCTGAGTGTTGACCAACCCTGTCCATATACTTTTGTCTGTTGTGGTGAAGACCCGCCAAAGGGGTACCAGTGGTGCAGTCATCCAGTGGGGGCTGAATGACGTATACCCCCTGAGGTGGGGAGACGGGCAGTCAGACAGATAGGGGTGAGGGGGGGGGAGTCAGACAGTGAAATGTAATGTGACATTTAGACTGAAAATTACACTACATTTTGAGTCTTATAACAAATGAAAGGTGTGTGCAACAATAATTTTTATTATGGGGTGCATTAACATTTTTAATGGACTGAAAAGCTGGCAGGTCACTGGATCCTATTTATGGATGGGGCGCTCAAACCGTGAACATGAGGAGGTCACGCATAGACACTATTTGCGGTGAGCACAGGGACGGGGGGGAGGAAACGAGTTGGGCAGAGGAACTGGGGAGAGGGAGCGAGTCGGGCAGAGGGAATGGGGTGGAAGCGTGTCGGGCAGAGGGAACAGGGGGCGGGAGCGAATGGAGCAGAGGGACAGGGGGGAGGCGGGGAACGAGTGGGGTAAGGTGGGGGGTGATTGGCAGGTGGGCTGGCGAGTGGGGAAGACCGGCAGGGGGACGGCAGAGTGGGGAAGACCAGCAGAGTGGCGGGAGAGTATATAATAATTTTTCCAAGTCCCAGAGAATGAGAGCCCAATGTAGTTATGAAAATGTGTGTAATTTTTAAAAGCTATGAAAATACTTTTAAGAATACAAACAAAATTTTGAATATTTATATATCTTTTACGTTAGTTTCAATTAGTTTTTCAATTGACCCTATTCTAGATTTTATTACTGGCGCATGTAACATTGATCTCTCTGTGCTTGCACTGCTCGTGGCGCTGTTTGATCTATCGCGCATCTATTGTCTTCTGACGTGTGTTTTCCTTCCGGTGGGTGGCGCTACGGTGGCGGACCGAGGCAGTTGGAGAGAGGTGTCAGTCGCTGCACGGAGAGGAGAGAGTATAATCCAGCGAGTATGATATGAAGCGTGGGATCACCAGGGTCGAGTTATTTTGATTAATGGGCTGTATATGGCTGGGCCCGGTGTGTGCATCGCTGTTGTTTCGTGGCTCTCTCTCTGTCCATGAGGAGCCATGAGCTGAAGAGGTTGATCCGGAGAGGTCTTTCTGTCAAGTTGTAACAGCAGCTCTGTGCGGGCTGTTTATTTCATCCCCTGATTATGTGGTCGCATTCCTAGTGGCCGTGTGATACAGCGCCATCCCTCACCAAGCGTCTGAGCAGTCAACAACTAGTACTCAGCACTCAGCCCCGGCTGCACCTCGCGTCATTTTTCAGCAGGGATGTATCAAATGTTTCAGGGTGTTGGTTGACACCCTACTCCTGCACAATCGCAAGGGTGCCTGCACTTTTCGCAGAGTAAGAAATAAACAAGTTAACTAACTGATAAAAAACTGCTCCGCAAATGTGTGTGTCTGAATTTGTCAGCATTGGTGGTCATTCCCCAGGGGCCATCGTTGCCTGTGTCTAAGTCATTACTTGTTTATTCATGTTTTATACCGCACACTTAGTTCAGTTCAACTGTATTATTTTATTCCCCTTGCTCTGAGTAGCAAGTACTCTGGTTATTGTAACTGGGGAATTTACCTGATTTGTTCTCCTCTGCTAGCTCGCATCTGATTGGCGGTTGTTGTAGAGCTTTGTTCTTCTAATTTTTTTTATCTTCTCCTTGCAGAAACTTTTCCCTCCTCGAGGCAACGCCACCTCACGATTGATATTTGGCGTTCTATCCATTTGTGTAAATCCGTTCGTGTCAGAGCTGTAGTTCTTATTGACTTTTGGGCACCTTATTCCTCCCCTCCTGTTTGAGTCAGCTTATCTGTTTACCTATGTTATTGTATTAAATAAATGAGTAGCCAGAACCACCCCCCCTCCACCTTATTGTGATTTTGATTAGTAAGCTGAGTTCTTTTCATTTAAACTGCAAGGCTCAGTTTCCTGCTACCAGCTCATCTTTAATGTGTTTTGGTAATTGTGGTTATAAAGGACTGTGTACGCTTAAATTTTGAGCCCCACTTTACTGTAACTTTGATAACTAAGCTGAGCTGTTTCATTTAAATGGCAGGGATCATTTGTAATTAATAGTCTATTTACAAGGCTTGCCTTTCATTTAAAATTTTCCACTATTATTTAAACTGCTGGGATCATTGTGTCTTTGCATTTTTAAAGAGTTGGTTTACTAAATTTGGAGCCTTATTAACTTATCCAAAATTGTTTTTCTCAACTTAACCTCCTGCTTTGCTTCATTTATCTGCATCAGCCTTTGATTGTAACTTCAATATTTATATATAAGTATAAAAAATAGATGTGGTTTACTTACCACGCGAAAAAGCATAGGTAAGCAGGCAGAAAACAGAAATAAAAATAAAATAAAATACACACACACACACACACACACACACACACACACACACACAAATGCTGAGCTTTCGAAACCCTGGGTTGGTTCTTCTGAAAAAGAGCAGGGAAGGAGAGGGGAAAAGTAAAGGATATGGGTTTAAAAGAGCAGGTGAGGAGTCATTCCAATCCCAGGAAAGGAAAGACCTTACCTTGGGGGGGGGGGGGGGAAGGATAGGTAAACACCCCCCCCCCACACACACACACACACCAAGGCAGACATGTAAAAAGCAAAGATGCCAGTTGAGGCAGAGGCTCTGTACAGAGATCAGGAGCAAATATGTTGTTGAATGGTGGGCGGGAATTTGAAATTACCGGAGGTTGACACCAGGTGGGTAACGGGAAGAGAGAAAATGCTGAAGGGCAAGTTCCCATCTCCGAAGTTATGAAAGGTTGGTGTCAGTGGGAAGTATCCAGATAATCTGGATGGTGTAACACTGTGCCTAGATGTTCTGGGCGTGCACCGAGGTATGCTTAGCCATAGGGTGATCCTCATTACCAACAAACACTGTGTCTGTGTCCATTCATGCAAATGGACAGTTTGTTGCTGGTCATTTACGAACTAACATGCCTGCACTGTGAAGTGTTCTATGTGGGAAAAATTGCAAAATTGATCTACACCAAACTCGATTAAAGTTACACAAGGGCTAAACTAGATGTACAATGGACAGTCTATTATTTTGAACTGGTTGCAGTTAAAATAAAGAAAAGTCATACCACCGTGGCTTGTTTTGACATTTTGGATGGTACAGAAGATGAAATGTTATATTTTCCAATGTAAATTGTCATCATGACTGTGTTGGTGTGCTTGAGGAAAGTGGAAATCTCTCCAAGAATGGCAGTGACGGTACTAATAATAATAATTTAAAAAAAGTTATTATTGTAGTAACACTCTGATTACTACATTCTAGCTCTGCACTGCAAGGACTGCATGTGCCAATCTCTGTACTTACAGACTCCAAGCAACACACTGTCACTGTGTCAGGCACGGCTAGGGCTAACGCCAACCTAGGTATGGTGCCCAAAGCACTCTGACTCAAGGCTAGAGCCACAGAGTCAGTCAAAATGTGATCATTGCGACTATTTAACATTCCATCTCTCAAAAACTGGCTACATCTTCAATGCACATATATCATCCTTTATGATCTCTCTGATTCTCTGTTGCTTGCCTGTACACAAAAAATTATGTCTACACATTCTGTTAGTGGATACCACTCCATATGGTTAGAACTGATCACCCATTAGTACTTCAATGTGGGGATACAAGAGTGCAGTCGAATACAGTATAGACATTGTGCACCAGGATTGCTTAAGGAAGTTGCTGTATGCAATCTGCTTTTTTGGGTTGCCTGTCCTACAATCTTAGCAACAATAGTACCAGTAAATGTATTCTATTGCCAGAGCTATCAGAACCAGAATGACTGTCATTTTTGGATCACGGTTCCTTGCCTCAAACTGATACAGTTACCCTTCTCCAACATTCCAAAAATATTGTAATGTCACCACAGGTTCACCTTTTGTACACAATGCATGCAACTGTCATATAATAGATAGCAGTTGGATATCACTAATGCAAAACAATGGCAACAATCAAAACAAATTATAATGGCATGTAATATTTTAGACAATAACTCAAACACACAGTTTTTCTCTAATATGAGTTTTCATGATGTGGGACTGCAAAATACTTCTCTAAAACTTAAAATTTTGCATCCTGTGAACAGTATGCAAGCCTCCCATAAGACTACTAGCAACAGCTAATTTCATTGTCACAGTTTTATTTATTGATTATTTTAATATACTAGTGCAGCAAAACTCTATTAATAAAGTTAAATTTAATATTGCACAATACCTGTGTCCTATTAAGACTACTGCCTGCACCATTTGAACTGCCAGCACCACCCTGTTTAAGGAAAAATTGAGGAAACATAAGTAAAATTACAATATTGAGGCATTAGAAACAATCATTCTTCCATTAAAAGTATCATGAAAAAACAAAAGACAATAATTTATTTTTTCTCCCCCTGCTAAGGATTTCATTCAAAACTTTAAATACAAACACAACATCCATTGTGACACATTCACTTGGCCTTTGATAAACCATAAGAATTACTGTATCTGCTACTCACCCAGCTCCTCTCTCTCTCTCTCCTCTCTCTCTCTCTCTCTCCTCTCTCTCTCTCTCTCTCTCTCTCTGTGTGTGTGTGTGTGTGTGTGTGAGAGAGAGAGAGAGAGAGAGAGAGAGAGAGAGAGAGAGAGAGAGAGAGAGAGAGAGAGAGAGAGAGAGAGAGATATGGAGGGGCGAGCATAATTCTTATGGTGTATCAATCCCTTATCAGGGAGAAAAAAAGATATAGTCTGACAGTATATCAAACAAAATTAATGCAGATGACAGAATATCTGTAGGCAGGAGTGTACAGTTTATCTAACTGTATCAACTGAATACAATCCATTAGACCAAGAAATAATTTGGAGGACTCATGAGGATCACATGCACAATAGGAACAACAAAATAATAATATAGTGCAGAGTTAACACAAGAGGCAATTGATTGACAGTTTTTTTTTTTATCTCAACAGAGTCACCCAAGGCTGCATCACCATATAAGAACTTAAACATTGGGAAGCTAGTATGTGCTATGAGCTTGCTACAGATAAAACACATTCATACTAGTGTAATGAGAACATGTTGCATGAATTGCAGCTTGGTATGAATTTAGTCCAATGTAATTGAAAATCTGTTACAGCGTATTACCAAACACTGCAAAAATCAATGTTGATATTTTTGCACTGCAGCAGAATTGGTCTTGATATGAAACTTCTGGTGCTTTAAAACTGTATGCCAGACCGTCATTTCAACCTGTGATCTTTGCCTTTCACAGGCAAGTGCTCTACCACTGAGGTACCCTGGTAGAGCACTTGCTTGTAAAATACGAAGTTCCCACATTCAAATCCCAGTCCTGCACACAGTTTTAATCTGCCAGGAAGCTTCAGTGCAGAAAACGTAATTAAAAAAAGTAAAATAATAATAAATAATAAATAAATAAAAAATAAAAAAATAATAAAAAAAGGAAGGCGGGGAGGGGGGGGGGGACAATGATATTTCTGATTACACGAAATCTCTGTTATATAATGAGGATAGGTTGCAACTCACCATAAAGACAACTGCTGATCCACTAATAGGCACAGCAAAAAAACAATCACTCTTACATAACTTCTACATCTATATACATACTCCGAAATCCATCCAAAGGTAGTTATTAGCTTTCCTGTACCACTCCCATATAGAACGAAGGAAAAACAAATACTTGTCAGTGTCCGTACGAGCCCTAATCTCTCTGATCTTAGCCTAGTGGTCTTTACGCGAAAGATAGGTCGATGGCAGTAGAATCTTTCTGCAGTCAGGCTTAAATTCCAGCCCTATAAATTTTTTCAACAATGTTTCTCAAAAAGAACATCACCTTCCCTCCAGCGACTCCCAGTTGAGTTTCCGAAGAATTTAAGTAACACTCGAGCACTGATCAAATCTACCAGTTACAAACCTAGTCACCCACCTCTGAAATGCCTCTATGCCCTCCTTTAAACCGATCTGGTGGGGATCCCAAACACTTGAGCAATACTCAAGACGGAGTCGTGCAAACTTTTTATATGTGGTCTCCTTTACAGACAACTCACATCTACCCAAAATTCTCCCCATAAAGCAAGTTTCTCCTATTCATTTGCATCACTTTACATTTTTCTACATTTAGCACTAGTTGCTATTCCTCACACCACCTAGAAATTTGGTGCAAGTCATCCCACGTCCTACTATCGTCATTCAACGACGACACCATCTTGTACACTACAGCATCATCAGCAAACAGCCACAGATTGCAACTAATTTTGTCCATCAGATCATTTATATAGCTAGAAAATAATAGCAGTCCAATCCACTTCCTTGGGGCAACCCTAATGATACCCTAGCCTTTGATGGAACACTCATCATTGATGATAACGTACACGGTTCTATCACTTAAGTAATCTTTGAGCCACTCACATATTTGGATACCTATTCCATAAGCTTGTACCTTCATTAACAGTCTGTAGTGTGGTACCATGTCAAACACCTTTCGAAAATTGAGAAATATGCAATTTGCCTGTTGCCTTTCATCCATAGCATGCAAGATGGCATGAGAGAAAAGGGCAAGCTGGGGTTTGCACAATCAATGCTTCCTAAAGTCCGGCTGTGGCATGGACAGAAGCTTTTTCATGACAAGGAAATTAACTATATTACGACTGAGAATATGTTCAAGAATTCTACAGCAAAGTAATGTTAATGATATAGGTCTGTAATTTCATGGTTCCATTCTTTTGCCTTTCTTTTTTTCAATGTTTCACACAACAAAATTTGACAATTTACTCTCGTTCTCGAGTACAAATATATGCATAAGTATTTTTGTGACATTTGTACAGGGTCGGCATGTTACAATATATCTTGCCCCCTTCAATATCAGAATAACATACACAAGCAAACAAATAGTCTCACAGTTTATAAAATGTCACAAGAAAATACTTAGATAAATATTTGCATTTCACAATAAGATTAAAATCTTGAAACATATTATGCAAAGCTTGAAAAACTACCAGTTGCGTATACAAAGCTAAGCTGACGATTGGTGTAGTGGGCATCTACTTATGTCAATTACATCATTTTTTTCTTTACAAACATGGTTTCAAAAAGCCTAAAATGCGGGAAAAGTGTACATATGTTAATGGAAAAATGGGGGCAAATTTACATTGTGTGAACATAGTATATTTGACAAGATCGACAAAATTATCGCAATAATGGTGGAAAAACATAAAATCCATGAACATAAAAAAGGGGTTTTAAAGTATGACGTTGATCAAATTCTTCTCAGGTTTTCAGCCAGATCATTCTGACATCTGACACAACATTTCTGTGGTCCAACTGGCCACCATCATCAGGTGAAAAAGCTAAGCCGCTGTTATAAAAAACACACAACCCAAGCATATTCTATCAATGGCATCAAATGGAGTCTTTAGGTGTAGAAAGAAGTGAAAATATGTTTTACTCAATTGTAATCCAATGAAATTACTTAATGTCAAAAATTATTATAATATAAGACAATTATTATAAATTACAATAACAACAGACAACATTAGAATAAAGAGCGAGTGTGAAGGCATAAATTCATTACCATTACCTGTTTTATTCACCCTGAATCTATTATACCCCACATACGAGTAGGATACTTACTATACTCTGGTACGTTCTTCAAAATTAGATCTAAGCCTTTGATACATTCTTCTTCTCCTGTGTCAAATTTGAAATCCTGAAGCCATTGTAGGTATTGTTTTTAATAGTTACTATTAATCCCCTTACACAATCAAATTTAAATTTGCATGATCGTCTTACGCAACACTGCTGATGGTCTTCTCATAGCTGAGAATTATGCACTACAGGTTTTAGAACTCTTTTCTAAAGGAAAAGGAACTGAATTAATATGGAGTGTAAAAATGCTACGCTGTGTAGGCACTCTCTATTGCCAAATATAATTCTTGTGATGCAGTTACATTTGCTTAATCATGTAGGATAAAGAAGTTGCTCCAAAATTGATCTTTCACTAATTAGCAAATTACAATATTCAGAATTAACTAGTTTCTTCATTGTCCAATTAGCTGTAATCATAGTAACAGGTAGAGCTTTGTGGAATCTAAGCAATGGAATGACTAAAGGGCTAGCCTGGGCCCAAAGGAACTCAGCTCTACAACAGTCCATAGTCTTCCTTTCTGGAGGAGGATTCCAACAATGAAGATCAATGTTTATTTCCTTGATTCCACGAACTGAATAATTATTCAGTCTCCAAATACTGTGAACTGTGTGTGAAGAATTTTATCAAAATTTAATGATATGATATCTGATTTAGCCTACATTTATATCCAAAATATACACAGCCTGGTGGTTGTAACATTTCAAGCAAGCAGAAGATCAATAATGAGGGGACTGATGACCTAGCTATTTAGTCCCCTTAAAACAACAAGGAAGAGAAGGAAAAATAGTAGGTGAATATGGACTGCGCAGGAGGAATAAAAGAGGAAGTCGCCTGGTTGAATTTTGCGCAGAACATGATTTAATCATAACAAACACGTGGTTTAAGAATCAAAAAAGAAGGTTGTATACGTGGAGGAGACCAGGAGACACCGGAAGGTATCAGATAAATTTTATAATGGTAAAACATAGATTCCGGAACCAGGTTATAAACTGTAAGACATACCCAGGGGCCGATATAGACTCTGACCATAACTTGTTAGTCATGAACTGTAGGCTGAAACTGAAAACACTGCAGAAAGGTAGGAAAATAAGGAGATGGGACCTAGATAAATTGAAGAAGTGTGAAGTTCTGGAGAATTTCAAAGGAAGATTTAGGCAACAATTCACAGAAATGGGGAAATAAAACAGTAGAAGAGGAATGGGTAGCATTGAGAGATGAAATAGTGAAGGCAGCAGAGGACAAAATAGGCAGAAAGGCAAGACCTACAAAAAATCCTTGGATATCACAGGAGATACTAAATTTAATTGATGAAAGGAGAAAATATAAAAATGCAGTAAATGAAACAGGCAAAATGGAGTACAGACGACTAAGAAATGAGATTGACAGGAAGTGCAAGATGGCTAAGCAGGAGTGGCTAGAAGCTAAATGCAAATCTGTAAAAGAATGTATAAGAAGGGGAAAAGTAGATACTGCCTACAGGAAAATAAAAGAGACATTTGGGGACAAGAAAAGCAACTCTACGAATATCAAGAACTCAGATGGGAAACCAGTTCTCAGCAAAGAAGGGAAAGCTGAAAGGTGGAAAGAGTACATAGAGCAGCTCTACAAAGGAAATGAACTTAGAGACGATGTTGTAGGAAGGGAAGAGGAAGTAGATTAAGTTTAAATAGGAGATACTATACTGAGAGGTGTATTTGACAGAGCCCTGAAAGACCTAGGTCGGAACAAGGCCCCGGGAGTAGATGACATGCCCTCAGAGCTACTAAAGTCTCTGGTAGAGCCAGTGAACTGATGTATAGGACATATGTGACAGGCAAAATACCTTCAGACTTTAAGAAAAATGTAATAATCCCCATTCCAAAGAAATCAGGTGCAGACAAGTGTGAAAATTACAGAACCATCAGTTTCATAAGTCATGGTTGCAAAACTTTAACACGAATTATTTACAGGAGAAAGGAAAAGCTGGTAGAAGCTGACCTCGGGGAAGATCAGTTTGGATTCAGGAGGAACGTAGGAACCCGGGAGCCAATACTCACTTTACATCTTATCTTAGAAGATAGATTAAGGAAAGGCAAACCTACATGTTTAGCTTTTGTAGATTTGGAGAAAGCATTTGACAATGTTGACTGGAATACACTCTTTCAAATTCTGAAGTCAGCAGGGGTAAAATACAGGGAAAGGAGAGTTATTTACAACATGTACAAAAGCCAGACCGCAGTTATTAGACTCGAAGGGCATGAAAGGGAAGCATCAGTTGGGAAGGGAGTAAGACAGGGTTGTAGCCTTTCTGCGATGTTATTCAATTTGTACATAAAGCTGGCAGTGAAGGAAAGCAAGGAAAAATTTGAACTACGGATTAAAGTTCAGGGGGAAGAAATAAAAACATTGCATTTTGTGATGACATTGTAATTCTGTCAGAGACAGCAAAGGATCAGGAAGAGCAGTTGAATGGAATGGACAGTGTATTGAAGATAGCGTATAAAATGAACATTAACAAGTGAAACACAAAAGTAATGGAATGCGGTCTTAGAAAATCAGGCGATGCTGAAGAAATTAGATTAGGTAACGAAACAATGAAGGTGGTAGATGAGTTTTGTTACTTGGGTAGTAAAATAACATGCGATGGTCGCAGTACAGAGGATATAAAATGCAGAATGGCAATGAGAAGAAAAGCATTTTTGAAAAAGAGAAATTTGCTAACATTGAATATTAATTTAAGTGTAAGGAAGTCTTTTCTGAAGGCATTTGTGTGGAGTGTTGCCTTGTACAGGAGTGAAACATGGACGATAAGCAGTGTGGACAGGAAGAGAAGAGAGGCTTTTGAAATGTGGTGCTACAGAAGAAAGCTGAAGATTAGGTGGGTAGATCACATAACTAATGAAGAGGTACTGAACAAAATTGGTGAGAAAATGAATTTTTGGCATACCCTGACTAAAAGAAGGAATCGCTTGGTAGGACACATTCTTAGACATCGAGGAATCGTAAATTTAGCATTGGAGGGAAGTGTGTGGGGTAAAAATCGCAGAGGGAGACCAAGAGACGCGTATAGTAAGCAGAATCAAGTGGATGTGGGTTGCCGTTCTTATGAGGAGATGAAAAGGCTTGCTCAGGATAGAGTAGGGTGGAGAGCTGCATCAAACCAGTCTCCAGACTGAAGACCATAACAACAACAACAATCAATAATGAGGTGCACAAGATAGGACTGTGAGGAAATACCAATTCTATACTGTTCCCAAAATTACTTGAGGACCGACACTTTAACTGCAACACATTAAGGAGAAAAGCAGAGTTGTCACATCCCACACGGAACTCTCATGTAATATGGCATTTCAGTCAACTCTTGCAAAATATTGTGACAGTGAAACCTCATGTAAAACGTCATATAATGTTATTTAGGAGTGAACAGCAAATAAACTGCGAACTGTGTTAACAAACTTTTAAATTCATGAATGAAATTTTAAAATTCATATGGATCTCAGTTGTAACAAACTGCGACTATAGTGAATATATAACACTGACTGACACACAGCAAAACAGTGGTGATATTGTGAGTGTAGAAGAAGAATTAAACATTTCAGTTAACATGTAGCATTTTGTGATTGCTAATTTGGTGAATCATGAAGAAGTAGTAAATGAAGAAAGAGTTATGTCTGATTTAGATTCAACAATGCATAATTTAAATATGATTATTTGTCAAGTATGATCAGCAATTACATAATGTTGCAGACATTGCAAGAAATTTAAAAACTCTTGTCAAGAAATTTAAATTCTCCTTAGGAAATTACTCAAGAAATCAAAAGCAAAATGCAAGGATGTTAAATTTTGGACTAGAACTGTTAATCTGAGATTGAGATTGCTGATACTAAATATATATATTCATAATTCCAAAAATGAATTACATATTAAACATGAGGGTTAAGTGTCATGATAAAATTCAGATCCAAAATGACAAAATTTCATATGAAATATGTGCTTGCTGCAGTAATATGGAGACAATCATTAAAATAATTTGTGACATTCAGGCACAGGCAATTAGAGAGGCAGTGAAGCATAATGCCACAAAGGATCGAACAAAATAATTAAAATGTTAATATGGAAAGAGATTAATACATCACTATGTATAATAGTCCACAACATTCTTCATAAGCTTCAAACAACAAACAAGTGTGAACAATTGGATGAAAAAACAAAATTTTTAAGAATACAAAAACAAACAAGATGGTTGTTGTCGCGAAAGGCAAAGGTCCCAGGTTCGAGTCCCAGGTTCTGGTACACAACTTTAATCTGCCAGGAAGTTTCAAGGTGGTTGTTGTCTTCAGTCCATTGATTGGTTTCATGCAGTTCTTCACCCTACTCTATCCTGAGCAAGCCTCTTTATCTCCTCATAAGAACAGCAACCTACATCAATTTCAATCTATTTACTGTATTCATATCTTTATTTCCTACCGCGAATTTTACCACAAACTTCCCTCCAAAACTAAATTCACAATTCCTTGATGTTTATGAATGTGTACTACGAATTGAACCCTTCTTTTTAGTCAACATATGCCAAACATTCCTTTTCTCCCCAATTCTGTTCAGTACCTCCTCATTAGTTACGCGATCTACCCACCTAATCTTCAGCATTGTTCTGTAGTACCACATTACAAAAGCCTCTACCCTCTTCCCATCCAAACAGTTTATTGTCCATGTTTCACTCCCACACAAGGCTACACTCCATACAAATGCCTTCAGACCTTAAATTAATATTCAATGTTAACAAATTTCTATCTTTCAAAAACACCTTGCTTCCCATTGCCATTCTGCATTTTATATCCTCTGCACTGCGACCCTCATATGTTTTTTACTGCCCAAATAACAAAACTCATCTACCACCTTTATTGTTTCATTACCTATTCTTTCAGCATTGCCTGATTTTCTTAGACTGCATTCCATTATCCTTGTTTTGCTCATTAACATCCATCTTAAACACTCCTATGAACACACTGTCCATTCCTTTCAACTTCTCATTCACGTCCTTTGCTGCCTCTGACAGAATTACAATGTATCAGCAAAACAATGTTTTTATTTCTTCACCCTGAACTTTAATTCCTTCTCCAAATTTCTCCTTACTTTCCTTTATAGTGTGCTCAATGTACAAACTGAACAACACTGGAGAAAGGCAACAACCCTGTATCACTCCCTCCCAAACCACTGCATTCCTTCATGCCCTTCAACTCTGATAACAGTTTCTGGTTTTTGTACAAGTTATAAATAACCTTCCGTCCCTATATTTCACTTCTTCTTGCTTCAGAATTTGAAAGATTGTACTTCAAACAACATTTTCAAAAGCTTCCTACAAATCTACAAAAGCTAAAAACGTAGGTTTGCCTTCCCTTAATCTATCTTCTAAGATAAGTTGTGATGTGAGTATTGCCTCCTACGTGGCTACAATTCTTCTAAATCCAAACTGATCTTCCCTGAAGTCAGCTTCTACCAGCTTTTTCATTCTTCTGTAAATAATTCATGTTAAAATTTTGCAACCATGATGTATATAACTGATGGTTCTGTAATTTTAACACCTGCTTTCTTTGGAATAGGAATTATTACATTTTTCTCAAAGTCTGAGGGTATTTTCCCTGACCCATACATCTTACTCCACCTGGTGAAATAGTTCTGTCATGGCTGGCTCTCACAGAGACTTCAGTAGTTCTGAGGGAATGTCGTCCACTCCAGGGTCCTTGTTTTGACTTCAGTGCTCTGTCAAATTCTTCTCTCAGTATAGTATCTCCTATTTCCTCTTCTTCTACTTCCTCTAATCTTCGAACAATCTTTTGGGTGGGGGCAGGGGGCCTCGAAATCTTAAAAGTTACTTTTTTATAGTAATACATGTATTTCCAAGTGGACGAAGGGCCTCATTTGGTTTTGCCATCACCCTGAGCCTCCAACAGCCTTAGTCCACCACTGCTTTCAATTCTCCCTTCTTTTCTCTGAACCGATTTCCATCTGTGTTCTTTATCAGGCTCTATATGAGGACAAGAAAATAAAATTTCCAGATTTCTCCAATCAAAAGTACACCCCTCCCCCTCAGCAAAATACATTTAAAAGTTACAATATTCTTTCCAGTGGAGCAGTAAAACTTTAAAAGGTAATCACTGGTGTATAATGTCCCTGTTTTAAAATGCACTTATGGCACTGGCTCAGTCAATCATCCAGACTTGCCCCTGTAACTACTGAAAAGGTTGTTGCCCCTCTTCAGGAACCACACGTTTGTCTGGCCTTTCCACAGATAACCCTCTGCTATGGTTGCACCTTTGGTACAGCTATGTTTCGTTGAGGCACGCAAGCCACCCCACCTCGGCAATGTCTGTGGTTCATGGGGCTAGACAAACAAGCTATCCATTTCAAATACCGTATATACTCGAGTAATCCGCACAGCCCCCCCCCCCCCCCCGAATTCCCGAATTTATGAACGAAAAACTGCGGTGCGTGGATTACTCAAATTTTGGTTAGTGTTACTCCATCTGCAACAACAAAACACACTAGGTGGGTATTACTCCGCTTTAAAACATAAGATCCCTTTATGCCAGTATTACATTGTAATATTTTCGATCAAATCTTTGACAAAGAAATATTATTAAATATTTGTAATATTTCTTAGAAATAAATCCTCATCATGGTGTTAAAAAGGGGTATTATGGTAATTACATTTCAGGATAGCGGATAACAACTTTTTATTGTACGCTGCCGTAGCCACTATCAAAACTGGAGCTAGCACACTGGCCCATTCTGGATGCGCACAGCTTTTGATATATAAATGTACATGTGTGCGCATTTCTGCAATTGGTCTTGGGGAAAAATCTCTGACATCCAAGATGTTCATGGTGTCAGGTATCAGCCTTCTCTAGGTTATGACTAAGATGATGGGCAGAAACAGGAGTAAAAGGCCTGTAGTACTTGGGGCTTGGACAGCATCACCATACAGAAGGAGTGGTGACTGTGCCTTGGACTCCATTTCTACATCAGACCCACGGCCTGGTGATGGTGTCCCTGTTGGAGGTAGCATAAAGGGTAGTGGGTAGTGCCAGTTCTGGTGTGGGTGGAGGCTGTGTCAGGAACGGTGTAGGTGCCAAGGGTTTGTCTGGTTGTTCAAACTAATACACAGCTGGTCATGCTGACATCCAAAGGGACTTTTCTCTGTGTGTGTGTGTGCGTGCACATCACAGGAACAGTGACCACGGCATCTGGAGATGAAGGCAAAAAACCATTTTCAGCAATGGTCAAGCCCAGATGGCTACCCTCAACCAGAAATAGGTTGATGGTGGCACAGGTCAGTGTCCCTGTGCCGGGTAGAGGAGATGAAGCGTCTGGGGTCAATGACATGAAGGGATAAGAAGTGAAAAACTGATCCAGGACAATGTTAAAGCAGACCTAGCCACATACCATATATTTCCACAGATAAGACGATGGCTGAATCATAAAAAAAAGGCCCCAAAATTCGAGGTCGTCTTATACAACAGTACAAAAAGAATTAGATTGAAATTGAGTCTGAAATTGGTAATTTCGCAGAAGTGCCGCATAGCATGGCTTCAACTTCCTAACGATATATATCGAAGCAGTTAAGTATCAAAATGATACATATTGAACAGGCAAATGTTATGATTTTTATTAATATGTTGGGATTTTAAAGGATGTGGTTAGGCAGGAACCTAAGAGTACAGCTTTCTGGGTAATTTACAAGTAAGCTTACACTGTAAGTAGCTCGGCCTGAAATAATATATATCCAATGTACAACTGTAAATCAATTTAGTGTTTCTGAACCGTAGATTCGGACACAACACACCCTCACATACTAAAAAAAAAAAAACTTCTTGTTTAACCTATACCTAACCTTCTTAAGGCTACACTACAGGTAACTTTTTTAAACGTGAAAGTTAGGTAAGGTATAGGACAAACAAGATTTTTAAGTACGTGGGGTGCGTAGCGCGTGAATCTCTGGTTCAGAAACATTCGCTTATTCCATACATAATGTGACGTATCGATTCAATGTATATGGTTTGGAGGTTGAAGCCTTGCTATAGCCGCATTATGCAGCACGTCTGCAATATTACCCTGATAAAATTTACATCATGGAGGAAAGATTTAAGAAAAAAATAATTGTTTTTGTGCAATTTTTAAAAAAATATTCACTTTTTGAGCTTTATTAATTTACTGAGTGGACAAGGGTAGATACGATAACCTATATGCCATAAAGCAGAAATAGAATTAATTATTTACAATGCAGCTTGATTTACAATGTCGCTTGTCAAACATAATTTCTCAATATATCCAGAGTTGCACTGAAAACAATTAGAGTATAGAAGCAGTGAAAGGGTTTAAATATTTCAGAGCTACACACAACAATTGCAGCTTCCTTCGAAATCCTTTATCTTCTGTTCTCGGGCAATTTAGTGTTTCTCACCCACATAATATGTTCATCAACGCAATTTAATGTTGTCTCGGTGAAAGAAATTATTGCCCCCCCCCCCCTTTTTTTAACTTCTTCACAATTGGATTCAACATAAGACTACATGTATGAAAGTTCAAAAGCAGGCTGCAAACGCGGCAACAAAGGGTGAAATCCAGGTGTACCAATCACGAAAACTACCTATGGCGGCTTGTAATGACATTTTTCAGAAATTCCTGAAGCTTTCCCTCTGAATTTTTAGATTCCGAAGACTGGAAAAATGCGGCATGCATTTGGGTAAATACAGTAACTTGTGGGTCGTCTTATAAGCCAAATATATGCTTAAACTATAAAATTTTGATGATAATTTGTACCTTGTCTTATATGAAAGTCGTCTTATCTGTGGAAATATAAGGTACTTCTTCAATCACAGTTCGAAAGTGCACACAAGTCTTTTGGCTTCATCGTTATATTTTGGGTGGAATGGTGGGGCGAAGACATGGTCAATACCCTGGCATTCAAAAAGATGCAAGCTCTTGGGACACAAATTAAGGTCCACTGTTTGACACCAGTGTGGAAAGAAGGCCTGCAATAGCAAACATTCAGAGCAGAGCTGCAATGGTGACAGTGGCTGAAGTTGATGTACAATGAACAACAGCGGCAAGGATCAATTAGAAGGCCTCTGTACAGAGCTACATGATCCACATCAAGAAGTAGTATACTGTCAATGATGAAAAAATGGTGTCGAAAGACAGCATTGCGACGGTGTTGCCTCTGGCCAGCTCAGATGTACATAATGGATTACCTTGCGTAGGACCGGATCCGTTACACTAGCCTTCGCAATCCGAGAACCTGTGATCATAAAACCTATCTACTGTTTCTTGAATGGTGACATCCACATGGAAACAAAACAACTGTTCTTGATCAGCAATTGATCTGGTCAAGGAAACATGGGATGATGCCTTGGCACTCGAATGTTTTGACATTGGGTGAAACTGTATCTCATAATTATAGCAAAAGAGCAACAGTGCCCAATGTTAGAGACAATGCGCAGCGTTGTCAGGCAACAAAGCACTAGGGTTGAAGTTTTTATTTGAATTTCTTTAAACTTGTAGGCAGAAATATTATTAGGAATGAAACACAATGTAATGAGATAGCCATAACCAATAGCTAAGGTATAAAAGAATAGTTCTTTCATTTTTGCATTACATATTGTGTTATAATGATTTATGAAATGTTACAACTGTGAGCTGTACCAGGCCTTTCCTTCTCCAGTGCTCTTCCAAATGATCAAATAAACATGATTCATAAACAGACTCTTAAGTTTCTTATTTTTGAAAGTTCCTCTCTGTTCTCACAAAATTGTTAAAGATCCTATAGAAACTGTTAGCATACAAAATACCAAACTGCAGTTTTTCATGCAGTGACACATTAAAACTTTGTATTCCAGTAGGCAATTACTGAACTTATTACCAAAGGGAGATTTAACATAGCTGACATCTAAATACACAGTGACTCTACCATTCCTCAGCAATGTTTACCTAATGCCCTAGCCCATGGTGAGCTCTGGCATTAGTGACAGCCTCCCGCCTAGCGCTCTTGTGGCCAACATCTGGTGTATGCACACAGCTTTTGAAGTACAAAAGTGGTAATTAAGTAACTCAGATAAAGATACTGGACCACAAGATTATAATACCGTAAGTGTAGAGTTGGCAAAAGTATTAAGATGGAATTAATAATATAGTAAGGACAGTTTACAACTCACTGCAAAGACATGGCGACGAGCTGCGAGCTGCGACAGGCACATACAAAAGACACACACATACAACACTTTCAGCTTCAGCTGTAAGAGATAAAATTTACAACACTTTCTGAGTCTTCAGTCTTATGATTTGTTTGACACGGACTGTGACAAATCAATTTCCTGAGGCAATCTCTTCATTTCAGAATAGCACTTAAACCCTATTGCATCATTATTTGTTGGATGTATTCCATATTCCAGTATTTTCTTCCCCTACAGTTTTTATACTCCAAAGCTTCCTCTGGTACCATGGAGGTTATTCCCTTATATCTTAAAAGATGCTCTATCATCATGTCCATTTCTTCCTTGCAGTGTTTTCCATGTGGTCTTTCCTTTTCCTCACCCTTTATCAGTTCACCCAATGTTCGACATTCAACTGTAGCATCATATCTCAAATTCTCTACTGTTCCAGTTTTCCCAATGTCCATGTTTAACCTACATACAAAGCTGTGCTCCAAACATACATTCTCAGATATTTCTTTCACATTTTAACACCAATGTTTGATACCAGCAAACTTCTCTCAGCCACAAATGGCCTAGTTGTGTGTGCCAGTCTACTTTGTATGTCGTCATTGATATATCCATTATAGGTTATTTTACTCTCAAGGTAGCAACTCCTCACCCATCTATGATGGTGCATATTCCACATGAACTTCATCAAATCTGGTTTTGATTTGTGTGGAAGTCCAATCCAAGCAATTAAAATGTCTAACAACAGCACAAAACTTGGTTTTCTCCATGTTCAATTACAGTCATCACGCTGACCAGTTCAGACAGCTGTCAACAATTTACTGTACATTGCTGAAATTCTATCCTGAATAATCGACCTAAACATCTGTAAAGACTCAACAAAAGTGTTCCATTATTTCATGGAAATATAGCAGGCTTCTCGTAACTCTGCTGTACAAGCAGCTGACACACACACACACACACACACACACACACACACACACACACACACACACAGCTTGATTCATCACAATACTGCAATAATATATTTGTTTTTTCATGGAACTGAGACACTAAGTGACACTGGTAAGATGTCAATGGAACATGGGCAGTTTAGCGTACGGAGCCATGGGGAGCTGGTGTCATCAGCTGTGTCACTTGCTGCACATAGTAACAACTAATGGGATGAACAGATCAGCTATTATGGTGCTACCACAGTTGCCTGCCCCTCAAGAAACAATGTCCACCTCAACAATATTTACTTCTTTAGACCCCAATAGTATCAATGTCGCAGTCCATTGCTTCATGAAACAGTGTAATTGTGAGTGGACTATGACTTGTAATAAGCTGAGCATTAAAAGCAGTGTCACTAATGCTGTAATTATAGTGTTTCTGCATCTTCTTGGGACACCAATGGTGTTGATGCCTAAACACTGTATAACATACAAAAAGGGTATTAAAAGCAGAGTACATAATTATGAATTTACAACACTTATTCAGTGCAGCACAATGATCATGAGTGTTTCTTGGGGTAACAAAATTATTATTTTGTTATCAAAGGTATGTGAATGGACCAATGTAAGGTATGTAACTGTCACTGTATTAAGTAGTATGGAAACCATGTGCCAAGTTTCTCTCTCTCTCTCTCTCTATAATGATTATTAGTGCTACTACATGCTGTTTCAGGGTAATGAAGTGTGTATTTGTAGTAATATATTTCAGTGTGGAATTTTTCTTAGGTAGTCATTCATAAGCAGCTTAAGTGTGTGTCAGTTTGTCGCCAACAAAACTGCGCATGCACAGAGCTGTTGTCGAGTTCCATAAGCAGTCATGCGCACACACAGTTTTGCAGCTTACTTGTGAGTCAGTTTGTCACCAATAGCTATTATAAATGTTTTTCCGTAAGTAACTTTGCAAGAGTAGTGCTCTATGCTAGAGTTGATCAATATTCTTCGTTGTTAGATAGACATTGGTGTTAAAATCTATTTTTAAAAATATTTTTAGACTGATGCTATTACCATGAGTGACAGAAATGTGTTACAACTAGACAAAGATATAGAGTACAATACAGATAACATATTTATATATACCTATTTCGTTTGTGGCTTGGTATCCTGGACCATATCAAAATTTTATTAGAGAATCCAGTTGAATTTTCAGGATGGAGATATCGATGGTCCTATATTGTATTCATATCACCGCTGTGTTGATGTTTTAGAGAACTTAACACCAATGTAAGAACATCACGGAGGTTAAAGATTGGAGCAATTATAATGTTGCTAAGAAATCTTAACACCAGAAAGGGTCTTTGCATTGAAACAAGACTAGAAGTTCTCCGACTAAAAAATAATTTTATAATAGCTAAGTCTTTGTCTTTGGCTCCTGAAATTCATGTCATTCCAAGAACTGACTTAGCTCCATCTCAAACAGGATTGCTGTTTCAATCGAGACGCAAATAATTTCCTCTAAACTTCTATGACCATCAATAAGTTTGAGGGGCAAACGCTCAAGCATGTTGGCATTTTTTTACCTGAGCCTGCATTCGGTCATGGTCAACTTTATGTTGTCTGCTCAAGAGCCCATAAAAGAATGGGCTTTAAGTTAAAAATTACTGATGGTCCTCTGCAAAGAAAGCTTAATAAATATGGAAAGATTTACACAAAAATGATGTGTAAGAGAAATCTTTGACATCTAAATTAACATTTCATTATTTAAATCACCTTTATTTATTGAGCTAAGGGTGGCTCTTTACAAATGTACCGCCAGTGGTTTCCTCCATTGTACTCTACTTTAAGCAATTTAGCAATTAGAAGGGGGAAGCCCCATGGGGTAGTATGCAAAGGGGCATCCTCACCACCTGCCCTGGGTAATTCAATTTGAATTAGCAGACACAGATTTTCAGATATTCTTAATCACAATTCATAATATTGAGAACAGCAGTCAATTCTGTTGACTCATAGGCTTTTACTAGTCATACAATAACAAGATTACATATGATTCATATTTAGATGTATCTACCGCCTGCTCACTTTGTAAAGAGTCAAATTTCAATGAAAGTGGAAACACTTAACATTTCATTCCATTCCATTCCATGATGCGTGGTGGTGGTGGCTGGTGCAGCAACATTGTTAAATAATTAAACAATGTTCAGTCTCTGTTGCAATATTTTATTCTCCAATAACGCGTTTCGCACTGTTAGCGCATTGTCAGGTTGGGCGGAGATGGAGCCACAGAACTGTCTATAGCTGTGGAGGAGGTATCTTAACAATTTGTGTTGCCATTGAGCCCCATAGCAGCAGTATGAGTTGTAAACGTGGACCTGCCGCGACAGCGACTCCTCTGCTGCTATGGGGCTCAATGGCAACACAAATTGTTAAGATACCTCCTCCACAGCTATAGACAGTTCTGTGGCTCCATCTCTGCCCAACCTGACGATGCGCTAACAGCGCGAAACGCGTTATTGGAGAATAAAATATTGCAACAGAGACTGAGCATATTTTAATGGAAAGACTAAGTTCAAAACCATATTCCCTTGTTTCCAATAGCTACCAACAACTATTTTCTCTTTTATTATTATTATTATTATTATTATTCTTGAAGCCAGATTGGTTCACTGTGTTTGGTGGTCTTTCACTGTGTTTTGAGGTGCATTGAAGTAATGAGCTGTAGGCCTACTGAGAAGTTTATTAAAAGTATTTGAAATACTTATTGCAACTACTAATACGTGTGCAAGAAATGACATTTCCAGATGTAAGTGAAATTGGACAACAATGCAACCTATAACACCATTTTTATGAATAAAACTTGTAAAGTACAAAAAAGTATAAGCATTTACAATAGCAGATAAGATTTCATTGTGCACCACTATGTATTTTGTAGCAAACAGTACTTTCAAGTCAACATATCATCAAATTTAAACCAAAATAAAATACATAAAATATTCCTGTGATATTGCACTCAGTGCATCATGATATTAAAATAAATTTTCTGTAATTTATGTGTATGAAGACACACTGTCATCTGCCATGAAAGGTTGGATATGCCAAAACTGCAGTTGGTACAGAATGAGACTAATTAACTTATTTGACATTACTCTCAGCATTCACAACACCAGGACTCTTTAGAAAGTAAGCAAACTGTATCTGACAGTTCTTACAAATGCTGAGTATCCACTGCTTTTAGTTACATAATCAAAAAATTATGTCTACCTACTATGTCAAATTATGTTTCTTTATTTTATACTGATGGCATTTGTTTATAATGAACATGTCATTTTTACTCTGTAAAAATTATACTACTTTCAGATACCTTTAACAGTAGACATGTTACCTAACATGTACTCCAACTTATATGTACAAAAATATCTATTTCTTATTTCAAATTCATTTTCATGACCAAATGTTTTATCAACTTTACACATTTAAAAAAATCAATGTACACAGAGGCAGTTATTCACTGTGAACATTGCTTTAGAATGAAAAAGGCTGCCAATATAGTTTTCTTGTGTTCCTTTACCTTTTTTTCTTTTAATTAGTAGCCACTTTACTAATAAAATATAGATTATTTTTTTTAATTTATATTTTTCGAACACAGTTATGTATATTCTTGCTCTCAGGGTCTGGCCATGACAGAAAATGTACAGCAATTAGGTGTTCATTCACCTTTTTATGACTATAAGGTAATCATAGCACTATTGCAACTGTTTTAGTTGAAGGATAATCCCTTTCATTTGTTAAATACCTATGATTTAGCAGTTAGTTACATACCGTTTACTTTATATATGATAAAAAAATAACATCAAACTGCTGAAATAAACAAGATTATTACACAAATTGATAACAAAACAAATCATAACAAAAAATACCTGGTTCGAGTTTCCAACACCAGTGCCAAGCTCCAACCTAGGCTTCTTCCTTGGTCCAATTGCCTGCAGTGCTGTGAGGTTTGCTTCCCTCTGTCTCAGTTCTTCCATCTCCGCTCTCTGCATCTAAACAGAAATATAGCCACAAAACTTACAAACGAAGAATCGTATTGTGTGTGTGTGTGTGTGTGTGTGTGTGTGTGTGTGTGTATACTATTGCTCCACAACTGTGAGGGTAATTGATGCGTTGACACCCTACTAAAACATTAAAAAAAAAAGATTGTGCAATGTATTCATTAAGATTTAAAGACTTGGAAGCACACTTGCTGCAAGATAAGTATCTTGCAATGCCAGTAGTATATCTTCGTAGTTGGTGGCACAGTTGACAAGTGAGCAAGTAAGCATTTGTTGGTAGATTGTAGGCCTAATACTACTTGAAGTAAGTTCTGGAGTATTAATGTGCATAAAACACAAAATCAATAGGAAAAATAACTCAAAGTTTTTAATCCTCACAATACCAATCCATTTTCCATTATGTGTCATTTGCCAATTACTGTTAACATATCTTAAAACATGCTTTTTAAAGAGGGTACTGATGTATAGGTAGGGTCTAAAACCTAAAAATATACTTTAGCATACACTTAATTTCAAAACACTTCCTATAACATTAATTACAAAGATTGAGGTACTTTATGAACACCAAAATAATAATTAAAAAATTACAATTTTTGTTAGCTGTTAATGGCATTTATTTACAAAGAACTTTTTAACCAGATACTGTGAAAATACAGCCCAATACATTGAAATATTGAAAATATTGTTTATTATGAAAAGTCACCTGTATAAATTGGATAATTTTTTGATCAAGTTTAACCAGACCACAATTATCAGAGTCGAAGGGGATGAAAGGGAAGCATTGGTTGGGAAGGGAGTAAGACAGTTGTAGCCTTTCTCCAATGTATATCAAGCAATATGTGAAGGAAAGCAAGGAAAAAATTTGGAGAAGGAACTAAAGTTCAGAGTGAAGAATAAAAGCGTTGCATCAAATCTTAATTTATGTATAAGGAAGGTCTTTCTGAAGGCATTTGTGTGGGAGTGAAATATGGACGATAAACAGTGCGGACAGGAAGAGGATAGAAGCTTTTGAAATGTGGTGCTACAGAAGAATGCTGAAGATTATGTGGGTGGTTCGCGTAACTAATGGAGAGGTACTGAACAGAATTGGGTAGAAAAGGAATTTCTGGCATATCTTGACTGAAAGAAGGGATTGATTGGTAGGACACATTCTTAGTCATAAAGGAGTCGTGAATTTAGGATTGGAGGGAAGTGTGTGGGGTAAAAATGGCAGAGGGAGACTTAGAGATGAATTCAGTAAACAGATTCAAATGGATGCAGGTTGTCATTCTTATGAGGGGATTAAGAGGCTTGCTCAGGATAGAATAAGGTGGAGGCTGCATCAAACCAGTCTCTGGACTGAAGACCATAACAACAAGTTTTGCTGCAAACTTTAAAACTTTTTGGAATTAGTAGAATCTGTAGTAAAAGACATAATTAAAAACAAGTTTTTTTTTCATTTAAAATTACAATGTCCATGTCTACATAACAATATTTTCTGTAGAAGCACATAAAATATCTCCCTACCCATTCTGTATTGGTCCCTACAAATACCACAACATGCCATTCCTTTGCTACTTAATATTTCAACCAAAAGCTTTGAATTTAATTTAGTATCTGCAGTCTGTGACGAATTTGAGAACAGTATTAATATATAATTTTCTGTTATGTCTTCACAGGTAGCTAGGATGACATTCTAATTTATCAAAGTTTTTGTTGCAGAGCCATACCTCTATACTACCTCTGAACTAGCATTCACTGTTAAATAAAGTACCACTTCATCATAAAACATTACACTTCACAACTCAAAGTTGATATTGCCCTTGGAAAATATTAATCAGGAAGCATTATCTTCATAGCTGCATGTTTGCTTTTTGCCTCCTGAAGCCAACACTAAACTGTATATGTTAGCAGAGGAAACACCATAGTGCATTTCGAATGTCATGTGTTTAAAAAAGAAGTGTCTTTATGTTGTTGAAGTTATCATTAGAGACCAGCATTGTTACTAGCTGAAGTGTATAGTTTCCACCCATCAAATGCATTCTTCAGTATTGATTCTAATTCCATTATCAGAAAATGTTCAGCTACTCATTGAAATTGATCTTACGAGCTATTTACGACTGACACGAAATGAACAGCCAAATAAATAAACAGAACGTAAGAATGACTTTGAATACTCATCGTGAACCAAGTTTTAAAAATAAATTTTTTGATGCATCTGAAACTGAAACTCAACATTCAGTCTTTTGGCAATGAAACATTTAAAAGAAATGTGAATACAATTCAAAAATAGAGTGTTGCTGAGTGGTAAAGAGGAAGATATGTCTTGCAAATTACAAATAGATATAGAAAAACAAATGGATCAAATTTGATTGAAGACACAAAGGTGGAATTACGCCGAGCAGGGTACTTCTCACTCATAGAAATTCTAACCCTCCCTAGTAGTACTAACTCCATGTCAAACAACTGGTAATGAGCAAAATCCCACCTTATGGGGAGAGAGGGAGAATTTTAGTTTTAGAGAATCAAAATTCATGAAGTAAATAAGTATTTTTTTTTATTTGTCCATAACCATTTTCTGTGCAAAAATGAGAACATGGATTTTCTTTAATTACAGTGCCAACTACAAAGAATCAAAGCCAATCTTTAAGACAAAATGTACATAGTTCTTTGTGTAGACTCTGATTCTGCAATAAAAAGTGGGGGTCTCCATTTGAAATTTTAAAGTTGCCTCCCGCCCCACCCCCCAGGGAGGTGGGGTGGTGGGTTAATTTTAGCATCAGCAAATATCCTCCTCAAAAATAATCAACTTTGGGTTCAAACTCCCCCCCCCCCTTGCTTGTCAACTTAAAATTTACACCCTGTATAAGGTAGTGGAATGGGAAAACATTTAATTGGTAGTGGTACTAGGTACCCTCCGCCATGCACCTTTGGATGGATTGCGGAGTATGTATGTAGATGAATGATGCCATTACAGTGATTGGTGTTTTAGATTGGGCTGAAAATGGTAAACGCAAGTTTCATCAACTATCACAATCCAGGGCAAGAAGTTCTTTCCCTCATCTTCAGAACATTGCAAGAAATTAGAATAACTTTCTTTTTTCTGTGAGATATATGATCCACAGATAGAAACCATGGAACTAATCTTGCACCCACACTTTTGAGTGTTCAAATAAGCATATAACTGCAACTGCACACACTTTGCCGATTGGCAGATTGAGTGCCAATTGAGAAATCTTAAAGTATATATCCTTGTGAATAACATCATCAGTTCACTGAAACATGTCAGGGGTGACAGCAAAGGATTTCTCCCTGACCACTGAGCTCTGCCAAACCATCTTCTTCTTATCACTTTCTTTCACTGCCCAAGGATTGACTATAATTTTCAATAGCAGATGCTCCATAGGCTTTACACAAACTTTTTTGAATATTCTCAAGTGTTCCATTCTTTGCTGTGAAAAATTAATTACTGAGACATAGCTTGTAATGTACATCACTCACACAGTATTTTGAAATTGTCCAGTAGCTATCTACAGGAGCAGTCAAAAATTTTGTGGGCATACTCAGAAAATTTCAACTACAGGTAATTCATGCCAAAATTTCTGAAGAAAAAAAAAAAAAAGTACTGCTTTACATTTTGAGCAACCCCCATACTTATCCCACTTCAGTCAATGATCCCTATGAAACTCTTAACAACATCAGCTTTCCTCAATTTATTCAAGTTCCATCTTCTTACTTTTATACCTTTTCCGAGTTTTAATCTAAAGTTCACAACCAATGCTTATGTTCAGAGTATATATCTGCCCCTGAATACGCATTACTGTTTGAAACCTGATTCCTAAAATTGTCTTACCATCTCAAAAGTAATCTGAAACCTTTCAGTGTTCCCTTCTGCATATACAACCTGCTTTCTTGTCTTCCTTCTCCTACTACCGAGTTCCTGTCCTCATCACAATCAAATTTTCCTCTCTCTTAACTGTCTGAATAACTTCTTTTATCTGATCGTAATTTTTTTCAATCTCCTTATCAACGGCAGAGCTAGTTGGCATAAAAACTTTTACTACTGTGGTCAGTACTGGTTTCATGTCCACCCATGCTATGATGTGTTCACTGTGCTGTTCATAGTAACTTACCAGCATTTCTGTTTTCTTATTTATTATTAGACCTACTCCCGTGTTACCCAAAACTGATTTTGTGTTTATAACCCTGACCTCGCCTGACCAGAAATCCTGTTCATCTTGCCAACAAACTTCACTAATCCGCACCATATTTAACTTCAACCTATCCATTTCTTTCCTTAAATTTTCTAAGTTACCTACCAGATTAAGGGATGGAACATTCCATGTTCCGATTCGTAGAATGCCTGTTTCATTTTCCTTGATGATGACATCCTCATTAGTCCCTGCCCGGAGATCTGAAAGGGAGACTATTTTACCTCTGGAATATTTTACCCAAGAGGATTCCATCACCATATATTCATACAGCAGAGCTGTATGTCCTAAAAAAGTAACAACTGCGATTTCGTTTCCCTTTGCTTTCAGCTGTTTGCCTCTTCACAGATAACCCTCCACTGTAGTAGCACCTACGGTGCTGTATCCTTGAGGCACACAAGCCACCCCACCTCGACAATGTCTGTGGTTCATAGAGGTGGGATTTTTAGATCACAGTATGAAAAACTAACAGTACAAATTAAATGCAAAAGTAGAGGAGAAAATGGAATATAGAAATACCACTGAGAAGAGATGCCGAAGAGAATGTTGCTTCTGGAGTTATGGATTAGGTTACAGGTATTTGTATTAAACAATAATTAGTGGAAAAGCTATGATAAATTAAAACTTAGCACCAAACTAGAAACTGAACGCACCCCCTTAACCCTTCCATTCCCACATTATGAATTCAACTTTGGAAAAATTAAAAATAAATGTTTTCTGTATTAATACAGTGCACTAAACATCAAAATATGTGTTTTAAAATTTTTGATTTAACTATTGGTTTTCTATTTTTTATATCATGTATTTCGTGCACCACACAGACGTTTGTATTGAGGTATTTTAATACTTGGGACGTTAGTTTATTGATGGTTAACATTGTCAGATTAATAATGTTAGCATGATCTTCACCTCAGCACCACAGACAAGACCATTCACTGCTGAAATAAAATAACTGGCTGTGTTGATAGGAAAATCTATAAGGACACTGCAACTCTTGGGAGTACCTCTTTTTTAGGATAATTTCAGTGGCCATTGAGAAGCCCAGACAGGCAAGTAATAAAGCTGTTAAAATATCACAAGATTCTAACAATAGTAAATTAAAAAATAATGTTTGTATTTTTCATCAAAATATTGGGGGTTTAAAGAATAAAGCAGATGAGCTCCTCGTTTGTTTAGAAACTAGAAGCTGACAATGTAATAGATATACTACGTCTGTCTGAGCATCACATTGTCACTGATATGAATAAAGTAAATATTAGTGGGTATAAACTAGCAGCACATGTAAGTAGAGAGAAGAAGGTGTGGGGAGGAGTTGCCATTTATGTCAAAAGTTGTCACAGTGTAAAAAATTTAGAAACAAAACAATTTTGTATAGAGCAACATATAGAAGCATGTGCCTGTGAGCTTAAACTGAAGGGTGGTTCTTTTATAATTGTCACAGTGTGTAGGCCCCATTCAGGAAACTTTCATTTATTCCTAGAATACTTGGATGCCTTGTTGTGCTATCTGTCAGATAGGGCTAAGCAAATTATTATCTGTGGGGATTTCAATGTTGATTCACTGCAAGAGTGTAATAAGAAGAATGACCTGGAAGTCTTACTCGGTTCTTTCAATTTGACATCTGTTATTGATTTTTCAACTCGGGTAGTAAAGAACAGCAGCACATTGATAGTGAATTTTTTTTATAGACCAAGATAGGTATAACAACATTAGTGCATGTCCTGTTGAGAATGGTCTTTCTGATCATGGTGCACAGCTAGTTACATTATATGATATAGCTCTTTTCAGTAATTTGAATCAGTCCTCCTAAGTTGTTCGTACAATTAATGATTCAACAATTAGAAATTTCACGGAAAGTCTTCAGCAGTTAGATTGGGATGAAGTGTACAAGGAACCTGATGCTAATTTTAAATAAAACTTATTTTATGATACTTTTGTAAGGGTATTTGATAACTGTTTCCCCAAGAAATTGGTCAAATTTAATTGTAAGGAACCAAGCTAAAAACCATGGCTCACCAAAGGTACAAAAATATCTTGTAACCGGAAAAGGGAACTGTATCTGGCAGCAAGAAAGAGTAGTGAACCAGAAATATTAAACTATTATAAAAAATACTGTTCTGTAATAAGGAAAGTTATTAAAAAATCCAAAAGCATGTGCATCATGTCTGAGATTAGTACATCCAATAATAAAATTAAAACAATCTGGAATATTATAACAAGGGAGACAGGGCAACCAAGAATACAGGAAGACAACATTATCATCAAAGTGAATAAAAAAATTACAAACAAAAAGTCAGAAGTTGAAAACACTTTTAATAATTATTTTTTAAATGTTGTGGAGAATATAGGATCCAAATGTTCATTAGAAGAAGCTAGGCAGTTAATGGAACAGGGCGTACCTAGACAGTTTGATACAATGGAAATCCCACCCACCTCTCAAATCTGACATTAGGAAATTAATAAACTCTCTCAAGAGTAAAACCTCTCATGGCATTGATGGCATATCCAGTAAGGTATTAAAAGCTTGCTCCCAAGGAATATGTAGGATTCTTAGCCACATTTGTAATAGCTCACTGGAGCAGGGTATTTTCTCTGATAGACTGAAATATGCTATTGTCAAACCACTTCATAAAAAAGGTGATACATTGGATGTCAACAACTACCACCCAATCTTACTTCCGACCGCTCTATCAAAAATTCTTGAAAAAGTAATGTATTCCAGAGTAGCTTCATTTATTAATAAAAATAAAGTTCTAACAAAATTACAGTTTGGTTTCCCGAAAGGCTTTGCAACAGAAAATGCAATACATATTTTTTGTGATCTATCAAAGGCCTTTGATTGTGTTAACCATGGAATTCTTCTAGATAAGCTTAAGCATTGTGGTATGAGTGGGAAACTGCACAAATGGTTTAAACCGTACCTAGCTGGAAGATTTCAGAAAGTTGATATAAGTAATTCACATAATATACAAAAAAAGCCAAGTCCTCAAACTGGGAAACTATCAAGCATGAGGTACCACAGGGTTCGGTACTGGGACCTTTGCTGTTCTTAATATATATTAATGATTGCCTTTCTATATTCATAAAGATGCCAAGCTAGTTCTCTTTGCTGATGATACAAGTATCGCTACCACACCCGAATCACAGGAATTAACTGATGAAATTGTTAATGAAGTATTTCAGAGAATTATTAGGTGGTTCTCTGTAAATTGACTCTCTTTAAATTTTGAAAAAACACAGTATATTCAGTTTCACACAATAAATGGCATCACACCATTAATTAATATTGACTTCAATCAGAAATCTATAGCTAAGGTAGAATATTCAAAATTTTAGGTTTATGCATTGATGAAGGATTGAATTGGAAGAAACACATTGAAGATCTGCTGAAACGTTTGAGCTCAGCTACTTATGCTATTATGGTGAATGCAAACTTTGGTGATGTACAACTCAGTAAACTAGCATACTATGCCAGTTTTCATTCTCTGCTTTCTTATGGCATCATATTCTGGGGTAATTCATCTTTTAGTAAGAAAGTATTCATTGCCCAAAGGCTGGAGCCCACCCAAGATCATCCTGCAGACATTTATTTAAGCACCTAGGAATCTTCACAGTAGCTTCACAATATATATATTCACTTATGAAAATTGTTATTAACAATCCAACTGAATTCAAATGTAATAGCAGTGTGCATAGCTACAACACTAGGAGAAAGGGTGACATACACTATTCAAGGTTAAATTTAGCTCTGTCACAGAAAGGGGTTAATTATTCTGCCACAAAAGTCTTTGGTCACTTACCAAGTAGTATCAAAATTCTGACAGATAGCCAATTTGCATTTAAAATAAATTAAGAGAATTTCTGAATGGCAATTGCTTCTACACATTAGATGAATTTCTAGATAAAAGTTAGTACTTTAGGAAAAAAATTAAAAATAGCAAAATTAAATAAATAAATAAAAAAAATTCAAGTATTGAGTGTCATGTAATATAATGTATAGACACATTTCATTTAACTGACTTGTTCCACATCATTATGAATTCTTGTATTCATGATCTATGGAACAAGTATTAATCTAATCTAACTTAAACCACACTCAAGCTTTCACTTTAGTCACGTAGAGACAGCAATGTAACACAACCTCCAAGATGGACAGATTAATGCTTCAGAAGTGACTACGCACTGTACCAAGTGGAAAAAGTCGTACTAGAAGCATGTTGTTCATCAACGACAATGAGACTTTAAGAATTGATAAACAAAATACAGTATAAATGAGCTTTTAATATGTTGTCGAGGAACAACACTGGGAATGAAAGGGTTAAAATGGGAATTTATGAAGGGATTGCATAATCTTTCAATTAGGATTTTGTAATTAAATAATTACCTAATATGGATTCAGATAATATTCTTGTAGTGATGAGGAGATGGATTAAATTTAAAAGATGGAATATTGAAAATTTAGGATTGATAAAGCTAACCTAAAATTCTCTCAGGCAGCGGCCAAAAGTCGAATTAATACAAAGATTAGTTCAGTATAAGAAAAGGAAAACAGAAATAAAGAAATGTGGCTGCACAGTCCATCATGGGAACAACAAAAACAAAGATTGAAAGTGATGGGTAACTCCCTAAATACATTTTTTAAATATTACGTTTTGCAAAACTAGGAAACAGAAGACTGCAAAGGACGAGGTGAAGCTAAAGGAGTGTGGATGGAAGGGAGACAGATGAATACAGGGAGAAAAGGACAGTCATACCGAGAATTTGATGCTACTCTTGGGTGTCAAATATTTAATTTCAGTACTGAATAAACTTTCAGAAATTAAATTTCCTTCACCAAGTAGGGGAGAGGAGGGAGGAGAAAGGTGATAGCTTTCCTCTTTCTGCTCCCTCATCTCTCCTACTTAACCAAGATTTTTAATTTCCAAATGGCTTGTTCCAAATTGCATTTTTGTATTTTGGTGATACTGCCGCGAGAGACCATGAACACCGACTGCCGGCAGGGGATAGTGTCACAGACTGCAGAGCAGAAGGTCGCCAGTTCAATCCCGCCCACCGGCAAAAATTTATGTCTTTGTAATTGGAAATTCCAGAAGGTTCTACATCTTTCTTATGTTCACTTGTAAATTCTACTTGTTTCTTATGTTAACTGTTCTTCTAATATCTGGTAAATTCTGTCTGTGTATAAATAGCAGAGCACTCTGCCTGAGAGGCAGTCAGTGCTGCGTGTATGTTGAGTTCGTAATAAATGTGCTTTCAGTATAAGTGCTGTGTTTAGTTGCCTTAGAAGTCAAGCCTACTTCCATTGCAACGTGACATTGTTTGGTGGAGGCGCCGGGTACACTGTGCAACAGCTGCATCACCGTGGCTCCGATTAGGCAACGTAAAAGCCGTCGCTTACACGAACTGGAACCGGAATACAAGGGATACACCGAGTACATCCTTCCAAAAGTCCGTATTATCAGAAGAACGATGGAGACGAAACCAGCAATAAGCCAGCTGCACATCAGACACCCGTCAGTGTTCTCTGGAGATGCTGGACAGGACCCCAACAAATGGCTAAAAGGGTTCGACCGAGTCGCCAAGTACAACAGGTGGGATCATACGATGTGTTTGGCCAACGTTTGTTTCTACCTGGATGGAACAGCCCAGCAATGGTTTGAAAAAAATGAAGACAAGTTGAATGACTGGGAGACGTTCCATGAGGAACTTAAGAAGACGTTTGGAGACCACCAGCGACAAATCCGCTCGGCGGAAGAACAACTGAAGAACCGGGCCCAACGAAATGGTGAGCCGACACAATCGTACATACTGAGTGTTTTGGCCCTGTGTAACGTAGTCAATCCGAACGTGACTGAAGCGGACAAAATCACGCACCTGATGAAGGGAATTGCAGAAGATAAGTACCAAGCTCTTCTGATAAAAGACGTCGCTACGACAGAAGAGTTCAGCCAGCGTATTGAAGAGATGCAACAAAGGAGGGTTGGACGCAAGAAGTATGACAGACTCCCAAATGTAGTCCCTATGGCCGTTGTGAAAGACCAGCAGGACTTGGCTTCTCTCATATGACAAATCGTGAGAGAAGAATTACAACAGTGCATGGCAGCCGGGACTATTAGACCGAGTGAGCATCAGATTGTGGCCATGGATGTGAGCCCTGTAAGTCACGAGGTAGCCGCCGCCGCTGAGGACGAGGTATTTCAAACATTAGCTCCTGTCTGCCCCGTCAATCGCACCCGACATGAAGAATGGCGTCGCCCTGCTATTACTTACGCTGCAGCCGCCAAACGGGAGCCCATGAACCGACCGACGGGACCACAGCCAACTCCCCCCGGTAACTATGACGCCCCACAGAAGAACAGACGTCTGGAGGACAGAAGACAACACACCACTGTGTTTCCACTGTGGACGCCCTGGACACATTGTACGCTATTGCAGAGAGAGAGGAGGCGAGTATTCGATGATTATTTTGCCGCAAGACGTCAGCCGTCGGAGCAATTCTATCCAAGGCAGTCACCTGCTGATGAGTTCAGTCGACCTATGGGAAGAAGTCCATCGCCGTACCCTAGACGAGGTCACTCCCTGACGCGCCGCAGCCATTCACTGTCACTGTACAGAGGTACCAGCCCCTCCCCTAGCTGCCGCGCCCAGAAAAACTAAGCGAGGCGACCATCTACAGAGGTGAGGCCGCCGCAGATGAAAATCCTCCATGGACGACAGTCGCTAAGATGTCGGGAAATCTCATCGATGTCATAATCGACGGCCAACCTGTCCAGGCACTTGTTGATTCAGGAGCCTCTTTTTCTGTATTATTGGATAATTACTGCCGCACACTAAAGAAGACAATGTTCTGTGATACGGGAGCAACTGTGCTGAAAGTCGCGAATGGAAAGAACGTCCTTCCAGCAGGAACCATCAACAACAGGACGTAGCCGTTTGAAATTGTCGTGTTAACAGAATGTAGTCACAATGACATCCTCGGATGGGACTTCCTTCAGGCATCCCAAGCTATCATTGACTGTGGAAGATCTGAGCGGCAAATTGAAGAAGTTGTTCCGCCAGATACACGTAATACAGAATTTTCTGGGAAGTTATTTGTCGTTGACAATGTGACAATACCGCCGTTGACAATGAGAAGAGTTGCAGTCACAAACACAGATGACTGGTTAAACTGTGAAGTTCTTGTTGATAGTAAAAAGTTTATCAGGCTCACAAAAGAAATTTACATACCAGCGGCTATCATAAGCATTACCGGTGGTCAAGGAGAGATTTGGATCACAAATTGTCAAGAGCAGTCACAACTTATCCCCAAGGGAATGTGTATCGGGACAGCTGAACCAATCCAGGACGGTGAGCTCAACGTCATCAATGAAGACCCATGCCCTGCTATTAGTACAGACAACACGCTGGAAGAAACGAACGTAGAACTGCCTATAGGGCCTGGACTGACCAAGGAACAACACCAGCGGGTGTTAGGTATACTACGCCAATTTTCGGGTGCATTCACACCTCAGCAGCGAAAGAGTCAGACGGAACGGCCACGACAAAGCACCGTATCAATACTGGGGATCATCCGCCAATTAGCCAGCGTTCATATAGAATGTCGCCAGCTGAAAGACGGATAATTCGGGAGGAAGTGGAGAAGATGTTGCGAGATGACATTATTCAACCTTCGGAGAGTCCTTGGTCGTCTCCGGTGGTCCTCGTAAAGAAGAAGGATGGAACGTGGCTGAACAGTAACACAAAGAAAGATGTCTACCCATTGCCGCGTATTGATGACACCTTAGACTGCTTGAAAGGAACTACATACTTCTGAACTATGGACATGCAGACAGGTTACTGGCGAATCGAGGTTGATGAAGCTGACAGGGAGAAGACGGCTTTTATTACACCTGACAGCCTCTATGAATTTAAAGTAATGCCATTTGGATTATGTAATGCTCCAGCCACATTCGAACACATTATGGACAACTTGCTTCGACACCTTAAGTGTCTCTGCTATTTAGATGACATTGTCATTTTCTCGAAAACATATGAAGAACACCTGAGTCGCCTGTCAACTGTGTTGAAGTGTGTTCAGGCTGCAGGTCTCCGCCTCAATCCAAAGAAGTGCCTCTTCGTCGCCAAAGAGATAAAAATCCTGGGGCACCTAGTCAACGGAGATGGTGTCCGTCCTGATCCAGATAAAGTAAGGGCAATCACAGAATTTCCAACTCCTCAGCACATTCGTGATGTGAGAAGTTTTCTCGGGCTGTGCTCATACTACCGACGTTTCATAAGAGGATTTTGTAACAAGGCACGTCCATTACAAGAACTTCTGCAGGGAGACGCCAAATTTTACTGGGATGAGACAAAAGAAAGAGCTTTCCGAGCACTTAAGGAGGCTCTAACTTCCGCACCAGTACTAGCCTTGTACGATGAGAACGCAGAAACAGAACTTAACACAGACGCCAGTGGCTATGGGATTGGTGCAGTGCTTGTACAAGTTCAGGAAGGTGCCGAAAAAGTGATAGCCTATGCGTCAAGACTACTCTCAAAGTCCGAGATAAACTACTCTACAACTGAAAAAGAACGTTACGCGGTTATCTGGGCTATCAACAAGTTCCGGGCATATTTATTCGGCAAACCATTCACCGTCGTGACAGAGCACCATTCTTTGTGCTGGCTGCCTAGCTTGAAGGATCCATCAGGTCGACTAGCAAGATGGGCACTAAGACCCCAAGAGTACGATGTCACAGTGGTATTCAAGAACGGGCGCAAACACAAGGATGCCGACTGCCTTTCGAGGAATCCATTAGTGGAACACAACAGCATTAATGAAATTTCAGCTCTCACTGAATTAGATGACTTTATAGCTGAACAGACGGAAGATCCAACACTATTCAAAATGATAGAGGCCTTGGAGAAAGGAGAACCGACCAATGGAGAGTTCCAACTTATAAACGGAACACTATACAAGAGCAACTACAATCCACTGGGTCCCAAATGGCTACTAGTTGTTCCAGCTCATCTCCAGCCAGCTATTCTCAAATATTTCCATGATGCTCCAATATCGGGTCATCTGGGATTCGTGAAGACCCTAGACAGAATCAGACGCAGGTATTACTGGAAAGGTCTCTACCGATCGGTCAAGCACTATGTGAGTCACTGTAAAGAGTGCCAGCGACGGAAGCGTGTGCCGCAGTTACCTCCAGGACATCTCGTACCGATTCCGCCGGCAGCAACCCCATTCCACCGAATTGGGATCGATCTTTTAGGGAGGTTCCTAAATTCGACAACCGGTAACCGTTGGATAATAGTCTGCACCTCACACGCTATGCTGTCACCAAATCTGTGCCGACTGCAGATGATCCAGAGATCGCAAAATTCCTTGTAGAAGACATTATTTTGAAGCATGGAGCACCACGTGTCATGATATCTGATCGTGGAAAAGTATTCCAGTCAAAACTAGTATCAGGGGTAATGTCATGGTACGACATTGTCCACAGAATGACAACTGCATACCAACCTCAGACAAATGGTCTTACGGAATGTTTTAAGAAGACGTTAGCCGATATACTGTCTATGTACGTTGATGTTGAGCAGAAGGATTGGGATACAATTCTGCCAGTCGTGACATTTGCTTACAATACCTCAAGACAAGACACCACAAGCTTCACGCCATTTTTCCTGCTCCATGGCTGTGAAGCTGAGACGACAATGGATACACTGTTCCCGTTCCAACCAGACGACACTCAGGATGACTATGTTAAACAGCTCATCACCAGGGTCGAAGAAGCAAGACAGCTGGCTCCCATACGGACACTGGACGCCCAGGAGAAGGACCGTCAGTGGTATAACGACAAGCACCGACCTGTTGTGCACAGCCCAGGAGATCCGGTATGGATTTTTACCCCTGTACCAAAGGTTGGACTGTCAGAAAAGTTATTGAAGCGATACTTTGGTCCGTATCGTGTCATACGCCGCCTGTCAGACGTCACATACGAAGTTGAGGATTATGAGCCGTCATCGAAAAGTCAAAAACGAAGAGACATTGTTCACGTCCTGCGCATGAAGCCTTACTACGATCCTGAAGAGCAGGTAGACGACAATGGCTTCTTGTTCAAGGACTTTAAGGACGGTAATGTTCCTGATGAAGCCTCGACAGGAACGTCTGTCGTCAATAATCGCAGAGAAGGGAAGGATTCTCTTGAACTGTCATACAGAGGACCCATGACATGGTCAAGATCCAGGACATTGCAGCTGGCTCCACAGGGATCATAACAGCAGGTCACTGTTTCTCCAAGAGAGGGATCAATGCCGCGAGAGACCACAAACACCAACTGCCGGCTTGGCGCAGGGGCTAGCGTCACAGACTGCGCAGCAGAAGGTCGCCGGTTCAATCCCGCCCACATGGCTAATATTTATTTCACTGTAATTGACAATTCCAGAAGGTTCTACATCTTTCTGGTTCACTTGGAAATTATACTTGTTTCTTATGTTAACTGTTCTTCTAATTTCTGGTAAATTCTGTCTGTGTATAAATAGCAGAGCACTCTGCCTGAGAGGCAGTCAGTGCTGCGTGTATGTTGAGTTCGTAATAAACGTGCTTTCAGTATAAGTGCTGTGTTTAGTTGCCTTATAAGTCAAGCCTACTTCCATTGCAACGTGACAATACTATCAGAGGTACTGAGCTAAGAACTGACCAGCCTCCCCCCCCCCCTCTTTTGAATATTATATATATAAATTCTGTAGAGTATATCAGATTAAGTGCGCCTCGGTTGCACAATGGTAGAGTGCCAGACTACAAATCCAAAGGTCGCGGGTTCGATCCCCGCCAGGTCCTAGGATTTTTATCTGTCACTTTCCACTTCTTTCACCTCTGGCAGTATTGCTCATGTGAAAAATACTGAGTAGCACCGTGGTTTGGAACCCACGTTAAACTGTAGGTCCCCCTATAACTGGCTGGGTAAGTCAGGTCGGAGGAAGGCAACGGCATACCACCTCCATACAGGACCATGCCTAGTAAAGCACTGTGGTGTTCAAACCAATCTTCGGATTGTTGACTGCTTTACCTTTATATCAGATTAATAGAGCAATGAAATTTCAGGCAGAGGAAAGTGTAAAGAGATGGGTCCCAACATAATAAGAGGCATATAAGGACAGGAATAATCTGAAAATCTTTGCAAAGAACACAAGCCGTCCAGTACTTTGATAGAAAAGTATGAAGAGGTTGATGTAGAAGAAACACGTGATCCAACAATGGAAATACCTCAAAGGATTCAACAATATCTAGGTTGCTACTCACCACGGAGATGCCCGATAAGCCGCAGAAAGGCAAAAAAAAAAAAAAAAAAAAAAAAAAAAAAAAAAAAAAAAAAAAAAAAAAATTGAAGCTCTCAGCTGTTAAGCCTTCATCTGCCACAGAGCGTGCGCCCACACACACACAAACCCATCTGCCATCTATGGCTGTAGCAGCTGGACTGCAACAAACGGCACAGCTAAGGCGAGAGCAACCAGTGGTTGGGGGTGGAAGCGGCATGGAGAGGGAAGCAGGAAGGGAGGGAAGGGATGCTGGTGGGGATGGAGTAATACGTCAGTGCTGTCTGACAGATAGGAAGGGACTGGAGTATGTGGCAGAAAGGGAGATGTACATAGGATGGAGTGCGAGCAGGGGAAGGAAGGGGAGGGAAGAGTAGCGGGGGCAGGAACTAGTGAAGTTTTAGGCCTGGGGGATTGCGGGAGCATAGGATATATTGTAGGGAGAGTTCCAAACTGCACAGATGGGAACTACCTACAATATATCCTACACTCCCATCTGCACAGATTGTGTGTGTGTGTGTGTGTGTGTGTGTGTGTGTGTATGTGTGTGTGTGTGTTTTCTCTGTGGCAAATGAAGGCTTAACAGCCGAAAGCTTCATTTTTTTATGTAAGGCTTTCTGCAGCTCATCGGGCGCCTATGTGGTGAGTAGCAACCTATCCTTTCCAAAATATTGTTAAACACATGAGCCAGCAATACAGTTAATTTGGCCTGAGCTCATTCTGATCAGTAGAAGTCAGTAAAATTGCATCACAATTTGTCAAATCAGTAGGATGTATAATGACTAGAAAGTTTCTTTGCCTGATGACAAAAATCTCTGAAGCAAGTGACATACCATCAGGTTTCCATAACATCATTGTCATCATTCAAACCACTAAAAAAGGAATGAGTGTAGAAGTGAGAGAACTGTTAAATTACAGTAAGACTGCTCAACATGGTAACAGTCACATTCAAAATTGAAAAATCTATTCCACAGCATTTGGAATTATTGGTTCCTTTTTTAAGTTACGGAGGAGGAATCAGTCAGGGAATGTTAAGAAATAGACGAGCAGAATGAGAGCAACTCAACAGTTCATATACATAAACATCATACTCCGGAAGCCGTCTCCCAGTGTGCATCGGAAGGTACTTTTTGTACCATCGTCACGTCCTCCTCCTATTCCAGTTCTGTATGGTTTGTGGAGAAAAAAAAAAAATTGCACCTATGCCTCCCAATGGACTCTAATTTCTCTAACCTTATCCTCATATTCTTTACACAAGATATACCTAGGAGTAAGCAATATATTGGTTTATTCTTCAAGAAATGTACCCTCTTGGGATTTTGACAGAAGTCCGTATTGCGGTACGAAATGTCTCTATTAAAGCATCTGTCATTAGAGTTTGCAGATCATCTCCAGAATGTTTTCAAGTACTAAATGAAATTGTAGCAAAGTGTGTTGCTGTAGATTGGATCTTCTCTCTGTATTCTGTCAAGCGTACTTGGTATGCATCCTACACCAACGAGCAATACTCAAGTGTCGGCCAAACGAGTGTTTTGTAACCTATTTCGTGGGTTGAACGACTGCACTTCCTGACAATTCTTACAATTAATATCTGGCATCTGCCTTACAGATGATTAATTTTATGTGATCATTCCATTTTAAATATTCCTTCAGCCTACTCCCATATATTTTATGGAAGTAACTGCTTCTAGTGTTTTCCCTGCTATTGCATAATTATGTAATGAAGGACCTTCCTTTCTGTGTGTTCAAAACATTTTAATTCTTTTTATATTGAAAGTCAATATTCATTCCCATCACCATTCATTGATACACTGCAGATTCTCTTGCATTTTGCTACAATTCCAGTGTTGCAACTTTTGGATATGCTGCAGCATCATCAGTGAATAGCCTCATTCAACTACCGATGTTTACAAGGTCAATCATATATACTGAGAAAAGCCTGGGGCACACTAGGAACCATTCTCCCACACGCTTCAAAAGTCAAGGAACAAGGCAGCTACCTGGGTGTTACTCCTTCGCGTCCAGTGCGAGCTGAGTTTGACAAGACTGCTACTTCGGAACCCATGTTAAGTTCTACAGAGGAGATTTCCAGTCTCCAGAAAAGTCATAATTATCACACATGCAAAAATTTTCAAACTTCTACAATGAACCAATATCAGAAATATAAGACTAAAGTTTTGCACATCTCTGACCCTTCTTGAAAATGGGAATCACCTGCACTTTCTCCTACTATTAGGAACACTTAGCTCCTCTAGTGACTGCATGCAAAATCGATTTGATATTGTTTCAGGTCCAGTGCCTTTTTTCTCGGGTGAGCCAATTCATTCGCTTTCCTATTCTTATGTCATTGATTTCAATATATGCCATTTTGTCACTCGTGCAGAGGAGAGCTAGAGTGGAATCTTCCTCTAAAAAGCTTTTGAAAAAGACACGTGTTGTGTATAAACCTCTGTTTCAACACCAATGTCTGCCAAAATTTCCTTGCATTTTCTGCCAAGTCAGTACTAAGAACTTTACTTTTGAAGTCACTGAACGCACCTCTTTACATGAGTTTTGTCATTGTGCAAGTTTTGCTTGCCTGCAAGAATTTGGCTACATTTATACATGCAGTGAAGTATTCTTCACTTTCAGAGAAGTTTTCTAACTAGATTGTTCATCCACTTTGGATCTTTCCCATATCTCTTTAATTTTACTCGCCCCATACTTGGGTCATTCCATGTCAACAAGGTGTCCCTGCTCGACTATCACAGATTTATAAACATTCGCACATACCCCTAATGAATAACGGAAAAGCTTAAAATTCATCAATGCAAAACTGCTAGAGATATAGTCACTTGTCTGACACAATTTTGTGTGCTGCAGACATAAATTTCTGCTGTAATATCTTGGGAAGCATTTTATTGAAACAAATTAAATTTGGCAATTTTGTAAGATTCTATGCATTCTTTTAAGAATAGTAATGAAAAGAATTTTATGAGGATTTTTTTTTAAGTTACAAAACTGTAGACAAAGTCAGCTAAAACAATAATCGACCAAAAAAATTTCAATGTTTGGCTTCGTATATCTCAAGCACTAAGGATATTAAAAACATGAAACTGGCATGTAGTAACCTAACAATGCAAGTTCACAAATATAAAGTATCATTAACCCATCACTTTCCATTACCAAATAAACTGAGTACAAAGTTAAAGATTTCATACAAAGGTGAAAAATGTGCCATTTTCAATCTCATTTTGCAAAAAAATTATGTTCATTAAAATGTTCCAAAGTGGACTCATTAGGAAGACCATGGCTTTAGCAACAAAAATAAGTATATTTAATTATTCAATGCAGAATAACATGGTATTCGAGATAGAATCCAAAATTTTCGGTCTGGTGCTGCCATCTGGAAAGTAGGAGTATTAGATCTTTGTACAGTTAGGTGGGAAGAGCTGCGTAACTGATGAGTCGGTATGCAGTGGCATTCAGCTGGAGGACATGTCCACAGTGATTTCTGTAGTTCTATGTGTTTGGTGCAAGGTGATTTTACAATGGATCCACAAAGAGAACAGCACGTGTGCATATCAAATTCTGTGCGAATCTTGTGAAAAGTGCTACGGGGACCCTTGCAATGATTCAACAAGTTTGTAGTTGTTTTTTTGTTTTGGAGGGGGGGGGGAGGCGGGGGCAGAGCATGAGACATATGCGTGTGTTTGAGTGGTATGCTCAGTTCAGGGCTGGCCATATAGAAGTCTAATATGATGCTCACACTGGAAGGCCTGCTGGCCGTACAGCGCCAGACATTGTTGACAAACTTCAACAATTGTTTCATGCAGATCGACGTCGAACCATTCAAAACCTTGTGGATGAAGTGGGTATTGGTTATAGGACATGTCAACGAATGTTGACCGATGAACTAGACATGCATCGTGTTGCCACAAAATTTGTGCCAAGGATCTTGACTGCTGCATGTTGAAGGACCTTCGTCAGACAGCATCTGATTATCCAACCTTCCTGTGACAGTTTATCACCAGTGCTGAGAGTTGGATTTACGGTTATGAAACAGTGAATTTCGCGCACTACTGTGACTTTTGCAACAGCTCTATAAAGCCATGTGGCGACAACGGTTTGCACTTTGGTGTCAAGGAACTGGCTGCTGTAGCAAGACAACATGCCCTGTCATGTGTCCTTGCTTACCAGGACCTTTTGGCAAAAAACAACATGATGGTTGTACCCCACCCACTGTACTCGCCAGATTTGGCACTTTGCGACTTCGCTCTATTCCCAAAACTGAAACTCAAATTAAAGAACCATCAATTTAACATTCGAGAGAGGATTCAAGAAACATCACTGGCGGCGCTAAACACCCTCAAAGAACAGGACTTCCAGAAAATGTTTGACCAGTGGCAGAAGCACTCTGACTGGTGTGTATATGCAGATGGGAACTACTTCGAGGGTGATGGTGACCATTAGTCCTAAGGTAAGGTTTTCAATAGATGGCACCGCCAGTCCTAAAAATTTTGGATAACATCTCGTATATTTCAAAGTAAAACAGGGCACAAAAATAGCGGTACGAAAAAATCTAAAATTTGAATATGTATATTGTGAAATACGTAATAGCTCAATAGCACAAGTGAAATATAAAATTTCTGTCTCCTACTGTTTTCCAATATTTTACAATTTCATCAAAAAGGTGAAAATAATGTACACCCTACACTTCTTTTACAAATACTGTTTTTTTTTTAGTAAAGCTTCAAAACCAGTTTCATTCGAATCAATGTGCTTTGTATCCTACTACAACAGCAGATTTAATTTCTAACTCAGGTTAACAATGCGGGTCAAGTCTAGTATATGATACAACCCGTCGGCTTTGACCAATGATGTCATTAGTCAAAGATGATGATAATTTTTTTGGTATCAAAGATGTGGAATTATTTGCATACGGTCATTGATTACATTAAAGATAGACAATTGATATCTCGATTCTGTATTGATCAAGTGATTCGACGATTTTGTTATAATTTGAAAATAAATACTTTAATTGAGAAATTGATTGCTTACACTCGACAGTACGTAATATAGTTTATTGTTCGTTTTTATTTTATGTGAATTTATATATGATTCATTATTGAGTTTTATCGGTATTTATTTGTTTTATCAATTTTTTTAGGAATGGATAATAATGATAAAATAATAAAGATCAACTTTCATTAATGATTGGTGAAGACATGTCTTTAATTAAATGTTTACAATTTTTTTGATTAATAGCTGAAATTTTTTGCTCAACTTTTCCTGATCGAGTACCGAATACGATACAGGTATCTCATGAAATAGCGTAATTTAGTAACATTTAAAAATTGTATCGTAATTGAGACTTGAGCAATTCGAGTTCAAGTCAAGAATACGATATAGATATGTTTTCAAATAGCGACATATGAACAGAAACATATATTATTATGCTACAATTTATGCGAACATTATTGTACGTGTAGCTTTCAATGAAATCACACACATTTGTAGTAGTATTTGTTAACATAATAATAAAAAAAGTATATTTCTTGTATGTAATGTTTTTAACTTCTTGTTTTGTTTTTGTTTTAGACGCCAGACTTGGAACTGTATTTATTAGTAATTTTTAAATTATTTAAACATGATTCACTGTTTTTTTAATAAATAAAAATACAGTAATGTAATAGATATGTGTTTCATTTATTATACATATTTCTTACACTAGCTAATAATTTTTTATCTGTAAAGTCATTTATAGTATTATCTTTGGTGTATTAATAATCAATATATTTCTTGATAGACGTCAGATGTTCAAATATCATTACTTCCAAATCTTAGCTTCGTAGATGGCATCATTGGTCAAAGCTGACGTGTTGTATTGTATTCTTGACTATTCCCAACACTATATAAATTGGACCAAAGCAACTGGTAAAATCATGCAGCAAAAAATCTGACTATGGCTACTTGCATTTTGTTGATTAAAGGCAATACACCACTGATGATAAAACAGCTTAGTAATGCATGGTTTTTAATTTAAAATATGGTTATTGTATGATTTCCAAAATATCAAATTAACTTAAAACTTGATTTTCATAAAAAAACTGTGAAAATAGGTTATATTAAATCGTCTCTTACAAAATATGTTTTTCATAACTTATATAAAATGAATCTATTTTGGAAAAACTTTTTATCAGTCATACAAAAAAAAATTTGCACTAACACTACCAGTGTCCAAAATGTTTAGTAATGTGCCATGGCAACAAGGTGCATTTCTGATACCTCTTGATTATGTTTCATGAATGTTTAATTCTTAAATTGGTAAATAATATATTACTATATTGCATTGGTCCATGTCGACATTGTCACTACCCGTCGACATCCACCAACCCCATAACCATAGGGGATATCTACATCTACATCTACATACATACTCCGCAATTCACCGTAAGGTGCGTGGCCGAGGGTACACTGTACCTCTACTAGGCATTTCCTTTCCTATTCCACTCCCAGATTGAACGAGGAAAAAAAGAATGACTATATGCCTCCGTACGAGCCCTAATTTCTCTTATCTTGTCTTTGTGATCTTTACGCGAAATGTAAGTAGGCGGCAGCAAGATCGTACTACACTCAGCTTCAAATTCCGGCCCTCTAAATTTACTTAACAGAAATTCACGAAAAGAACGTCGTCTTTCTTCCAGCAATCCCCAATTGAGTTGCCGGAGCATTTCCGTGACACTCGCGCATTGGTCGTACCTACCGGTAACAAATCTAGCTGCTCGCCTCTGAACCGCCTCTATGTTTTCCTTCAAACCGATCTGCTGCGGGTCCCAAATACTTGAGCAATACTCAAGACGTGGTCGTACAAGCGTTTTATATGCGGTCTCCTTTACAGTTGAAGTACATCTTCCCAAAATTCTCCCAATAAACCGAAGTCGGCTGTCTGCCTTACTCACAACTGTCCTTACATGCTCGTTCCATTTCATATCGCTCTGCAATGTTACGCCTAGATATTTGAACGACGCGACCGCATCAAGAAGCTCACTACTGATGCTGTATTCGAACATTATGGGATTGTTTTTCCTACTCATGCGCATCACCTTACATTTTTCTACATTGAGAGCTAGCTGCCATTCTTCGCACCAACTAGAAATTTTGTCTAAGTCAACCTGTATGCTATTACAGTCAGTTACAGACGACACCCTCCCATACACCACAGCATCATCAGCAAACAGCCGCAAATTACAACTTACTCTGTCCATCAGATCATTTATATAGATAGAAAATAATAGCGGTCCTATCACACTCCCCTGGGGCACGCCTGACGATACACTCGTCTCTGATGAACACTCGCCGTCGAGAACAACGTACTGCGTTCTATTACTTAGGAAGTCTTCCAGCCAGTCACAAATCTGTGAACCTATTCCATAAGCTCGTATCTTCGTTAGCAGTCTGCAGTGTGGTACCGTGTCGAACGCCTTTTTGAAGTCGAGAAAAACACAATCCGCCTGTTGCCCTTCGTCCATGGCTCGCAAGATGTCATGTGAGAAAAGGGCAAGCTGAGTTTCACATGAACGATGTTTCCTAAACCCGTGCTGATTCATGGAAAGAAGCTTTTCCGTTTCAAGGAAATTTACTATATTCGAACTGAGAATATGCTCCAAAATTCTACATGAAACCGATGTCAACGATATTGGCCTGTAATTGTATGGGTCAGTTCTCTTTCCTTTCTTATACACGGGAGTCACCTGCGCTTTTTTCCAATCACTAGGAACTTTGCGCTGAATTAAAGATTCGCTATAAATGCAAGCTAAGTAGGGGGCCAATGCCGCAGAATAGTCTTTGTAAAACCGAACTGGTATTCCATCCGGACCAGCAGACTTTTTCGTATTTAGCTCTCTCAGCTGCTTCTCTACACCGGAAATACCTATTGCTATGTCCCCCATTTCGGAATTGGTACGTTGATCAAATGATGGTATATTTGTGCGGTCCTCCTGCGTGAAAGATTTCTTAAAGGTTAAATTTAGAACTTCAGCTTTCCGTTTGCTTTCTTCTATTACTGCCCCGGAATGATCAACTAGTGACTGGACAGTGGGCTTTGACCCGCTTATCGATTTTACATAGGACCAGGACCCTAATATGTGTCAAACTAGACCTCTGGACCCTGGTAGACCCCACACAATCTTTCTGGAGCATCAGTTCTTGGCCAAAAGAGAAGTTATGTCACTCCATCACTTACCTTGATCCCAAGTCTTGTATCCCCCAGACATTTTCCTTTTACCCAAATTGAAATCAAGCCTGATGAACAAGAGGTTTTGACTACATTAGAAACTTTCACAAATTGTACAGATATTTTCAGAAACAGGGGAGAGAGTCTCGCAGAAATGCTACATGACTTCGGGTGGAAATCATTAAAAGAAAGGCGTTATCTGTTGTGCCAAGATTCATTTGTGAATATATGAAGATATTATCATACTAATAGAATAGGAGAAATCAAGATAGATTACTGAAAACTTTATCCCATGCACTATTAGAGAATGGATCAATAGCAAAATATTACGAGCTCGGGATGTAATTGGCATATTGCAATGCAATAAACACTATTGTTTATGTGATTTGTCATGCTATAGACTGCTGATGAAATAACACACAGGCTTTCACTTTAGAATGTTTCAAAATATTTACATTCATGAGCCCCTGCTTTACATTAATATCGGTGAAAGTTGTTTTACAATAGTTTTAGTTCTAGAGATATTTTGGGTAGTCAAGATAAATGGGACACCTTTCATATCTGCTGCTGCATTAGCCACATTTGTCAGATTGCACTGACGAGGTTATGCAAGGCATCTCAGATGTGGTAGCCTACAACACTAGAAATACTGTTTGCTTTCTTACAGCTGCCCCTTGCTGCCAACAGAGATATTGCAATGGCTATTAAGGGTCACAGAAGGACCCTGCAACAAGTGACGCACTTTACAGACCTAGGCCCTGTAGGCTTCATTTTTTATTCTCAATGCTGAAACACTATGCTGAAAGAATAAATATTTGTAATGATACACAAGAGATAAGAAGATTCATAGACAGTGTTTCCTGCTTACCAAGACTGCTTCCCGAAGTGAAAACGGTGTTGGGAGTGTTGTATTAATTGTGAAGGAAATTATTCCAAAAGGGACCATATGAAATACTAAAAGGAAAGCATAGAAAGATTTTGTGGATAAAGTTCCAGTATTTATGAACAGACATCGTAATCAGTCACCATTATCTGTTGCTCTTATTTTGATGTGACTAATGTACCAAATTTTATTATTTGAAGTTTTATATACTTCTCATTGTTATGTTATATATATAATAATGGAAAGTCCAAGTTGGAATTAACAATATACTAATACGACAGTTTACAACTCGCTGCAAAGATGTGACGACGAGCTACGAAAAGCACATAAAAAAAGATACACATTTACAACACTTTCAGCTATCAGCCATGGCCTTCTTCAGAAATAGGAAACACTCACGCAATCACATAGTGACACAACCGTCATCTCCGGCTGCCGCACTTTGAATCCTACGCAACCAGCACCACAGGTAAATTAATTGCAGGAGAGTAAGTAAGTACTTTCAATTTCAGTTACAGTAATAGCTGTTATTATTATTATTATTATTATTATTATTATGTGTGAAATAAATGCAAAATGTTAAAATGATATAAGGATCTAAGAATTACATACTTCTTTGGCTTTGGCTTTTAATTTAGCCTGTTCTGGATCTTCAGATTTCGATCTACTCTTGGCAGCTCTTAAAAGTAGTTCCCGTTCATGTTCTTCATGTCTCTTCCTTTCGACACGATCTAATTCTTCCAGAAACTTTAGCTGTCCCTTGACATCCTGCGTGACCTCGTACCTCGGATCCATCTTTGGAAATAGAGAGAGAAAGAAATAGTAACCAACTAACTAGATAAAGATTATGATGTTACAAAACAAATTGGTTGATTGTTTACCTTAATAACATCTATTCTATGCTCTGCAATAATGGACAATTTTTCTATTAGGTTTTTCAGCCTCTCCTGCGTTGCGTGTGATATCAGTGCTGCTACTTCTGGTGCTGGCTCTTCCGTTAAACCATGTCGAGCAACTTTCATAAAAACAAATCAAAACAGTTGACATGTTGTTAACACATAATTGCACTTGCACAGATTGCTTCAACACAGTTACATCTGATCTGAAAAAAAAAAAAATGGGTCTCACCAATTTGCCTGATTCTTTGTTGAAGAGGAGCTGCATGTAAGAATATTTCATCTTTACAAGAACGAATTTGTGTCCCAACAAATTCAGTTGATCCCAGAATTCTCTGAGTTTCTTCTGCCAGATTGACACCACCCATTGCGGCTACATCATTGATATCATCATCTCCCCTGAAGGAAAAAAAAATTATAAGATTCTAATAACTAATATGACTGGAAAAAAATATGAATATATTGGAACAAAAACTATCAATAAAGAAACTCAGAAATATCATCTACTTACGTGTACCCTGCCGATGAGAATGATTTTTTCTCCTTTTCTTTTGCTACAGGTTTTGGCAAGAGAGAAGGTGCTGGAGGTTTGACAAAGGCATTTGTCTGAGGTTTAATGTGGGGTACTGCAGCTTTTATCTGCACTGGAGGTGGGGGTCTAAGTTGGATAGCAGTTGGGGCTTTGGTCTGCACCTGCACAGGTTGCCTAATGTGAAGTGGGGGAGTAGGGAGTGATGGTGTCGGTACCCTTATCTGCGTTGTAATCGTTGAAGGGAGTGTCGTGGTGGCTGTCGTAACAGGCGACTGAGGCCTCAAAGTCGTAGTTGTTATCATCCGTGTCACAGGGGTTTGTGGCCGCACAGGCTGGAAATAAATATACCTTGAGAATTAAATTATCATTATGAATTGATTCTGTACAGAATACATTAATATTGAAACCTGTAGATGATAAATAAAGAACTACAGAAATTACTATAACTTAATAATACAAGGCCGATTACCTCCTGTATTGTGCAAAAATAACTTACTTCAATTACTTAGCGCAAAGATTTATGTTAACATTTAACCCAAGCCATGTTTGAATATCCATCAATGTCAAAATATTAATAACAGGGCAAGAACTCTGGTTGTGGAAGGAGAAAGTGAATCTGAGACACCATTTATAAAGGAAACTTACTGCAATTTGTGGAAATGAGTCACAGAAACTATGGAAAATCTAAATATAGATATCCAAACAAAGATTTCAACTCTGTACCTATAGAATATTGTGTCTTAACGACTCATCATTTTGCTCATTAGAGTAGCATCTCTCACATTAAATGTGAGCTCAGAAGATTCAAAAATATATATGGACTAACACGGAAGATTCAAATTTCTGTTTACTAATCATAATGACATGCTGACACGAGTTAAAATTCAACAGTTTACATTTGATGACAATCACTGTGAAATAATATTTTTAAAAATATGACAAAAGAATAGAGTGTAAAGCACAAGTATTGTGGAAGGAGAGGAAGAAAGGGGTAGGGATTTGTAGAGAGTGGGAAGAAATGCTATAAAATAGGATAGGATAGGAGAAAAACGAATGTTGTGAAGAAATTGGTGACAGAACACCACTTTAGAAGGAGCGAAGTGAATCTTGGGCAGGATGTCTCTCATTTCAGGGCACAATGAGAGAAAATCAAAGGCTTGATGAAGGATGTGGTGTAGTTGTTACAGTCCAGGGTGGTACTGGGTGGCAATTGGGCCGCTCTTTTGTAGCTGGATCTTTACTCATCACATCTCCCTATATATCAATATTTCTCACGCCCATGGTCTTGTCACTATCAAACATTACTTCTCCCAAATGGTCATGTGGTACACTATTTCCAAGTGTGGCAGCTACTATTTGATGAAGTACGACATAGTAATTCTGTCAGATACAGCAAAGGACCTGGAAGAGCAATTGAACAGAATGGACAGTGTGCTGAAAGGTGCATATAAGATGAACATTAACAAGAGAAAAACTAGGGTAATGGAGTGCAATCTAAGAAAATCAGGTGATGCTGAAGGAATTAGATTAGGTAACGAAGCAATAAAGGAGGTAGATGAGTTTTGTTACTTGGGCAGTAAAATAACAAATGATGGTCGCAGTACAAAGGATATAAAATGCAGAATGGCAATGGGTAGAAAAGTGTTCTTAAAAAAGAGAAATTTGTTAACATTGAATATTGATTTAAGCCTAAGGAAGTCCTTTCTGAAGGCATTTGTATGGAGTGTTGCCTTGTATGGGAGTGAAACATGGACGATAAACAATGCCGACAGGAAGAGGATTGAGGCTTTTGAAATATGGTGCTACAGAAGAATGCTGAAGATTAGGTAGGTGGATCGCATAACTAATGAGGAGGTACTGAACAGAATTGGGGAGAAAAGAAATTTCTGGCATACCTTGACTGAAAGAAGGGATAGATTGGTAGGGCACATTCTTAGACATCAAGGAATTGTGAATTTAGCATTGGAGGGAAGTGTGTGTGGTAAAAACTGCAGTGGAAGACCAAGAGATGGATACAGTAAATAGATTCAGACAGATGTAGGTTGCAGTTCATATGTGGAGATGAAGAGGCTTGCTCAGGATAGGGTATTGTGGAAAGCTGCATTAAACCAGTCTCTGGACTGAAGACCACAACAACAACAACACAAATGATGATGATTACTACCATAAAATTAAACATCAATTTCTCTCCAACTTATTCTTGGAAAGGGGAAATGATTAACTGGCTTTTGCAAAAAAGTATTCCATTTCATAAAGAAATGCACAAAACAGGACTGTACTATTTTATTAAAAGCAACAAAAAAGGTTTAAAATTGATGCTATGCTCTGTTCACCGTACATGGTCATTCAGTGGACAACCACCACCCAGATTTACAGTAAAAGAATATTTAGGAAAGAAGAATGTTATATTCACTCTAAATTATTAATTAAAACCATGGAAGAAAAGTTACACACAGAAAATAAAGACAGGTGGGCTTCACATTGCAGTCACGTATGAAAAGGAGTACCTTAAACATAACAAACAAATGCAATCACAGAACAATTGATTGTTACTTTACAAGACAACAGCATTAACGATGAAGGAAGTGGCGCACAAGGCATCGACATGGCAGGCAGCATCAGCGCAGGAGTGACACCTACATTCAGTGGGATCCATCCACTATAGTCCTATGTTAGAGGTATGTGCGCTTTCGCAGTCCAATATGATTAGGGTGGATAGTACCAGTAGCATGCACCTCCCTCCCACGAGTGCCTCCCCACATGCGGCCATTGCTTTCCCCTGACATGCAACTCTTAACTCTTCCTACATTTCATTGACAATCTTATTAACAGTTGAGCTTAAGCAAGTTTATTTTGGTGAAAATACTTTTTAGGTGTCGGCGGTAGTAGTTGCTAATAACGTGATTAATCATAGGAAGTATGCACAGCCAATCATGTACTGTTGTAGACAATTGTGGAGTATCTTTGAATGTAAAGAAATATGTATTTCCAGCACTTTTGCTGTGCTATTATGTTCAACCTAACCAAGAACTGTAAAATCATGAAATATTTGCAGACACATATCAACATATTACTGACCAGCAAGTGTGAGACTGTGTCAGCTGTCTTACACTTGGAATGAGACAGAAGCCAAATACAGTGTTTTGAAGAAAAATGTGATTAAATATAAGGTTTTTATGACGTAAGAAGAAAACTTTGTTTTGGCACAACGCTCTGCCTAGCAATCTTAATGTCTAATAATCAATGTTTCAAATAATCAGTGTTTTGTAATTACGTCATGGACTGAGGTAGATTGTCAGTGGATCAGTTTGGATTGTCACCATAATCACAAAAAACAACAATCACTGATACGCTCAGCCAAAACCACCAAACTAAACAATCACTTCAATTTCAACTATGAATTATGCTAACGTTTCTCGCCCCTCATTGGATATGTGCATTCACTGAAGCATATGTGAATATTTCGGAGTATTTTAAAATTGTGCTAGTAGGTTCCTGCATAACTACATATTCGGGTCATTTCATGTCAATTCAATGCAGTAAAGTAACATTTTCAACCTGACCTTTTCAGATTTCTTTCAAATTTGGTGCATTCAATGACCCAGATAAGAGATGGAAAAATAGCAATTTGCAGGGCTGTATTACAACTGCGAAGAAAGTTACAGGCTGGAAAGTTTGGAATTTGTGCGAAATTTACATGCGACTGTCTCAACATAAAAGACTGTAATTCTGGTTCTAATTAAGTTACAGCAATGTAAACGGTACCATTGGAAAGCTAATGAATAGACCTTTACACTGATATGCCACATGGCAAGTTCCTGAATATTTTTATGGTAAAGATCATTGACCATGACTTTTAACCTTGAATATCTCAAAAGATATCTTTAAATTTTCTTGAAAAAATATTGTTTTTATTGTTCCATTATGATACTACAAATATGATATATATCAAGATGGCACATCAACGGCATCATTCACAAAAAAATATTTTGTCAGCATCAATACACTACCGAAATGAAGAAGGTAACTCTCATACGTCGTGGTTGTAATTGTGGTCTTCAGTCCGCAGACTGGTTTGATGCAGCTCTCCACGCTACTCTGTCCTGTGCAAGTCTCTTCAACTGAGAATACGTTAGGCAACCTACATCCTTTTGAATCTGCTTACTGTATTCATCTCTCGGTCTCCCTCTACAATTATTACCCTACATGCTTCCTTCTAATGCTAATTTGACAATTCCTTGATGTCTCGGAAAATGTCCTACCAATATATCCCTTCTCTTAGGATATGCCAGAAACTCCTTTTCTCCCCAATTCAGTTAAGCACATCCTCATTAGTCACGTGATCAACCCATCTAATCTTCATCATTCGTCTGTAGCACCACATTTCGAACGCTTCTATCATCTTTTTGCCTGAACTCATTATCGTCCACGTTTCACTCCCATACAATACTACACTCCAGACAAATGTTTTCAGAAAGGACTTCCTAATTTTTAAATTAATATTGGATGTTAACAAGTTTCGCTTCTTTAGAAACGCTTTTCTCCCCATAGCCATTCTGCATTTTATATCTTCTTTACTTTGGCCATCAGAAGTTATCTTGTTACCCAAATAACAAAATTCATCTAACACGTTTATTGTCTCATTACCTAATCTAATTCCTTCAGCATCGCCTGATTTTAAAAAAATTCTATTCCACTACCTTCGTTTTACTCTTGTTAATGTTCATCTTATACCTTCCTTTCAAGACACTGTAAATTCCATTCAATTGCTGTTCCTGATCCTTTGCAGTCTCTGACAAAATTACTATATCATCGTCAAACCACAAACTTTTTATTTCTTCTCCCTGAACTTTAAATTCCCTCTCCAAAATTCTCTTTCCATTCCTTCTCTGCTTGCTCAATGTACAGATTGAACAATATTGCGGAAAGGCTACAACCCTGTCTTACTCCCTTCCCAACCTCTGCGTCCCTTTCTTGCCCTTCGACTCTAATAACCGCTGTCTGGTTTTTGTATAGGTTGAATATAACTCTTCGCTCCCTATATTTTACACCTGCTACCTTCAGAATTTGGAAGATTGTATTCCAGTCGACATTGTCAAAAGCTTTCTCCAAATCTACAAACGCCAAAATCGTAGGTTTGCCCTTCCTTAGCCTATCTTCTAAGGAAAGTCGTAATGTGAGCATTGCCTCCTGTGTTCATACATTTTTCCTAAATCCAAACTGATCTTCTCCGAGGTCGGATTCCACAAGTTTTTCCATTCATCTGTAAATAATTTGTGTTAGTATTTTGCAAAATGACTTATTAAACTGATAATTCTGTACTTTTCACATTACTCTGCACCTGATTTCTCTGGAATTGGAATTACGATATTGCCGCAAGACACCAAGTAAACCGATTGCCAGCATGGCGCAGGGGATAGCGTCACTGACTGTGGTGCTGAAGGTCACTGGTTCAATCTCGTCCACTGGCAAAAAATTTCTTTCTTTGTAACTAACAATTCCAGAATGTTTTACATCTTTCTTATGTTCACTTGTAATTTCTAGTTGTTTCTTATATCAACTATTCTTCTAGTTTCTGGTACATTCTGTCTTTTTATAAATAGCAGAGCACTCTGCCCGAGAGGCAGTTAGTGCTGCGTATATGTGAAGTTCATAATAAACCTTTTTTCAGTGTAAGTGCTGTATTCAGTTGCCTTCGAAATCAAGCCTGCTTCCATTTCAAAATTACATTGTTTGGTGGAGGTGCCGGTTATCCTGTGAAACAGCCGTATCACCGTGGCTCCGCTTAGGCAACATAAAAGCCGTCGCTTACACGGACTAGAACCGGAATACAAAGGATATAACGAGTACATCCTTCTGAAAGTCCGTATTATCAGAAGAACGATGGACAAGAAACCAGTGGTAAGCCAGCTGTACATCAGACACCCGTCGGTGTTCTCTGGAGACGCTGAACAGGACCCCAACAAATGGCTAAAAGGGTTCCACCGAGTCACAAAGTACAACAGGTGGGATCATACGATGTGCTTGGCCAACGTTTATTTCCACCTGGACGGAACAGCCCAGCAATGGTTCGAAAACAACGAAGAGAAGCTGAATGACTGGGAAACGTTCCATGAGGAACTTAAGAAGACGTTTGGTGACCGCCAGCGACAAATCCGCTCGGAAGAAGAACAACTGAAGAACCGGGCCCAACGACATGGTGAGCCGACACAGTCGTACATACAGAATGTTTTGGTCCTGTGTAACATTGTCAATCCGAATATAACTGAGGCCGATAAAATCAAGTCCCTGATGAAGGGTATAGCAGAAGACATATACCAAGCCCTTCTGATAGAAGACGTCGCTACGACGGAAGAGTCCAACAAGTGGTGCCAGCGTATTGAAGAGATGCAACAAAGGGGGGTTGGACGCAAGAAGTATGACAGACTCCCCAATGTAGTCCCTATGGCCAATGTGGAAGACAAGCACAACTTTGTTTCCCTCATACGACAAATTGTCAGAGAAGAATTACAACAGTTTATGGCAGCCGGGACTATTAGACTGAGCGAGCATCAGATCATGGCTATGGATATAAGCACTGTAAGTGACGAGGGAGCCGACGCCACTGAGGAAGAGGTATTTCAGGCATTAGCTCCTGTTTGCCCTGCCAATCGCATCCGACCTGAAGAATGGCATCGCCCTGCTACGACTTGTACTGCAGCCACCAAACGGCAGCCCATGAACCGGTCAACAGGCCACAACCAACTCCCCCGGCAACTATGATGCCCCGCAGAAGAACAGATGTCTTGAGGACAGAAGACAACACACCACCGTGTTTCCACTGTGGGCGCCCTGGACATGCCATACGCTACTGCAGAGAGAGAAGGCGAGTATTTGACGATTATTTTGTCGAAAGACATCAGTCATCAAAGCAGTTCTATCCCAGGCAATCACCTGCTGATGAGGTCAGTCGACCTATGGGAAGAAACCCATTGCTGTACCCTAGACTAGGTCGCTCCCCGACGTGCCGCCACCCTTCACCATAGCCCTACAGAAGTACCAGCCGCTCCCCTGGCTGCCGTGCCCAGGAAAACTAAGCGAGGCGAACATCTACGGAGGTGAGGACGCCACAGATGAAAATCCTCCATGGACGACAGTAGTTGAGATGTTGGGAAATCTGATCGACATCATAATCTAAGGCCAACCTGTCCAGGCACTTGTTGATTCAGGAGCTTCTTTCTCTGTATTGTCGGGTAATTACCACCGCACACTAAAGATATCAATGTTCTGTGATACGGGGGCAACTGTGCTGAAGGTAGCAAATGGAAAGTACGTCCAGCCAGCATGAACTTGTGTCAACAGGACCCAGCCGTTTGAATTTGTTGTGTTAATAGAATGTAGTCACAATGTCACCCTCTGATAGGACTTCCTTCAGGCATCCCAAGCTATCATTGACTGTGGAAGATCTGAGCTGGAAATTGAGGAAGTTGTTCCGACGAGTAAATGTAACGCAGAATTTTCTGGGAAGTTATTTGCCGTTGAAAATGTGACGATCCTGCTGTTGACGATGAGAAGAGTTGCAGTCACAAACACAGATGAGCGATTAAACTGTGAAATGCTTGTTGATGGTAAGAAGTTGATCAGGCTCACCAAAGAAAGCGGCTATCATAAGCATTACCGGTGGTCGAGGACAGATTTGAATCACTAATTGTCACGAGCAGTCTCAACTTATCCAAAAGGAATGTGTATCAGAACAACTGAACCAATCCAGGACGTTGAGGTCAACGTCATCAACAAAGACCCATGCTCTGCTGTTAGTACAGACAATACACTGGAGGAAATAACCACGGAACTGCAAGTACGGCCCGGACTGACCAAGGAACAATACCAACGGGTGTTAGCTATACTACACCGATTTTTGGGTGCATTCACACCCAATCACAAAAAAAGTCAGATGAAACGGCCCACGATAAGACACCATATCAATACTGGGGATCATACATTAATTAGCCAATGTTTGTGTATAGTATCGCCAGCTGAGAGATGGATAATTCGGGAGGAAGGGAAGAAGATGATGCACTATGACATTATTCAAACTTCGGAGAGTTCATGGTCATCTCTGGTGCTCCTCGTAAAGAAGGAGGAGGACGGCACATGGCGATTCTGTGTCGACTATCGGCGGCTGAACAAAATCACAAAGAAAGATGTCTACCCGCTGCCGGGCATTGACGACAGCTTACTGGCAAATCAAGGTTGACGAAGCTGACTGCTTTTATTACACCTGACAGCCTCTATGAATTTAAAGTAATGCCATTTGGATTATGTAATGCTCTGGCCACATTCGAACACATTATGGACAACTTGCTTCAACACCTTAAGTGGACGACGTGTCTTTGCTATTTAGATGACATTGTCGTTTTCTCGAAAACATTTGAAGAACATTAGAGTCACCTGTCAACTGTGTTGAAGTGTGTTCAGGCTGCAGGTCTCCGCCTCAATCCAAAGAAGTGCCTCTTCGCCACCAAAAAGATAAAAATCCTGGGGCACCTAGTCAACGGAGATGGTGTCTGTCCTGATCGAGATAAAGTAAGGGCAGTCACAGAATTTTCAACTCCTCAGCACATTCGTGATGTGAGAAGTTTTCTCGAGCTGTGCTCATACTACTGACGTTTCATAAAGGATTTTGTAACAAGGCACGTCCATTACAAGAACTACTGCAGGGCGACGCCAAGTTTTACTGGGATGAGACAAAAGAAAGAACTTTCCGGGCACTTGAGGAGGCTCTTACTTCTGCACAATTGCTAGCCTTGTACGACGAGAATGCGGAAACGGAACTTCACACAGACGGCAGTGGTTATGGGATTGGTGCAGTGCTTATACAAGTTCAAGAAGGTGCTGAAAAGGTGATAGCCTATGCATCAAAAGTACTCTCAAATTCCAAGATAAACTATTCTACAACTGAGAAAGTATGTCTCGCAGTTATCTGGGCTATCAACAAGTTCCAGCCGTATTTATTCGGCAAACCATTCACCATCGTGACAGACCACCATTCTTTGTGTTGGCTGACTAGCTTGAAGGATCCATCAGGTCGACTAGTACGATGGGCACTAACACTCCAAAAGTTCGGTGTCCCTGAGGTATTCAAGAACGGGCACAAACACAAGGATGCCGACTGCCTTTCGAGGAATCCATTAATGGAACACAATAGCATGAATGAAATTTCAGCCCTCACTGAATTAGATGATGTTACAGCTGAACAGAGGGAAGATCCAGCACTATTAAAAACCATAGAGGCCTTGGAGAAAGGAGAATCAACCAATGGAGAGTTCCAACTTATAAACGGAACATTGTATAAAAGGTACTACGATCCACTGGGCCCCAAATGGCTACTGGTCATTCCAGCTCATCTCCAGCCAGCTATTGTCAAGTATATCCATGATGCTCCAGTATCTGGTAATCTGGGAATCGTGAACACCCTAGACAGAATCAGACGCAGGTATTACTGGAAAGGTCTCTACCGATATTTCAAGCACTATGTGAGCCACTGTAAAGAGTGCCAGTGACGGAAGCATGTGCCGCAATTACCTCCAGGGCATCTTGTACCGATTCTGCCGGCAGCAGCACCATTCCACTAAGTTGGGGGTCGATCTTTTAGGGAGGTTCCCGAAGTCAACAAGCGGTAACCAATGGAGTACCTCACACGCTACGCTGTCACCAAACCTGTGTCGACTGCAGATGATCCAGAGATCGCAAAATTCCTTGTAGAAGACATTATTTTGAAGCATGGAGCACCACGTGTCATGATATCTGATCGTGGAAAAGTATTCCAGTCAAAACTAGTATCAGGGGTAATGTCACGGTACGACATTGTCCACAGAATGACAACTGCATACCAACCTCAGACAAATGGTCTTACGGAATGTTTTAAGAAGACATTAACCGATATACTGTCTATGTACGTTGATGCTGAGCAGAAGGATTGGGATACAATTCTGCCAGTCGTGACATTTGCTTACAATACCTCAAGACAAGACACCACAAGCTTCACGCCATTTTTCCTGCTCCATGGCTGTGAAGCTGAGACGACAATGGATACACTGTTCTCGTTCCAACCAGACGACACTCAGGATGACTATGTTAAACAGCTCATCACCAGGGTCGAAGAAGCAAGACAGCTGGCTCGCATACCAACACTGGACGCCCAGGAGAAGGACTATCAGCGGTATAACGACAAGCACCGACCTGTTGTGTACAACCCAAGAGATCTGGTATGCATTTTTATCCCTGTACGAAAGGTTGGACTGTCAGAAAAGTTATTTGAAGCGATACTTTGGTCCGTATCGTGTCATACATCACCTGTCAGACGTCACATACGATGTTGAGGATTATGAGCCGTGGTCGAAACGACAAAAACGAATAGACATTGTTCACGTCCTGCACATGAAGCCATGACAGGAACGTCTGTCGTTGATATTGGTGGGTAAGGGAAGGATTCTCTAGAACTGCCATACAGAGGACCCATGACAAGGTCAAGATACAGGACATTGCAGCTGGCTCCACAGGGAACATAACAGCAGGTCACTGTTTTTCCAGAAGAGGGAGCAATGCCGCAAGACACCATGTAAACTGACTGCCGGCATGACGCAGGGGATAGTGTCACCGACTGCGCTGCTGAAGGTCGCCAGTTCAATCCCGTCCACCGGCAAAAATTTATTTCTTTGTAATTAACAATTCCAGAATGTTCTATATCTTTCTTATGTTCACTTGTAATTTCTACTTGTTTCTTGTGTAAACTATTCTTCTAATTTCTGGTACATTCTGTCTGTGTATAAATAGCAGAGCATTCTGCCCGAAATGCAGTTAGTGCTGCATGTATGTTAAGTTCGTAATAAACCTGCTTTCAGTATAAGTGTTATGTTCAGCTGCCTTCGAAGTCAAGCCTGCTTCCATTTCAACACGACAATATTATTCTTGAAGTCGAAGCATATTTCTCCCGTCTCATATATCTTGCATACCAGACGGAAAATTTTTTTCATGACTGGCTCTCCTTACTAAATCAGCAGTTCAGACAGAATATCACCTACTCCAGGGGCCTTGTTTCGACTCAAGTCCTTCAGTGCACTGTCAAATTCTTCTTGCAGTATCATATCTCCTATCTCATCTTCCTCCACTTGGATTTCCCTTTCTAGAATACTGCTTCTAGTTTATTACCTTTGTATAGGCCCCCTATATGTTCCTTCCACAGTTAAGCTTTCCCCTCTTTGCCCAGTACTGGTTTTCAGTCTGAGTTCTTGGTATTCACACAGCTGCTTGTCTTGTCTCCAAATCTGCTTTATCTTCCTGTAGGTGGTATCTATTTTTCGCCTAGTTATGCATTCTTCTACAGTTTTGCATTTGTCCTGTAGCCACTCCTGCTTAGCCAGTCTGCACTTCCTGTCAGTCTCATTTTTCAGACTCCTGTACTCCCTTTTCCTGCTTCACTTGCTGAATTTTTATATTTTCTCCTCAATTAAGTTCAGTATATCCTGTGTTATCCAGGGCTTTCTATTAGGCCTTGTCCTTCTGCCTATATGATCCTCTGCTGTCTTCATTGCCCATCTCTCAGAGCTACCCATTCTTCTTCTACTGTATTACTTTCCCCCTTTTCAGCCAATCCTTGCCTAAGGCTCTCTCAAACTCTCGACCACCTCTGGTTCCTTCAATTTGTCCAGGTTCCATCTCCTAACTTTTCTACCTTTCTATAGTCTCTTAAGTTTTAATCTGCATTCATTTCCAATAAGTTATGGTCAGAGTCGATATCTGCCCCTGGATATGTCTTACAGTTTAAAACCTGGTTCATAAATCTATTCCTTACCATTATAAAGTTAATCTGGTACCTTCCAGTGTCTCCTCATCTCTTCCAAGCGTACAGCCTTCTTTCATGATGTTTGAACCAAGTGTTGGTGACTATTAAATTGTGCTCTGCGCAGAATTCCACCAAGCAATCTCTTCTTTCATTCCTTCTTCCCAGCCCATATTCAGCTACTACATTTCCTTCTCTTCCCTTTCCTGGTACCGAGTTCCAATTCCCCATCACAATCAAGTTTTCGTCTCCCTTAACTTTCTGAATGATTTCTTTTATCTGCTCATACATTTCTTCGATATCCTCATCGGCCATGCTAGTTGGCATATAAACTTGTACCACTGTGGTCGGTGTTGGCTTTGTGTCTATATTTGCTACAATAATGCATTCACTATGCTGTTCATAGTAACTTACCCGCATTGCTATTTTCTTATTCATTATCAGACCTACTCCTGTGTTACCACCAACTGATTTTGTATTTATAACCCTGTACTCACCAGACCAGAAATTCAGTTCATCCTGCCACCAAACTTCACTAATCCCTACCATATCTAACTTTCACCTCTCCATTTCTCTTTTCAAATTTTTTAACTTGCCTAAGTGATTAAGGGTTAGAACATTCCACGCTCTGACCTGTAGAATGGCTCTTTTGTTTTTCTTGATGACGACATCCTCCTGAGTAGTTCCCGCCCGGAGATCCGAATGGGGGACTATTTTACTTACAGAATATTTTACCCAAGAAGACGCCATCATCATATATTCATACAGTAGAGCTGCATGTCCTCGGGAAAAGTAACGGCTGTAGTTTTCCCTTGCTTTCAGCCGTTCGCGGTAACTGCATGGCAAAGCCACGCTAGCTGATGTTACAAGGCCAGCTCAATCATCCTAATCTTCCTGCATCAAATCTGGCAAACATTAACAATTTAGTTGGAGAATTGTGAGAAGAGATCTAATCACTTTTAATTAAAATTGTAATGTAAATTGTTCATAATACCATTATAATAATGCAAACCATATTTTTGTAGAATATTACTTATGGATTGTATGTTATCACAATTTGTGTTTCTCTTGTAAGACACACAAGTTGTCATGAAATACAATCCATAAGTAATATTCTACAAAAATATGGTTTGCATTATTATAATGGTATTATGAACCATTTACATTACAATTTTAATGAAAAGTGATTAGATCTCTTCTCACAATTCTCCAACTAAATTGTTAATGTTCACCAGATTTGATGCAGGGAGATCGTATGTCCTTCCAGTTGGTGTCAATGGATCGGCTCTTGTGATAATGTCACATTTTCTGATGAAACAAGTGTCTGGTTTGGCAGGAAACACAAATGACAGAGACAGTCCATGTGGATGCAAGAAGTTGACTTTTACTTCATCTGCTTCTTCACAAGTTTGTAGACATATCCAACCCACTAATGATTGTCATACATACATACAACAAATCCATGTATATCTGTTTAACAGCATTTCATTCGCCATAACAATCACTGACTCTTCTCCACTCAGTGAAGAAGCAGAATATGTCTTTGTCCTTACTAAACCTTTGTTAACAGGTATTACACATTGATGCTTATGGGTACCTGGAATTGTCCTTGTAATATTTTTTTTTATTTATTTATTTATTTTTTTTTTTTTTTTTTTTTTGAAACATTGTTTTGGCTTGGCCAAATCTTCATTATGATGAGAAACTGATGTATAATGTAAGATACATGAAGGAATATTTTCCTTGCACTACTCAAACAACTGTCTTGATGTCAGAATATGATTTTTCATCAGGTCACTCGAGGATGGCAATTCTTGCTAATCTTTTTACAGTCCCTGCTACTCCATCACAAGGTCCTTTACCATGTGCAATAGAAGAAAAAAAATCATTCTGCTGTAACATTAAAATCTTCCTGATGGTAGGGCAGATTCATAAAGTTCTTTCTGTGTGTGTATTGGCCAGCACATCCATGTGAAAAGTAATAAATGTGCTTTGGATTTGAACACTGACATTTTAAGAAATTAATGAATTTTTTCTGGAAAGAATAAACACACACTGTATCATGCTGAAGGCAGTCATATATTTCCATGTATGATACATGTCGTATTCCATTAGTGCTTGAGTCTCTGTGGTTAGCTACAAATGGGTGAATTGCCTATGAATTATTACAGTGGAATCCCTATACCTCATTCTGAATGGTAAAGGAGTAATTTTCTGCAAAGTCATAAAGAACAAGATATGCATTTACTTTGAGATCTTCGTTAGTGATTTTATGAAAGATTGTGCAAGGAGCTGTTGTAACCTCGATGTAAACACCTTGAAGAAACATGTCGGTAGTGCAGGATTGCATGTAACAAATGCTACACAGTGCTTGTATGATGGTAATGTGTGTTGTTCTCACTTTGTTAGCACTTTCAGTTTACACCCTTCAATCATTAACTTGAAATTCTGGTATGACACACACACACACACACACACACACACACACACACACACAAACAGTATGGGTCCCACTGGCATTGGCAAGAACATAGTGCTTTAGCCGCAACTCACAAAATTTTGGTAATCCAATATTTATATCTGGGTACTTATCTTTGAAATTGAAATACAGTTCCTTAAGATTGTGCAACACTGGCTGCTTCTGCTTATGTACTGTAATTCCATTTTCTTTCACAGACACAGTCTTTTCTTCCTGGCAGCATATGCCTCACATCATGATCGCAGTAAAAATCACCCACATGCTGAATGGTTTTCTCACATAATGTCTTACCTGACTTTGGATTTGGTGTCACCAATATACCATGTTCTGCTACTAACTGTTTTGCTTTCCGTACCATGTAATCTGAAGCAGAAAATTCTTTCATAGTTTTCCTTATACTCCAACTCTTCGGAAGTACAGTTAGAATTTGTATTTTGTCACGCATAAAGTCTGAATTGTGAAACTTATTTTTCAGCTGGGCGATGATTTCACTTTCTCCATTTTCACTCTCCTCTTTTTCCAGTTGTGCCACACTAAGTATGCTCCAACACGGAAGCTATCCCCCCCCCCCCCCCCCAGTTTTTTCTTTGGGTACCTTTTCTCACTCTGAAGCCTCGTTTTCTTCACAGGAGATTCACCTAAATACTGAAGGCTGCTATTTAAAGAATCGAGTGTCAGATCTGAAGCTGCTTCATCTTCACTTAAATCTTCTTTGGAAGTACCTGGCTCAACTGAGGCAACATCTGCAGTGCTTGTTGCGATTTCTGAGATTTTCTTTCTACATTTATTGCAAATCCACCTAAAAATACATTATGACATTTATTTACCATCCACTCCTGAACATTCCTTAAATTCTTCTGCACTCTTGCATGACTTACTTCCCTAATTGGATTGCAACAATACACTTTTGAATTGAAATCCGTTTTTTACAAAGTATTACTAAATGTTTCTTTGCACCACATGTACAAAGCACTTTGATTAAACAATCCACAGCCATAAAACAGTCTAATAGTGATCAAATAAGTCACACTGATTGGCTGTTTAGAGCTAGAAACATTACAGAATTGGTCAGAATAAAAGTAACTGCTATTTCTAAATAAAAAGGATCTAGACTAATAGCTGCTTACTGCAGGTTGATTTGTAGTACCATAATGGAACAATAAAATATATTTTTTCAAGAAAATTAGAAGATGTGGTGTTTCGAGATGTTCAATGACCTTTAGAATAAAAATATTAAGAAACCTGCCATGCGGCATATCAGTGTAAAGGTCTATTCATTAGCTTTCCAATGGTACCATTTTCATTGCTGTAACTTAATTAGAACTAGCATTACAGTATTTTATGTTGAGACAGATGCATGTAAATTTTGCACAAATTCCAAGCTTTCCAGACCTATAACTTTCTTCACAGTTGTAATACAGCCCTGCAAATTGGTAATTTTCCATCTCTTATCTGGGTCATTGAATGCACCAAATTTGCAAGACATATGACAGGATCAGGTTGAGAGGTGCGTTGAATTGACATGGAATGACCCATTCTTGAAATCTTTGCACCTACCAACTAGTACAAAAACCTTAGTCTTGAGCATTGCTGCTGTTAATGTAAAGAGATCTATTTTTGTGGCTATGGATATTTGAAATGCTGATACATTCGAACATGAGCAATAATGAATCTCATTCCTTTGTTGTATTGATTCAGTTGTGTTGCATTGATTCAGTGGTTGAATCTCAGAAAAAAAAGTACCATTGACTAATCTTCTACTGTACTTTTTTTTTAAATCAGTAGACCTCGTTTTTATGCTTTTCAAGGGACAGTGAAATGGTGTAAAATGCAGGAAAATTTAAAATGCAGGAAATAATGTTTTAAATGGTAAAATATGCTTACTGGATCAGCCTTGCATTTTTGTAGTTTATTTGTGATATATGTTCATAATAAGCATCTGAATACTCGCCAGGAAGTTAATTATACAATAAAGGTTATCCAAATTTTTACTATTTTAAGCGCCAGGCAAAACTTAATTTTATGGGAAGTAGAAATTTTCGACGTAATGTCATTCATTACAATCGAGTACGCTACTGCTGGGCTATGTAACACATCTTCAAAATTATCTGAACTGCTTCGATAGAATCCTTTGGACGCCGCTGCCAGGCTATGTAACACATCTTCAAAATTACCGCCTTTTACCAACATTAAATATGTATCACAAAAACAATGCAACTTTTTATTCTCACTTCAATAAAGCAACTGGTTCTGATTGTCCGAGTACATACCAGGCGCTCTGGCAAAGAAGCTGGAGGAAAGAGGAACTACATCGCCACAAATCGGCGCATCGTAAGTCAACAACGAAATGCGAAATAAACATTTGAATAAATGCAAAGTTTCAAGAAACTCGAATGCAAATAATTTTTAAGCGCTATACTTTATGGAGAAAGCCATGCTAGCGTCAATTTATGTACATTATGTCATTTTTCTTCACAAACATGCTTTCAAAAAGTGTAAAACGCGGGAAAAGTGTACTTATGTTAACAAAAAAGCGAGGGCGAATTAACATTGTAAACGTAGGAAATTTGACGGGACCGCCAAAAGAATGGTGTAAATGGCAGGAAAAGGTAAAAACTGAGAATATAAAAACGAGGTTTTACTGCAATTTGTATTTTTATTAACGAAGAAGTTTTGATGACTGTAGGTCATATATCTTTGAGTCTGCAAAGTGTGCCTAGTGCTGCTTGTATTCGATGGCAAAAGTTTATTGTGTCAACTCTTAATGACATTTTTTCAGAACTACCATTTACTTTGCACTCAGTTCACAGGCAGTATTTTGAATCCCAAAATGGGGGGGGGGGGGGGAGGAAGAGAGTGAGTTTGGCTTAAATTCGAGTAAATATGATATATTGTGTAGTATAATAGCATACAAAATATAAATCATTTAATAAGTAGGCTCGTGTCTACTAAACTACAGGATTATTAGTTGAAAAGGGCTAAGTTAGTGATTCTCAACCAAGGGTCCACAATGGTTAACGTATGTCTATGAAAGTAATAAAATTTCAAACTGATACCCATTTCAAATCATAAATTCGTCGTTATGTGGTTCGTCAATCATACTGTATATCCAAGATAACTTTTCATCATGATGGGAGATGACAGAAGTTGATGTCATCAGTACTATTTGACATATATTCATTTGTCTATTAGCGTTGTGAACACTTCACTGATTTCCAAAATGATAGAAAATAATAGAACACATTTGACTCCATCGTCTTGGGTAGCTTTGTTGTAAAAAGGCAAAATCCGCAATAGCATTTTGAGTATCGCCTTTCGTTATCTTACACTACTTATTAGACTAACAAGGGTTAATGCTTAAAAACAAATCCAGGAATTGGTTGACAGTAAGTGATGATATGCATGTTTAAGGGTACCCTATTAGCGAACAATAACAAAGAAGAGGGGACTATAATCTAGTATAAATATTTTTGAGCTCTCCAAACAATTCACCCATCAAAGATTATTATTATTATTATTATTATTATTATTATTATTATTATTATTATTACTATTACTATTATTATTATTGAAATGGTCAAGCAACCAATTACTTTAACCTGGACCATTTGGTATGGAATGACATATATATATGAAATAAACAAATATTAAAAAATAATACTAAACTAGGTGGCACACATTTGGAGAAAGAAATGAATTATGAAATATTCTGTATTTTTCATTAAAAAGGTACTTACTGCAACAATTCTATGAGTTTGTACTGGCTGGCCAGGTCGAGGCACAGTGGTCACTCCTACACTTTGTGTCGCTGCATTGACAGGTGCCATGAGCCGCACTTGCGCTGTTGCAACTTGAGGCCTTATCTGTGTCTGAAATCAATAAGTAAGTAAGCAAAACAGGATTTTACTGAATGGAAGCAGCTACATAAAGGAATTAAAATATTGACAGAATCTCTAGGATTGAATATCAATAATACAATTAACGTATATTGCAACTCATTATTAAGATGATCGCTGAGCTGCAGAAAGGCACACTCACACAATTTAATTTTCAGTCACAATCGCCATTAAAAAAAAAAGAGAGCAATCTCCGACTGCCAAGTCTCATTAATACACTTGTCCCGCTGTGGGATAGGATGGTCAATGCCTTCAAGAAAAAATGTTTTCTGTTGCCTATGGGACCACAATTTTACCCCAGCATGCATGTCTTGGTCCAAAGCAAATTGATAGCTTTGAATGGCTTCCTTCGGGGTTCCAAAACTGGTGGAATGGGAAGATATAAGGACAGCGTGGATAGTGTGTAATGGTTCCCTACAGAAACTTCTCAAGAGTAGTCGATATGGAATGATTAAGGTATAGAATAATGCCCGCCAACATGTTGCCAAGATTGTTTCAACTACGCTACAGAAATTTTGCTGGGAATCCCTTGAAAATCCTCCACATGTCCCCAATCTCTCCCCATATAATTTACATATCTTCAGTCAAAGAGTTACAGAAATGAGTCCAAACATAGCTCCATAAGCAAATGCAGACATTTTCCCATGAAGACAATGACGGTCTTACCTCACAGCTGGATAAATGTGTTAATAGGGTGATTGCCTTTATAATAACATACGTAATTGCATAGTGCAGATCAACTACTACATATAGCAGAAATGTGAAACACACACTTACTAAGATTTTGTATAAGTACTTTTTTTATGGGTTAACAAATTATATGAAATTAAATTACGCTGTTTCTCATATTTCGCAATTCTGTAGCTAGATTGCTATGCGGCTTTTATTAAGTTACTATCAGTGTTAATAAGATTTGCCATGTGTTTGGATTCTTTTTTTTTAGAAAGCATAGATTTCCTTTGAAAAAGTCGATAGCTTTAACAACAAAATTAGGGTGCTTATAACTGTGATGATGTTTCAACAGAGAAGGCTTCATGCTTTGATTTATAAGTGTTTTTAAGTCAGAAATTGGCTGATAACTGGTTTCTGTACCGGCCTTTACTGTAAAGCCAAATTGTAAGTAGCTTTCATCATACTTGGTGTTACCTTAAATTCCTTAACTTCATCCTTGGCGGTAGAAGGAGCATCCAGACTCAAAAATCGCTTCGTGGTTTAAAATGTTCAAACGTTTGTAAACCTTCTGTACCAAACTGCTATGATCAACAGTCCCTACACTTACAAACTACTTCAAGTAACTTACAACAAGACAAAATACGCGCGCGCGCGCACACACACACACACACACACACACACACACACACACACACACACACACACACATCCACGGGAGGACTCAAACCTATGACGCCGAGCAACGGCATGCTCCACAGCTAGACGAGTTAGAGCGCTCGGCCACTCTACCGCGGCGCTTCATGGTTAACTCAAAACATAATCACAGATAATTCACGCAAATTAAACTTCGTGTCACAGTTACTATAGTCAATAACTAGTTCGTTCTAACACTCCCACTACAGTTCCAGACACAAGCTTTCTCCGTATCACAATGCCATTTAACATATCACCCAACAAGGTGACAACAAAAAACCATTCACTGTGTAACGTCTACTGCTATGCCGCACATTGGTACACAGCATAAGTTGGGTGCAGATGCAAAGCTCACATAAACCTCCCAATAGCCAACAACAAGACCAGATTGAAATATAGCTAAATCAAAACAAGATGAACCATTCCCAGCAAAGACAGTGAAGACTAATGGAGGTATGGGGAGGGGTGTTACATCTGATGTTGCTGTGTCCTGCATACAGTCCCAGTCAAACATTCTGCGGAAAATCCAGTTTCTTTAGCATTATACAGACATTATCGAAAATTTTATCAATCTTTTTTTTTTTTTCACTGTCACTTTACTTTAAATATAAAGTAATGTAACAAATAATTATACCTTTATCAGTAATTGGTTTGTTTACTTGTGCACGTACCACCTGAATTGTCCTTGCATACCACCAGTGTTACGCACACCACCGTCTGGGAACCGCTGGTTTAGGGGAATATTTTCTAGACGTGCAGAAGGCATTTACTACAGCAAAATGAAGTATACCAATTCTTTCAGTTGATAGTTGACATCACCAACTTGTTGATAATGGATAATACCAAACCACCCAATGAATCCAAAACAGAAGAGGGAGTAAAATTGGAGTTTAGCATCTTATAATCAACAAGCTCATTGGATACTGATGACATACTCAAACTGGTTAGAAATGCAGAAGGAAACTGAGCTGCTCCTTTTCAAAGAAACCATTCTGGCATTTGCCTGAACTGATTTAGGGAAATACAGGAATGTTGGATGTTGATGGTAATTTGAAATATTACTCCTAAATGTCAGCATAAATTATGAGGATTGTACATGCCTGTCTGCTGCTCAAGACATACTCTTATTAAGTGACTAAATAAATTTTGCATCAAGAGAGTCATAAGAAAAGACATGGGGGGGGGTTAAGTCTTTGAATAACAGGAGATGATTGTCCCAAAATCCCAGCCATTTTTCTAATGATTTACATTATTTGAATTATTATTGACACGGTTGCAGGCTTTCCAAAACAACTATTGTGAGGGATGAAATTAACATTGTTGTAGTATCTTGTTTCTTACTCCAATGTGTTTAACTCATAATTTCCTAGCTCTTTCTGTTTGATGAAAATATGCCCTGGGATGAACCTATTTAGAAGGAAAACTTATCTCCTATCACTCTGGCTGAATAAACATATACCAGGTGTATCACAGACACCCTAAAACTTAAAATTTTACAAGCAAGACTAAGGCACTGAACAAAAAAGAGCATTGCATGCCTTTAAAAACACAGTAATTCTAATGTATTTCTTCAACTCCCAGTCTTCATTCAGCCATATTCCTTCATTTCTTGTTTGACAGGTTGATTAATTTTTTTAAGGCATCAAATGTGTGTCACCCTTGTATATTACCCATATTTGTATTTATAACTACCACCTGATGCTGGCCAACAAATTAAAAATATTCAGAATATATATTATGATTACCTGCACTTGAGGAACCATTGTAGAATTTGCCAGTGAGAAAACAACTGCACTTTGAGGTGGTGGCCGGATGCCATCAATGACAAGTTCTTTTGTAGCTAAAGACTGGCGGAGAAGGGGCAAGCTTTTCTGTAACAAAATACATACATTGGAATAAACATGAGAACATAAGTTTATTTATTTGCCATAGCTCAGATAGTATTTAATGTAAATACAATGTGACCAATTAGAAAACCAACTCTTCCAACGAAAATAAATGTTAATTTCAGATATGATTCAAAATTAACCAGTTAACTAGTTCTAGAAGTACCCTGAATTTCACAATTCTGCCTCAAAAATTGATGGTTACGAGCCAAACTAGAAACTACAAATTAGCATGACATTACATATGATAAAATATATAGGTCTGTAGATATTGAGGCTTGACATTCCTTAAAAGGGAAAGCCAAGTACATGTTGAAAGAATAGGTACCTTTTAAACAAATGACAGAAGTAACAAATGAAGAAACAACAACACTGGTGGCCCCCTCTGGTCACATTGCACGCCCTTATGCAAAATCATCCCACACATGCTCCATGATGGCGAGATCCAGGGATCTTGCTGGCCACAGGAGAACCTCAAATGCTGTAGGCAGTCCATATACACACATACTGTGTGAGTGTGTATTAATGTGTTGCAACACTGTCCTGAAAATTCAGTGCCATCAGGGTTAGGATGTACAGACGCAGAATGTCTGACATCACTGTGCCGTTAATGCCTGCTGAAGCACTACTGGACATGACCTGAATGCATATCCAATGACTCCCCAAGCTGTGAAGCGAGGGGGTATGCTTTTATATCTCTTGACAATATTGGCAGGATGAGCCCTCTGCCCTTGATGCAGCTAAACGCAAACTCAATGGTCATCGGAGATTACGGACAAGTGGGACTCATCACTGAACTTGATGCAATGTCTTTCATCCACCGTCCAAGACTCCTGGCATGGCAATATTCCAAGTGGCAGGACGAGTGCACTGGTGTCACTGGTGTCAATGGGGTCGGCAGACCCCACTCCAGCTGTCAAGACACAGAATGAGAACTCATAGGATGTTTTAGGGTCTCTCAATACATGTTCTCAGATAGTACAATGGTTCTCCCTCAGCATGGTGTTTCTTGGTTGATTCGAACCTGCTTGATGTGATTGGATGCCCTCATGCACCCAGTGATTCCAACATGGGGTCACTGTGACATCTGAATTGTTCGTGTTCCTGACAATTGCACGATACGATCACCCAGCTTCACGCAGTCCAAAGATACAGCCTCTACCAAATGCTTTTCAGTTGGTTGACAAGCTGTCTAATGCATAACAAATGTTTTATATTTACAAATATTTTATATTGTATGTAAATGTCTTGTTTCAATATCTGATTGGTACCAACTTCGCAACAACAGAGTGGTACCACTTCAATTACACTCTGGTGGTGGTCTACACATTACAGAACTGTATCAATCTAACCATTTAATCATGCACATATACAAAATAGGATGATATTTGATCACTCCTTCTAGGTGCATATTTCTCAAGCAATGTATGATTGACACAGCTGAATCCCCATTAGTCTGCAATACAGTTCCAGTTCATCATCAGCGAGTGCATAATCACGTGAATTACTTCAGGACTATAAAATATAATTCATTATCTAGTGGAACATTTATTTCATTAGTAACAGAGAACAAGCTATTCTGCATCCAATCCTCTCCATGGTTCTTGTTGGAGTGCAAAATGTGTGACATAGCTAGCATTTTTAAATGTTAAATGTTTATGTAATTTTCATATTTCACTCTTGAGAACAAATAATTTTTCTAACTCAATAATACAAAGCAGGAATCAACACTATCACAGAAAATCCTCCATATTTAACTTTAAGGTGGGGACATGTTTCTAAGCCCTCTTTAAAATAAGATTCATTAATAGAGGCGCCTGTTTTTTTACAAAGTGCAAAGTGAATACGAAATCTAAAAAATTTAGTTAAAGAACCCAAAATTAATTAACTTTACTCAAAATCACAAAACAATCGACAAAGTTTTGTTGTAGCGCATAATTCAAATTTAACAGCGGAAATTCATTTTGAATTATGGCAGTGAAATCCCAATACTGATAACAAGTGATTCTATCCCATTTCAATATAGATCGGTATCATATTGCATATTGCCCATTTTATTTTCAATGCAGTCATTCAAAATTGTGCCACACATTCTCTGAAATGCTGGCATACAGCCTGTTGGAAATTGTTGGCACCAGCACCGTGCATTAGTCTCATGTTTTACTTTTGTGTTGCAGTTTTTAATATGGTATTGAGTTTTTGATTGAGACAGAGATATTACTTGTTTGCCAAAACTAGAGAGATACTTAAGTGCAAATACTGCCTAGTGTGGATGAGTGGCAGAGAAAATAAACACACCAAAAACACAACAATAATAATAACAACACAAAAAGTCATGGATCCAATCCAGGTTGAAACTGGCTGGAAACTTCGGAGCAACAATGAAACCTACAAAGAGGGGGAGAAAATCTCAAACGCCAGGAAAAAGAGGCAGCTATCATTTCTAGGATACATTTAGAGAATGGACAAAACAAAACTAACCAAGAGGATATTTGGCTACCTGTGGAAATGGACAAAAACATCCAGGACTGTGATTCAAAAGCTGAAAGGATTTCAAGTTGAAAGAACTGCGACTGGAATAGCCTTGACAGATGAACTGAAAGAACAGCACAGCATCCATATGAAGGAATACTGGAGAAAGAGAAAAATCCAGACAAAGAAGAAATGTAATTGTAGTGTGCCCATAAGTGATCAATTTGCAAATAAAAAATAAAATAGTAATGATGATGATGATGATGATGATGATGATGATGATATTTCACTTGGAAAAGCTGTCATCTAAAGCTGAGAAAGAATATAAACAAATGGATTGTGTAACAGGAATTACCACAGCAATTTTTCCACTGTTATTAAAAATAGACAGACATGTTTTATGCAATATAATGATTTTAGAAGGAAAGCTAATTCCTTCATGCTTGCTTTCATCATGCCACCAAAACTATTCTCACTTAAATGGCAAGAAGAAGACAGAGACCTTGTGAATCTAAAAGATTCAGCATTCTGTGCTGCCAACTGACACGAGGCAAGAATTTTTAGTGTTTAACCTAAAGAAACTGTCTTGGATCAGGATTTTATGCAGTTTACAGCGTAAAGTTTTGGGACGATTATCAAATTTGTCAACACACTATTCACTTGTTCACAAGTCAGCTGCCACAAAGTCACTATATCAAGGCAATGAAAAGCTTGCAATAATTTATTTATTTATTATAACAATTTATTTGTCTGGCAATTTAAATTGTATTGAATATGCTTTCCATATTCAGTGCTTTTATTATTAATCTAATATTAGGCATGGCAAAATATAAAGAATATTGAGCTGAAAACAATGAAAATTACTGAAAAGTTTAACTAAAATTTAGTTAAATTATTGAAAAATGAAATAAAAATTGTGAAAAATATACAGAAACAGCTTTTTTTTTTTTTTTTTTTTTTTTTTTAATGATGAAATGAGGAAAAACTTTTCATCCCAAACAAGTGCCTCTACTCATTAGACAATTGTCACTAATACTACTACTACTGCTACTACTACTATTGCTGCTGCTGCTGCTACTACTACTACTACTACTAATCTATATTGTATGTATGACACAAACATAAGCTGTTTCACTATATAACATATCTACTTGCTGTTGACTTAGATTTGACTTTTGATGACAATTGGTCCAGCTCACAATAAACTATGATTACAGATATAGAATTCATAAACCAGGCTCAATGTTAATGTTACTTTCATGGAATCGGGTCTATGATTAATTTGGATCCACAAAACATTTACAAGTACTTCTGATCAGTAATCCTGCCTACACGGCTGAACTGTCAGTGTGTCTGAATCCTGAGCAGAGCATCTGGGTTCAGATACCAATAACTGAAGATTTTTTCCATGGTGGGAGGACTGAAGTAGTGTGCATTCAGTCCTGATAACCTAATTAAGGACTACTTTGAAAGAGATGTTGTGCCTTCAAGATTCAGCAAGCTCATAACATCTGGGACAGCAGAAGACTGATTTCTTGTAGAAGACTAACTTCTTCCATACAAATGACACTACTGATGGTGAATGACATAGTAGACAGCCAGTACTGTGAGGCCCTCTACACCTGATCAACAAGTTACTTTTATGCCAGCACTGACATTATCCTTTATCTGGAGACATCTTGAAAAAAAAAAATGTGAAAGAAAATATTAAGTTAACTGAATATTTTTCTATAGAGGACATATATTACAAGAAGAATTTGATATTGTATCGAAAGTTTGGAGTTGGCTAGTTCTCTTAAGAATTAGTGAGATCCTTGGGAAAGCCAATAATGGCAAAACTATTACACCTGGCATGCAGATATACAAGACAGGTTAAATATCTTCAGAGGTTATGACAAATATAATAATTCCAATTCCAAAGAAGGTAGGTGTCAATATTACTCACATATCAGTTTAATAAGCCACAAAATACTGTCAAATTATTTACTGAAGCATGGAAAAATTGTTGAAAGAGAGAAATTTGAAAGGTCAGAATGGGTTCCAGTAGAACAACTTGAGCAAGCTGGCTGTTATTTTATAACAAATGTTATAAGGAAAGTAAAACTTCAATTATATGTATTTACATTGACAGAAGGCTTTTGAACATGTTAAATGAAACATTCTCATCAAAATTAGGTAGGTGAGAGAAATTAAATATAAAGCACACTGCAATCACAAATTGATGCATGTACAAGGGAAGCAATTGTTAATTTGTTCATTGAGCAAGCAGTAGGAAACTAATTAAGTAATCAAAGTAAAGGAGAAAGAAATAACTTTGAATTTTGACAATGACTTTGTAATTCTATCAAATACAGCAAAAAGAACAATTGAATGGAATAAATAAGAAAACAATAATTGTTTGTATCAACATGACAGTGCACCCTATTATATGCTGTGTGGCATTGGTCTGTGGAAAAGTATGTTCTTGAAGTATACTGGCTTGTCCCAAGTCTGGAATTGAACTCAAAAGAACACTGTCAAAAGTTAAATTTGTTACAGATCACAGCATCCAACATTACTACTTTTTCTGGTTCTGGTTCTTGAAAAATGGGTTGCCATTCCTAATGGACACCTCATGGAAAGTGTTCCCAGCAGAGTTCAAGCTATCATAAAGGCAAAGGGTAGACACACCCCTTATTAACCTCCACTAACAGTCTTCAAGTAGTATTAATCAGATAGTGTAAGTGAAGGCTGAAGTAGAGAGGATATAAAATGCTGACTGACAATACCAAGAAAAGCATTGCTGAAGAAGAGAAATTTTTTATGTCTGATATACAGTTCAGTGTTAAAAAAACTTTTCTGAAGACACCTACCTAGAGTGTAGCCTTGTACAGCAATAAAATGTGGCTAATAAGCTGTCAAACAAGAAGCGAAAAGCAAGTTTTTATGTAGTGTTATAGAATGATCCTGAAGATCTGATGGGTAGATGTAGTAATTAGGAAGTACTGAAATGAATTTGAGGGGGAGATAAATTTATGGCACAATTTTACTAAATCTGAGGCATCAAGAAAATGGAAATTTAGTAATCGAGAAAAGGGGGAGGGGGATTGCTTACAGGGAATCCAAGAACCTTATGCAGGTTCATATGTATGTAGGTTAAGGTAGTTCTTCAGATGATTAATAGGCTTGCACAGTGTATAATAGTGGAAGGAGCAGCATTATATCAGTCCTCAGACTGAAGATGACGCCGATGCTGACGATGGTGACGACAACAACAATCTCCTCAATTGCAAACCACACTAATTATACTGCTACCTTTTATGAATAATGTAACTCTCATACATTTAAGCAAGCAAACACTATTAAGTGATTATCAGTTTCCTTGCATTCTGGAATGATACTGATATCTAATTACATAGTTCAATTCTCAACAACAACAAACAATTCGCCATGAGGGGAGAGTGTTTTAGTGGTCCCACACTTTAACAAATTGAATAAAAAGAAAATAGATAAAGAAGAAAGAAAAAAGGGTGTTTATTACAAATCCAAGTGGAGCTATATATTTGTGTTCCTCTAGAAACATTCAGGAATTTGGAAATAATGGACAAATTTTGTCCAATAACCTGAAGACTGACCTCAGAAAATAACAGTCTCCTATCAGAACTCGCCTATTTCTATCCTGTATCAGATACATATTTAACAATGCCACGTAAAGTTTATCATCTGCATCAAAAAAATAGTAAGTGTTAAAAGCTCATTAAGATCATTTAGTTTGAAAAAAAGATACATACATACCACTTTCACTTTTAAGTTTCTACAAGATCCGCACATACCTCTCAAGCAAATTGTATCGTATCTACCATAACTGGGATAAATATGAAGGGTTTAGAATCAATGCCAATGATCTTTATCTTTACTGTAGACAGAGCTCCTGAGAGATCTTGATACATAATTAATTTTGTTTTTACCCTTCAGAATGCCGCCCCACTTTTTTTCCTTCTGAGATCGCATAGACATCAAGCAATCTGCAAAAAGCTGCGATTTCTGAAAATTACTTACCAACATTTCTGAAGCCAAAACAGTATGAAAAACCTGAGAATACGTCGATAACATGAACACTCTGCTATAAATATGTCAATTTGTAACAATGGAATTTGCTATGGACATGATAAGCAACTTGGTGTTTGCTTTTCTTAGGTCCACAGAAGTATTTCCTAATACTACTACGATGACCCCTGTGTGCTACAGACATGTACTTGGACTGTATTAACATACAAGAATTTTGTTTACACTCCAATCTAATATCATCTGCACAAAATTTGAGTGTTTATGTGCATTTGCTGCAGTGGTCATCTGTTGCAGTTTCAATTTCACTATATATTTCTGACTCTGGTAGGTTTGCTATCATGTAATTATACTTGGTGATCCCTGTCACAAAGAAGAAGTAATTCTGGAGACACCTAGTATGAGCTGGACTGAGAATGTTTTATTCTTCATCAGTAGTAATGAAAACTCAGTCAAAACTGAAGGTGTGTAAGGGCATGTATAATGGCCTAATGTGTTGTTCTCAAAGATATGCAGAGGACAGAGCTTGAAAATTTGAAGAATCTCATAGTGATAATGTCACATGTTGAAAAACTGTGTACTTTTAGTTTCAACCTTTTACAAAGACATTTGATGCTTCACATTACAGGTCAACTCTGCAATAATTCAAACAGTTGTCACATTCAATATTTCTAATGGAAGAGCCGATGACATTAATTATAGATGAAATGTGTAACAACAATATGCCTTGTAAGATGTTTACTTATTATTTGTCATGTTAATAGACATCATTGGACATGTGAGCTTTTACAGTATTTATCACCTAAAAAATGTGTTACTGACTAAAATAAAACTCAGATAAAGCACTTTACCTGTGATGTACAAGAAATATTTCAAAACTCGTGAATCAATTTTAAGGTAAGGTAAAGCAGTCAACAATCTGAAGATTGGTTTGAACAACACAGTGCTTTTCTAGGCATGGTCCTGATTGGAGATGGTATGCCGTTGCCTTCCTCTGACCGAACTGACTTACCCAGCCAGTTATAGGGGGACCTACAGTTTAACGTGGGTTCCGAACCACGGTGCTACTCGGTATTTTTCACATCAGCAACACTGCCAGAGGTGAAAGAAGTGGAAAGTGCCAGATAAAAATCCTAGGACCTGGCAGGAATCGAACCCGGGACCTTTGGATTTGTAGTCTGGCACTCTACCACTGTGCTACGGAGCAATTTTATATGCAACTAAATACGACAACAAGTGCTATGTCAAAGTAAGACTAGCTGCAGAGGGAATGCACTACAGAACAGCTAACTCAACTACACCAGTGTCTAAGCTGACATCTTGCTATGCTGCACAAAACCTCTCTCTCTCTCTCTCTCTCTCTCTCTCTCTCTCTCTCTCTCTCTCTCTCTCTCTCTCTCACACACACACACACATACACACCGCAGCTGAAGACGGTGGTTGTGTGCATGAATTTTGCATGTAAAGTATGAATGTATGTGCACTTTTCCTCACAAAGGCTACAACTGAAAGTTTCAGTTGCACGAGTGTGATTGTCTTTTCTGCACGAGTGTGATTGTCTTTTTTGCACGCCTGTCTATGGCTCGCTAATCTTCCCAAATTTTGTGCAAATTAAGACTTAACTCTGTGGCTGGAAAGTCAGCAGATGGATACATGTGAACTTCATCTGACTGAAAATATGCAAGGAAGAGCAATGACAATGTCTGAAGTTTTATTTATTATTTTTATTTATTTATTTTTCCATAATTGCATCAATAAGAAATGGACAACTGCCGGCTGTCAGTAAGAAAGATTTACAATGCGTCAATTTCTTGCTTTCTCTAGACTGTCATCTTGTTTTGAATATACAGAAAATAGAATATGCTAAAATTTTAATTACATTTTTGAGACAATGACTTGCCTTCTGAAGATTTATAATAGATAACTAATATCTCCATGGGCTGTAAAGTCTCTCTTGGATAACACACTACTTTCATCAAGACTTGCCTCACCAAAAGTAGTAACACAATGGATATTTGTGCACTAAAAAGCAGTTTGCTGTAAACATTGTGAGTTGACTATGGAGTGCCTACCTATTAACCGCGCACTGAAGAAAAAGAAGCAGCTGCCATACTGTCTAAAGCAAAACATTTTAACTGTTAGTCACTTCATCTTCATAATAACCCTCATAAATGAAGTCAGATAATGTATCCAACACCTGCTTATCAATCAAGTGGAAGTTATTTTTATTGTACCATAGCAAATATCAGAACTAAAGCAAAAAATTTATGTGATTTGATTTTCTATCAAATCTCTACCAGTAAAATTTAGAGATTTCCACATTTAGATAACACAAACTCATTGGTTCCTTTAAGCCTTTTATTTTTTTACTGACACTACCAGCAATCTTTCTCTTCTCCACCTTGCATTATTTCTGCTAGGATAGAATGTCAACATATTTACCATTGTTTTGGCGTGGTTAATGTACAGGGTGGTCAGATGACCTTCCTGCCACTGCCCTATTACCCCATGGGAGGAATTCTGTGTTCCACACTGTCTGTGTATAGTTGAAGTCTCGGGACTTTTCTAATGTTTGTAAATCATGTAACTGAAGTGTGACTTGGGTAACAGCCTGGTATTCACCTTGAGGGATTCCAGTATCCAAAATTATGTAGTAATGGAACCTACAATGATTTTTTACTCTATTCTCCACACATATCTCAATTTTCAAGGAGAACTTTCAAACGTGATAACTATAACTAGTTTTTCTTTTTTAATAAACATGTTATCAAGAGCACAATAGTATCTTCCTTAACAGAGACCTATCTCAAGTTGGAATTTACAAACAGGTAGTATTTACTGCATTAACGATCTCCAAATCGCTGGATACTCGAGAAGCATCTATGGTTCTTTACTGTCAGTACTTTTGAAAATTATGAAGTTCACGTCTCTATACAACAGCTACACATTGTAGTAGCTTGATGTGTTCACTCTTTAAAGAATAGCTGATTACGTATGTATTACCAAAATCTAATTAATGCATGTACAGCATTTATCCTGCTTGTGATTGTGGTGTCTTTAAATTATGTACATTAATGACATTAACCTCAAAAATTTAATAAAAGTAATATATTAATATAGCTTGGCGTTTAGCACTTTTGAGTGTTCCATCTATTCAAGTTTTACACTTTCAACAATGCCTAAGTTAAAAAAATTATCTGGACAATCAAGATTTTTTTTAAGTTTCTAGAACTGCGTGCCAGGAGAATGACAATGCAACACAATGGTATAAAATTATGTTAAATATGATGTATGTATGTGCTTCATGGTCACTCATAAGTAAATTAATAAGATGTGCAACATGCTCAACTCAATCTTACAAAAGATTCTAGTGCCCTCTGCTAAAAAAATCACCCGTTATGATGTACTCACACACACAAAATCAAAATATATCTGAGTGACAAAATATTGTATGCAAAATTTGTCACTGAAATAAAATGGCAAAGAATACAAGACTCAAGGTTATTTCAAATGAGAGTAAAATGCAGAAGCATGCATAAATAAAATGTTTACCACACAAAATCAGTGTAACTGAAAGGCAAACAGAATATTCCATTAGAACAATAAGCTAACTCAAAGTTTATACCTACAAAGAATAAAGCTTGAAGCAACAAACTATCATACCTACCTGCAGAAAAAAAAGATAAAATAACATTATTGCCAAATATACCATAAAAAGCTGCAAGCACATAAAATTTAATTTAAACAAAAGACCTTTAAAAATCCAATGAGGCAGGGTTGTGGAGATGCATTCAGTAATCGTTCAAGTCGATCGCAGAACTCCTCAGGCTCAACCTTGGTGTCAATCAACTCTTGGATTAGTGTACGCACATTCCTTTCCACAGATTTTGGTTCTCGACTTGAGAGCTCCAACAGATTTGCAAGAAATTTGCGACATTTTTCTTTGGTAGTGTCAACTGTGTGTCGCTGAAAAATTATTGACAGGAATTACATTTAGCCATCTAAATGCAATATGTGCAACTGATGAATAAACTTCCTGTTAAGAAAAACTAAGTGCAAGCTAAAAAAACTCCTGTAACTAAAAATAAGCACAGGTAAAAAAAACAATAAAAGCAGAACAGAAAGCTGTCACTCTGTAAGTAAAAAGCTAGCGCATGCCGTAACTCTTGATATTTTCTATCATCTTTTCTTTCTGAATTAAACTCTGACTACACCCCATAACTAAATATCCAGTTTCAGATATCTGGCAATGAATGAGTAGTACTATCAAACAGGTGGTAACAGTTTAGATGACAAATAAGAGCATGCAACATCTGTGAATGTTAGCACTACTATACTAACAATGAAAACAGGAATGAGAAATGAATTGTGAAGAAGAATAAACAAATGTCTTTATCCTAAAAGTAACAATGAGAATGTCTGTCACTGCAACAGCAACAGAATTGACTATGTTAATGAAAGGAATAATAGGTCACTCAAGGTAAAATTTTCAATAGTGTGTTTGTGTCAAGAAGTAATATTGATATTATCGTGTTTCTATATGGAGGATAAATCTTCTTAATGTCTGGCACAATGTCCACTGACTACACGAACATTTGTGAAAATTGCAACATTAAAAATGGGTTGAAATGAATCCAAATTGAAGTATGTAAATGCAATAACAAATTAGTTACCCTAAGGAAACAATATACTAATTGTGTGTGATGTTCATCAAGCCTCAATACAGCAAGGAAGAGTTCCATAAATTTCTAGTATGAGCAATTTCCAGCTGAAGCCACTATGATTATATCACACAGAGCTACTAAATTATGAGGATGTCAATCACTACATCCCACAGTGTTCCCCATAGTCTCAATCATATACTATGAGATTAAAGTATTAAAATGCCAAGATTGCAATTAATTAATTTATTTTTTGACAAGCGATTTTGATACACTCAAGGTACCATCATCTGGTCACTTGTGTCCTATGATTTCCATTTTGTGAATGTGCATGATATTAAAATGGTACATCAATCATAAAACTTTTAACTTTTACAAATGGTACAACAAACATAAAAACAGTGAAAATATTTAAAACACATTCTACATTACATGTCATGTTAACAGTCAGATCAACTCAGTAAGAAGGCACTGTCAACATGTCACATAATGTGCTTTAAATATTTTAACTGTTTTTATGTTTGACATACCATTTTAATGTTGTGTGCCTTCATGAAATGGAAAGCATACGACACAAATGACCAGATGGAGGTACCCTAATTGTATCAAAATTGGTCGTCAAAAAATTAATTAATTAATTGCGATCTTGGCATTTTAATACTTCGAAGTAGGAAGATCGCTGTCCTAGCATGGAAAAATTCTATGAGATGAAGATTGGTGATTTAATAGGCCAATCCTGACACAACAGGAACCCTTAGAGCTCAAGTGCTAAATGTGCAACTTCGAACATGTATGTTTCCATCCTACATGACAGAAGTAACCACAGCATCATTACCATAAAGATGTAGAAGAAAGGCTACTACTTGGTCAGAGAGTAAGTTGAAATTAATACCCAGTTTCTTGTTCATAATAATCTGAATAAAGGGGTCCAGTATGAATGTCACCCCCAAAATATCATAAAACTACCTTTGGTCTGAGCTACACCATCTGCACACAGTGAATCAAACTACTTATTGGACCATCAAAGCACTTTAAGGCTTGCACCATCTGAAAAGAGCAATGTGCTTTCTTAAGACAGACAAAATGTCCACTGCATGCATTTCCCGTCACAAGTTCATTCAAAAACTGGTTGAAACCGACATGTATTCATTGACAGCAGCAAATAATGTCGAGTCTGAAATCGGTAACCACTGACAGGCCATGATCCCAACTCTGATCACTGGTGCATAATTCCTTACAGATACAATGGACAATTTACACTGATACAATAATTTCACACACATTGTTAAAACGGAATTCAAACATAGTGTGGCTATGGACACAGCCATACACAATAGCATATTTACATGTCGACCTACCATATAGTGCTGATTCTGCATCATTTGCAGTTCACCAAAGTGACCCTTGTGTTCTTTTATGAGTACAGATAATATTTCATCTGTAAGCATAAGAGCTTTCCATTATAAGTAGATACTGAAAAGATTAGACACAAATGGTATCTGTACTCTGGCTTATCAGATGTCATTGGATACTGGGCATAGATTTGCTCAACACTCTCCCCCTCTTCTAGCCACAGGTGTATAGGAGACCTTCTAAACAAGATTGTGCGAGTAATTTGCATCACATGCAACATCATTGTTAACTGGTGCCACCTGAAATGGGTACAGTGGTCGCTTGCCAACATGTGGGAATTTCAATTTTAGCAGTGGTGCAGGAATTTGGCTCCCACACACTGTGTCCAGAGTGTATCATGAATGCCTGAATGAGGCTGTCACAGTTCACAACAGACTAACTACCAGCCACCAGCAATCCCTGATAATCGTCACTGGCAACATCTGAGACAGACTGAGGGCAACAGTGCAATAAATTATGGCTCAGTTCAACTCAAGACATGCTAGACACGCCTCTTAGAGGACAATCTGAAGGAACATGACTTTGATGGGGTAAGGGAGGCAGAACCACACATAGGAGCCACTGTGAACAAGTCATCAGGCATAACCACAAGGAGCAATGAATCCCACCTGCCCGGAAGTGTGATCCAAGGTGGTAGTGTCTTTGTTATGATCGGGAGTACATTTTCCTGGTATGGAATGGACCACCTAATTGTTCAGGAAGGGACTTCGAAAGGTCCATAGTGTGCTGTGCTATTTGGGGAAAATCTCCATCCATATCTGACCTTCAGCAAGCAAGTGTCAGTATGAAAGGCTGATGGCAAAGGGCACAATAATTGCATAAGAATGAGTTCCAACAAAACATAATAACGAGTTGCTGAGAAATAGAGCTCTCGTGCCATGATATTTCAGCTAGTGGATACAGATTGTACACAACAATAGGTAGGAACTGCATTCTGCACTGTAAGGTGTCAATGTCTTAACTAGAAACTAGAAACACCTCAGACTACAAGTATTGGAACATTGTCACTGGTAATGAGTGCCAAATACAGCATTTTGAAAAAAGTCCCACTTTAAGACATTCAACAACCATAGATGTATGTGTTTACACACACACAAAGTTATACAACCATACATGCATAAGTAACACACCCATGACCGCCTCCTCCGGCCGCTTGACTTTGAGCACAGCAGCCTCTGAGATGGCAATGTGTGTCACGTGTGTGTGTGTTCTGCCATGCGGAGGGAGGGGGGGGGGGCATTTTATTTTTCTGACAAATGCTGTGGTCAACTAACATGTGCAGGAAGGAAGGAAGCTTACACTTAACGTCCTGTCAACAGCATGGTCATTAGAGATGGAGCTAACACTCAAGAGTTTTGTGTAAGGATGGAGAAGGAAATTAGCCATGCCCTTTGAAAGGGACCATCAGAGCATTTGCCACGAGCGATTTAGGGAAATCATGGGAAACCTAAATCTGGAATGGCCGGGGGTTGATTTGAACCACCGTCCTCCCAAATGCGAGTCCAGTGTGTTACCACTGCACCACCTCGCTATGCGTAACATGTGGAATAATGGTTGTGTTTTATACATAACTGTCTGTGGCTCAATATGTCCTTATAAGCTTGTTGATATTCCAACCTGGACTTTGCATTGCTGGACTTCCTTGATATGGCCTTTCAGTAAGCACTCTCTAAGCTCTTTGTATTTTTCATATAAAGCATGTGAAGCAAGAACATTATGTGGTAATTTAATGCCACACTAAATTTTCAAAGTAAGAATTATAAACAATTATTTACAATAATTAAACAGAGAATATATGCAATTGTATAAACATAATTATTTGTGTACTGTCATGAACTTTATCTGTCATATAACATTCATTCCAGTTTCAGAGGTCATCAGTGTTACAATTTTCACAAATGTTATATTACTTGAAAATTCCTCAGAAGTAGTTCGTAATGGTTAATGGTGAGAGTCAATTAACATAAAACAAGAATGATTTCCCCATAGAATGGTTGCTTGCCTTTATTTAAAATTTAGATGAACAAAATGGCTGCAACATTTTATTTAAAATCTACTGGGTATTTCCATGGTAATAAATAGAAATGGAAACAAAAATGACAAAATTGTTGAAAAAATATTAAATGTGTCAATCTCAAGACAGAAATGATAGTTCATGGCGTATGAGAAATGAATGAGTCACAGGAGACATGTCAGAAAAGTAAACAAATAATCTCATTAATTTTTCTGCTCTTTAATTTAGCAATGTTTCCCTCATTTTCTTCTTTAATTATCTTCATTTAAAATTATTGAGTTAGCCATTTATGTTCATTGTTATCATGTGCCACAAGATCTGTAAGCAGTACTTTCACATGGACATATTATTTTCTCAAATAATAATTAACCTTTTCTAATAACAGTAACCCTGAGTATTTTTGTTTTTCCACGTGGGCCTAATAATTTCTTTCTTGTACCCCCACCTCAACAATAACAACAAAAAGATGAGTTCCACTTAAACAGAAACTGTAAAAACAGCATCATTTCAACAATAATTTTAATTTTGGAAACAAAAGTCATTGGGTCCCAGATCTGGGGACTAGGATGACTGGGAAAGAACACTGATCTCACTTCTTACACAAGAAGCTGAGTGGGATGTGTGCTTCCAATGGTTATGGAAACCTTCCATATCTTGCCATAAATGTGTTGATCCTTTTTGCATCCTCCTCCCCCCGCCCCCCAACCCCGTCACAAAATATTTGCAATTCAGTAAATAATATAGTGAGGACAGTTTACTACTCACCGCAAAGACGTGGCGACGAGCTGCGACAGGCACATACAAAAGACACACACATACAACACATTCAGCTATCGGCCATGGCCTTCTTCAGAAATAGAGCACTCACGCAATCACACAGGCACACAACACAGTCATACAACCATCACCTCCGACTGCCACACTTCGAATCACGCTCTGCAGCGAATCGGGGACGGGAGGGGAGGGGGAGGGGATAGAAAGGTTACGTCACGGTGGTGGGGATGGGTTAGATGGGAATAACGAGATGCAGCTTAGGAATGGAGTGGGGAGGCGGGTGAGGGGAGAAAATAAAATAAAATAAAGTAAAATAATTCATGTACACTGCAAGTGCACAAGACCACACACACACACACACACACACACACACACACACACACACACACACACACACACACACACACGATCACACATTCACACACCACTCAAATCAGGCGAGGTTTGGGATACAGAGGTAGGAACTGTAAGGTATGGGAAAAAAAAGGGAAATTATCGTAGGTTTTTTTTTTTTTTTTTTTTTTTAATTTCCCTTTTTTTTCTTTCCCTTCTTTTTTTTTCCTTCCCTTTTTTTTCCCTTTTTTTTCCCTTTTTTTCCCATACCTTACAGTTCCTACCTCTGTATCCCAAACCTCGCCTGATTTGAGTGGTGTGTGATCGTGTGTGTGTGTGTGTGTGTGTGTGTGTGTGTGTGTGTGTGTGTGGTCTTGTGCACTTGCAGTGTACATGAATTATTTTACTTTATTTTATTTTATTTTCTCCCCTCACCCGCCTCCCCACTCCATTCCTAAGCTGCATCTCGTTATTCCCATCTAACCCATCCCCACCACCGTGACGTAACCTTTCTATCCCCTCCCCCTCCCCTCCCGTCCCCGATTCGCTGCAGAGCGTGATTCGAAGTGTGGCAGTCGGAGGTGATGGTTGTATGACTGTGTTGTGTGCCTGTGTGATTGCGTGAGTGCTCTATTTCTGAAGAAGGCCATGGCCGATAGCTGAATGTGTTGTATGTGTGTGTCTTTTGTATGTGCCTGTCGCAGCTCGTCGCCACGTCTTTGCGGTGAGTAGTAAACTGTCCTCACTATATTATTTATTCCAACCTGGACTTTCCATTATTGCAATTCAGTAAAGGTTGACTGATTGAATTTGAGGTTAACATTTGGATTTCACAATTCCACTGACAATGAACCAAAACAATGAGCATCAATGTGACATTGGATCAAAGTTGTTCCGCCTTTATAGGCAGGGAGATACTTTGTAATCTAATATGATGGTCGATTCTCCCTCATTGTTGTAACCAAAAATTTAAAAACTCATCTCCTATGGTGCTCCTTTATAAATAATCTTCTTCATCTTGCTCTAAGTATACTTGGACCCACGAACAATGGTGAGTTACGTATGTCTAGACAACAAAATCTTGGCCAGTTACAAGTGACAGTTGAAGTAAGCACATATACATGTTTTGTGCTTGAAGACATCTTATAACTCAAAAATAATGGTCTCTCTTGCTTAGATAGAATTTCACACACCAGCACCATCAGCGATGAAAACTTGCAACAAATAGACTAAAATATACTGAATAACTCACTAAAATCAAGTTTAATTTTTGCAATGCCCACAAGTCACAGAAGAGTGTTCAGAACATTACTGAATGCTCATTGACTGTTGACATATGTGTGAAGTAGATGTGCAGATCACAACAAAACTCTACCATCGCTCTTTGTGGTTCCAACTATAGATCCTTGTAAATGTTCATGCAATATTTATTACTTCTGTTCATCTGCCATCAAAACATGCTGCAACTCTTTGCGTGTTCAGTTAAAATATCATGGTGTCGTCAACCAATAGGATTATAATGTTTCTTGCCAACACTCTAACCATTTGGTAATGATTGGCACACTTTTCTGAATGTGAGTGCCACCAGTTGATGTCAGAAACCATTCTGGTGAAGGGCCACTTTTAGCTGACTGACGAACACTTTTCAAACAACAAAACTATTTATAACATTGTATTCCAATCACAAAAGTTCAATTTTTTTAAAAATCAGGATTGCCCTTATTTTTCGTGTAAAATTTTGTCTTGCACTGTTGATTGTCTTATAAAAAAGATGCCATAAAAACTTCTAGAAACACTGTATCATTTTTATTTGAATAACAGTCACAGCAAATAAAAGACGATGCCAACAATGCAACTACATAGGTGCCTGTAACTGATATAGACCACAACACTGTATGAAATGATCTCAGGATAAATTCAGTATGCAACAAAACTGGCAATTCACACTAAGATTTTTGGTATATAAGATGTTTGCAAAATCCTTCCAGAAGTTTAAAAAGTTCAAATATTTTAATTAGTATTGGGATTTCAACAGCAAAATAAAAGAAATTAATTACCTATAGTATCTGTATAAATTTATAAAAGTAAAAATGTTTCAGTACAATTTCTGTGCAACACACATAAAATTTAATTGCAAGACTTCACACACCCTTGAAACTGCAGTAACACTTAATTACAAGGGTACTTGGTAACAATGGTAACTATATAGTAATACACATTCTTCGATGAATAAAAATTAATTTAAAAAAATGATTGTATGGCACTACAGGCCAGGGGATACTAGGTGAGGTGGTTTGCTCACCTAGTGCCAGTTTCTTTATTTGATATCATGTGGACCAACTTGCATACCAACGACAACGAACACCAATGAGGAGCACACACAAAATCCGGTCACAGGCTGGGAATCTAACTCGGGTCCACTGTAAGGTAGTCAGTGACACTATCCACTGAGTTACAGAGAGGTAATTCAATAAAAGTTTCTCTTCATTCAAGGGTCTTTCAATTGGCTCAAATAGACTCACATCTCAAAGTTAGTCAAGTTTAGTGCAAAGTTTAACTTCAGTACCAAATTCATCATCATATAAATACACTAACACGAAAATTATGGTACAGATTACTAATTTATTTGTACAAGAAGGCCAATGAAAGTTACTTAATTCGAAAGATTGTTTGTCATAGATTTCACAAATATATACATTATGTGTGCATTTAGCCATTAAAAGTGGTAAAAGGAAGTAGAAATTTTCCTATCTACAGTTTGGATCAAGTTCTACATTCTCCAACAATCAGCTCACTGATTGGCTATGCGCCTCGACCAAAGACGCTGTAATGCAGCGCATCTGCAGTATTAAAATAACATATTAAAATAAGTGACTATCGAAACATTGAATGCTCCCAACTAACTTTCTTGTGTCATTCAAATGCTTCATTTTCACAGTGATTAAGAGTGGTTAAAGGAAATGGATGTTTCAATATGAATGCCAATATAAAAGATGATACATCGGGAGAGGCATCTAGCGGTGCTCGGGTGGAACTACGAAGTAGACATGTTGTCAGCTCTGGAATTCTGAATATCGCAGTACCGAAATAACATTATTTCTTGGCGTTGTATAAGTACAAGAGCACTGAAATGTTAGTTCCATTTCAAATATTACGCTAATGAAAGTTATACAATTCGAAAATGGCATGAGAAGTATATACTTCCGTTTTTATTTGTTGTTATTGTGTCAGGCATTTTCCTTAACACGTAAAAGATACCATTTCATACTTCCCAATGCCGGTTAAATTTTAGCAAATATCCCAGCGGCCTCCTATGATAATGTTGCCAACAGATGGTGAATAGTGAGAATCCTACGAGTCTTCATTTTAGCCAATCGCTTTACAAACGCTTATGTTTCTCATGGAATCTTTGCTTTACAAGGGCAATTATTTTTACTGAGCGGATGAGGGTACATACAAGAACCTGTCAACCATAAAGCAGGAACAGCATTATTTGTTTACTTCATTATCTGTATGATACACTAATCAAGTCATTCTATGTGGTTCGAACAAATGGGCAAAGATTTTCTACCGTGTTGTTGATGTTGCCAACATAATCACGCGAGGCCGCCGAAATGATACGTAACATTTTACCCCCAGTGAGCATTGTAAACACGATTGGCCAATTTTCGACCACAGGCAATACTAGTACTTATAAATCATCACAACATGTTCAGTTGGTTGAGTATGGCGGTGATGCATTGCAGTATACTATGTTACTGTTCTTGGGCTGCAAGTTCATCTGATGTGATGTTTTATGTTTGAGTGACATGAATTGTTTCGCCCAGTTTTTTCTAGCAAATTAATTTCATTTAATTAAACACAACTGCTTGTTTGTCAACAACATTATGTACCCTATACAGTTCTTTCAAATGTTGCCCCCCACCCCCCCCCCCCCTCTCTCTCTCTCTCTCTCTCTCTCTCTCTCTCTCTCTCTCTCATAAACATGATGGAACATTTAAATGGAAGGAATACAAACATCTATTTTTCCACTGCAGAATGGAATGAGTCAAAGAAAGTAAATACACGAAATTTGACAGGGTGCCAAGAGAAATGTAAGACTGCTTGGAAACCTGAAATTAAGGGGAGTGGGGGGATGAATATTATTGAATAAACACTGATAGGTGAGAATATGGCGTGCACAACAAATATCATTACCAGGTTTTCTTTTTATGGAAATGATTAATCGTAGAGGAAAGTTTTCCACTAAGCTATGATAGTTCTTGGCATATGGTTAATAGTTAATTTTGATGTTGTTTTTATCTCACAATCTATGCTCCGGTTCCTTCAAATGTGATAATCAGGACTCAGATTATGTCAAACACAAAATATTGGAAGGGGTTTTCATGAAACTTTACTATTTACATACCATGCCAGCTGTGATTTTGTTGATTATACATTTGTGTATTGCATGAAGTGAGTTTTAGAAACACACTAAAAGTACTGATCAACAATGTTTCCAATGCATATTGTACTAATATTTATTTATATATTTCAATTGTATTTTTTATTTTTTGAAAATTGGAAGCGATTATATTTCAGTTTTTAATTAACCATCTTGTAATTGAACAGCTTAATTCTAACTATTTCTTAAAGCCATTTATCTATTTGCTCTGCAGCTTCACATTAGATGCACTGCTGCTTTGAGTTTGAAATGTTGTTTTTCATTGATGGGGTGTAGTACAATTGGAATCCAATTTTTGATCTAATCTGTAGTTGGGTATCTGCAAGCTGTACATTGGCAGTGTATTTTTTGGAAGAAGGAGAACAAACACTTTGTTGCTAGGGACTTGTACATCTTATTCAGCAAGCTCATGTAAAATTCTGATTACCTTGCTGCACTCGTTAATCACACTTAGACACGATATGGTTGCCAACGTATTTTCGAACAATGTCTGTGTAGCTTCTTTGCTAACATGCCAAGCAAACTGTTAAATTGTTTTATCTGTTGGTATATTTTGTTGGCATCAGTTTCTGTAAGATTCACTCTCAATCATGGAGTTGTGGATACAATCGACAATAGCGGCAATTGCAGCGTACATTGGATCATCCTATTTTCATAACTCAATATACCAGTGTTATGGAGGCACAGCACATTGTATCGGTCAGTTATGTGTAGCTGTTTTCCTGCTTGGCATTTTCTTTTTTTATTGGTATTTCACTGCATTGACTTCTTATGTCACCATGGGTGATATTTTCTGCAGCCTTTGAACATGATCACTGTGTTCTGCTAGTGGTAAGTTATGGATGTAACTATAATCAAAACTACATTTTTTTTTCCAATGCAGTCGCAATTAACGTCAACATGTAATGGGTATAACAGATACAGAAGTTAAAACCATAATTACATGTCAGACCAGATATTATGTACATATTTGATATGCAAATGTAAGGTAACTTGGAATCTATAGATCTCTGCAACAGATAGTATTTTGAAAATACTTTCGTGGCTTCCCGGGATGATCATCTTAGGATTCATCCTAAAGATTTTGACTATTTGCCATGAACATAAGTGTAGATTTGCCAATCAACAAAATTGGTTCTTTTGATGCCAAAAGATGATTTTTCTATCATATCATTATAACGAATACAAATTTTCAAAATGGAATCTGGCTGCAATCCCAAAACTTTATGGAATATTCTGTACACAAGGAAAACTTCAGGAATCACAACATTAGAGCCATTTACTATTCCCGCAAGATATGATGCCTCAGAAATCACTTTTTCATATGCGGCGCTTTCGAACCTATTGTTATCATGTACTATCATGCGCAGACTTTAAATAAAATTTTAATATGTTATTTACATTTGATACGCAGATATGTACATCCAGAATCAACCATGCAAGAAGTCAACGACATGTGTTTTTACCTCTACAAACTCTTTAAAATATGTTGCAATACTTCACTAAACTGAATGCTGTATATTAACTGTGACGAATTAGGAAAATAAAAACCATCCCTTTATGGATTGAGGATTTCAATCTGTTAGACGTACAAAAATCGATTTATTTCTCGCAGAGTAGATTTTTTCAAATCACATAGTAAGTTTCAGAGTGGCTTGAAAGCCATCTTGCAGCACAATATGCACTTTCGCTAGCGAAATATCACAGTTTTTCAGTTGTATCTTGATAGTAAAGATTTTTTAAAACAGGACAATGCAGTTTTTAGATAAATGTCTACAAGGATGTATTGTAAATATTTGAACAATTTTCTATGCTTAGTTATGTAGATATTTGGGTCTCGTGGTACAAAAATGGCTAAAAATCAGGTTATGTAATTTTGTGCAAAACTATGATAAGTTTCAACCTCTGGATCTTGGTAACAGATAAAAATATCAACAACAACAAAATTAAAAATGTTTTGAGAATATCATCATAAAAGCATTTGGTAAAAATTTTGACAATTTGCAATGAACAGAAAATATTGAAGTGACTATCCCCACAATTCATGTTTTTGGTTCCAAGAAATCATGGGTTTTCATTATTTTCTCAGGATCTGCGGATAAATAAATTGTGCTTTTGTAAGCTATTTAAAGCCCACCATAGTCCACACATAATGTGCAAAACCAACCAATTTGCTCAATTTGGATGAACTCCAGGAAGTGTGTAAATTTGAAAATTTTGATGCTCTACTGTCTTAACAACTACAGTATTGCCATTCATCTAGTGGATCACTAAAGGCTATCCAGTACACTTTACCCCTTAGCTCAGATTGATAGAGGCCGAGATATGGGTCCTGGAGAACAGCAAATTAGCACAAGCCATTTAGAAATGTATTAATACCATGCATTGCCATACATAGTATGACTAGTGCATATACAATAGAACTATTTTTACACTTTTCAAGGGATTTAATGAAAACGGTGTAAAATGTGGGAAATGATGTTTTAAATGAAAAATTTGCTTACTGGATCACCCTTGCATTTTCGTAGTATATTTGTGATATATGTACAAATAGGCATCAAAATACTCACAAGGAAATTTATTTATTATGTAATGAAGGTTATCCGAATTTTGTACTATTTCAAGCACCATGCGGGACTTCAACTGGTAACTTTATAGGAAGTACAAACTTTTGACTTAATTTCATTCACCATAATTGACTTTTTGTCAACAAGCCTTTAACTGGCATTTATTATTTGCGTAGTGAAACTGCTCAAGTTTCATACTTTTTTATTTTTCAATGTTTCGCACAACAATATTAGAGAATTTATTTGTGTTCTCAAGTGCAAATATATGCTTAACTATTTTTGTGACATTAGTAGTGTCGGCATCTCACATTATAATTGTGTTTTCGAAGTTATAACATATATGCAGAAATACGTACGTTACACAGTCTCATCATTTATAAAACTTCGCAAAAATACTTAGAAACATATTTGCATTTCACAATAAGAATAAATTCTTGAAAAGCATCACACAAAGCATGAGAAACTACCAGTTGTGTAAGACGTAAAAAAAGCTAAGCTGACAATCGGCGCAGTGGCTGATAGGAACCCATCAGCCTCTGCATCGTGATTAAACTAATGGCGCATACTTCAAGCAATGACACTCGAAATATGCATTGCATTTATTCAAAAGTGTCAAGAAACTTGACTGCTTAAAATTTATAAACACTAAATTTGAATGCAAAAGCCATACCAGTATCAAATAACGTGAATTACACCATTTTTTTCCTCCATGAACATGGTTTCAAAAACATTAAATGTGGGGAAAAATGCAAAAACGGGGGCAAATTAACATTGTGAACATGGGAAATTTGACAGGACCGACAAAAAATTGGCGTAAATGGTAGGAAAACGTAAAATCCAAGAACTAAGAGTCACAGGGGCATATTCGTGGTGTTTAGGCACACATTTGCAATTTTGTTTTTAAAATGTGCAACCAGTCAGCCCCAAAAGATACTACGACAATGCCCACAGAAAACAACCATTTATTTCCCATTACAAACAAAACTATTTTTAAAGCAGAATTTTACATACCCATTCAATAATGCAGTTTATTATTAGTGCAGGGTGATATTTGGTTTAGCGATATGTACTAACAGGAACAGTGATACATAAAGAATAATAATTACTCTAGTAATGACTGAACTGTATTCCTACATACTGTAGCAGTAGCAGTCACAGACTGGGTTGATTCTTCACTGCTACACTTCCAGATTATTCTTTGTGTTTTAATGTCCCAGTTAATACATATCACACTAAATAAGTTCTGACCACTCTAATGAATGAGCACAAATGATTTTGTTGTAATAGGAAATAAAATTATGCTTTCAGTCACTGCTGGGTGTCACATGAAAGACTTGAGTAGTATTTGTTTAGGCTGGCTTCAGCTACACATGGTAAATATGAATTTGGAAACATCTGCAAAACACCAGCAAAATGCACCTGAAGACTGTATATTAGGTGAACCATGAGGGGAGAAGATGGTTGGTTGGTGGGTTGAAACAGGGAGGCCATACTGCTAAGGTCATCATTCCCCTGGTGAGAAGGCAAAGGAGTGAGGATAGAAAAGGAGGGAAAGGGAAAGAAAATGCAGCTCAAGGAGGAAAGTAGGGATAATGACTGCATTAGCTTGGGGCCCATGTTCGCCATGCATGTACTCGGGAAAGAACAATGAGCCCCTTGCAGGAAGGGGGATCAGGATTGTTCCCTTGCAAATACCAAGAACTGCATGCTCTGAATATCCTGTTTGGATGCTGATTTATCCTGATTGTTTCCCACAACTCCCACCAATATGTAATTGTGGCTCCTCCCTTATGTTATTTGTATGGAAGTTGAAATTTCAGATTCTACAAACTATCGTAAGGTGGTACTGTTCAACTCTAAAAGCGTTGCACACTATTGTTAAATCAATGACAGCTCAAAAATTGTTTGTGCGGTTTGGTTACAGTGACTGCATAAAGAAAAGGTACTGTGAAAAATCAGAAATCACACAAACGTTCAATGGATAATTTTCTATGGTTTTATGAAGGACTTTATCAACAACAATGCCTAGAAACCTAGCATTCGATTCTCAATGTCTATCAAAAGAATAATATTTTATTTCACCTAGTAACAGCCAAACATTTTATAACTGTATAGTTTCCATCTCATATGAAAATATTCAGTTTTCATTTTGTATTTTCTTGGTTTAATGTTTAACTTCAGTAACATGTTTTGGAATCACCACTAACAATCTTTTCCACATCTAAAGGTTTATGAAAAACAAAGTGTATTGCTTTCTTCAGTAACACTAATATATATATATATATATATATATATATATATATATATACACCCCCTTATATATATATAAAATATAAAAAATAGACGAAGATTACTCACCAGGCGAAGGAGCACAGGTGTGACAGCATCACAAATAAATAAATGAATACACACACACACACACAATCGCAAGCTTTCGCAACCCAGTTGCGTCTTCAGGCAGTAGGGAAGGAGAGGGAAAAGGAAATGATGAGGGTTTTAAGGAAGGGGGTAAGGAGCCATTCCAATCCCGGGAGAGGAAAGACTTACCTCGGGGGAAAAAATGGAGGGTAAACAAATGCACACATGCCCACACATTCACACAGACACAAGTACACCTAGGCAGACATACTGTAGAAAGCAAAGAAGTTAAGTTATAGAAGTTAAGAAGTTAGACAGAGATACCACTTGAGGCAGAGGCTCTGTCCAGAGAACTGATGCAAAGATGTTAAGAAGGTGGGTGGGAATTCAAATTTAGCGGAGGTTGAGACCAGGTGGGCAACGGGAAGAGAGAATATGCTGAAGGGCTAGTTCCCATCTCCGGAGTTCTGAAGGATTGGTGTCAGTGGGAAGTATCCAGATAACCCGGACGGTGTAGCACTGTGCCAAGATGTGCTGGCCGTGCACCAATGCGTGTTTAGCCACAGGGTGATCCTCGTTACCAACAAACACTGTCTGCCTGTGTCCATTCATGCGAATGGACAGTTTGTTGCTGGTCATTCCCACATAGAACGCTTCACAGTGCAGGCATGTCAGTTGGTAGATCACGTGGGTACTATCGCAAGTGGCTCTGCCTTTAATCGTGTACACCTTCCGGGTTACGGGACTGGAGTAAGTGGTGGTGGAAGGGTGCATAGGGCAGGTTTTACAACGGGGGCGGTTACAAGGGTAGGAGCCAGAAGGTAGGGAAGGTGGTTTGGGGATTTCATAGGGGTGGACTAGGAGGTTACGGAGGTTAGGTGGGCGGCGGAAAGACACTCTCGGTGGAGTAGGAAGGATGTCATGAAGGACGGATCTCATTTCGGGGCAGGATTTAAGGAAGTCGTATCCTTGCTGGAGAGCCACATTTAGAGTCCGCTCCAGTCCCGGAAAGTATCCGGTGACAAGAGGGGCACTTCTGGGATTCTTCTGTTGAAGGTTCTGAATTTGGGGGGATGAGGTAGTAGCTCTGGCAATTTGTTTCTCTACCAGATTAGGAGGATAGCCGCGGGATGTGAAAGCTGTTAATAGGTTGTTGGAGTACTGGTTCAGAGCTTCAGGACTGGAGCAGACTCGTTTGCCACGAAGACCTAAGCTGTCCTGAAGCTCTGAACCAGAACTCCAACAACCTATTAACAGCTTTCACATCCCGCGGCTATCCTCCTAATCTGGTAGAGAAACAAATTGCCAGAGCTACTACATCATCCCCCCAAATTCAGAACCTTCAACAGAAGAATCCCAGAAGTGCCCCTCTTGTCACCGGATACTTTCCGGGACTGGAGCGGACTCTAAATGTGGCTCTCCAGCAAGGATACGACTTCCTTAAATCCTGCCCCGAAATGAGATCCGTCCTTCATGACATCCTTCCTACTCCACCGAGAGTGTCTTTCCGCCGCCCACCTAACCTCCGTAACCTCCTAGTCCACCCCTATGAAATCCCCAAACCACCTTCCCTACCTTCTGGCTCCTACCCTTGTAACCGCCCCCGTTGTAAAACCTGCCCTATGCACCCTTCCACCACCACTTACTCCAGTCCCGTAACCCGGAAGGTGTACACGATTAAAGGCAGAGCCACTTGCGATAGTACCCACGTGATCTACCAACTGACATGCCTGCACTGTGAAGCGTTCTATGTGGGAATGACCAGCAACAAACTGTCCATTCACATGAATGGACACAGGCAGACAGTGTTTGTTGGTAACGAGGATCACCCTGTGGCTAAACACGCATTGGTGCACGGCCAGCACATCTTGGCACAGTGCTACACCGTCCGGGTTATCTGGATACTTCCCACTGACACCAATCCTTCAGAACTCCGGAGATGGGAACTAGCCCTTCAGCATATTCTCTCTTCCCGTTGCCCACCTGGTCTCAACCTCCGCTAAATTTGAATTCCCACCCACCTTCTTAACATCTTTGCATCAGTTCTCTGGACAGAGCCTCTGCCTCAAGTGGTATCTCTGTCTAACTTCTTAACTTCTATAACTTAACTTCTTTGCTTTCTACAGTATGTCTGCCTAGGTGTACTTGTGTCTGTGTGAATGTGTGGGCATGTGTGCATTTGTTTACCCTCCATTTTTTCCCCCGAGGTAAGTCTTTCCTCTCCCGGGATTGGAATGGCTCCTTACCCCCTTCCTTAAAACCCTCATCATTTCCTTTTCCCTCTCCTTCCCTACTGCCTGAAGACGCAACTGGGTTGCGAAAGCTTGCGATTGTGTGTGTGTGTGTATTCATTTATTTATTTGTGATGCTGTCACACCTGTGCTCCTTCGCCTGGTGAGTAATCTTCATCTATTTTTTTATATTTTATTTTTCCTGCTAGGAATTTTTCGTCTTAATAATCGTTTTATATATGTGTGTGTGTGTGTGTGTGTGTGTGTGTGTGTGTGTGTGTGTGTGTGTGTGTGTGTGTGTAGAAAGGATTGCCCCTGATGATTCCAAAACATGTGACTGAAGCTAAAAAATTCAACCAAGAAAACTGACTATTTTCATATGAGATGAAACCATACAGCTATCAAAGGTTTGGCTGTTCCTAGGTGAACTAAAACAAATAAGAGTAATTTGATGTAATGTTTAAAAAAAAAAAAAAAAGAAAGAAAAAATGAAAAGAAAACCCCAAACTCATGACTCATTTCTTTAAATGACTAGATATGATGCAACAACATTTTCAAACAGTGTAAAATAGTGAACAACAATTAGTTTGTTTCAGACATGTCCAAAATAACAGACGCCACACCAATATAAAGTATGATTTGTTACTGCCTGGAAGATTTCTTAAGTACTAGAATGCAGTATGTTGTTCTCATCAGTGATTGTTCATCAGAGACATGTGCCCCATGGAGTATGATAGGACCACTATAATTTTCTATCTATATAAATTATCTGAATATTATAGAAGGAAACTTTCCTGGTGGGATAAATATGTATAAAAAATAGAAATCTAATAACTTACACAAAGCACAGGCTCGTAGATAGGTAGACCCACCCCCTCTTTCTCAAAATCACCCTCTTCAAACCTTCCAGGAATTCCTCACTTCCAACCTTGCCTCTCAGTCTTTCCTGAAAAACCTTAATCCAACTCCCAACATTACTGCAGCTGAATCCCGAGTTATCCGTGCTCTGAAGGCTGACCATTCCATCGTCATTCTCCCGGTCTTCAAGGGATCCATGACTGCGGTACTTGGATCAGCGGTAGTATGTGAGGGATTGTGTCAGCTTCCAGACAGTACCACATATAAAGTTCATCAAGGCAATCTCATTCCTGATGGCCAGGCAGAGCTTCAATGAATCCTCAAAAAGCCTTAGGCCCCCTACAAAACCTTTCACCTGAGTCCATCATCTTAATGACCCCACACTGACACCCCACCCCCCTACCTTCTACCTACTTCCTAAGATTCACAAACCTAATCATCCAGCCCAGCCCATTGTGGCCGGTTACCAAGCCCCCACAGAACGAAGCTCTGCCTACATAGACCAACACCTTCAACCCATTATGTGCAGTCTCCCATCCTTCATCAAAGACACCAACCACTTTCTCAGGCACCATAAATCCTTACCCAACCCGTTACCTCAGGAAACCATCCTTGTAACTAACTATTGATGCTACTTCGTTATACACAAACATCCAGGGCTCGATGCAATAGAGTACTTCCTATCACGCCAACCACTGCAACCCTACGTAAAACCTCTTTCCTTATTACCTTAGCCAGCTTCCTCCTAATCCACAACTTCTTCACCTTTGTAGGCCAGACATACCAACAACTAACGGGAACAACCATGGGAACCAGGATGGAAATATGTATTTAATTTGTACAAATGTATAAAATGCTTGTACGACCATGTCTTTAGTATTGCTTAAGTGTTTGGGACCCACAGGAGATCAGTTTAAACGACATGGAAGCAGTTCAAAGACGAACAGGTTCATTACTGCTGGTTCAACCAATGTGCGAATGTCACAGAAACGCTCTGGGAATTCAAATGGGAATCGCTGGAGGAAGGATGGCGTTCTTTTTGTGAAATTTTGTTAAGGAAATTTATAGAGCCAGAATTTGAACTGACTGCAGAATGATCTTGCTGCCGCCTACTTACATTTAAGGTAAAGATCATAAAGACAACCTAGAGGCATATAGAGATTCTTTTTTCCCCCCTCACTCTGTTTGGGAGTGGAATAGGAAAGGAAATGCCTAGTAGTGGCGTTCAACCTCCTCACGCCACACAGGTGCTGAGCCAGGAGGCCTATAGAAACATCAAATTACCTTGTTCGAACCCAAATTATTTCACATTTTGGATCTCCGTCAATTTACTTCAATACTAGTGCACTTTATACTGCTATAAACATGTCTCCCCTATCTCTGCAGTATACATTCCAGTCTGAGTTTAGAATCTTATTACTGTTTACATCTGGTTTCAGCCAACTTTCCATCCCTAGAATTATGTGGGCACTGTGATCGTTTATTAATGAGAGCAGTTCCGAGACCTTTCTATAGACACTCCTGCAGTTAACTAATACTACACTGATCTTTTCATTTCCCATTGTGTTCTGCCTACTGCTACCTTGTCATGGCTCAGGAGGCGTCTTGTCGAGCCCAGGGAGGAAATTCTCTAACCTAAAAAACACCCATGTGCACTCCACACATATTCTGCTACCCTTGTAGCTGCTTCCTGCGTGTAGTCCACGCCTCACCTATTCAGGGGAACCCTACATTTCTCCACCCAATAGCGGAGATCGAGAAATTTGCACCCCAGATCTCCGCAGAATCATCTGAGCCTCTGGTTTAAGCCTTCCACTCAGCTCTAAACCAGAGGACCGCGATTGGTTCTGGAAATGACACTACAAATAGTTAGCTCAGATTCCACCCCGCGAGCGAGAATTTCAGCCTTCACCAACTCTGCCAACCACCTGTATGAACTGAGGATGACCTCTGAACCCAGCTGGCAGGAGTCATTGGTGCCGACTTGAGCAACAATTTGCAGTCAAGTGAACCCAGTGGTCTCTATCGCCGTCGGAAGGGCCTCCTCCACATCTTGGACGAGACCCCCACCGTCAAGCAAAGAAAGTGCACACTGGGCTTCTTCCCTGACCTCTCCGCTATTTCCCTAAAGGGATACATCACCCGCCTAACATTGGAGCTCCCAATCACTAATATACCCCTCCCCCCGGGTGCCTGCTCAGACCCTGCTGAATGAATGACCACATGACCACTCACAGCCCAACGGGCGCCGCCGCACAGCCAGCCTCCTCATTGACCTTTCGTGCCGAGCGACATGAACGTCGCTGAACCCGCCACACTCCTTGAGGATAGGGTGGCTCAACCGTGTCCAGCACTCGCGAAGATGTCCCAACAGCAGAGCCTGTGGCTAAAGCGTCTAACACCTTTGGTGTCCCATAAGACGCACCAGACCCCCCACTGCCACAACACTCCGAGGCAGCAGCCTGAAGGCGGCTGACCGCGGCCAACAGCACTTTCAGCTGTTTGCTAACAGCGGCCAGCTCCTTCTGCGACCGTACGCAGCAGTCACACATCCTATCCATCCTAACAAATCAACAATTGCTGTAGAGAGTTAAGTATCAACTTGTTAGTAGCTCGACTTTATAAAAAATTATACTGCTCAGCCTGCAAATAACTGACAATAGTTCGCTTCTACCTAGCTATAATTCTGCTGGTGCTGCTTTAATTCTGCTGGTGCTGCTGTAATTCTGCTGGTGCTGCTACTCTCCGGCTGGCACACCCAACACTACCTACCAAATATGTGAGAATAAACTATTAAAACAGTAGCACAAATGAAATCTGCCCAAGTACACGAGAATAAAGCTCTTAAAAGAGAAGTACTAACGAAAATGAATAACTTGAATGGCAAATTAAATTTCACACAAATTAAATTATGATACTTAGCGCTGTTTACGATGTAACACTGGTGGCAGCTGGCACTGGAATGGACATGCAATGTGGAACTTTCCGACCCCACCCTTTCCTGCATCCTTCCCCTCAACTCCCCATCTCACTCACAGTCAAGATCCTTGTGGCACTGGAGCGGCAGTCAAGGTAGTTGTGTGTGTGTGTGTGTGTGTGTGTGTGTGTGTGTGTGTGTGTTAGTAGTAGTAGTAGTTGTTGTTGTTGTTGTTGTTGTTGTTGTCTTCGTCTCAGTGATTATGTGAATGTATGCTTTTCTTTTTCTGGTGAAAGCCATGCCCAAAAATTTTAGTTGTGTGAATGTGATTGTCTATTTTACGTGCATTTCCGCAGCTCGGCAAGCTTCTTTATGGTGAGTTATCTATCCTTCATTATTGACATTCAAATCAGATTTTCCATTGTTATAGTTTATAAAACCCTCATTTGCCCAAAGCTCTTACATTATTTGTCAGGGACCCTTACAAGTTAGGAGTAAATATAAACAATTTGAAAAAGTTTGGCATGCTTTGCCATGGAATAATGTAGCCAGCACAAAAACATCTTTGAGAAGTTTATGTTCCAAGAAAATTTTTTTAATTTATTACATTCTCCCGTATATGTTTTGCAAAGTGAACCACACAGCCAATCAAAAAAGAAAAAGGTAGGGCTGCTCAGAGTACTGTCCACCATACAATATAAAAACATTCATTATGTTATGAAAATTCAGCATAAATCTTAAGTCATCCTTATATTAGACAATAAATTGACCAAAATGTTTGCTACATTGCCACACAGTTAAAATAAAACGTACTTCATTGTGTTGTCCTAATATTTTTATTGCCAAGTTTTGTGAAAAGGATAGCCCCCTAATTACAGTAAGACAACACATTAAGTCACAGGTGGGCCCAACGAAATGACAAAGTGACAACTGTTATTGTATTTCCATCATGCCTTTTTGTGGTTTTACATATAATCTTTATCATGAGTAGCAATCTTTTTCATAATACTACTGATAGTTCAACTTGGTTTTAAACATTTTTTTGCCCCCCCCCCCTCTCTCCCTCTCTCTCCAATTAGTCACCTATTTTTGAATCAAAATTAGCGCTATAAATTCTAGATACAAGAAAAAAAAAATGAAGTCAAAATTCATTTGGACTCAAGACCAAAACACACTATTCTTGTTCCTTCATGACCTCAAAACCTTCTCTCTACTCTGTTTCACTTGATCTTACTCAACCCTGTGTACATCTTCCTGGATGATTGCCTCCAACTCACCAATGGCTTCATCCATGATTCTGCCCACATTTTACTGACCAACTACAAACGGTACCTGCATTCAGGCAGCTGCCATCCCTTCCACACCACTAAATTCCTCCCATACAGCTTGGCCACCTCTGGGCACATATACAGAAATGAGAACTCTCTTGCCACGCATGTTGATGACCTCACAAAGACCTGCACAGACCAGCACTACTATCCCCCCCCCCTCCCCAGTCAACAATCACTTCCCATTCCATAGTCACAATAACCAGTGTCACCCAATACCACACCAGACAGGAACAACTTAACCACAGCCTTCATAAGGACTTTGATTATCTATCTTCATGGATTAAAGTGACACACATTCTACTGAAGACCAATCACATCATTCCTAAAGTTGTGGTACATCACCCACCCAACCTCGACAACATCCTATTTCATCCCTATGCCACAGAAATCCCAACCACTTGCCACAGGGATTTTACACCTATATAAGCCCTTGGTGCAAGACCTACCCAATCCACCCACCCAGCACTTGCTATTCCAGTCCTATCATAGGCTTGTCCTATCCCATCATTAACTGGTCCACCTGTGAAAGCAGCCATGTCATTTAGCAAGTCTGCTGCAATTATATTGATATGATTACCAAACAGCTGCTCCTTACAATGAGCAACCACTGCCAAACTGAAGCCAGTAGCCAGATGGAACAACCTATGGAACAACCTGCGGCTGAGCATAACATGCTCACTTTCAATGGCTACTTTACAAGCCAGGCCATGTGGAACTCCCCCCCTCCCCAATCTTTTCTGCACTAAGTGAAGATATCAGTCATCTAAAACACATTCTCCAGTTGTGAAATTATTCTGGCTTGGCTTATGGTAGCCTTCTGTCCGCACCCACCACACCCAATAGTTCGCACTTCCTCCATGTCTCTTACTCTCATTGTTTGTCATTACTTTCCCTGTCACTCCACTTATTGTCTCCCTCCCTTACTGTGTACCAAAGCTGCACATCAAATCCATTTACACCCATATAATCACTCAACACTCCATCAGAAAACACACATTCTCACCCTTGCTCTCACTGTTGACACAATACTTGAGATACAGTAGCTGGAAATGGCAGTCATGTGTGCACGTGATGTGCCTCAGTGATGGTATGATTGTACTTTTTCACTTTTTTCTGATAAAGTGACTGAACCTAAGATGTGTGTGTGATATTATTTTTTTCTTCATACTTTTCTGAACCTTAGCAATTGTCTTTATGGTGATTTGCCACTTATCCTCATTGAAATTTGTCACTGGTTTGGAGAGATTTTCTATGTCTTCTAATTCAGATTTATTGTAGCTTTGAAACCTATGATATACCATGTAGGTAATTTTTCTACTCTGTACTCTCACCTCGCCACCTCCTCCCCTCCCCCCCTCTCTCTGTCTGTCTGTCTGTCTGTCTGTCTTGTCTTCCGCTCCCTTTTCTCTGCCCCCCCCCCCACCCAGTTCCATCTCCTCATCCTCACTATGTTCAACTCTGCCTCCTCAATTCATCTTCTCCTATCCTATCTATGAAAACTCTAAGATACCTGTCAGTTTTTGTGGTGATCGGGAAGACAGTGTCAAAGTCTATTGTAAGATATTTTTCAGCATGCACCATATTAAATTTTATGTAGACAGTGATCCCCCCCTCTTACTTGATGGTCAAGTGTGCACAATTTCATTAAGTTCAGAATAAAACTGTAGATTTGTACGAAATATACATGCAAACACTATGCTTTATATATAAAGAAGATATACCGTATTTACTCACATGTAAGCTGCACTCAAATCCAAGCTGCACCCAAAAAATGAATCTCTAATTTTAGGGGGGGGGGGGGGAGGGGGAAGGGAAATTACTCAAATCTAAGCCATACACAAAAAAGAAGACTTGAAATTCAATGTGGAAAGAGTTGTAAGCCCCATTTTGAAATCAAAATAAAGGTGATACATTCTAAAATAAGATGCAAATTAGGTAGAAGGGATGAAACCACAGTATAGCTGGTGTCACGTAAGAAGGCACTTCCGCGCATAGAGGCGGAACGATAGCAGAAGCATGGAGATGAGGAGCTACGGCCGACCGCGCCTGCGGGAGAAACATCACATAACTCACGGCCAGCCATGCGCCTACAGAATGAACATTATTGGCTGTCATTGAGGTAATGGAAAAGGATGCGCAGAACAACTGAAAACTGGGCTGCTTTCGTAGGTGATGCTCACTATAGCAGTGTGAGTTGTGAGCTTAGCAATCGAGCTTGCACAAGGTTATTTTGGTGAAAATACACTACTGGCCATTAAAATTGCTGCATCAAGAAGAAATGCAGATGATAACTGGGTATTCATTGGACAAATATTATACTAGAACTGATGTGTGATTACATTTTCATGAAATTTGGGTGCATAGACCCTGAGAAATCAGTACCCAGAATAACCACCTCTGTCCATAATAACGGTCCTGATACACCTGGGCATTTAGTCACACAGAGCTTCGATGGTGTGTATAGGTACAGATGGCCATGCAGCTTCAACATGATAGTACAGTTCATCAATAGTAGTGACTGGTGTATTGTGATGAGCCAGTTGCTCGATCACCATTGACCAGACGTTTTCAATTGGTGAGAGATCTGGAGAATGTGCTGGCCAGGGCAGCAGTCAAACATTTCCCATATCCATAAAGGCCCGTACAGGACCTGCAACATGTGGTCATGCATTATCTTGCTGAAATGTAGGGTTTCGCAGGGATTGAATGAAGGGTAGAGCCATGGGTCATAACACATCTGAAATGTAATGGCCACTGTTCAAAGTGCCATCAATGCGAACAAGAGGTGACTGAGACATGTAACCAATGGTACCCCACCCATCACGCCGGGTGATGTGCCAGTATGGCGATGCCGAATACACGCTTCCAATGTGCATTCACTGTGATGTTGCCAAACACGGATGCGACCATCACAATGCTGGATTAATCAGAGAAAATGACGTTTTGCCATTTGTGCACCCAGGTTCGTCTTTGCATACACCATCGCAGGCACTCCTGTCTGTGATGCAGCGTCAAAGGTTACCACAGCCATGGTCTCCGAGCTGCTGCAAACGTCGTCGAACTGTTTGTGTAGATGGTTGTCGTCTTGCAAATGTCCCCATCCGTTGACTTAGGGATCAAGACATGGCTGCACTATCCGTTATAGCTATGCGGATAAGATGCCTGTCATCTCGACTGGTAGTGATACGAGGCCATTGGGGTCAAGCATGGCATTCTGTATTGCCCTCCTGATCGCACTGATTCCATATTTTGCTAACAGTCATTGGATAACAACCGACGCGAGCAGCAATGTCGCAATACGATAAACCACAATCGTGATAGGCTACAATCCAACCTTCATCATAGTCGGAAATGTGATGGTAAGCATTTCTACTCCTTGCATGAGGCATCACAACAACGTTTCACTAGGCGACGCTGATCAACTGAAGTTTGTGTATGAGAAATTGGTTGGAAACTTTCCTCATGTCAGCACATTGTAGGTGTCACCACTGGAGCCAATTTTGTGCGAATGCTCTGAAGAGCTAAGCATTTGCTTATCACAGATTTTCTTCCTGTGAGTTAAATTTCGCATCTGACAAGGTAGACATTTGTATTATCTACCTCGGTTTGTTTGCATGTGTATGTGTGTGGGTGTCTGTGCGCTTGTTTACCTGTCCTTTTTTCCCCTTAAGGTAAGTCCTTCCACTCCCGGGATTGGGATGACTCCTCTTCCACTCCCCTAAAACCTGCATCCTTACCTTTTTCCCTCTCGTCCTTCCTCTTTTCCTGAAGAAGCAACCAACAGTTGCAAAAGCTTGAATGTTGTATTTGTGTTTTTTGTGACTCTCTACGAGCCTGTGGTTTGGGTAAGTTATCCATTTTCTATTTTTTACACATATTTTTCCCACCAGGAAAGTTTCCTTCTATTGTATTTCTTGTATTTGTATATTTATTAGTGGAGCATTTTAGTATCAGTAAGCCTATTTATCTTGGATGCTGCAAAGAGAGCCCAGCACTGCTTATATTTGACAGCAAAAGTTTGTTATGGTGGCTCCTAGTGCCATTTGCTGTGTGCACTCAGTTCTAAGCTACAGGTAGTTTTTTGGATTCCGCAAACAGGAAAAAAAAGTGCAGCTCAGATTCGAGTAAATACAGTATAAAAACATGAGACAGAAAATTAGTTCTAATTCTGAGAAAAAAAAAAAAAAAAAGAAAGAAAAGAAAAGAAAGAAAGAAAGAAATACAGTGTAAGTAACTTAATATTTTTGTTACAAGGGTGACCAGTTTCAATCAGCTATGAAAATATACCCAGACCATCTCCTAAGTGGTTCTGTCTTTGCACGACCTATAGAAGTGATCCGATTATGATAGTAAGACTGAAACCAGTTAACTATGTAACAAATATATTATGTATTTTGTACTGCATCATATTTAAACATTTTTCACCAAAATTTTAAATAGACTGCAGATGTTTCCAGTAAAGTTTTCTAAAACTGCTGTTCAAATACTGATTACGGACATAGAACTATGAACTATTCACAGATTTTTTTTTTTAATTTATTTGCTATTCTTAGTACTACATAAATCAGTGACTGCAAGAATCTCATTGAATTTTCTGCAATTCCATAGACTGAGCTCAATATCTGACCACAGTAGAATAAAATAAATCATTTTCACCTAACATGATTTTTTTTTTTTTTTTTTTTTTTTTTTTTTTTTTTTTTTTTTTTTTTTTTACTAAATAATCATCTAAAACGAATAATAAAAATATTTCCCACTCTCCATGCATATCCACAACCATAAATGAAACCCTCTATAAATTATCTACATGTTATATGTGTATAGTTGAATAAAGAATGTTATTTACCTGCACTGTTGCTGTCTGTGTTGTTAAAGCCGGAGGTGGTGTTGCTTGAATAGCAGCCGCTGTTGTAGCGGCAACAGCAACTGTTCCGTGCTGAAATTTGGAAAGAGTAATGGTAATTTTGGAAAAAAGAATATTTATTCCACAGCAGATGACAACATTTGTTTACTCGTTTTCATGTAGAGCATGTTTATTCTTCACTTATATATATAACACAACATGTAAAAAAGATATACAGAGAAAAACTAATACTGAAACCACCAGCAGTTGCAAACAACGAACAGTGTAACTGAGAAAATAATAATCACAGTTGAGATATCTAACAAAGAATACTTGAGGTGAAATAGCCAATAACAAAAGGAAACAGTAAATGCAGTTCAGTTTTATTATTGTAATTGCGACTGTGGTTTGTGCTGAGTGTGCTCAAGTTTAAGACTTTTTACCAAAAGTCATTTCCTTATACTCAAGCCTTCACTCATCTTCAGTCATTAATTCACATAAAATTGTGCAAACTTCAAAATACCAAAATGCTGAAACACGTAGCAAAGTTATGCTCAAAAGTCTAAAACAGTTAGATCATCTAGACATGTTAATAAATTAATGTTGCAAGCTTATTTTTCTGCCCGTATGTGAAGGCCAATTTAAAAAACTATTGTCTCACAGGTTTTGATATGGTTTTCATTATGAGTGAGACTAATTCACGTGGAAAGTTCGAGTATTATCACTATACCAGACAACCCTTCCAGCCATAGATAATTAAATCTACTAGTGTGAATTTGGGGCACGTTACAGGCTAACAAAGAAAAGTATCAGGTGTGGAAAAAAAGAGCCTAAATTATATAGAAAGTGTTATTCATTTCTAAAGAGAAGAAAAAATTGAGGGTTTTTTTTTTTTTTTGTTAGTTTACTGATAACTTCTTAATAAGCAATGCTAATTACATAATGTAGCTACTTGCAAATGTGGTGAATTTTGCAACAGCTTTCTATAATAAATTGCAACTTAGATAACACTGTAGTTTAGAGTTCTGAAACAGACACAATGAAATCATTTCTGAATGAAATTAACAATTAGTGTCCATGTCCATTGATGATATACCGTGAAAAACTACATGCCAAATTGTTTAAAGAAACAAGCTGTCATACATGCTTTAAAGCAGTCAGACAAAATGATATTCTCAAAATCTGAAGCAGAGGGAGGACAAGGGGAGAAGTTAGTTTGTAGACCCTATTTATTTAAATCCAGGGCACACTGTCAAAATAATACACTATATTACTATCTATTTTATATTTATGCAGAAGCAACAAGTCATGGTAAAAAGAAAAATGTTGAAATATTTGTGCTAAAATTAAGCATATGGCCTCACTAAATACTATGTATGACCCAACAGAAGACCAAATTCTAAAATCTCTTCAATTATTTATCTGGGTACTGAAAAATCTCTAGCACAGAATTATTTTATGTTTTGAAAGAGACAGTGAAATCTGTTGAATAGTAGCTAAAACTTAGATGAACACTGCAGACACAAGGAGCCATCATCACTTTTCTTTGGCAGATTCTAATAATATGCAGATGAGTAGACTTTCGGGTTATAATTATAGGTTTATGCACATCATGTATCTTTGCAGTGTGTTCAACCCTGAGTTCAGAAGCAAAGTGGCAACATACAACCAGGTTACTATGTCATTGGTACTTATTACGACTAGTGGTATGGCAAATGTGTCACAGAGTACTGCAAAGTAGAATTGATGTACTAGCCCAGATCACATAAGAAACCAACTGCCTGTCCTTACAGCACAACAGGCAACTGTATAAATAGTTTTTCAGCTGGATAAGAGATGTCTCAGGCACTGCTACGATATTCACTGTGATATACGTTCAGGGAAATGGCAAAGCTGGGTCTACAGTGAGGTGTTATGACCAAAAGGCTAGCTCAGCCAGAGCACTGTGTGCCAAATGCAGTCGCACCACTGCTGACTGTAATGTAAGACCAGATATCATTCCTCTAAGCATTGGATACTTCCACTGCATTCATAATTTAACAAAAATCCTAATACTGTAAGAATTTTGATCTGGTATTCAATAATATGTAAAGTGCATGTAACTTACAAATATTTTGCACTAACTGGCTGAGCTATGATGGAATGAAGTCCTTCGACGCAGTGAAAATTATCTATTCCCATCCGGCACTGATAGATGTAAGGCCACCTGACAATCGCACTGGCATGTCTATTTCTATAGCACACACAGAATAATCTTCACCACCAAAATAGTTGTCCTCATTTAAGTCTGATCATGCCTTTCAGCATAGAGACTGGAGCATAGTACCTCTAATAAAATTTCCCCATGATCCCCTATTCAATATTAACATTGATGCCTTATCTGACATTAAGCCTGTTAATTCAAAATCATTCTTGAACAAGTCCCTGTACTTTTCCTTAGTCTACATCTATTTCTCCTACCCTCTACTTACGAACCCATGATTCTTTCAGGTAATCTAGGTCTTCTCCCATTCACATAACATAGCCTTACCATGTAAGCCTGATTGCTCTAACTACTTGATCTATGGTGTTCATTCCCAGCTTTTCTTAGATTAACTCATTATGGACAACCACATACCATTGTTCCCATTTATTAGTACCTGTAATCATCCTTGTTACTTTTGCATCTGTAACCTCAACCTTATAAATAAGGCAACCTACACAACCTGTATTCCTATGCAACAAAGTTGGTTGAAATATTGAATGGTGCATTATTAACTTGACTTCGTATTGGCTTCTTTCTTGCAGAAGGAAGCAGACTGTAACTGAGCACTCACTGCATTAGCTTTTCTACAACCTTGTTTTAAGTGAAAAAATACTTCGAAATTACTTTAAAGTGTCTACCTGTTATTACTTTGTTCCTCCTATTTGGCACTCCATCTGCTTAACTCTTTTCCACACAGACATTACTTTCATTTTGCAGATGCTGATCTCCATACCATAACCCTTACATCGATGATCTGGTCTGAAATATTAGATAGGAATCTTTCAATCGAATCTGCCGTCGCCACCAAGTTGTCTGTATATGCGAGACTGCTTATTTTTAATATTATTTAAGAAAACTGCTCCAGTCACTTTTACTTGAAATGATATTTATTCCATGAATCAGTTTTCAAACCTTTTCAGGTTCATCATCAGATGAATCATGTTACAATAACATTTTAAGCGTCATGTTGGATGCTGGATTGTGACTGTGTGGCCGGATTTTTGTGGTTAATTTCCATTTCTTGCGTCTTCTTTTGTTTAAGTCACAGTAACACATCACTTTTTCTGTTGGGTTCTACACTGCATTATAAACAACACTTTACCAGCGTCCAAAAGCACATGTTGGACGCTGGTAAAGTGTTGTTTATAGTGCAGTGTAGAACCCAACAGAAAAAGTGATGTGATACTGTGACTTAAACAAAAGAAGACGCAAGAAATGGAAATTAACCACAAAAATCCGGCCATACAGTCGCAATCCAGCATCCAACATGACGCTTAAAATGTTATTGTAACATGATCCATCTGATGATGAATCTAAAAAGTTTTGAAAACCGATTCATGGAATAAATATCATTTCAAGTAAAAGTGACTGGAGCAGTTTTCTTAAATAATATTGAAAATAAGTCACGGGTTCTGAAACATCCATAATGGATAATCTAAATATACTGCTTATTTTGTTTCCGTATATTTTAATCTCATCCCACGAGTCTAAAAATTTCAAATTGATATCTCAAATAGTTTCAAATTTATGCCTTGTTAGTGTTAAAAAAAAAAAAAAGCTTAAAATTTACCAGTCTGAAGCTTTAAACGGCAATAGCGACTCTCAGAACAAAAGCTGGAAATATGACAGTGGTGACATTTTGCAGCATTTTTCAAGCTCTTTCCCGAAATATACAACACTGCAAGGATCTCTCTCTCTCTCTCTCTCTCTCTCTCTCTCTCTCTCTCTCTCTCTCTCTCTCTCTCTCTCTCTCTCTTTTTTTTTTTTTTAGGAATTTCAAAATAAAAATTGTAATTTAATTTTTTTCAAAATGTGCTACTTTTAAAATTTTGAAAAAATTCTCAAATAGTCCTTGTATAGTGGTTAAACGATAGTGTAAATTTCATAATGAGATCATAATGGTTTCTTACCGAAAAATGCCTTTGAAAATATGCTTGTATTCGAATTGTCACTATAATATTGACTGATTGGTCACAGTAAATCTAATTGTATCTTACATTAAACAAAAAGTTATGTCAAATTTATGTAAGAGTCTTAGCAATAGAAATGTGTATAAATTTGATCAATGACATTTAATTTTTACAACCTCTTTTTAAAAGCTAAATGTAATTATTAGAAAGCTTTAGACATACCATTAATAGAAGAAGCACCTATGCACTACAATTAGGTAGTTTTAAAACTGATAGATTTCAGTTAGATGAAATTCAAGATTAATATACAAATGAAGTTTGGTAAAAACATTTAATGTGTTGTAACTGGGTTACTATTTTAATACAGTCTATGTACAAAACAGAAAAAAACTGACATAATTATCAACTTTTAGCAATTTTTTCTCTCTTCCAAGGGTTAAATTACTAAAGTTGGTTACAGCTTCAGTTCTTCATTTGTCAAATTATAAGTTTATTCAGTAGAAGTTACTAGATTAACTTTACTTAGCACAAGTGTAACAGGAAGCCAAAACATATCTTGTATTGCATGGAGAGAAAAGCTAGGTGATGGACCAGCTGGATTTAAAAAGAAAACCTACACTTCATTATTGATTTCATCTTTTTCAACCACATAGGCCAACCACCAGTTGTCATAGATGACAGTCACACACCCACTGACTTCTGCTAAACTTAAACGATCCTGAATTAATGTAACAATTTCAATTTTGAACTCTGTGGATTCTGAGAAAACTTTTACTTTCACGTTGCTGTTACTAGAAGGGATAGGAATGAATGCATTAAGTTTCTGAGTGCCTTGTATGGTCACAGATTTTTTTCAGCCGATTTTTGAAGTGCTTCTTAGTTTCAATGTATTTGTTATGTGATGTAAGCAAAATTTGCTGCAAAAACATTTAGTGTTATCCAGTCATGCAGATCAAATGGTGTTTGAATCTGGTCTTCATAGGGCCTTTTCTAGGTGGCTCTGGTAGCTGTCTCTTCACAGTTCCTGTAACAGCAACACAGGCACAGTCCCCATGGCCGGTGGCTGAAAAATGCCACTCAGCGTTAATGTCTTCTGGATGTAGGTTAGATTGAGAAGTTTTCCAGTTTTTGAACTGTGTGGCTCACCCATCAGAAAAGTAATATATTTTTGATTTATTGTCTCCATATCTCTGTTTCATGAATTTCAAAATGTTTCCTTTGAAAACAATTCACTGTTATAGTATCATGCTCTAAAACCTCAGAAATGATAACAAAACTTACAGGTTTTGTTTCTTCCTCTTGTTTATATAAGATCTCAAATGGATGTACTGTATCTTGTCCACTGTTCCAGTGGTAGCTTTGTGCTTCATCTTGAATCACAAAACTGTAGTTTTCTGAGAAGTCAGACATAAGATACTCTGAGACTTCAAGATTTTCTTTTATGTTGTTCAAAAAGGAGCTTTGCTGTCTGGCAATAAAGTCATGTCCAATTAATGCAGACAAAAGTTGGATGAGCGATTCAATAAAAACTGATCTTGATTTTTCAATTATCTCTAGGTCGCATCTATCGACCGATATCCGTTGCTGAAAAGATATTTTGCAAAGTCTTTTTCTTCGAATATTTCTTCCAACAAATTTTTGATGTTATCTGTACCTGGACAGGTCGAACAGTCCCCAGAATAACACTTAATGGGAGGAAGGGATACACATTGCTTTAGCTTGTTGTTATTGTTGGGTGTTTAAAGGGGACTCAACTGCTGGGTTATCAGTCCCCTGGTGCTTTAGCAATACAATGTTTATATGTATGCAGTTCGCCATTGTCATTAAGCCAATTTGTGCATTTTCCAACGTAAGTTTTACATTTTGATTGCTTGTGCATACACATACTGAATGGGTACCACTAGAACCTGCTAGGACACAGTTTTCCGATCTTAGTTCTGCAAACTTTGAAAATCCTATTTTTAGTGAAAGATTTTTGTCTTTAAAAGATAAGAATATCTCCATTAATTGAATAAAACTAGTCTTTTTAGCAATGTGACTTTTTCTGCAGTCCCAGAGTTAACAGAAAGATACTTTTTTACCAGTGAAAACCTCGTAGATTTCATAAATCCTATGTGTTCACTGGTTCAGTGAACCCCCAGAAAAAAAAGCTCGCCTTGCAAAAAAAGTAAATAAATAAATATAATGAAAAGTGTTTATAAACTATCATTCTTCATTTCAACCAAGTCAAGAACTAAGTTAAAAACTTGACAGAAAAACCTTGGCTGGCTGATCACAAAGATAATACAGGATGAGCCAGGAATACTGCGCACACTAAAATCCAATAAGAATTTTATTTTAAAACTCTTAAAATTCCTTTAACAGTGCTGATTAGATTGGGACCTGAGGTATCAGGCTATAGCTGCCACCACTAGACGAAACTGTAGAAACCAGCTGCCCGAATAAAACGCAAAACGTAGTTAGCCATGGAGGCATCGTCACCTAAAACTAAGGGTAGCGTATCTGGTAGACTGCCGCAAGTTAGCTAAAACTGGACAGTTCATCAGAAGGTGGACTACTGTCAGCACTACTCCACACCGACAGGGCCTCACGGCGAAGGAGATAGCCGTGGGTCAGCCAGAGTATGCCCAATACGGTGGGAGCAGAGGACAACCGAATTTCGACGTATGGGCCACAGTGGGGATTTCCATAGAGTCATGGATTACTTCACTGCTCTAAGCTTACTCGTTCACTCGTGGTAGACCATTTAGCATTCTTAGCCTCATGCATCTTCCCGTGCGTCAACTTGAGGTCCGATTGCGTGACACCAATGGCTAAAGTTGGCCAACTGATTGACATGTTCATTCCCCCGGTATGCCGATGTGGCCAGGAGTCCACAGAACGGCCAGATTTGCCAAGAGAAAAAAAAACAGTGTCTTGAATGGACCACACTAATGGGTGGAGAGGGAAGCACAGGTCGATTGCTGCAAGCCACTAAGGGAGTAACTACAGATGACAAATGACCCCTTGGGGCAGGCTCGAAGATGTCTAGAGCCTTTAGGATGGCGACCAGCTCTGCGGTGAAGACAATACTCTCATGCGACAAAGAATGCAGTTCAACATTATAGTCATGAAGATACGCAGACCCAGCATTATCATCTGCCAGGAAACCATCCGTGTAAATGGCTTCAGCACCACAGAACGAATCAAGAAGTTACAGGAACTGGGGACGGAGTTGTGTTGCAGAACAGAGTCCTTTGAAGCATAGGATAGATCCAGACAAAGCTATAAACGAGGAATGGACCAAGGAAGAGTTTGACAGGAATAGTTGAAAGTGGCAGGGAGTGGATAGGATTTGTGGGACAAAAGAAGGGAACAAACGTGGACTGTATTCGGGTAACCTGACTTCGGCAGTTGTGGAGGGATAGGAAATGCAGCGTCTGGAAAAAGGAGCCAGCAATTCAGATGAAAGGGCAAGGCATGTACATGGGCAACATAAGAAGCTAGCAGCTATTGCTGGCAGAACCGCAGGGGAAGGACCCCAGCTTCGAGGAGGCGGCTTGTGACAGGGCTTGTACGAAAAGCCCATCGCCAAACAGACACCACAATGTAGAACTGGGTCCAAGGTCTGTAATACCGAAAGCGCAGCTGAATCGTTCACTATGCACCTACAGTCTAGGCGTGACTGAATGAGGGTCTGATAGAGATGCAGGAACGTTGGGCGTGAGACTCCCAAAGCAGTGTGCTGAGACAGCGCAGGATGTTGAGGTGTCACCGGCACTTTTGTTTGAACTGGCGAAGGTGTGGCACCCAGGTGACAGTCGTTGAACGACATGCCTAAAACACAGTGAGTCGCTTCGCAACGCAGCAGGTCATCAGCCAAAATGTTAAAGCAGTCAGAATGAAGAGGCAGTAGCTCATTACAAACATTACTGTAAGGTTCTGAAAAATGTCATTAAGAATGCAAAAAGTATGCGGAATGCAAAAAGAATAGCAAACTCTCAGGATAAAATTAAAACTATCTGGTCAGTCGTGAAGGAAGTGTCTGGTCAGCAGCAGCAGGTAGAAGATATAACATCAGTGCGTAGTAGAAATGTTTCTGTTACTGCCAAGTTAGATATATGTGCAATATTCAATAATCACTTTCTGAATATAGTAGGTGAACTAAACAAAACCCTAGTTTCTACAGGTAATCATATAACATTTTTAGAAAATGCCTTTCCGAGGCTTTTACCTGAAATGGTCCTTCATGATACTTCCATAGGGGAGATTGAGTCAATAATTAAATCACTAAAGACTAAGGACTCTTGTGGATATGATGGGGTATCTAGCAGAGTTCTAAAGTACTGTTCTCCATATGTTGGCCCAGTACTAAGCCATATTTGTAATTTTTCCTTTCAGAATGGTCAGTTTCCTGACAGATTTAAAGTATTCAGTAGTGAAAACACTTTATGAAAAAGGAGAAAGGGATAATGCAGACAACTATAGACCTATTTCTATGCCATCAGTTTTCTCTAAAGTTATTGAAAAGGCTGTATATTCAAGATTAATTGGTCATTTCAGTTCACGTAATTTGTTGTCAAACATACAGTTTGGTTTTAGAAGTGGTTTAAAGAATGAAAATGCTATATTTTCGTTTCTCTGTGAGGCAGTTGATAGGTTAAATAAGAGGCTATGGACATTATGCATCTTCTTTGATTTAACAAAAGCATTTGATTGTGTTGATCACAAAATATTGTTGCATAAGTTGGAACATTATGGAATACGAGGAGTAGCTCACAACTGGTTTACCTCTTACTTTAATAATACACAACAGAAGGTAATTCTCCGCAGAGTAGAAAATGGCTATGACATACAATCACAGTGGGACACAATTAAGTGTGGGGTGCCCCAGGGGTTTGTTTAGGGACCGTTGCTGTTTCTTATTTATATAAATGATATACCTTCGAGTATATCAGGTAACTGTAAAATATTTTTTGTTTGCTGACGATACCAGCTTATTAGTAAAGGATACTGCTCATAATATTAACACAGTATCAAATAATGCAGTTCAAGAAATAAGTTCATGGCTTGTAGTAAACAAGTTGATGTTAAATCATAGTAAAACTCAGTTTTTACAATTTCTAACACATAATTTGATGAAAGCTGACATTTTGATTACACATATTATGGGCATATGATAAGTGAGACTGAACAGTTCAAATTTCTAGGTATTCAGATAGACAGTAGGCTGTTGTGGAAAGCCCATGTTCATTATCTTGTTCCAAAACTAAATTCTGCTTTATTTACCATTAGAACAATATCTGAAATAAGTGATTTTTCAACACGAAAAGTAGTATATTAGGCTTACTTTCACTCATTTATTATCATTATTTTTTGGGGTAACTCGCCTGATGCAATATATGGTGTAGGTTCACGACTTCATGTCGACCCCTTTTGGGAATTTTCACACTGGCGTCACAATGTCATTTGTTGTTAATAATATCAGCTTATTCCCACGAGTTAGTAGCTTTCACTCAGTGAATACTAGACAGAAGTCGAATCTACATTTGCATCACACCACCTTGACACTTGTGCAGAAACGTGTACAGTATTCTGCAGCATTCATTTTCAGTAAGCTGCCACAAAAACTAAAGAACCTTAGCAATAACCCACATGCTTTCAAATCTAAACTGAAAAGTTACCTCATGGCTCACACCTTTTATTCTGTCGAGGAGCTCCTAGAAGAGTTAAACAATTAAGCTAATTCTTTTTTTTATTATTGTTATTGATTCTTTTCACTTTGTCTTAAGACTGTCGTGTGCATAGGACTACTTAAAAATTTTCTATTACCATTCTTGTGTAAAAATTCATGTATTGACTTATTCCATGACCATGGAGTCTCACTCCTCAATGGGGTCCTATGGAACAGATAACCATATTATTATTATTATTATTATTATTATTATTATTATTATTATTATTAAATATAGTTCGGGTTCCGGGTGTACCACACGACGTCGACAGAAATGCATCACCCGGATTTTGATGCAGAAAACTGGAAACTGTGGGCAAACGCCCACGACTGTGCCTATTGAACAGCTATCTGCAACTGCTGTTCAGCAACGCCAATGATGGTGTAACTAAAATACATGCGGAAGTCATCAGCATACAACGAAGTGGAGACCGATCACCCCACAGCAGCAGCAAGACCATTAATGACGACTAAAAATAAAGGGAACTGAGAATAAAGGCCTGTGGGACACCGTTTTCTTGATAATGAGGTGAGCTGAGACAAGAACCAACACAAACGCAAAAAGAACGTAGCACAAGAAAGATCTGTAAGAACACAGGAAGAGGACCATATAACCCCCAGTCGTACAGCGTAGACAATACATGGTGGTGCCAGGTGGTGTCGTACGCCTTCCACAGGTCAAAGAACACGGCTACCAGATGTTCAAGGCAAGTAAAGGATGTACAGATGGTGACTCTAGTGACATGAGGTTGTCAATAGCGGAGCGGCCATGACGGAACCCACCTTGGAGGGGGCCAAGAGTCCACGGTCCTCAAGGATCCACATAAGCCTCCGACTCGCCACCCGTTCGAGGAGTTTGCATGGAACGTTGGTGAGGCTGATCGGTCGGTAACTATCAGCCACCTGCGGGTCCGGCCCAGGCTTCATCACCAGGATGACAAAGCTATCCCGCCATTGAGATGGGAAAACATCCTCAACCCCGAGATGATTGAGCAGGTCCAGGGGAGGTATCTGGGCTTGCAGCAAGGGCACTTTCAAACTCCTACTAAGTAAAAGGGACATTGTATGCTAACCAGCACCACATTAAAAAAGATATCCGATTTCGCTCCCTCTGCTCTTTAAGGGCGCGGAAATCTGCACAATAAGCAGCAGTCTCTGAGGTGTGAGTGTAGTGGTTTTCCAAGTGTTCAGCTATGGTGAGAGGGTCAGTACAGAGCTAAGACATGGGATTCCTGCTGGTGGGCAGTGTCCGAAGAGGCATCGAACTTGCGACCATACCCTTGAAGAAGACAGGTGGTAAGCAAACGTACTGCTCGCAGGATGCTCTCTTGCTTTGCTGGATCAATCGCCGGGCCCAGGCCCAGAGACACTTGAAGGCGATAAGATTCTGTGGAAGGGTTGTGTCAGTGACGCTGGAGTGCTCACCGAAGTTCCTGGATGGCCTGAGCAATCTCTCGTGTCCACCAGGGCACTAACTTATGATGGAGTGATCCGAGTGAGGTGGGAATAGATTTCTCAGCAACAGGAATGATGGCCTCTGTGGCCCGCTTAACAGCGGCATCAACATCAGATGAAAGGGGAGAGGTAATTAGAGCAACTATGGAATAAGCTGGCCAATCAGCGACCAGCGAGGCAGACGGTCAGCAGGCGCACACTGTGGGAGCAACAGGAAGATGGGAAAATTGTCACTGCCACACAGGTCGTCGTGGACCTTCCAGGTGAGATGTGGAAGGCTTGGGCTGCAGACAGACCAGTCTATGTCCGAATATGTTCCATGGGCTACACTAAAATGTATAGGAGCACCGGTATTGAGGAGGCAGACGTTCAGCTGCGTCAGTAGGGTCTCAATGTCTCTCCTCGGCACCGAGGTCTGTGTGCCACCCAACAAAGTGTGGTGGGCACTGAAATCCCCCAAAAGAAGAAACGGTGGGGGAAGTTGGGCAACAAATGCAGCAAGGTCGACAGGAAACATACTCATCTGGTGGAAGGTAGACTGAACATATAGTAAAATCTCACACTGCCCCAGAGCTGAACAGCAACCGCCCCTAGAGATGCCTGAAGAGGCACGGCAGCGCTGGAGACAGAGGCTAGAACATAGACACAGACACCACCAGAATCTCTCTCATAGGCGCAAGGATTTTTAAATTAGCCCCGGTAGCCTCAAACGGCAGGGGTCCACCACTGCTGGAAACCAGGTTTTCTGGAGAGCAATGCAGAGAGCAGGGGTTAAGGTTAAAAGTTGTCGTAGCTCAGCCAGGTGGGGGAAAAAGCCACCACAATTCCACTGGAGTATTAGGTTTTCTCCATGCTGTATAGCCATGATGAAGAAAAGCACCAGATTATTCCATTGGAACGTCTGCTACCATCTGCTAAGAATCTACAGAACCAGAGACCGTATGGTCTGGTGAATCGGTTAGGGCGAGATCCTCAGGAGATACGAGGGTCTCGACTTCATCCTCTGAAGCAGAGGATGTGGGTGACTGTGGCTTTGCAGCCACAGTAATTTCCTTCTTTGGTTTTTTTCTTTTTAGCCTCTAGCCGGCCTTTAGGTTTTACGGCCTGGGAGGTCTTCTCAGAGGTGACTGAGGGAGCAGATGAAGAGTAAGAGTCCCTTTGACCAGCATCATGGGGATCCTGCAGCAAGTTACTGCTGCGATCCTCATTACCACACTTAGAAGCCTCGGAAGGGAGTGTCCCGAGGGACCCCTACCAAGTAAGAGGAGCCAGGGAAGGCTGTTGCTGGGGTGGGAATGGGAGGGGGGGGGGTCGTTGCTCCCAAGGTGAAAAGAGTGGGACCAACTGACGAGGAGGTGCCCCCACTTGGCAAGGGGACAGTAGCAGTCAATTGGGCCTGGCAGCCAACTGGCATTGCTTGCACAGCTTACAACGTATGAGCAGCAGAGATGGATGGTAAGGTTGCTGCGGCATAGGAGGTAGCCATGTTCACAGTGTGCAGCTTCATAAATTTTTTGCTTTGCCTCTGAGTACATCAGTCAGTCCTGGGTCTTATACTCCATAATTTTGTGCTCTTGCTGCTGAACCATGCACATAGGTGAGCAAGGGGAGTGATTCTGGTCGCAATTGACACATACTGGAGGAGGCGTGCAAGGGACGTTCGTATGAAGCGCACATCCACGCTTCCGCCATGTAGGGTTGGCATCACGTCGGGAGTTCATGTGCCTAAACCTCCAGCACTTAAAACAGCGCATAGGAAGAGGAACATACGGCTTTACGTCGCACTGATAAATCATCACCTCGACTTTCTCAGGCAATGAATACCATCGAAAGCCAAGATGAAGGCACCAGTGGCGACCCTGTTGTCCTGCGAACCCCTATGGACTTGCCGAATGAAATGTACTCCCTGCCCTTCTAGGTTGTCACGCAATTCGTCATTTGACTGCAGCAACAGGTCTTTATGAAATATTATTCCCTGTACCATATTTAAGGTCTTGTGCGGCATGATGGTAACGGAAACATCACCCAGCTTGTCACAGGCAAGTCATTCCTGTGACAGGGCTGGGGTGACGTCATCATTAAGAGTGACCCAGAACGCATCTTTGACATTCGTTCCACTTCACCAAATTTGTCCTCCAAATTCTCAACAAAAAATAACAGCTTTGTTGTCTTAAAAGATTTCCCATCAGTGCGGCTACATACCAGATATTTAGGGGCATAAGCCTCACCCCGATGTCGGACCCAGCATTTCTTCCATGGTCTGGCCAAGGAAGGAAATGTTTGGGGATCATACTCTGCAGCATTGTATTTGCCTCTACTTCTCTTAGAGCCACCGGTCGTACGTCCAGCAACATTTTGTGTTCGTTTCATGGTGTTCCCAAGAGCAGCTATGGATAAAAAGTTCTGCCCAGGCAGAGGCCCGCTTGCCTGGGTAAGCCTTATACAACTACGATGCGGCAGGTTCCTCAGCGGTTGCTTGCTAGCGACTGTTCAACGTCAACAGCCATGCATCTCCGTGGGACATAGCACACCTTGAGATTGAGGTTTTTTTTATAGAGGTTTGTACTGTCTTCGGGACCCGGGTGATTGAGCCAAGATCCACGGGCTCTGAGATGTACAATGTTCCATCATCACGCCGAACAATGGTCGTTGAAGCGCACACAGAGCTTAGAGTGAGGCGGACTGTTGGCGCGACACAGTCCGCAGCTCGGGACCCGGGTTCTCCAAGCCCCTACTCAACAAATTAATGATGAGCCCCTGAAGGGCAGGTTTTTGGTGAGCGCCTCTTAATATACGGTTTCCTTTATCTTTAAGTATTTTCTTCCATTGCTTGGCCATGTAATTTGGAGCATTAAATTCTCGCATTTGTTTTCTCACAATCCATGAATCAGACAAACGTGTTACAGCATGCTATCATAACCTTCTTGTCCACTGAATGCAGAGTGAGAAGTGGTCTTTTAGATTTTTCAAAATTGAAACATCAAACGTTTCATGAGCTTCATCAGAGTAAAAAGTTTACACTTCATGGCTGAAATAATTTTGACAATTTTTTGTGAAGCATGCCTATTTTATTCTATTTTATTGAATCAAGGGGCAATTAATGGAGAGAAGCATTAAAAGACTCTTACAACATCTGACAAAGATTTGAAAACAGTGTCATTTTCAGAATCAGAATTGTTTTAAATTTCATGCTCTAAGACTTAGTGTAGCACTGGCTTGATTTGTTTCTTTGTTGTACTTTAAATTTGCTAACTCTTTTCTGCATGAGTCACATACTTTATCTTAATTAGACACTAGAAAATGTTCCATTGTGTTACTGTTGTAAGTGTTCTTTTACTTTTAACTCCATGATTTTTTAAAGGATTGAAACATTGAACTGTAATAAGTTGTTATTTCACACAAGGTGAAAATTAGCATTATGTGTCAATTAACCTAGACAATGGGCAACCTACCACATAAACTCTTCATAATTCCAGTCAATCATAAACTGTTATGTTAAATATCACAATATGCCCATTGCATGTGGTAATATTATAATTAATGGATATAAGCTCAACCTCATTTGTTAAATGAGAATGGTATGCATTAACTTACATTAATCATAATTAGATACAAAACTCACTATCCAACATTCTGTATTCTCGTAGCTCTTAGCAATTTTCAGGGAATATTGTACATTCACATAACAGTATTATTTAATACGATATACCTTTGTAAATTTCCATCCGTAAAACACGATATTTTCTCACATATAATTACAATTACATGATTCAGCCTTATCAAAGTTTATGAATGTTTGCACCTTATAATCTCAAGTCTGTGGTTTTCATTTGTACCTAATATGGATGATAATGTATTCGACAGATATAATCTGTAACCCCACTTTGTTAAATGAATATGTATATATCACTACCTTTGAATCAAAATTGTGTACAATTCTCTTTACCCAATATATACAGATGTTGAATGTAATGTTATATATTTAGCAAGCTATATGATTGATTGGCATACTTTTGTTTATTTTGTATAAAAATGTACTTTACGGTCTAGAAGTCCCTCATTTTTAATATTAACTAGATTTGCCCATAGTGGGAATAGAATACTGTGTATCCAAATAATTGTACAGATTGTTAATGCAATATTATGTATTCAGTATGATGTGTGAATTTTGCTTTGTAAATCATTCACATGTAATGTTAAATGAGTTTACATCACACAAAGATCCACCTCCATAGATACTCAGATATCCAAATAAACAGAAACTTACAGTCATCTCCATAACATCTTTAGAGTTCTGTACTTTCACTCTCCTTTTATCATTGTAATCTTTGATTTGTGTATGATTATATCTCACTGCAGTAGAAACAACACTTTAGTTGCATGTGACTGCGTAGGCTTTCCCGGCGTAATGCTTCATAATATTCTTCTCGGGTTTGCTGCCGGATCAAAACGTCATCTTGACACGATATTTCGGCGGTCCACCTGGCCGCCATCCTCAGGTGACAGTGCTGGGACACCGACTCGCCGAGACTGAGTACAAGCCGCGAGCGGCGGCCCCTATATACGCCGCGGAAGGCCGATGGCGCGTGCGCAAAAATTGACAGTTCTGCCCTCTACGTTTCAGCGCCGCCAGTGGCGGAAGCCGGCGTAAACGATAGATCGCTATTCTGCAGAGACCGTTGTTTTTTGATGTCAAATAATAAAGGGTTCCACATTCTACTCAAAGGAAAACCCTTATCTCTGTTTATAATATTGTCAGTAAGACGAATAGCAATCGATTCTTTTAAAATACAGTCCCAATAGCGAGACGCTGAAGCAACCATTTGTGTTTCATCATATTTCATTTTATGTCCCTCAGTAAGACAGTGCTCAGCTACTGCAGATTTCTCTGGTTGAAGCAATCTTGTGTGTCGATGGTGTTCAGTACATAGATCTTGAATTGTGCGAATTGTCTGGCCGATGTAAACTTTTCCACAGTGACAAGGAATTTTGTATACACCGGGTTTCCTCAATCCTAAGTCATCTTTTACTGAGCCCAGGAGTGCTCTAACCTTGGCAGGTGGACGAAAAATGCATTGGATGTCATATCGTTTCAAAATCCTTCCAATTTTAGATGAAATGCTTCCAGAAAACGGTAGGAAAGCCAGCGACTTGCAAGTTTCTTTTTGTGGTTCCCGCGACGGTCCAAATTGAAAAGCACGGCAGATCTGTTGGTCCGTGTAACCATTCTCCTTGAAAACCGTTCTCAGATGGTCCATCTCTTTAGTTAGACTTTCAGCATCTGAAATGGCAAAAGCTCTTTTTGTCAGCGTACGCAGGACACCAGTGCGCTGGTAAGGTGGATGACAACTTGTTGCATGCAAGTAGCGGTCCGTGTGAGTGGGCTTTCTGTAAACACTATGTCCCAATGTTCCGTCACCCTTTCTGTACACCATGACATCTAAAAATGGAAGCTTCCCATCTATCTCGACCTCCATAGTGAACTTAATGCTAGGATGGAGGCAGTTAAAATGGTCCAGAAAACGGTTCAGAGCATCTCTCCCATGTGGCCATACCATGAAAGTATCGTCAACATACCTCCAGAAACATGTAGGTTTTAGAAAAGACGTTTTCAGCGCCGTGTCCTCAAAATCTTCCATAAATAAATTGGCGACTATGGGGGATAATGGACTCCCCATAGCCACTCCGTCAGATTGTTCAAAATATTGACCATTGAATAAAAAGTACGTCGACGTCAGCACATGGCGGCAAAGCTCCGTTGTCTCCTCGTCCAGAATTCACCATCGACACACAAGATTGCTTCAACCAGAGAAATCTGCAGTAGCTGAGCACTGTCTTACTGAGGGACATAAAATGAAATATGATGAAACACAAATGGTTGCTTCAGCGTCTCGCTATTGGGACTGTATTTTAAAAGAATCGATTGCTATTCGTCTTACTGACAATATTATAAACAGAGATAAGGGTTTTCCTTTGAGTAGAATGTGGAACCCTTTATTATTTGACATCAAAAAACAACGGTCTCTGCAGAAGAGCGATCTATCGTTTACGCCGGCTTCCACCACTGGCGGCGCTGAAACGTAGAGGGCAGAACTGTCAATTTTTGCGCACGCGCCATCGGCCTTCCGCGGCGTATATAGGGGCCGCCGCTCGCGGCTTGTACTCAGTCTCGGCGAGTCGGTGTCCCAGCACTGTCACCTGAGGATGGCGGCCAGGTGGACCGCCGAAATATCGTGTCAAGATGACGTTTTGATCCGGCAGCAAACCCGAGAAGAATATTATGACTTTAGTTGCATGATGGAAAGTCACAAGATCACTAGATCAATGCTCCATTTTGCTTCAATTTGTATATGTTTTGTCACTTTGCCACTTTATTTGATAATAACTTGCATCTTTATGCATGTGCAAACATATATCGAAAAAATGACATTTTGGTCATCCACATATACCAAAAAATTGCACTATTGTAAGGATAAGAATTTATATTGCTTTTCACATTAAATAATTTCAATGCTTTAACTTTTCACACAGTGTTTTAATGCTTATAATGACTATTGTAATTATAGTGTACACTTGATAATGGCCTAAAAGCCGAAATCCGGATTGTGAAAATACAATACCTTATAGTCAAATGGCGGTCAAATCCTTTAATCAGCACTGTATGATTGTAGCTCAATATAACAAAATATTTAAATGTTCATTCTGTAGGTACGTGGCTAGTTGCGGGTTACGCAATGCTTCTCCCACAGGCACAACCGTTGGCGCTCGGCCGTAGCTCCTCCCGTCCACGCTTCCCGTATCGCTCCACCGCCACTCGCGGAAGTGCCTTCTTATATGACGCCAGGTATAATATGCCATGAGTGAGAGGTCTAGGATTCATTCTGATCTGATGTCAGCGACTCAAACTATGAGTATCACAGAGGATACTGAAATTATGTGTGTACAGCCTAAGGGAGCAATCTAAAAATATTTTAATTCACTAAAAAAAGTGCTATGTTTTATTTAATGACCAGTTTTGACTTTCCTTAGTTGTAATTTTGGATCATGTTGTTTAAAGAATGTCGAAACAACTCATGATACAAAACTTGCCACAGCAATGGATTCTTTCTTTGTGCAAATCCCCATTAGGCCCAAACTTTTTTTTTGTAATTGGCAAAATACCATGACAAATAAGTGAAAATGGGCTGGGGCACAACATAGTGTTGGCGGTATGTATACTACAGTAGCCCATGCAGTTGTGGTTGATCAGTGTGTGCCAGTAATGTAGTGGTCAATGCAACTGCCAAAGCAGTACACCCGAGTTCAAACCCAGGCTCACAAAAATTTTCATCACCCAACGATTTAATTCAATGTCTGCTGGAAGGTATTGTCTTTAAATCTTTTGTATCTAGCTTGTGATAGTTGCTGGATCAAAAATGGTGTGTTTCTGGACACTGTTCTGATAATGTACAACTACATGAATTGTAGGAAAATGCTGTCCTGAAAAACAAAATGTGAAACAAATTGTTTCCAAATTCTAGAAAACAAGCTCATCACTTGCTATACAAGTTTCAGGAGATGCAGAAACATAGTGGCTGAGGACCTAAACTGTCATTTATCACCTTCATTTCAGGAATTTGCAAACAGAGCTCTTCATTATCAAGATATGTTATGCTTAAAATATTTTGATTTCCAAAAATTACATAACTTAAGGCACATTCAATAGAATGTTGAACATTACTTTCAATTCTTAAATTCTGTTAATGTGGTCTTGACTGAAGATATTTTAAACCTGGTTAAACAATGAGAACAAATGTAAGTGCAAACTTCATTTTCTCATTTGTAACTGGTAGACAGGTGCGAACCTGTGAGGAAACACCATTCAAATATGTTTGGTTCATAGTTCACTTGTTATCCACCGTGCCTCAACATTTTTGGAAGACAGAAACACATGATTTCTAACTGTTTATAATCCATGTTTCAATCCCATTCAATACTACACTTACAGAAAACATCTTCAGCAAAAACAATAACGTAAGAATCGGGGACAGGCTACAACCCCATCTTACTTCCTTCCCAACCACTACATTCCTTTCATACCCTTCAAATGTTTTAATTTCTGTTCTGTTATGGTGGAATTAGCACGAAAGTTCTTGTTCCCTGTATTTTATCCAGGGTAAGTCCAGGTTTTGAAAGAGTGGGTTCCAGGAAACATTGTCAAAAGCATTGTACAAAGTTATAGAAACAAAATGTAGATTCCTTTCCTTAACCTATCTTCTAAGAATTCGTAATGTATCGCCTCACATGTTCCAACATTTCTCCTAATTCCAATCTTATCTTTAACAAGGTTGGATTTCACCAGTCTTTCCATTCGTCTGTAAAAAATTCTTGTCATTATTTTGCAACCATTATTTATTAAAATTATAGTTCTGCAATATTCACACCAGTCTACACCCGCTCTCTTTAGAATTTGAATTAATATATTTTTTAAGTCTCAGTGTATTTCACCATTCTCACACATCTTTCCAAACTACAAACTACGTAGAATAGTTCTGTCATGGTGGCCCTTCCAAATACTTCAGCAGCTTCAGTGTTGTTGTTGTAGTCTTCAGTCTGCAGACTGGTTTGATGCAGCTCTCCATGCCACTCTGTCCTGTGCAAGCCTCTTCATCTGAGAATACGAACGGTAAATTACATCATTCTGAATCTGATACTGTATTCATCCCTCAGTCTGCCTCTACGAATTTTACCCCACACACTTCCCTCTAATGCTATGTTCACAATTCCTTGATGTCTCTGAATGTGTCCCACCAACCCATCCCTTGTCTTCTCTTAGTCAGGATATGCTAGAAACTCCTTTTCTCCCCAATTCTGTTGAGCACCTCCTTATTAGTTATGTGATCTACCCATCTTATCTTCATCATTTGTCTATAGCAACACATTTCAAAAGCTTCTATCATCTTTCTTTCTGCACTCCTTATCGTTCATGTTTCACTCCCATACAATTCTACAATCCACACAAATGTTTTCAGAAAGGACTTCCTAACATTTAAGCTAATATTGGACGTCAACAAGTTTCACTTCTTCAGAAATGCTTTTCTTCCCATAGCCATTCTGCATTTTATATCTTCTTTACTTCGGTCATCAAAAGTTATCTTGCTACCAAAATAACAAAACTCATATACTACTTTTATCGTCTCATTACCTAATCTAATTCCTTCAGCATTGCTCAATTTTCTGACACTTACATTCCATTACCCTCGTTTTATTCTTGTTGATGTTAATTTTAATTTTAAATCTTCCTTTCAAGGCGCTGTCCATTCCATTTAATTGCTCTTCCAGGTCCTTTGCTGTCTCTGACAGAATTACTATGTCATCAGCAAACCACAATGTTTTTATTCCCTCTTTCTGGACTTTAATTCCCTCCCCAAAATTTTCCTTGCATTCCTACACAGTCTGTTCAATGTACAGATTGAACAAAATTGGGGAAAAAGGCTATAACCCTGATTTACTCCCTTCCCAACTACAGTGACCCTTTCATGCCCTTCGACTTTAATAATTGCTGTCTGGTTTTTGTACAAGTTGAAAATAACTCTTCACTCCCTGTATTTTACCCCTGCTACGTTCAGAATTTGAAAGAGTGTATTCTAGTCAACATTGTCAAAAGCTTTCTCCAGATCCACAAATGCAAAAAATGTAGATTTCTCTTTCATTTACCTATCTTCTAAGATTGCCGCACGTGTTCCTATGTTTCTTCTAAATCCAAACTGATCTTCCCCAAGCTTGGATTCCATCAGTTTTTCTATTTGTCTGTATAACCAATAATAACTACAATTTCCCTCATAAAGCTCCTATACATATTCCTCCCCCCTTCCAGCTATGTAACATTTTTTGCTCTATAACTGGGTACAGTACACAACTTTTTCACAGTGTGAAACCATTTAGTAAGAATTGCAAAATGTTAATGTTATACTTTTTGGCGTGATAAAATTCTCATCCTGCCATGTTGCCTTCCACTCACTACTGTGTAACAAAGAAGCCATAAAGCAATAGAAAAGAATTACAGAGAACACTAAATATTTTATCACTTCCGCACAGGAGCAAACATAAGCAACAAGAGTACTGCAAATGAAAATTCTCTCTGGGGTCAGTAATGTGTCTACACCTACATCTACCCACATTTACATGGAGATTCTGCAAGTGACATTAAAGTCCATGGCAGAGGGTTCATCAAACCACTTTTACGATATTTCTCTATAGTTCCATTCTCTAATAGCTTGCGGCAAAAAGGAACACCTAAATCTTTCCGTTTATGATCTGATTTCTCTTATTTTATGATGATGATCACGTCTCCCTATGAAGTGGGTGCTAATAATATATGTTCGCATCCTGAAGAGAAATTTCGTTAAAGAAATTTCACCATTAGATCTCACCGCAACAAATAACGCCTTTCTTTTGATGATTTCCAACCCAACTCTCGCATCATTTCTGTGACACAGTGTCCCCTATATCTCTATAATACAAACTAGCTGCACTTCTCTGAATTTTCTATAAATGTTCGTCAGTCCCACCTTATGTGGATCCCACAATGTACAGCAATACTTCAAAACAGGACACACAAGTGTAGTGTTGGCAATTTCTCTAGTAGAACTGTTGCATCGTCTAAGTGTTCTGCCAATGAAACATAGTCTTTGGTTCGCGTTCCCTACAACATTGTGCAAGCACAATAAAATATTTGATCATGTTCAGTACTCATTTGCCAGGAAGATCATCTACCCTTCTACTCTACGTGTATCGGTGTTCTCGACACTCCCACACACTGGTGTTCTCTCTACTTCTTCGCTAGCACCACAGAGAGTATGTGTCTGTTGTTTTCTGTGTGAAACATTTCAAGCTATTGATCAGTATTTAATACACTGATTTTAAATGTCCTCTTGAAGTTTGTTAAGGATTAACCAAATAGCATCAACCAACATAAATGCAAAGTTGAGGCATTATATTAAAGAAGGATGCAATTTAGTTTTAAGTGGAAGATCATTTAATGAATTTAGACACATGAATCCTGCCCATTCTGATTTCTTCGACAAAACCAGCAGATAAAATAATCAGCAGTCCGATAAATTGGTCATGTGGAGATGCTTCCTGAGCAACTTTATATGTCAGACGATTGGTCAGGTCTGGCCGCCTAACATCTGACCCTCCCCCACCACACCACCCAACAAATTGTGTGTGTGTGTGTGTGTGTGTGTAGCACTACCCGACCAAATTCTTGCCTGCAATCTTCTTCTGTCTGCACAACGAACACACAAAAACAAACAGTTCAACAGACACTAGAACAGGAAGGCGCTGAAATTACTGTGTGCAATTGGTCAGAATCTGTGTAGGCTGCTATGAATTTGGTTGGTTCATTGGACAGCTTGTTGATCGGATGATAAATTGGAGCATGTGTAGCGGCCTTTATAGTTACAATTAGTGTTGTTATACGGATTTTTGAAAACAATAATACAAGGGAGAAAGGAAAGCAGTAAAGGTGGCATGTTATGCTCATCCTCTGTAGTTCAAAACTCAAACAAATGGTAGTGAACTGAGGCAATTTCTGTGAATGTTTGTTCTCTAGTGTTTGCTTCCATTTTCTGTGATGAGACATGTTTTACACTTCTTCATTAAAAAACAAAAATAATAATAATAATAATAATAATAATAATAATAATCTCTCTTCTAGAATACAGCATGCTTTAGAACTGGGGAAATAAGAGATGAATTCCCTTGGCTCAAGATGTTCATCAAAACATACTGAAACTTTCTTTTAAGCTAAATCATTGTCATTTTTTACTAAGTTTTTATTGTTTACTTCACAATAGTGTTTTTGCCTATGGAACTGTTTCAGAGTGCAATGTGAAATATGAAGGAAAGGTCCTTAAATTGTATTTATGAAATGTTACCACATTGTGCCTTGTGGTTTGTTCTCTAAGGGTTTACTGGTTCAGTGACAGGCAATATGAAAGAAATAAATAGCAAAAAATTGTCAAGTAGTGGCAATGATTTTAAAAATAAAAGTAGTGCAAGTACAGTTGCCAAATTCTTTCAACACCTAACATCAACAAAAATCTGATAGTATCAAGTTCTAAGTGTGTTCTACTAGTTCTATACCCTGTTGTCATCATTGAAGGAAAGTCTAACATTTTTAGTTCAGGAAATGACACCCTGGTTCACCTACAGTTGATGTACACTAAGGCATTTGGTATGATGAGTCAATCCAGTGGAAATACTTGAGATACCAGAAGGCAGCTTGCAACTTGGGGACCAGGCTACTGTGTTCTGGGAAGGTTGCCACAAGTTTCGCTGAATGGAGGTCCAGCTAAAGACTGGCTGTAGAAGTAATTGTGCCATGGGTTATCATCTAGCAGCTGGTCATCTAGAAGAATGCCTGCCATATCTGGGGTATTAGTGAACCCTTGGCTCCAGCAAGATAATTTCACTGGCTATGTATGACAGACATATTGGATTTCTTTTGAACATATTCTTATGACACTTCCACTTCCTTCTACAGTGCCATGACAAAGGACAATTTGCCACTTAATGTACAGAATACATTAGATACACCTCTGCTCTAAGCAAAATCCACTGGTTTTGGCAATTAACCCAGATAGCACTGATGTCCTTCCAAAAGGATGAGAACGGCAGCTTACTTTTACATTTTTTGCACAGTGTCAGATTTTATTTCTTTGAATCGCCTGTTGCAATTGCAGATTAATTTGATCTTGCATTGTTGATTGCAAAGTGGTTGGATACGGAAACAAAGTTAAGGTTCATACAAAAGATGTTGAAGACTTTCTCATAGTTGGGTTTGTATTTCTTGGACATTCTTTAATTTTTGTGACATTTATGTGTGTATATTTCAGCTTAAACGTTGTTTTAATAATAACGATTCATAAGACAAAAATACTAAAACATTCATTTTTATGTCCTTTCGAAAAGGTGGGCAACATTGTAAAACTAATGGTGTGATTGTGATAATAATCACTTATAACGATATGGTGAGGTCATATGAAGGTAAGTAATAGCTCCTGAAAAAAGAAAAAAAATTAAACCAAAAATAATTGCATGCTATCTGGGTTAAAGTCCACTGAACGTTAATGATAGGTTGAGTTAATAAACCCATATATTGTTGGTTAGTTATTAAACCAGGTTTTGAACGGTAAGACATATCCAGGGAAGAATTAGACTCTGGCAATAAATTATTGATTACGAACTGTAGAGAAAAGCTTAAAAAAGCAGCAAAAATGTAGAAGTTAGGAGATGGAACTAGAATAAATTGAAGAAAGCGAAGGTGGTTGAGAGAGACAGAGGACTCATTAAGGAAGGAGTGGCTGAAATGGGGGAAATTAATACAATAGAAGAAGAATGGATAGCTCTGAGAGCTACAGTAATGAAGCCTGCGGAGATCATATAGGCAGAAAGACACGGCCTAATAGAAATTCCTGGATAATGCAGAATATACTGGACTTCATTTATTTCTAGTACGGTAGAGGTAGAGGAATTATGGGCAAAATTTAAATGCATTGTAAATAAAGAGCGGGATAAATATTTGCCGACAAAGTGGATTAAGGACAGGAAAGACCCACCATGGTATAATTGTAATATTCGAAAAATGCTGAGAAAGTAAAGGCAATTGCACTCTCGGTTCAAAAAAGGTCAAGCAAATCAAATCAGACAGTAGATAGTAGAGATTTGCACTTCTATAAGAAGAGCAATGCGCCAAGCATACAGTAACTACCACCGTCATACCTTAGTAAAAGATCTTGCTGAAAACATGAAGAAATTCTGGTCCTACGTAAAATCGGTAAGTAGATCTAAGGTGTCTATCCAGTCACTTGATCATTCTGCGATGGTGATAGAGGATAGTAAAATGAAAGCTGAAATTTTAAATTTAAAGTTAAAGAAATCATTCAGGCAAGAGAACCATGCTATCATACCCTCATTTAATGGTCACACTAACACTCAAATGGACAAATAGGCATAGCTGGTGTAGAGAAGCAGCTGAGAGAGTTGAAAACAAAAAGTCCCCAGCGCCAGATGGGGTAACAATCTGATTTTACAAAGAGTACTTGGCGCCATTGGCCTCCTTACTTAGCTTGCATTTATCGCAATAGGCAATAGAAGGAACCCATGAAATTACAGACCTATATCGTTAACATCAATTTGCTGTAGAATTCTTGAACATATTCTCAGTTCCAATAAAGTAAATTTCCTTGAGATGGAAAAGCTTCTCTCATGCATCAGCATGTCTTTAGGAAGCATCAATCATGTGAAATCCAGCTTGTCCTTTTCTTTCATGAAATCTTGCATGCTATAGATGAGGGCAACAGGCAGACTGCATATTTATCTATTTTCAAAAGGCGTTTGGTGACAGGGTACCACACTACAGACTCCTAACAAATGTACCAGCTTCTTATTGAATAGGTACCCAAATATATGAGTGGCTCGAAGAGTGCTTATGTAATAGAACACAGTACGTTGTCCCGATGGCAAGTGTTCATCAAAGACTAGGGTATCATCAGGGGTGCCCCATAGAAGTGTGATAGGACTGCTATTATTTTCAATCTGTGTAAATGATGTGACAGACAGGGTGAGTTGCAATCTGCGGCTGTTTGCTGAAGATGCTGTGGTGTACAACAGGTTGTTGTCATTAAATGACTGTAGTAGGACCAGGATCACTTGGCCCAAAATTCTAGGTGGCATGAGGAATGGCAACTAGCTGTAAATGTAGAAAAATGTAAGGTGATGCAAATGAGTAGGAGAAACAATCCCATAATGTTCGAATACAACAATAGTAGTGTGCTGCTTGATGGAGTCGCATCAATTAAATACCTAGGCATAACACTGCACAGCAATATGAAATGGAACAAGCATATAAGGATCGTCATGGGGAAGGTAAATAGTTGACTTTGCTTTATTGGGAGAATTTTGGGAAGTTGTGATTCATCCATATCAAAGAGACCACATATAAAATATGTGTACGACTCTGTCTTGAGTATGCTCAAGTTTTTGGGAACCCCACCAGATCAATTTAAAGGAGGACATAGAGGCAGTTAGTGAAATTTGTAACTGGTAGATTCAATCAATGTGGGAGTGTTACCGAAATGCCTCGGGAACACAACTGGGAATTGCTGGAGGGGAGACGATGTTCTTTTTGAGAAGTAATGTTAAAGAAATTTAGAGAGCCAAAATTTGATGCAGATTGCAGGATGATTCTACTGGTGTCAACCTACGTTTCGCATACAGACCACAAGGATAAAGTAAGAGAGATTAGGGCTCATATGGATGCATACAAGTATTTGTTTTTCTATCGTTGTATATGGAAGTGGAACAGGAAAGCAAGTAATTATTAGTGGTAACTTTAGGTGGATTGCAGAGTATGTATGTAGATGTAGACTTAATTGATGAAAGTAGAAAATTAAAAATGCACCAAGTGACGCAGGCAAAATTGAGTACAGACAACTAAGAAATGTGACTGACAGAAAGTGCAAACAGGCTAGGCATGAATGGCTTGAGAATAAATGCAAAACTGTAGAAGAATGTATAAATAGGTAGGAGATAGATACCACCTTCAAGAAAATAAGAGAGACATTTGGACACAAGAAAACCAGCTGCATGAATATCAGGAACTGAGATGGAAAATCAGTACTAAGCAAAGAAGAGACAGCTGAAAGGCGGAAGAAATATATAGAGGGGCTATACAAAGGAAATAGACTTGAAGGCAGTATTGTAGAAATGGAAGATGAAGTAGAGGAAGGTGAGATAGGAGATACAATCCTACGAGAAGAACCTGACTGAGCACTAAAAGATTTTAGTTGAAACAAGGCCCTTGGAGTAGATGAGATTCCATGTGAACTGCTGATATCATTAGGAGAGCCAGTCTTGATGAAATTGTTGCACCTGGTATGCAAGATGTACGAGACGGGATACACCCTCAGACTTCCAAGAACAGTATAGTAATTCCATATCCAAAGAAAGCAAGTGAAGATAAATGTGAACCTTACAGAACTATTAGTTTAACAAGTCATGGATGCAAAACACTAACTCAAATTATTTACAGATGAGTGAACAAACTGATAGAATTCGACCTTGGGGAAGATCAGTTTGGATGTAGGAGAAGTGTAGGAATATGGGAGGCAATACTCGCATTACAATTTATCATAGACGATAGGTTTAAGGAAGATAAACTTCCGTTTTTAACATTTGTAGATCTGGAGAAAGCTTTTGACAATGTTGAATGGAATACACTTTCAAATTCTGAATGAAGCAAGGGTAAAATACAGGGAGCGGAGAGTTATATTGAACTTGTATCAAAACCCGACAGCAGTTATTAGAATTGAAGGGCATGAAAGAGACGCAGCGGTTGGGAAGGAAGTAAGACAGGCTTGAGGCCTTTCCCCAATTTTGATCAATCTGTACATTGAACAAGCTACAAACAAATGCAAGGAGAGATTTGGAGAGGTAATTAAAGTTCAGTTTGCAGTTTGCCGATAACATAGTAATTCTGTCAGACACAGCAGATAATCTGGAAGAGTAATTGAACAGAATGGACAGTGTCTTGAAAGGAGGTTTTAAGACGAACATTAGCAAAAGCAAATCAAGGGAAATGGAATGTAGTGTCAGAAAATCTGGTAATGCTGAAGGAATTAGATTAGATAATGAGGCAATGAAAGTAGAAGATGAGTTTTGATATTTGGGTAACAAAATAACTTCTGATGGCCAAAGTAAAGAAGAAATCAAATGCATAATAGCTATGAGAAGAAAAGTGTTTCTTAAGAAGCAATATTTGTCAACATACAATATGCATTTGTATTATAAATAATACAGGAAACAGTCTTGTTTGCATGAAACCTTTATTGCTTTGAACTAATGCATATTGAATTTGGTCATTGAGTAGTCATCTTCAGTGCTAGAAAAGTAGTCCTGTGGGCCCACAGAAACTACCAAACTACATCTCAGCAGGGAATATTATACAACTGTATACAGTCAGTGTCATGTACCACACTCATGAGTTTCCTACATTATTTATAATTCCATCACTGTGGTCCCTCTGCACTTGGCTTGAGATATAGTTGTCTGTATATTAATTTAAATGTTAGGAAGTTCTTTCTGAAAGCATTTGTCTGGAGTGTAGCATTGTGGGGGAGTGAAACGTGGGCAATAAGGAGTTCAGACAAAAAGATGATAGAAGCTTTCGAAATGTGGTGCTATAGATGCATGATGAAGTCAAGATGGGTGGATCATATAACAAATGAGGTGGTGATCAACAGAATTGGGAAGAAAAGGATTTTCTGGCATATCCTAACTGAGAGAAGGGATAGGTTGGTGGGACACATTTGAGGCATCAGGAAGTCATCAACTTAGCATTAGAATGAAGTGTGTAGCATAAAAATCGTAGAGGTAGACTGAGGGATGAATACAGTAAGCAAATATAAAAATGATGTAGGTTGCCGTTCTTATTCTCAGATGGAGGACAGGGTAGCATCACGACAAGAGTAATTAAAGAATGGGGAGGAATTTAAGATATAATTTTTCTTTCTTTCCCCCTCTCCTCAAAATTGTATTCAGCAACAATGCTCCCATCACCAAACATGTGTGTGAACATTTATTGTACACAAACACCCTGAAGTAACAAATTGAAAATTTGAGACATTCTGGTCTACTTAGGCATTGTATAAAATTTGGCTTGGATATTGCTTGCCCCTTTTGCATTACTGTACTTTGGAAATCCATGTTCTTCTAGTGATTTTTCAATGTTTTGTTTTTTCCTGGCAATGTAACCCAGTATGTGTGACATTTAGGACATGATGTACTGTGTGTCTCCTTAGATTACTTCAGGCTTATAACAAAAAATCATTACTTCTTCATGAGTGAGTTATATCTGGCACTAGCTGAAAACGCGGTGTTGCCCGGGTATTTATTTATTCCAGCCTTGAGTTAGTACTACTTCTCTCTCTGTCCATCTTGTCTTTTCTACAAACATGTTATATTTATGAGAGAATATATAAGAAATAAGGCCATCTCGGATAACGTACAAAATTATAATTACAGTATCCAAACAAAGAAAGGTAGTAATCAAAATACAAATGGTATGTAACATTCATACATTCCTTTAATTCAAAACTTGAATATAAATAATATTTCTTGTTACTTGTCCAGGATCTAGTATGAATAAATTCTTTGGTGAGCCAACCCCTCAGGAAGTGACAAAAATGTCCAAGTGAGAAACGTGGAAATGTCAAATCCACTCCGCAATAATTAATAGATTGCCCTGTGATTTACTAACTGTAGTAGAAAATGCAAGTCACTCTGGAAACTTCAGTCTCTAAGTTAAAACATAGATCTTCCTTTCCTTGTAGCTCTATAGAAGTGTTTTGTTCTCGTCTGCAGTTGTGTATACTTCACAGATCATAGTTGGTTTAAATTTGTCAACAGCACTATCATCCTTCAGGAAATTCCTTAAGCTGACTGGGATACAGGAGTGTTGTAGTACTAACTACGTAAATGCATTAAGAATGGTGCTTGATGTGAAAGGTTTTTACCCACTGCAATTTCATATTTATTGAATATATGTTGTACAAGTGTATAATGTTGCAGGTATATATTCATTTGCATAAGCAGATGCGAATACAGTTTGTAACATGCTGGGATTTATTCCCATTTGCTTGCATTACTGAAACTCCTGATACTGTATTGCATAATAATAGGTTCGAATGTAATTAGACCATCATAAAATTTCGAAGGTACAAATTATAAATTGTATCATCATACTGAATGCCATACTCCATGAAAAGCAAAAAAGTATTAAGTGAGAAACTTTATTTCTTTCATCATTTTGATGTGGTGTTAGTGAGAGAAAGAATAATACAGGTTTGAAATTATATTTAAAGTTTGTTGCAGTCGCTAAGTACTCTATTCTCATACAGTGTATGAATAAAGTTTTGTCACATGGTGTGGCAGTTTTTTATGACTCCTACTGTTTATGACATTATATCTCCTGAACCATGTGTGGTACATGGTGGCATTAGTCAGCATGTAACAGTGGTCTCAACTGAAGCTTGAAGGGGATATGCACGTTGTTTCAAAGACTGAAACAAACTGGATCTGTTTTCATCATAAATTGAAGCACAAACTACTCTAAATGTGTAAATGCAAGAAAATTTCCAAACTTTGAAGAGTAAGTATTTTTACTTTTGTTTATTTCATTTTTGAAAGATCAGATTGAATATAACAAACAGTAAATAGGCATTTCAGAGTTGACTATTGTCATGATATTTCAAATATTAAAATGTTCTAAATGAAACAGTTAACTTTAAACAACTAAATAATTTGTATAAAATTTTTTTAAGTTTGGGAAATCCATATCTTTTTTGTACTCTTCTATCACTCCTTATAAAACAGCAGCAACTGTTAAAATTTACTACCTCTGAATATTACAAAAGTATGATAATTTTAAATATTTTTTTACCAATAATGAGAAGTGCTGAAGAAAGGAAGAAAAAGTGAGGGGGGGGGGGATAATTTGTGTTTTATAAAGAAGGAACAATGGGAAAAGTCTGAGAACCCCTTGCTCTAGCTGAAATTCATAAAAGTTGCTAGTATCTTGTGCCAACTACAGCAATCGACCAAAACTACAAGAGGTGTTCAAATGAAAAGGTATGAAATGACACTGGGTGTATAATTGAAATCTTTATTCTAAAGTAATTACCAGAGGCCCGAGCACAACTATCCCACTATTTGGTGAGCTGAAAGATTTCCCGATTCCAGAATTCCTGTTGCTGTCACAAGAGCCAGTCCTCTACTGCGTCCTTCAGTTCGTCGTTCGAGTTGAAGCACTTCCCTTTGAAACAGTTTTTTTAGCAGGCCAAACAGGTGGACACTGCAGGCGACATGTCCAAGCTGTAGGGCAGATGCTCAAGCTGCTTCCAGCTGAACTTGGCCAGTATACTTTGTGTGACCCTGGAGACGTGTCAATGTGTGTTAGCACGGAGCAGAATATCTCCCTCCATGAGCAGCCCAAGCCTTTTGCTCTTTATGAACTTGTGTAGGCTACGGAGTGTCTCACATTACATGTTAATGATTTTTATACGCTCAAGGAATTCGATGAGTATCAAACCTCAGGCCTTGATACATAAGGTAAGAATCACCTTGTCTGCTGAGGGCACAGCCTTGAATTTTTTATGGGGAGGTCACAATGCATGCTTTGCACCCTTAGATGTCACACTGTTATCCCAAAGCAGCGTATTCAAATTTTAACCAATTTCATGGTTAAGACTTTTGTACATTTACATTTGAACACCCCCTCGTATAAAGTAATGCCATTTGTACATTTTTTTGTGGTTAATATGGATTCTTTGTGCTAAAATAATGATGAAGTAATTCTACGATCTCCACAGGCTCCACTGATATTTCTTGTAAATTATTATTTACTCTGTAGATTGCTTTCACAGGCTCTTGGTGCCCAACACTACGTATAAACACTGATTGCAGAACAGTAGGAAGATAAGAACTTGTTCCATCTTCATTATTCCTCCCCCCCGGAACAATGCTGAGGCTTTTCCATTTGTTCCCCTAATACCTCTACCATTGTTCAAAAACAGTGTACAGACAGGAGACGAGATGAACAAAAAATGAGTAATGAGAGCCACAGAGATTCTGCCCCAATGAAGATAACTTATTAGTCAAATAGTTACAGTGGTTCCTGATAAGCTTAGCTTTCCTTGATTTTGTATATAAATTTATTCTTCCTTCATTTACTCCTTTGCCGTATCCTATTACCGCTCAGCCTGAAGGAGTTGAATTAATGTTCTGAAATGTAAAATGTAAAATTTTATGTGATCTGAGACTTTCCCAGTGTATGTGTTGTCTCAAAGGTTCTTAGGGGTCAAGTCAGAACCAATCATTGTCGCTCTACAATATTTCGTCAAATAACATTTAAGCTATCAGGTGGTATTGACGGAATGTTCTGTCTGCTTAGCATTGGTGGTATTTATATCTGTCTCGTCCAGATTTGTTGCCCAGTGGCAGTGGTCTGTGGCCTTCTGGGTTGTGAGGGCTGGAGGGTGCAATCGGTGGTGAGGGCCGCATTTCATCTCCAGCAAGAATGGCAGAAGGATCTCGCGTTGTTCTTTGATAGAGCTTAGTATAGGATTTAAGGCCTTAATTAACCGAAAACCAGAGTCCCTGTTGATGAGGCTTTTTATTACTGTAATTTCAATGGCACTTTGGAATATGATGTCCAGATTATGAGAGATGGGAAAGATGCACAGTGGTTCAACACCAGAGTTAGAAAATTGTACAAAAGGAAAGAGACCTTTGATGCAAATTTAAATATAGACAAGGTCTTGCAGAGAAGCAAAATTAAAATCATGCCAAATTAACATAAGGAGGACCATGTGAGAGGCATTCAACAACTTCAAAAGCTTAGTTATGTGTACCGACTTGGCAAACATCTTAAGAAATTTTGGTTCTATGTCAAACCGTAAAAGGGTGGCAATCATATGATCAGACACTCTGTGACCAAAGTGGTGTTGAAACAGAGGATGACACACAAAAGGCCAAAATATTAAATGTTGTTTTCCAAATATGTTTCACAGAGGGAAATTGCACTATAGTTCTTTCTCTATACCATTACGCTAACAACAAAATTTGCAGATACTGAAATAAATGTCAGTGGGATAAAGAACAACTGAAATCAATCAACAGAGGAAAGGATGCTGGACCTGACTGAATACCAATTCATTTTTACTTTGACAATGTACCGGAATCCCCCCTCCCCCTTCTAACAACAGTGTACCATAGGTCTGTATATGAACAAAGAATTCCTAAGTACAGGAAAAACGGCATGTCATTCCCATTTTCCTGTCAAGTCACAATACTGAAAAAAGGTATGAAACACAAGAGGATCTGCAGTGTACTGACGCATGGTGTAGAAAATGGCAATTGACCACCAATATAAACAAATTAAAGTGCAGTGTATACTTAGAAAGACATATCCTTTATTAAATAATTATGCAACAGTGGGACAAACACTGGAAGCAGTTACTTCCAGAAACTACCTAGGAATAGATTAAAGGAGTGATTTGAAATGGAATGAACATAAAAATTAATTGTGTATAAGGTAGATGCCAGACTGAAATTCATTGGAAGAATCCTCAGGAAGTGCAGACTGTTAACAAAGGAAGTAGATTATAAGACTCTCATTTGGCGGACACTTCAGTATCGCCCATCAGTGTGGGATCCGCACCAGGTACGGTTGGTAGGAGACACAGAGGAGACCCAATGGAGAGTGGCACACTTCATTACAGTCTTATTTAGTAAGTTTAAAAGCATCACAGAAATCATCAGGAACTCCAGTCGCAGACGCTACAAGAGAGACATTTTGTATTGTGGTACAGGCTCCTGTCAAATTTCAGAAAGCATACATTTATCAAGGAGTCAACCAATATATTGCTTTCTCCTCCATATCCTTCTGAGTGGTCTAGGTATTCTAGTCACTGGGAGCTTCAATGTTAGGCGGATGATGGACCCCCTTATGGAAATAGTGGTAAGGGTGGGAAAAATGCCAGTGTGCAATCTGCTTGCCAGGGGTCACATCTGAGACATGGAGGAGACTGCCGGCAGCAATATAGAGCACCGGGTGTACCCAGCCACAAATTTTTGCTGTCGTCGACACCAATAATACAGGCCGCGTGGGTACAGATGTTATCCTCAGCTCATTCAGGCGGCTGGCAAATTTGGTGAAGACAGCTAGACTCTGTCGCGGGGTAGAGGTGTAGCTACTGATCTGCAACATCGTTTCCAAAACCTATCGTGATTCTCTGGTTTGGAGCCAAGTGGAAGGTTTAAACCAAAGACTCACACAATTCTGTGATCTTGAGTGCAAATTTCTTGATCTCAGGAATCAGGTGGAGAAATGTAGGATCCCCCTTAATAGTTCAGGTGTGCACTACACACAGGAAGCGGCTACTAGGTATTGGAGTATGTGTATTGTGGCATGTGAAGAGAACTGCTCTTACTTTTAAGTAGTCATAATGCCCACGTAGTATTAAGGATGGAAAGCTGGCTCAACCCTGATGACCGCAATAATGAAATCCTAGACTCAGAATGGGTTGTTGGTTGGATGATTAAGGGGGAAAAAACTGCAACGGCCATCAGACACCCATTTCATCACTAAGCATCACAAGTAAAACTGTAGACGTGAACAAAAAGTGCCCAGAGTTTACAATTTTAAAGTGGGAGGATAATCCCACAGAGTCCACAAAATATCAACAAAGTTGACAAAAAACAAAGACACTTAACAACAAAAGGAAGTAAAATAAAGAAGCCAATGTCTGTGGTTGGCCAACCATGAGATTAAAAAAGGAAGAGTCAACCACATGGCAGCACAAGGAAAACTCCAATCAGAGAGAATGATAAACCCCTGCTCAAATAAAACTTAAAACTGAATCTGCTGTTATAGTATCATCACATAAAACATCAGGGAGGTTAAGACTCTGCCACAAGGGGGCTAAAACAGGGCAGTCCAACAAGATGTGGGCTATTGTCAAATGGGAGCCACACTGACACTGGGGCAGGTCTTCACCATGAAGTAGGTGCCCATGGGTGAGCCACATATGGCCGATGGAGAGCCAACACGGCACCACAGAGTCCCGGCGAGACGCCCGCATGGAGGAACACCACACTGCTATGGTCTCCTTGACAACCTGGCGTGGTCAGGCTATGCCACTCAGCATCCCAAAGCTGAAGTACCCGATGGTGCAACAATGAACAGAGATCAGGAGTCGGGAGGCCTATCTCCAGAATGGATGCACCGACAGCCTGTTTAGAAAGCCTGTTAATATGTTCATTACCTGGGATACCCACGAGCTGGAGACCAGATGAACACCACTGACCACCAGGACAGTTCAAGTGCACAAAGTGTCTCCTGTATGGCCAACACCAGTGGAAACCACGAGAGACACTGGTCCAGAGCTCTAAGACTGCTCATGGAGTCATTGCAAATAAGAAAAGACTCACCTGAGCATGACCAGACGTACTTGAGAGCTCAGTGAATGGACATCTCTGCAGTGTAAACACTGCAGCCGTCCACCAAAGAGTGCTGTTCCACATGGTCAGTCGAGAACTGACGGCGGAGAGCCTCTGGGGGAACGCTAGTCAGGTTAATGAGCCAATAGCTATCCAGGGAAAGAGGATGTTTGCCAGGTATAAGCACTGGGATGATGATACTCTCCCACCACTGTAATGGGAAAACACCATCACACCATATGCTGTTATAGACCGCAAGAAGATTATGCCGACTGTCTGCTGAGAGGTGCTTCAGCATTTGGCTATCAGGCCCAGGCACCGTGTCAGGACATTGTGTATGAGCACTGAGGACCTCCCACTCAGTGAAAGGACTGTTATAGGATTCACTGCGGCAGGGGGTAAAGGAGAGGAGCTGGCATTCTACCCGCTCCTTCAATGCCGGTGGGTAATTTGCAGAGGCAATGCCATGAGCATAATATTCGGCAAACATCTCTGCGAGTGTAGCCGGGTCCTTACAGAGAACACCGGCCGTGCAGATCCCTGGTATACCTGCTGGTGTATGGAATCCCTTTAGCCGCCTGATTTTACTCCAGACCTGTGAGGATGAGGTACCCGACCCAATAGTGGAGACATACCTCTCCCAGCACTCCTGTTTCCGTCTTCTGATTAGCTGGCGAGCACGAGCACGAAGCCGTTGTAGTGGCAGCATCAGAAGAAGGGGCAGTGCCCACTTTGGAAGGAGACTCTTCCTTGGATGGTGGTAGGACCTTACCAGCTGCAGTCGGAATATTCACCAGATCCCTGCACATTACGACACCTTTACTGTAATTTAGGGTACCATGCAATTCTGCATCAATTGGATGTTCACCAAAACTTTTGGCATTCTGTAGGTTCTTTACTTGCGGACTTGCAGAGCATGGATAGAGATGGAGAATCCATATCCAGTAGTATTTGGTCAGTGCTGTGTAGAAAATATACTTATTCCATTAGCATCATTGTGGGTGTATTGTTTATGGTCTGGTTATCATGTGTGATTAAATATGGTACAAAAGGTGCGGACCTAGGATTCAGAAACAACACACACCAAGAAAGAAAGCTGAACAAGGAATTTGAAGTGCATTCGCCATTTATCTTTTTTATATCAGCTGTGGAAGTAACATATCTGCATAGAACAGCTCCATTCTTAGTACCTGTAGTTCCCAGACATTTTAGAATAGATGGAGCAGATATTAACCGCCCTATGATTGTCTGGGAAAATTGTAACTTTATTAGCAATGATAAGACAATACTTTCTGCAAAATAATTTTGTCTAGATAAAGAACATTATTTGTGGTTCCTGAGTATTTTTTTCTTCTTTACCAGAAACCACCTGTATTTTGCCTGCAGCCACACTATCAAAATATCAGCTTCAACAAAACAGCATTTCTCTGTAAACTAATAAAACTTATTGTTATGCCTGTTCGCACCTCATGGTGTCATATTTGCTGTGAACATGAGTCTATTCCTTTAAAAATATTGTTAAAAGTTACTTATTTAGTAACCGAGACACCTGTAGTTGTAGAAATTCAAAGCTTATGCACCATTAACTGACAAATCTATTTGAGAAACAGTACATACAATTTTCTTCCCGTTTCCATTTGTATTTCTGTAAGACTATTAGTGCTACAGAACTAAAGTAAGTCATGGCCAGCCCATCTCTCTCTCTTTTGGAGAATATTTTAAAACCTGATTGTAGTTAAGATGTTATGTTAAAATCCAATATTTAAAAAAACAGTATTGGCTACATAAATCAGCTGTGCTGCCATCTTAGCTTTCCATTACCACTAAAGGTAGGCATTACCAAAATACCCATTATAGTAAGAACATAACACTGTAAAGATGACTGTCGAGCCTCAACAGGCACATAAAAATGACACACTTAGCTTTCAGTCAAAGCCCTCACCAAACAAGACACATACACTAACAATGGCAGTAGCCAAAAGCTAAGCTTGGGGTGTACAAATGCCTTTTCTATGTGTCTGTCACACCTTGACAAACCGTGTTGCAGTGAGTTCCAAAACACCCTCATTATATTGTTGAATTCCACCCTGGACTTTCCCTTGTTAGATACTAAGCATACAGCTGGACCTTTCTATAAATTTACCTTAATTTTTAATAAATAATCTACTCCTGCCCTCAGAAGTGTTATACTTTGTATTTTGCTATTTATGATCACCAATGGATTAAAGTAATACTAACATTTCACATAAGAAAGTGATGAAAGTACAATAAATGCCTGAGCAAATTCTCAACCATGCCTCATACACACAAAACATCAAAAAGTAAATAGTTGTTTTTGAAAAAGATAAACACAATACTTTTCAAAGCAATTTATTTAACATAAGAACATGAAATGTGTAGATGCATGAAAGTGGAATAAAATATTTGACAATTATAGTTTTGCGCTCTACTTGACCGTATTTGATAATCAAATTGTGAAATAAATTAGGTAAAAAAAGAATTTGGACATACATTACATAACAAATAACTACACGAGGAAATGGAAATGAGGAAATTTTATGATAATGTGCAACTCAAGGAACAACACAGAATGAAGGCAAGAGAGGCCACAGTAATAGCATCAGGTGAAACATGTGCATGGTACATGGCAAAAGTCTAGACGAAGATTGGCACATTCTATTCCAAGTGTTTTGGCACAGCATGTTGACAGCAGTGGTGTGGCATGCTGGGACAAATCAGGAAGAATCAGTTCTTTGTTATGTACACCAAGTGGGGTCAATTTAAGTATAGGATACCAGCCACTGAGCCAGTGGCTTTTGGCCCCTGACAGCAGCCTATTGTGTTACATCACTACTGTGCAGAGTTTTCCATTGTTAATGGTGGCATATTGTGGGGCTCTGGTCATGGATGTTAACAATTTGAGTATTTTGTAACATAGGCTTTCAAGTACATCTTTTTTGTTCTCGGTTGCGGCTTTGTCAGAACAGTTTTGCCATAGATTTCAGGAAGTAAATGATGTTACAGTTTTTGCTGCATTTATAGTCATGTGTTGGTTTTTGAATGTCTCAATAATATCATATTACTGTCTGTTATCATGTGATCTATTTTTTATACTTATCTCCATTTTTTTATTATTATAAATGGATATGACCACCAAGTTTACATCTTACAGCTTGTGTGTTGTATTAGAAGATGATTGCATGCAAACGATTAAGTGTTTGCAACTCTTCAGGTTGTTGGCTGAAGTCATTAGGTGTACCAAATGCAGGGAAAATATGACCCTCAAAAACTTTTCAGCTGGCAGGACAAGGGAGCTACATTTGGTAGTGTCGTCACGACAAGTTGTGGTGATCCAATAGAAGATGGTTAAGTCAAAGTTGGTCATGGGAGACATTGTATTATTGACTTATTATTTCTCTTATCATCCATGTGTCCCATTTCGTGCACATGAGAGGACAGTCAAGGATTAGTTTTCGTTTTGTAGGGAAGTTCCTTTGGAGTTTGATAAGTGTAGGAAGGAATGAAGCTTAGTGTTTAACGTCCCATTGACAACGTGGTCATTGGAGATGGAGCTCAGACACTGATTTTTGGAGAAGGATGTGGGAGGAAATCGGCCGTGCCCTTTGCAAGGAACCATCGCAGCATTTGCCTGAAGTGATTTCAGAAAATCACAGAAAACCTAAATCCGGATGGCCTGAGGTGGTTTTCAACATCCACTTCCAGAATGTAACGGCTCTTACCCTGCCTAATCAGAGCCACAATGATGCAGGTACTGCAGAATACTCGGCACCTCCACCAGAAAGTGTCACATGGCAAACTTTGCCTTTTATGAAACTACGGTAGTATGAGCACAGCCAGAGGAAACTTCTCACATCAAGGATGTGCTGAGAGGTTGGAAATTCTGTGACTGCCATTACTTTATCTGGATCAGGAAGCACACCAACTCCATTCACTAGGTGCCACAGATTTTTCTCTCTTTGGCGATGAAGAGGCACTTCTTTGGGTTGAGACGGAGTCCTGCTGAACACACTTCAGCACAGTTGACAGGCGGCTTAGATGTTCTGCAACTGTCCTGGAGAAAACTTCAATGTCATCTAGATAACAAAGACATGTTGTCCATTTAAGACATTCAAATCAAGTTGTCCACCATGCATTCGAATGTGGTTGGCGCATTACATAGTCCAAACAGCATGACCTTGAATTCATAGAGGCCATCAGGTGTAATAAAAGCAGAAAAGCAGTCTTCTCCCTGTCAATTTTGTTGACCTCAATTTGCCAGTAATCTGTCTGTATGTCCATGGTTGAAAAGTAGCTCCTTTCACACAGTCTAAGGTGTTGTCAATACACGCCAATGGATTGACATCTTTATGATTTTGTTCAGCTGTCGATAGTCAACACACAAACACCACATGCCATCCTCCTCCTTCACAACAACCACTGGACCATGGACTCTCTGAAGGTTGAATGTTATCATGCAACATCTTCTCCACTTCTTCCCCAAATTATTCGTCTTCCACCTGCCAACACTCAGTACGTACGCTGGCTAATTGATGGATGAGCCCCAGTATTGATTCGGTGTTTTATTAAGGGCCATTTCATCTACCTCTTCTCCTGCCTGGCCTGGAATACACCTGAAAATTGGTGTAGTATGGTTTAACATCTGCTGATGTTGTTCCTACATCAGACCGGGCCTTATATTCAATAACATAGTAATTTCCTCTAGTGCGTTGTCAGCAGTAACAACAGAGCACGAGACTTCATCGATGACATTGAGCTCACTGTCCTGGACTGGTTCAGCTGTTCCAACACACATTCCTTTAGGAATGAGTTGGGACTGATCATGAAAATTAGTGATCCAAAGTTCTACTCAACCACCTGTAATGCTTATGATAACCGTGGCATGTAGATTTCCTTTGTTATACTGATTAGCTTTTTGCAATCGACAAGCACTCCACCATCCAACTGGTCATCTCGGCTGCTGACTGGAACTCTTCTCATTGTTAACGGCAGGATCTCAACATTCTCGACAGCAAACAATCTCCCAGGAAAGTACATGTTACATGTACTCACCAGAACGGCACCCTCAATTTGTAGCTCAGATTTTCTACAGTCAATGACAGCCTGGGATGCCTGAAGGAAGTCCCATTTGAGGATGACATTATGGTCCTGTTGTTGATAATTATTATTATGACATGTTCCTGCTGGCCAGATGTACCATTTATACTCGAGTAATAGTCAAGTAATCCGAGCACCCAAAATTTTGACGAGGAAAAAAATAAATAAATAAAAAATAAAAATAAAAAACCAACCCCTCACGGATTTGTGTAGATCAGGATACCACCCGTCGAATTTGGACAAGTACGAAAGGGCAGCCATTTGGGATGTCACATCTATTAAATTTCAAAACAGCACATAAATATCAAAACAAATGACGCCGCATTGATTGATTGAGAGAGAGAGAGGGGGGTGGCAATGTTGTCATATTCAGAGCATACGAATCTTGCACCAACCCCATAAAATTCTCGTATTTTACCTACTAAACGTTCTCATACAAACTGCAAAATATTTCATTTGTAACATATTACTGTGAAAACGTACTCACATTAACACACTAAAATGAACACTCATAGAATCTGAACCGTTAAATGAATGGAGCTGAGACTGGTATTACATGGTCATATACCTTTGTAGGAGTCTATATGTCATGTATTTACATAATCAATATTTGATACCCTAATAAGGAGGTTCGACATACATGTATTTTTTATCAAAGAAATGTCATCAAATGTAACGCCTCAGTGTATATTTGATTATAAAAGTTGCTTGTCTTCTCTCTGCTGCAAATGTATCCGCTATGAGCGCTAGCATCACTGTTGCTAACTGACGTGTGCTTGCGTTTGAACATAACTGCAACACTGCACCGTAATTAACGTTTATACGTAATAGCAAGAAATCGCTGTAACCCTGTCTTCTCCAGATATAGTCGTTGTCACGTCCCGATACTGATGTGGGTAATATGGTGGTACTGAACTGAATAATACCTAACTTAAGTAGATAACGTACTTTATTACTCAGAAAGATGGTACCATAAACTACTCATTCTTACACCAACAATGCAACTGTTCGAACACGCCAACTGTGCTGGCAAAGAAGCTGCTGGAAAGATACGCTACTCCACTACATTTGAGACCGGCTAAGGCAGCGCACAATAAAAAGTTATTTTCCACTATATTGAAATATGAAGATTTATGTCTAAGAAATATTACGAATATTTGATAATATTTCTTTGTCAAAGATTTGATCGAAAATATTATCGTATAATACCAGCCTAAAGGTATGTTTTTTAAAGCGGGGTAATCCCCGCCTGGTGTGTTTTGTTGTTGCAAATGCAGTAATACCAACCTAAATTCGAGTAATCCACACACCCCAGTTTTTCGTTCATAAATTTGGGAAAATGTGCGTGGATCACTTGAGTATATACAGCATTTTCCAGTTGCAACCTTCAGCACAGTTGCTCATGTATCACATAACATTATCTACTTTAGTTTGCGACCGTAGTCATTCAACAATACGGAGAAGGAAGTTCCAGAATCAACTAGTGCCCGGACACATTGGCCGTCAATGAGATTTCCCAACATCTTGGTGACTATCGTCCATTGAGGATTTTCATCTGTGCTGGGCTCACCTCCGTAGATGATTACCTCACCTAGTTTTTCTGAACATGGCAGCTAGGCGAGCAGATGGTATCTCTGTAAAGCGAAGGTGAATGGCGGCAGTGTGTTGGAGAGCGACCATGTCCAGGATACGGCGACGGGCTTTGTCCCATAGGTCAACAGTAATCATCTGCAGTTGAGTACCATTGAAAGGACTGCTCCGATGGTTGGCGTCTTGCAGCACAATAATTGTCAAATACTCGCCGTCTCTCCCTACAATATCGAACGACATGTCTGGGAAGGCCAAAGTGAAAATTTATTTATTGGTATTCACTATCTCTAGAATGTCCTACATGTTTCTTATGTTTGACGTACTTATAGGTTTCAGAAAATTCTATCTATGTATAAATAGTGGAGCACTCCAAGCAGGGGTCAGTCTGTACTGAGTGTACTCTTGTATTAGTAATAAACATGTCCTAAGTGTAGGGTGTTGTGCTCTATTAACGACCTGCAGTTTTCAAAGTGCCACTTTCTGGTGGAGATAACAGGTACCCTGCAATACATCTGCATAATCATGGCTTTGATTAGGAAGGATAAGAGCCGTTGCCTACATGTACAAGAACCAGAATACAAAGGATATGCTGACTACCTCCGTCCGAAAGTCCATGTCACCAAAAGACCCATGGATGCCTAAACAGCGGTAAGTCAGCTGCACATAAAGAGACCCATTGGTGTTCTCGGGAGAAGCGGGACAGGTCTCAAATAAATGGCTGAAAGGATTCGACCGAGTTGCCAAGTATAATAGGTGGGATCACATTACATGCTTGCCAAATGTATACTTCTACCTGGACAGGACGGCACAGCAGAGGTTTGAAAATAACAAGGACAAGCTCGATAACTGGGAAAAATTCCAGACAGTACCTAAGATGACGTTTGGAGACCACCAGTGTCGAGAACATTTATCAGAAGAGCAATTGAAGAACAGGGCCCAGCGACATGGTTAGTCAACACATGTCATATATACAGAGTGTTTTGGACCTGTGTGACATAGTTTACCCAAATATGATGGAGGCTGATAAAAGTTTCACGCCTGATGAAGGGCACTGCGGAAGACTCGCGGAAATATTGAGGATGCAAGTACAACCATGTGAAATGCTTTTTCATCATATAATAATCATGTTAATCATAGTTTGGAATTTAAAAATTATTTGATTGGAACATAACCTAACCATAGTAGTGGTTTCAGGGGATGTAAAAACTGTTGTTGGGAGGAGGAAGCGCACACTTCCACCTCATTTAGAGAAGTACTGCTGGAGGAATAGTACTTCTGATAATCTTTGTGTTTTTTGTGGATGGTGGGAAAGTTGTATAAAACTAAGGGGTGGAGAGAAGTGGATTTGGAATATATCTGTGTGTGTGTGTGTGTGAGAGAGAGAGAGAGAGAGAGAGAGAGAGAGAGAGAGAGAGATTTTGTTCGGTGGGTGGTCAGCATTGCTTCCTTCATTTGTATTATTGAACTAGTTGGCAGCATCTGTTTTGTGTGGTGTATGGGATGGAGAGGGTGTGTTGGTATCACTTTTTTCATTTGAGGTTTATCATTTGTAAACTGAACTAGTTGATACCATATTTTTATACTGGTTTTGGGGTTGACGATTGGTGGTATAGATTTCTTCATATCATCTGTAGTACAGGTGAATTGTGTTCAATACCTAGTATGATGATTATGTGGTTTTTCATTTTTACTTTTTGGATTGTATGTGTTTCTGTGTGAGATTTCAGTCATGTTATTGAAATTCAAGTTTCTGTGTTTTATATAGTTCGGTATGTCCCTGCCCAAAACCCTCTAGTTCCCCTGGTTTTCCTGTTAGTTTCATCTATTTTTGCATTTTTGTATATAATATGTGATCAACAGTACCCGGACACCTGGCTGAAAATGACTTACAAGTTTGTGACATCCTCCTTCGGTAACACTGGAATTCAATATGGTATTGGCCCATCCTCAGTCTTAATGACAGCTTTCACTCTCACAGGAATATGTTCAATCAGGTGCTCGAAGTTTTCTTGGGGAATGGCAGCCCATTCATCATGGAGTACTGCACGAGGAGATGTACTGGTGTAGGTAGGTGAGACCTGGCAGGAAGTCAGAATTCCAAAACATCCCAAAGGTGTTCTATAAGATTCAAGCCAGGACTCTGTGCAGGCAGGCTATTAAAGGGAGGTTATTGTCATGTGAGCACACTACCACAGGCCATGCATTATGAACAGGTGATCGGTAGTGTTTAAAGATGCAATCACCATCCTTCCCGAGCTGCTCAACAGCGAGGAGCAAACGCCACGAAATAACATCAACGTAGGCCTGTGCTGTGATAGTGGCACACAAAACACCAAGGGGTGCAAGCCCCCTAAATGAAAAAAACACCATCACACTACAACACCACTACCTCTGAATTTTACTGTTGGCACTACACACACTGGTAGACAACGTTCACCGGGCCTTCACCATACCCACATCCGGCTGTCGGATCACCATACTGTGTACTGTGATTTGTCACTCCGCACAAGGTTTTTCAAATGTTCAATAGTCAAATGTTTACGCTCCTTACACCAAGCGTAGTGGTGTTTGGCATTGACCTGCGTAATGTGTGGCTTATGGACAATCACTCAACTATGAAATCCAATTTTTCCTTACCTTCCACCTGTTGTAGTACTTGGAGTGGCTCCTGATGCAGATTAGAATTCCTATGTGATGGTCTGGATAAATGCCTGCCTAGTACACTGCAGGACTCTTTTCAACTGTCGGCAGTATCTGTCAGTCAGAAAACGAGGTCAGCCAGTGCTCTTTTGTGCTGTCCATTTCCTTTCACATTTCCTCTTCACTATCACATCAGAAACATGGGACCTTCAGATGTTCACGAGTGTGGAAATTTCGCATACAGGCTTCAAGTGACACCCAATCACCTGACCACATCCGAAGTCCCCGAGTTCCGCAGAGTAGACCATTCTGCTTGTCCACAATGTCTAATGACTACTAAGGTTGCTGATATGGATTACCTGAACATCAGATGGCAGCACAATGCACCTAATATGAAAAACATATGTTTTTTGGGGTGTCCGGACACTTTTGATCACAAGGCGTATGTGTGTGTTGATGTTTTCACAATGTTTTGGTCATCACATTGGATACATTTGAAATGTAGGACTGCCGTCGTGCTGATGACCTCATGGGTAAAAATAGATGGGTGGTATTGTGTCCAATATTGTCGAGATGTGTGATGTTCCAATGAAAATTATTTTGGAATATTAATTTTATAGTACACAGCAAATGATTGATGTTTCAAGCCATTACCATTTTTAATTAAATGATGGGGTTGAGTAGGTGAATGAGTGAGCATAAATTGAAAATTAATGGATTCATTTGTTTTATAAAAAGTAATGATGTGTTCTTAGCAAGAAAATAGAAATCTCCATTGCAAATGATCAATGTTCAAGACATTAGTGTCTTTAAATTAAACTTTGGGGATCGATAGGTAGGTGGATGAATGTAAAAGGATAATGTTTTATTGTAAAAATTAAAGCAAAAGTTACATCAAAGTGGCATACCATCATTGGCTACACAAAAAGTGGTGTGTTATCAACCTATGCGCAATACAATAATGCCACTGATATTCCCCCTGACTGTGATCTAGGCTTTACTAAAATCTTAAAAATTAATTAATAATAACACACATTCAGCTGCCTGGACATTAACATTGAGATGCTGAATTATACTACTTATCATAACAACAGTAAAAGTAATAAATATGTTAAACTTACCGCTGGAACTGACTGAATTCTAAAGGTACTGCCACTTGGTATTGTTGCAGTGGCACTGTTTGGAGTAACAGTTGAACTATGCGTAGTTGGCACAGGCCCCATCCGCAGTAACTGATATTGACCATTTTCAGTCTTCAGCAATAAATGACCTTGGGTACCAGCTTGCAAGCCTTGTAATGTTTGTAGTGTAATCTGCTACAAGTTTTCAAATGAAAACAAAAACAGAGAATAAAAGATTAGATTATGCAAAGAGGAAATTTATAAAGACGCCACAAAATGTTCACACATGAATTTTACATTATGCCTCACTAGGCCATACCCTGTTCATTGTTGACAATGAACTGAAGTCCACAAGACACTTTGGAAAACCACAATATTTATCTGAATAGTTCACTACTTTGTAATAGGCCTAGATTCAATGTCAAATGATAATGTCTTGCTGTCACAGTTGTCCAAGTGAGGCATTTCACAAGCCAATAGCAGAAAAGTGTTTCAAGTCCTATAAAACTTAAGAGTGCTAAAGTCATTGTAAATATTAAACCTGTTGATCTTCCTTTGTGCCGTAGATCAATGACAAAGCATAAATGAATTTTAGTTAATTTCATGGCATTAAAATTAAGTGTAACCTTTCAATTAAATCTAGACCTCTGAGGACTATTCTATGTACCTCTATCTCCCCATATCCAACTTTTATTTCTTTATTTAGGCTATTGCATCTGTCAACTCTCAAACATTCACTTCAGCTCAACTTAGACCTTCAATAGCACTACAGAATGGATTAAATTTTACTTACGACAGCAGCGGGGTGGTGTGCTAATGGTGACAATGAAACATTTTTATTCTGAGCATAATTAATTTTATGTCCAGAAAAACAATACAAACAAAAAGCTGTCAAACAGAGTAGGTACAGCATTAATTATTCCTGTTATTCTATGTAATTGTTTTTCAGAGGACATTCAAAGGGAGTTGATAACATCAGGATACTACAATACAGCTGCCATAAACAAAATTTTATGATTTAAATTAACCACTACAATTAACATAAAAAAGAAGAACAAATCAAAAAGTACCAATGTAAATTTGGTCACTGTAGTGGTCATGACTTTATGTTTACATATGAAATCACCCATCAAAACATTGTTATGTCACAGCAAACCTGAGGTATCATATAATTAAGTTCAACATATTTAGGCCAAATTACAGAATAATACCAGTTCCTTGACAATGTAAATGGGCATCCCTGTAAGCTAAATAGGTTATTACAATAAAACACACTCAATGCACTTTAAGTAGAAAATTGGGCAATATTGTTCCTCCTGATGGCAGTCTAAGCTCTTCACCTCAATTCCCTTTTCTATTACACTAATGCTCATGGTATGATGATATGAATAAAGTGGCCACACAACTTCCAAAGTCTTCACTATAACAAACATTAAAAACAAAATAAAATCTGAACACCACACACAACACAAAATTAGAAAGACGCTACCGGTATTTCAGGTAATACAGAACAATATGTATATAAAAGATACAAACCACAGTTCTTAAACAAAAGAATGTTTGAAAAAGAAAAATGTTACTATAACACTAATGACAGCCAAACCTTTTCACAGACTACTATTTCTGAACTCACATATTCTGAATGGAGATAAGTACTTGTTAAATATTTCCAATATTAATATTTGGGTAAAATTTTATTACAGCATCAGTGACATGGAGTGCTAATGTTAGTAACAACCATTAATGCTCTTTGGAAACTTCTACCACATAAAATGAGGGAAATAGTTTTTGTGTTGACCGCGAAGTAAATAATTGATGAGCAAAATTGAAGACCAGGATACAACCCACCCGCTTTGACCAATGACGTCATATCTTAGACTCTCAAGATAAGCTACATAAACATACCCACTAGCAAAACAAACACTATCGATGAATATAAACATACACAGTAAAATCATAATATTTATGTAGTGTATATAATATATAACCTGTATTATCCTCGTAAATTGCAGATTACCACAACAGAATATAGGCCTACTATAGATCACTGGTCTCAGCCTAAAAAACTGCACCTTCGGCCCTCACTTGAGAGGAAAAAAAATACCCCCCCCCCCCCTGTTAACCTACACCCTCACTATCAGAGAGAAACTACAGACCGCTTTTTAAACACTAAATCTGAATCTACAACATATGTTCTGCTTGTAAACAAACTACTGTCTAAATCAGATATGACTTCATTGGTGTTCCTGGTGTATGGCTGACAGGTTCTCTTACAAACCCACTGCTACTCAGAAATTTATTATCCTAGTAAAGCAAACATTCACTGCCAACATCAGATGCTGTCATAATTAAAATTGAACCAACATTTGTAACAGGTTAAAATAAATATTTAGGTCAGAATATAGATGAACAAAACAGAAGGCAACAAGCAATTCACAAACAGACACCTTACACACATCTTTCTTGCAGTCTAAAATAATGAAGCCTAAAAGAAACAGTTTACATACGAGAGTAAATAGCAGAACTAGCCTATTATGATAAAATGAACACCTTCCTGTAAGCAGTTGCCAATACTAACAATCAAAGTTTCAAGTGATAGGTATTTTTTAAATCATGGTACTCGGTAGGTGATGGGTGAATGTAAATTGATAAGTTCATAAAACTGCAGTTTTTGCGGATCGCGCTCCTTATGTTAAGGAATGGCAGAGCAGCCAATCAGTAGTTGCGATGCCACGGCCAATAAGAAAGAGTGTTACAATTGTACTACGCAAACAAATCAAAGCGGTGTATGCAAAAGTTACAGATGATCAACAAGTTCCTATTAGTATGGATGTCTACAAGACAATAATGACAAACGTTGTTATTTCAGAGCCTGTTTTCTACAAATGCGGCTTTTTGGCCATACTATATAGTAAAAATAAAATAAATGAAACAGGTTCTTGTATGTACCCTTGTCCGATCAGTAAAAGTAACTGCAGTAATATATATCAAACATACAACTGTAAATTAATTGAGTGTTTCTGAACTGGAGATTTGGGCGCTACGCACTCTCACATACTAAACAAAAACTTTTTGTTTAACTTATACCTAACTTAACCTCCACTTAAAATTATCACTGTTTCGTACAGTTCATAAAATAAATAAAACATGCTATACCTGCTCTATGGTTGACAGCTGTGTTGTATTAATAATAGGTCACTTGTGACCATAATATGACAATTAGCCCCATCTAAAAATATATTATAAATGGAAAATCATTTACAATCACAGAAACGCCACACAGAAATCCTCAAACTTCAAAATTTACAACACATTTACTCCTCATGAAACACGCAATCTTATTGGCCGGCACAAGTCTTCTCCAGATTGGCTGCTCTGCCTTTCCTTAACCCAGTGAGCGCGAGCCACATAAACTGCTGTTTAACTGATAAGTTGTATTAACAATATTTATTTGCAATTGCAAATTTCTCACAGCTTCACTGTATAAGGTATGGATGTACTAACAAACTGACACACAAAAATTTATGCTGAGCCGGGACTCGGACCTGAGTTCACCGCTTTCCGCGAGTGATCGCCTTACCATTAGGGTATCTGAACACGACTCCAGGACCAACTCAAACGTCCGTATGCCACGTAGACTGAGTATTATAAAAAGTAATGACATTAATGATAAAAAAAGGAAGATATCTACTGCAAAGAATCAAAGCATCAAGTCATAAAACACAACACACTGCTTTAGGGTTAAAAGCCAATGGGTGGTATGTCATCCTCCAATTGACCCGGTAAAACTGCAGTCAAAAAAAAATGTTCAAATGTTTGTTAAGCTTATGGGACTTAACTACGGGGTCATCAGTCCCTAAACTTACAAACTACTTATGAACTACTTACGAACTAGGACGGCACAAATATCCATGACCGAGGGGGGATTCGAACCCCCGACCGTAGTGACCGTGCTGACCGTGACTGGAGCGCCTCAGTCACCTCGGCCACCGCGGCTGGCAAAACTGCAGTCTATGCGGCTCGTGCTCGCCAGGTTAAGGAACGGCAGAGAGCCAATCAGAAGTCGCGATGCTGCGGCCAACAAGAAAGAGTGTTAGAACTGTAAAATGTAAACAAATTGAAGGAGTTTATGGAAAAGTTTTTGACGATCTACAAGTTACAGTTGCTAGGCCTATATATATGAGTGTTTCTGAACCGTAAATTAAATTCGGGCACTATGCGTCCTCACATACTAAAAACAAACTTCTCGTTTAGCCTATACCTAACTTAACTTTCACTTCAGATGATCACTTTCATACAGATAATAAAATAAATAAAACATGCTATACCTGCTCTATAGTTGACTGCTGTGGTGTATTAATAATAGGTCACTTATGACTGTAATACAACAATTATCTAAAAAACTCTTATAAATGGAAAATCAATTACAATAACAGAAATCATCAAATATACGTCGAAATTGACGCCACATTTACTCGTCATGAAACGCATAATCTTATTGGCTGGCACAACACAACTCCTGATTGGCTGCTCTGCCGTTCTTTAACCTAGCGAGCGCGCGTCGCATAAACTGAAGTTTAGCCAATTGACCAAATTTCTCTTACAACAGTGGCAGAATAATGTGTTTAAGTTGACAAGGATTATTCAATTGCTGCTTGAAAACCTACACACAGATGGGTGTAGAATTGCTTCCATTGACAATGAAATAAGTAGGCTACTGCTACCCTTCCCACCTGTAAATTCATTATCGTAACAAAGGACACATTTCATTGCCAACATTAGCACATATGTCACTACTATTATAAGTAATATTTATCAGGCAATGGCATTGACCAACTAGGCCTATTTGAATATCATTTAATTCGTAGGCCTAACTTATAATGGCAAAATTGTAATTACAGAAGCACCTTCACCTACATAATAAAACAGCAAAATAATGTAAGAAATAAACAACACTGAGGAAAAAATAACATCTAGAGCATGAATGTGCCACCCTCCCCCTTCACCACCACCCCTCCACACACACAATCTCAGTTACAGCGAGAATGATTTGTAGCATAGTCTGATATCTACATATTTGATCTGTTTTTTAGAATATAAAATTAAATACTGATGGACAAATGGAGAAAAGCAGTTTTACTGATCAGGCAAAGGTAATTTCCATGAATGCTTGCAGGTGAAATGGACAGACATGAATCAATATAGGCCTAGATATAGGCTTATCGAGTGTGCAATTGTATATCTGAGTTAAAGAGGATACTTTGTTTACAAGCAGGACATGACTAAAGTTATCATCAAACGTGTGAATATTTATTACCCACAATACATAAGTATTACGATATTATCCTGTATGTTTACATTCATTGATAGTGTTTGTTTTGCTGGTTGGTATATCTACATAGTTGTGAGACTCAGATATATAAAGCCAACAAAATTGCTGGCTAAACTGCAGAGTCCGTTGCCCAAGCTCTGCAAATGGCAACACCACAGCAGTCAACCATAGAGCAGGTAGGCCTATATGTTTTATTTATTTTGTAATCTATACTAAACAGTGATCATTTTAAGTGAAACAATCTATTTACAGTTGCCAACATACACACCATACTGAAAACACGGGCAACAGACTCTGCAGTTTTACCAAATTGTATCCCAGTCTTCAGTTATGCCTACATTACCTACTTTCATTTCACTTTTGGCAAGCATCAATGTTGTCAAAATATAAATGTAAACAAACATTGTAGCTCCTGAGAACACTACAATCACATGTTCGCTATATAGTATATATATCAACTTATGTCCATCCTTTTTGACTGGAAACATTCTAGGAAATTACCCAGGCAAATATCCAACAAACACATTTTGATGTAGGCCTATATTACATGTAGCTTAAGCTACTGGGTATTAATAAGCCTAAAAAATTTAAACAAATAAAAGGCACGGGATCTTTCTGACTACTGAATACGCCAGTAACAACAAGAACTACGTCAGAGAAAAACATTCAATAGGTCCTACACCAGAACATGCCAATACATATACACAAAGGTAACCTTAAACATTAGGGCCTACCACAAACATACAGAAATAGAATAGGCCTACAATATAATTAACTAATACTACAAATGTGGGCCTACTCTACCCTTGGCCTGCAACATGACCAAAGCTCAAAAAAAGGAAGCCGTAATTTAACACTCACTGTTATTCAAATCGGCCATTATTTACCTCAATCTCAAAGTTAGGCAGAAATTGTCTAATCCACATGGTTCAGAAGCCTATCACAAACAACCATTCCACTAAATTACCAGTATGAAAGCAAAATTTATTTTTCTACCAAAGGCTACTGATGGGAAACAATCCATTAACTATAAAGAACACTGCAATTAACCAAAACTTTCTACGTAAATAAAAAGACTCAAATCTTCTAAATGTAAACAATAGGCACAGGATGTAAACAAAGCATTGTTTTGTTTTGTACAACAGAAAGACAGCTAGCAAGTGAAATGTGAATCCAAGAAATAAGTGTTTCTTTTCCTTATCACATATTCCAGTGTGCAATGTATCTAGATAACTACCTCTAACCTGCAGAACTCACTTCAATACACTTGTAGTCAAGCAACAAAATGAGTTCTGCATACAAACAAAAACATTTGGTACAAATACTTGACAAAAAAGATGATAGTACATGTAAACAAAATCACCGTAAAGAAAACACCATGAAATAATTCTTACTATCTGGTATTAGGTCTATATATGAACAACACTGTGCAAAATATTACTATTCTTTTGACATTGTAAATAAGTAGGACCCAACATAAGTAGGAAAGCAGCCATACAACATTTCCACAGAAAAACCTGGTGGCATCAAATTTAAGATACTTACTCCTGGCTGCCCTGGTCTAGCACCAACCATGTGTGGTGCACCTATAACAACTCTCGGTGGTATGCTCTTCTGTCCTTGTTGACCTGGTGTGCCTAAACGCACTGTATTTACATTCAAAATTTGAACATTTGCCGGTAAAATTGTAGGCGAATTCCCTACTAACGTCTGAGAAGTCCCCACTGAATGTGTAACTGGTTTTGTTAACGTCACCACACCTGACATTCCTGTCGTAGTGCCAGTAGTAGTTCCAACAGCTGTGTTTACATATGACCCTGTCAGGGCCATGGTAGTATTTACAGTCATTGGGACTGTCACTAAATTTGCACTTATTGGTGTTCCTTGAGTTGTATTACCATTTCCACTAGCTTTTATCACTAAAGCAGTTCCAGGTTTCCCGTCAACACTAACGACACCACTAATTTTACCAGTAACACTTGCTGCAGACTGTGAATGAGACTGTGACACTGCACTCTGGACTGTTGATGTGACTGCATTTAACACTGTATGAGACGGAATAGGAGACAGACCAAGATTACCATTTGGAAGGGCTGTTGTTGGGAAATTCACTCTGTTGTTTATGTTAATACCAACAGTACTAGTGTTCGTCTGACTTCCAGGAGGATAAACTACTTTAACAGGTTCGTGAGATTTACTAATATTTGTTATGTTTCCTTGATTAGCACTTGAAGTTACTTGGTTTAAGTATCCACTTGTAGGTACTCCTCCATGGAGAGATGCCACGACAGTATTTACAACACTCGAATGAACAACATTACTGCTTTGTATCGTACTAGAAGAAATAGTTTTATTTGCATCTGAATTCAAAATATTCATAGACGTAGGGCCACCGTTTGTAACACCGTGTTTCTGTGTTGAGACAGTGCCCCCATTAGCAATAGTATTGTTCATATGATTCTGATTCACTGACGCAGATGTTCCTTGTTGACTGGAAACTGCAGGTTGCGTAGTCACTAACTGTGTCTCCAACGTTCCCACAATAGCACTGACTGCTGATTCATCGACGTCTGTACTGAGTGCTTCCTCCAAGAACTTAGCCGACGCCATTTTCTGACGAGCTCCAACTGTAAACTGAACTGCGCATGCGCACCACACAACTCGTACCCACAGTGCATTGCCCTTCAGGTAACTCAAAAAGTGAATGCTACTTCGCGTACTGTTTACATCTACCGACTTGCTTATTTTGTTTAACTCCAGTTGTATAGTGATAAGAATGGGTTCTAAATTAACTCTGATGAAATCGAACACTATCAAACAACAACTGTACGACTTTCGACGCATATCAAGCAGATATACACAAACAAAATCTATGTAGCATTATTGACATCTTTGTCCACGTCAGCGTAATCAGAAACTATAGCTCGACTTGGGTGAAAATCGACGACACGAGCTACATTCGGTCGAGATAATCAAAATACGCGCCTTATTTTTAGAAAAACTGATCAATAATCGTATTTCACAAATACCGTAAAAGTAATGACTTCAATTGAGGTAAAATGTCAAGTCAAATGGATAAATGTGCACACCTTGCAGTTTTTGCGTGCAGCCTACGCAAAACAAGAACTACTAAATTCTGAAAAATGACTTCAAACACACATCCACATGCAACAAATAAAAGAAGTAGATGTCAGCAAATAATAGTAAGTAAAATTATTTGTACAACTAGGTATCTCAACTTTGTGTATAATGGCATACAACATAAAAATTTATTTTCAGAAACCACGAAAGACCAATTCTTGAACAACAAGAATTGCCGTGATATGTAAATTAATATTACCACTTGTTTATTCTTTGTCATTAGTAGTACTCTGTGTCTAATTAATTACGTTTTCTCTGATGTGTGTGTGCCTTCTGTGTTGTGCACGAACTAATTTAATAAAATGTATTTTCACGTATTTTTCCACTAGTTGTAGAAAAATTACTCAAAAAAAGGTTATGGGCCCAGTTTCCAGGTGTGAATGCTACATTTTGTAAATGTTGAAAAAAAAAGTCATGCGCGGAAATCCAGAGTCGGTTCGTCAATTACGTGTGCGCCAATGAATTTTTATTTATGTTAATTGGTATTTGCGTGTGTATACTACCGCCATTTATAGATTCATGTCGAAAAAATGAGTAACACTGACTGGCACATCCGGACTCCCCATTGTTGAAAAACTGATCGGGCGAGAAAATTATTCGACCTGGAAATTTGCCATGAAGGCGTATTTAGTTCATGACGAATTATGGGATGTTGTAGAAAATCCTCCTTCGGCTCCAACACAACGGGACGAATCGTGAAGAAAGAGAGACAGAAAAATCACATTCCCGGATTATAATCTTCGTGGACAAGACAAATTATTCTCATATAAGGGACACAAATACGGCGGCAGAAGCTTGGACGGCCCTGGAAAAGGCATTTGAAGACTCAGAACTCACGTGTCGTGTTGGCTTGCTTAGAACATTGATCACAACTAAATTAGATAAATGCAAGGCGGTAGACGATTATTGCGATCGAATCATAACGGTAAGTGAAGAGCGGATAGGAACTGTACTCCTGGCCGGATTACATGATCATTATCAATTTATGATTATGGCACTTGAAAGCAGTGGAATTTGTATTACCGGAGATTCTATCAAAGTAAAACTACTGCAAGATGTCAAATTAGAAGACGCGAACGAAAATGAAGAATCTACGTTATATATAAATAGGCAAAGTCACTCAAAACGAAATATTAAATGTTACAAGTGCAACAAACCGAATCATATTGTTAAATATTGTTCTAGCAAGAACAAAAAGGAGGAATGTCGTCAAAAAAATAACGATAAAGGAAATGTGGATAAAAAACAGTCAGAACAGAAGAAAGCATTTCTTGCAGCAGATTCTACACAGTTTCACAAAAGAGGGATGTGGTGTTTAGATTCTTGTGCCTCGACTTACATCACTAACAATGGAAGGAAGCTTCACAACATTAAACAATGTAGTAGCTCAGTGGTCAGTGTGGGAGGTGATGACTTAAGAGCAGAAACGTCTGGTAGTATCAGGGGCGGATCCAGGGGGGGGGGGGGCAAAGGGGCCAATTGCCCCCCCCCCCCCCCCCCCGAAGCGCGAGCGCAAACTTTTTTTTTTTTTTTTTTTTTCGCCAGTCCCGTTCGTTATGCACAAGTTGAGCTCGAACCTAGGCTGGTTGAAAAAATTCATGCTTCTTCCATGGCATAATCATTGGATGAGTCCACGCCATTGTAGATCAGCAGGTAAGCAGACAGAACGCAAGGCGGTGTGGCTAGTCTCGCTTACGTTGGCCTGCCTTTGTCGGCTAAGGGCTGAGGCAGTTTATTGCACCCTGTCCCGCTAACTGCTACCTGCCCTGCCTCAGCACGCAGCGTCCGGTGCGAACGCTCCAGTGTGGCCTCACTTTGCAGTCAGAACAGTCAGCAGCTGGAGATCATCGCAGTTCGTGTTATTGTGGAAATACCATGGTGAGTCTTTTTTAATATTTGTAAATTTTACGTTTGTGGTAAAGAGTGCAAGATATCCTTTTTACATGATTATTATTTATCAATGTTCGTGCCGTAATTTATTTAACAATGCAACCTCTGTGTATTACTAAAACATTCTGGTTCTTTATGGTTACCTATAAATTTCAGTCAGGATTCTCAATACAGAAACTTTTAGATCAGTGAAGGGATAATTTGAAAAGAACATACCATAATTCTTCACTAATACTAAACTTCCAGTCTAATCTCATACAGTTCAGAGAATCTGTCCACTCATTGGAGAAATTTCATACCAGGCTGAAGCAAAGATTAGTAATATTTTAGTACTGTTTCAGAAGCGTTCATCAGTGCTATTTTATCAGGAGACATTATTTTGTAGAATCCCAAGGACATTGACATACCGTACAATAATAATGCAGTTAACACAAAGCTCAGGGGAGAAGAAGCTACAAAGATGTAATGTGATGCTGTAAAAATAATACTTTTAAATTTACTTTGAGCATTGGTTACTAGCTTCATTTCGCACCTTTATATTTCATAATTTATTCAAGAAACCCACAGAAAATAAAGTAGTCATTTTACTTGGCATGACATTCAATATTGGCTTCTAACATTATGGGAATACATCGTTAATCTTTATACTGCACTAGTTTATTGACTTTGCCGGTTCATTCCACAACATTTTCTAGTAAAGCGCACTTCTCAAGATTTTGAACATAAAACACACGAACTCTTGCACAGCAGTCAACCACTTTTCAAGGTATCTTTGTACATCTTTCAGCTACAGCTGCATTCAGCAGCCACCCAGTTTTATATGTGTCTTCTACCAGAGCTTTGATATTTATATAGGCCTACACATAAATTTATTACCCTCGCAATCTGTGACCTGCTATTTATGAATGTTAGGATTCCAAGACCTTCAACAAACAATTTACTTTTTCTTGAAGTTCTGGAGTGGATACATGAAATATATCAGGTAATGTTTGTAGATGTTTTTCCTTGAGCTCCTTAATGATCGTAGGTGCGTTACACCGTGAGGGAAAGTATGACTTCAGTTCAGGGAACACATGAATATTTAAATCTTTGTATCCCCGAACGTATTAATGACCATATTGTTTTACTCTTGTACAACAATTTCTTACATTCAGTTGTGAAAATTCCTGAAGATAAATACTCCAGGCTTTATAATTCTCGAAATACTCAAATAATTTGGAACTTCTACTTTCGATATCGATCTTCAGTTTGCCCACAACTTGATGAAGGCATTTATTTAGGATATATCAGCTGATCAGCTGGTCACGCGACACCAATCTAAAGCTGCTTTTTTTTTTTTTTTTTTTTTTTTTTTTTTTTTTTTTTTTTTTTTTAGAGAGACTTCATCCCCTGTGAGTGGTACTTATTTGTAGTAATGTATTATTAAATCAATCATGTCGACAGTGTATGGTTACAGCACGAAGTTTTACCATGTGGGGTTGCCTGCATGGTCTAAGGCTTCATGCCATGGGTCGGGTGGCCGAGCCCGGCGGAGGTTCGAGTCCTCCCTCGGGTATAGTTGTTTGTGTTGTCCTTAGCATACGTCAGTTTAATTAGTGTGTAAGACTAGGGACTGATGATTGCAGCAGTTAAGTCCCATGGGACTTCACACATAGCACGAAGTTTAACGACCCTTATCTATCATAACTGTTCAGTCAGGGGCCTTGAGGCTGAACACTGACGTCAATAACAGCTAGTTCCATCATTCAGTTTTGCCATCGTTGGACATCCCCCCCCTTCGACACAAACACACACACACACACATTAATAAAAAAGTGTTGCGACATTTACCTCTGAACAGCATTTATGCTGCCACGCATGTTGTGATCCAGTTCCTACAGAAACGCGCATGAAAAAAAAGTCGAGTATCTGCAGAAAAACGTTCGAGGGGCTACTGTGCACAGCCGCGATAAATATTATTGTGTTGGATTCTGGCATATTTTAGAAGTGAAACATGTTTTACTTAATTCAACCAAATTTTCTTTCAATGTTTACACTGTTTCTTGCGGAAAAAATTACGTGACATTTGCCGAGATGACCTCTCCTCTCCACCACGTGAGATTTTCTGAGATTCGCTTCTATTCCCCATCCCTCCAAGCAATTCACGTAATTTATGATTTTCGGATGCCCCCTTATGTATTTGTACTAAAACAATATGAAATTAAATTAATGGCAAAGATTTGTCAAGGACCCAATGTTTCAGTGTTATAACCAGTATTGTTGTTTAATTGAAACAAAAACTGTTTTTACTCGGCTATCTCATATTGTGATTGAACGTTTAAAAATAATTTAAATCTTCTTCACATTTTCGTTTTGTCACTTGAATCTGAAACTCAAATTTTTTGTCCTCGACATAGCTGATAAAATTTTTAGCCAGCTATTTAAAAAATGTTCAAATGCGTGATAAGTCCTATGGGACCAAACTGCTGCAGTAATCGGTCCCTAGCCTTAAACACTACTTGTTCTAAGAACAGCATACACACCCATGCCCGAGGTAGGGATCGAGCCTCGGGTGAAAGCGGCCGCGCAGTCCCCGACGATATGGTGCTGTAGACTGTGCTGGCATCCCCGCGTGGAAAAACTATTTCATTTTTCTATAGCAAACCCTTACAACGTGATGAAACACGCATTGAGGCCTTCGGAAGACCTGGGTTAGTCCTAAGTCAGGCCATCAAGATTAGGATTTCTTTGGTTACCATGATCGCACCAGGCAAACTCTGAAATGTTTCGTTGAATATTCCATGGCCATTTCTTTCCTCTCCAATAATCAAAAAACGCAGATCAAAAGTTCTTCCTCTGGTAACCACAGCTTTTGACAAGAAGGAAAACATTAAGCCTTTTATAGTTTCCTTTTCAGTGAACGTTTTCGACTTTCAACATACCGGTATTGAGAGCTTGAAGTCAGCATGTCGAAATTTTCTAGTTTCAAAACACCTGTTTCACTAAGCATTCACAAAACTTTTACTGTATATAAGTTAGAAGTCAAAATCTGCACAACAAAGGGTGGATGCCTCACGAGTCCCTCTACAAACATTCAAGCCAAAAACAAGGCAATATGGCTTGAAGCGTGATGAGAACAGAAAAGAAAAAAAGGAAAAGAATCTACCTGTCTTCGGCAACAGCTTAAAGGTTACATAAACGCAACAAATATTAAGAAAAAGCAATTCACGTGTAAGAATAATAATATATAACATACATCAGCAAACATTTATGTTTAATGGAAGGAAGGAAGCTTGGAGTTTAACGTCCCAACGATTATCTTTAGTTTTAAATGCAAATGCAACAAATTTTAAGCAAAAGCGAATCAACTTCAACCCTTGTATATAACATATTCAGTACGTGTTATCAACAGCACGTTGTGTTGCATTTACATTTTGATTTAACTTAAATAAAAATGCATTTTATGTTACTGCTTACTTCAGTTGTTATGATCTAGGAAACTGTCGTGATTCTTCAGTTTCTCACGGCGTATTTGATAATCAAAATATCCAAGGGTGTACTGCTGGTCTATAGTGTCCAACAGGCACAATATTTCGGCGATCATACTTGCCATCATCAGGTGAGCTGACGGACTGAGCTCCTGGAAACGCGCCGGCACGGAGATCCGCACGCTACGGCTGCTCGAAGGGAACTGGGTTCTAGCCCGGTAGCAGGCCATTTAAATACCCTCGGCCCGCGGAGCGACCCCTCCGCGGTCTGCGCCCTACGCCGTGGCCGCGCAGTGGAACCTATTGCGCCGGTGTCTGAGATGACATCGATGTGAGGGCTCTGTCCGCCGTGGTCGTCACTTCGTTACGTTTGCTAGATTTACTCTTAATTAACTCAATCGCTGGTTCCCAAGCTTTGCTAAGATTATAGCCACAGTCACGGTTTATGAGGTCGTCACTTGTGCGAATTTCAATGGCCTCTCTAACGACGCAGTCCCAGTATCTCGACGTCTGTACCAGAATCCTAGTGCCTTCATAGTCCATCGCATGATTCTCCGACAAACAATGTTCAGCGACCGCCGACTTGCTCGGATACATCAATCGTGTGTGTCTCTGGTGTTCAACCCAACGATCCTCGGCGGTACGCATCGTCTGTCCAATATATGACTTTCCACAATGACACGGAATCTGGTGCACGCCGGCCTTCCTCTAACCGAGATCATCTTTGGCGCTCCCCACCAGTGCACGAATTTTATTCGGCGGGCAAAAAACAGTTCCAACCTGGTGTTTTTTCAAAATGCGGGCGATCTTCCCCGAGAGTGCGCCGGTATATGGAACGAACGCAGTGCCTACATCCTCCATCGTGTTTTCCTCCGTTTCCACAGGTTGTGAAGTAGTCGTAGGGCGGAGAGCCCGCTGAATCTGCCTCTCTGAGTACCCATTTTTTCGAAATACAGTTTCAAGTGTTCCAATACGTCGTGAAACTTGTCGTGCGTTGACAAAATCGAAGCCCATGAAGTCGAACATCACTAGTAAAGAGAGGGCGGCTATTCGTGACCTGAGGGAGCGTCCTGAAACTGTTGTCTTACCGGCTGACAAAGGCAATGCTACGGTTGTTATCTCCCATAAGGACTACACTGAAAAGATGCAGGGCCTGCTAAATGACGATTCCTACCGGAAGATCAGCGTTGACCCCACAAAGAAGGGGGAAAACAAGACGAGGGCGCTTCTCAAGGATGCGGATTTACCGGAGGGTGTTGCCAAGAAACTGCTACCTCAAGGTCCGGTACCACCAAGACTTTATGGACTCCCTAAGGTTCACAAAGATGGGATGCCGTTACGTCCCATTGTCAGTAGCATCAGAGCACCTACATATTTGTTGGCCAAATACTTGACGGGAATATTAAGTCCTTATGTGGGCAAATGCCCTCATCACATCCCTAATTCCGTGGATTTTGTTACACGTCTTAACAGCTTCAGGCTGGATGAGTCAGATATCATGGTGAGCTTTGACGTCGTTTCGTTGTTTACGAGGGTGCCCCTTCGAGAGTCACTAGATTTGATTGGCCAGAAGTTTGACGAGAAGACCACCGAACTTTTTAGGCACGTCTTGACCTCTACGTATTTTCTTTTCAATGGCGAATACTACGAACAAACGGAGGGAGTCGCCATCGCCATGGGTAGCCCACTCTCCCCTGTGGTCGCAAATTTGTACATGGAGAATTTCGAGGAGGAAGCCCTGGCATCATCTGAATGGAAACCTACTTGCTTTTTCCGTTATGTGGACGACACAGTGTGGAAAGTCATATATTGGACAGACGATGCATACTGCCGAGGATCGTTGCGTTGAACACCAGAGACACACACGATTGATGTATCCGAGCAAGTCGGCGGTCGCTGAACATTGTTTGTCGGAGAATCATGCGATGGACTATGAAGGCACTAGGATTCTGGTACAGACATCGAGATACTGGGACTGCGTCGTTAGAGAGGCCATTGAAATTCGCACAAGTGACGACCTCATAAACCGTGACTGTGGCTACAATCTTAGCAAAGCTTGGGAACCAGCGATTGGGTTAATTAAGAGTAAATCTAGCAAACGTAACGAAGTGACGACCACGGCGGACAGAGCCCTCACATCGATGTCATCTCAGACGCCGGCGCAATCGGTTCCACTGCGCGGCCGCAGCGCGGGGCGCGGACCGCGGATTGGTCGCTCCGCGGGCCGAGAGTATTTAAATGGCCCGCTACCGGGCTAGAACCCAGTTCCCTTCGAGCAGCCGTAGCATGCGGATCTCCGTGCCGGCGCGTTTCCAGGAGCTCAGTCTGTCAGTTCACCTGATGATGGTGACATGTATGATCGCCGAAATATTGTGCCCGTTGGACACTATAGACCGGCAGTACACCCGTGGATATTTTTGATTAGGAAATTGTCGTTACTGTAATAGCTCCAAAGTGAAATTAAAGCGACACATAACCCCTTATATTCCTGAAATTAATTAGTAGCATATTGTATTAAAATTGGTAACTTATTTGCTCAAATTTTTTTTCATTACATTGGTCATCATAAAATGAAAATTTAATGATATTAAACAAGAAATCCGCAACTTACTTTCCTTCATCACACAGGCAAATCAACGATCAACATCGTCAGTGAAGCGAACCCGAAGCATCGACTCATTTTTTCTGCCTGTCCATAAGCGTACTGCAACTTCTGGGTGTCAGCTTGATGTGGAAGAACGTACTGAGGATGTGACTCCTGTCACAGCAGCTTCTTCCGAACCTGTCCAGTCTACCGTATGTGTCAGTTTTAGTGACGTGTCGCTGACGCCTACTTCTCCTGAATCTGATTCGTGTGCTGAGTCTAGTGTCCCCTATGATATTGGAAATTTCTTAGGTAAAAGTGTTGATGACTACACAAAATATCAACTATTATCAAACCCCTGGCAACCGAATGATGAGTATGAATTTCCATTTTCCTTACACGTGATGAAAGGTAAAGAGGTGAAGCGATATTTTGCGTATAAATACCTCAGCAAGTACCCTTGGCTTGTCTTTTCACATGCACGTAAAGGTTTATTTTGTAAATATTGTCCGTTTTTTGCTACTGGAGGTGGTGGAGGTCAAAAAAACTGTGCCATTAAAAAACTTGTGACCAAACCGCTCACTAACTTCAAGGATATTTCAGGGCAGAATGGCGATTTGGAAGCACATGCCAGTCACATTTATCACAAAAGAGCTGTAGAACAGGGGAATGCATTCCTCAACACATTTAATAAACCTTACTTGGAGGTAATAAACCGTGTACACCAACAGCACAGCAAAGAAGTGGAAGAAAACAGGGAACGACTTCACCCTATAGTCGAAACAGTTATTTTCCTTGGGCGGCAAAATCTAGCATTCTGTGGACACAGAGATGATGGTCAGATTTTTCCTAAACATGCAAGTTCCAAGAGCTCCATTGCTGCTGTGCACGAAGGAAATTTTAGAGAATTTCTGAGATTTTGAGTGTCTGCTGGGGATAAAAAACTAGAGCAACACCTGCAGTCAGCTTCTTCAAATGCTACGTATATAAGTAAGACGACTCAAAATGCTCTCATTTCATGTTGTGGGAAAGAGATTTCTGAACAAATTTTGAGTAGCGTACGCTCATCCCAGGTTTATTCCATACTTTTTGACGAGACAACAGATGCTTCTTACTCATCTCAGCTAAGCCTTACTTTACGATACATACATAACGATAATATCCGTGAGGACTTCATCAGTTTCCAGAACTTGCTCATTCGAATCTCGAAGATGGCTGCCAGTCTGATGAAGATTGCAAAGAATCCAGGCAGCACAGCAGGTAGACGGAACTTACACAGCTGAAGAGTTATCGTTAACTGGTAAGGCTCTTGGTAAAATTGTCCTGACCAGCTGAAGAATAGGCTCAATCTTACACTGGAACGTTGTGTTGGAATTGGAACTGATGGATGTGCAGTTATGCTTTCCGAAGCTCAAGGTGCTACCACTGAAGTGCAGAAGGAGGCCAAGAACGTTGTTAAGACACCAAGCTACAGTCACAAACTAAATAATTCTATATCCCGTAGTTGCAAGGTGCCTGCTATCCAGGATGCTGTATCTGTCATGAAAGAAGTTATTAATTTCTTCAAGACGCATCCTAAAAGAAAACGTGTCTTAATAAACATCTTGGGTTGTGAACTCAAATCACTTTGTGAGACCCGGTGGGTAGAGAGGCATGAAAGTGTTCTTCAGTTTTCAGCTGATCTTGCAAAAATTGTGGCGACTCTCGGAAAGATTGCTGAATGGCGTGCCCTGAGCACAGCTGGTAAGGCTGCTTCTCTGATCTTAATTTTGTGCAGCTCACAGTTTCTGTTGTCATTACTATGTCTGAGCAATGTACTGTCTCTAACGCAGCCTCTAAGCAAACTTTTGCAGAAACCTGCAATTGACCTCAATGACAGTGCTTCACATGTAAAGAACAATATTAACATTCTAGTTAGCCATCAAGAAAATTTGGTCAATAGCTTCAGTAGTGAATGGATACGTGCAGAGAATCTTGTGGATCAACTTGGCATCGAGCTGAATATTCCTTGCATACCTCGCCACGGTCAACGCCAAGTTTATCGCGATAACCCTCAAACAAATTTGGCAGAAGGATATAACACAGTAACAGTCTATGCTCCCTACTGGACTTCATTATAAGTGATTTACGAGAAAGATTCTCTACTGAAACTTTGGATGTTTTTAAGCTTTCTGTTTTCAGTCCAGAAAGTATTGTGAAGATCGCTGCAGGTGAAACTGAAAAAATTTCAGAGTCTCTCATCAATCGCTTCGATTCCCTGCTTGACGTAGACAAAAACATTGCTTCTCACATGTTAAGGGATGAAATGTTGTTGTGGCGAGAGAAATGGAATCAAGAAAGGGAACGACAAAAAGATCTTCCAACCATAGCTCTTGATATATTGGCTACATGTGACAAGGATGTATATCCTATAATACGTAGGCTTTTATTAGTACTGGCAATACTTCCAGTAACAACTGCATCTGCTGAAAGATTATTCTCGACATTGCGGCAGCTGAAAACGTATTTAAGAACATTGATAAAAGAAAACCGCCTCCAAGGTCTTTGCACTTATGCATATTCATTACCAGATTCCTATAGATATAGAAAAAGTAATTACAAGATTTCAAAAACTGGCCGTAGAAGGAGATTAGAATTTAACATTTAAGAGCGAAATTGTGTATATTGTATTTAATATTAAATTTCACCATGTTCATAATTTTTCATTTTTATTGATTATTGTTGCATAAGAAGAAAGAATGTTATTGTTAATACTTGCAGTCATGAGAAAAACAGCTTACTATGAGTATAATATTATGTAATTAACAATGTAAGCTGATAAATCTTCCCATTCCATTCTTGTGGCTTCGTATGTGAATAAAAATTTTGCAGCCAAGACGGTCTCTCATTCTTGAAATTTCAGATGATTTCCTGAATACACTAAAATTTACTATTAAACATTTGTATTGTCATTATCGTCATTATTGCATATAAACACATATACAGCATTCTGTCAAAATTTGAAAGCAATTAGTGAACTAATTTCAAACATTTAAGACTGGACACAAATAACCGTTTGCATTTTTTATGTCAGCAGACAAACACAGTGTTTTACAAATGCACTTGTCGTATTTTAAAGATATTTATCAACTAATGTAGTAAGTAATTTGATAAATAACACACACACACACACACGTGTGTGTGTGTGTGTCTGTGTGTGTGTGTGTGTGTAAGTGAATATTTTGGAAGGCAGGTAAGCTACAGTACCAAAAAATTTGCCCCCCCCCCCTGACCGAAATCCTGGATCCGCCCTTGGGTAGTATTGACCTGACCTTCTACACTGGTGATAAAACAGTAGAACTAGAAGCTTCTGATGTCATTCACATTCCAAACTCAGCTGTGAACTTGCTTTCAGTTAGTAAGATTGTAAGTAAAGAGCATAAAGTGACTTTTAATAAGAAAGGTGGATTCATTTATGATGCAGAAGGTGAGCTAGTTGCAAAGGCATCGCCTAAAAATGGTATCTATTGCTTGAACACAAGTGAAATGAAGCAATGTTATTACAATGAAGGCAATAGATTCCTATGGCATCGTTGGCTAGGACATATGAATCGCAAAAGTATGTTGAAGTTGGCAAAGGTCTCACCGGGATTAAAAAAAAAGATGCTGTTGTCAAGGACCCATGTGAATTGTGTATTATGGGAAGACAGTCGCATCTCCCATTCAAATGTAGCAAAAGACAGTCTGAACACATCTTGGAACTAGTACATTCTGATTTGGGTGGTTAAAGGAAACAGCATCCATTGGTGGATATAGTTATTTTATTACATTTATTGATGATTATTCTAGATATAAGTTTGTCTATTTTTTGAAGAAAAAGTTTGAGAAACGCAGATATTTAAAAACTTCAAAGTCATGGTGGAAAAGCAGAAAGGCAGAAGCATAAAAAAGTTGCGGTCTTACAATGGAAAGGAGTATGTCAACAGTGAACTGTAAACATTTTTGAGATATGAAGGTACCATCCATCAGCTTACAGTAAGATACAGTACACAGCAAAATAGTGTTGCTGAGAGAGCAAATCGAACCTTGGTTGAAAAAGAACGTACCATGATGTTTGAGGCCAACTTACCAAAAGAGAACGGGGTGAAGCTGTGTCTACAGCTTCATACATATCAAATCGTACTCCAACTGTCACACTTGGAGATAAAACACAATTTGAATTTTTGAATGGGAGAAAGCCTTCTTTATCACATATGAGAATTTTTGGCTGTAGTGCAATTGTTTACATCCCAAAACCCCACCCCAAAAAATGGGATAAGAAATCATAGAAGCTGACATTCCTAGGATACTGCCAAGTAACAAAAGGCTACCGGTTTATTGATAGACTTACAAGATAACTATCGGCAGAGATGTAAATTTCCTGGAAGATGAGAACTGTCTGAGTTCAAGGATTGAGGAACCTAATAACATCAACATAATAAAGATGGAGCAAGATACAGATTAAAATTCACGTACTGAAGAAGACGTTAAATCAGTAGACAGTGATGATTAACTTTTTTTATGGTTTTGACAGTGATTCAACGAAACAGAAGCAAAAGATGAGGGATATGAAAACCAAAATATGGGTCCTTTAGTTCAACAGGTGGTTATACCTCCAAGGTCAAGCAGAGAACCAAAACCTAAGGAATGGCAGGACTATTATACATACTACTTGCAAGAAGGACTTCCAAATGAAACCATTGATGCCGAGGAGGCTTTGGAAGGGATAAATATGGAAGAATAGAGAAAAGCAATAAAAAAATAATTTTTATCTCTAGTTCATAACACATTCGAAAAGGTGGAGGTACCCAGGGGACATAATCCTCTCAAGACTAAGTGACTTTTAAAAATAAAACCTGGAACTAGCAGTACCCCACAAATATATAAGGCGCGTTCAGTGGTAAAAGGGTGCTCTCAAACACATGGTGTTGACTATCAGAAAACCTACGCACCAGTGGTCAAGTATGCATCCATCATATATCTACTGTTTGTGGCAGCTCGAGAGAACCTGGAGATTGTTCATGTTGATATCACCACTGCCTATCTCTATGGAGACTTAAATGAAGAAATTTATGTAATTCCACCAGAAAATTTTGCAGCTCCCAGAAAAGTATGGAGGTTAAAGAAAGCTGTTATGGACTTAAGCAGGCTGGTCGGAATTGGAATCAAAAAATTGATGAGGTGCTAAGAAACCTAAAACTAACCAGATCAAAAGCTGATCTGTGTATTTATTTTCATAGAGATGACATCAAACTAATCATTATTGCTTTATATGTTGATGATATGGTATTGTTCTCGAATGATAGAAGTGTTTTGAATCAATTAAAGAATTTACTAAAAATGTTTTTTTGATAAAACACTCAGGACCAGTGAATCAATGCCTAGGTATGGAAATTACACGAAATCGTGAAAAGGGAAAAATTTGGATTTGCCAGGAATCCTGCACTAGAAAAGTTCTGGAGAAATTTGAAATGAGTGAAGCCAAGCCAGTGTCAACACCACTCGAACTTGGTCTAGACTTTGAAACAACTGAATCAGCTGACATCAGTGCTCCTTATCAGGAATCTATAGGAAGTCTTCTATGTCTATCTCAAATCTTCAGTCCTGACACATGTTTTGCTGTAAATCTCCTTAGCATATATAATCACTGCTTTAAAAAGGCTCATTGGTTATCAGTAAAAAAATTGTTTAGATATTTGAGAGAAACAATATCTTATCAACTAGAATTTTCTAAAGATGGAAATACAGAAATAATGGCCTTCAGTGATGCAGATTGGGGAAATATAATCAATGGCAGATACTCTCTAACTGGTTCATGCATAAAATTACAAAACTCTTGAATTTTGTGGCCTAGTAAGAAACAAAAAATTGTTGCACTTTCCACTTGTGAGGCTTCAACTGTTCAAGATTTATTGTGTTTGAGGAAACTAATGGCTGATATATAGCCACGTAGTATAAGCTATTCACGTAATGCATGTTGTGACAACAAAGGAGCCATTCAGTTAGCCAAGAATATAGTGACAAATTCTAGATCAAAGCATGTAGAAGTAAAATATCATTTTATAAGGAAGCATGTGGAATCAGGTGTTGTTAGCATTGAACATCTACCTTCTGAAGATATGTTAACTGATGCTTTTACCAAACCTCTAAGTATGGCAAGACATGAAATCTTTATAAGAAATTTTCATCTTGTGAAATATGTGAAGGAGTGACTCTACACAATATAGTGTTGATATCAATTTAAGGGGACATGTTGGGATATGTAAATTGATATTGCCACTTATATAATTTCACACTGTATATTCTTAATTTGTATTAGTTATACTGTAAGCTTATTTCGATTTAATAGTCATCTTCAGGTGTTATGCCTGCAATACATAAGTTTTCATAACATTTAGTATTACGCTGCCTACTTGTTTTATACAGATGTAAAAGAAATGCTACATATCACATTCTGTTATGCTGTGCATTTCAATATTAATGTGACATGATATATTTCATAATATTAATATCATGCAACTTATAATATTGTGATGTCATGCAAGATCTTTATCAAGTTATGGATTTTGACATTTATTTGACAGCTCTAAAGAGATGTAATACGTTTACATTATTTGCACAGAGAATATATCTATGAGGCAAAGCTTTTATTTAAAATTGAACGAAATATGTTGGGCTTTTTTATCTTTGATACTTTTGTTAGCATAGTTTTATGTTATATCAACGATGAGATTGTTTCTATGGATGATCATTATCTGTAATTTTGTTATTGCGCTATTATCTGTGATTGGCAGTGGGATTGTTTATCCATTGTCATGCACTAGAATATGAATAAAATTATCGAAATAATGTTTGTGCTTGAAATCCGTTTGATCGTTTAGCAAATTATTTGTGATCTTAATTGCATGTATGCATACTTCCATTTCTTCAAGAATATTCATCTCGCATCCCTTCTGTATAGTATGCAAAATTTCTAGTGCATTATCTATGGTGTCAACTGTGTGATTTTCGGATTGCAAATGTTGATAAAATGTGGAAGAGTTCTTTTCACTTTCTCTATTGTGTTCTTTGTATCTGATAGTGAAATTTCTCCCAGTCTATCCTATATAATACTTATTACATGAATTACAAGATATTTTATAAATTCCAGAGTTAAGTAATTTTGTGGTATGTGTTACGAATTTGTGTTTAAGGGCGTGTCTGTTCTGAAACGCAAAAGTGGTGTTAGTATTTCTAAAAATTTGCTGCACTTTATTAGATATTTTACCTAGGTATGGTGTACTGATGTAAATTGGTTTATTTAGCTTTGAAGTTGTCGTCTGTAATGTAATTTCTGTACGTGTTGTTGGTGGTTTAGGACTCGTTTTGTTGTTATAGAGCTTTAGAATAATGTTGGGGTCGTATTCATTTTGTTGTGCAATGTATTGCAGTATGGTCAATTCTTTTCGCTTAGCTGCATCATCATCTAATGGGATGTTTGTAAGTCTATTTATCATTGAATGAAAGAAGGCTAATTTATGTGAACTAGGATGGCAACAATGAGTGTGGATAATGTTCATTGTTGTTGTTGGTTTCCTATATATTTCAAATCTGTGTTTATTTTGTACATTTTGTATAGTGAGATCCAGATGGTTAATCATTTTGTTGGTTTTGGACTCTTTCTCTAATGTATTTGCTGAAGGTGCAAATTTCATGTTGGATTCCAGTTTTAATATTTATACTAGTGATGCAATTAAATATACAGGGTGTTACATTCATCTTATGGCTACACACGCAGGTTGTGTTTTTCCATCATTGGAGCCATGCAGGCTGTTCGAATGCATGCCACATCTCCCTGCTAATAACGCACTGTGCCCCTTTTCCGTCTGTGTTGTTGAAACAGTGAAACGATGGATGTTGAATGACTGATCACTATTTTAGTTCTGGAAAGCTTGTGAATGTATACTGTAATATTGATTTTATAGTACCAGTGTTTATTTCATTTTTATTTATTTATCTAGCCATGTGCTGGCGTATGCAGCGCCCCTGGTTTTCGTCGCCCTGGGCGACCGCCTGGGACGCCCCACCCTAAAGCTGGCACTGTATACAGTAAATAGCATGACACCATTAATAAATTTAGACTTTGAACATAAATCTGTAGCTAAGGTAGAATATTCAAAAATTTTAGGTATTTGCATTGATGAGGGATTGACTTGGAAGAAACGTATTGAAGATTTGCTGAAACGTTTGAGTCCAGCTACTTATGCTATCAAGGTCATTGCAAAATTTGATACATCTCAGTAACTTAGCTTACTATGCCTATTTTCATCCACTGCTTTCATATGGGATCACATTCTGGGGCAATTCAACATTGAGTAAAAAATTATTCATTGCACAAAAGCGTGTAATCAGAATAATTGCTGGAGCTCACCCAAGATTATCCTGCAGACATTTATTTAGGGATCTTCACTGTAGCTTCACAATATATATATTCACTCATGAAAGTTGTTATTAACAATCAAAAGAAATAGCAGTGTGCATAGCTACAACACGAGGGGAAAGGATGATATTCACTATTCATGGTTAAATCTAACTTTGACACAGAAAAGGGTGAATTATGCTGCCAAAAAAGTCTTTGGTCACTTACCAAGTAGCATCAAAAGTCTTACAGATAGCTAACTACTATTTAAAAAGAAATTAAAGGAATTTCTGAATGGCAACTGCTTCTACACTCGAGATGAATTTTTAGATAAAACGTAACAATAAGAAAATGTAAAAAAAATTTTTTTAATATATATTGTCATGTGTAGGCAACATTTACTAAACTGATACATTCCACATCATTACTAAATGTCATATATATGATATATGGAACAAGTATTAATCTAATCTAATTCTTATGCCTCTGTCTATACGACCTCACATTAAATTCCTGCATGTGGCCGTTGTCCTTTGTTGCTGGCCTTGATGTGATTGCAAACAGAGAAGATTCACTAAATTTGCAGACCGCTCTCTTATGTAATGAAATGAACATTGTTGTCTGTCTATAGTATTGAGGTATTGATAACTGACACCGTCTTCTCCATTCCAAACTTATGAGATTGTATTATAGTCATTCTCATTTACCCAATTAGATAAGAGATTACATTAGATTAGTGCTTATTCCATAGATCACAAATACAACATTTCACAACGTTTTGAACATTTCAGCTGAATAAAAGGTATCTTTATATAATATTTCAAGAGATTCGATCTTTGACTTATTTTATACTTTTTCCTCTTTTTGTTAAATTACTAATGTATATCTAAAAATCTACTGAGTAGTAGGAGTTGCCTTTCAAACATCTTTTTATGAGGTAATTGGCTATCTGTCAGACTTTAGATGCTACTTGACAAGTGGCCAAAGAATTTTGTGGCAACATAATTTAGCCATTTCTGGCTAAAGTTACATTTAACCTTGAACAGTGAAGATTATCTTTTCTCCTAGCATTGTAGTAATGCATGATACCATTACTTTTGAATTGGGTTAGTTTATTAAGAACCAATTTCATAAGTGAATATGCATATTTTGTGAGGCTACTGTGAAGATACTTAGTTCCTTAGTCTGGATTTTGATCTTGGGTGGGCACCGGTAATTATACTAATTACACGATTTTGTGTGATTGATACTTTTTACCTGGTGATGAATTACCCCAAAATATGATGCCATTCAAAAGAAGTTAATTAAAATAGCCCTAAAATGCTAAATTATGGAGATGTCAATGACCAAAATTTGCTATAACCCTAACAGCTTAAGTAGCTGAGCTCCAACATATCAGCAGTTCACCAATGTGTTTCTTCCAATTCAATCTCTCATGAATGCACACACCTCAATTTGAATATTCTACCTTGGATACAGACTTCTGTCCAAATTTTATGTTTCGCCAATTTATGCTGTACTATATGGTGATCAGAGATGGCTAATTTTGAAACAGGTGCACTATGGGATAGGTGGGTCATGTTTGTTATTATGTTATCAAGACATGTTTTGCTGTTGCCACTTTCTCTAATGGGATCCCGAGTGAGTGGGGTCAGGTAGAATTCATCACACAAGAGATGTAACATTTTGGTGCTAAAATCATTTGTTAATATTAATAGTAGCAGTTAAAGTTTTTTCTGGGTTTCAAAGACACTGTAGTGACCAAATTTCTGGGTGGCACTAATAACGAGAGCAACGAGTAACAATATGTATGTAATGAGTACTGTTTCTTTTAGTAACAGATACACCATATTCTTTAAAAACGTGCTAAAACTGCTTCTAATAATTCTAAATGTTCTTCCCATGTCTTAGTAGCAATAAGTAAGTCGTCCACATATACAGTTACTTTGTCAATTAAATCAGATTTTAATACAGTGTCTAAAGCTTCAATAAAAACTCCGCCACTAACAGATAATCCAAAAGGCATAACACAGAAATGATATGATCGTCCAGCAAAAGCGAAAGCTGTATATTTCCTTGATTCTTCATCTAATAAAATCTGCCAATAGCTAGACCTCAAATCGATTGAAGATAAAAACTGCATTCCATGAAATTTCTGTAGAAGTTCACCCAACTTTTCAGGATGGGTTCTTACAGGAACAATTATTTTATTTATTTCTCTTGCATCTACTACAAGACGAACGCTATTATCTGCCTTATAAATTGCCAAAAGACGACTACAATATTCTGAATGAGAAGGTTTTATGATATTCCATTTTAACATTTTCTTTATTTCTGCCTTTTCCTGTACCGAATAGGAAGACCTACAACAAACTTTGTGCGGATATACATTCATGTGGTAAACATATCCTTTAATTATACCAGGTTTTTCATCAAACACTTCAATATACTTCACTAACAATGAGACTAGATCATCTTGTTGCTGGTCTGTGAAGTAACCAGATTCAGATACTTTTTCTAAAACTGTTTTATGTATTCTATTCACTGATTCTTCACTAATAAATTGGTTAGTAAGAATATCTTCCTCGAAATAGCAAGCTGTTGGAGCCATATAATTAATCTTCAATTTACAGCATTTTATAGATTGTTCGTTCTCCACACAAGTTAAGGACAACTTTATCCGGCCACTTGAGCCACTTACAACCAAATAACCTAAAGAGAGGTCGATTTTTGCATCCCCCCCCCACATAAAATATTTAATCCCAAAATGCATGACGTGGTCAGTTTCGTTTACGTCATTTTACGAGGTTTGCGGCATTTAGTACATCATCCTCTACATTTACTGCCACCCAGCAATGAGTCTTTACTCTTTGAAAACTTAAACCTAATGCTCCAGTCACCATACAAGAATGTACAGGAAGTGTGGGAACAGATACATTCTTTGAAATTAATTTATAAAAATTGTCACTTGTTGCAGAGATTGAAGATTCTGTATCAATCACTATATCCACAGGTACATCACAAATCTTGGTACTAATTACAGCTTGAACAAGAGGTTCCTTTTTCTTACATATATTTGATAGTTCCTCATTTAAATCATCAAGTATATTCTGGCCATCATTGTATCTGGTCCTTCCTTATTCATACCGACAGGTCCAGGAAGGCAAAAACATGTCGGCGCTAGTTTGACGGATTAGTTGTAATCGGATTGGATTCATCTTCTATAACTTCTATTAATCTAAATTGCTGATTAGAGTTTTGGTTCTCGATGCGCAAAGCATACAATAATTATCACAGCCATACCTTAGCAAAAGATCTTTCCGAGAACCCGAAAAAATTCTGGTCCTATGTAAAATCGATAAGCGGGTCAAAGCCCACTGTTCAGTCACTCGTTGATCATTCCGGGGCAGTAATAGAAGAAAGCAAACGGAAAGCTGAAGTTCTAAATGTAACCTTTAAGAAATCTTTCATGCAGGAGGACCGCACAAGTGTACCATCATTTGATCATCGTACTAATTCCGAAATGGGGGACATAGCAATAGGTATTTCCGGTGTAGAGAAGCAGCTGAGAGAGCTAAATACGAAAAAGTCTGCTGGTCCGGATGGAATACCAGTTCGGTTTTACAAAGACTATTCTGCGGCATTGGCCCCCTACTTAGCTTGCATTTGTCGCGAATCTTTAATCCAGCGCAAAGTTCCTAGTGATTGGAAAAAAGCGCAGGTGACTCCTGTTTATAAGAAAGGAAAGAGAACTGACCCACACAATTACAGGCCAATATCGTTGACATCAATTTCATGTAGAATTTTAGAGCATATTCTCAGTTCGAATATAGTAAATTTCCTTGAAACGGAAAAGCTTCTTTCCATGAATCAGCACGGGTTTAGGAAACATCGTTCATGTGAAACTCAGCTTGCCCTTTTCTCACATGACATCTTGCGAGCCATGGATGAAGGGTAACAGGCGGATTGTGTTTTTCTCGACTTCAAAAAGGCATTCGACGCGGTGCCACACTGAAGACTGCTAACAAAGATACGAGCTTATGCAATAGGTTCACAGAGTTGTGACTGGCTGGAAGACTTCCTAAGTAATATAACGCAGTACGTTGTTCTCGATGGCGAGTGTTCATCAGAGACGAGTGTATCGTCAGGCGTGCCCCAGAGGAGTGTGATAGGACCGCTATTATTTTCTATCTATATAAATGATCTGATGGACATGGTAAGTTGTAATTTGCGGCTGTTTGCTGATGATGCTGTGGTGTATGGGAGGGTGTCGTCTATAACTGACTGTAATAGAATACAGGATGACTTAGACAAAATTTCTAGTTGGTGCGAAGAATGGCAGCTAGCTCTCAATGTAGAAAAATGTAAGGTGATGCGCATGAGTAGAAAAAACAATCCTATAATGTTTGAATACAGCATTAGTAGTGAGCTAGTGCTGTCGCGTCGTTCAAATATCTAGGCGTAACATTGCAGAGCGATATGAAATGGAACGAACATGTAAGGTCAGTTGTGAGTAAGGCGGACAGCCGACTTCGGTTGGGAGAATTTTGGGAAGATGTACTTCACCTGTAAAGGAGACCGCGTATAAAACGCTTGTACGACCACGTCTTGAGAATTGCTCAAGTATTTGGGACCCGCAGCAGATCGGTTTGAAGGAAGACATAGAGGCGGTTCAGAGGCGAGCAGCTAGATTTGTTACCAGTAGGTTCGACCAATGCGCGAGTGTCACGGCAATGCTCCGGCAACTCATTTGGGGATCGCTGGAAGAAAGACGACGTTATTTTCGTGAATTTCTGTTAAGTAAATTTAGAGGGCAGGAATTTGAAGCTGAGTTTAGTACGATCTTGCTGCCGCCTACATACATTTCGCGTAAAGATCACAAAGACAATATAAGAGAAATTAGGGCTCGTACGGAGGCATATAGGCATTCTTTCTTTCCTCGTTCAATTTGGGAGTGGAATAGGAAAGGAAATGCCTAGTAGTGGTACAGTGTACCCTCCGCCACGCACCTTACGGTGAATTGCGGAGTATGTATGTAGATGTAGGTATGTAGATGTAGATGAAACGGGAAACCAAAAGTTGTTGTTGTAGTAGTTTGTCATTTGGGCAGTAAAAAAAGAAAGGAAGGAAACTTACTATGGCGGAAGTAGAGAAGATATAAAATGCAGATCGGTTATGGGAAGAAGAATATCTGAAGAAGTTCGTTAACATCAAATATTAATTTAAATATGTAAGGAAGTTATTTTCTGGAGGCAACTGTCTAGATTAAAATGTGGACGATAAACACTTCAGATAAGAAGAAGGGAGCTTTTGAAATTTGGTGCTACAAATTAATGCTGAAGATTAGATGGACAGATCGCATAACTGATGTAGACGCAGTGAAAAGAATTGGGGAGGAAAGAAATTTGTAGAATGTATCGACTAATAGAAGGCTCGATTTGTGAGCCACATACTGCATCATATAATCCTCTGTTTAGTGTTGGAGGGAAATGTGTGTATGAGTATATGTGTGCAAGGGGGGGGGGCATAAATTGCAGGGGAAGACGAAGAGACGAATACTGAAGGCAAGGGTCAAATGGGTGTGGGTTGACGTTGTTATTCTAAGATAAAGAGACTTGCACAGGATAGTTTAGCGTGGGGAACTGCAACAAACCAGTCTTCGGTCGGACGCAACAACAACAGTGGCATCAACTTTAGGTATCAATGATTAAGGAAGGAAAGTTTGGGTTTAAAATCCCGTCGACATCGTGCTAATTAGATTCACGTTTGCTAAGAATAGGAAAGGCATTTGCTGGGAGTGATTTAGGGAAATTAAATCATGATGGCCGGAGCTAAAACACCATTCCCCAGAATGCGAGTCCAGCAGTTTACGTATCAATGATTCTGCACTGGACACCTGAAAAATAATGACCAGAGTTCACCAAATATTACCAGAATTTTTAGATGCCTCATGTATACCTTTTCGATAGGTTGAGGAGGGGCTCGGATCAGCCGGAAACTAGTAGTCCATAAATTAAAAATTGAATAAAATGTTCTCGGGCCTCCTACCCGCGGATAACGCTATACCCTTTCCACCTCTTTTCAACCCTTCAATAGTGACGGCGGCCTGCAGCTCAGCGCGGCGTGGCACGGACGCATCGAACACAGAGTCAGCGCATTCTGATATTTGGCATTCTCCCGGTCACTAGTGACTTCTCAGCCGGCTGCTAGCGAACACAACCTCTGACAACAAAGTTGGGTGAACTGTAACATTAAAATAGATGAACTATTATCTACAGTTACCTTACCTTCGAAACAGTCGCCTTCCATAACTATGCACCGCTGAACTCTGCGATACATGTCCTGAAATCTTTACAGAAAGTCTTCGCTGAGCCACTGACAGGCACGAAAAATAGAAAATTTAAATTTTCGGCCATGTCTTTCATCAGAAAAAGAAACACATTCACACAGTCACAATATGCACGCACGATCAACATTCCCGGCCGCTTTAGCGCTACAAGCATCTTGACAGCAGGCCGTCTCTAATGATCAAGCTGTCGATAGGATGCCTTTTCCTTTCTTGACAAGAGGAGGAGAGCGGAAGGGTAAGGATTGGGGTGGAAAGCTCCGCGTTGCATAATGGATTCTAAGGGCTCCGATAGGCGGGACTGTGAGATGCAGCATTGAATGGAACGGGGAGGAGAGGATAAAAAGGAGATATATATATATGTGTGTGTGTGTGTGTGTATGTGTTTGTGTTTGGGGGGCGGGAGTAGGATGGGGGATTCGAAACAAAAATAATAAGGAAAAAGTAAAAAATAATATAGAAATAAAATAAGTAATTAATCAACGGAATATTGTAAGGGGCGACACAGATGGAGGGAAGACACCGAGGGATACAGGATAATGTGTGGGAAAGAGAGGGTTAATGTTAGACTGAGGGTGTAGGGGTGGCAAGTTATCTTAAGTTGAAAAAAAATGTTCAAATGTTTGTAAATCTATCGGACCAAACTGCGTGGTCATCAGTCCGTAGCTTATGAACTAAGGTAAACGTACCTAAGGACACACACCCATGCCCCAGGGAGGACTCGAACCTCCGAACCTCCGAACCGCGCGCTCCGCAGCGAGGCGCCTTAGACTGATCGGCTGCTCCACCGCGGCTATCTTGAGGCGAGGGTGGTTGCGGGACCGTAGGGTGTGTTGAAGGTACAACTCCTGATTGTAATCAAATCAAAGTGTTGTGTTCACTGGCATGCCGTGCTACAGTGTAGTGTGGTCCATCTTGATTCTTGTCTCAGTTTGACGGTGGCTACTCATCCTGATGGACAGCTGATTTGTTGACATGTTGTTGTTGTTGTGGTCCTCCGTCCGCAGACTGGTTTGATGCAACTCTCCACGCTACCCTGTCCTATGCAAGCCGCTTCATATGAGAATAAGTTCGGCAACCTACATCCTTTTGAATTTGATTACTGTATTCGTCTCTCGGTCTCCTTCTACGATTTTTACCCCATACACTTCCTTCTAATGTCTAGTTGATAATTCCTTGATGTCTCAGAATGTGTCCAACCAATCTATCCCTTCTCTTAGTCAGGATATGTCAGAAACTTCTTTTCTCCCCAATTCGGTTAAGCACCTCCTCATTACTTACGTGATCTACCTATCTAATTTTCATCATTCGTCTGTAGCACCACATTTCAAAAGCTTGTATCATCTTTTTATCTGAACTCCTTATCGTCCACGTTTCACTCCCATACAATGCTACACTCCAGACAAATGCTTTCAGAAAGGACTTCCTAACATTTAAATTGATATTGGATGTTAACAGGTTTTGCTTCTTAAGAAACGCTTTTCTTCCCATAGCCATTCTGCATTTTATATCTTCTTCACTTCGGCCATCAGAAGTTATCTCGGTACCCAAATAACAAAAGTCTTCTACTACTTTTATTGTCTCGTTACCTAATCTAATTCCTTCAGCATCGCCTGATTTTCTGACATTCCATTCCATTACCCTCGTTGTACTCTTGTTAATGTTCATCTTATATCTACCTTTCAAGACACTGTCCATTCCATTCAGTTGCCCTTCCAGATATTTTGCAGTCTCTAACAAAATTACTGTGTCATCAGCAAACCGCAAAGATTTTATTTCTTTTCCCTGAAGTTTAATTCCCTCTCCAAATTTCTCCTTGAATTCCTTCACTGCTTGCTCAACATACAAATTAAACAACACTGACATACCATCGTAAAATGCCATCCAATGATTGCAGCAGAGGTAGTAAATCACATAGCTTCTTTCACAGGTGGTGCGACCTCTGATGGGGTAGGATAATTCTATGACAGGACTAAATAATAAGTGCTGGGTGGGTGTATCGTGCAGGTTTTGCGTCAGGGTCATACACAGTAACATGATCCCTGTGGTAAGGGGTTAGGTCTGGAAGTGGGATACGGATGGATTAGGTTGTTGTGGAGGTTGGGTGGGTGATGGAACACCACTTAAGGTGGGGTCGGAACGATGTTGGGTAGGATGTCTCTCATTTCAGGGCACGAGGGCAGATAATCAATGCCCTGACGAAGGACGTAATTTAATTGTTCCACATTGTAGATACTGTTCTATACTTATAAACCAATAAGATAAATAAATGTTGTTGTTGTTGTGGTCTTCAGTCCGGAGACTGGTTTGATGCAGCTCTCCACAATACCCTATCCTGAGCAAGCCTCTTCATCTCCACATAAGAACGGCAACCTACATCTGTCTGAATCTGCTTACTGTATCCATCTCTTGGTCTTCCTCTGCGGTTTTTACCCCACACACTTCCCTCCAACGCTAAATTCACAATTCCTTGATGTTTAAGAATGTGTCCTACCAATCTATCCCTTCTTTTGGTCAAGGTATGCCAGAAATTTCTTTTCTCCTCAATTTTGTTCAGTACCTCCTCGTTAGTTACGCGATCCACCCACCTAATCTTCAGCATTCTTCTGTAGGACCATATTTCAAAAGCTTCAATCCTCTTCCTGTCCGCACTGTTTATCGTCCATGTCTCACTCCCATACAAGGCAACACTCCATAGAAATGCCTTCAGAAAGGACTTCCTTAGGCTTAACTCAATATTCGATGTTAAAAATTTCTCTTTTTCAGGAACGCTTTTCTACCCATTGCCATTCTGCATTTTATATCCTCTGTACTGCGACTATCGTTTGTTATTTTACTGCCCAAGTAACAAAACTCATCTACCTGATTTATTGCTTCGTTACCCAATCCAATTCCTTCAGCATCACCTGATTTTCTTACAATGCACTCCATTACCCTAGTTTTACTCTTGTTAATGTTCATATTGTACGCACCTTTCAGCACACTGTCCATTCCGTTCAATTGCTCTTCCAGGTCCTTACCTGTATCTGACAGAATTACTGTGTCATCGGCAAAACGCAATGTTTTTAATTCTTCAACCTGAACTTTAACTCCTTCTCCAAATTTCTCCTTGCTTTCCTTTATAGCTTGCTCAATGTACAAATTGAATAACATTGGAGAAAGGCAACAACCCTGTCTTACTCCCTTTCCAACCACTGCATCCCTTTCATACCCTTCAACTCTATCTGGTTTTTGTACAAGTTGTAAATAACCTTACACTCCCTATATTTTACTCCTGCTTGCTTCAGAACTTGAAAGAGTAAATAATAAGTGAATATTTTACAAGTTTGGATAGTGTAACATGTTAGAGAGAGAAGCTGTGGGTTTGTCGCGGGCTGGCTGGCGCGGTGAGCGCGGCACCTGCGAGCAGGGCTGGGAGGCGAAAGAGCCGGCGGTGTGGCGCCGCGGGCCAGTTGCCATGGCTACGGTGAACTCAATATCGCCGACATGCAACCAATTGGGACGGCGCCGTCCCGGGGGCGGCCCGCGGGCGCGCCTACCCTGTGCCCGCCTACCCGCCTATCCTCTGCCCGCCTATCCTGTGCCTCTGCCGCCTCTGCGCCGGCGGCCCCTGGATTAATAAGGCGCGCTCATCTGCCGCCCTGTGTGCCTGCCCTTTGTCCGGACAGCGTTTCAAATGTTTGCAGCCCGTCCGATATGCGACACTGCCGCTGCGGGAAACTACACACACTTTCGTCGTGCGGCCAGAGGCGGCGCGTCCTGTGTGTGTTCATTGGTCCAGTCAAACCCTGGAAGACAGCTGACCGTCCCAAAAATATGCGTGTTTCAACTATAATTCTTCGTTTTATTCTTGTGCATTTTCAGTGCATGAGAAATTTCAGAGTCATGCAGATAGCAGGCATACAAAAGGTGGTGGTAAAGTTGTGAAATATAGCTTTATTTATAATGTTGACAATAGGAACCCCACAAGTTGCTTTGAAATAATTACTAATTTTATCTTGATTTCGATCACAAATGTTCAAATGTTTGTAAATCTATCGGATCAAACTGCGTGCTCATCAGTCCGTATCTTAAAAACTACTTAAACCTAGGTAAACTAACCTAAGGACAAACACACACACCCATGCCCCAGGGAGGACTCGAACCACCACGGCGAGCAACCGCGCGCGATTTCGACAACACTATGGAAGTCATCATCATAATGTAAAATTACCAGGAGTAAAGGAATGGTCATGTTGTATAAAAGAATAAAAACAATGTGCTAGTTACTGGCTAGCAGTCTGAAAAAATAATTATTTTTATACAACATGAGCTTTACTTCTTCCATAGAATTGTCGAAATCTAGAAAAAAACGTTCAAATGTTTGTATAGCTTATGGGACTTAACTACGGGTTCATCAGTCCCTAAACTTACGAACTACTTATACTACCTTATACTAAAGACAGCACAAACATCCATGCCCGAGGGGGGGGGGTCTCGAACCCTCGACCGTAGCGGCCGTGCAGACTGTGACTGGCGCGCCGCAGATCTCTCGGCCACTGCGGCCGGCCTTTCATATTCATTTTTACATGCGGGAAGAATGCAGAAGAGAAATGTCTGGGCTGTGACAAGGTGCTCAAGACGTTGCAAACCTGTACCCCACAGATATTCGTTGCCTGCTTTGGCACAGTAAGCTGGAGCATTGTCGTGATTAGAAACCAAGTGTCTGTACTTCGGCAGCTGGTTCTTGAAAGATTCGATGACTTTCCGCAGGCACTGCTCACGTACCACTCAGCTGTTTTCTGTGTGTCCAATACAACACGACGCACAATTCTACTAGAATTGAATATATCAGATATAATTTTCTTCTTTACTGATCGGGATTTTCTGACAGCTACGGGTTTGTCACCTTCGAACACCGAAACTTTTATTATTCACATACTGAGATTGTGCCTTGGAAAACTTGTCTTAAACCTCTCCCGGCACCAAGTCAAAACGTGGCGTCATCTGCTTTTCCGTCAGTCTATGCGGAAACCAGAAACAACAAAGTTTCTTTACTTACAAATGATGGAACGAATTGCTAGTGCATTTAGACCTAAGGTAGCCTCTATTTGCTTATAGGTCACTCACCTATCTTCGGCTAGCATTTTCCTCACAGCATCAGTGTTGACTTCCATAACTGATGATCGGGCGTTCCTGTCCCCTCAGCGTCATTCAAAATGAAATTTCATAATTCTCTGTATAATCTTAGTATAAGTGTACTAAACTGACACACACCATCCAGTCCAAGAGTCATTTCTTCAACCCACGCATGAAGTTGTAGCGCAAAAATGCCTGAATCTCACATCGTAATCAAGATGCCATAGCAATCACTTCAAACTAGCCCAGCTATTACAGAGAACTACTCCGCCCACAGATCTGGCACAGCGGCTACAATTCATCTATGAAATATTCTAGGAATACAACGAATCATGTCCTGCTACTTATTGTTGCATTGAATTGCAGGACTTCCCTCGTACCCTTTCTGTATGCCATATTGTTGCCCAGGCACTGCTGAGGTTCGCATTCTCTTATGAATCAGCCTGTGGGCGTCTCTTCGGTAGGGAGGTTCGAAGGGAAACACGCGCGTTTTCGCTTCTATTCTGTTCGGACTCTGACGGAAACTCACGAACTGGCCCGAACCCAAGACAATGTAGCTACCGCGTCTGAACTTGCGAATGCGTGAAGCTTGTCTGCAGGCAGCATCCACGCCTGTTGTTTTTGGCACATTGAAGAAAAATCAAAAGGAAATTATATTTGGTAAAATTTCTTATAACTGAATATCAACTGAAACCCCTGAAAGCCTTCAGAAAGTGCTAAGAGAAATAATAATCAATTTATTAAGGTCAACAGCAAGGTTCGCTTTTAATTTTTATTTAGATTACCGGTTTCGGCAGTTTAAATGCCATCTTCGGATCCGAAGATGCCAGTTAAACTGCCGAAATAAGTAATCTAATTAAAAATTAAAAGCGATCTTGACTGTCGGGAGATCAGAGTTGAACTCTCTGTTGTCGTCCTTTGATAATAAGAATCCGTTATTGGCGCAGAATTTTTCACCTTTGTCACTGTTATACAAATTTCTTCTGCTGCAAGCTCTTCGCTTTCGGTATTTTGAGATAGTACGAAACAAAACAATTTAATTCAAAAGGACTAAAATGCATACCTCAAGACCTATGAGTATTGATGTTTCTATAAAAGTGAATATAAGGAAGTATTCGATATTGTTAGAAGAGTCTCATTCTTCCGATATTTTGTTTGTATAGTCTATGGGACTTAACTACGGGGTCATCAGTCCCTAAACTTACAAACTACTTATGAACTACTTACGAACTAGGACGGCACAAATATCCATGCCCGAGGGGGGATTCGAACCCCCGACCGTAGTGGCCGTGCAGACCGTGACTGGAGCGCCTTAGTCCCCTCGGCCACCGCGGCCGGCTTCCCGATATTTTTCGGTTGTTGTGGTCTTCATTCCGAAGACTGGTTTGATGCAGTTCTCCACCCTACTCTATCCTGAGCAAGCCTCTTCATCTCCTCATAAGAATGGCAACCCACATCCATCTGAATTTGCTTACTGTATTCGTTTATTTGTCTACGAGATTTTTATCACACATACTTTCCTACCATGTTAATTCACGATTTCTTGATATTTAAGAATGTCTTACTAATCGATCCCTTCTTTTAGTTCAGTTATACCAGACATTCCTTTTCTCTCCAATTATGCTCAGTACTTCCTCATTAATTAAGATATCTATCCACCTATTCTTCAGCAGCCTTATTCTATAGCACTACGATTCAAGAGTCTCTTCTTGCCGCAACTATTCATGATTCACTGCCGTCCAAAGCAACACTCTTCACAAATGCCTTCAGAACGGACCTCCTAGCACATTAATATTCGACGTTATCAAATATTCATTTTTCAGATACGCTTTTCTTCCCATTGCAGTTCTACATTTTGTATCATCTGTACTGCTATCATCGTATGTTAGCTTACTGCCCAAGTAACAAAACTCATCTACCATCTTTATCGTCTTGTCACACAATCTAATTCCTTCAGTGTCGCTTGATTTTCTTAGACTACATGCCATCATCCTTGTTTTGCTCATGTTAATCCTCGTCTTGTACACTCCTTTCATCACACTTTCCATTCCGTTCTATTGCTCGTCCAGGTCCTTTGCTATCTCTGACAGAATTACAATCTCATTAGCAAAACGCAAAGTACAGGTAGAATAACGCTGGGGAAAGTCTTCTGCCCTGTCTTACTCGTTTTCCAACTGATGCTTCCCTTTTATGTCCTACGATTGTAATAATTGCCGTCTGGTTTTTGTACAAGTTGCAAATAAACTTACGTTCTTTATATTTTACCCCTGATAACTTCAGACTTTGAAAGATTGTTTTCCAGTCAATATTATAAAAAGCTTTCCCGAAATCTACGAAAGTTAGGAACGTGGCTTTGCCTTTTCTTAATCTAACGTTCAAATGTTTGTAATCCTATGGGACCAAACTGCTAGGGTCATCGGGCCATGGACTTACAAACTACTTAAAATCGTAAGGTGAGTATTGCCTACCAGTGCTCCTACATTTATCCTAAATCCAAACGGATCTTCCCCGAGTCGGCTTTTCCAATCTTCTGAAAATAATTCGTATTAATATTATTAGCCGATATTTATTCTTCAGCGATGACACACATGATCTCTACATACGAAGCTTAGTAGCTACAAATGTCGATCAGTTAGTAATGCGTGTAATGGTCAGTTGGTATGGAACAAGACGTCGAATTCAGGAGTACAAATGCTTCATCAGGGACGCAAGAACGCGACTGATTTTAACTTCAAGTATGCAAGCATCAGATGACAAAGGTATTATGACAATAGTGTAGCGAACAATATGTGATATGTACAGTTCTATATCAATTCTAACTTTAAATGTGCAAGTATCAGATGTCAAAGATATTATGTCCGTTGTGTACCAAGTAACAAGTGGCATGTGCAGTGCTGTATCACTTTTAAACTCATATGTCTTGCATTTTGTGATAAGTATTTTATTAGTTTCATGAAGTAAGGTTTGATCATTCCATAATGGCAACATAGCTTGCCGAAACTAGTAGTAACATACTGTAAATGAGTAATTTATACACGCGATCTTGGCTTTGTCTTCTTATTGAAGTCATCACATTAAAAAAATTCGTATTAAAATTATGCACCCATGACTTATTAAGCTGATGGTTATGTAATATTCTCACCTGTCTGTATCTGCTTTCTATGGAACTGGGATTGTCATATTTTTATTGAAGTCTGAGGGTACTTCACCAGTCTCAGGTAAAATAGTTTTGTCATGCTTGGCTCTTCCATAAACTTTAGTAGTTATGTAGTTTAGTAGTTATGAGGGAATATCGTCTAATCCAGGGCCCTTGTTTCGACTCAGGTCTTTCAGAACTTTGTCAAATTCTTCTCTCGCAAGAAGAGGACGCCTACTCGTCATTGCCGAATTCGTCCAAATTTATGGTACATGTAGGGCGTGCTTTCCAAGTGGGAACTCCAGATGGGCAAGTGTTTAGGAAATAAAAGGAAGTTTGACACGGATCTATCACCGTATGCATCTTATCAACTGTCCCTGTGAGGGCGTGTTACAAAGCGGTGTTTGGCTCAGTGGCGCCGTAGCACAGCGCGCCCGGTCACGGGGCTAAACGCCCTTTGTAATAAAAAAGCTGAGCCAAATATTCAACGAACAACCAAGAACGAACTGAAACAACCACCGCAAAACATAGATCTACCTGTAGGAAAAAAAAAAAAAAAAAAAAAAAAAAACGGTAAAAGATTGGATTCATAATGAGAAGGTCGCGGGTTCAACTCCACGCGGCGAAATTTTCTTTTTGTGCTCCTTGGCAATGCGTACAACCTACATATTGTTCCAGTAGGGATCGCGAGGACAAGATTAGATTAATTACAGCAGGTACGGAGTCATTTAACCAATCTTTCTTCCCACGCTCAATACGTGAATGGAATGAAAAAAAAACCCTAATAACTGGTGCAGTAGGAAGTACCCTCTGCCATGCACTTCAGTGGTTTGTATAGTTGATGTAGATTAAACTAACGTCACAATTAATCACAACATCATATAGTTTTATTAATTTATATAACCAAAGAAGAAAGGGCATTGGATGAAATTCGGAACTGCAAACATTTAAAAAGGGACTATAGTTAACGCGTACTTGGGGACGTCGTGCATGTAAATTGATACTTCCATTCTTTTGCAATTAATCAATTACATGTATTGGGATGATATTGTGACGATACTGCTAGCCCTCTCATCGCAATGTTATCGTATGATACCGTCTGCGTTGGACCCGGAATCGTGTGGTCTAATAGTGATATATTTTGCGTGTGAAGTTACAAACGAAATAGCCAGTCTAGGAATCAGAGTAGGACAGTGTCTCGGTGATGTATGATGTACTCATTAACAAATTAATTGACATTTAGCATTACTCTTTGTTGTGAAACAAAAAGGAGCGAGATTACCACTTAAAAAGATATGCGCCACCTAAAATTATTGTATGTATAGTTTTCATTTTACGTCGCGATTAATTTTGTGTACATGAAATGTTTTACTTATGGGTTCGTTAATTGTAAATTAGTATATTCAATTGTTATGAACAATGCATAAAGTAACGTCATTATTGTTGATATTATATATTTGGCCGGCCGTGGAGGCCGAGGGGACTGAGGCGCTTCAGTCACGGTCTGCACGGCCACTACGGTCAGGGGTTCGAATCCCCTCTCGGGCATGGATATTTCTGCTGTCCTAGTTCGTAAGTAGTTCATAAGTAGTTTGTAAATTTAGGGACTGATGACCCCGTAGTTAAGTCCCATAAGCTTTACAAACATTTGAACATTTTTTATATATTTGCCTCACCGCCTTGCGTGGGGGAGTTCGAGTTTTAGTCGTTTGTCAAGTGCTCTGTAAGCTATCTCAGTCTGTTGTTTTAAAATGGAAGTACTACCAGCTAAGTTCTGTTGCATTGTGTACCTTATGAAGCTGTAATGTTTTGGTGGAGAAGCAGTGTGATTGGAAATTAAAGAAGAAGTGAAAAATTGTACCTACGAGTATTTATTTCTACCACGACGCCCCAGGAAAATGTTTAAATGTTTGTAGAACTTATGGGACTTAACTACGGGGTCATCAGTCCCTAAGCTTACAAACTACTTATGAACTAGCTAAGACTAAGGACGGCACAAATATCCATGCCCGAGGGGGGATTTGAACCCCCGACCGTAGTGGCCGTGCAGACCATGACTGGAGCGCCTCAGTCTCCTCGGCCACCGCGGCCGGCACGCCCCAGGAGAATAATGTTGCAGCGAGCAGAACCCCCATACATCGTAATGTTGAAAAGCTGAGTATTATGTTTGAAAGTGGTAGAATGTAATTTGCAAGTAAACGTTTTAATATTCATCGAAGGAACAGGGCGAGCAATAATTTTGACCGCATCTTGCGCACGTTATGAACGCCGCCCTTTTGAAGTTCCATGTGTGTGTGTGTGTGTGTTTTTTTTTATTTTTTTATAGTCTCCACAGAAAAACAAATTTGATTGACATTCTGAAAACAGCTTCTTTCATCGCACAGTCCAGCAGAGAACCACGCGTAACGCAGCATGTCGCTGAATACTTGCGAGGACCTTATGGACCGTTCACAACCCCAATTTTGCAAGATAATATGCTTGTTTTAAATAATGACGTCCCATACTGATGTTGTGCACATATAAATACAAAATAACATATATGATGTTGCACTTAATTGTGGAGTCAGTAGTGTTCGCATTGCCAAAGAGCAAAAAAATATTTGCCGCCGGCGGAATCGGACCCGCTGTAGTGGGACGGGTGAACACAAGTCTCTATTGGGTAAGAGGCTGCCTGAAAAAACTGTTAATTCTTTTTACTGCTAAGCAAATTACGGGTCTCACTATAACAGGATAGTTGTTTATGGCAGGCCTACAAACTTAAACTTTGTTTAACCGTGGATAGACTTCGTTTCCGATTTGCTGCCCACTAACACACGAAAAAATATCATTAAGCTATTCCTCTCAAAGATGTTCTCACATTTAAAAAGGATTTTAGTTTCATTTAACACTTAGATCCATGTGCACAAGAGCCAGGAGTCACAAATGATTTTATAAAGTTTTACCTTCACGATATTCCACCAAGTAAAAATTCACATAAGTTATTGCAAGAGTTTCAAAAGTTCGTTACCCTTCTATTTAAATAACCAACGATGACATATAATTAATTATACTCTCATAACTTCGCCGTTCACATAAAAGTTAAATCCCATTAAAGTTTTTTTTTTTAATATTCCACAACATTTCTGAAGTGTACTCTTCATAGAAATAACTGTGGTAAGTAACATTCATTTCCATTTAAACTTCAATACACTTCAATAAAATTCATATGTAGTAATATATTTTAACAAACTTTCACATTTATTAATATAATATTTATCACAGCCATACCTTAGCAAAAGATCTTTCCGAGAACCCGAAAAAATTCTGGTCCTATGTAAAATCGATAAGCGGGTCAAAGCCCACTGTTCAGTCACTCATTGATCATTCCGGGGCAGTAATAGAAGAAAGCAAACGGAAAGCTGAAGTTCTAAATGTAACCTTTAAGAAATCGTTCACGCAGGAGGACCGCACAAATATACCATCATTTGATCATCGTACTAATTCCGAAATGGGGGACATAGCATGAGCCACAGACATTGCCGAGGTGGGGTGGCTTGCGTGCCTCAACGATACAGATAGCCGTACCGTAGGTGCAACCACAGCGGAGGGGTATCTGTGGAGAGGCCAGACAAACGTGTGGTTCCTGAAGAGGGGCAGCAGCCTTTTCAGTAGTTACAGGGGCAACAGTCTGGATGATTGACTGAGCTGGCCTTGTAACATCAGCTAATGTGGCTTTGCCACACAGCTACTGCGAACGGCTGAAAGCAAGGGGAAACTACAGCCGTTACCTTTCCCGAGGACATGCAGCTCTACTGTATGAACATATGATGATGGCATCCTCTCGGGTAAAATATTCCGGAGGTAAAATAGTCCCCCATTCGGATCTCCGGGCGGGGACTACTCAGGAGGATGTGATCATCAGGAAAGACAATACTGGCATTCTACGGGTCGGAGCGTGGAATGTTAGATCCCTTAATCAAGTAGGAAAATTAGAAAATTTAAAAAGGGAAATGGATAGGTTGAAGTTAGATATAGTGGGGATTAGTGAAGTTCGGTGGCAGGATGAACAGGATTTCTGGTCAGGTGAGTACAGGATTATAAATACAAAATCAGTTGGGGGTATCACAGGAGTAGGATTGATAATGAATAAGAAAATAGGAATGCGGGTAAACTACTATGATCAGCACAGTGATCGCATTATCATTGTCAAGATAGATACGAAGCCAACACCGACAACAGTAGTACAGGTTTATATGCCAACTAGCTCTGCCGATGATGAGGAAATCGAAGAAATATATGAGGAGCTAAAGGAAATTATTCAGACAATTAAGGGAGAGGAAAATTTAATTGTTATGGGAGACTGGAATTCGGTAGTAGGACAAGGAAGTGAAGGGAAGATAGTAGGTGAATATGGTCTGGGCAAAAGGAATGAAAGAGGAAGTCGCCTGGTAGAATTTTGCACAGAACATAATTTAGTTATAACAAACACCTGGTTCAAGAATCACAAAAGAAGGTTGTATACATGGAAGAGACCAGGAGACACCGGAAGATATCAGATAGATTTTATAATGGTAAGACATAGATTTCGGAATCAGGTTCTACAGTGTAAGACATACCCAGGGGCAGATATAGACTCTGACCATAACTTGTTGGTTATGAACTGTAGGCTGAAACTAAAGAAACTACAAAAAGGTAGGAAAATAAGGAGATGGGACCTGGATAAATTGAAGGAACCTGAGGTTCTTAAAAATTTCAGAGGGAGCTTTAGGCAACAATTGACAGAAACGTGGGGAAATAAAACAGTAGAGGAGGAATGGGTAAAATTGAGAGATGAAATAGTGAAGGTAGCAGAGGACAAAATAGGTAGGAAGGAAAGACCTACAAAAAATCCTTGGATATCACAGGAGATACTAAATTTAATCGATGAAAGGAGAAAATATAAAAATTCAGTAAATGAAACAGGCAAAATGGAGTACAGACGACTAAGAAATGAGATTGTCAGGAAGTGCAAAATGGCTAAGCAGGAGTGGCTAGAAGGCAAATGCAAGGATGTAGAAGAATGTATAAATAGGGGAAAAATAGATACAGCCTACAGGAAAATAAAAGAAACATTTGGAGATAAGAAAAACAGCTCTATGAATATCAAGGACACTGATGGAAAACCAGTTCTCAGCAAAGAAGGGAAAGCTAAAAGGTGGAAAGAGTATATAGAGGGGCTCTACAAAGTAAATGAACTTCGAGACAATATTGTAGGAAGGGAAGAGGATATAGATGAAGATGAAATTGGAGATTCTGTACTGAGAGAAGAATTTGACAGAGCCCCCAGAGACCTAAGTCGAAACAAGGCCCCTGGAGTAGATGATATTCCCTCAGAGCTACTGAAGTCTCTGGGAGAACCAGCCATGACAAACCTGTTTCACCTGGTGTGTAAGATGTATGAAACAGGCGAAGTACCCTCAGACTTTAAGAAAAATATTATAATCCCCATTCCAAAGAAAGCAGGTGCAGACAGGTGTGAAAACTACAGAACCATCAGGTTAATAAGTCATGGTTGCAAAATATTAACACGAATTATATACAGAAGGATGGAAAATCTGGTAGAAGCCGACCTCGAGGAAGATCATTTTGGGTTCAGGAGAAATGTAGTAACACGGGAGGCAATACTCACTTTACGGCTTATCCTAGAAGATAGATTAAGAAAAGGCAAACCTACATTTCTAGCTTTTGTAGATTTGGAGAAGGCTTTTGACGATGTTGATTGGAATAAACTCTTTCAAGTTCTGAAGCAAGCAGGAGTAAAATATAGGGAGCGTAAGGTTATTTACAACTTGTACAAAAACCAGACAGCGGTTGTCAGAGTTGATGGGCATGAAAGGGATGCAGTGGTTGGAAAGGGAGTAAGATAGGGTTGTAGTCTTTCTCCATTGTTATTCAATTTGTACATTGAGCAACCTATAAAGGAAAGCAAGGAGAAATTTGGAGAAGGAATTAAAGTTCAGGGTGAAGAATTAAAAACATTGCGTTTTGCCGACGACATAGTAACTCTGTCAGATACAGCAAAGGACCTGGAAGAGCAATTGAATGGAATGGACAGTGTGCTGAAAGGTGCTTATAAGATGAACATTAACAAGAGCAAAACTAGGGTAATGGAGTGCAGTGTAAGAAAATCAGGTGATGCTGAAGGAATTAGATTGGGAAACGAAGCAATAAAGGAGGTAGATGAGTTTTGTTACTTGGGCAGTAAAATAACAAATGATGGTCGCAGTACAGATGATATAAAATGCAGAATGGCAATGGGTAGAAAGGCGTTTTTGAAAAAGAGAAATTTGTTAACATCGAATATTGATTTAGGCCTAAGGAAGTCCTTTCTGAGGGCATTTGTATGGAGTGTTGCCTTGTATGGGAGTGAGACATGGACGATAAACAGTGCGGACAGGAAGAGGATTGAGGCTTTTGAAATATGGTCCTACAGAAGAATGCTGAAGATTAGGTGGGTGGATCGCGTAACTAAAGAGGAGGTACTGAACAGAATTGGGGAGAAAAGGAATTTCTGGCATACCTTGACTAAAAGAAGGGATAGATTGGTAGGACACATTCTTAGACATCAAGGAATTGTTAATTTAGCGTTGGAGGGAAGTGTGTGGGGAAAAAATCGCAGGGGAAGACCAAGAGATGGATACAGTAAGCAGATTCAGACAGATGTAGGTTGTCGTTCTTATGTGGAGATGAAGAGGCTTGCTCAGGATAGGGTATTGTGGAGAGCTGCATCAAACCAGTCTCCGGACTGAAGACCACAACAACAACAACATTTCCGGTGTAGAGAAGCAGCTGAGAGAGCTGAATATGAAAAAGTCTGCTGGTCCGGGTGGAATACCAGTTCGGTTTTACAAAGACTATTCTGCGGCATTGGCCCACTACTTAGCTTGCATCTATAGCGAATCTTAAATTCAGTGCAAAGTTCCTAGTGATTGGAAAAAGGCGCAGGTGAATCCCGTGTATAAGAAAGGAAAGAGAACTGATCCATACAATTACAGGCCAATATCGTTGACATCGGTTTCATGTAGAATTTTGGAGCATATTCTCAGTTCGAATATAGTAAATTTCCTTGAAACGGAAAAGCTTCTTTCCATGAATCAGCACGGGTTTAGGAAACATCGTTCGTGTGAAACTCAGCTTGCCCTTTTCTCACATGACATCTTGCGAGCCATGGATGAAGGGTAACAGGCGGATTGTGTTTTTCTCGACTTCAAAAAGGCGTTCGACGCGGTGCCACACTGCAGACTGCTAACGAAGATACGAGCATATGGAATAGGTTCAAAGATTTGTGACTGGCTGGAAGACTTCCTAAGTAATATAACGCAGTACGTTGTTCTCGACAGCGAGTGTTCATCAGAGACGAGTGTATCGTCAGGCGTGCCCCAGAGGAGTGTGATAGGACCGCTATTATTTTCTATCTATATAAATGATCTGATGGACAGAGTAAGTTGTAATTTGCGGCTGTTTGCTGATGATGCTGTGGTGTACGGGAGGGTGTCGTCTGTAACTGACTGTAATAGCATACAGGTTGACTTAGACAAAATTTCTAGTTGGTGCGAAGAATGGCAGCTAGCTCTCAATGTAGAAAAATGTAAGGTGATGCGCATGAGTAGAAAAAAACAATCCTATAATGTTCGAATACAGCATTAGTAGTGAGCTTCTTGATGCTGTCGCGTCGTTCAAATATCTAGGCGTAACATTGCAGAGCGATATGAAATGGAACGAGCATGTAAGCACAGTTGTGAGTAAGGCCGACAGCCGACTTCGGTTTATTGGGAGCATTTTGGGAAGATGTACTTCACCTGTAAAGGAGACCGCGTATAAAACGCTTGTACGACCACGTCTTTAGTATTGCTCAAGTATTTGGGACCCGCAGCAGATCGGTTTGAAGGAAGACATAGAGGCGGTTCAGAGGCGAGCAGCTAGATTTGTTACCGGTAGGTTCGACCAATGCGCGAGTGTCACGGAAATGCTCCGGATACTCAATTGGGGATCGCTGGAAGATAGACGACGTTCTTTTCGTGAATTTCTGTTAAGTAAATTTAGAGGACCGGAATTTGAAGCTGAGTGTAGTACGATCTTGCTGCCGCCTACTTACATTTCGCATAAAGATCACAAAGACAAGATAAGAGAAATTAGGGCTCGTACGGAGGCATATAGGCATTATCTTTTTCCTCGTTCAATTTGGGAGTGGAATAGGAAAGGAAATGCCTAGTAGTGGTAAAGTGTACCCTCCGCCATGCACCTTACGGTGAATTGCGGATTATGTATGTAGATGTAGATGAAAAAAATATGTGATACGTATTCAACCATAAAGAGGGTTAAATTGGTGAGGGGATGTTTCTAGAAAATCTGTTGCTATTTAGGCAATTTTGAAGTTAGAATTAGAAATTTTCGGATTTGGATTCGGGGTTCGAATTTAAAAGACGTGTGTTTCGGTATTTCTGGAAATTCGACCAATACGGGGGTGAAATACAGGATGGAAAAATTGATTTTCAAAAATATGTTGCTGTTAACTCAAATTTCAAGCTATAACCTCGAAACTTAGGATATGGACTCTTGATCACTATTAAAAAGACACGAGTTTTGGTATTTTTGGAAATTCAATAACTAGGGACTAAAATAGGGAATCAAAAATTTCTTTTCTGAAACACATTGTCAAGACAATTTTGAAGCTATAGCTGCCAAAATTGGTATGTGTATTGTTCGTTTTAATTTAAGAAATACGTGTTTCCGTATTTTTGGAAATTCAACCATCAAGGGGGTTAAATAGGGGAGGGGATGTTTTTCGAAAATCTGTTGCTGTTAAGGCAATTTTGAAGATACAGCCACATAAACTGGTATATGTTTTCTTGGTCAGGATTAAAAAGACACATGTTTCGGTATTTTCAGAAAATTAATCATTTAGGGGGTGGAAAAGGGAATGAAACATTTTTTGAACATTCGTTGCTACTAAGCCAATTTTGAACCAAGAATTACAAAAAATCATATTTGCATACTATATTTAATTTAAAAGACACATGTTGGGGTATTTTTCGAAATTCAATTATTAAGGGGTGCCATAGTGGCTTTGTAACACCACATCGCGACCATAGCATTAGAATCACAGTATTCCAACATTTTTCATTGTTAGGTAATTTTAATATTTTGTGAAGAGGCAGAATTTTCTCATTTTTCCAAATTTTTAGTAAATTCAAATTATATCAATGTAATTCAGAGTAATAGTATCCAGGGAATACTTAGGTCAAAACATCTCATATATATGAGATCGTTTGTCAGATTGCTATTATAAATAGTACCTGCAGTTGAGTTTCTCTCTCTCTCTCTCTCTCTCTCTCTCTCTACGTGTTTAGCTCTCTGTGTGTTTAGCTCTCTATGTGTTTAGCTATCAATGTGCTTAGCTATGTGCTCAGCTCTCTATGTAATGAGCTCTCAGTGCTTATCTAAAATATTATATGCGGTTGAATTCCGAGATAGTAAAAAACCCGAGGAAAAGTATTTAAACTTTAATATAAATTTTCATATCATGATCATACGCAAAAGTGAACATTATCTTTGGACTTTGATCAGGGTAGGCTAGGACGGAAGAATTAGAAACTTTTGCCTCCTGAGGAACATTCCAGAGACATTAATACAATCAAACTTCGTCGAAATTAATAATGAATTGTGAACTTATAAGGTGTAGACTGTGAAGGTGTTATGAATGTAACTATTGATTTCAGAATAGAGAATTTATGAACCTAAAAAAAGATATTCGAGTATTTAGTTCCCTAATATTGTCCCAGCATATCCTAAAAGTGAAGGAATATATCTAACAGTAGTGGTCAGGAGAAACTTATGGTGAAGTTTTCTAAAGAATAATTCTATAAAGGAAAATGATCAAGCAAAAACATTATCTTTGTGATAGGTGTCAAATTAACTGAACTACCGGGACTCAATGATTCATATTTTTATTCTTTGGTTTATTAAATATCAGCCCCTGAGAAACAGATTTTCATGCTCAAACATTAAAATAGGTCTTTACATATAATGAAATCCAGCACCAATATTTACAGTGAAAAATTCAACAAAAATATAAATTTTATTAACTGCGAGGAAGTACCAGGACTACCAACTGAATTTTCATACTGCGGTGAGAAATAGAATTTTGCACCTATTCATCCAATACAACGGTGGAAATTAAGACGTAATCTACAGCTTAAAAGTCGCAAGTTAAAACCCTAATATAAAACGAAGTCAACACAACTGTCGCCCCAGTCACAAACCAAACCATGTCGCCGCCCAGCCACAGGTTTCAAGTAGTAAAATCAAATGTTTGTAAATCTTACGAGACTTAACTATGGGGTCATCAGTCCCTAATGCTTACAAACTAATTAAACTAACTTATGTTAAGGACAACACAAACATCCATGCACGAGGGGCGAATCAAACCCCCGACAGTGAACAGCAGCTCACACCACAGCATGGCGCCTCAATATGCACATCCATTCTGCTGTGGCTACAAGTAGTATCACAACATTTCATTATGACAGTACTTAAGCTATATCTATGAAAATTTATATTAAGAGGGAGAAACAACTGGTGCAGACCAACCAGCCTATGCATGCAAAGCAGCAAGCATTAAACTAGTTTGGTATACAATCTGGCATGGAAGATTTGTTTTTGTTTAGTGACTTAAGTTTTTTACAACTCCAGGTACATCTACTTCTAAATTTCGCATGCTGGCAGCTGTTCTTGGTTCGAATTCTGGAGCGTTCACTTCGTTTTCTTTGGTGAAAGAATTTCGGAAAGCTGTGTTTAGCAATTGTGCTTTAGCAGTACTGTCATCGGTACTATTACCATTGCTGCCGCATAGTGAAGGCATTGTTTGTGTTTTGTCACTAGTGTACTTCAAATATGACAGAATTTCTTTGTATTTTCTGCTAGATTACGAGAAAGGATTTTGTTGTGGTAACTATTATAAGGTTCTCACATTGAAGTCCGCACTAGATTGCGAGTTTCTGTAAAAAGATTGCCAGCCTTGGGGATTCTGTGTCTGTTTAAATTTTGCATGCATTTTTCTTTGCTTCTACAACAGTGATCTGACTTGTTTGTTGTACTACGGAGGGGGGGGGGGGTCAGTACCCTCTTTTCTTAATTTATTTGGTATGAATCTATCGATTGCTACTGATATTATGCCTTTGAAAGTAAGGCACAACTGATCTACTCTTGCAGTTTTAGTTTTGAAAGATTGTAGACTATCAATCAGGAAAGCATGAAGCTAATTTTTATCTGCTCTTTTGAAGAGATGTATTTTTCTTTTATTTTTGGTGCATTTGGTAATTTTGATATTCAGTTCGCTACTACAACTCTATGTTCGCTAATCCCTGTATCTGTTTTTATGCTCTTTACTATCTCAGGATTATTTGTTGCTATTATTTGTTGATTATAACAGTATGCTTAGGGTTCCTGTTTGAAATGTGATTCAAGCTTTCTTTGAACATTTCGATTGTCAGATTTACCTCTACCCATACCAACTCACAGGAAGTATCTGCCTCAATTTCGCTTCAGGATAAACCGTTTGTAAACGCAATAAACATGCCACCCGCTTTTTTCTTTAATCAATTCTTTCTTAATACCATTCAGCCCATTTTAAAAATTTCGAGCGAACTTATCTCTGGCGTCAGCCAGCTATCAGAACATATAATGATTTGTGCCCCAGTACTTCCTATCAGCGCTTGGAGCTCTGGAAATTTCCCAACACAGCTATGACAATTTGCAACTGTTACACCAATGGTTCCTAGATCTGCATTCGTCATGTGTCTGACCTGCACCCTTTGAGACTGAAACCCTTTTGTGTGTTCCCAAGGCCCTCTAACCTAAAAAAGAAAAAAAATGACCAGTCCATGCCACACTTATTGTAGTGGTAATGACAGAAAGTTGCTGGAGAGGGGGTTGGTATTGGCTGCTGTTTACTTTACCAAACGAATTACACAAGCATTTGGGTTCAGATAGTGTAGTGAACAGGTAGTGACGTATCCAGATCTATGGCTGGGAGATCCATAAGAAGATTGTAAGTGGGACAGATGCAGACGGCCATAGCAGCTGTTATTGGAGTATGACAAAGCGTAATTTCCAGGAACTGGACGCGAATTCAGACAACAGGAAACGTTAAAAAAACAGTAAGGCCAAGGTTGTTCATAGGAAACATAAGCAAGAGATGAAGTTACTTTCAGTTAACAGCCCCTCGAGACATGATAGTGAATGCAACTCAGCTGCAGTGCACCCTCCAGACAGCAACAGGATACGCTATATCAACACAAACAATAGGAAATTGTCTTCGGGAATGTTTCCTTTATGCGTGGAGCCTTATGGTGTATGTCCCATTAAAACTACGAAACTGTTTAGCCCACAGAAAACTGTCTGAGGAACATCAGGATTGGATTCATAACGAATTGCACCAGGTTCTGTTCACAGATGAATCAAGGTTTGTGTTCAGCCTGACAATAGTCGTTCCCTCATCTGGAGAAAATGTGGGACTCAGAACAATAATGTTTATGTACAGGAACCATAGCCATATCATGGTGAGAATGGATGTTGTGGACAGAAGTCAGTAGTAGGAAACATACGGACCTCTACATAACTCAAAATGTCGCTTTGACTGCTCAGAGGTATAGAAACGAGATACTTCGACTTTCTGTTGTGCCCTATGCTGGTGCCATTGCAGATGAGTTCCTTCTGGTGGATGATAACGCTCATCCCCACAGAGCTGCACTGGTGGACACCAAGCTTGAAGCTGAGGGTACTGAATAGACGGAGAGGTCAGCTGGTTCATCGGAGTTAAACCTGATTGTGCATGTTTGACATGCAATTGGCAGATGCATTGCAGCAAGACCAGCTCCTCCCATAACGGTTGCAGAGCTGAATATTGGACTCATGGAAGAATATCCAAATATCCACCAAGAACTGATTAATAAGCTCATACTGTAGGTGTAACTTAGATGTACAAATGTACTGACCATCCGAGGTGAACACACACCATATTAGTGGGCATCTGGAATAACTTTTTCACTATTATGGTAGCCCGACATTGCCTCGCTCTAAGTGAATGCCATGTAGACTTCAAGTAAAGTGTTGAGGCAGCAAAAACTCGTACTGTTTAACACACAAATTACAATTGTAATCAATATATGAATGAAATATGTTACTGTATGTATATTGTGTATGATGTTTCACCTTATCCCCTAACTGTTTTGATCGGTGTATATTTGTATTGTATTTTATGTGTATGCTTGTATAGTAAGAATTTTCGATTTATATTAATAGTACTAGGTGCTAAACCCAGTATTCTCTAGGTATATATGCATTTTTCCAGTGTTATTTTAGAAACGAAAACAAAAATCTGGAAATATTTCATCTGAATGTATACATGAAAACAGCTTAGAAACTGTGCAACATTAAATAATAATAATAATAATAAAACAAAATAGAAATATGCATAATTTACAAAGTTATATGTGCAGTATCCAAAGAAAGAAAAATAGCAATAAAATACAAATGGTGCATAACATTAATTTAATTCCAAACTTGACTATAAACAATATTTTGGGACCATATTTGGAAAAGGTTCATACTGTCGCATTTAAATGGAAACAGTCTTGACTTCGAAGGCAACTAAACACAGCACTTATACTGAAAGGATGTTTATTACGAACTCAAAATACACGCAGCACTGACTGCCTCTCAGGCAGAGTGCTCTGCTATTTATACACAGACAGAATTTACTAGAAATTAGAAGAACAGTTAACATAAGAAACAAGTAGAATTTACAAGTGAACATAAGAAAGATGTAGAACCTTCTGGAATTGTTAATTACAAAGAAATAAATTTTTGCCGGTGGGCGGGATTGAACCAGCAAACTTCTGCTCCACAGTCCGTGACGCTATCCCCTGCACCACACCAGCAGTCGGTGTTTGTGGTCTCTCGCAGCAATATTCTGTATGTTGATAATTGGTATTCCAACCCAGACCTGTTTCTCTGGCTTCACAACCATGGTACAGCCACATGTGGCATTGTTCATAAGAATAGGCGCAACATGCCAAAACTGCAGAAGAAATTAAAATGTGGAGAAATGGAGTATATATCCACTGATAACATCCTTGCTATCAAGTGGTGCGTTAAGAGAGATGTTTTGATGTTGACCTCATGTCACACACCACAAATGATTTAAACAGAGAAGAGTGATAGAAATACTGGCGAAAATATAAAGAAACCGCAATTTATTGTAGATTACAATTCGAGTATGGGTTCAGTTGACCGTTGTGACATGTAACTGAGCTCAGTGGAATCAGTCTGAAATGGTACAAGAAATATTTTTTTCACATTCTGTTTTTGTGCATTTTAAATGCTCATGCTCACCACAGGTCGGTAACAGGGCGGAAAATAGCTCTCGCAGAGTTTCCCCTTTCTCTGGGTGAACTTTTACAGAAAAGTATATTAATGTGCAGATGCGTTGTTTGCACAAAACAGAAAGTGCGCCGGGAAACTAGATACCAATGCAAAATTTGCACTGTTCCATTATATGTTGTACCATGCTTCGAGACTTATCGTAAGAAGACGTATTACTAATCATTGGGAACTAAATCAGAGAGAATCTATTGACACTCTGAATGAATTACTAAGAACAGAAAGAAAAAGAACTAAAGAATCAAATACATAAATAAATAAATAAAATTAAAAAATATAAAAATAAAAAATATATTTTTGACATTGGCAGTACTGGTCCAAAGCCCGGATCAAAAATAAGGATGATAAATATATTCAGAAGGTACAAACACTGGAAATATTCAATGATCGTCAAAACCATACTGACTTAGATACAGTCATCTGATGGGGAAATTTGAACTAAATTTACTCGGTATAGGAAAGATGTTCATAACTGAAACTTTATATTTAAGGACCTTGTGTTGTTAGCTTACTACATGCCAAGTTTCACGTTTTTCATTCTTCCAGTCCCTCAGAAATAAGAATCCGAACTTCTGAGATTTTTTCTGGCGCCGATTTTTCTAGCGACTTTGCTTAACGTATTTTGGCTGAATATGACTCGTAAAATTCTTCTCTTCATTATTACTAAGGGAACGCTTATAGTTGTAAGATTTCATTTATTCTAACAAAAGCTTGCCCAAAATGTAACAGCTCAAATTCGCCAGAAATTCACGTTTGCTATGCGCAACTTTGCGAATGAAGTCAAGCAAGGGATTACATGTCACCCAATATTACTCCGACGATAGTTAAACTTCACCAATGTTCATAGTGGACATGTACGATTATTTACATAAAATTTCTTCGAAATCTGTGATTTTCGACTGTGAAAATATTAAAAAATTAGGAAATTTAGCGTGGACTGTCCTAAAATGTACATAAGGACTGTCCAGTAATATATCAGAAGAAGCAAAGCCATGTAAAAAGTATGCATATACATTGTGTGTCGGTGATCACATTCGGAAGGCCAGACAGACACGACCGCTGGCTCCAGGAAAATTGAGCACAGGGCGAGTGAGGCCTAACAGTGGGCTCAGCGTAGGCGGCGGTCGGTGTGGCTCTCCTTTAACACAGGTAGCGCGATTAGACAGTCTCAAAGGTGCACTCGACCCAGAAGGCAGCATTAGGTTAGATTAGATGTACTTTTCGTTCCAGTAGATCCAAATTGAGGAAATCCTCTCGGATGTAGAACATGTCAGAACAAAATACACATTATATACTTACAAAAAGAGAACATATGTGTTAATGTACCTTCCACAGATCCCAAATGTAATTTGCCCTTGTGGATGTGGAAGTGATCAGGAAAAACAGTTATCTTAAGAATATTTACATTTTAAAGAACATAAAACTTATTACTACATACCAATATACTAGGTGCATATTACAGTTCTTAACATTTTTTTACAACACTGATTTACAAATATCACATTACTGCACACAACTTGTACTTAAGTCAAACTGGACAGAGTATTCATATTTGTGAATATTATATACAATAACTTACATCAATCGCTTCTGGTAAGAAATTCATCAATGGAGTAGAAGGAGTTGGCCACCAAAAATCCTTTAGACTCTTTTCAAACTGTACTTTATTGTGAGTTAAAGTTTTTATGGCTGCTGGCATGTTATTGAAAATGTGTACTGCTGAATATTGGACACCTTTCTGAGCCAAAGTAAGTGACTTTAAATCTTAATGTAAGATATTCTTGTTTCTAGTCTTGATCCCCGGACTAAGCTATTTTTATGACAAATTTCATTAGAGAATAAATGTATTGGGAAGCAGTAGTAAGAATTCCAAGTTCCTTAAATAGCCCTCTACATGATGTTCCTGAGTTGACACCACAAATGATCCGTAACGCACGTTTTTGTGCTCTGATAACTTTTGCTTGGCCTGATGAGTTGACCCAGAAAATAATCCTGTATGACATTATGGAGTGAAAGTATGCATAATATGCTAGCTTTTTTTATTTTTATATCTCCTATATCTGACAACATTCGCATAGCAAACAGGGATTTGTTTAGGCGCTTCAGCAGTTCTGTGGTATGCCCCCCCCCCCCCAGTTAAATTTATAATCCAGCTGTGATCTTAAGAATTTGACACTTTCAACTTCTTCTATTTCCTTGTTGTCATACTCTTGGCATATACTGGCAGGAACCCTTTTACAAGTCCTAAACTGCATATAGTGTATTTTTTCAAGGTTTAGTAACAGAGAATTGGCTAAGAACCATTTATTAATGTCCATGAAAATTTCATTAGCTGATCTTTCTGAGGCTATATTTTATTTACTATTTATTGCAATATTTGTGTCATCTGCAAATAAAACAAACTTGGCATCTGATAATGTTGATGATGAAAGGTCGTTGATATATACAAGAAAAAGTAGGGGGCCTAAGATAGAGCCTTGGAGGATCCCTATGTTATTAGTTCCCAATCTGATGATACCTGATAGTTCAGTACACCTCTCTTTCCTATTGACAAACTTTGTTTCCTATTAGAGATATACAATTTGAACCATTCCCCAGCACTTCCTGTTACACCATAATATTCTAATTTGCTCAAAATTATATTCTGATTTACACAGTCAAATGCCTTTGACAGGTCACAAAATATACCAGTGGCATGGAATTTATTGTCTGATGAATTAAGTATATTCTCACTGTATGTGTAGATAGCCTTCTCAATATCAGAACCCTTTAGAAACCAGAATTGTGACATGCATAATAGTTTGTTGGTTGTTAGTGGTTTAAGAAGACGACTGTACATTATCTTTTCTAAATTTTTCGAGAATGCATGCAAAAGTGAAATTGGACGGAAATTTGATGAAATTTCTTTGTCTTCTTTCTTATGTAATGGCTTAACTTCAGCATATTTCAACAATTCAAGAAATGTTCCACTGATAAAAGGCTGGTTACACAAGTAACTTAAAATATCACTAAGCTCAGAAGCACACTTTTTAATTAAATTTGTTGATATATTATCATAGCCACTGGATTTTTTTTTTATTTTAAGAATTGCATGGTGGACATTATTTCTCGTGGTGTTGTGAATGTCATACTCATATTATTGCAGTTATTTGTAGTCACAGGTGTGAGATTTTCCATTTCAGCAGTTACTGACCCTGTTAATTCCATATTTTCGGTAATAGCTAAGAAATGATCCTTGAAAATTGCAGCAACACTGCACATATCTGTTACCCACGTGTCATCAACTCTTAATACGTGCTCCTCTTCGTATCCGGTTCTACCAGTTCCCTCATTTACTATAGCCCATGTTGTCTTTATTTTGTTGTCTGATCGAACTATCCTATTCTGATAATGCATTTGTTTTGATGTCAGTATTACTGTCTTCAATATCTTGCAGTATATTTTGTAATGATCTAAAGCATTTACATCTGAACTGTTTCTAACTGATATGTATAGTTTCCTTTTTTTCTTACAGGGGACCTTTATTCCTCAAGTAATCCATGGTTTCTTTGTAGACTTTGGTCTAATCTGTGTTAGTTTTGGGGGGAAAGCAGTTTTCAAATAAGTTGAGGACATTATTTATGAAAGTATTGTATTTCTCATACATACTATTAGCACTGTAGACATCACTCAAATTCATGTCTTAGAGCAGTTTTCTAAAATGATCAATTTTTCCCTTACTGACTACCCTCTTAAACTCAGATTTGGTAGATTTTATATTCTGATCAGTATTAATATATAGTAAAAGTAATTACATGTCATGGTCTGAAAAGCCGCTTATTATTGGTTTTTTAATATAATTTTGATCATTTGACATTTCTATAAAGATATTATCAATGGCTGTCTTTAAGCCCTCAGCTACCCTAATTAGAAAATTAACAGTATGAATTAGTTTGAATGACAATGCTACTGACTGCAATAATTTCTTACTGGGAGAGTTTTCAAGGAAGTCTACATTAAAATCATCAGCCAACACTAATTCTTTCTTTCTTGTTATCAAATAAGCCAACAGAGCTTCAAAGTGATTTATGAACAAATTAAAGTTACCATTTGGTACTCTGTACACAGTTACTATTATAAATGATTTATTATGAAATTCTACTTCTGTTACACATGCTTCCATATGCTGCTCTAAACAAAATTTATGAGTGTCTATAGTATTAAATTTATAACAATTTCCAATGAATGTGACTACTCCTCCATCCTCCATGTCCATGCTACAAAAGTTGGAAGCTAACCTAAATCCTGTAATACTTAGCAAATCTATACCAGTGGTCACATGATGTTCAGAGAGGCTGATTATGTTGACTGGGTTGGATGACTCTAATTTATCAATGCATATAAGTAGTTCATTTATTTTGCTTCTTAGCCCTCTAATATTTTGGTGCACTAAAGATAATTTGCATTTTACATTGACTGTTACAGAACTGGGTGGAGATAAAATTTCCAATAATTGGTGATGATTTTTAACTAACAGCTGTGTTTGCTGATATAATAGGTCAGAGTTATGCTGTTTAGTTTCTTTATAAAACTGAAGGTTTGTTTCAATATTGACCTATCTTAGAACATGACTTCTTCTTGTCCTGCCTATCCTAAAAAAGGAACTGCTCTGACACCTCTAACCACTGGTATTTTATCACTCATGTCATTGCCTCCCTCCTTAAATTTCCTGCTATTATCCCAGCCAGTTTACCCTTCCCTTTCCTATTGAGATGTAGAACATGTCTAGTACAATCCCAACTACTGAATGAATCAACAGGAACCACACCAATGTGTGACCCCGCACTGATCCAAGTAGCTGTTCCAACTCCAAATTAACTCTCCTGACAGAAGAGTTCAAATGAGGTCGGTCATGCCACTCCAGAACAGACACAAAATCATCACTGGTATGCATTGATGCTGATGCAATCTTTGCCAGGTCACACTCTATGTTGAACCGCAGATCTCTGTCAATACTGTTCCCTGGACCACCCACAATAACCACGGTGTCCTCCTTGGTGAAATCTTTACACAGTGAACCTAAATCCTCTGTCACCTGACCCAGACCAGCACTTGGTTTGAAGAAACTTGGGACCTGGTAGCCTATTCTGTCCCTAGTTCATCCTCCAGGAGTTGGCCCACACCTCTGGCATGCGAGCTACCTAATAACAAAACTTTCTTCATTTTTGCTGATTTCCCTACATTCTTATTCAAATTCCTGTTGAAAGTTTGTTCAGCCATGTCTATGTCTACTTATATCTGAGGCTAATTATTTTCTAACTGAAGCAGCCGGTCAAAATTATTATTATTTTTTTTTTTTTTTTTTACATTCACCACAAAATTGTCTGATTGAGTTCTGGCCCGTTTCTTTCCACCTGTTGCCACTTCCCACCTCTGGTTACCCTTGTCCCTCTTTAACCTGTTCAGATCCCTCTCAGCCTGAAGGGCAGAAATTTTCCCTTCCTATCCCTAGTACATAGCCTGCAAAATCACTGATGAGTCTCGCTCACTTGCATAATCCCACTATAGTCACCCCAATGAAAAAATTTAGTGCACCCATCACACCATAACCCAGAACTGACAATCCTACGGCAATTCTGCCACTTTGCACTCAAGGTAAAAGAATTATTTTATTTAGAAGTAGTCAAATGACCTTAGAAACAAAGTAAACGTGTACGCGAAATTTAGGCCTACTCGCGACTGGATGTAAACAAAGGTAATAAGTGCAAAGTCTCTAAAACAAATTATATTTTACGTTGATTTGACAAATAATGCGGGGATACGCTATACTTAATATGCTAGAAGGAAAAAACAAGAACAATTACCGAGATTACTGAGCAAAAATACGACTGCAAACCTACTTAATCTTTATGCGTTTTCTCAAAAAATACACAAAGCAAAGTGAAACCTTTAATAGTGAGCTTCAAGAGAACACTAATACATGTTATGAATTACTTATAACACGGCTTTAGCCGGACAGGATTAAGGACCTGTTACTCCGAAAACATCTATAAAAAATATCAACACAATTAATGTACCCAGCCAAAAATGTGATAGGGGCCTAGACATGAGGGTACATTGACTTGACAAAAAAACACAATTTATTACTATCACACCTGACATTATACAAAATGACAAAGGGGACATGAAATTAAACTATCCATATCATTACTGGCTGTGAGACCAGCCTTTTGAACCAGTTGTCATCAAAGAACAAATGAAATGATGATGCTAATATTTACAGCTAGGGTTATGTTACAATGGAAACCACGGCAAAGCGTAGGGACTGTGGAACAGGATAAAATCGTACATTCTACTCGCCCAGATGGGGCCTTCATGATAGCACAAAAACTGAGAGCAGTGTTAAAGTGAGAAATGTATGCTTTTAAATGGGACTGGATATGGATGTCAACATTAACAACCACCGACAGAATTATTGTGTCGTGATGACAGATACTTTACCATATCATTCACGAGACACCGTGTTGTTGTTGGAGGTGTTGGGAGGCGAGCTGTGAATTCGCAAAGGATGTGGAGCAAGTGATGGCCGTTGATGGCGTATAGCTACTGTATGTGTGAAGTCACTTGCCAGAGAAATCAGCCTGTGTCAGTATTCCTCTAGAAGATCGACTATCAAGTCAAAGAAAAGGCGGTTGATCTACACAGGTCACACAGAATCTGCCCATGATGCTTGTATTGCAAGTGAACTGAAGAGTCAGCTGCCTTCACAGTAACGTCTCCAGTTCTTACTCCACTCAAACGACAATGCACACGTAATCGGAATTAAATCTACATCTATCTACATCTACATCCATACTCCGTGTGGGGGAGGGTACCATGAGTATCACTATCGGTTCTCTCTCCCACTCCAGTCACTTATTGTTCGTGGAAAGAAAATTGTCGGTATGCCTCTGTGTGGGCTCTAATCTCTCTGTTTTTATCCTCATGATCTCTTCGCGAGACGTATGTAGGAGCAAGCAATGTACTGCTAGACTCCTCGGTAAAGGTATGTTCTCGAAACTTCTACAAAAGCCCGTACCAAGCAACAGAGCGTCTCTTCTGCAGAGTCTTCTACTGGAGTTTATCGATGATCTCCGTAAGGCTTTCTCGATTACCGAATGATCCTGTAACGAAGCGCGCTGTTCTCCATTGGATCTTTTCTACTTCCTCTATCAACCTCACGGATCCCACACCGGTGAGCAGTATTCAAGCTGTGGGCGAACAAGTGTACTGTAACCTACTTCCTTTGTTTTCGGACTGCATTTCCTTATGATTCTTCCATTGAATCTAAGTCTGGCATCTGCTTTACCGATGATTGATTTTATATGGTAGTTCCATTTTAAATCACTCCTAATGCCTACTCCCAGATAATTTAGAGAATTAACTTCTTTCAGTTGCTGACCTGCTATAGTGTAGCTAAATGATACAGGATCTTTGTTTCTGTGTATTCGCACCACATTACACTTGTCTACATTGAAATTCAATTGCCATTCCCTGCACCATGCGTCAATTCGATTTAGATCCTCCTGCATTTCAATACAATTTTCCATTGTTACAACCTCTCTATATACTACAGCACCAGCCGCAAAAAGCCTCAGTGAACTTCCGATGTTATCCGCAAGGTCATTTATATATATTGTGAACAGCAACGGACCTGTTACACTCCCCTGTGTCATCCCTGACATCACTCTTACTTTGGAAGACTTCTCTCCATTGAGAATGACATGCTGCATTCTGTTATCTAGAAACTCCTCAATCCAATCACACAATTGGTCTGATAGACCATGTGATCTTACTTTGTTCATTAAACGTCTGTAGGGAACTGTATCAAACGCCTTGCGGAAGTCAAGAAACATAGCATCTACCTGAGAATCCATGCCTATGGCCCTCTGAGTCTCGTGGACGAATAGCACGAGCAGGGTTCCACACAATCGCCTTTTTCGAAACCCATGCTGATTCCTACAGAGCAGATTACTAGTCTCCAGAAATGTCATTATACTCGAAAATAATACATATTCCAAAATTCTACAACTGACCGACGTTAGAGATATAGGTCTATAGTTCTGCACATCTCTTCGGCGTCCTTTCTTAAGAACAGTGATGACCTGCGCCATTTTCCAATCTTACGGAACACTACGCTCTTCTAGAGACCTACGGTAAACCACTGCAAGAAGGGGGGGGGGGCAAGTTCCTTAGCGTTCTCTGTGCAAAAAGGAAGTGGTATCCCATCTGGTCCTACGGCCTTTCCTCTTTTGAGCGATTTTAATTGTTTTTCTATCCCTCTGTCAATTATTTCGATATCTGCCATTTTGCAATTTGTGTGGCAATCTAGAGAAGGAACTACAGTGTAACCTTCCTCTGTGAAACAGCTTTGGAAAAAGTCATTTACTAATTCAGCCTTTAGAGTATCATCCTCTGTTTCAATACCATTTTCGCCACAGAGTGTCTGGAGATTTTGTTTTGATCCACCCACCGCTTTGACATAAGACCGAAATTTCTTAGGATTTTCAGCCAAGTACGTACATAGAACTTTACTTTCGAACTCGTTGAACGCCTCTCTCATAGCCCTCCTCACGCTACATTTCGCTTCAAGCAATTTTTGTTTGTCTACAAGGCTTTGGTTATATTTATGTTTGCAGTGAAGTTCCCTTTGCTTCCATAGCAGTTTTCTAATTCGGTTGTTGTACCATGGTGGCTCCTTTCCATCTCTTGCGATCTTGCTTGGTACATACTCATCTAATGCATACTGTACGATGGCTTTGAACTTTGACCACTGTTCCTCAACACTATCTGTACTTCAGATAAAACTTCTGTGTTGAGCCATCAAGTATTCTGAAATCCGCTTTTTGTCACTTTTTCCGAACACAAAAATCTTCCTACATTTTTTAATATTTCTATTTAAGACTGAAATTATCGATGCAGTAATCGCTTTATGATCGCTGATTCCCTGTTCTGCGTTAACTGTTTAGAATTGTTCAGGTCTGTATGTCACCAGAAGATCTAATATGCTGTCGCCACGAGTCGGTTCTGTGTTTAACTGCTCAAGGTAATTTTCAGATAATGCACTCAAAACCATTTCACTGGATTCTTTGTCCCTGCCACCCATCGTAAACGTTTGGGTCTCCCAGTCTATATCAAGTAAATTAAAATCTCCTCCCAAAACTATAATATGATCGGGAAATCTACTCTAAATATTTTCCAAATTTTCCTTCAGGTGTTCTGCCACAACAGCTGCTGAGGAAGGAGGCCTACAACAACATCCAATTACCATGTTCGAGCCTGCTTTAACCGTGATCTTCACCTAAATTATTCCACACTTCGGATCTCCGTTTATGTCCTTAGATACTACTGCACTTGATGTGGCTATAAACACCCTCCCCCTTCACTGCGCAGCCTATCTCTGCGGTATACATTCCAGTCTGAGTTAAGAATATCATTACTGTTTACATCTGCTTTCAGCTAACTTCCTGTCCCTAGTACTATGTGGGCATTGTGACCGTTTATTAATGAGAGCAGTTCATGGGACCTTTCTATAGACGCCCCTGCAGTTAACTACTACTACATTGATCTTTTCATTCCCTGTTGTGTTCTGCCTACTGCTACATTGTTGTGACTCAGGAGGCGTCTTGTCAGGCCTAGGGAGGGAATTCTCTAACTTAAAAAAACCCCATGTGCACTCCACACGTACTCCGCCACCCTTGTAGTTGCTTCCTGCGTGTAGTGCACGCCTGATCTATTCAGTCCAGTGAACGTGATACCAAATGTTGTCTCTAAAATTGCGAAGTACAAACTTAGCGGAATTCAAGGACTAAACGTGATATGGTGCAGAATTCACACTAATATATGCCCTCCCACTTCCCACTGCAAACCAAAAGCGTCTACAAATAATTCCAAACACTTTCAAAGTTCAGAAGAAATCAAAAAAACGCACAGAAGTTGCAAACGGTAGACAGTGAACTTCCAGGTCAGCCACATACAACCAGCTTCGAAGGCACCAGTCGACCCACTCCTCAAGACTCCTCAGTTTTCTCTTCACAAAATTCAGCTCTGCATGGGGTGGCAAAAGCCAATGACTTCAAACGGTGTATCCCTCCACACTGGGCATGTAGGAATTCATAGAACACTTTGTTTATAGCCAATCACAGGGTCAAGCCAGTGTCGGTGTGGGAAAGTCTCGCCCATGCAGGTAGGTGTCATTGACCTCGCGAAAAACGAACATTTATGGTCAGTCGCAAATGGCTCTTCTTTTGGCGCCACCGAATCGCGCCGTCTCCATTCCAGCCTATTATGGCAGAAAAATCCAGCAGCCACTACGTGTTTTCATTTGCACAGCAAGGGGGTCTTGTGTTCCTTGAACTATTGAGGGGAAGTAACTTTGACGGCGCGCTGCCACTGCCCTAGGCAGCTTTCATACAGCTCGGCTTCACAGGCGCCCTGAAACATAAGCGGCCAACACACTTTTCTACAATGAACGCAAGTCCCAAATAGTCTTCCCTTTAAGGCACATCACTAATAATGCATATTTACAAGTGCATTATGTCAAATAATGAGCTGGGGTGACGTTTATAAACACATGAGATGGCGCGAGGTCATGAAAGATGAGGCACCTTTCAAGGTAAAGCGGGAGATTTCTTTTCTCAGCAATGTGACCCGCTCACAATCCATCTCCCAAAACAGGCAATTTTGTGAGTACTTTCACTTTATAATTCCTTACCAATATATGGTAAGATTAAACGTGCAAATTGGGCGCAGTATGAGTGCTCATCACTCTCCAAACATTCTCAGCTTTCCGACAAGCTGGTACAGTTTTGCTTCTCTGAGAGATATTGCAAGTGGTTGTTGAGAGATGGAGGTCGGCGTTTGGACAAGAGGACGAAACTCTCAGAGCGCGACTATCTGAGGTCTTGCTGACTCTCAGCAATGTTTAAATGGCACATGATACTCGTAAAACCTGTCAGACTGAAACTCTCTAATGTATGCTTTCCTTTCAGTAACCAGTTTAGCAGGTTGTATCATTATTTTGTGTCTCTCGATATATTTTTTATTTAAAAATATGTTATTGTAAGCAGATATCATCGATTGTATAATGTGCTGGTCATACTAATGTTGGCGTGTGCCAGAAGAGCACGAGAAATCCAGTGCTGTGAGGAGGTTTCTGTTGTGCATGCACACTGATGATGTCTTCCTGCTGGAAGTGCCGAGTTGCCTCACTCCTAGAACTGTGTTCTCGTAGTTGCTGACTCCTGGGAGTGGCGGTCTCGCCATGCGCTCCCAGTGGCATAAACGAGTAAGAGTGAGGCCGCATTTGACCACTTCTACTCTGAGCCTGTTCCTCTGCTGACGAGGGTACCAACAAACCCTCACGCATGCTGCTCGAGCTGGTGCTACCTCCAAATACTGATCCTGATGCTGCGTCTGCACGCTGCCCACTGTCCCAAGAAATTAGTTAAATATAATTGTAAGAAACCATGCAAAAAACCATGGCTTACTAAAGGAATAAAAATATATTGTAACCGAAGAAGGGAACTATATCTGTTGACAAGAAAGAATAATAACCCAGAAACAATAAAATATTATAAAAACTATTTTGCTACATTAAGAAAAGTCATTAAAAAAATCAAGAAGCATGTGCATCATGTCTGAGATTAATTCTTCTGATAATAATATTAAAACAATTTGGAATATTATTAAAAGGGAGACAGGGCAACCAAGAGCAGAGGAAGAGGGTTTTACCATTAAAACACATGAAAACTTTAGTAACAGAAGTTGAAAACATTTTTAATGAACTAAATGTTCATTAGAAGTAGCAAGGCAGTTAATGGAAGAGACCATACCTACACAGTTTGATAGAAATGAAATTCCACCCACTTCCCCTTCAGAAATTAGGAAAATAATAAACTCTCTTAAGAGTAAAAGGTCATATGGAATTGATGGCATTTCCAGCAGGGTATTAAAAGCTTGTTTCCAAGAGATAAGTAGGATTCTGTCATATATGTAATAGCTCTTTAAAGCAGGGTATTTTTCTGGATAGATTGAAATATGCATAAATTAAACCTTTGCATAAAAAAGGGGATACATCTGATGTTAACAACTACCGCCCCATCTCACTTCTGACAAATTTATTCTATATTCTTGAAAAAGTAATTTATTCTCAAGTTGCTTCACATTTTAGTAAAAATAAATTTCTCACAAAATGTCAGTTTGGTTTACAAAAATGCTTTTCAACAGAAAATGCTCTACATACTTTCACTGATGAAATATTGCCGCGAGAGACCGCGACCACCAACTGCCAGCGTGGCGCAGGGGATAGCGTCGTGGACTGTGGAGCAGAAGGTCGCCGGTTCAATTCCGCCCACCGGCAAACATTTATTTCTTTGTAATTAGCAATTCCAGAAGGTTCTAGATCTTTCTTATGTTCACTTGTAAATTCTGATTATTTCTTATGTTAACTATTCTTCTAATTTCTGCTAAATTCTGTCTGTGTATAAATAGCAGAGCACTCTGCCTGAGAGGCAGTCAGTGCTGCATGTATGTTGAGTTCGTAATAAACGTGCTTTCAGTATAAGTGCTGTGTTTAGTTGCCTTCGAAGTCAAACCTACTTCCATTGCAACGTGACATTGTTTGGTGGAGGCGCCGGGTACACTGTGCAACAGCTGCATCACCGTGGCTCCGATTAGGCAACGTAAAAGCCGTCGCTTACACGGACTGGAACCGGAATACAAGGGATACACCGAGTACATCCTTCCAAAAGTCCGTATTATCAGAAGAACGATGGAGACGAAACCAGCAATAAGCCAGCTGCACATCAGACACCCGTCAGTGTTCTCTGGAGATGCTGGACAGGACCCCAACAAATGGCTAAAAGGGTTCGACCGAGTCGCCAAGTACAACAAGTGGGATCATACGATGTGCTTGGCCAACGTTTATTTCTACCTGGACGGAACAGCCCAGCAATGGTTCGAAAACAACGAAGACAAGTTGAATGATGGGAGACGTTCCAGGAGGAACTAAAGAAGACGTTTGGAGACCGCCAGTGACAAATCCGCTCGGCGGAAGAACAACTGAAGAACCGGGCCCAACGACATGGTGAGCCGACACAATCGTACATACAGAGTGTTTTGGCCCTGTGTAACGTAGTCAATCCGAACATGACTGAAGCGGACAAGATCACGCACCTGATGAAGGGAATTGCAGAAGATATGTACCAAGCTCTTCTGATAAAAGACGTCGCTACGACAGAAGAGTTCATCAAGTGGTGCCAGCGTATTGAAGAGATGCAGCAAAGGAGGGTTGGACGCAAGAAGTATGACAGACTCCCAAGTCCCTATGGCCGTTGTGGAAGACCAGCAGGACTTCGCTTCTCTCATACGACAAATCGTGAGAGAAGAATTACAACAGTGCATGGCAGCCGGGACTATTAGACCGAGCGAGCATCAGATTATGGCCATGGATGTGAGCCCTGTAAGTCGCCGACGCCGCTGAGGACGAGGTATTTCAAACATTAGCTCCTGTTTGCCCCGTCAGTCGCACCCGACGTGAAGAATGGCGTCGCCCTGCTATGACTTACGCTGCAGCCGCCAAACGGCAGCCCATGAACCGGCCGACGCGACCACAGCCAACTCCCGCAGTAACTATCACGACCCGCAGATGAACAGACGTCTGGAGGACAAAAGACAACACACCGCTGTGTTTCCACTGTGGACGCCCTGGACATGTCGTACGCTACTGCAGAGAGAGGAGGCGAGTATTCGATGATTATTTTGCCGCAAGACGTCAGCCATCGGAGCAGTTCTATCCAAGGCAGTCACCTGCTGATGAGTTCAGTCGACCTATGGGAAGAAGCCCATCGCCACCCTAGACTATGTCGCTCCCCGACGCGCCGCAGCCGTTCACCGTCGCCGTACAGAGGTACCAGCCGCTCCCCTAGCCGCCGCGCCCAGGAAAACTAAGCGAGGCGACCATCTACGGAGGTGAGGCCGCCGCAGATGAAAATCCTCCATGGTCGACAGTCGCCAAGATCCCATCGACGTCATAATCGACGGCCAATCTGTCCGGGCACTTGTTGATTCAGGAGCCTCTTTTTCTGTATTATCGGATAATTACCGCCGCACACTAAGGAAGACAATGTTCTGTGATACGGGAGCAACTGTGCTGAAGGTCGCGAATGGGAAGTACATTCATCCAGCAGGAACTTGTGTCGCAAGAGTAACCATCAACAACAGGACGCAGCCGTTTGAATTTGTCGTGTTAACAGAATGTAGTCACAATGTCATCCTCAGATGAGACTTCCTTCAGGCATCCCAAGCTATCATTGACTGTGGAAGATCTGAGCTGCAAATTGAAGAAGTTGTTCTGCTGGATACACGTAATAAAGAATTTGCTGGAAAGTTATTCCTCGTTGACAATGTGACGATACCACCGTTGACAATGAGAAGAGTTGCAGTCACAAACACAGATGACTATATAAACTGTGAAGTTCTAGTTGATGGTAAGAAGTTTATCAGGCTCACAAAAGAAATTTACATACCAGCGGCTATCATAAGCATTACCGGTGGTCAAGGAGAGATTTGGATCACAAATTGTCACGAGCAGTCACAACTTATCCCCAAGGGAATGTGTATCGGGACAGCTGAACTAATCCAGGACGGTGAGCTGAACGTCATCAATGAAGACCCATGCCCTGCTATTAGTACAGACAACACGCTGGAGGAAACAAACGTGGAACTGCCAATAGGGCATGGACTGACCAAGGAACAACGCCAGCGGGTGTTAGGTATACTACGCCAATTTTCGGGTGCATTCACACCTCAGAAGGAAAAGTCAGACGAAACGGCCCACGATAAAGCAGCGTATCAATACTGGGGATCATCCGACAATTAGCCAGCGTTCGTATAGAGTATCGCCAGCTGAAAGACGGATAATTCGGGGGAAAGTGGAGGAGATGTTGCTAGATGACATTATTCATCCTTCGGAGAGTCCTTGGTCATCTCCGGTGGTCCTCGTAAAGAAGAAGGATGGCACATGGCGATTCTGGGTCGACTATCGGCGACTGAACAGTATCACAAAGAAAGATGTCTACCCACTGCCGCGTATTGATGACACCTTAGTCTGCTTGAAAGGAGCTACATACTTCTCAACTATGGACATGCAGACAGGTTACTGGCAAATCGAGGTTGACGAAGCTGACAGGGAGAAGACTGCTTTTATTACACCTGACGGCCTCTATGAATTTAAAGTAATGCCATTTGGATTATGTAATGCTCCAGCCACATTCGAACGCATGATGGACAACTTGCTTCGACACCTTAAGTGGACGACGTGTCTCTGCTATTTAGATGACATTATCGTTTTCTCGAAAACATTTGAAGAACATCTGAGTCGCCTGTCAACTGTGTTGAAGTGTGTTCAGGCTGCAGGTCTCCGCCTCAATCCAAAGAAGTGCCTCTTCGTCGCCAAAGAGATAAAAATCCTGGTGCACCTAGTCAACGGAGATGGTGTCTGTCCTGATCCAGATAAAGTAAGGGCAGTCACAGAATTTCCAACTCCTCAGCACATTCGTGATGTGAGAAGTTTTCTCGGGCTGTGCTCATACTACCGACGTTTCATAAAAGGATTTTGTAACAAGGCACGTCCATTACAAGAACTTCTGCAGGGAGATGCCAAATTTTACTGGGATGAGACAAAAGAATGAGCTTTCCGAGCACTTAAGGAGGCTCTAACTTCCACACCAGTACTAGCCTTGTACGATGAGAATGCAGAAACGGAACTTCACACAGACGCCAGTGGCTATGGGATTGGTGCAGTGCTTGTACAAGTTCAGGAAGGTGCCGAAAAAGTGATAGCCTATGTGTCAAGAGTACTCTCAAAGTCCGAGATAAACTACTCTACAACTGAAAAAGAATGTCTCTCGGTTATTTGGGCTATCAACAAGTTCCGGCCGTATTTATTCGGCAAACCATTCACCGTCGTGACAGACCACCATTCTTTGTGTTGGCTGACTAGCTTGAAGGATCCATCAGGTCGACTAGCAAGATGGGCACTAAGACTCCAAGAGTACGATGTCACAGTGGTATTCAAGAACGGGCGCAAACACAAGGATGCCGACTGCCTTTCGAGGAATCCATTAGTGGAACACAACAGCATTAATGAAATTTCAGCTCTCACTGAATTAGATGACGTTACAGCTGAACAGAGGGAAGATCCAACACTATTAAAAATGATAGAGTCCTTGGAGAAAGGAGATCCGACCAATGGAGAGTTCCAACTTATAAACGGAACATTGTACAAGAACAATTACGATCCACTGGGCCCCAAATGGCTACTTGCTGTTCCAGCTCATCTCCAGTCAGGTATTCTCAAATATTTCCATGATGCTCCAATATCAGGTCATCTGGGATTCGTGAAGACCCTAGACAGAATCAGACGCAGGTATTACTGGAAAGGTCTCTACCGATCTGTCAAGCACTATGTCAGTCATTGTAAAGAGTGCCAGCGACGGTAGCATATGCCGCAATTACCTCCAGGACATCTCGTACCGATTCCGCCGGCAGCAGCTCCATTCCACCGAGTTGGGATCGATCTTTTAGGGAGGTTCACGAAGGCGACGACCGGTAACCGTTGGATAGTAGTCTGCACTGACTACCTCACACGCTACGTTGTCACCAAACCTGTGCCGACTGCAGAAGCTCCAGAGATCGCAAAATTCCTTGTAGAAGACATTATTTTGAAGCATGGAGCACCACGTGTCATGATATCTGATCGTGAAAAAGTATTCCAGTCAAAACTAATATCAGAGGTAATGTCACGGTGCAACATTGTCCACAGAACGACAACTGCATACCATCCTCAGACAAATGGTCTTACGGAACGTTTTAACAAAACGTTAGCCGACATGCTGTCGATGTACGTCGATGTTGAGCAGAAGGATTGGGATACAATTCTGCCAGTCGTGACATTTGTTTACAATACCGCAAGACAAGTCACCACAGGCTTCACTCCGTTTTTCCTGCTCCATGGCCGTGAAGCTGAGACGACAATGGATACACTGTTCCCGTTCCAACCAAACGACACTCAGGATGACTATGTTAAACAGCTCATCACCAGGGTCGAAGAAGCAAGACAGCTGGCTCGCATACGGACACTGGAAGCCCAGGAGAAGGACCGTCAGCGGTATAACGACAAGCACCGACCTGTTGTGTACAGCCCAGGAGATCTGGTATGGATTTTTACCCCTATACGGAAGGTTGGACTGTCAGAAAAGTTATTGAAGCGATACTTTGGTCCGTATCGTGTCATACGCCGCCTGTCAGACGTCACATACGAAGTTGAGGATTACGAGCCGTCTTCGAAACGTCAAAAAGGAAGAGAAATTGTTCACGCCCTGCGCATGAAGCCATACTACGATCCTGAAGAGCAGGTAGACGACAATGGCTTCTTGTTCAAGGACTTTAAGGACAGTAATGTTCCTGATGAAGCCTCGACAGGAACGTCTGTCGTCGATAATCGCGGAGAAGGGAAGGATTCTCTTGAACTGTCATACAGAGGACCCATGACACAGTCAAGATCCAGGACATTGCAGCTGGCTCCACAGGGATCATAACAGCGAGTCGCTGTTTCTCCAGGAGAGGAAGCAATGCCGCGAGAGACCACGCACACCAACTGCCGTTGTGGCGCAGTTGACAGCGTCACGGACTGTGGAGCAGAAGGTTGCTGGTTCAATTCCGCCCACTGGCAAAAATTTATTTCTTTGTAATTAGCAATTCCAGAAGGTTCTTATGTTCACTTGTAAATTCTGCTTGTTTTTTATGTTAACTGTTCTTCTAATTTCTGGTAAATTCTGTCTGTGTATAAATAGCAGAGCACTCTGCCTGAGAGGCAGTCAGTGCTGCGTGTATGTAAAGTTCGTAATAAACGTGCTTTCAGTATAAGTGCTGTGTTTAGTTGCCTTCGAAGTCAAGCCTACTTCCAATGCAACGTGACAATATTAAATGCTTTGAATTACCGGACATCACCAGTTGGGATTTTTTGTAATCTCTCAAAGGCTTTTAATTGTGTAAATCATGGAATTCTTCCAGATAAGCTTAAGTATTGTTGTATGAGTGGGACAGTGCACAAATGGTTTAAATCATACTTAACTGGAAGAGTGCAGAAAGTTGAAATAAGCAGTTCACATGATATAGAAGAAGCAATTAATTCCTCTGACTGGGGATTCATAAAAAATGGGGTCCCACAAGGTTCGGTCTTGGGTCCTTTGTTGTTCTTAATTTATTAATGACTTGCCATTCTACATTCACGAAGATGCTAAGCTAGTCTTTTTGCTGATGATCCAAGTATAGCTATCACACCTGACATACAGGAATTAACTGATGAAATTGTAAATGATATCTTTCAGAAAATTATTAAGTGGTTCTCTACAAATGGACTCTCATTAAACTTTGGTAAAACCCAGTACATACACTTTCATACAGTAAATGTCACAACACCATTAATAAATTTAGACTTCGAACATAAATCCATAACTAAAGTGGGACATTCAAAATTTTTAGGTGTTTGCATTGATGAGGTATTGAATCGGAAGAAACACATTGAAGATCTGCTGAAACGTTTGAGTTCAGCTACTTATGCTATCAGGATCATTGTCTTCAGTCTTAAGTAGCATCAACAGCCAACTAGTATTTAAAAAAGAAATTAAAGGAATTTCTGAATGGCAACTCCTTCTACACTAAATATGAATTTTTCGATAAAACGTAAAATAAAAAAAATTAAAATTAAAAATTAAAAATTAAAAAAAAACAATAATTACGAAATGTCGCATGTATGAGCTATGGAACAAGTATTAATCTAATCTAATCTGGCAACCTACACATCATGGCGCCCACATGCCACATACATCTAATAGACTTGCAACCAACGGATTTGCTGCACTTGTGTGCTAGGTGTCCCTTGAGTCTGCCCATGCACCTGCACAACTACACTGATTTGTCTTCAGCGATCTCTACTCTGTCAAAGGGGGAAGGGGGGAGGCTCTGGGGCGGATTGAGCTATCAGTAGTGATTAGAACTCACCTAAGTTACAGGACGTTTGCTCGAGCTTATGCGTCTAGATGTGTGCACTTTTATTTGAACATCTATGCTGCTATATCTTGCTATATCAACTATAAGAAATGTCGTTTTGTACTAAGATGGTAGTGATTTCTGTAGTTGCTACTACCATACTAGGACAAATTTAACAACTTTAACAAATATTAACTTTTTAATTCCTGACGAGTTTTTGACTCTCTCATTATTTTTAATGTAATGATAGACATTAATGGTAATAAGGCAATCAGGAAACTTGACATTACAAGCAAACCGATAACTGGAGTTTTGGTTCTCAATGCTAACAAAGGTTGCCACATAATTATGGAGATGATGCTTTGGGATTGGGTGTAAACTCTCTCCCCTGGGGAGATGCCACCTTCCAGTGATTAATCAATGATTTTCTTATTATAACTGATGCATTGCGATTTCAGAGAAATCGCTCACTGAAGAATTATCAAAAATACGCCATTTCTAGTATAATTAATTACACCAAAGAGCTAAAGAAACTGGTATACAGGCCATATATCATATAGACCCCCGTGAAGTGCCATAACATCACATGGCATGGACTCTACTAATGTCTGAAGTAGTGATGGAGGGAATTGACACCATGCATCCTGTGCCTGTGCATAACTCAGAGAGGTGTATAAGGCTGTGGAGATCTCTTCTGAACAGTACACTGCAAGGCTTCAGAAATATGTTCAATAATGTTCATATCTGGTGAATGTGGTGGCCAGCGGAGGTGTTTAAACTCAGAAGAGTGTTCCTGAAGCCACACCCAAGTAATTCTGGGCATGTGGGGTGTTGCATTGTCATGGTGGAATTACCTAAGCCAGTGGGAATGCACAATGGACATGAATGAATGCATGTCATCAATCAGGATGCATACATATATGTCACCTACCAGAGTTATATGTAGAGGTATCAGTGGTCCAGTATCACTCCAACAATACACGCCTCACACCATTACAGAGCCTCCACCAGCTTGAACAGTAACCTACTGGTATGTAGACTCGTGAATTTAAGAGGTTGTCTTCATATCTTCTTACATATCCATCTGCTTGATACAATTGTAAATGAGACTCATCAGACCATGTAATATGTTTCCATTCATCAGCAATCCACTGTCGATGTTGATGGCCGCAGGCGAGTAGTAAATCTTTGTGTTGTGCAGTCAGAAAGGGTACATTAGTGGGCCTTTGCCTCCAAAGCCATATCGTTGATGTTTCGTTCAATGCTTCACACACTGACACTTGTTGATGTCCAAGCATTGAAATCCACAGCGATCTGTGGAAGGTTTGCACTTCTGTCATGTTGTATGATTTTCTTGAGTTATCATTGGTCCTGTTTTGTAGGCTCATTTCCTGATTGCTGTGATGTTGGAGATTTAAGGTTTTATTAGCTTCCCAATATTCACGGTGCACACATGTAATGTGCTGTCAACATTCATAACAACACTTATGCCTTTTTTGTTTTGTAGTTTTGAGTACATCTGAAGAAATAGAAAAAAAACCTTATTACACCTAATTACTATTGTGTCTCAAAATTACCGTTAAAATTATATACATAACTAGCTTATATGTAGAGGTCTGAGCGGATGCGGATATCAGCGGACATATCCGCAGTATTTCGTTCTCTTTGGATAAAGACCGAGGTATCTACCCAGTACGTCTGTCAAAATATTAGATGAAAACTTCAAGCCTGTGGAAATTCTTGGAATCCTTCCAGGGCCCAGGTAGAGCGGAAGTCTGTTGTTCTTTTCCCCTGGCCACAGCGGACGTAGCTCCGAGGGACCTGCGCCTGATCCGTGTCTTATCTGAGGTCTGTCGAGTGTTTTCTGGGTGGCTGCATGCAGAGGTCAGAAAAATCCTAATTACCTATATCAACTGTGTGCGGCAGTCAAAGGGTCCGTCCTCAACCCCTACGCCAACTGTGCACGAAGCGGTCACGAGGTGTACAGTCTTTACCACAAATACACTGCTAGTTGATGTACAACATACTTTGCGCCAGCATTTACTTAAAATTCAACTGCAAGTAAGCACTGAAATCGGTTAAAAAACGTTCTGAAGATAAACAATGTACCATAGGACGTGTTGGATAAAGCAGGGAAGGGCGACACTTCAAATGTATCATTGGTTTTATTACCTACAGATAGTGAGTATAACCCGGTCAAAGTAGACAATGACCCTTACATAAATTCCTAAGAACCTGAAAATTTGCATGAACGTTAGGAACACCATTATAATGAAACTGATAAGTCCCCATCGATCCCATGTGTGCAAAAATATTTATCCAAGGTCAAAGTTTAAAATAAGTTTAATTTTGTAATTTTTAGTGAAACGGTTAGTTTTCTGATATTAGTAGCTCAGACAGAAATTGTAGATCATGCAATTATCTACAAAAATTGCCCTTAGACGTTTTGTCCTATGAATCACCATTTCTGAGAAAAATCGATTTTAAATTTACTAAAGTTTTTTTCTCCATAGTATGAACAAGACTCCACACTCCTATAAGGTAATGTACTTTCGTACGTTCTTTCTAACGTGGTTTCCCTGATAGTCCTACTCCACAGTCCTTTTCTTTTTTATCTTCGTGATTCGACTTAAATCATTGTAGCCGCATAACGTGGTTTGTTAGTTGTTTATTATGATATGAAGGTGGCTGTCACAAGATCTTTGGGTGGCAGATTTGTAATTAGATGCAATCCAACGAGAAAAATCTCGATAGTTCATTTGGCCATGACAGTCTCCCCTTGCACAACTGGCTTTATAAATCACCACCTGAGAAGAAAAGTCATAGAACACACTGTACGCTGGGCTGCACAGTGTAACAGAAGGAAATTTGTGGATTTCCTGTGTGCTGCGGTGACCGCCTGGAAAAGCCTGCTACCCCACCAACAACAACAAGCCCACTGTCCCACCAACTGCAAACTGAAAGTTGTGAGCTGCTCAGTCTTAAGGGTTTCGTGAACCAGTAAACATGGAGAGTATGTTCAGTCATAGGGGACAAACTAAAACTTTACGACGGATTTAAATTTAGGTGGGATAGAAGTACTGAAAGAGGTGTTGCATTGCAGTGTACAATAAGGTTGTGTAAGGCCCAGTTGTTCACCGAAAAGACTGAGAACAAATTTTTAGATTTTCTAGATGTTCACTGTCATGAACGAAGTTCAAATCTAGTGCGTGAAAAAGTTGCAAATAGTGTTAAATGAAAGGCTGGTGATTTATCTGAGAGACCATTGCAGATTTAGCGAGTTTACCGAGTGAAGTGACCGACAACAAAAGATAATTTAAATTCTGTGCAGAGGGCAATATATTGCGCTAGATCTCCTCTTTCCCCTTTACGAAGACTGATCAATGACGTCCACGACGCGGTGAATTCAGCTGAAATTAGGTAAGCAAATCAATGTTCATTGTTAATTATATTTAACTAAATACTTACCACATAATACGAAATAATTTAAGAAATTTGCTTCCGTCACAACAGCGTTCCGTGTAGTGAATACGTATTTTTTAGTGGATGTATTAATAGTTTTTAAATTAGTTCGCATTTAGAGCAAAACCGTTTTATATCATGTGTCCTCTTGTGTTCTAGGACCAGCAAAGCTGAAGAATTTGTATCACAGAATGATGCAAGCAAATCAATATCATCGCATTCAATACAAAGAGGAATTTAGAATTCCTTGTTACCGTCACTACCGTTCTCCTTGACAACACCTTCGCGAACTGCAAGAATTTTTTTAGCAGCTTTTCACTGTCCACGTGCTGAACAGAACAGACACTATGTCCCTGTAGCTTTCTGCTTGCTGGCAGATAAGCGAAAAGCTTCATACGAGAACGTATGTACTTTGTTCCTAAATTTCTTTCAATCCAGAATGTAATCTAAAGTCGCAGTGTTAAATTATATGTAGAATTAATAAGCTCACGTTAAAAGAAAAATTTCACCGATGTGTTTTATGCTCTATGTGGGTATACTTGTTTACTTATTCCTTAAAAATACTATCAGTCGCTTAAAGATTGTAAAAAAAAGTACTTATATTAAACTATTCTTTCCATAATGACTAATAATTTTGTTATTCCGTAGGTTTTACGGCATTTAGCCGAAAAATGTATAGAAATTGGAACAACATTTCCTCCATCAAAAGTGGTGGCTGATTTCGAGGAAGCTACACACAGCACGGTAACAGCAGTGTGGCCAATGACAACTGTTGTCAAATGCCGCTTCCACCTTACACAGTCAGGGTATCACAGCATCCTGCATCATGTGTTGATGAAATATGACAAGGATGCGACGTCAGATGTTGGAAGATGGTTGAGGTGGACGTTTGGACTCAGTCGTTTGGATCCAGATCAAGTGGAAGGCGCTTTCATAAACCTCATGTCTTAACTTCCAGAGGAAGCCACACCTTGTGCCAACTACCTCGTTAGCAATTATATAGAAGCTTCTATCCCTTTCCCTCCTACTTTGTGGGCATCAACAGACCTTTCCTCAGAACGAACAACCAATGGGTGTGAAACATTCCATTCGACGTTGGGCGGCATGTTTTGTTCGACACATCCAAACGGTTTTGTGTTCATCAATGCATTAAAAGACGTTCAGGTGACAAGCTACATCACAATGAAGACAAAAATGGTACAACAATTTAGTAATCCAAAGTACGTTAAGAGGCAGAAATGTATCAACGATATTCGATCTGCATTTTTCACAAAAATAAATAAATAAATAAAAATTAAAAAAAAACCACAATGCTGCACTACATTAAAAAACATTCTTACGTTTACTACAAAGACTAGATGGCTGTCTTGCAACAGAACCATGTAAATATACTTAATAAAATAATAAAAACCAAATTTGCTTGTGATTTTTATCTAATATTAGAATATTGTTAACATGTCTTTTAATTTCTTTTTGTTATTATTTAACATAAAATCCACTACTTTGCTGAGTTCATATTCATTGCTTATAATAAAAATATTCGCCATTGGTAGTTCTGGTATCACGTCTTGAATAATTTGTGAATAAGCAGAACGGACTGTTCGATTTTTTGCTGCCTGCTGCGCCACATTCCTCAGTAAGGGGTTCACTTGCAGTTTGTGAAAGCCCTGTTTAGGAATGTGTGGTAGACCCAGAATTCCACTGACCGCTGCATGCAGTTGGTAGTCACCCATCGGCCCAATGGCCACCAGAGGTGCCATTCCTGAATTTCCACTGCCTTCGGTTAACACTTTGTAGTGAAAAAGTTACAAGGAATATCATAATGAATACAGTGACCGTTCTTTCTTAAAGTGAACATGACATTAATTGTTTATGACGTCATATCTCCTGAGATATGTGTCACGGTTATTAACCCTACATCGATTGTTACCTCAAGGAAGGAATACATACACCAAATTTGGTTAAATTCGGTCCAATGGTTTAGCAGTAGATGTGCAACATTGTCATGTGATGCAGCAATTTATCGTGCATATCATTGTTTATTATGTCATGTCTCCTGAAATATGTTACTTAATTATGTCAATACCTATCACAAAAGTGCAAGCAATATGTTGGCAAAGTTTCATTGCAACTGAATGAACGGTTCAGCCGTGCATAAAATATGAACAAACATATATGTTATGTATTAGAGAAATGGTGACGGAAGTAGTAAACACTCACAATAGCATATCATAGCAACTTTCGTATTCAGGTAAGGTGTACAGTGAAAGTACTTATTTAGGGAGGTACACAATGTTAGATTGTATAGGCTGGCCGTAGCTGCATCCGACATTGTCTCTTTTTACTGATGGCACCAATTAAAAGTAGGCGACAATTCTAACACTAGAAATGACATACTTTACTTCGTGTTACATAACGTCTTGTGCGTTAATATGCGGAAAATAAAGTGTTTTTTTTTTTTTTTTTTTTTTTTTTTTTTTTTTTTTTTTTTTTTTTTTTTAAACATCGAAAGAAGCATTTCTTTTTTTGATTGAAGACACAGTAAAATCTCTATGCTGATCAGTTTTCACCACTGAAATTTAAGAAGATGCCTGTATTGCACAGCTGATGTAGTACTCCAACCGCATGGGCTCTGAAGAGCTACTGTATGCTTCTGGAGCACCAATGTTTTCCTGTTTGGAATTGCTTGTTTTGGAGTAGGTATAGGACAGTTACTGTGATTCGAGAAGTCAATAGTAGTTAAGTTGTCGCAGAAATGACACTCTAACAATAATTATATCATTACATACCATGGTTTATGTATTACTATTACCCATTCAAAACTTTAATATCTGCGGATACGGATAACGAACTTACAGATGCAATAAAGTGCCGCAGATAGAGATGCAGTTGGGGATATTGGCCTTCTGGATGTGGTGTGGTTGCGGATAGCACTCTTCTTATCTGCACAGACCTCTACTTAAGGGCCATTGTGTATAATGACTTTTTAGGTTTCTAGCCTCAGTCAGTAAAAATAGTCACCGAAATCACAAAACAAAATACATAGACACTAGTTTGTCTTTACATAGAACTCTTATGTAAACAATACAATTGAGAGACACGAAGGAATGTCGTCACATTTTAAAAATAAATGAAAAATGCTGAAAGAAGTAAAGAAATGTCGTTAAGTATGTATGTATGTATGTATGTATGTAATACACACAGCGAAATCAGTAACACTATGTTCATTGTTTATTGGTATTCTTAGAGTTTTACAAACATTTCAACATTTTTGTGTTCAATAATAATACTCTCTGTATACATATATCTACACAAACCTCAGCGAAAAGGGAGTTGGTAGGATCCGCCCCGACCGTACCATCTATTTCGTCTCCAACCCCCATACCGAATGAGAGTTAAACTTCCATAGCAGTTATTCATATACGTTAGACTGTGATATCAGTATGTAAATATGGATTAAAAAGGGCGAGAATGTACCAGCTTTATATTCACTGCATTGGATCATATTTTCTACAACATAGCAACCAACAAAACGATTTTCAAAAATATGATAAACTTGAAGAGTAAATAGCATTTTCAAAGTGTAATAATCTGATCACTACCAAACTTCACACGAACACCTGCAGCGCTATCTATTAGTTTTCTGCTGCACTACGAAACTAACAGTGTTTCTACTAGTTCTTTGCTGCATTATGCCATTCTTTCCAAGCATGAAATTCCACTAATTACGATCTTTTTTCTTCCCCTGATTAGATTTTGATGAAAAGAAGCCTACGTTATGCTCCAAGCCATTCTAAAATTACGTGTGAAGCCCAACGAATGTTCGTGTATTACTTTTGGAGATGACCTCTACAAATAGATACACGCGATTGCTTTCAGAAAAATGTTTAAATTGTTATATCATAACTTTCTCTTATCCGATTTTATAAAATGAAGCGTTTATGTAACTGTGCAATACCCTCATGTTACCTGTGAAAAACCCTTGAAAATTTGTCTATTAGTTTTGGAGATTAATGTGATGAAAGACAGACATGACTGTTGATAAAAAAAACGTTAAATTGTGATATTCTTTTTTTTTACTTTGATCCGATTTTTATGAAACGAAGTCTATATGTTGCCCCAAGGCACACTCAAGTTACCAGTGAAAACCCCATGCTAATTCGAGAAGCAGTTTTGGAGATAAGTGGTTTCTAATAGATGAGTAGACAGTCATGGCAGTTACTGAAAACACTTAAAATTACGATATCTTTTCTGTTTTCGTGATTTTAATTTTGATGAAATCATGCCTAGATCCTGAACCAATTTCGGTCATGTTTCCTGTGAAAACCACATGAAAATTCGTCCAGTAGTTTTGAAGATTGAAGCCAACAGCAACAGGCACTACATTTACAGATTTATTATTAGTAAATGTTTACTTAGTTGAGAGTTAACAATCATAATATATTTTTTAAATGTATAGTCAACCATCAGCTGTTTTGGATATTATCCATCATCAGAAAAGTAAAATTAAACAGACTGATTGAAAACTACATAGTTGATCTGATAAACATAGCTAATATGTTGCCCCAAGGTACTCTCAGTTTACCTATGAAGCCCCATGAAACGTTTATATAGTACTCTTGGAGATTTGCTGTACTACACCATACTTATAAGCATAGTATGCACATAAAACTTCAAATTACGATATCTTTCCCGCCTCTGATCCGACTTTGATTAAATTTTACCTGTGGAAATCCATGAAAGTTCGTATAGAACTTTTAGAGATTATCCTCAACAAATAGACATACATGATGGCTTTTAAAAGAATTATTAAATTGTGATATCTTTATTTTCTCTGATCCAATTTTAATTATTGAAGCCTTTATGTAACCGCATATTTTCGAGTTACATGTGAAAGTATGGAGATAAACATGTTCAAATAGATAGGCAGACAAGACAGTCGCAGATAAAAAAATTCAAATTACGATATTCTTCTTTTCCATTATCCGATTTTTTTAAAACGAAATCTACATGTTGTCTAATGTTACGCTCAAGTTACCTTCTTTAGTGGTGGCTTCTGCGATCCTTTCAGCTTCAACTAGTCGCTGACAATCTATGGCAGTCAAGACAACTATCATATTATTTCCTGGTTGGATGCCTAATTTGTCCATTACTGTTGTCCTGTTTGTTACACCATCACTGGAAGAGATAACATCATCCATCACAACTATTTTGAGTACTGTCAATCCAACAAAAACAGTTTTCAGTACTCGTTGCCACACACAGCTGTTGAAACTCTCATTACCATGTAGACATTTGCCAAGTATTTTTTTATCTGTCTGGGGCCTGTATATTGGCTTTATAGTTTCATTGACTGTGGCAGGCATGAAATGTTTATGGTGATATTTCTTGCCTGAAGCATCACTCAGCCAGTACTTCCACCATGGAGCATCAACTTTAGGACATAGTCCATACTGTGGATTCTCGTCAATAGAAATTTTGTGACGCCAAGTTGCCCAGACAGCTTTCCTCATATTCTCTAAATCTCCAACATTTCGTCTTATTCCAGGTCCATAATATTGAGACAATTTGACTATTTCACACTTTGTCAGATGTCCAAGTCCTCCTATACATTTTCCATCTGAGAGTTTCTACCCACTCAAGTGTTTACATAGCTTCCTCAGCTTGTCTTCCATTCATTTCTGGACATGTCTTATAGAATCCAGCTTCTGCATTTGTATATCATCATATGGTCCATCATTTACTACTTGCATGAACTTTACAATCTCCATCCACAAAGTAACCTACATACCTTACAATAATACAGGCCTCAGACCTCCGACTACATTAATTACCCCTTCAAGGTGTGAGTCCGAACACGGCTACAGTGACCCGCCACAACTGCCGACAACGACAGCACCGCCTCTCCCTGCTGTCGACCCGATGCGGAACACAGCGGCAGGCGAGCAGCGAGGTTGCTGGTGAGAGGCGAGGTGTCTGCCAACTGCCGCGGTTATTGCGCTGTCGCTGGAGAGGGAAGACTATGGCATTGCTTTGTTCCATACTAAGAAAACACGAAAGCTGGTGTGTAAAAGTACAGCTGCCGATGGACGTTACAGGCCGTTGATTAAAAAAAATGTTTAGTGACGAATTTATTCAGGTGCTATTGTCGTTTAAATAAAAGACAGTTCAACTTTGTACTGAGTTCTATTTCGGATGACATAAAACCACAGTGCCTAAGAAATGCAGTAACTGAAGAAGAAAAATTACATTTTACACTGAGAAGTACGCAAAGACTGGAGCATTATTTACAGTCTGCTCAACAACTGGTACGGAAAACTGTACCAGCGATGTGGATGTTGAAAGTGTGTTATTATGCCTTCATTGCTGATTTGTGTGGCATAGTGGACCCATCATTTCGTAATCAGAAACAATATGACTATTATTTTTCTTTCGATTCATATTGGAAATGAACTCCGAAACTGCACTGATATGTCCAGGAAATAATTCAATATCGTCATATTTGCGTCGCATAGAAGACTTTAGTAGCTTTTGACTTCATCCCTTTCCTTTCACACTTTTAATATTGTACCATTGTTTTATTCCGTTTTCTTTTCTGTCTTGGTACATAAAATTAATCGATTGTCACCTCTTGTGTAACATGAAGTAAATAAACCTGTCCTGACCGTATTTTACACAAAAGGCTTCATTACAGTTCATAATCAGTTTTAAGAACACCATTTATGTAATTACCGATAGTTAACAATTTCTTAATTATGTTGAACATAAACCACCATTTGTGTTTAGTTTTAACTTTAGTTAAACTTTAATAGTTAAGTATTGAGGAAAGTGCACTAAGTTGCTACAAAAATGAAGCAAAACGTGTCTTCACTGATATGCCACATCAAAAATTTACAGGCAAAAAATGTTCACATGTCTGTGCGACTTACCCACGTGGTCATCAGTCCCTAAACTTAACAAACTACTCATGAATTAGCTTATACTAAAGACAGCACAAACATCCATACGCATCCATACGCATCGTAGCGTAGCGCCTCAATGCGCTCGGCCGCTCCGCCGCGGCTTACAGGCATACATCCATCGTCATAATTAAATAGTTCATCAGAATTTACAACAAAAATTCCCGACTGATTAAGCACAGTTCCAGGCCTATTACACATTTGTTCGTGGGACTTGGCAACTCGTCTTCCCTGTTACAAACAACAAATGCAAGTTTCAATCAGATCTGTAGAAGATACAAGGCACTATGTCTCAATAAATTAAAACGAACAAAATCTGAATTTACAGTTTCTTGAGGACCTATCCACAAGTGCTTCAGTGGTTGTAAACAACGTTGCTTGTGGTGGCCATTTGAATACTATGTATTTTCACTGTAATGTTTTGAAAGAATACGCCTTTTGCTACTGCAAGTAGTAAATGGCGTTTTCTTTAAAAACACTACAGTGAAAATACATAGTTACAAACAACACACATATGAATCCATTCGTTTATAAATAACAAGTTTTGTGCACTTACTAGTCCAGTTTAACTACTATGCTGTATCTTTCCAGATATCTTTTACTAAAACATTCTGCACTCGTTATTTCCTGCATCAAATATTACAGGATATGTTGCTACTGTGTTTACGGACTTCTATTCGTCAGAGTTCAAACGTTCAAATCTTTGTAGAGCTTATGGGACTTAACTAAGGGGTCATCAGTCCCTAAACTTACAAACTACTTATGAACTAGCTTATAATAAAGATGGCACAAACAGCTATGCCCGAGGGGGGAACAGCCTCGCGTATCGTAGGATAGTGCAGCGGTTCATCAGAGTCTGAAGAACTCATTTCCCTTGGGTGTTGTCATAAAACCGGTCTTCGGCGAGTGGTCAGGTCGGTGACAGCGACACCACTGGTTAGGGACCGAATGTGTCGCCGGTCGACGGAGCAGGTATACGGCGCCAGCTGGCGCTGTCGCCACATTCCGCATCGCTCACATTGTAGACAATGGGTACCAGTGGTGGTGCTTGTCGCGGATCAGCGACGACTGCCGCTTGCCGTCGGGTTCAGAATCTCACCTTTACTTGCCATGTTGCCACTAGCGCCTTCTAAAGCTTTTACGCATAAATGAGTGCCAATGTTTTTGTTTACACAAGCCTAACAGTGTATTCATAAATATTCAAAGTCCAAAACATTGTCAGTTTCTATAAATGTGGCTGACACAACACCATTTAGAGAGGTGTGTCCTCTCTTATGGCATTAACCATCAAATGCAGCAACTAATCACCACCATCAGAGAGTTGTATCGCTTTCTCTTCTGTTTGTTTTATTGAACAATCACTAATTTCAGATGAAGCTTAGCATAAAACATTGTTGTAACTTTCAAATTTACATGGAGGAGGAGTAAGGTCCATCACTGCACAGAAAGTTTGAGCTGCTTTCTTACCTTTTCCAATGCATCTCATGAGATACAAAAATTAGCCTTTACTTTATAATATTGGCTTTTTGTTAACTGACTTGTCTTATGTGTCGTCTCTGATTTGCAGTTACTACAGACAATCAAAATTGTGCTTGCTAACCATTTTCTGGGAGTGACATCCTCACAAAACTTGAATGCTGTCTTCATTTACAATATTTGCACTTTATTGTTATGTTCAAGATTTCTGAATGTACATTTAGATTTACAATGGCATTACCTGATATACAGTAATGACTTGCCATTCTACATTGATGAAGGTGCAAAGTTAGTTCTTTTTGTCTATGATACAAGTATAGTGGTTCTCAGCAAACTGACTCTTATTAAATTTTTGACAAAACATAATATATTCAGTTCCATACAGTAAATGGTACAACTCTAGTAATAAATATAGAGTTTGAACAGAAGTCTGTAGCTAAGGTAAAATTTTCAAAATTTTTAGATTGTGCATTGAGGAGAGATTAAACTGGAAGCAACATATTGATGTCCTGCTGGAACGTTTGAGTTCAGCTATGTATACTATTAGAATTATTTGAAATTTTGTTGATAAGAATTAGCTTACTATTTACATTCACTGCTTTCATATGGCATCATATTCTGGGGTAATTCATCATTGAGTACAAAAGTATTCAGTGGACAAAAGCGTATAATGAAAATAATTGCTGAAGCCCACCCAAGATAATCCAGCAGACAAATATTTTAGGATTTAGGTATCCTCACAGTAACTTCACCGTATATATATTCAATTATGAAATTTTTTGTTAATAATCCAACCCAGTTCAGTAGTAATAGCAATGTGCATAGCTATAACACCATGAGAAAGGATGATCTTCACTATGCAGGGTTAAATCTGACTTTGGCACAGAAAGGGGTGAATTATACTGCCACAAAAGAAGTCTGTAGCTGTATCAAAAGCCTGACAGATAGCCAACTAGCATTTTAAAATAAATTAAAAGAATTTCTGAATGACGTCTTCTACTCTTTGAATGAATTTTTACATATAAATTAGTAAATCTAAAATAAATAAAATAATAAATATTTTTTGTAATGTAAATTTTGTACAGACACCTTTTATTAACCGGACACATTCCACATCATTACAAAGTGGCGTATTCATTATCAATGGAACAAGTATTAATCTAATCTACTGGTACTAGTAACACTCAAACCACCACTGAAATTGTTTTTGTAAGACATTTTATTAGAAAACGCGCTTGAAAGCTCTGCACATGTTATTCTGCTTCCATAATATTGTTATTACATGCAGCTACTCTGTATTGATTACTGGGAAACTTGCGTTTTGCATCGACTTTCTCAATTATTGGCATTGTGGGCACAATAAACGATCAAAAGAAAGTACAAAATCAAAGTCATGCTCACTAGACGAACCAAAACTGGGATGAGCATGATTCAAATATCATGTAAACAAAGCGAAGAACTAAACCAATGAGTTCGTTGAAGTAATCCAAGGAGGCTGGAACCTCCTTGAACTAAACCATGGACGTAAAAGGAGGGGAGATGTCACTACAGGAGTCTGCTGTACTGCTGTTTGAAGCTGTTTGGAAGACATATTTCTTTACTAAATTGCCTCATAGGCCCGAATGTAATGTGATTCCCTTCAACTTATTAGTGCTATCAAAATGGTTAGTACAACCATAAAGAACACACATGGGCATTATCAGGTGGAAATATTTGACAACTATAAACGGCAGCTCAGCAGAAAACTAAGATTTTGATCAAACTGTAATGTCAGAGCTAGGTTTCGTTAGCTTCAAGCATGGCTTCACGTTTTGACACCATGCCCTCTCCCCTCATTTTACCTTTATCAACTAAACAGTATGGCGCATATGGTCTTTGTTCTTTGCCACAGCCTTCTTTAACATGTCTGTGATAACATTCTGACAATATGACTGCAAGAACTCCAGGAAAGTAGGCTTTTGCACATCAAGCAGTGACAGTGAACTGAAAGGAGGCGTAGCCAGTGTGCAGACATTTGTTCAAAGAGCGTTAAGACCATAATAACTATTTAAAAGTAAATAAGCCATACGTTTTTGGAAAGGGGAGAATTTTGTCTTTCAGATGGACGCAACTTTTATTATTATTATTATTGATATTTCACTCATTTTTAAGCCCTGTTCCCCTTAAATCATGGTAACTTGCCATTGTAACAGCTGTAATCAACCTAACGCCTGCACCAGAAATGTATTGTCTTACATAAGTGTTGCCAATTGCAGCACCATCCTCTTGAGTATTTGGATATACATACCTACACAAGTATCTGTAGCTCAGTCAATAGAAGGAGAAAGCAGTCATTAATCTTACAGGTGTGTGTTGTAGAATAGTGGATTAGGGCATCAAGCTTTGAAGGAAATTCAAATCAGTGCTGGTTCATGGCGTGCTCCTGTCAGGTTTGTTTTATCATTTATTTTATTTTTTTATTTTTGTTTTCTTCAGTTTAGTGCCTAAACGTTTTTCAGACATTCTTATTAATTAAATAGAACTATGTTCTGCAATATTCTAAGTTGTGCACATGTCAGAGTGTTCTCTCTTAAATGTGTGTTTGTTCCATTGAAACGCCATGAAATATGTAACAACGAATCGCAAACATGGTCTTGTAAAGAGCATGTACCTAAACTGTGGATATACTGTAATAACAGATATTGTAAAAGTTGTGCTGATACTAGTAATTTCATACATATATTAAGTACCCCAGTTCTTAATGATACTGAAGAGTATACATTGAAAAAAATTAGCTTTCATCTTCATTTCTTTATTTACTCATTTTTGATAAGGAATTATAGCAATTTCTCGGATATACATGCACCACTTGTGGAATATGATGGATGTCATTCATCAGAATCAATGCCTCAGGTAAAATAATTAACTCTGGCATTGTTTTGTGAATTATGTCATTTGTTATAAATTATATGACAGCAATTAATTACCTTGGGTTGCTACCATATTTCTCCAAAATATGGAAAATTAAAATGTTACTGATCAGCTATGATGTGATCATAGATATTTTCAAACATATAATAACTATTCCTACTGTATTGCAATGTATCAGTTGTACCAAAAAAAAAGTACTTGAAAAATTATTGGTACACTGTGGAATTTAACTATTCTGTTTCCCCTCCAAAATAGTGACAAAGGAATGTTCTTAAATGAAAGACGATCTACTCAAAATCAATTTATTATAATTACACACGAAAAATCCTATATTGACACAAAATTAATAAATCAGATGACATTTCCTATTATGTAAAACAGATAATGGTATTCAAACAATCTTTTACAAATGTTAATATATTGAGAGACAAAAATGGCTGGCTGAGTCAAAGGTCAGAGGTTTTGCAAAACAGAATGCTATTAGATTGGCTACACAGGGGCTTGAAATTATCGTTAGCCCTAAGCTCCCCAGAGTAAATAGGCAGATCTCAAAAGAATAAAATAAGGGACAGAATCCAACAAGTCTGATTCACATAACCCCCCAGCAAGTGTGTCACCTTACCCACACAGATGATTATTGACGGCAGCGTCTGAGGCTTAGAGGCAGCAGTCGGTGGAAGCAGATGAGCTGAAATTTTTTATCTGACTGTAATTGCCGCGACCTGTTAAGCAGGATCGACATGTAACTTAACACAGCGTCACTAGCGCTGGCGTCGCTAGGCAGTTGCTGTGCGATTCTACCACGCTATATCGCGCGCCACGTAACTTGGCGGGTGGACTGGCTCTGCTGTGCAGGTAGTTGTGTGGGGGGACCAACTGTCACAGCGTAGCCGGACTGTGTGTTAGCTGCGCTCCGTTCCATTCCGCAGTCAGCTGCTGACTGCCGCTTAGGTTTAAAGTTACGGCCACATACAAGCGCAAGGAAATGTCAAGCTGCAAGTCTTGAACACACACGGCTGCATAAAAAGTGTAATGCAGAAAAACAAAGCTCATTTGATTGTTGGGAAAACTGTGGCGCATTTACGAGTATTTATGAGTCTCTTTCTCTTGTACCTATCATGTTTACATGGCAGGGCATAATTTTCTGAGCGGCACAGAAATTCATTTCGTAGCTCAGTCGATTAACACGAAATATTTGTAAATTATTACCCAGTTCTTCTAGGGAGATCACTCCATCCATTATCACTGAAGAAGCACATTAGACGTTCACGACAGATTACGAATTCAAAGTAAATTTGTGAAGATAAAAAAGTTATAAATTAGAAATTGACAAATTTTAGATTTTTCCCTTAGTTGTATCTCGAAATCTGGATTTTTCGAAGCAGTTATTAAAATAGTCTATCAATTACTTAAATGACATATCATATGAAATGATAGAATAATTGTATATGTTTGACATTGTACAAGACAGGGAGACTATCTAAAAACGTTACAAGTGACACATGTTCAGTCTTTGTACTGATGCCCATCAAGCAAGTGCTTACTGATCAAAGCAAGGTGTTTCACATTTCCTGACTTATTTTTTGTAAAATTGATTCTGTACAGGTAAATGAAAAATACTGAAATCCATGCAATAAAGATCAGATGGTGGCAACCAAGAACTGTCGAAATCGGCCATAAATAAAAGCTTTTGGAAAACATTTTTGTCTAGCGATTTTCGTACAATTTTTTCGAAAGTGAAAATAGATGTCCCACTAGCATAAATAAAACAAACAAATATTTTACAGTGGAAATTTCAGGTTGTAATAACAATAAAAAAATGAGGATTGCTTGCTACACATCGCAAAGACGATCGTCGAGGCACAGTCAGAAAACGGATAATACTCAACGTTGAGTTCATAACAAAATCGTCAAAGCTGTTGAAGCCGGAAGACAAGCTTTAAACAAAATCCTCAACGAAACAGCATAAGTAAGAACAAAAAACGTGTTACAATTCCTTTGCCAGGGAAACACACATAGTATAAAGTTACACAATACAAGCTTAACTGCCACAAATAATTTTTAACGTGGTAATAAGTAGTAGTGGCACAGTTAGCCCAAAACATCGTCTTCAGCCTCTCTGTCTTCCTCAGACGAATCAGATTCGTTAAGATTAATTATAAAAGGCTCTGAGTCTCTGTTGATTTCCTTTTTGAAATATTCTTCCTGTAGTGTTTCTGAATGTCTGGCACAGTCTGCCCATAGAGAGATAGAGATGTTGTTCACTGCTTCATGCGTAAGTCTTTCGACATCAGCAATCCGGAAGGCGCTGTTTCTTTCTGCGATATGGGCCTTAACTTGCGCCCACATCAGCTCAATCGGGTTGTAATGGCAGTGATAAGGTGGTAACCTAACTACCCGGTGACCATGCTGTCTTGCAAGTTCTTCTATGGCGTAAGTGCAGTATTTGGGCTTGTATGCATTTAAAAGCATGAGCAATTCTGTCCTGGTTTGTGATGCACTGTGAGGAATTCCATTAGATGACAGCCATGAAATAATTTCGTCCTTTCTGGTATTTGAAGTAGGAGCTCTGTTCACTTGCACAGAGTGCACACTTGCATTGTCCATAATGATAACAGAATTCTCGGCCAGGTATGGAAGTAGTTGACTTGTAAACCACTGACTGAAGACTGCGTACGTCATTTCAGAGTGGTAGTCATCTGCATGCTTCATCTTTGATTACTTAGATATATATTTACTTTCAGGTATGAATCCTGTTTGTGCAGAACCAGCGTGAAGAACAATAATGCGTCTCCGTTTGCCCACAGGAACCTTCAAGCCTCCGTCATCCTCACTCGTCTTCCACCACATTGGTCTTGAATGGTTCTGGTTTACGTACGTTTCATCAAGATAATAAATACGTGATTTTTCCAATCTCGTGCATCGAACTGAGGAACACAGTTCTTGCTGCTAAAATGTCACGTCTCTCCAAGAGCAGTTTTCTTCCGTCATTTTTTTTTTTTTTTTTTTTTTTTTTTTTTTTTTTTTTTTTTGTATTTGAATCCCATTTCCTTAATATTCTGAGCATGGTAGATTTGCTGCCGTTGAAATTGTTGGTTTCTTTCATGTATGAACAAAGTTTATCTGCCGTAGAATATTCACCTCTACTATAAATGTCAAATATTTTCCGCCGTAATACATTCTTGCTGAAATCGACGAGCTCACTGGCACATTTCTTACGATTTCGGCACTTCCCACGCGAACTAAAAATAGGTGATCCATTGTCTTCAACAGATGCTTTGGCTTCACTCACGATTCGTTGAACAGTTCTCAACGAGATACCACACGCTGCAACTGTTCATTCCTGGCACTTGGCAACGCGAAACACTACTTCTCTTGCCTGTTTGTGTTAATACAGGTTGAGATTTGCTGTTGCAACTCATAGTCAGCTGAATGCTCCGAAATAAACCGCAAAAAACACAACGCAGAATGCCAAAACCAGTTGTCGCTCCGCACAGTACGACACGAACTCGACCGCGCGCAACGGCTGACTGACGGCTATTGGCCAGCAGGTCACGTGACATGACGTAGGCCTACCTGTGCTTCTGCACATCCAGACCTCACCCACCAAATTACGTGGCGCACGCTCTAGCAGACTAAGCAATATTTTGCTTAGGTGACACAAAGGCCACTTGGCACAAATCGATCAGTCACTTGCGTAATAAGATCTGTAAAAACAGTGCCCAATTCGCAAAGGCCCGAATGCTCAAATAGAGACTTCTAGAAAAACGAAAACTAAACTGTAGCCGCTCACAGCGTAACCACCAGACAATGTAACGTCCGTGAAGTAAACACAAGTTCTACAAGGTCCGAATCTTCGGAATCAAACACAAGTCTAACCAGAGGACCGTTTAAGACGATGTCCTCCCCGCGAATGTAAATGGAGTCTTGCGTGTTTCCCTAGGTCCGAACACTTCAAGCGTTCAAACAAGAGTTCCCGAGGTCCGTACACTTCGGAACATCAAACAGGAGTTCTCGAGGTCCGTACACTTTGGACGCTCAAACAGGAGTCCCCGAGCTCTGTACACTTCGGACGCTCAAACAGGAGTCTCCCGTGCCTCTTTGCACTCTGCTGCAGCTCACAGCAAGTGACGGGCGGCCACACCCACGCGCAAAAGACGCACCAATCTCTGAGAACGGCTAATAGTCAAACCAATCGGACCGAGCGAGGTAGCGCAGTGGTAACACACTGGACTCGCATTCGGCATCCGGCCATCCAGATTTAGGTTTTGGTTTTCCGTGATTTCCCTAAATCACTCCAGGAAAACGCTGGGATGGTTCCTTTCAAAGGGCACGGCCGATATCCTTCCCCATCCTCACCCAAAAACTCCGAGCATTAGCTCCGTCTCTAATGACCAAGCTGTCGACGGGACGTTAAACCCTAAGCTTCCTTCAAACCAATCGGATGACGTAGCTCCGTTGACAAATTGTTTAGCTGTCATACTAAAATAATTTGCCGAATCAAGATGCATGCTCTGTGGCTGCCAAGAGGATCCGCCCACGTCACCGAAGCTTCCCAAGGATTTCACCGTTCCCAGGGTGAGTGTCCTGCAATGAATTTCAGCTTGCTCCTAGCTACGATCACACGACCTAAAAATGTTGACATTGTGCTATATATACAGCCGCTGGAGCCAAACCCCTGGAAATGCCAGATGGGCAGAAAGCTTTCCTCTCAACCTAACCATTTGTCACACTATGTTCAAACTCTGCTGCCTTGAAGGAAGTTTTTTAGATAACGCCTAAGGGCAATACGTCTCCATAAACAGCCCGGGGCCCAGAGCACTCTGCTATTGTTTGTATCTGGCAAATTACTCTCTTGCGGAACGGCCGAATGACTCAAAAGGCAGTCCCCCACTATCACCCACTGTAAACTGCGGTCCAGCATTGTGTAAAGTGTCCCACTCACTCGAAAAAATTCTGCCAGATAAAATTGTCAAACCCTCGGCGGCCGGGGCTAATCCGCCCGCCGGCTGTATCGTCAGCGCCGAGCAGGTCAAGCCAGCCCCTCTCGTCCTTCCCCGAAGGGGAGCGAAAGGAGATGGGATGGGGAGACCTCCAAGAGTTTCCTGCTCTGCGCGGCCTGACCATACCCAACACAGAAAACCATTTCTTAGCAGCCAAGCTTCGCCAATAAACATTAAAATCCCGAAATTTTATATAAACATAGAATGTACTACAATCCCAGGAGCCCATCACCCATGATGTGTCCCCAAAGGCACAGAAATCAAAATAAAGAAAGATCTACAGAGAAAAATGTTACATACTTCAATAATTAGTGTAAAGAGAACGATACAGTATCACAAGGTTAGTATGAAAAATAGACTAATTACAGTCCCTGTCTCACAGTTTTTAATATACATTTCTTTACCTTCTGTGTAGTTCAAGATTTACTTTGTCCATGTTACTTTGTTCTGCACTAAAATAAAGTGTATAAGATATATTAATTATTACAGTGTGTCCCCAGCTTATGTGCTTTTAGTTGAAAAGACTATGTTTGCAAATAACATGACATGTTCACAAAATAAACCAAATGCACTTTTAAGGGAGATTGTTCTTGCATTTTCACAACTCGGAATATTGCAGAACATAGTTTTGTTTAATTAATAAGAGTGTCCAAAATCCTATACGGAGCCAAAATGAAAAAAAAAAAACCTGACAAAAGCAGGACATGAGCCTTAGGCCACGCAAATTTACTTCGAAACCTGATGGCCTGTTGCGTGCACTGCATTGAACAACATTAAAACTGATCAGTCTTTCTTCTTCTCATTGACTGCAGTGTTTAACCATTAATATGATCTTTCTATGGACCAGATTATAATTAATTGTCTAAGAACGATGAGTGTTTGATAATAGATGAGTGCGCCATTGCATTGAAATGGCAACCAGTGAATTATAAAAAGAAAATCATCACTAACAGAATGCAAGCATCCATTCCCACGGATAGTGTTTCACCGTATCCTGAAGCATCAGCTCTATAACAACTCAGCAACTACATTATCTTTCAGAGCCAGTCTCTCAAGCCCAACAATGTGCTTGCTTTGTACTTATGGAAAAGGAAGAAAATGTTGATTGGTGTATGTTGCGTGCAACTATCATTTCATCGAAAACAACTTGGTGCTGATATGATGACTGAAACGGTTTTGTAGGGATGAATGTGTGAAAATGTGCTTCAAATAAAGTGAGAAACTTGATTGGGATGGGGATGAGGAAATAAGTGAAGCTATGTTTGGAAAGTGTAAATTCAAGAGATGGAACAAAAGACAAAGCTGAGTCTTCAGACAAATTCAAAGACGAAAATACAAGCTCCTTGGCGAAATGCACGATAAAAGAGCTCAGTATCATAAAAACATTTGCACAATGAAGTCTTTGAGCATTTGACTGTGAGTCATTGATTGAGATTTAAGCACATTCTAGTGCAGAGTGAAAGTTTCATTCTGGAAACATCCCTTAGACTGTGGCTAAGCTGTGTCTCCACCATATCCTTTCTTCCAGGAGTGCTAGTCTTCAAGGTTCGCAGGAGAACTTCTGTGAAGTTTGGAAAGTAGGAGACGAGATACTGGCAGAAGTAAAGTTGTTAAGACGGATCGTGAGTCGTGTCGGAATAGTTCAGTGATTGAGCACTTGCCCCCGAATGCAAAGGTTCAAGGTTCGATTTCCGGTTGCAGCACATAATTTTAATCTGCCACGAAGTTTCATATCAGCGCACACTCGGATGCAGAGTGAAAGTTTCATTTTGAGAACTTTGTTTTTCCTTCTTATTAGTGTTGTGGCGTAAAGTCAGCGCCACACGCCAGACGCACGAAAATGATCGTGAAGAAGGCAGTGGACGACTGGCTGCCGATCACAGCCAGCGCCGCGCCTCCTGGAGGGAGCAACCGGAAGCGCGCCCTCTACAAGCAGCTATATGTAAGCCAACACGCGTCTGGAAGGGCACCTCTGAACCCGTCTCCAAAATAGGCAGTCACAGTTAGCATCGTGCAAGAAGATGCTGCCGCGAGAACAGACATATTCTCTAGAAGTTGAGTATTTGTATATATTAGTAAATAAAACTTGTATTACTAAACTGAAAGCTGTTTTAGCTGTCCACACATCCCATGCGTCATAAGCAGATCCTTTCCCGAAAGATAGGCTGGGAAGGACAAAACAATTGGCAATGACTTTATTTAAATTGTTATTTAAATATAACTATAAATTGTTCTTTTCATTGTTTTCTGTTAGGGTATTGTGAAACAAACCATTTTTCGGTTTCGGGTATCAGACCTCCCTTTTAGAAGGAAACGAAATTGAAAAAAGTATGTCATCATGGAAAATCTGCAATTTACTTCTAAAACAAAGAATGATAATAAAATAGAAATGAAGATGTCTCAGTAACATATAATATGTGCAATCTCCTTTTATAACATGATCGAGCATGGCAAAAATAGGTTAACTTGTGAGAAATCTAGATCCGACGATCCGCCGAGAGACAATGTGAATCCAGCATTACGAAATGCATTGTGGACAGTTTGTATTTGTATTTATTATTTATCCTGTGGATCAAATATTGTACAAAAGTACACTTAATGTAGGGCAAGTCATTTATCATGAAGAAAAGTATTTTTGGAACACTGTTGTCTTGAAATATTATACAATGAAAATGGATGCATAGAAAGTGCTTATTGATGAATATAGTAACACACGTATTATACAAACAATGAACTTGATTAACTAAGAATTGTGTAGACAATGGATTTTCATTCAAAAATTTACACAAATAACCAAAGGTACAAATATAGAACAAGGAGAACTACATTAAAAAATACATTAAACAAGATGAAAATCATTGGGAATGCTGAGACAATGAAAATTACTATTAAGCAAGGTGTAACAATACATAAAGTATGTTAATTGTATAGGTTACAATAATGTCTGTAAAATGTTCTTCTCTTAACCACAGAATCTTCCATAGAAAGCAGACTCATTTAGTTTTTCATTTCCAGGAATTCTTGCTCTTAATAGAAGCAGTGCTATGTCAGAAATGCCTTTAATTTCTTTTTAAATATTGAATTTGGAGCTAGTTTTATTTTATCTGGAATTTTATTGTGTAATTTAACTCCAACACGAACTATGGTTTTTTTATGTTATCCTTGAAAAGTTTTGGTGGAGAACTGATTATCCTCAGATAAAATGAGTGTGAATATCCTTGTATGTGAATTGGACTTATATGTGGCGACAAAGACAAACATGCCGTCTCTTTTCTGTTATTTATGCAGTGTAATTTGTGGAGTTTAAAGGCTAAATAACACTGTACGTCATATCACGGCAAGTTGTATTCACAATGTCCATCACAATTCGCTTACCCAAAACCCAATGTTGAAAGTGAGGTTATGAGTAGCAATCTGTTAAGTACAAGGCCATAGTTTAATACTGGAATTGAGGAAACAACAACGCTAAATGTCATTTATGGCCAAAGAAAACTTTATAAAGGCCAATACACACCGTCCATCAGGTCACGTCTCTGTCCGTCAAAACATTCCACAATATGTTTCTAAAGGCTGTACTCACACTGTCCTGAGAAGAATGTTTTTATGGAAAGTCATCTGCTAACAACAGAAGTTAACTATTTTCGTCATGTGATCTTTTTGTAGTCGCGATGTGTGTCTTAATAATCTCTATTTTATTGTTATACTTTGTTTTTGCGTTACATTCCAAATGTTTCACGACGACGTAGATTTTTTTCTCAATTGAGTGTTCTCCTAATAGTGAGATCAGATATCTTACATTTTCTAATATTGTAACGGAAAAGACTGAAGCAAATTGTTTATTTGAATAAGATTGTAAACTTGATGACACAGTTTTCATTAAATAACATTTTAAACGATTATGTCAGTGCTAATGAAGGACAAAAACCGAGCGAGGGGGCGCAGTGGTAATGCAATGGAGTTGCATTCAGGAGGATGGTAGTTTAAATCCACCTCTGTCCATCCATATTTAGGTTTTCCATGATTTCCCTAAATCACTCCAAGCAAATTCTGGGATGGTTCCTTTCAAAGGGCACAGCTGATTTCCTTCCTCATCCTTACCCAAAACTCCAAGCGTTGTCTTTGTCTCTAATGACCAAGCTGTCGACGGGAGGTTAAACCCTAAGCTTCCTTCCTTCCTTCCTTCCTTCCTTCTGATGGGAAAAAATTCTGTTGTGTACAACAGTATTAACAATGTCAGCGGGCAAATTGTAATGGATAAAGTAAACAGGCTTTATTTATTCTTTTATATATACATATTGTTTGATGAGTTCATATGTTTGTTTATAGCATGAAAATAGGTGTCGATGCTTTGAAATGTTGTTTCACTTGCCAGCACTTTACCACACTAAGCTGACCAAAAACATACATTGTGAATTTTTCTTTGGCCATCAATAACATTTAGCGTTGTTTTCTCAATTCCAGTATTAAACTATGACTTTCTCCACAACAGATCGCCACTCATAACCTCACTTTCAACATCAGGTATTGTGATAAGCTAATTGATGTGACAGTGTGAATAGAACTTGACATGATGGTGCTGTGACATGACTTTGACGGACAATATGAATTGGCCTTGAAGTATGTTTTTGGTCAACTTAATGTGATAAAGTGTTGGAAAGTGAAACAACATTTCAAAACATTGAAACATGTTTTCAAGCAAAAAAATAAACACACAAACACATAAAACAATATTTATAAGAGTATAAATAGAGCTTGTTTACTTTATGTTTTACGATTTGTTCGCAGTCATTGTTAATGCCTTCGTACACAACTGAATTTTTGTCCTCAATTATGACTGCGTGTTCATTTAAAATGTTATTTAATGAAAATTGCGCCATCAAATTACAATCTTTTTCAAATAAACAGTTAGCTTCCATCTTTTCTGTTACAATATTGCAAAACATAAACCATTTTTCGCTGTCAGATAACTGACCTCGCTTTTACAAGGACACTCAATTGAGAAAAATTTAAATTGTCATGAAACATTTGGAATGTACCACTACAATAAAGTATAACAATAAAAATAAAGATTAATAAGACACATTTGCGTGTAAACTGTGTGTTCTTCCACTACAAAATAAAAATCATATCACAAAAATAGGTTAACTTCTGATGTTAGCAGACGACCATTCCGTAAAAACATTCTTTTTGAGAAAGCTTGACATGATTGTGATGTGACGGACAGAGTGAATGCCACCATTAGAAATAAGGGTGTCCCAAAAAGAATGACCTGATTTTAAATAGAAATATTTGTTAGGAAGAAGGGCTTAACAACAACAAATTGCATACTTCATTATGCCCAGTATACACGACGATCAAAAGTTCACAAGAATGATTATGATCTACTGCAGCACTCCAAGTGTACTAACTCGGTACTAATGACATGTGATCACACAGACTTAGTTGCGTTTATACGATAAACTCCCATCTACACATGGGATCAATATTGACAGTAGCACCTATGCAAAAATATGGCATATATGAGAATTGTTTGCGTTTGTTTGTATGTCATGACTAATAATATTCAGCTTTGAAGTTTACACACTCTTGGCGGTAGAAGGAGCTATGATGTTTATTTGAACACAACAGCGAAGAAGAAACAGAAGTTGGATGCGTCCTTGGTTGAGAAGAAGACACAAACAATGAGATGTGTACTGCATGCTAATAATGAAGTAACTTGTGTCAGACGACCCCAATGAATTCCGATTTGTTTTACGAATGAGTATCGAGTGTTTTACCAAATTGCTTTCGTTTGTCCAAGAACAAAAAGACAATACTGAAAGTGTTTTGCTACACTGAAGAAATAAAATACCTTTTTTAGTAGAGTTGCATTCTCAGCTTTGTGTTATTTATGCGTCATTTATTCCTGTTATTGCTATTTTTTTTGCAGGCTCGGTTTAACACAGCGTTTCCTGGCACCAGGGAATCTTTCAAAAACCTTTCCTTTGAACAAGGAATTTGCTTACTATTTTAATTGTAGCTGTTGAAATCTGCAAACCAATTTAAATTTGCGCTCCGTAGTAAGACCTCAGAGAACATCACACTCTCGAGGTTTTGTGCAAATTTCTGTCTGACATGCTACATTATAGACTTTTTACAATATAAGGTAAATCAACACGATGTATTCAAACTTCTTTTTAAATCAACACTTTCCTGTTATTTCCTTGATAAATAATGGTCATTGTACCTTAGTAGAAAATAGAGGATTTTCTGCATTGTCCCTTTTATGCTTCAATCAAAACACAGTTCCTGGTCTGTCTCACTCCATTGATGCAAGATGTATGACTTCTGAGAACCAACAATTTCGATAAGGGCGCGGCTATTTCTGTACGTAAACATGAAAGCGGCGCAGCAAACTCATGCGCATGCGCGCCCAGGTCGCTACCAGCAAATTTAGAACCTGTCGTATAGCATACTAGCTAGTACGAAATGCCATCTCCGCTCACGAAATTCTGGTAGTTCTGTGTTTACATCACTAGATGGCGCGCAACATGATCTGTTCATTGCTAGCATGATCATCATGTAAATTGGGCTTTACTCACAAAAGACAGAAGCTTGTAAAAATCCATCATAAATGTTCAATATGTCCTCCATTGGCTGCATGGACGACATCTAGCCAATAGCCAAATTGATGCTAAACTGCCGGCCGTGGTGGCTGAGGGGACTGAGGTGCTCCAGTCACAGTCTGCACGGCCACTACGGTCGGGGGTTCAAATCCCCCCTCGGGCATGGATATTTGTGCCGTCCTTAGTTGTAAGTAGTTCATAAGTATTTTGTAAGTTTAGGGACTGATGACCCCATACTTAAGTCCCATAGACTCTACAACATTTGAACTTTTTTTTATGCTAAACTGACCGTAAAGTGTCTTCCGCCACTGAGGCTACAGCAGCTGATATTCTGGCTTTTAGTTCATTAATGTCACAAGGTAATGCAGGAAAGTAAACATATTGTTTAACATATCCCCACAGGAAGAAATCACATGGTGTTGCCAAGGGACCTAGGAAGACAAGAGTGTAAAGCCTGGTCTCGTGGTCCCACAGGCCCTGTTCAGGCATGTAGTCATTGAGGAAACTGCGCATGTTGTTTTGCCAGTGTGGTGGTGCTCCGTCTTGCTGCTAGATGAAACTGTTACAGTAAAGTTGTGGGAATAACATTGCAGGGGCTTCGCTCAAATGCTCATCAGATTTGTTCAGGAACACGTGGCCGGCCAGAACTTAAGCCTTTACAGCAGCACCCTGTTTCTTCAAACTGCTTATACCATCATCGAATGTTCTTTGGTGATGGTGGTTTAGCACGAAATCGAATATGAAACTTCCGCTGAACTGTGATCACTGATTGAGTACGACTATATTCAATATCACATTACGCGTTCTATTGCGCGGACGCCATATTGTACGATACTGGCTGCACACTCTAGGTCATCAGTAGTAGCGACAACTAGCGGATTTTTTTCTGTAACTCTAGACCCTGCCAATTACATTTAGCGCTGTTTCAGTTACCTACTGATATTTTGTCTCAATATGATTACAAATTTAAATCTAGTCATTCTTTTTGGGACACCCTGTACATTGTGGGATGTTCTGAAGTACATTGACATGATGGACAGTGTGAGTTGGCCTTAATACAGTAGTCTACTACTCGCAAAAACAAAATAGTAAAGCACCTTTATCACTAAATTATTCTTATTTATTTTTTGTAATTGTGTATGTTTACTTCCATTGTGCAGTCAGCCCTGTGTTGAAGGACGAATACTTATTTCCTCAAGCTAAAATATAAGGTGTTGTGGCGTAAAGGCAGCGCCACACACGAGGCGTAAGAGAACGATCGTGGAGAAGGCAGCAATCGACCGAAGGCCAATAGCAGGCAGGCGCCGAGCATCCTGGAGGAAATAACCGAAGATGCGCACCCTCTACAAGCGGCTATATCTAGGCCGACATACGTCTGGACGCCCGGCAGTTACTATTCAGGAAGAAGTCAGTTACTAGTGAGAACTCGTCAGTTACTAGGCAGCTACAAAGACAGAAATAGGACAGTACTAAGTAAGAACGCGGCTACGAACTTAGCAGTATCTAGGTCACTGCGTAACATAGCATCATATGAACGATGGCTTGGGAAGAGAGAAGAAACAAAATTATGTATTAAATTTGAGTATTATCATGTTCAGTCAATAAAACTTGTATTATTAATCTTAATAGTTGTTTTAGTATACTTCGATACCTGCACCAGTACCTTTACTGAGTAGACTGGGAAGAGTACAAAACAAAAGGCAACGAGATCACAATAAATGGCGATGAGGACAATGAAGACCCAGATTGTGACGAAATATTAATGTCTAAAGGTATGCTGCGCTATTAATTTTGCTTTATTACAGGTATCGGCGGATCCAGTAAATAATCTTTTGATTCTATTGCAGAGTAATTAGTAAATTTCTATATTTTTGCACCATATGTTTATAACTATTTTTCACCATGGGTTATGCTATTAACCCTGCCACTGCCACTGCAACACAGCTTCCTGCACTTGATGCACAGCAGCTAATGCAAATGTTTCAGTTTCAGATCCAACAAATTGCCTCGCTGCTGTCCACTGTGCAACAACTTCTGGCCGCACCTGTGTCTCAAAATACGCAAGTTTCACTGCAGCAGCCACCACCTCCAGTAATTCCACCATTCCGACAATATGACGAAAGAGAAGAAGGGTCGAATGAGTGGCTACAACAGTATGAAGCCTACGCCACAGTGCACCAGATACAAGGTACCATCAAACTTCATTTTCTGTTATCGTGTGTAGGCCCCCAGTGTTCCGTCTTGAGAAAAAACTGTTTCCCACTGCGGAGCCTTCTGAACTTTCTTACGATTCCGTGATTGGATCCCTCACGGCATATTATGAACGGCAAATCAATGTAGTGGCTGCTAGGTATCAATTCTTCAGATGTAGGAAAAATCCGAACCAAACACACAGGCAGTGGATAACAGATCTTCAAGGTCTCACTCGGAAGTATAAATTTAAATGTTCATGTGGAGCTTTGTATTCAGATGTCTCGTTGCGTAACACAATCGTCTATAATATTCGTGACGGTAGGCTTAGGGAACAGATTCTAAACAGATGCTGTGCTCACATGTTTAAAATATCAGGTCCCGATGGTACAATTTGCAGGCACTGCAACCAAATACGCTCTTGTTATGTACCCTGTGATCCTTCTGCGTTTCTCTCGGCAGATTTACGCAACACGCAGACCGCGCGGCCTTCGCTGCCTGCATAACCTCGACAGCCGCCCCCACAGCAAATCTACATGGCACCGCGGCCTGACGACATGGAGACAGAGCCCTCGCAACCTCCGCCTCACCTGAACATCACCATGGACATCGAGCAAGACGCCACGCAGCATCTGATGCCGACGACGCCACCGTCTACATCATCACCTGGGCCACAAGTCGTGGGCATGGGCCCTTCGGAGTTTTCCCCAGAGGACATTCCCTCGCGAGCTCAGGCCGGATGGCGGGGCCCAGCCTGTATTCTGACGTCCTCTGAAGTTACAGACTCCAGTCCATCAGTACGTTCACGAGCCTGCCTCCTCCCCCGTTGTCGAGCTCCATACACGACAACGATTCGGCGCTTTGGGAGGGAGCGATGTTGTTCTGTAAAGTCAGCGCCACATGCCAGATGTAAGAGAAAGATCGTGGAGAAGACAGCGATCGACTGTAAGCCAATAGCAGGCAGACGCCGCGCATCCTGGAGGGAGTAACCGAAAATGCGCGCCCTCTACAAGCGGCTATATCTAGGCCGACATACATCTGGAAGGCCCGGCAGTTACTATTCAGGAAGAAGTCAGTTACTAATGAGAACTCGTCAGTTACTAGGCAGCAACAAACACAGAAATAGGACAGTACTAAGTTAGAACGCGGCTACGAACATAGCAGCAACTAGGTCATTGCACAGCTAGCATCATACGGACGACGCCAAGAGAAGCAAGAAGCGAGAAGAAACAGACTTATGTTCTAAAGTTGAGTATTATCATGTTCAGTCAATAAAACCGTATTATTAATCTTAATAGTCGTTTTAGTAAACATCGATACCTGCACCAGTACTTTTACTGACAAGACCGGGATGAATTCAAAACAAAAGGCGACGCGGTCACAACATAAGCTTCGTTACAACAACTGCCAGACTGCTTGATGCACATGCACAACACTGAGATTGTGATCCTGCAGCGCCTTCTCCCTCTTCTGGCTACTTGGAGTGTGGCTGTTTGGTGTTCCAGCAGTTGCAGCAAGCAGCCAGACGCTAACTGGAAAAACATATCTGGCGTACTCAAGCAGCCAGATTCGTGCATGCCCAGAAAGTGCTGAGTTAGAGTGGTGGTAGCCATCACATGATACCTGTGTGTTTGTGGCTGTCGTTTCGATTATTTTGAAGCCACTGTAGATCCCACTTGAGACCAGATATTTTTCGTTTACACTTCTTTATTATTAGGAACGTAAGTATTTTAATTATTTCTTTAAACATACCTTCGACTGCAGAAGCGCAAAAGAAATGTAATTAGCTGAAATGTGGAACTTATAAACGCCGTTTATTCCAGATGTCCAGCGAATCTGAGGCTGATGTCGAGTGACGAGGAGTTTTAAGTGATACATCATGCTATACAACAGAAAACTATTTCGAATGTATGGTGCCGCAATATAGAAACACAAAATTCTTGGAACACTTTCGTGTTCGACGTCCTTTGGCATAGGAGAGGTCCGAAAAATTCAAGAAGTCAGTTACAGTCATCAGGCAGGAGGAAATAGAAAATTGCTTCCACTGAAGCAAATTCTGATTTTGCTGGCCATGTAGCGGCAAGTTTTCGAGACATGGCAGACAGGTTCTATATCAGTGTTAATTCCTTGCACCGTATCATACAGGGAGTGACCTACTTTGTTAGCAATTTAGGAATCAGTGTTCTAAAGTGTTCATCTGATGAAGAAAGGGCACAAATAGGAGCCAATTTCAGGAGAAATAAGATGTCAGGTGCGATTGGGGAAATCAATGGGACTCACATTAGAAGAGACAGACCTACAGGTGATGCCCTGTCGTATTTGAATAGAAAAACTATTTTTCTGTGCAGTTACAAATTGTGTGTGACGTCAACAGACGGATTCATAACTTATTCGTGGGTTTCTTTTAAATGAAGGGCTATGTCATCCCATAACTGTTGTTTTTCTTTTCAGGTCCTTACCAAGTTATTTATTATGTTGCCCGTAAAACACTATTATTTTTAATGTTAACTCGCTGTCCCACAAGGATTACACTACAGTTGGTTTTTGTGCAGAATGATGGTGAAAAGTTAAGAAATCTTCTATCACTTGGAGTATGGAAACAGGACTAATTTATAATTTCCATATTCTCTACCATAAATAATAATAAATAAAATTAAATAAAAAGAAAAGAAACGAACTCTTTATTTGCAAATTATTTAACTAAAATATCTTACCTTACATCATATCTTCTCCACACTGATACACGTATCAGCTGTTCATCTACCATCTTGTGCTGCAGAAACCACCTAGAAACAGCCCAAAACGCGTTCCAGCCAAGAAGGTTGCAATAAGGGAAGATGGCACTACTATGCAAAACGTAGCTGTTGATTGAAGCCAGTCCGCCATCTTGTGGAGCCAAGGAAATAAGTTTTCAGATTACAGCACTGTGAGGTTCCTGCCCCTTAACTTTCATACATTTAAATGTCATTTCTGAGTTCATATTTGAGATGGTATACTTTTGTCGCCAATAAAGAGTTTCCAAAAAGCTGAACTCTGATTTATTAATACCAAATCTCATTCATTAAGTATGACATGATGACATATCGGGAATTCAGAATAATATCCAATTGCTTTACACGAACTTAAATTGTCAGCTGTAGTAGTTCACACGAAATGCAAAACAATTTTTTCCAATAACAACAGTACCAAGCTTTATCATCTTCGTAAGTTTAGTACTGAAGAGAGGACTTTTTATGTTCAATACATACGAAAATTCTTTCTACATGTTCTACATAATTAAATATTCATACTAAAATTCTGACCACCAAGTCTTTCAAATTTCAGGGGAACCTATATCTAATAAAAGAGAAAATTAGTTGTTGTTGAGAGAAAATCATAAAAACAAATAGGAAGTATTCATTTAGCAACAAAATTATACTGTGTAAAATAGCAAATGACTTTCTCGTTCTGCTGGCATATCCATTAGTAATGTAGGTAAGTTTTTTTTTCACAGTACCACTTTCAACTCAGAATGCAATGAAACCATACTCGTCACAATGAACGTTATTGGCTCCCTAATATGCCGACAATGGTTTTACTTCTGTGGCGTTAAGGGTATCTCCCCCTATTCTAACGTCCTTGGTTCCAACAGTGCGAATATAAAACACAGGGCCGCGGCGGAGTGGTGGAGGCGCTATGCTGCGATGCACCAGGCCATTCCCTGTCGGAGGTTCGAATCCCCCGTCAGGCATGGATGTTTGTGCTGTCTTTAGTATCAGGTAGTTTGTAAGTTTATGGACTGATGAACCCGCAGTTAAGTCCCATAAGCTTCACAAAAATTTGAACATTTTTAAAACTCTGGTTTTTATGTCATAGTGGCTGTGCATACGCGTCTTAGACCTCCGTTTACCGTCCAACCAACAAACTGTACAACGAACGAACCAAATTCGTAGCAGCCTACACACGTTCCGACAAACTGCACGCAGCGATTGCAGCGCCTCCCTGTTCTGGTGTCTGTTTGTTAAACTGTTTTTGTTTTCGCGTGTTCACTGTGCTGTGCAGACAGCAGACGATCCCAGACAGGGAGTTTCTCGGATACACGGAGTCTCACAAATACATCAGTAATTCGACTATTGTGGTCAGAAACCACGTGCAGTTGAATGGCAAAAAACTGCTTCCTATTTAGGTAAGAATCGGGATCAGTTTCAGGCTTATCAGTTCTAATGTGAGTCCCATCTATGGTACCAACAATGCCAGGAAACCCATTTCGACGGAAATGGGACACTATTACAACCGTTTCTTCAGCAGATGGCCACTTTATCACTTCAATGGCCAGACTGCTACCAAACTGCATCACTCTGTGGACAAGTCTACACAATGTACTGATTGAAATACTGAACCTATCCCCCACATCTCTAAATGATGCAGTCTGTTTCAAGGGAATGAGTTTGTCATATCCACCATTCCTATAATCGTAGAACGAGGTTCTTCCAAATTTTTCTGCTAGGTCCTCTGCCACATGTCGTCGAACACAGAAATGTCAACAACAAAAAAAAAAAAAAAAAAAAAAAAAACGGCGTCACTGTATCGAGGCACCAGATTCTCAAAATAATGTTCGTTTTTAGGTCTGGGATTCCTCTCAATGAACTCTTCATCCATCGACAAATAATCAGATTCCCTATCGCTGATCATCACATTTCCCATCTACAAATAATCACGTTAATATATCACAATAGTTTGAACTAAAACGTGTAATAGTTATAGCACACGAAGAAATATATTTATTACCTTGCAAATTAATTTACAGCAAATACTCTTTATGACCAGATACAAAACTCTGCTCCCACTTCAATGTTCTCCAACGACTCTACGGAAAGTGAGGAGAGACTGAACGCAAAATTCTTAGAAAATCTACACGCTTATCTCTTTCTGAGTTCGTTACTAACCACTTTGAAGGCATTCAGAAGACTTTCCCCTTACCGTCACAAACGATTGCATTTCCTTTCGCACCGCAACTCCAACGCCTCACAGGCAGTCATATTTGGTTCGAAACGGTGTCGACCGCAACTCGAACGGTTTTGCGTGGTTGCAACCGTCGCAACCGCAACTCGAACGAAACTACTTATAAATACCAGCGATAGAGACAACACCGCCTGGCGCCTAGAAGAGAAGGCCTGACAACTGGCCGTAGCTACGTCACACCGAGAGGCGGCGGACGCAATCTATGGTCGGGTAGCGCGACCAGCCTCCTTGAGCTCGACACATTACAATTTATCAGGTTGAGTGAGGTTGGTGGGTGGGATGTCGGACAGTCAGGCCCGACCAACCATCCGACAAGCAAAGCTGGTCGGCAAAGTCCTCGACACGTCCAATTTATTTGACCGCCGATAATATGGTCCCGACAAATCGGAACGTGTGTAGCGCTTGAAAGTAGCAGTCTGGCAGTTGCTGGAACGAACCTATATTCTATTGACAAAGGTAGTAAAAGTAAAGGGCCCTACACACGATGCGGTTAATTGGACCAATTCGTAGGTCATCCAATAAATTGGGCGGTTTTAGGTGGTACCCGCCCATCTTTCCTTGTCCACGCTTCCCCAACACTTCACCCGACAAATTGTACCTTGTGTAGCGTTTCCCGACCAACTTCCATGCCTGAGGTCGTGTGCACAGCGAACACGCAAAAACAAAAACAGTTCGACGGACAGACACCAGAACAGGGTGGCACTGCGTGCAGTTGGTCGGAACGTGTGTGGTTTGCTACCAATTGGTTGGTTCGTTGGACATCTTGTTGGTCGCAAAATAAATCGGAGTTTGTGTAGTCTAGTGTCTAGTCAGTCAACAGCAAGGTTACAATCAACCAGATTTTTGAAAACGTTCGAATGCCAGGGGCGTCTTGACTTTTGTTACCGAAATAAGTTCTTGTAATCGACAAGTAAAAGAAATCGCTTGCGACAAATAATATTTGTTCAGTGTTGTTAGAAATGTTTAAGATGAATGCTTTTCATGTGTAGATTGCAAGAGCGAGTATGATTTTCGGAAAAATTAAACGCGCATAATTTTCAAATCCCACGAACTGTAGCTGTACGAAATCGAGCCTTCAGTTAAAAACAAATTTGCATTGAAAAAATAATTTCCGAATTGAAATATTTAAATCTTACTGTACAAAATCAGGTTTGTGTTCGGTTGGATTGAAGAGTTGGCTAAACATTTGGTTGGAGTTGAAGATAGCAATAAATGTGAAATAAACATTGTAAAAGATTTATGAATATACCTCATAAAAAAAATCAACCAAATTTAAAGAGTCAACCGGCATTAGTAATATAATGAAGAATATTTTAATGCGTATTGTGAAGAAAAGGATATGGAAAAGAGGATTTCTCTACCGGTACGCAAATTTCAACCAATAATTCTTGTGAAACGTCAGCGACTTACCCATTACCGAATACATACATTTTCCAGGTAAATTTCTTTTTATGACAAGACGTATGTGAAATATGAAACAAGCACATTAAAAAAAAAAATTGTGACCGTTAACTTCCGGCTATGCTACAGGCCAGTAGGTTACGACGGGCTTGCTCTGGCCTTGATAATATGTGAAATTTCAAACCAACCTAAACCTTAGGTTACGATGCAAATTAGTCAAAATCAAGACTTCTGGGCAACCCTTACAGTACCACATTCTAACCAAACATACCCAACTTGCCTAACGGCAAAACATGAAATTGTGTGTTGAACCATCAGGATGAAGACAGTTATATCTCATTTATTCAGCTTTACGTTTTTTTTAAATTTATTTATTATTATTATTATTTTAAAGAAAACAGCTTATAACTAAGTTGAAAAGGCCTAAAAAAGAATTGAATGTCATTACACTCATCTGACAAATGTTCTCCTGCGGGTGCACACGCATGAAAAAGAAATTACAGACACTATTTTATTGTTCCCTAGATGCCAAACCAAAGGTTAATTCTGTAGCAGTGTAATGGGGTTGTTATTTTATTCTGATACAATTTGCGTGAAAAATGGTAATTGTTGAAGATATATCCATATGGATCAATGTTTTGGATCTGGACAACATACAAGATTATAGTTTCGTAAAGGTATTTCCTGCTGGTTAGTGTAATATGAACCATGTGCCAAAATGTACAAATCTATAAAAAATAGTTGAATTACAGTGACAGCTTCTGTTCATTAATGTACACTTGTCTGAATTATTTGTGTCATCTGTATGTATGCTTTATCTACAGTATAGTTATTTGAATTAAGGATTTTCAATCACTAATTGAATGTTTAAAATTCATTGATTTAATTGAAACTGACAGTAGTAGGAGAAAGAGATCAAGATGGGACAATATTGAAGGTGGTTCATGACGTCATCAATATGGCAGCAATTCCATATTTCAGAAGTATCCTCTAGTGATGATAACATCACGAAAAACATTGACAAATAGAAAAGCAAAAAATAATCTGGAACTTGGGGTTTTGAATGATGACAATTAAATAGAATAGGCAAGAAAAACTACATTTGGAACCACATCTAAGACAGAGACACATACAATATGAAAATTCAAAAGACAACACTGCATATGTTATTGAATACAGTACACATGAAATGAAGAAAATGATACTGACAACCCTGTCCACCCTCAAACTGCTCCCGCCCCACCCCACCTCCAGAAAAAAAGAGGGGAGGGAAGAAAAATAAGCCTCACAAGAAGCCAGACATGGTATTGACAAGTTCAGTTTGATTCTTATAACAACTAGTGTGTTCTATGTTTAACAACAGAAATGTTTGGGTACTCTACAACCTTACTCTATAAACCACCACCACAAAGAGAAAAAACAGCCAGAAAGAGAAGTTACTTTGAAATATGAACTTCTAACAGTGATAGGCAACACAAAAGAAATTATGTGATATATTGGTGAAAGATCACTTTTTGTCATTTGCAAGACTTTGTAAACGCTGGATGAAAATTGGGCATCCTCCTCCAAATTCTCAAGAAAACAAGTTTTAAAAACCTGTAACCCCATGAATTACAAATAACCTGACTTTTCCACCTAAGGAAACACATTTCTGAATAGTAGTGCTGCCCACGCACCCCCCTCCCCTCATTACCCCTCCCACCCGCTCGGTATCCAGGGGGGGGGATAATGATAACTCTCATTTATAAAGTGCTGCGATATGACAACTTGTACATTTGAAAAATAGCTTCTATTAAATGTTTTAATATTTATATTTACCATCTCTCTTCAGCTTCATGTACTACTTGAAGAAAATGAAACATTCTGTCGGATATATGTGTTTGCAGTAATCACATTAAAAATACAGCAGTTGAGGGTTATCATTATTTACTCCCGAGGGCTTCATATTTTGATTAAAATATCTACCAAATGAATTACCTTGGCTTGTTTACACTTGTTTCTTTGATAATAAACACCAAGAACATATGAATATGCACATGAACACTAAAACACAGTAAGTAACTGATTACACTGTTATGTGACAGAAACAAAATGAATCCGCTATGATGAAGAAAGAAGCTATCTTTGGGTCACCACATCTTTTCAAACAGTTAAATATTTGTTAGAACAAAAAGCATAAATGTCATTTACCCTCAAATTGTGACACATTTGCTAAAAAGTCCAAAGATATGTGCCAAGTAACAATACAATAGTTGTTATTGTCCCCGTATCTGTTAAAAAGAAGATTGGGGTTGAAAACAAAAATTGCCTACAGTCGGTCTTGAACCCACTACCTTCCATGGCCCAATGCGATGCCGCTAACCACACGGCTTTTTTTTGCTATGTGGAGAGTAGTGACTTCATTATTATTCATGATCCAGATCTTCTGAAGGCTTTTGAAGTTGATGCATATGTAATTCATAGTTATAAGATATTTTACCAAACATGACGTGTTTTTTAATTAATCTTCAATGCGCCAAAAATAAAGGTGAAGGGTGAATGTTGCCTTAACGGAGGTAACATGCGCAAGGCAAGATGGGTAGTTGCCCCATTGTCTTTGCTTTGGGGTATTTGTGCGTAACCGCCAGAGCTCGAATAGCCAGGAGCTGGTATCTCTACCAGCACCAATGCTAAAAGCGGCATTTCCCATCCCTGCTGTAGGAGTGCCCATATGCTGCCTCCAAGGGTTGGTGCTGAGGGCCGACAGTGGTTGTCACAGGTTTAGGTACCGTCATCATTGAAGAAAGTGGTGATGACATGACAGCCGCTAATGACGACTTGAATGTGACAGGGTGCAGTAGATCATATTCCTTTTTCACCTCAGTATAATCTGTCCACAGTTGACACCTACAGGAGGGGCAGTACAAGTAGCATCTGCATGTGGGGCTGGATTTGTACCTAGACGACATGTGCCAAAATTTCCAGCACTTAAAACATCACATTGGAGTCGGAATATAAGGTTTTACGTCTCACAGTATATCATAAACTTGACCTTTCCAGGCAAGGAATCACCCTCAAAGGCCACGATGAAGCCACCGGTGCCTACCTTGTTGTCCTTAGGCCTCCTGTAGATGCGCCTGATGAAGTGGACACCCGTTGTTTGAGGTCAGCGCATAGCTCGTCATCCGACTGCAGGATGAGATCACAGTAGTAAATAATCCCCTGAACCATATTTAAACTCTTATGAGGGGTGATGGTCACAGAAACATTTTCAAACTTATTGGAGGCCAATAACACCCATGACTGTGCAGGAAATGTTGTTTTGATGAAGACTGCACCACTTCTCATCTTTGACATTACTGCAACTTTGCCATACTTTTCTTCTAAGTTGTCCATGAAGAAAAGTGACTTGGAACTCATAAACGATTCCCTATCAGTTCTAGCACGCAAAAATTTAGGGGAGTAAGGCACTACCCTTTTTTTTAGCCAGTCGTTCCTACCATGGAGTAACCAGGGAGGGAACATTTGGGGGGCATACTGTGCTGCATTGAAGTCAGCGTTGCCTCTCTTAGAGACTGCGGTTGTATGTCTGCCAATGTTTTGAGCTCTTTTTGTGGTGTTCCCACAAGCAGCTAGAGAAATAAAAGTCTACCCAGGCAGAACCCTTCTTGCCTGGGTAAGCCTAATGCAGATGAGGTGTGGCAGGTTCCCCAGGGATTGCTTGCGAGTGACTGTTCAATCTTAATAGCCATGTATCTCCTTGGCATGTAGCACACCTTGAAATTGAGGGTTCCCAAGAGCCCCAGACTCTGAAACGTACAACACATTCCACTTTTACACCGTACATTGGTCGCTGAGGCATGCACGGAGCTTACGGTGTAGTGGACTGTTGGTGCAACGTATTCCCCTGCTCGGGGCCCCGAGTTTGCCAAGCCCGTATCCAGCAAATTAATGCTGAGTCCCCAGGGAGTGTGTGTTTGGGGGGGGGGGGGGGGGGGGGCGGAGCAATTGTTTGTTTTGTTTTGTTTTGTTTTACTTTGTCCCCCTTACCCATCTCCCCACTCTATTCATAAGCAGCATCCTGTTCCACCCACCTAACATGTACATTCTCTGTAAGGCCTTGCTGTATCCATGTCCATCACCATAACGCAACCTCCCTCCCTTTCCCCTATTTCCACACCACAGAGCATGATTTGGAGTGTGCCAATCAAAATGACAGTTGTGTGACGCCTGTGTGATTGCATGAATATTCTGAAGAAGGCCAGGGCCGATATCTTATGTGCAGTATCCTTTACAGACAAATCATGCCTTCCCAAAATTCTCCCAATAAAGCAAAGTCAACCATTTGCCTTCCCACAAGTGTCCTTATATGATAGGATAACATACTTTATTGTCACGTAACATGTTTTTATACAATTGTTTGATTGAGAACATTGGCGACTCGTCAAGTCTTTAACCTAAATTGTTACATTGATTTAAGCATTAAAGTAAATATGCACTGTATACATTATGAATTATAGGAAACATAACAAATTTCATTATAAATGTTTCACATCTCATCATCATTTAACAATAAAACTTCGCACAGCCTATATGAAGTACAGTATACAGAATGGTATGCATACCGCCATTCAAAAATACGTTTAAGGCATATAAACATGAATATACAGCAAAAGTTTACCATAACTATTTTCTCTTTATATGACATAGAAAGTATATGGTACCTTTTGTACTTCTATCATTGCTATTCCAATTTATAATCTGTCTCTAATGACCAAGCTGTCGACGGGACATTAAACTCCAAGCTTCCTTCTTCCTTCCTTCTATTTATAAATTCCTTTAGACTATAATATCATATGATTTTAATCATTTAAAAATTCTTCTAGACTGTAATAACACTTGCTTTTAAGGTATGTACCAATGGTCTCCAGCATTGATTCCCCAAATTTTGACCTCATTTTATTTCTGATATTCAGAGCCGTGTGAATGCATTACCTTCAGACAGATGTGAGTTTTTCTGTTCAAAGAGGAGTATTTCATATATGAAGATTGAAGAGGTTGTCATTAAGTCCAGGCTCTCAAATAATGGTTTGCATGATTGCCTACTATTTGTTCCTGTCATTGCTCTGATTATTTTCTTTTGTAATTTGAAAATTCTAAGGAGGTTTGTCTTTCCAACAAGGCAAAAAATTATTCCCTATTTTATAACTGTTATGAAATAAGCATGGTATACAACTTTCTTCACCTTTAAGTTCGTAATTTTGTATAGTACCCACATTGCATAAACTAAGCTGTTTAATCTCTTCAGTAAACTGTCCACATGGTCAGTCCATGATAAGTTTTTATTTAAAATTATTCCAAGGAATTTTACAGACTCGACTGTGGTTGGTTCTTTACCTGAATACTCTGTGTTATACATTCAGTAGTTTGTTTGGTCCTGAAGTTTATGATCAGGGTTTTTTCCAGGTTTAATTTCTTGGCATTATTTTTTATCCATTCTTCAAGTTCTTGTAGAGTTTGTTTCATGGTCCATGCTAATTCTTCAATGCTTTTGCAGCAGACCACTGCTGTTGAGTCATCTGCATAAAGTATTGTGTCTATTTACTTTGCAAGGAATGTCATTTATGTAGTATAAGAACAGGAGTGGTCCTAGTATCAAGCCCTGGAGTACGCCTGCTTGTATTTCTTTCCAGATAGAGCCAGTTTTTTCACCCATTAGATGTATCACCACCCTTTGGTGTCTGTTTTTGAGGTAATTAGAAAACCATCTTATAGATTTTTTCATGGAAGCCATATGTACCCAATTTTTGGAGCAGTAACTTATGGTCTACTGTATCAAACACCTTTGTGAGGTCACAAAAAATACCAGATACACATTGTTTGGTGTCAATACACTTACTTATTTTAGAGATTAGTTCATTAACTGCTTTTAAAGTGTTTTGTCCCTTCCTAAACCCATATTGGCTATTAAGAATAATATTACCTTCTTTATTATACTTTTCTAATTGATTACATACTATTTTTTTATTACTTTATTACCAATTTATTGCCAAATCTTTATCATTCACCAGCCGTGGCTGGACAGACAGCATCAAAATTACAATATTTACATCACAATAAAATGAATCTAACAACTGTGATCAGATTACACATATTTTAACATAAATTGAGCATAATATGCACTTAACAATAACTGCACAATAATATTAATTAAAAAAAAATAGTCTATTCTTGACATCAAGTTAAAAGTCAGGTAGTCACTGTGCTATCGCTGGAAAAAAATTCTTCAATGCTGTACATTGGTTTCGCTTTTAATTTACATAGGATAGTTTTTCTAAATAGCTCCAGTGGTATAATTGTATTTCCTTTGGTAGTCCATTAAATAATTTTATAGCCACCATTGGGAAGCTGCTTTGTGACTTTGTTAAACGACATCTTTGTCTGTCTAGACTGTCTTTACTATGGGTGTAGTGTTGATGAATGTCACTCCTCTTTGTGTAGGTCTCTTCATTTATCTTTATGTATATGAGGCAGTTAAATATATACTGGCTGAACACAGTGAGCACACCTAATCTAGAAAAAATAGGTTTGCAGTGGTCAGTGTTTTTGCTTGAGGTAATGATCCTCATAGCTTTCTTTTGCAGTAAGAGCACACCCTTACAGCCAGCCGAGTGGACCCATAGCAATAGCCCATAACTGATGTTGCTGTGGAACATTGCATAGTACACAATGAGCAAGTACTGTTCTGAGATTATATTTTTTTAGTTTTCTCAAGAGGTACAGGCCCCTTGAAAGTTTGGAAAACACATGTTTAGTGTGTTGTTGCCAGGTTAATTTGGTGTTAATGAAGTAACCCAGTAGTTTAACGGCTACTGTGTCACCTGGTACTCCAGTAACACAGACTACATATCATCCTCTGTGTTTTCTCTTCATTTATTTTCATTCTGTTCATTTCAAACCAGGCTTTGGTTTCACTGAACAGAATATCTGCCTGCTGTACAGCCTGAGTAATATTTTCTCCTTTTGCAAACAAGGTAGTATCATCTGCAAACTGCAGTGTGTGTCCATCGGAGCCTAGGTCATTTACAAATATAAGAAACAAGAGGAGACCCTATGACCGATCCCTGTGGCACTCCGTGTTTTACATCCTTTTCAACTGATACTGCTCCCTGCACTGATATGATCTGCCGTCTGTTCATTAAGTATGATTTAAGAGTTTGCAGGACAGTTCCTCCAATACCATATGATTTTAGTTTGTTGAGCAAAGTCTTATATGGGATGCAGTAAAATGTCTTACTAAGGCCACAGAGGACCAAAGCTATTGACTCTTTTTCTTCAAATCCATGGCTTATTTTTGAAATTAAATCAAGTACAGCTGTTGTTGTTGACTTTCCCTTTCGAAACCCATGATGTGAATCATACAAGAGATAATTTTCTTCAAAGTAACTTACAAATTGCTCTTTCATTATTGATTCGATCACTTTAGCTAATATTGGTATTATGGATATGGGCCTGTAACTTGACACTTCATGTGGATTTCCTTTTTTCTAAACAGGACTGTGCGGGCAACTTTTAAGAAATCTGGAAATTCTCCAGCATGGAGACATTTATTTATCACTACTATCAGTGGTTTAGCAATTTCATATATTATGGTTTTTAGTACAATACCGGACATGCCATAAATATCTGGATTCACTGAAGTTTTGTAGCTTTTTACAATTTTTATTATGTCTTTTTCATAAACCTTCTTCCATGTTACCATAATGCAACGATTCTCAGTTTTTATGGTAATCACAGGATCTATTCCAAGGTCAGGAATTTCACCTACTGTTCTTTCCACTGTGTTTATAAAATTCTCATTAAATTCATCTGAACTGCAGGAATTTGTGCAGGAGGTTGGTGCTCATTAACTAAACCCCATGCAGCTTTACTGGGATTATGGGCCTCGTCAATGAACTTTGCATTGCTTTCCTTCTTTGCTTTTTCTATTTCTTTTCTGTAAATCCGTTTAGCCTTTAGATAACTACTGTACAGTCTGTCCTTGGTGTCAATGTTTTTAGTGTTTTTACCTTGCCATTTAGCAGTTGAACAATACATTTTATTTTGGTTAGTCTAGGTGAGTACCACCGCTTTACTTTGACAGTTTTCTTGCTGGAATATAATTTGGTATTTGTTCTTCTCTTGAGTTTTAGTGGAAAGTGTTCATCAAACTTGCCTCTGAGAGTCTGGAACATGCAACTGAATGCATCATTTGGTGCCACTTCATCATATATTTGGTGCCAATTGATAGAGGACACAGTAGTCTTGAAAGTATCTAAGCCTTTCTTTGTAATAGTCCTATTTCTGAAGACAAAATTTGAATGCCAGCTGGAAATTTGTGGTGTACTCACTGAGTTTATACATAGTTTCATGATCACTGCACTGTGGTCTGCAATTACAGGGTCTACCACACTTACTGTGTAGTCCCAGCTGTTTAGATTTGTGACAATGGTGTCAAAACAACTGTCTCCTCTTGTTGGTAGATAATTTGCCACAAACAGTCCATAGCTGCTTACCTGGTTCATGAAGCCCAATTCCTGTGTACTACCGTCTCCAATATGAATGTTAAAGTCTCCACAGAAGGCAACTTTTGCTCCTAAGCGCTCTAGGTGACACAGACAGTTTTCCAGTAGATTAATAAAGTTATCAAAATTGCTACCTGGGGATCGATATACAGAAAACACAATTAAATTAGCATCTGGTAGCTCCAAGGCAGCCACTTCTAGATCCTTATCTACACAGAAGTTACTTAAATCAATTTTCTTGGCACTGAGTGCACTATTCACATACACAGTCACACCACCATGGATAGCAGTTGCTCTACACCATACTTTCACTATTTCCAGGTATTTAATACACCTGTAATATTCTATTTCTGGTTTAATTAGCCAGTGTTCACTTATACACAGTACATCAGGTCTCACTTCCTCAACAAAGAGCGACAATTCATCAAGTTTTGTCCTGAGACACTGCACATTTACACTTGCTATAATCAGCTCAGCATTTTCTCCAATGGTGTCACTTGCTTTTCCACCGGAAAGTCCTTGGTTTACAATGTTTATCACACTGCTGCACTGGGCATCCTCCGGAATAAAAAACGTCTTATTACAACGTTTTTGGGCCATATACTGCTGTCCATAATTTTATCTTTTAGGTTGAAATCAACTCCAATCTTGAAGCGATCATGTATTCCCCTCGTTTCTAGTTTTTCTACTGTAAAACTGTTGTGGTTAGGGAAAATATTCTGTAATAAGTTACTTACATTTTCACTTGTAGTGCCATGTCTCAGTTTGCCTAGGTGTAACCAGGCTTGTTTGTCACCATATAGGAGCTAGCAGGACTAGCACTCCTGGATATGGTGGAGACATGGCTTAGCCATAGACTAAGGGATGTTTTCAGAATGAAATTTTCACTCTGCAGTGGAGTGTTGGTTGATATGAAAAGGCAAATACCCCAGGTTTGAATCCCAATTCCAGCACCCAATTTTAATCTGCCAGGAAGTTTCCTATCAGCACACAATCCGCTGCAGAATGAAAGTCTCATTCTGGATTTCTGCTAATGTTTGTAAACGTGAAAAATACAGTGGTGCAACATGCTTAGGAATGCGAATTTCACTGTAGGTCCTCCTGTAAATGATTGGTTAAGTCAGTTCGAAGGTTGGAAAAGCAAATGGCATACCACCTCTAACACATTCATGTTTGGTAAAGCACTATGTTATTCAAACAATGATCTAGTTGATTACTGGTTTACTTAACGTTGCTCTACATTAGATGGTTTTCTGTAAAACATCTCTTTAATGATTCATTGTGCATAATGAAATATCAAATCATTTGTTCTGAAAAGACAGTGCCCCAATGGACTAAGAAAGAAACAATGGAATGTGTCTATAATGATAGTTTGAACTATCACTTCGACTTTATTTCTGTCACAAAGTATCTAATGAGGTGGTTGAAATCATGTATGCAAAAACCTGATAGATGTGATTTATATCCACTTTTAAATAAAAATCATGCCTTTCCTAGGAAGTTCTAAACAAGCGAAGTAACTACTAGAAATAAAAACACTCTTGAGGAAATTTAGAGGGCAGTAATTTGAAGCTGACTGCAAACGATTTTGCTGCCACCAACTTACATTTCGCATAAAAACCACAAAGATAAAATAAAAGAAATTAGGACTGACAAAGACATACAGCCATTCATTTTTCCCCTGTTCTACTTGGTAGTGAGATGTATATAAGGCAATGACTAGTAGTAGGATGTGATACCCTCCGCCACACACCTTACGGTGGATTGCGGAGTATGTACATATGTGGTTGTAGATATAGATGAGTGCATGGAAGAAATTTATTGCAAAAACTGCAAAATGTTTAACTCAGTACATCTGTTTAGGATTTCTTACTTGTAAAAAATATCCATTATGAGTGAGAAACATGCTCATCTGCAACAACATTCTCAAACAAACTGAACGATTAAATATCATAATGACCTCAAGTTTAATGTGTAACACTTTATGAGGTAACTAATATAAAAATAAATCTTCAGCACTCTTGTTTAATATGGCTATAAAAATTTACTTAGGAAAAATTGGGTATATTAAAGTGTGCACCAATTTCAACTAACATGAAATGACACAAATTTCTTGTTAAATTAGTACCTTAAACTTTTCCCAGCAGGAATTACCGCAGATTTTCTGGGCCTGTCCAGCAGAATGTACTTCCCATTTGCTAACACTAGCAGAATGTCCTTTTCCGTAGTCATTGTAAGAAACGGCACTGCAAGTTCCTGTGAGCATTACGAGTCTGCGAGTCTTACAAGCACTGCGAGTTTCTAAGAGCATTACAGGTCTCGGACTCTTACAAGAACAGTGGAAGCTCATTTCAGGGTGGACGCGGCTGACTCACAGTGCCCCATTCCTCCCTCCCCTCGCCTGGGTTGCGAGTCTGGCACAAGACGAGATGAGCTACGAGCGAGCATGAATGCAGAAATGACCAGATCTATCAATGGTTAACGAGTATTGGATAAAACATTTCATTTTACCTTTATCCATTTTTGTCATGACATACATGATGTCTTTCATCCACCCCCAGATGCAGTAATTAAAGGATGTTAAATCTGGGAATCTAGCGGGCCAGTTGATACGGTCCCTGCAAACTATCCATCAAAGTGGGAATTGCTGATTAAGATAAGTTGTTACCATATGGTGGAAGTGTGCAGGTGCCCCATCGTGGTGGACATAGATTTTGCATCTTGTTTCAAGAGTAACATCTTCAAGAAGGTGCGGTAAGTCTTCTCGTAAAAAGTTACCATACATCTGACCATTTAAATTTCTTGGGAGAATAAACAGGCCCAGTAACTAGTCACATATAACACCACACCAGACATTGACCCTGAATTTGCATTAAAATTGAGATACTACTGTGGCACAGGGATTTTTGTCTGCCCAGATGTGCATGTTGTGGATGCCATCTCTTGTAAAGGATGACTCATCACTGAACATAATGAAACAATAGAGATGTTCTTTTTCCATTTAACTGGTTACAGAAGTGCAAATGATTGGCAAAATCATATGGTTCTAAAGGCTTTCTGCACACGAAAAGGATATAGTCCATTCTTATGAAGAATTCTACTCATCTTAGATTGTGAAATATTCAATCGATAGCTAGCCCTCTTGTACATGAACAAGGGCTGTGCTCTACTGAATTAAGAATACTTTCCTCTTCTTGAATGTCACCATGTATTTCAGAGTGAATATGAATACTGGGAAGAGTACCAGTTTCTAGCAATGATCGATATGTTCCACTAAATGTTTTGGCACTCAGAATCCTACAATTAGGATATCAATAGTGATGTTTGGCAACAGAAACTTTCGCATTACCGTCACAGAAGCCCAAACTGTACCCATCTCTCCATACTCCTGTTTTGAAAACTTGTAAGGCATCACAAAGTGTACTGTACACAGGAGACAATAACAGTAAACATTGGCTGCAGTATCAGCAATGTTGTTGTTATGCAAAAATACCACTCACTTCACTTGTCTACCTAAGACATTGTGTCCTGTGAACACAAGTGTAGTGCTCCATACACCATGACATGTTTCAGAACTCTGTTGCAGCTCCTTAATTATGGATCTGATCCAATTACTGTACTGATATTTTTTGTTCTAAATGACATAAGGAGTAACCTCTAGTAACTGGGGGAAACCCTTGTGACTCACCCTGTACAATAAGGACAGGTTGCAACTAATTATAATGACATTTGTGGAACACAATTAGACAAGTAAAACAGATAATCACAAACACACAAAGTAACTTTTGGCCACAGCCCTTGCCAGAAAGGAAATACGGTAATTCATACAATTATACTGGAACAACTCATTAACACATGACTCTCATCTCTGGCTGCTGCAGTCCAACTCTGAATGCAGCAGCTGGAGATGATGGTTGTGTTAGTGAATGAATGTGTACTCCTCTCTGGTGAAGGCTGTTGACTTGGCTTTGAGAGAGAGAGAGAGAGAGAGAGAGAGAGAGAGAGAGAGAGAGAGAGAGAGAGAGAGAGAGAGAGAAGTCCAATGTGGATTTTCCATTATCAACAGAACTATAAAAACACCAATTTTCCAAAGGCTATTACACAAGCACTGGCCTGGGCTACACCAAATACTTTTTATCAAAGTTCCTACCTGAAATAGAAACTGAGCACCAAGACCCCTACAGAGACTTTTAAAATACATTTGTCACTGTGCCAATAAATATTGTGGAAGTGAAGCATCAAGTTCAGCTTAAACACCAGTGAGTAAGGTCAGACGAGGAAAGGAATGAAGATTATGTTTTAATGTTCCATCGAAATCACGATTATTGCAGACAGAGCACAAGCTTGAATAGTTTTTGTCTGGGGAAGGAAATTGACTGTGCCTTTGAAAATAAAACTAATGGAATCAATATGAAACTAAGAATTATAGTGTAAAACATATAATGGAGCAGTTTATGAATAAACTACCATCTCAGAATATTATAACTATACACTAACAGCATAAAAATAGAAGCTGGCCATCAAAACCTGAAACTAGCAACCAAAACTCACATTTTGTCATTTTTAAAATGATTACTTACTATGAAAACTTTTTACCAAACCTATCTAGAATGCCAACAAACTGAAGTTTGAATGGAATGCAAAATGTGATAAAGATTTCAAAGAAGCTAACAAACTTTTATGTCATTATGACTCATCAGTGCCACTAGTTTCAGTTTGAGATGCTGCATGTTCCTAATGGACTGTTAATGGTTGCCTAGTTCCAATTGGAACAGGGTAGAAGAAAATTATTTTATCTTGGATAAGGAGATTATGCAGTTTGGTATGCATTGAAAAAAGAACATGCAGAACATAAGACTTTATTATCATAACAGATTAGAAACTACTCATCTATAATTTCACTTCCTAAGCTTCAGTTACTTCTATTTCTGATAGGAAATGGCAGAGATTTGCTGAATTTTTCTATCTGTAGAATTATGAGAGTAAATAACTAAAACTAATGAAAATTGTAATTCTGTTTATCAAGATTGCTGTTACCTGCACAGTTCACAAACCTACATGGAAACTTTGAGGTTCCATCCAAAATTTTGGGTACATTAGAAGCTACGTACAGGATTGGGGGGGGGGGGTGTCAGTGACAGGGTTTAAGATTTATCAGGTTTCTATGTTTGGTAGGGTCTGAAAGACTGCTATCAGGCTATGGAAGGCAGTAGGGTATAAATGGGGTGAGCCTCTTGGCTAGTTATTAGGTTTGTTTTTATTGTCCCTTCACGAGTTTATAAAGACAAAGCAAGTAGCTAAGACATTTGGTCATAATCTTAACGAGAACAAAACAAAGGTGAGGCTTATTGGCTTTCTATATCACTTACTATAATAAATAGCCGCCATGATCTATAACTTGGTTACATACGACAGATGGAAAGGAGCCAGTTCCTATCAATTTATTTGATCCCTTACATTCAAGTACTCTTCACACTATAAGTGGCAACAGTCATGCTACATGTAGTCAAATGTACACATACAAACCATATCCCAAATCCATAGGTACATGAAGGCTCTTTCACTTATATACTTTTTGCTGGTGGCTGGTGACCTCCCCCGAGGCTGCCGATAGCCAAAACAGCTGCTGGAGACCACACTATTAAACTCTACCAACTGGTGTTTTTTTAAGGATGTTTACTTAGAGCTTGTTTATGACTGTGTCCTTCACCCCCCAATTCACAATCAGCAACTGTGACATCTTTAGTTTACAATGTCTACAGCTTCATCATAGACTGATGAAAGCAGCAAGGACTGAATGTCTCCATCCAAGTTATCAGGTTTTATCATTAAAATCCATCCCTAAATGATATTTATAATTATATTTCTTTTTCTGGTCATTTTTTTCCATTATGTGATCATTAAATCAACCCTGATGGAAAAAGACTTGACCTTAAATCTTAGTCACTAATTTCACATAGATTATTTACATAGGTGTATATGTGCATAAATTCATAGGTTTCTTCATTTTCCAAATTATAAACAAACATATTAACATATGTGCATAGGTTTTTGGTTTTACATGTAACTTTTATTACAAGATTTATATTTTATTAATACAGTTTATACATTCTTGTAGCACCAACATGAGTAATGTTACCAAATTCTTTGTGATCCTTTATCTTTGATCCTGTGCCAGCATCCAGTTAGCCTTGCTGAACTAACATCTCAGTGGCTTATTGTTATGATGTGTACCATCTGACAAATGGACTGGTGGTTGGTGCCATTAAAGTTGTCATTGACACCACACTGAGCAGTATTTGCAAGGGCAGGTGGTAAAATGTACAGCTTGACCCATGTATCACACTCTCAACTATTTGACCTGTGGGGGTAATGTGCATTGGAGACATCTAAAATAAGAAAATGATGGGATAGTTCATCAATGAAGTGTGTGAAGAGTTGACACTCAATGAACTCCTCAGATGGTGAGTACACAGAGTACAATGGAACACTAACTCAGGCCAGTATACAAACAGCAACTGCCTGTAGAATTGTAGTTAAGAGCACGGGTGAAGAGTGCAGAGTATCCCTGAGAAACGTTGCTACTCCATCAGGTGCCCTTTCACCAGTAACAGCATCTCTCCTATGAAGAGGATAGCTTCCAAGTACAGGAATGTCAGTCTCTTGAGGAGAGAGGCGAAAGGGTCTGTCCTGTACAAGACCAGAGAATTCCTAAAAATGCTCCTGACTGTATTCATATTCCATATATTGTTGACTCCCACTTACATAGGTAGAAATGATCATCAGAATAAAATAAGAGAAATCAGAGCTCGAACAGAGAGATTCAGGTGTTCTTTCTTCCCGTGCACTATTCGAGAATGGTTTATAGATGTAGATGAGCACTGTAGACACTTCAGTGGTGTGTTTTTATTTTTATCCTTAACCTTGCACCAGGCTGGGAAAGCAATTCTGGTGGAGGAATTGCCTGGTTCTAGTGATGAAGCCACTAACTCCATTATTATATCGCCTCGTCATGAGTCAGGGCTACCACAATGATTCTCCACCATCCCCACTGATTTACCTCATAGATCCTTCATCATCACTATTGTTGGCATTTTCCTATGTACCAATATCCCACTCTTTAACAATACCTGTACCAACATCTTTCAGTTTCCAAGCCCAGTACCTTAATTCCTTATAACCCTTACCATCTACATCCCAACAACCAACTTCTTTTCCTTTGAAGGGAAAGTATACAATCAAATCCCACAGGCATCTGTATAACAGGCTCCAAAGCCAACCTATTTATGGGCCATCTACATAAAACCTTACTATCCTCCTAAAATCCCAAACCTCTGATCTTATTCACGTTTATTGAAGATGTTTTCATGATTTGAACTCAAGGCCAGGATACCGTATACTTTTTCCTTCAGAACTACCACTATTCCTCTCCCACATATTTCACATCAAATTCCTTCTTGGATGTTAACCTCCACCTCACTGATGGTTCCATCCATACCTCTGTCCACATTAAACCCACCAAATACAACACCATCTACACTTTACAGCTGCCATCCATTCAATAATGGGGGGTCATACGTTACAGCATTTAAATCAGGCCTTCCTCACTTAGAGATGATGGTTGTACATCTGCCAATGTTTTGAGATTGTTTCATGGTATTCCCAGGAGCAGCTAGGGATATAAAGGTCCACCCAGGGAGAGGCCCACTTTCCAGGGTAAGCCTAATACAACTAAGATGCATCAGGTTCCCCAGAGGTTGCTCGCTAGTGAATGTTCAACTTCAACAGACATGCATCTCCTTGGCATGTAGCACAACTTGAGATTGAGGTATTTTTTATAGAGCTTTGTACCATCCTCGTGCCCTGGGCGATTAAGCCTAGATCCCTGGGCTCTGAAAAGTACAACGTTCCACCGTATGTTGGTCACTGAAGCACACAAAGAGCTTACAGTATGACAGACTGTTGGTGTGACACAGTCCACAGCTCAGGGCCCTGGGCTTGCCAAACCCATATTCAGCAAATTAATGCTGAGCTCCTGAGGGGCACGGCAGCATTACTCGAGGAGAAACAGAAAATGGCAAAATTGTTCAAGAATAAGGGGCACTGAACAGGACTCTGTACCATGGGTGTGATACTGTTGATGGCTATAGCAATGAGAGCAACACTTAAAACACTGCCCGGAGGGACACCATTCACCTGTTAAAAATGGTTTGACAACACACCACCAACTTAATACCTAAAAAAGCACTTAGAGAGGAAGGACTGTAGGAAAATATGGAGGTGGCCATGGAAAACACTGACGGAGCTTCTCTATAATAATGCATCTGCAAGTAGTGTAGTACACCTCACTGATGTTGAAGAAAGTCCCTATGCAGTGCTGTTTATATAGGAAAGCCTACTGTATAGCTGACTAACAGGGTCATGTTGTCAATAGTAAAGTAGTATCTCCTGAAACCCCACTGGGAGCACATGTAGAATGTACCATTTTCCCTTGACACATATGATCATGGTGTATCATATATTATTTTATTATCTCTACAACATTCCTACCCTACTCATAACATTTTTAGCCAGACCTAGCCTTAATTATACAAGCTGTCCCTTTGGATCTTCCTTAATTCTCGTGGACTTAATGCACATCATATCTTACATTGCTTATATTTGGTTATGATTCTGTTATCTGGTGTTATTGGTGTGATAATTTTAACCCTTTGAGTGCAGCAGATGTGATATGCTGCGGCACTCCATCTTGGCATGGGGCCTGCAGATGTAATTTGATGCGACAGTGGTATTTCCCATGGGCCCTGCAGACTTCATTTCTCGCACGGCCTGGCCAGTACCTGGGCACTAAAGACAGCATATACCACAGCCGGTTCCACTGCCTGTGTGCCTGCAGATGTCAATAGCCACTCAGGGCTGCTGCTTACATGCTGACTGCCACAGCGTTCTGAGCACTTAGAATATTTATCAATTGATTCTGAGAAAACTGTTCAATGAAAAATTTTCAGATTTTTACATCTTATAGTATGATATATTCGCTCAATAATGATCTCACATTCTATTTGTTATTCCTTATTGTTACTGTGCTACATCAAATTAAGTAAACTAATGCGCAAAATTTTGAAGAGTTCACAGATGAAAAATAGCATTGCGTAGACTTTGCCTATGGCTGATTTTAGCACATACAAAGCTGTGGGTAAAATGTAGTTAAGATATCTACATTTTATTTGAGGTTGAGAACAGAACAATAACTTATTTCATTCTCGAGATATAGGGTGTTATGTATGACTGACAGAGACAGGAGGTGCGCATATTCTGTCCATGCGGACTTGGCGGCTCTACGAAGTCATAGTCATCCGATTTAAAGAAAACAGATTGTAAGAGTTCACTCCAAATTCGGACTGTCATGCAGTGTAGCTCATTATTCAAAAAGAATGAGAACATTTCCTTATCGGAGCAATGTACAAATTAAAAAAACAATTGAGATAATGGACCATTCTTTGATGATTATTTTCTTGCAAATTACGACCTTAAACTTTATATGAACTACGAAAATGCAAGGAGATACCACCACTACATAACTTTTACCAAAAACAGATAAGTGTCTACACAATACCAATTACATTCATGTGTCTAATATTTTTCTTGCTTCAGTTCTTTGTTTCCTGTAATAAAAAACACAATTACACGAATGAGATAAGCTTGCTTGCATATCTGGACAAGGATCTAATTAGTTTACTCAGTTATAAGTAAAAATTTGTGTGTGTTTCAGAATTTACTTGTAAGTAAATGCAACGGTGCATAAATAATTTAACCTCACAATATTCTGTGGGAATTTTCTTCACAAAATTGATTCAAGTTAAAAATGTGTAGATGGAAAGTGGCACATAAACGAAACTTCATATTTCAAAACCTTATATTGTTAGGTTACCGCATGAAAAGTTTCATATTCATTATAGGTTTAGTCTCTGAGATATAACACATCAAATGTTGGAATTTTGTTTGATTGGAAGTTAGGTGGTTTTTTTTCTCAGATTTTTTGTGCGACTTTGCTTGAACTTTTCTGGCTATATATAGCACATAAAATGCTTTTCAGTAGTATTCCTATGAGCACATATACCGTTGTACATGACTGCCAAGTTCCATATCTTCCAACAGAATATTGCCTGAGCTATAATGGCTCAAAGTTGTCAGGAATTTACACTCACCCTGCGCAAAGTCACACATGGTGTCAAACAACTGACTATATCTCGGTCAGTGTGGCTTCAACAAATCTTAAAATTTACCAATGTGCATTGGGGACATGTTAGAATGTTCACATAAAATTTCCCATGATGGTTGAGCTGGAAAATGTTCCGAAATTAGGTGATTTGACATGGAATGACCCAGGAGTTACATGTTAGCAGCATAAGCAGTTTCAGTGTACATTATGTCTGTCGTGCAATCATTTCCAGATTCAAAGCTATGGAATAAGTATCCACATATACTGCACTTATTTGTAACATCAGTGAGCACACCAACTACGAGATGGTCGTAGCCGCCCTGGTTGCAGAAATAGTCAGGCCAGGGTGAGGACGGCCAAGCGAACAGCTCCAGGCACAGACAATAGTCTGTGGAGAAGGCTGCCAGTGTAGGTAGATGGATTAGGCCACAACATATGTTGTCAGAAGACTTGCGGCATTGCTCCTCTTCCTAAAAAAACAGTGACCCACTTATAGGTTTCCTTAGCTGCCAGCTGCAGTGTCCTGGATCTTGTCATGGATCCAAGTTCCGGAGAATCCTTCCATTCTGCTTGCATGCCTTCCTTATGGTGACGATGACCGGAGTGAGACCCACCTGTCATGGCTTGGTCATTACTATAACAGTCTTCAGAGTCCTTCAAAAAGAGCCTGTTTCTGTCTATTTGTTCTTAGGGATTGTGGTAAGGCATCATACAGAGGATGTGCACAATGTCTCTTTGTTTTTATCATTTTGAGGAGGGCTCATAATCCTCGACTTTGTATGTGGCGTCTGACAGGAGGCGTATGACACAATACAGACCAAAGTATCACTTCAGTAACTTTTCTGATAGCCCAACTTTCTGTACAGGAGTAAAAATCCATTCCATATATCCTGGGCTGTACACAACAGGTCGGTGCTTGTCGTTATACTGCTGGCGGTCCTCCTCCTGGGCACCCAGTGTCCTTATGTGAGCCAGCTCTCTTGCTTCTTCGAACCCGATGATGAGCTGTTTCACATATAATCACCCTGAGTTTTGTCCGGTTGTTGTTGTTGTTTTTTTGTTTTATAGGGGACTAAACAACAAGGTCATCAATCACATGATCATAGCAAAGATGTGTTGTTTCACAAAATGAAAACTCAGAGAATGCGGAGAAGGAAAATCCCTGACCTTGTAGATCGAAAATGAACATTTCACTGAAACACGGACAAGAACATGAAAAGTATAAAGTTACTGTTGCATGAAACTAAAGTTTTACTGCAGTACGCCATGGCTGGCTGACTACTAGGATAAAAACGGATAAGCCAGCCATATTGTGCACACTAACAAGCTCCTCAATCAAAAAGGGAGAGGCTATCAACAACCTAAAATTACCGCTGAAATGTGGACCTGAGAATCAGACTAAAGCACCTTCCATTAAATGGAATGGTAAAAACCAGATGTGTGAATAAAATTTAGAACCATAGTAGCCATAGAGGAATTGTTACATAAGACTAAATGCATCGCATCTGGTAAATTAAAAGACTGCCTCAAAGCAGCTAAAAGAGGACAATTCAACAGAATGTAAACCATTGACAGCAGGGCACCACAATGGCAATCTGGCAGGTCCTCTCAAAGCAACAGGTGGCCATGTGTTAACCACATATGGCCAATGAATAGTTGGCATAGTACAACATAGTCCCTATGAGAAGCCCACATGGAGGACCTCCACATCGCCGTAGACGGCTTAACAGCATGGAGCTTATTTGGTGCATTCGATTCAGCCCACTCAGCATTCCAGAGTCCTAGTCCCTTACAATTTAACACCATTCGATGATCCCTCTCCAGGAGGCCAATTTCTAGGACGGTTGAAGTGGTAGCCTGCTTCACCAAGTGGTCGATGCGGATGTTACCATTTATGCCAATGTGGCCTGGGGTCCAAACAAAGACCACAGTGCGACCAGACTAGCCTAGACTGTATACACATCCTGAATTAACTGTACTAAAGGGTGTTTCGGAAAGCACTGGTGAAGGGCTTGCAAACCGCTCAGGGAGTCAGTACAGATAACTACAGACTACCCGCGGCAGGTTCTGAGATGTTCAAGGGCCCGCCAAATGGCAACAAGTTCCGCCGTAAACATATTACTCCCACAGGGCAATGAATGATGTTCAACATGCTGACCATGGGTATAGGCATATCTAGCACATCCATTGACTAGGGAATCATCTGTTTATAAGAATTCCGCGCTCCAGAATGAATCAAGGAATGCCTGAAACTGGTGACGGAGAGTCATTGGTGCAACAGAGGCTTTTGAGTCTCGGGACAGGTCCAACTGAAGCTGGAGGTGAGGAATGATCCAAGGAGGAGTATGAGAATGGTAGTGGAAAGTGAGAGGAAGAGACGTAAGGAACGAAAGAAAGGAACGAAAATGGACCGCTATCAGGAGACCTATCCTTGGAGATGGGAGTGCAACAGCTGGGAAGAGGAGCCTTTGATTCAGGTGGTGAGGGAAGGCATGGATATGGGCAACATACGAAATCATCAGCTATTGCTGTTAGAATCGTAGGGGAGGAACCCCAGCTTCAGCAAGAAGGCTCATCACGGGACTCGTACGGAAGGTCCCCTTCGCTAAATGGATGCCACTGTGATGGACCGAATCCAAGACCTGCAGTGCAGATGGAGCTGCAAAATCATACATCAGGCTGCCATAATCCAGCTGCGACTGAATAAGTGCCTTATAAAGGTGCAGTGGTATGGGGCAAGCAGCTCCCCAACCTGTATGGCTGAGGCGATGGAGGATGTTTAAGTGTCGCCAGCACTTTTGTTCCAATTGGCGAAGATGTGGCACCCAAGTCAGCTGGGCATTGAAGAGCATGCCTAGGAAATGGTGTGTCTCCTTGGTGCAAAGGCGTTCATCATTCAAATATAGCTCAGGGTCAGGGTTAGCTACCCGATGGCAACAAAAGTGCACGATGTGGGTTTTCTGCGCCGCAAATTGGAAACCATGTGCAGATGCTCAAGACTGGGCCTTTCAGATGGCCCCCTGCAACTGCCATTCAGTGATGCCAATGCTGCCTGAACTAAAGTACAGGCAAAAGTTGTCAGCAAACAAGGAAGAAGAGACAGACGTTCCTACTGCTGCTGCTAGACTGTTAATAGCAATTAAAAATCATGACACAGTGAGACCAGAGCTCTGTGGGACACCGATCTCTAAAACATGAGAGGAGCTAAGAGAGGTGCCAGCCTGAACCTGAAAAGAGCAGAGCGAGAGTAAGTTCTGTATGAACATCGGGAGGGGACCAATCATACAGTGTTGAGAGGATGACGCCAGGTTGTATCATATGCCTTGCGGAGATCAAAAAAGACTGCGAAAAGATGTTCTCAGCGGGTAAAAGCTGTACGTACTGCTGACCCCAGAGATATTAGATTGTTGATAGTAGAACGGCTCTGGTGGAAGCCTTCCTGTTGTGGGACCAGGAGACCCTGATCCTCAAGTATCCACACAAGCCAGCGACTCATCATATGTTTGAGGAATTTACACAGAACATTGGTGAGGCTGATAGGGTGGTAATTCTTAGCCTCCAGCAGATCTGCACCTGTTTTCACGTCTGGAATTATGGTACTTTCACGCCATTCTGATAGGAAAAGATCTTCTGTCCATAGTCGATTGAAAAGTGCAAGTATTTGGTATTGAACGTCTGCTGAGAGGTGATGGATGAACTGGTTGTAAATACAGTCTGACCCAGAAGAGGTATCGGGGGATACAGCAAGAGCAGTTTTGAACTCCCACTCAGTAAATGGAGCATTATACAGATCCTGTCGACGAGTGCAGAATGATAACTGCCTCCGCTCCTTGAGTGTGCGGAAGTCCACACTGTAGGTTGCAGTCGTAGAACAATGTGCATAATGCTCTTCCATGTGCCCAGGAATAACTGTCGGGTCAATGCAGAGAGCACCTTGAATTCTGAGTGATGGGATTCCACTTTGTGGGTGGTACACAAAAAGACACTGTACCTGGGACCACACTTTAGACGGGGAGGCGTGGGAACCTATGGAGGCTACATATCACTCCCAACAGGCCTGGTTACTCTAGGGCCCGGAGATGCTTAAAAGCTATCAGATGTTCCTTGGTGGAGTGGTGCTGAAGCGCTCTCTGACGCTCCCGGATAGCTTCTGCGATCTCCCTCAACCGTCAAGGCACAGACTTGCACTGAAGTAAGCCTTTGGTAGTTGGTACAGTTGCCTCGGCGGCAGAAACAATGTCCTTAGTTATCTGTTGAACCGCCATGCCAATGTCACCTGGTAGCGGAGTAGTAACCACAGCAGTTATGGTTTAGCTCTGCCAGTCAGCCCTATGGAGAGACCACCGGGATAGGCGGTCTGCAAGGTGAAACTGTGGGAGTGACAAAGGAATGGGAAAATGATTGCTCCCACATAGGTCGTTGTGGACTACCCAAGATAAATGTTGGAGTATGCTAGGGCTACAGATAGACAGATCAATAGCTGAGAAAGTGCCACGCGCTATGTTGAAGAGTGAGGGGGCTCCACTGTTCATAACACACATGTTCAGCTGTGTTAAAAGATTCTCAACATCTCTGCCATGACCCGTGATCTTAGTTCCACCCTACAAGGGATGATGGGCATTAAAGTCACCCAGGAGGAGAAACGGTTGGGGTAATTGGGCGACCAACACAGCAAGGTCAGCAGGGGAGACAACAACATCCAGGGGAGGTAAAGAGAACAAATGGTGAATTCCTGTATTGCCCAGATGCAAACTGCCACTGCCTCCAGGGTTCTGCTGAGAGGCACAGCTGCAGTGGGGACGGTGGCGAGGACGTAGACACAGACTCCACCAGATACCCTGTAGTAGACACAGCGATTTTTGTAATAGCCCCGACAGCAATGTAGGACAGGGGTCCTCTGTGCAGGAAACCAATGCAGGAAATCAGCACAATAATTCCTGCAACTCAGACAAATGGCAGAAAAAATCGCCACAGTTCCACAGCATGATCATAGTGGCTCCTGGTTGCTGGGCCATGCTGATTTTAAAGGTGCAGTGGGATCTGCAGGATCATTTGCAGTCACTGACAGCAGAGGTGGAGTCTCAACATCCATCGCATCTGCGGACTCAGCAAAAGCCAAGTTTTTAGGGGACGTGAGAATTTGCACCTCGTCCTCCAAGGCAGAGGTTTGTTGTTGTGGCACGGGAGCCACCAGTGTTTCTTTGTTTGATTTTCTTCTTCTTCTTCTTCTGATCCTTTGGCTTCTTCTGCTGGGAGGGCTTTGTGGACTCATCTCCAGGGACTGAGGATGTCCTTGAGGCCCTACAACCAGCAGCTGGTGGCTTTTTCAGCCACTCACTAGCATCAACTTTACCAGTGGGAGAAACCGTAGGAGGAAGGGTTCCGAGGGAACCCCTCCTGGCGGGAGGAGTCAGTGGTGGCTGTTGGTTCTCTGGCTGATGGGTGGAGACCGTTGTCCCCTGTGGGTGTGGGTGTTGTTTGCAGTGTAGAGGAGGTGCCCCCAGACACTGAGGGGGCAGGTGTTAACAGTTGGGCTTGAGGGCCCAGCATGGTAGATGTCACAGGAGATGATTTTAACGTGGATGGTGATGCAGCAGTGGCATATGTTGACTTTATACTAACAGGGTGGATCTTTTCATACTACTCCTTAGCCTCTGAATATGACAGCCTGTCCAAGGTCTTATACTCTGTTACTTTGCAGGTTGGAGAGCAGGGAGAGTAGTGATGGTCACTGTTTACACAGACCGGGAGACGGGTGCATGGCACATCTGGATGAGACACAAGTCAGCATCATGGTGGATCACTTGTGTTATACCTTATTTATATAATTATATATTTGTTTGCTGATGATACCAAATGTTAGTGAAGGATGTTGTTTGTAATTTTGACATAGTATCACCTTATGCAGTTCAAGAGGTAAGTTCATGGTATGTAGAAAATAAATTGATGTTAAATCACAATAAAACTCAGTTTTTACAATTTCTAACACGTAATTTAACAAAATCTGGCATGTTGATTACATGTAATGGGCGTATGATAAGTGAGACTGTACAGTTCAAAGTTTTAGGAGTTCAGATAGATAGTAAGCTGTTGTTCAAAAACTAAATTCTGCTTTATTTACCATTAGAACAGTATCTGAAATAAGTGATTCTTCAACATGAAAAGTAGTCTAGTATGCTTACTTTCATCCACTTATGATGTACGTTATTTTTTGGAGTAACTCGACTGATAAAAAAAGGATATTTTTGGCCCAGAAATGGGCAGTGTGAGCAATATGTGGTGTAAGTTCACAAACGTCGTGTCGACCCCTTTTCAGTAGTATGGGAATTCTGACATTGGGATCACAATACATATTTTATTTAATGTTATTTGTTGTTAGCAATAACAGCTTATTTCCATGAGTTAGCAGCCTTCACTTGGTGAATATTAGACAGAAATCAAATCTACATTTGGATCACTCCTCCTTGACTCTTTCGCAGAGAGGTGTGCAGTATTCTGCAGCATCCATTTTCAATAAGCTGCCACAAGAACTCAAGAATCTTAGTACTAACAAGTGCTTTCAAATCTAAATTGAAGAATTACCCCACAGCTCACTCCTTTTATCCTGTTGAGGAACACCTGGAAAAATTTAAAAACTAATCTAATTCCTTTTATTCATTATTGATGTTTCTTACTTAGGCTCAAGATGTCACAGAAGAATGCTGAAGATTAGGTGGGGGAATGACGTAACTAATAAGGTGGTACTGAACAGAACTGAGGAGAAAAGGAATTTCTGTCATACCTTGACTAAAAGAAGGGATCAATTGGTAGGACACATTCTTAGACTTCAAGAAATTGTGAATTTAGCATGGAGGGAAGTGGGTGGGCTAAAAACCGCAGAGGAAGACCAAGAAACGGATATAGTAAGCGGATTCAGACAGATGTAGGTTGCCGTTCTTATGTGGAGTTGAAGAGGCTTGCTCAGGATAGAGTATTGTGGAGAGCTGTATCAAACCAGTCTCCGGACTGAAGACCACAACAACAACAACAACAACAAAGATGTCATGTGCATAGGACTAGTTTTTCTATTATCATTCTAGTGTTGAACCTCATATACTGACTTGTTACATGACCACGGAGACTTGTTCCTCAATTAGGTCCTGCAGAACAGAAAACCATATTATTATTATTATTAATAGTAGTAGTACCTCCTCATTAGTTACATGATCTATGCATGTAATCATCATCATTCATCTGTAGCACCACATTTCAATAGCTTCAATCCTCTCCTTGTCTGGACTATTTAAAGTCCATGTGTCACTTCCATACAAGGCTATACTCCAGATAAGTGCATTTAAAAGCAACTTCCAAACACTTAATATTTGATGTTAACAAATTTCCCTTCCACAGAAGTGCTTTTCTTCCCACTGCCAGTCTCCATTTTTATATCATCTACTTTAACCCACCCCCCTTGAATCACAGACATTGCCGAGGTTTTCAACACAGCCTGATGACTGAACAATATCTAGTTAGCCCTGCTAGTTACCCATCTCAGTGGCTTCTGCCTTAATAATGAGCCTTTTGGTAGGTGATCAAATGTGGGAAGTGGTCACTGTTATGGTCATCAGTTGTTTCCCACTTTACGAAGTCTGTGAGAGCTGCAGAACAGATAGAAAGGTCAATGGCTGAGAATTTCCTTGTGGCAGCATATTAATGTGTGGGACTGCACATGTTAAGGATGCAGAGTTCTTGCTGTGTGATGAGGCTCTCTACAACCTGACCCCAAGGGAAAGTAGAGTGAGCCCCATTACACATTGTGGGCGTTGAAGTCTCCCAACAGAAGGTATGGATGGGGGAGGAGTTGCTTTATGGGACTAGTGAGAGCCTTAAGTGAGAGCCTGGGGATGTAATTACAGGAAACAAACCATGATCGTCAGACCCATGTGAACAGCCACTGTCACAGCTTGGAGATCAGTAACCAAAGTAATGGCTGAGGAGGGATGTGCCTCACTGACAAACCCAGAAACTCCTCCCTTGGCCCTTTCGCGAATAAGGTCATCCTTGCAGTGGTTGGTATAGCCCCTGAGTATAGAGGTGCCCGAAGCTCTAAAATGTGTTTCTTGTTAACATAAGCACATCACTTCCTCTTTCCTTCAAGGTGGAAATACTGAACTACATGGGGGATCAGTTTTGGGGCAAGATAATTGTCCGAGATGTTCACCAGTCTCCATATGCTCTGGAGATAAGTCAGATGAAGCACCTGCAACAATGACTTCAACATGGTCAGATGGTTTGGTTCCTGTTTTTGCCTGGTTTTTCCAGTTGAATTTTTGCAAGGGACTGCAGTGGACATGGCAGCAGCACTGCTGGATTGGTGAGCAGGTTCACAGAAGGAGGTAATGCGAGCTCCTGTACAAAGATTGTAACTTACTTTTTCATATGTATTTGGTGAGGGGGTGCTAAGGATTCCGCTGACTTACAAGTGCACTTGCATGTGCAAGTATTCATGCCTACTACACTAACAACCTCTTTTTGTGGCATCACAAGCTTTGGCAACCGGCTTTTGCAGAGGAGGTGGCAAAATCAGGAAGCTGTATTGGCTTGAAGATCTTTTCAGCCTCAGCATAGGAGATGCACTTAGTTGTTTTGATCTCCTGTATCTTTTTCTCCTTGTGGTAAACCTTACAGTCCCTACTCCAGAATGGATCATACTCTGAGCAATTAATACCCTTTGCAGGTGGTGTGTGGTCTAACACTTCAAGTGCAGCTTTGCCAGAACTGGCCTCTCCCTTGCATACCAAGGTGGTGTGTCCAAAGTTCTGAGCACAGGGGGGGGGGGGGGGTTAGGAATGTAGGGCCATACATTTAAATGCAGAAAACCTGCCTTCACAGGCTCAGGTACTCTAGAACTATTGAAAGTTAGGATGAAGGACTTGGATTGGACAAATTCTCCATCCACCATTTTCTTAATATTTTTGCACATTGACTATACTTTCTGCAGCCAATTCTTGCTTCATTACTTCTACTGGGATGTTGAGTAAATCTCTACAGATAACTATACCCTTCATGTAATTCAGGGTTCTGTTAGCTCTCTTTCTATGTGATATTCCCCAAGACACTTAGCAGTTTTAAGTTTCAATGCCTGTTGGAAATTTGATGTTTCCACCAACAGGGTACCATTCTGCAACTGTTTCACTGATTTCAGTCTACCTGTGGTTCCTTTTAAAGCCTTGTTGATGTAAAAGGGTGATGCTTTCTCAAACAAACCATCCTTTTGTTTTAATGACAAGAAACACTTTCTGACTTGCAGCTTGACACTCTGTTACTCAAAACATAACTTTTTCTTGCAGGTCCTAAGTCCGTAGGATTGGTACCCAAGCTCTCCTTTTTGATTGAGTGTTACTGCCACCCTCCCCCCCCCCCCCCAATGGTACACCTAACATAATAGGATGTTTAAGAGACAAAGTTGAAGGATTCATCTTGATCCCATGAGCAGCTAGGGAAATAAATGTCCACCTAGACAGAGTCAAAATGCCTTATACAAATGACATTTAGCAGTATCCCCATAGGTTGTTCACTTGCAACTGTTCCACCTCAACAGCCATGCATCCCATCAGCAAGTAGTACACCTCGGGATTGACAGGTTCCTTACAGAGGTATGTTCCTTCCTCGCCATCCGGTCAGTCAAACCAAGATCCCTATCTCCTGAGAGACACAAAATTTCACTGCTGCACCACATGTTCACTGAAGCACGCCCAGTGGTTATGGTGTCAGAGGACTGGCAGCACTTAGCAATCCCTGGCTCGTACTCAGTAATTTAATGCAGAGCTGCCTGTGGGGATATTGGTGTGGAGGGAGATTGCATCAATCATGAAGAGCTTGGCACCAGCTGGTAAAGGAAGAGGAAATTTGCCGAGTCGGTGGAGAAAATGGATGGTGTCTTTTATATCTCTTTAGGCCTTGCACGCACAATTGTGCATTTCTTCTTTTGCTCACTTTATTTCTTTGTGATTCATGCTAGGAAGTTACAGCCTACATCACAATCGTGGATGGACTGTGGTAATGTGTGCAATGTGTTTTAGTTCCATGTGTCTACATTGTGTGGTATCAGCAGTCTCCAAACTTCCATTACACTTACAATGACGGCAAGAGAAACTTGTTGACAAGGTGTTGATATCTTTGTTTTGACATGTGAAGCTATCATATCTGACAGCCAATTGATTTTATATGATCCTGTGGTGTTATTATGTCATTTCTTTCAAAGGAATGTTACTGTAAGATGGTGCCCATCATAAAAATTTGTAGTGAAGGCCAAAAACAGACAATTTTGTGGGTACAAAGTTTTTGAAAATAAATTTATTTTCTTTCTTTGTAATGAATTACAATATGTATTTTGTATCTTAAATGTACCTCTCTATATTATTGTCACATTACCTAAAACCATGGACCTGAAAGGGATATAGGAGAGGAGGTTGTGGGTAATAGGTTGAAAGTATTGCCCAGAAGAGCAGAGATTATCTCAGGGTATGTAAGTGGAAGAATCTGACAGTTTGCACAGGCACTCTTTCCTTTCTTATAAATGGGAGTCACCTGCGCTTTTTTCCACACTAGGAACTTTGCGCTGAATTAAAGATTCGCGATAAATGCAAGCTAAGTAGGGGGCCAGTGCCGTAGAATACTCTTTGTAAAACCAAACTGGTATTCCATCCGGACCAGCAGACTTTTTCGTATTTAGCTCTCTCAGCTGCTTCTCTGCACTGGAAATACCTATTACTAGGTCCTCCATTTCGGAATTAGTACATTCATCAAATGATGGTACATTTGTGCGGTTCTCCTGTGTGAAAGATTTCTTAAAGGTTAAATTTAGAACTTCAGCTTTTCGTGTGCTCTCTTCTATTACTGCTCCGGAATGATGAACGAGAGACTGGACAGTGGGCTTTGACCTGCATATCGATTTTACATAGGACCAGAATTTTTTTGCGTTCTCGGAAAGATCTTTTGGTAAGGTATGGCTGTGGTTCGCACATTGATCTTTTTATAGACGCACGAATCTCTACTAACTTTTGCCTATCATCATTTGTGGCTGTTTGTGATGATGCTGTGCTGATTCGCTGACGTCACGAGTGCTGGACTGCTGTGCACATCGCTCTCGGTTTTTTATATAATTTTAGGATTAATATAATTATTTTAATTGTTATTTCGTGACAATAATCAATCTAAAGGTGTTCTAGTAAAGGATTGTCAGTTATTTTAGCGTTTGTTGTGCCGTAATTGCTTTAAGTGGTGTTATTTGTGTTCGCGTGTTCGCCGGCATCGACGTCTTACCGCTTTGTTTACATCTGGTGGCGAGTGGTTCCAGCCGTAGCGGTCTCCGAAAGCTAAGTTCCAATAAGTGTTTGTGTATTGTAGTTAAATTATTAAAGTTTTAGATTTCAGGAGGTGTTATCGCGCTAGTTGTTTATTAACTTTAGTACTTTTCAACAGGTGACTTGCTGTTTTTAACGTAGTTGAGGTTGGGAAACTTTAAGTTACGGTATTTGATAACTCTTGTACTCTCACAGTGTTTAGTTATTTTATTAGTGACGCTTGAATTTGAACATTGTTTATACAAGCAACAGTGTAAAGTTTCTGTGGTAGTGTTATTTGCTCTTTTCTGATACTATTAGTTGTTGTTACTTGATTTGTAGAGACTGAGGTTTGTTGATTGCTGTAGTTAAGATTACTTCCTAGTTCTTTGTAGAAACGTAACTTAATAACGTAGACGTCTAGTTTTTCTTAACAAATTATTGTAAAATTTTACCATGAGTGAAAAGTGTGGGCTCTGTCGTAGGGGGTCGTGCGTAGTGGGCTGCAGTGTGGAATTTGTAGTAAGTATTTTCATGGGGGGGAGTGCAGTGGGGAAGACAGTGGGCATTGTGGTGAGGTTCTCTCCTGGAACTGTAGGATTTGCAGCAGGAATAAGTTGATAGAGGAGCAGGAGCGTTTGATCTGCGCCCTTCAGGTGCAGTTGAAAAACGCTGAAGAGGAACTAGGTAGGTTGAGGAGGGGAAGGGGGGCTGGGAAATGGGAACTGGCAGTTGGCAAGAAGGTAGCTAGGAGAAGGTATTCAGATAGCTTTACAATGCAAGTTGCAAATAGGTTTGACCAACTGTCAGAGTTGAGTGGAGATGAACCTCCTATAGCTGTAGGTGTAGGAAGTACGCAGCAGACCTCAGCTTTTGGTAAGCCGAAATCTGTAGAGAGGTCTCTTAGGAAGAAGAAGGTTATGCTGCTAGGTAGTTCTCATGGCAGAGGTGTTGGCCAACAGTTGCAGGAAGTACTTGGGAGTGAGTACCAGGTCACCAGCATAGTGAAGCCTAGTGCAGGGTTAGCTCAGGTCACTTGTAACATAGGGGACTTATGTAGGAATTTTTCAAAAGAGGATCAGGTAGTTATAGTGGGTGGGGCCGGGAATAGTCTTGATAGGGACGTGGAATATGATATAGGTGGTGATCTGGATAGGATAGCAACTGAAACTGGTGGCACGAATGTGCATTTCGTGCAGCTGTTTCAGCGTCATGATAGGCCTTGTCTTAATATGGCTGTCAGCCGTGTTAACATGGGGCTTGAGAAGGCGCTGATGATGGAGGGCATGGATCACATTGCAGAGGTGCCAGTTGAGACTATCCAAAGGTCGGATTTTACTAGGCACGGTCTGCACCTCAATAGGTATGGGAAGGGGAGGTTGGCAAAGCTCATAGGTGACAGTGTAGTAGGGGGTGGGGGTTTCACTCATGGAAAAATTCCTGTAGTAGTTGGTGTTAGGGCTGCACCTTTTTTAGACTGAAGACAGCTGATAGATATTCCTGCTTAAAGGAATCCCTTTAAGAAATGAACCACCTTTGACAAAGTCTAAGAATATAAGTAATAAGGGAATTACTGTTTTTCATCAAAATATACAGGGTATCAGAGATGATAAAGTTAATGAAATGCTTATTGATACTGATTCTGACATTATTGGAATTTCAGAGCACTTTTTAAGTGGTGTGACAATTAAGAGACTTCCTTTGCCAGGATACAGGTTAGCTGCCTTCTACTCTAGGAGTTCCTTGCAGTGTGGGGGAGTGGCCACGTATGTAAAAAACGATTTTCCATCTGAGTCAATCGATTTCTCTAAACACTTCACAGAACAGATATTTGAATGTTGTGCAGGAATTGTTAATGTTAAAGGAACTAAGCTAGTAATAGTTGTTATTTATAGATCCCCTGACTCAGATTTTAAAATGTTTCTGCCCAAGCTGGAATTGGTTCTCGGTTCACTGTATAGGAAGTATAAAAATTTAATTGTGTGTGGAGATTTCAACATTAATTGTGTAGGTGATAGCTCAAGGAAAAGTCAGCTGTTAGATCTATTTAATTCCTATAACATGATGCAAACAGTATTTTTTCCAACGAGAGTGCAAGGAAATAGCAGTTCTACCATTGACAATATTTTTGTTCATTCTTCATTATTAGAGGGGCACTCTGTCAGCAGAATAGTAAATGGCCTGTCAGACCACGATGCCCAACTTTTAATTCTAAAAAGTATTTGTTCTCAAACAAATGTTAAACATAAATATCAACTACTCAGCAAAGTTAATCCAGTTGCAATTGAGACCTTTTTAAGCCTAATTAAGGAACAAGAATGGCAGGATGTTTATAGTGCTGATAATGCAGATGATAAATATAATGATTTTCTGAACACATTTATTATGCTGTTTGAAAGTTGCTTTCCGCTAGAACGCTCAAAACAGCGTACTTTCAGTAACAGACAGCCAGGGTGGCTGACAAAGGGGATAAGAGTATCATGTAGAACTAAGCGGGAGTTGTATCAAAATGTTAGAAGCAGTCAGAATGAAGATGCAGTAGCTCATTACAAACAGTACTGTAAGGTTCTGAAAAATGTCATGAAGAATGCAAAACGTATGTGGTACGCAAAAAGAATAGCAAACTCTCGGGATAAAATTAAAACTATCTGGTCAGTCGTGAAGGAAGTGTCTGGTCAGGAACAGCAGGTAGAAGATATAACGTCAGTGCGTAGTAGAAATGTTTCTGTTACTGATAAGTTAGATATATGTGCAATATTCAATAATCACTTTCTGAATATAGTAGAGGAACTAAACAAAACTCTAGTTTCTACAGGTAATCATATAACGTTTTTAGAAAATGCGTTTCCGAGGCCGTTACCTGAAATGATCCTTCATGATACTTCCATAGGTGAGATTGAGTCAATAATTAAATCACTAAAGACTAAGGACTCTTGTGGATATGATGGGGTATCTAGCAGAATTCTAAAGTACTGTTCTCCATATGTTAGCCCAGTACTAAGCCATATTTGTAATTTTTCCTTTCAGAATGGTCAGTTTCCTAACAGATTAAAGTACTCAGTAGTGAAACCGCTTTATAAAAAAGGAGAAAGGGATAATGTAGACAACTATAGACCTATTTCTATGCCATCGGTTTTTTCCATAGTTATTGAAAAGGCTGTATATTCAAGATTAATTGATCATTTCAATTCACATAATTTCCTGTCAAACGTACAGTTTGGTTTTAGAAGTGGTTTAACGACTGAAAACGCTATATTTTCGTTTCTCTGTGAGGCACTTGATGGGTTAAATAAGAGGCTACGGACATTAGGCATCTTCTTTGATTTAACAAAAGCGTCTGATTGTGTTGATCACAAAATATTGTTGCAGAAGTTGGAACATTATGGAATACGGGGAGTAGCCCACAGCTGGTTCACCTCTTACTTTAATAATAGACAACAGAAGGTAATTCTCCACAGTGTAGAAAATGGCTATGACGTGCAATCCCAATGGGGCACAATTAAGTATGGGGTGCCCCAGGGGTCTGTTTTGGGACCGTTGTTGTTTCTTATTTATATAAATGATATGCCTTCGAGTATAACAGGTGATTGTAAAATATTTTTGTTTGCTGATGATACCAGCTTGGTAGTGAAAGATGTTGCTCGTAATATTGACACAGTATCAAATAATGCAGTTCAAGAGATAAGTTCATGGCTAATAGAAAACAAGTTGATGTTAAATCACAGTAAAACTCAGTTTTTACAATTTCTAACACATAATTTGACGAAATCTGACATTATGATTACACACAATGGGCATGTGATAAGTGAGACTGAACAGTTCAAATTTCTAGGTGTTCATATAGACAGTAAGCTGTCATGGAAAGCCCATGTTCAGGATCTTGTTCCAAAACTAAATTCTGCTATATTTACCATTAGAACAATATCTGAGATAAGTGATTTTTCAACACGAAAAGTAGTCTATTTTGCTTACTTTCACTCACTTATGACGTACGGAATTGTTTTTTGGGGTAACTCGCCTGATGCAAAAAGGATATTTCTGGCTCAAAAACGGGCGGTTCGAGCAATATCTGGTGTAAGTTCGCGAACGTCATGTCGACCCCTTTTCAGTAGTCTGGGAATTTTGACTCTGGCGTCACAATACGTTTTTTCTTTAATGGCGTTTGTTGTTAATAATATCAGCTTATTCCCACGAGTTAGTAGCTTTCACTCGGTGAATACTAGACAGATGTCTAATCTACATTTGCACCACACCACCTTAACACTTGTGCAGAAAGGGATGCAGTATTCTGCGGCATCCATTTTCAATAAGCTGCCACAAGAACTTAAGAATCTTAGCACTAATCCACATGCTTTCAAATCTAAATTGAAGAGTTACCTCGTGGCTCACTCCTTTTATTCTGTCGAGGAACTCCTAGAAAAGTTAAACAATTAAGCTAATTCATTTTTTCTTTATTGATTCTTTTCACTTTGTCTTAAGATTGCCGTGTGCAAAGGACTACTTAAAATTTTTCTATTACCATTCTTGTGTAACAATGTATTGACTTGTTCCATGACCATGGAGTCTTACTCCTCAAGTGGGTCCTATAGAACAGAAAAAACAAATAAATAAATAAATAAATGGGAGGGTGTCATCTGTAACTGACTGTAATAGCATACAGGATGACTTAGACAAAATTTCTATTTGGTGCGAAGAATGGCAGCTAGCTTTCAATGTAGAAAAATGTAAGGTGGTGCACATGAGTAGGAAAAACATTCCCATAATATTTGATTACAGCATTAGTAGTGAGCTTCTTGATGCTGTCGCGTCATTCAAATATCTAGGCATAACATTGTAGAGCGATATGAAATGGAACGAACATGTAAAGACAGTTGTGAGTAAGACAGACAGCCGACTTCGGTTTATTGGGAGAATTTTTGGAAGATGTACTTCATCTGTAAAGGAGGCCGCATATAAAGGAGACGGCGTATTAAACGCTTGTATGACCACGTCTTGAGTATTGCTCAAGTGTTTTGGACCCGCAGCAGATCAGTTTAAAGGAAGACACAGAAGCAGTTCAGAGGTGAACAGCTAGGTTTGTTACTGGTAGGTTCGACCAATGTGCGAGAGTCACAGAAATGCTCTGTCAACTCAATTGGGGATCACTGGAGGGAAGACGACATTCTTTTTGTTAATTTCTGTTGAGGAAATTTAGAGGGCCGGAATTTGAAGATGAGTATAGTACGATCTTGCTGCCAACTACTTACATTTCGTGTAGTGATCACGAAGACAAGATAAGAGAAATTAGGGCTTGAATGGAGGCATATAGGCATTCTTTTTTTCCTCATTCTATTTGGGAGTGGAATAGGAAAGGAAATGCCTAGTAGTGGTAAAGTGTACCCTCCGCCATGCACCTTACGGTGGATTGCGGAGTATGTATGTAGATGTAGATATTTATGTTGTAAAAAACAGTCTAGATCACAGAAAGTTAATTTCATTTTACCCATTTTAACATATTACAGGTCATCATCAGAAATCATGCAGCCCATGTGGCTGGTGCTTACATCTGCAGCCCCAACAGCCCTGCTTCTGAGGATGACCTGCAATATGTTGAAATGAGTAAAATTAAATTAAACTTCTGTGATCTAGACTGTTTTTTACAACATAAATATCTCTAAAAAAAGATTGCTGTTGCTCCTGGGACAATGTTGTCCAAATTAACTCTGCTATGTAGTCCCTTAAGGTCTAAAGCCACAGTGGTGGAGCCACTGTCAGTAGGTAGGATCATAAGGTTGGGATCAAATTTTAGGTAGTGGGTTGCATTTCTTTCTGCAGGTGTCAGGTTAGTTTCATATTGAGGGATTTGAATATGACAGAATTTACAAAATACCAAAAAATTAAAAGTAAAAGATTTAGGGGCAGTGGGGTGGATCTCAACTGGTTGGAGGAGTGAACTCGGTCAGGTAGGATTCAATATCGGTATTGGATTGATGCTGAATGGTGGGGTTGACAGGAAGAAAGTGTTTCCACTGTAAGAACCAAGAGAAGAAGGAAGATCCTAAACAAGTCCTGCATGGTTGAATTTGGAAGTGTGGCAAAACATAAATCTTTCGAAAGGGCTGATACTTCTGCGGGACTGAGGCTTTCGGACGATAGGTTCATTTCTGTTTCTGACCTGTATAGGTTGTGGATTGTGTGTGGTGGTGTGGGAGAGTCTGAGGGTGTGGTAAAGGTAAAAAGGGTGCAAGGCAGCATTTGTTGGGAAACAGGGGCCATGGGGTATGTTTCAAGGCTCTCATTGATGGGTTGTATAACAGTAATCCAAAGTGGGAGTAGAAATTGAAAATGTTTGCCAGTTCTTTGAGATGACAATGTGCATGCTGCTCTCGTACTTGGAGGGCAAGGATATCAGTTTGGGACATACACAGGTATTTGGGTTGCAGAGCAGGAGAATTTTTTGGAAGGAGGTGAGGTGCTCAAGGCTGCTTGGGCCTTGTTTTCATGGTTTTGCAGGATTAATTTGGTGAGGGCTATGGACTTGAGAACCTGAACAGGTGAAGGTCATAGTGGAGGGAGCTATTGCAGCTGAATTTAGGTAATTTGATGAATTTAAAAAATATTGTGGGGATTCCATAAGTTAGGCAACAAAATAGGAATACTTATATAGGTCTGAGTTCTGTCTAGGGATAGGGAAACTTTTATCTATTGGTACAGATAGAAGGTGAAGGATCCATTGTGGGGGTATTAAAAACAGACAAATAAATCCCCGCATAAGTGTAGAGATATGCAAATGATACGAAAAAACTGCATATGTTTCATAAGAACTGCATAACAAACACTTAGGATAGTATGAGAATCATGTTGGAAAACATGAAAAATCGTAAGAATGTGTAGGAAACTTGGATGAATCTGTGTGAAATGTCAGGAATGTGTTGAAAACTTGTAGGAATCTTCCAAATGGATGGACCATCAAATTACCCATCTCTAGCTATCTCTAGTTGCAATCCCTCCCTCCACAATGCCCTCCACTTGTTCAGATTCATCTCCCTCTACATTAACATTCCCAATGCTCAAGCCCAAGACACTGCTGAGCACTACCTTTCACAATTCCCAACTGACTCCAAGCCCGCAATCTCCTTCCTTGTCACAATAACCAATTACATTCTTACCCACAATTACTTATCTGGAGGCATCACCTACAAAATAATCTGTGTTACAGCCACAGTCATGGCCCATGTGGAGGAATCATTCCTAATGATCCAGAATCTCAAACCTGCTACACAACTCAATGAGCTGCCTTTGTCAACATTGACCTCCACCTCTAAGATGATATCATTACCTCCGCCCACATCAAACCTACATACTTACCATCACCAATACATCCATTTTGACAGCTGGCACCCATTCCACACAAAAAAATACCTTTCATACAGCTTAGGCACCTGTGGTTGTCACATCTGCAGTGATATACAGTCCCTCTCCAAATATACCAAAGGTCTCACTGAGCACAATTTCCCTTCCAACCTTGTCCAGAAAAAAATCCCACATGCCCTGTCTGTCCAGTCACCCACCACCTCATTCACACCCATCATCCAATCACAAAGGAGTGTTCCTCTTGTGACCCAGTACCCTCAGACCTGGAGCAATTTAACATTCTACACCAGAGTTTTGACTTACTTTCATCCTGCCCTGAAATGAGAAATATGCAACCCATTATGCTCTCAACCCCTCCTACAGTGGTATTTCACCACCCACCAAACCAAAGTAAAATTCTTGTCAATCCCTACTTTGTCCCTGAAACCAATTCCTTCCCCATGGCTCATATCCCTGCAATATGTCCTAGGTGGAAAACCTACCACATACTCAAGTCCCATCCCAGGCATTTCTAAGAACTGAGCTACAAACACTGTCCTGCCTGTCGCATGAACGGCCACTGTCATACTGAGCCATCTTGTTGCAATGCATGCAGCCCTGCATGATGTGGCTCACTCCAATGAATGCTACAAATCCTGTGCCATATGAATCTTCCCCACAAACATCAGCTTTTCTGAACTGTGCTGGGGGGAACTTTCCCAACATTATATCCTACACGCCTGCAATTCCCAAGACCTAAACCTTGGTTAGTCCCTGCCCTCCACCACTGTCCTCCCCCGTTCTCTACCCACACTCAATTCACCATGTATTCCAGTCTCTCTTCTTCCTTGCCTCCCTGTCCCCTTGCCTAACAGCCAATCAGTGCACACTATGTCAGACAATGCTGGTGTATTTCCCCATTCCCACCTTGCATCTCTCTACATGCTGCCTTCTCATCCTCACCAATGGTAATTTCTGTCTAAAATCATCTGAGTTCCATAATCTTGCCACAGACGTTTGAGAAGCAGTCATATGTGTGCATGTGTTTGTGAAACTTCATTTAACTTTTAACCTTTTATGTTCCTTTCACAATTCATCAAGACGTCTCCGTGGTGAGTAGCAACCAAGGCCGGTGCAAGCCTAACTGTAATGCTGTGCGAGTTGAAAAATTGCCACCCCTCATTACAAAAAGAAAAAATCAAATTTTTCTTTTTTCGTATGAGAGTACTGTTGTCACTTGTTCAGAAAAAATACATTTGAAGGTTATATAAAAGACACTCAAGTATTTATGTGAATACATGAAAGGAAAAAGTTTTTACTGAAAAACACAAATAATTTCTTGAACAATTTGTTGCAAAAATTTTTAGACCACAATCTGATGAATATTCAGAAGGACATAGGGTGTGAAATTTTGAAATATAAAGGGTTTTCAGAAATACCCATTAAAAATTTTGAGAAATCGCAAAGGACAGTTAGTACATACAGTAGAACCTCGTTTTTACTCCTTTCAGGGGACTTCAGAGAAATGGTGTAAAATGTAAAATGCAGGAAATAATGTTTTAAATGGTAATATGCTTACTGGATCAGCCTTGCATTTTCGTAGTTTATGCATGATATATGTACATAATAGACATCTAAATACTCGCCAGGGAGTTGATTATACAGTAAAGGTTATCCAAATTTTTACTATTTTAAGTGCCAGGAAAAACTGGTAACTTTATGGGAAGTAGAAATTTTTGACGTAATTTCATTCATTATAATCGAGGACGCCGCTATTTTAAGCACCAGGCAGAACTGGTAATTTTATGGGAAGTGGAAATTTTTGATGTAATTTCAGTCATTATAATCGAGGATGCCGCTATTTTGAGAGCCAGGCAAACTGGTATTTTTATGGGAAGTAGAAATTTTTGACGTAATTTCATTCATTATAATTGAGGACACCGCTATTTTAAGCGCCAGGCAAACTGGTAATTTTATGGGAAGTAGAAATTTTTCACGTAATTTCATTCATTATAATCGAGGACGTCACTGCTGGGCTATGTAACACAGCTTCAAAATTACCTGAATCGCTTCGATAGATATCGTTTGGACGCCGCTGCCAGGCTATGTAACACATCTTCAAAATTACTGCCTTTTACCGGAATTAATTATTTACATAGTAAAAGTCTTACAGTTCCGTTCGTTTTGTATTTTTCGATGTTTCACATGACAACATTCGAGAATTTATTCGCGTTCTCGAGTACAAACATATGCATAAGTATTTTTGTGACGTTTGCATAGGATCGGCATCTCTCACTATTATCGCTTTTTTGAGGTTGTCGGTATTATGATACCCAACTGTGACAGATAAAGTTCTTTATTAACCAGAAATATGTATCACAAAAACAAGGCAACTATTTATTCTCACTTCAACACAGCAACTAGTTCTGATTGTTTGAGTACTCGCCAGCCGCTCTGACAAAGTTGCTAGCGGAAAGACGAACTACACTGCCACAAATCAGCGTTATTCTCTCGTTAACAAACCGTTCTGTTTGTCTGAGTACATGCCAGGCGCTCTGCCAAAGAAGCTGGTGAAAAGAAGAACTACATTGCCACAAATCGGCACGTCTTTAAGTCAACAATGAAACGCGAAATATACGTTTGAATAAACGCAAAGTGTCAAGAAACTTGAATGGGGATAATTTTTAAGCGCTATACTTTAAGGGGAAAGCCACGCTAGTGTCAATTTATGTACATTACGTCATTTTTCTTCACGAATATGCTTCCAAAAGTGTGTAAAACGCGGGGAAAGTGTAAATATGTGACTGTGTGTTGTCTGCCGAGCTCACGGTTGCTCCCCGTCAGATGTTTGAATCCTCCCTTGTGTGTGTGTGTTTTGTGTATTTTGTCCTTACCATAAATTAGTGTAAGTAGTTTTTAAATCTAGGAAATCATGATCACTGCAATTTGCTCCCATAGCTTTACAAACGTTTCAACATCATCTTTATCTTTGTCACTGTGAAATAAATCATTTATACTGCAAGCTCTTTGCTTTCCATATTTTGGAAGGAGGTAGCAAGAACCAAAACAGGGGAGGGGGGGGGGAATACTAAACATGGACTTTACAATGAATATCTTGAGAGCTATGAGCACTTGACTAGTACAAAATATGTGTGAACAGTAGACAGCCTGAGTTCATAATTAGGTTGAAAATGTATGCAAGTTGTAAAATCCAGTACCAAGCACAAGTAGGAACATAGAACATAAATGCATATTAAGTAACGTTAAGACCATTTTATAGGATGTTGATTTGAAAATTAAAAAGTAACATCTTTATTTACAAAATTTATTTTTCCCAACAACAATTTCAAAGTCTCATCATTCTGAATTTTTTTTTCACATATTTTCCTTTCCAGTGTGGAAAGTTTAATTGGACTGGATTTAAAAAACAAATCCCTATTACATCAATGTAAATTATAGCCTATGTATGGAGCGAAGAGAGATATTCAACCTATACAAAAACCAGACAGCAGTTATTTGAGTCGAAGGGCAAGAAAGGGACGCAGAGGTTGGAAAAGGAGTAAGACAGGGTTGTAGCCTTTCCCAAATGTTGTTCAATCTGTACATTGAGCAAGCAGTGAAGGAATGCAAGGAGAAATTTGGAGAGGGAATTAAAGTTAGTTTGCCGATGACATAGTAATTTTGTCAGAGGCTGCAAAGGATTTGGAAGAGCAATTGAATGGAATGGACAGTGCCTGGAAAGGAAGATATAAGATGAACATCAACAAGAGTAAAACAAGGGGGATGGAATGGAATGTCAGAAAATCAGGCAATGCTGAAGGAATTATATTAGGTAATGAGACAATAAAAGTAACAAATGAGTTCTGTTATTTGGGTAGCAAGATAACTTCTTATGGCTGAAGTAAAGACAATATAAAATGTAGAATGGCTATGGGAAGAAAAGCGTTTCTAAAGAAGTGAAATTTTTTGACATCCAATATTAATTTAAATGTTAGGAAGTCCTTTCTGAAAGCACGTCTTGGAGTGTAGCTTAGTATGGGAGTGAAATGTGGGTGATAAGGAGTTCAGTCAAAAAGATGATAGAAGCTTTTGAAATGTGGTGCTACAGACGAATGATGGGAATTAGATGGGTACATCAAGTAACTAATGAGGAGATGCGTAACTGAATTGGGGAGAAAAGGAGTTTCTGACTAAGAGAAGGGATAGATTGGTAGGACACATTCTGAGACATCAAGAAATTGTCAACTTGGCATTAGCAGGAAGTGTGTGGGGTAAAAATTGTAGAGGGAGACCGAGGGTACGAATACAGTAAGCAGATTGAAAAGGATGTAGGTTGCCGAACATATTCTCGGATGAAGAGCCTTGCACAGGATAGAGCAGCATGGAGAGCTGCATCAAACCAGTCTGTGGGCTGAAGACAACAACAACAACCTATAATTGAGAGTTGCAACAAATTGTGACTTCTCTCTTTTTCCAAGATTAGGAAAAGCGATAAAACTGCGTCTGATTGGCCTTGACACCATTGGTAGAGGCAGTCGAACGCGGCCTCGCTTCCACCCATTCCCACCAGTAAGAGCGCCTGGTGAGATCGCTGCGCCCAGTAGTCAGCCGTGCTGGGAAAGCAGTCTCAGGACCAAGACGACTTGGTACTACCGGCTGGCATATAGAATAGCTGATAGCAGTGCGCATGTGCACGGTCAGCCCACCTCAACGTGCCGTGAATACAGGACCCGTTGAGTACACATCTACATTAAGGCTGCAGTTGCACTGATGGCTGGACCGAGATGTAAGAAGGGAGGAAAATCCAAGTTTCGATTTTCAGCATGAAAAAAATGTTGATGGTATATAATATCACTCCACAATGTTTAATCAATCAAGTTTTTCCTTACACGTTTTTCTTGTCAGTAAAAAAATAAATAAATAAATAAATAAATAAAATAAAAAAATAAAAGTCTACTTTTCATTCTGTTTTTGTAACGTTCCTCACTCAATTTTGATGAAAGTATGCGACTAAAAAATCTGATTTTTGGACTCATAATAGTACATCATCTTAGCTTTCGAACAAATCATTCACCTTTTCATAATTCATAACATTCGTTTTTAAATGATGCTATTTATCAAGTCCGTGTGCTTGATTTTCAAACCGTGTATTGAAAAATTTCAATAGCAAGCAGCTCAGTGTTCTATGCATTTTAGACCATACATTACAGCAGTGAAACGGAGCTATAAGAACAGAGAAGTTTTTGAAATGGTAGTCACACTGATATCTACCTCCTTTCAGAAGTAATTGTGATTTATCTGAGTGGCATCATGCCGCAACGGAAAGCCTGTGAACTTCGTGTGTGTTGAGCATAGCGTGAAGCACTGCAGTGCCAAAAGTATTATTTGCTGGCCACGTATATTGGTCTCTAGTGATGTATTAATAATCCATAACCAGAAAATAATTATACACAAATTTTTCTTGGGTGGAATACAATTGACAATGATCTGCTATGGTTTTACGTAAGGTAATACTTCACTTAATAAAAAGTATATAACTAGTTTGTTGTGCACATCGTACAATTGATGGACACATATTTTGTGTTTTGAACTACAACACAAGAATAAATTAATTTAAACAGCAAATTTGCTGTTGATGGACTGAAATAAAATTTTCTGAAATTCTACTTAATGATTTTCTAGTAGGAGATGACAAACCGAAGAAGCCCAAAAATATACTTACATTTATTGATGCATCTACACCTAAGATGACGATTACACTATTTAGCCTTCTTTTAATTTTCGTATTTGTAGCTCTCGGAAAATGTTGCGCCACAAGGTGAAATAATTTGTATACAGTGTGTCACATAAAAGCGCTATCCCTCATGCCTGAGACTAAAGTAGAAATGAACTAAGTAAAAAGGAATACAGAACAGTAAAATGAAAGACATTTAGTTACCTCCTTACAAGGGATACTGCAACTTATGGCCATGGGGGTACGTGAGGTGTGCCGGTTTTATGTGGGACACACTGTACTACGTTTCAATTTATTTCCACTTTCAAAGAATTCTACACGGTTCTCAGAATTTTTATTTATTTTGTTAGGAAGCTGTCTGATGGGAACTGCTTTTCTATGGACATTTCTTGAATCATCAGATGACAATTTTCTTTATCTCCATGGTACTTTCATTTTGATTTTTCTACTTTAAATGAAAGAAAAATGTGCAGATTTAGCCTCAGACACTGCAGATCAGTAAAGGACGAGAAGTAGGTGTCATTCTGTTTCATGTTGTGATTTTTTTTTCCTTCTAGGTGGGCTTGTGGCCAGCAACAAAGGATCATCACCGACTGTCAGTGGAAGATCAAAGGAAACACAGGGGTGAGCAAACTTGTTCACTGCCGTCTGCTTCGAGCCAGCCAACTGTTAATTGATTTTGTTATTTTATTACTATTGTTTGCACACTGTACTGACTCATAGAATTATAAGCACATTAGAAATATGTACTATGCACTCATCCCATTAATTTCGCCTAACATTTAGGGGAGTTTTTCCTTATGTGAACAACTAAGCATATCTTAAATGTTTTATTCATATTACAGAATTAATAGTAATAGAAGAAATATAAACATCTTTTCATAAGTGTAATTGAAAAATATCAATCAGAAAAGCTTCTGCTGAAAGCAGGCTGGAGACTTGTGATACTTGTGCTGTACAATCAACACCGTACCCAATTGGTTTTTGCCGGCGCCGACTTGTGCCAGGAATATTAAACATATCAAATGTTCACATAAGGAAAGACTCCTAAATGTTAGTCTAAATTCATGGGAGGGGTCCATTACCACCTATTTCTTATGTGCTCATTCTTACTTTAACCACATATGTGAAGGTACCGCATTTATGTGGGACACGCTATATACAACTATTTTCACCTTGTGGTACCACTTTTTTTGAAAGCTACAGAAGCAAAAATTTTCAAAAAGGTATATATTCTGTATTAGGAGTAGATGGAACTATAAATATAAGTGTTTTGGTCTTCTTCTTCATCTTCAACTAAAAAGCCGTTAACTGTAATGTCAGAAAAATTTTATTTCAGACCATCAACAGCAAAGTCATTAGTTTACATCAATTTGTTGTTCTCTTCTATTTCTAAACACGATATATATATATACTATGAATTGTATGATGTGGTCAAAAAACCAGACGTATGCCACTCATTTGATGTAAAACCGTAACAGATCATTGTCCATTGTAATCTGTCGCCACCCAAGAAAAATTAGTTCATAAATGTTTTCTGGTTATGTATCATTAACACACCACAAGAGAGCAGCAAGCAAGCCAGCCAGCAATTCAATTTTTCCGCACTGCAGTGCTTCACACTACGCTCAACACAGGCTGAGTTCGTAGTCTTGGGATCGCTGCATGGCACCGCTCAGAAAACTCATAATTACTTGTTAAAGAGGTAGATATATCAGTGCAATTACCATTTCAAAAACTTTTTTGTTCTTTTATCTCCATTTCAATCGCTTTAATAAATGGTCTAAAATGCAGAGAACAGTAAGCTGCCTGCTATTTAACTTTTTCAATACATAATTTGTAAATCAATTGCACATACTTGACAAATAGCACCATTTGAAAACGACTGTAACGAATTACGAAAAGGTGAATGTTTTATTCGAAAACTTAGATATTTCACTACAATGTGTCCCAAAATAAGATTTTTTAACCTCATACTTTCATCAAAATCAAGTGAGGAGAGGTATCATAGTCAGTGACCACATCAACACCACAATGGCTACTCTCATTCGCCTTGTCCAACAGTGACTGCCAGACCTACCACTGCCTCTGTCTGGTGCCGCCCCACTGATGTGCCACTGCATGTTTCGCACATCCTTGCACCGGTGCTGGTAGCAACCTATCCTATCCAAAAATTGCCATTGTTTAAATTTTTATTAATGTAGATGAACCATATTAGTATTATGGGTAAAATGTATTTTTTCTGTGACTCATCTGATGTGTGTATTTAAGTACTTTGGTTGTAATAAATAGGAAAATATACAAGAGTCAAATAAAATACATTGAAAGGTTTAAAATTGATGTTTAATGTTATTGTTTAGTAATTTCACGGTACTGATATCAATTACTTAAAGGAATGTCCTACAGATGACAGTGGAATACAGACAACCAAAATGTGTCACAATATCAGTTCATACCAGCTACTCTCCTTGTGACATGCTCCATGGGAACACAGTGCTCACTTGCCTAAATCTACTCCGACGTTCTTTTAAGCAATGAGGGTATAAAATCCACTGAAATTCATTGGTTAATGCAGGTCTACTGAGGAGATGAGTTTCTACTACTACAGCAAGTAGTGGAGTGGAAAGTTTTGAAATGGTGTGACTTCCATAAGACATTATTGGCTAGGTAAGACCCACTGTTTGTTCCAACATAGTCCATTGAGGCAGTTGAAGCCTTTCTAGTGAAAAATCTCTTGAGTGATAGTGAATGAAACAGCCACAAACAGCTGGCACAATGATGATGTGATTAAGTTTCACAAAGTGTCTCCAAGACATGCATCCCAGAGTATAGTGTACTGTGGTATCTTATAGTGAAAATGATATATTTTGCTCAATACTAACCTGAGCAAAATAAAAGTAAACAGCACGACAAATAGCTTTATCTATGTCACATGACACCACTTGTTAAGTTTTCCAACTACCTTATCCAAAACAAATCACACTTTTATTTTCTGAAATAAATACAACAAATGCCACATAGAAACAATTATTAGCATAGAAACTTCCTAGCAGATTAAAACTGGGATTTGACAGGGATTTGAATCTGGGACCTTTGCCTTCTGTGAAGTTTGGCAAGTGTAAGGTGAGTTACTGGAGGAAGTTAAGCTGTGAGGATGGGTTTTGAAGCATGCCAGGATAGCTCTGTCAGAAGAGCCTTGCCGCACAAGGCAAAGGACCCATATTCAAATCCTGGTCCAGTGTATAATTTCAATAGTTAAATATTGATAATATGAGCAATTACAATATTGGTAATATGAGCAATTACTAGGTTATTTAGATAGGTACCACAGAATACAAAGGATAAGAAGCCTTAACATTAACATAAAATATTTAAACTTTAATCAATGTCACTTGAAGCAACCTTTTGCTTTGCACGCTCTTGCAGGCGTAAACACTTAGGACACTGCTGATTTTTCCTGCTCCAACAGTTGCGATGGAAAACAGTAGAACACTTGGAGCAACTTACTGCTGAACAGTCAAAAGGAAATATCACTTCGTCTTCTTCACAAAGTTCGCAGACATAGCCTCGTCCATAACATACCTGTAATGCACAAAAAAGTAATTATTTTAAAGTTTGTTTAATTTTTTATGCATAAAAACAAATAAAGTTCTGGGCATAGCAATAATTGAAATATTTTTCCACAAAAATATTATATAATCAGTCAGTTACAGAATATTTTTGTGCTGTTAAGATGTGATTACAAATTGAAACTGTACATAGAGCATTCACAGACTGAAGAACCAAAGAAACTGTTACACCTGCCTAATATTGTGAATGAACACTGCAGAAGTATCACAATACAATGTGGCATTAACTCCACAAATGTATGAAATAGTATTGGAGAGAACTGACACCACGCTTCCACAAATATATGAAATAGTATTGGAGAGAACTGACACCACACTTCCTGCAGGGCTATCCATACATCCATAAGAGTACAAGGGGGTGGACATCTCCTCTGAACATGTTGCAAGGCATCCCAGATATGACCAATAATATTCATATCTTGACAATTTAGTGGTCAGTGGCAGTGTTTAAACTCTTAAGTGCGTTCCTGGAGCCACTCTGTAACAATTATGTACTGCTGGAACTGCCCAAGTACGTCAGCATGCACAATGGCTGTGAATGGATGCAGGTGATCAGCCTGGATGCATTCATAGATGTTACCTGTCAGAGTCATATGTAGATGTATTGGGGGTCCTATATCACTCAAACTGCAAATGTCCCACACCATTACAGAGCCTATTGGCTTGAACAGTCCTCTGCTAACATCCAGGGTCCATGGATTCATGAGGTTGTCTCCATACCCACACATGGGCATCAACTTGATACAATTGGATACAAGACTCGTCAGACCAACAGTCCATGTTGGTGTTGCTATGCCCAAGCAAGACTTAAAAGCTTTGTGTTGTGCAGTCAAGAAGGATACATGAGTGGGCCTTTGACTCCAAAAACCATATTGATGATGTTTCAATGAATGGCTCATACACAGACATTTGTTGATGTTTGGTTGGTTGGTTTGGGTGTTTCGGGGGGAATAGACTGCTATGGCCATCAGACCCCATTGCATCACTAGGCGACACGCAGAAAAAGAGAATCATTGATAGAAGTTCCAGAACCGAATTTAACATAGTGCGGAATATAAGGACCCATTGTCAATAGAGTATTTAAAAAGTCAACAAGAGATGATACAAAAGACACCAATGACATGGTGACAGATATTAGATAAAATGGGATAAAACAACAGAGCTAATGAATGTGGTTGACCGAGGATAAAAGGGGAAAAGTCAAGCATATGGTTTACACAAGAAAACCTCTAGTCAGAAGGCACGACAAGAGGAACGCAGATGATGAACTAAAAGACCAACCATAAAACTAATAGCAACTGGTAAAACCTTCCCACATGAAGAAACCTTAAAACAAAATTAGCCACAGAGGCATTGTCACTGAGCACCAAAGGCAGTGTGTTTTTGAGATTGAAAGAACCCCGTAGGGGAGCTAAAATAGGACATTCAAGCAGAAGACAGGCCACTGTCGATGGAGCACCACATTGGCACACAGACGGATCCTCTCAGCAGAGGAGGTGACCATGCGTCAGCTGGGTGTGGCCAAAGTGGAGACAGCAGAGGACCACGGAGTACTTACAGGATCCAAGCTGCAAGGACTTCCAGACAGATGTTGTCTCCTTGATCATTAGCAGCTTTTTGGGCATGTCCAGAGCAGACCATTGGGCATTCCACAGTTCTCTTATTTTATGGCACAGCAGTGGGTGGAAGTCTGGTTCCAGGAGGCCAATTGCCAGATGGTGCTTGTTTGGCTAGCTGGTCAACGCTCTCGTTACCTGGAATGCTGACACAGACCGGTGTCCAAATGAATGTCACTGAGTGACCAGAGTCATCATGAGCCAGTATCGACTCCTGAATGGTCCTGACCAATGGATGACGGGGATAACACTGATCAAGGGCCTGAAAGCTGCTCAGTGAAACACTACATATCAGTAAAGAGTTCCCGGGGCAGGTGCAGATATGTTCGAGGTGTAGATCACCTAAGAAATGAGGAGTTATTGAACAGAATTGGGGAGAAAAGGAATTTTTGGCATACATTGAAAAAAGTAGGGATTTATTGGTAGGACACATTCTTACACATAAAGGAATCAAATTTAGTAGTGGAGATAAGTGTGTGGGGGTAAAAATCACAGAGGGAGGCCAAGGAACAAAAACAGTAAGAGATTCAAATATATGTGGGTTGTAGTTCTTATGAGGAGATGAAGAGGCTTGCTGAGGATAGAGTAGGATGGAGAGCTGCATCAAATCAGTCTCTAGACTGAAGACCACATTAACAATATCTCACCTGATCCCTTACTTGTTTTGAGCAGTGTAGTAGGATTTGAACTTGTTTGCCCAATTACATAACTACCTTCTTCTAGTTTGTAATCCACACTTACTAGTTGCTCACATTAAGTTGACCCTTGAAGCAGTGACTTACAGGAGCAACCTAAGTGGGAAATGCCTTTAAAGTCGCTCCCATCAGATAATGCGCTGAATGTCAACTTACTTTACATGGCAAGTATATATGCTTTACTACACTGTAATCATCCTGAATTTCATCTCCTTTCACCTGTAGAATGTTTTTAAGATTTCTTCTCTTGATCTGCAATTTACTGATATTTAATTCTAATTAGCAGGAGAGTATGGGTTGTGATAAATTAATGCACAGTTGTTTTGAAGAGTTAAATAATCAGTGGAAATAAGCATCTGAACTCACAAGGGATCACAGTAGCATGACAATCAATTGTGTATAATACAAAAAAACATAATACTTTATAACCTTAAGCTGATACTGTTCGAAAGAGGCAATGTAGTACATAATATAATTATGTAAATATTTGATCTTGATAGTGAAAAGTTATAAAAACGTGTAGTGCTAATCATGGAAACACATGAAACTTGTGCAGTGTTTCATTATTTAATTAAGCAACTTCAAAAACATCAATTACACTAAATGAAATTACACAAAAAGTTAAATAAAGTTCTAAATAATTCCAGACACCAGTTTCCCCATAAATATCATGTTTTACTTTACATACAGTGATTATATGAGTATGACATATTTAATAAGTTTGTCACATTTATTTTGGTACCATTTATTTTTGTGCTTATTGGTACTAATTATCTCTTCTGGTTGGTGTTGGGTGTTTAAAGGGGACTAAACTGCCAGGTCATCAGTCCCTTGTTCCCAGCTAAAAGATCACAGGATTTCATGTATGATTAAAATAAGCACCCTTCAACTAGTACAGAAGACGTACAGGAAGACAGTGTTGGTCATAATTACAACACAAAAAGAGAAAGGGAACCACAGTAGAGGTGGAACTAATAATCAACTAAAAATCACAGCTGATGTTGTTGGCTAGCTGATCATTAGGATAATAATGGATGAGCCAGCCATTCTGCACATACTATACAACTGCCAGTCAGAAAAAGGACTGACAAGACAAATTGACAACAGATTAAAACTATAAGCGGTGTATGCCTGAAGATCTGGCATACGAACCCACCGTTAAAGCTTGTGATAAAATCCCACTGCGCAATCATTAAATAGATACAAAGAGGCTGCAATGTGAACATTGTAGATATATAGGGCTTGTGCTAGGGGTATATTGACAAAAGTAGTTGTTACGGACTAGTGGCAATGAATTTAAAACCTATTCATGTTTAAAAGGGCATGGTTAAAGAGATTAGTAGCATACCTCAGTAAGCTATTGAGCTGTAAATTGTCAGCTACATGGTTTTCAAAATCTTTGTCACTGCAGAGAGCAGGAGTTTTGTAGGAGGTAAATCAGTTGTGGTGTGATTATAATTTTGAGCAAAACCTTTAGTAAGTAATTTATTGCCTTTCTGCGTGCACTTCTGTTTCTTTGCAAGTGGGTATTTATGTCCTCATTTACAAATCTAAACTTTTGTGAATATATTTTTGCCTAGTCATTGCCAACAATGGTTGTGAATCTGGTATTCATCTTAATTTTAGCAATGTATATGACAGTATAGCATACATTTTGCTATCTATTCCACCTTCCCTCTAAAAGAAAAGAAACTGATGTGCACAGATCATTTATAGTAATAAATGTAGTATGTGATCATGTGGACTTTGTGATCTGATCCTTGTATGTAAGATGGAAATTTTATGTATTTAATTTTGAAAGTGAGATGATCTTACTTTAGATAACCCTAGATTCATTCAAACAACATATTTCTGCAGAAAAATTCCTCTGGGGAATAAAATTATACTGCAATGTATAAAATTTATTAAAGGCTGCAATGTACCATCCAATTAAAAGAATAGCTTTTATTCCACACTTGTTTTCTTAAACAAATAGGTAGTGAACTGAATACAAGAGGTTTTGCACATATGCAGGCTTCTATCTTTAGAGCAAGGTTATTAAATGATTTGGAGTCTTGCAGGTCTGACTAGTCAAAAATCCTCAAATGGCACAACTCTGACAGTCGACTGCCAGTCAGATTCTGTTGGAACTGGGGAAAGCACAACTTGAATGCTCAACCACAGCTTTAATGGTTGTGATCGCCACTTTAATGAACCTAGTGGCATCATCCTAAACTGTTCTGCTTGTGATGGTAGTTCTTCTGCAACTACCATACATTGCTGTATTAAATGAGCATCCTTGAAGGCACATAAAGATGTTGCTAAAAGTAAAGCAATTCTGTAACAACTGAAAAGCAGAATCTGTTGCTTTTTCTTTATCTTACAGATCATCTTTCTTCTTCCTTTGATAAGTTTCTAATAATTTCCTGTACACAATCAAGCTCATCACATTTTCCACTTCTCTATTCTTTTGTGTGATATGAAATTCTCATAGCAAATTAAATTTTCTAAAAGAATTTAATCTTTTGTGACATACTAAACATTTCACTAAGTCATCTTTTCCAATAAGCAATTGTAATTCCTCCTAATGGGTGTTGAAATGTGAAGTCATGGTTGAAGCTACTGTAATATAATGACAGGTGAGATGAATGTTACATCATATTATGTGAAAAGTTAATTAGCTCGCATGACTTTAATACTGTATGGTGGTTCTAGTGAGTGCAGATTTCCCTATCCCGCTGCATCCCTAATACTATGACTGTCAACGTGCTTACAAGCAATTGCTCAAGCAGCAGCGGTACTCACACTCAAAGTCAGCGAGTTGTTATGTTCTACTCTAGCAGGAACATAGGACTAAACATCAATGAACAGAAAACAAATTGCATGGCACAAAGGCACATATAATAACATTTAAGTCTCAATAACAGTGGAAAACCTGGGTTCTTCACCTACTCAAAGGAGACTTGCAATGCTATGAACCAGATACCAATAGCAGCCGATATAGCCTTTTTCGTTTTAACAAGATACTCTATAGTCAAGGCTCCTGAACTTCACTACAAAGTTACTCATCTACAAAATGATTCTAAGACTGTTCACACACTTGCCAGCATAACATGCACCCTAACAGAGAAAGACAACAAAATTAAGGACACATTTAAAAGAAGGATTCTTTGAGGAACTAAGATCCAATTCCTGAAAGAAGGATGTGGAGGAAAATAAACAATCACGAGCCATGCAACATAATTAAAGATCCACCTATAAGAATAACAGTTTGACTTGGGCTGGGCATCTAACGTGGATGAGTGTTATGAAATTACCCAAAAAGATATTACAAGAAAATCCAAGAAGGCAGGGAGGACATGATTATTCAAAAATCAGATAAGAAGATGGAGTCAATAAGGGTCTCGGGAAAATGTGTTATAGAAATTAGAGAACTCTATTAGAGGACTGAGACAAATGGTGGGCAAGTGTTACAGAGACTAAAGCTGACAATCAGCTGTTGATCCAAAAAAGAAGAAGGAAGGCATGTGTTCATTAATGATAAATGTAGTTAAAATTATCATTATAATGATAGCAGAATTAAATACTTTACCTTGCATTCTTCTCTTATGTGCTTTGTGAATTCAGCATGAATCTTACTTAGACTGTCAGGTAGTCTTCCTGAGTTAGTGTCAATTAGATCCTGTAAACTGTATATGTCAACATTATCAATGAAATGATTATGGTCCTTCAGTTGCCACAGCAGCCGCTGTTCAGTTGCATCTTTGCAAGAAATGAAATACTTCTTCATAATCATTATGTCTTTCCTCATTTTCTGTAACAATGATTTAAAAATATATTTTAAATGCAGACTACTTGGTCTCAGGAAGCACTATATTTTACAAGTATGAAAATACATTTTTGAAAAACTGCCTGCAAAATAAATGTTACGGCACTGTCTTAATCGGTGTCCTATTGTCTCAACTATGGAAATGTGTGCCATAGATTGACACAAATTTTCATTTGGCAATATGTATATTGTTTATTACCTATCTCTTTGAACCTTGAATTCAAGCACTTTATCTATTTTTAGCTTTCTTTTGTGTTTCATCTGTTTACATATTGCTAATATTGTTGCACCATGGAACACCTTCAGAAAAACTTTATAATGAAAGTAGGGTAGTATGTTTACATAGCGTGGTTAATTTTTGAGAGGTGCAACCTTAAACAAATGCAAATACAGTAAAACCCCGTATTTACGTTCCTAGATTTTATGTTTCCCACCATTTTTTGTTGGTCCCATCAAATTTTGTTCACAATGTTAATTAGCACCAGTTTTTGCGTTAACATATCCACACTTTTCCTGCATTTTATGTTTTTGAAACCATGTTCATGAAGAAAAAATGATGTAATTGACATTATTTGACACTGGCATGGCTTTCACCTTCAAATGAAGTGTTTATAAACATTACGTAGTCAAGTTTCTTGACACTTTGGGTTTATTGAAACGTGTATTTCACGTTTCGTTGTCTGCAGTATGCGTCAGTAGTTTAATCATGATGAAGAAGCTGATGGAATCCCATCAGCCAGCACGCCGATTGTCAGCTTAGCTTTGTTTACACCTTATGCAACTGGTAGTTACTCATGCTTTGTGTGACATGTTTCGAGAATTTATTCTTGTTGTCAAATGCAAATACCTATCTAAGTATTTTTGTGAAGTATTATAAACAATGAGTCTGATGGTTTTCTTGTGTACCGTACGTTTTTCTGCACACTGAAGGAGTGTGGTAGATATATATTTTAACCTCAGAAACACGATTATAGTTTGAGATGCTGACACTGTGCTAATGTAACAAAAATATATATGCATATATTTGCACTTGATAATGCAAATAAATTTTCGAATATCGTTGTGAAAAACATTGAAAAATACTTTCTGTATATTCATGTATAGATTAATTAATTCACAATTAAAAAAAAGCAAATGTTGATGTATTTTCTTCAAAGAGGTTCAATTATAAAGTCAACAGTGTAAGAATTACTTTCAGATGTTAATGAATAGAACAAGCAAAGGTTATATAGAGACTGTATTTTTTGTACTAGTCAGTATCAGTATGATTTTCGTAGCCGTTCGGGAATGTAAGAAGTGCAAATGTACAAAATGTTAAGTTTTTCGTTCTTCAAAATATAAGCGGAGTTTAATTGGAATTGTACTGTTTTATTCATAATTGAAGAGGAGGTAACCCATGAATTATGAAATGGCCTTAAACTTGGAGTTACGCCTGAGATATTCTATGTCTGCTGCAGCATCAATAATATAAAGCCGGTAGAAAAGATAAATTTCTTTAAAAACATTAATATATTATTAATGACTCTGTTACATAATATTTTAAAGGAGTAAGCCGGAGCTCAAAAAACTATACAAAACAAGCCCAAGAGCAACTGAACTACATAACTATATAAGAAATAATTCTTACATTAATTCAGTTATGGACAAAAAAATCTTGAATATTGTAGGAATTTTAATTAACCATTTACTTATCATTTAATTTACTACCATTAGCCTCATTTTAATTTATTATTATTATTTTTTCAAGTATAAACAAATTGTAATTGTTCAACACACACACACACACACACACACACACACACACACACACACACACACAGTCACTTCTTTTCTTAATTTACTTCCATCTAACTACCAATGCACTATTAGTTTCTGCGCACTATGGCATCATTTTCAAATGTTTATGATCACAAAAATATTACATGCTTCAATCACAATAAAAAGTGAAAATTTTCTAAACTTACCACAAAAGTAATAAAAATCAGAGAATGCCCTATGTTCAGCTGTGGGCACACTTGTTTCATCCTTCATCATCATAAAGGATGAAACACTTGTCAACAGCTGAACACTGGACTCTCAGGCACTGAATTTAATTCAATATGTAACTGACTCTGAGCTTCGCCAAGTGGGTATATGCGAATCCCTATACAGAGGAAGTCATGAGAAATTGGCATAGGTTTCTCTACATATTTACAGCTTTGGAATAATTGTACTATAAGACCGACCACTTGAAAATTCAAACAATTGTACAATATAGTCAAAAAATGTTTTGTACGTATTAAATGAGCCAACTGATTTAATGATGACTGTACAAATTGTTTTTAAAAAAATTCAAATCTTTGTAATCCAAAAGGACCAAACTGCTAAGGCCATCAGTCCCTAGGCTTACAATCTACTTTAACTTATTCTAAGGACAACACACACACACACACACACACACACACACACACACACACACACACACACACACACACACCGATGCCCGAGGGAGGATTCGAACCTCTAGTGGGAGAGGCCACATTCTCCACCACGTTGCGCCCCAGATCACACAGCCATTCTCGTGCGACGCACATGGTTTGATAAATTATTAAACTTTTCACTGTTTAATGTGGTTGAATCATTGTAACCTTTTTTTTTCTTCTTTTCTTTCTAAATCATAGGAAGTTGAGAATAACGCCATAGTACATCCATAGTCCATTGGTTGATGCCAGCAGCACAAAACATCTGCACTATATGAAGGACACCCATTTATTTCGGATTGCTGCCAACGTTACACTGCCCCTAAATGCGAAATATTACTGCACAGATTGTTATGGATAATGTTTCCAAAACTGCAATGCTGCCTTCTCCCACGTCTCCTGCCGCTGCCAACAGCCAGCGCACGAATTGTCAACTTACTGTGGATGAACAGTACAGTAACGACAGTAGCTGTGCCTTTTACAAAAATGCAGAAATTGGAAAAGCAGCTTATCCTAAAAGGTCACCCAATTACGGGTCAGAAACAACCAGCCAGTAAATATGAGTATGTCACACTAAGTTTGATATTGCCTCAAAACTTAAAAACAGATTTCCTGTGTTTGCATTGTACTGAATCAATTTACTTTCATTCTTTGTAATGTTTCTATGCAAAACGAGAAGTTATCAAGAAAGCTTCTGCGATCAGCAAAATTACACTTTAAACTTCCTGGCAGATTAAAATTTTGGGCCAGAAATGGGATTCGAACCTGGGACCTTTGCCTTTTGCTGGCAAGTGTTCTACCATCTGAGCTATCGTGGCACGCTTCACAGTCCATCCAAAAAACTTTACTCTGCCAGTACCCTGCCTCCTACTTTCCAAACTTCACAGAAAATCTCCGGTGAACTTTGCACTCCTTATTCTGAAAACATCCCTTAGGCTGTGACTAAGCCATGTCTCCATCACATCCTTTCTTACAGGAGGCTACCTGCAAGGTTTGCAGGAGGACTTCTGTGAAGTTTGGGAAGTAGGATGTGAAAAACAGGTAGAAGTAAAGTTGTGACGACGGACTATGAAGCATGTTGGGATAGTTCAGATGGTAAAGTGCTTGTCCGCGAAAGTCAAAGGTCGCAGGTTTGAATCCCGGGTACAGCATACAGTTTTAATCTGCCAGGAAGTTACATATAAGTGCAAACTATGCTGCAGAGTGAAAATTTGATTCTGAAAATTACACTTGACTGTGTTTCAAGAAGAATTTCTACTACCATGAAAATCCTTTGTATATGATGTATGGAAAAATGCCGCTGAAATTTCTAACTTGCTCAAATAACCAGAAAATCTAAACATTTAGCTTCAAATAAAACTGTTTATAATGGGTAGGAGTACAATTTTGTAGTGTTTAGGAAAATAACCACATAAACCATTTACTGAAAACATCTGAATGCACCAGCCCGAACACAGCCCTTGAAATTCATAGTTGTTTTTTTTTTTTTTTTACATAGTTAAATCCTTTAACTTTATTTATGTAAGAGTAGAACATACACAATAACTCATTTATCTCCCATGCAATCATGAAACAATAAACAATGTTTACTTATTTTCATCGTAAATTACTGACTAAAAAGAGCAAGCAATAAAAAGGAAGCATAACACGAAAAGTCAAATTATGTTATGTTAATTACAGGGATTTTGAATTTTTAACCTCACATTACTTGGTGCCCATAAGTAAAAGTTAATTATTCTAATGATAAGGTTCTTTCCCTACCTCCCTTCCCACCCCCCCTCTCATTTTCCATCAGGCTGTTGGGGGGTCGAGGGGGGGGGGTAGATACGTGCCCCTGTTTTGCATGTTCCAAAGAATGGTCCCAAATAAGATAGTGATCGCTTCATGCATTTATTTCTGTGAGGATAATTTTGATGTTTTATTAGTTCACTGTTAATTATCATGCTCTGCAACAGCAATCTTTTAAAGTTTTATTAGGTATATATATTAGTTGTGTTTAGATTTGCGAAACAGATATTCAAGATATGAAAATCTCCTGTCAGTAGACGTAACTAGCAAAAAAAATTGTGAACTAAAAAATAAAAATTATTTTCAGATTTACCAGAAAATTAAAATGTAGTTGGCAGACGACACGACACTCATTTCAGTTACTATTATTCAGCCATGAAAACATGACCCTTGCCTCCAACTCTTACTGGCAATTACTAACGTGTGAGTGTAAATCTGTCAACATATGCAGCGTAACAAACATTGGATGGCGCTGCATTATTCCAGTGCCTTATGGGAGTATTCTCCATGTGGTACATGTATTGCATGATCTATTAATTGCTATAGATGAGTCATTAAGTCAATATATTAGATATAATTCCATTCATATTAATGAAACCATAATGCAATGCCTGTAATTTCTTTCATTTGGACTGACAGTTTCTGTGGTGAATCAGAGAATTTGCAGCTGCATGGGCGCTTCCTTGCCACTGTTCTTGAAACTAGAGGTCTGCACCTCGCTCGGTTGCTCGCTCAAATCGTGTGATACACGTCGTTCTATGACAGTCTGACAGGTGTCGGTGCTGCAGCTTGCGACAAGGCGTATGACTGCGCTCGACTTCCTGCACGCTCGTTCGAGCGGGCCACGCTCGACTGGCCCGACCGTCCACACTAGCAGCTCGCCACTCGGTCGCCCACCACAGCGCCACTCGAGTCCAAGGCGAGTGTCAAGAGCCAACTAGACGCTTGAGAATAAATCCTGATTGCGAAATTTGGAATGATTTCCTTTCCCAGGTGCTTCGAAAGCTGTTCTTTCGATCCAGTTGAACTAGCCATTCAGTTACACATTTTATACTTTACCATACAGGTTATTATACATGATTAATATAAAGTTTCTGAGCTAAGATCATTTACTAAATGAGTTTTTGAGGATCTTTCTTTCTTGGTCCCATTTTGTGGACTGTTAGTTCCTGTTTAATGATAGGTGTTACTTGCCGTCTTAACGAGCAAATGATTGTATTTTATATCCATTCCTCTTATCACTCTCAAGTCCTGGAATACCTTGTCCGTCTTTTATATTGATATTAAATACACGATAGGTTAGGTTTGTGAATCTCTGTTGCAACCCGTTAATATATATTCCCGTAGCATTTTGGCACTGTGCATGGTTGCTGCGACTACCTTTTCCGAGTAAGTCCTTAATGGAAATTTTCCAGTTGCAACATTCATATATCCCCCACTGCCACTGTCGTCTTTCTTATCTACATAATAGAGAACGCATGCAAGCTTTTGTGCAATACATAGGATCCACGATTTCTTCCGTCGTCAGGGTCATATGCCGGTCGAATGCTCATAACTGTTTTAAATCCTCTTATTCCAATTATTTACTTTACACAGCTGTACAAATTTCTGGTGCTCCTACTGCTTCAGTGATATCTGTGGTATATTTATTTAGGGTCTACTGAAGACTATCACCCGGGTGCACCAGCCAAAAGAATGAAGTGCATGGTGGCCGAGGAGGCTGAGGCGCTCCAGTCACGGTCTACACGGCCACTATGGTCGGGGGTTCAAATCCTCCTTCGGGCATGGATATTTGTGCCATCCTTAGGATTAGCTAGTTCATAAGTAGTTTGTAAGTTTAGGGACTGATGACACCGCAGTTAAGTCCTAAACCTTTACAAACATTTGAATGAACTGCATGTTTTCAGAATGGCTGGACTGTGAAATGTGCAAGGCGCAATCCACCAATGAGGTGGACCTTTATTTAGCACGAACTGATGGTGATGACGACGATCCGCTTGAATGGTGGAGACGCAACAGTACTTTCTTTCCTAGGCTAGCTGTATTGGCAAAAAGAGTATTTTGTGTGCCCGCCTCAAATGCAGCTATTGAACGCACTTTCAGTGCGGCAGGGGACCTGATTTCTGATACAAGAACTCGACTCGATTAGACAACGTGTCAAAGATATTTTAACAGTACATTGCAATTACAATGCCACCAACGAATAGTTTGAGGATAATGTTGTTACTTTTCAATGTATACTTTGTTGTACAGTAACATTCACTTTTGTGCATTGCAATAAAAACGTCGTTCGTTCCGTATTTTCTCTTTGGATCTTTACGTTACTTCCAAATGTTTTTGTCTCGTTTGTGGTATAATGATATTGCAGTTACAAGCTACTATACAGGAATATATGTCTACAGCATAACTTATTTTAGTTCCTTTAGTTAGTGGGGGTTCGTCAGATGCAACAGCAGTCCGCACCTCAAAGCCACAGAGCCGCTGCCGTAGCGACTGACAAGGGAACCTACCCAAGTGTCACCCTCCGATTTTTATGCAATTTGGATATGTTATAATATATGACAAACTGGGGAGCCGAATTTTTTAGTGGCGGAAAAACATATTAAAGGGGGGAAACAGTCCCTCCAAAATTGTCGCTAAAATAGAAAAATCGCGATAACTTAGAGAATAGTGAAGCGATTTTAATAATTTTTTGTATGAAAGTATCTCTTGATAAGAGATCGGCCTAGGTACATTGCAGGGGGAGTGACAATTAGGGGGCCGGCCTCGGTGGCCGAGGGGACTGAGGCGCTTCAGTCATGGTTTGCACGGCCACTACGGTCGGGGGTTCGAATCCCCCCTCGGGCATGGATATTTGTGTCGTCCTTAGTTGTAGGTAGTTCATAAATAGTTTGAAAGTTTAGGGACTGATGACCCCGTAGTTAAGTCCCTTAAGCTTCACAAACATTTGAACGTTTGAACATTTGACAATTAGGGGGCAGCTACCCCTAAAGTGACCAATTTTTTGTGCTCAAAAATTATTTTGATTTACTCGTAGTTGAATCTATGAAATTTGTCTTATCAAAAGATACTTTCATACCAAAAATAATTGAAATCGCTTCACTAGTCTCTAAGTTATTGCCATTTTTCTATTTTAGCGACAATTTTGGAGGGACCGTTTTACCCCTTAAACATGTTTTTCCGTCGCTAAAAAAATACATGGCCCATAGCTTTTCATGTATTATAATATATGCAAATTTCATAAAAATCAGAGAGTGACACTTGGGTAAGTTTTCTTGTGAGTACAGCAGCAGCACTACGCTGTGCGGCCTCTGACCGCCCAGCCCTACGTAGCCTCGTTCGAGTGTCAACACGCTCGCTGCGAGCGTAACACACTTGGCGCGCCACCGCCGAGCGTTGCGCACTCGACCGAGTACGAGCGAGCGAAACCGGCAATTTGCAGACCTCTACTTGAAACGAATAAGACATGCACTGTGATAGGTAGTGTCGAGTGTGAAATGGATGAATACAAGCAGTAGGAAGATTGCATTCAGCATGTTTTCCTTCTGCTACCCTGAATTCAGTGCACAGTCATAAGATTAGCGACGGATGCTGAATGAGATGGAATAATATTTTAGTAATGACTTTACAGTAGTGATGTTTTTGACATGCGTTGGCACCCCGGGCGACCGCCCAGATCGCCCCACTGTAAAGACGGCACTATGCAGCAGAAGGGTTAGATGTTTCAAACAAGATACAGGAGAAACATAATATCAATAAAGCTCAAAGTGCAGGAAATAGGAATCAGAAAGGAATGAAGAATATGAACAGTTACTATCCTTTCTCAGAAAGAATTCCTATTATAGTCATTTTCTTCTGGGTCCATCCAAAGTGTCTCCAGCCCCTACACACTCAAGGGCATTCCTTTTCAGTGGTCCCCCTCCTGCAAGAAGGCATTCCACCAGAGTTATTTTAGTGCCGTTTGGTGACTTAGTTGGAATGATATCCGATGGGGCCATGGATGCACCACAGCATAGCCTTTAGGCCATCCAGGTGCACAAATATGCAGAAAGTTCTGAATGCCCTGTTACATGTGTGTCCAAAATTCTGACTTCAACACAATGCACTATCCACAGTTCAAAAAGGAGCCCCGCCTCCCCCCATTCACACTAAAAACTTCACGTTTCCCTTTATAAATGCAAATTGCATTTACTAATAATAATTTGTTGATCTCTCTTTTCTATAATTCAACATCCTTGCCGGACAAAGCTGCACATTGCCTACAACATTGGGCTCTGTTCCTGTCGTGGTACAACTGTGAAATTAATTTCTGCACCATACCACAGCACAGCAATTTGGATCATTGCAGAACCCATATTTGATCAGGATTAACTATTTTGCTTCTATATTGATGGATGGATTTGTATTACCAGTGCACAGATTTTGGCAGAATTCTCAGAAAAATTCCATCCTCAGCCAGACAGATAAACCACTGGCCCACACATTGCATCCTTTATGCAATTAATACTCATCTGACACCATCTGATCTTGCAATGTTGTTCTTGAAAGAGTTAGGCTCCAGGGTGGTAATTCCCTCTTCTTTACAGTAAGATGCCATGTGCCTACTCTATCAGGATGACTGAGGGGAGAAGAGGCATCTCATACATGAAATTTTTATCCTCTATTTTGACTGTGTATTGACTCTGAAATCATGTAAGACACATCCGCCTGTGAGGGCTGTGTCAAGCTGCAAGAGCTGTGTCTGTCTGCCAGAGTTGTGCCACATTGTGGGTAGCACCAAAGGCTTTTATGTCCCAATGATCTGCCCCCATAGCACCTGGGAGCACCTTCCTGTTGATGTTATGGTTCCCTGTCCCTGTGGTTCGTTTCCTGTCCACATCCTTGGCACCCATAGCAATGGCTCTCCCCAAGATGTTTTGTTCTTTAAGGACTGCCATGCTCTCTAATCACAGCATTCCCAGTCATTAAAAAATACATGGCTGTTTCTTCCACTTCTTTTCCTTGGCTTTGGAATCCCTCTATAGGTTTTTAAGCTCCTTCAGGTTCACATCCATTGGCCACTGGAGCCCAGTGGAGCTGCTGCATGCCACTGATACTGCTCCAAGCTAGCCCACCTGCAGGTGGACCCTTGCCACAGTTCCAGCCTTCCGATGCCCCTGATGTCAAGTGCCAGCCCCAATGTACAAATGGGCCTAGCCCTTCCATCAGCAGCGCTCCCTTACAGTCTCTGTATGAGGGTGGGCACCAAACTTGCCTGTACCCATGTTACTTCATAACATGAAGCTTGCTGCAGGAGATGTAATAGAATGAAGATATGGGTGTCTCCTGAATGAGCACTTCTTCCCAAGGGGGAAGAAGAGCTGGACCCGATCCAGTGCACCAAGTATTTCTACTGCCTGCCAATAGAGGCCAATGCGGGACCTGGTTAGATGGGCACTACCACCAGATAATAACATGACCATACCTTGGTAAGTGTTATTGAAGCACCAAATATCCTCCATCATAATTTAGCCAATGATACGATTACAGCACACACTGACAGCCTGTGTAAATGTATTTGGTTGGGAATACCATTACAGATATTTATGGATTGCCTACTTTTACATATAAATTGAATTGGTATCATAATTTGCCAATTAATTAATGCACTAATGATTCAATATGTAATACTTTTATTCCTGTCTGTTATGTTCTTGCATCTAGTACAATGTTTGGACCTGTAGAAGCACAACTAGACTTTTATCTATTCAGAAAAGTGTGTTATCACTTACCTTAATTGTTAATATTCCAGAATGTTCACTATGAATATTTGTATTTTATAAATCTCTCACACATTTTAGCAGCTAACTGTGTATGTTAACAACATTTTTAGATCTCCAGAAGAACAATCAGACATGTAAATAGTCAGCAATTCGCATGACTGATTAACTTGATTATTAAAAATCTACAAAATTCTATGTAACTCAACAATACATATTTATTAGTTTTGAGCTAGGAATAACAAATTGGACACAACATAGAAATGTGATGTATGTTATTACAAAGCATTGTAAATGATAACTGCTTCAGAATTTCATTATTTTTCATCATCATAATTTCATGTGACTCATGGCCTGGTACAAGTCTTTCAATTGGACGCCACTTCGGCAACTTGCGTGTCCCTAGTCTACCCCAGTTATCCAACCGGGGAAAGGGGACCTACAGCTTAACGTGGAATCTGAACCATGTGTTGTTTTTGGCAACTCACATCATTGAGAGGTGAAGGATGGGTTAAAGCGCAGACTGAAAAAATTCGAGGTCCGTCCGGGTTTTGAACCTGTGACCCTTCGGTTCCCAGTCGAGCACTTCACCCCAAGACCACTGGGCCTGACATTATTTTTCATGTAATTAGTTATTTAAGTGCACATATCATTTGTAACACATTTCACAGATTTTCTCTAACTTTTAATATCATATTGTATAAAAATAGCATTTCATTTGTTTGTTGTAAATATTCACGACTGGTCTGTAACCTCCATTCAATTTAATTTAGTGAAAAGTGATTATAGCATGAAAATAGTGGGAGTTCAAGTGCTCTCAGCCTCATTTGTGTCTGAACAGTGCACCAAACAAATGCTATTTTACTAGTGTGATTTATGTGTATTGTATGTTTGGTTAATATATTCAAAGAACCACCATATCCCCATGGCAGATAGAATTACAAAATATATATGACACACTTACACAACCTTGGCCTAGCCATACCTTTCTGATTTAATTACAATACAACATTGTCACCATGTTTTTTCAATCCAAGTCTCACCATGGGAGTACTATTCTACTAGTACAGGTGCAATATGGCCCTACTGTGCTTTGACAATTAAAATTATTGTCACAGATAAGACCAGTATTTATGAAATTGTGGGCACATTTAATGGGCACAAGTCACTCATTCCCTGCCTTAGAACTGACATAATGGAAACAATCTTCTGCAGTTCTTCCCTACCTGCCATACACTGCATATTCTGGGCATACAACATACAAAGAGACACCATCTGCTGCTCCAGCCAAAAGTCTGTGAGACAGCTGGCCACACCCTGTACTGACTCTTGTAGTCCCACTGCTCCACTAGTCTCTCCAATTCTATATGCTTATCCAGGACCCATCTCATTTTGCTGGTGTAAACCCACACCCACTTGCACATACTGTAGTGTCTCAAGCATTACAAGCTATCCCTAGCTAGACAAGATGACCAAATGGGTTACTTTTAAGTATTTATGGAAGTTTATTTTTTGAACTACTAGTGTCCTGGGCTATTTCTTTTACAGATGAATGCCCAGACAGGAACCTATTACTTGTCAAAGACATACAACCAGAAGGTGTTGTGTAATGAACTCTGTGGAGAGTTGGAGTAAACAATGGACAGAGTGGAGTGAATCAAGTTGTTATTTGTCTGTTTTGTAATTAGTTACAAGTGATGTCTTGGATAGATAACAGATTCCAAGTTTGGTCTCAGTAAGAGATATTTGTAATAACATCTGGATGTATAAGTGTAAACCAGATGATACTCTTACTGAAGTTGTACTGAAGTTAATATATCCCTTTCTAATGTTCAACTAGAACTGGAGTGTGTACTCATTTTATTAATGAGTTATGTGCTGATTGAAATTCTTCATCTCTTCTATACATTGTACATCAGAGAAGAAGTCTGATCGACCTAGGTATTGGACTAACTGTTACTAGAGGCACAGCCAAATTATATACTGTTTCAAATCAATTTTTAGATATATCAATTTTAAATAATAATAATAATAATAATAATAATAATAATAAAAGAACATTTCAGGATCTTCCTGCACAAACTTCAACCTATGAAAGAAGAAAATATAAAAATGCAGTAAATGAAACAGACTAAGACATGAGATTGAAAGGAAGTGCAAAATAGCTAAGCAGGAGTGACTAGAAGGCACATGCAAGTCTTTAGAAGAATGTATAAATAGGGGAAAGAGGATACTGCCTACAGGAAAATAAAAGAAACATTTGAAGACAAGAAAAGCAACTATATGAATTGTTGTATCTCAAAAGTACTTTATTGAATCACATGAGATATAAATGGTACACTTGTTGACTATTGGTAAACTCAAAACTGTGCTGCGTCCCGCTCGTCTGCCAGGCCACTCGCCTAGGTGGCACTAGTTGCGGCTGAGGGCAGCGCCTATGTGGCGAGCTGGCAGGCGGCAGGCGATTCGAGCGGGGCACAACCATAACACATCTCCCCCCTCTTAAAAAGGCAAGATGAGAATGGAACAATTGTTATTACTCGTATCTAACATACCGTGGTGATAAGATTACAAAAACTGGTACATAGAAATATCAGTAGACAAGCACAGTGTACAGTGAATATAAAGTAAAGAAAATGTTATTTACAAGAAAATGCCCCGAAGGTAAGTCACTGACAAATATATGCATTCATTGTTAGCTGTCTGCTGGAGAGAAACACGAGGTATAGACGCCTACTTCGGCGTTCAAGCTTTGCACACGACTGTTGCCTCATGTGTACTGTTACTCATTTGTATAAAAGAAAACAGAAAAATTGAAAAGGCACTTCTACATAGCACAGGGTTGTTGTAAAAAAAAAAAAGTTTTTTTCTTTATAAACACTCAAACACTGGAAAATCACTTGTGACGTGTGTGGCTGCTTCATTTTTTTATACACTGCATGGCACTAGTGTCCATTTCTTTGATATTTGTCATGAAGTCTCTTGACGAGACTTTGAAGTATGGCCTGAAGTGGCCCTTGCGATGTGGAGGATGTCTGGACCCCAGGATTGGGGACTCGCTCTCCTGAAGTATACTCTGTTGCATATGCCGGAACAGAGGAAATATCAGTGACATTGGTATACCGGATTCCTCATCGGTTGCGCCCGTCGGTGCGTGGGACGGCTGGACAGGCTCTTCGTTTGCTGGTGTCTGTTGAGGAAGGGGTGCTGGGTCAACGTCCATGTCTAATGTGTCGGGTTCAGTACCAGGGGACGTACTTGGGAAGGGCAGGACCCGATTTTGGAGTTGTTCGTAGTGCCGAGCTACTTCTCCTGCGCCCGTGCAAACCTTGTATAATCGCCGTCCTGTTTGTTCCAATATTCTTCCTTTCATCCACTTCTGGCCTTGGCCATAACCCTGCACCCATATTGTTGCACCAGAGGAAAATTTTCCGGAAGTAGCAGGGGCTTGCGCATAGAATGGAGGACGAATGTGTGCGCAGCTGTCTGCCGTGTAATAGCTCTGCGGGGCTGTGCATGCCCATAGGTGTTCAACGGTAAGATGCTAAGAAGTCGGTAAGTGCCTCTTCAGTGGTAGCAGGGGTCACAAGTTTCTTCATTTGATTTTTGAAAGTCCTGACGAGGTGCTCAACCTTGCCATTAGTTGAGGATGAAAGGGTGGGGGATGTGACATGTTTAATGCCCCTGTGGGCACAGAAGTCTGAGAATTCAGAGGATACAAACTGAGGGCCATTGTCGGATACCAATGTTTTTGGGTATCCTTCAAGGACGAAAATCTTTGATAACGCGGATAAAGTGGCTGCTGTTGTGGGAGAGGATAATCTGGAGACAAATGGGAAGTTGGAATAAGAGTCAACTAACAGTAACCAATAGTTGCTGAGAAAGCGCCCAACAAAGTCAATGTGAACTCATTCCCATGGGTGTGTGGGCGATGGCCAAGGAACTGTTGACTTTTTAGGGGCAGGAGCCTGAGCGGCGCATACCTCACAGCTCGCCACCATGTGAGCGATGTCGGCGTCGATGCCCGGCCAGTACACGACGCCTGGCAAGCAGTTTTGTTCATGAGACTCCCCAATGTCCTTGGTGTAATAGTTTCACTACTTCATTTTGTAGGCTGAGAGGGATGACTACTCTCGGTGTAGCCTCTTCTGTAAAAAGGAGAACCACACCGTTGCGAGAGGCGAGTTGGAGTAGCGAGAAGTAGTTCCTAAGCAGATCCGACGCCTTCTTGGATTGATGGTCGGGCCACCCGTCCCTGATGTGCTGGAGAACTTGTTGCATTATTGCATCTGCAGCCGTGCCTGCAGCTAGCCGTTCCCCCGTGATTGGAAATCCGTCCACCGCAAGTTGTTCTGCTTCATCAATGTGGAAACAGAGAAGTTCATCCTTATCTAAGGTGGTGTCGGGGACTTTGAGTAGGCGGAATAATACATCCGCATTGGCATGTTGTATGGTTGGGCGAAATTGGATCTCATAATTACAGCGAGACAGGTACAAGGCCCATCTTTGCAGTTGATGTGTGTCATTGTCAGGTAAAGAAGCAGAAGGGGTGAAGAGCGAAACCAGGGGTTTATGGTCCGTGAATAGGTGAAACTTTGTGCCATATAGGAGAACAATAAAGTTGCGTAGGGCTTACACTATAGCCAGTGCCTCCTTTTCAATTTGTGAATAATTGTGTTGAGAAGGATTGAGTGTTTTGGACGCATAGGCTACGAGACGTTCTGAACCATCCTGGTATTGGTGGGCTAGTACTGCTCTGCTGCTGTGTTGTGAGGCATCTGTAGCAAGAACAAGCAACTGTCCGGGCGTATATGTAGCTAGGCATGGAGCCTAAAGCAGAAGAGTTTTCAGGCGGTGAAACGCCGTTTCACATTCCCCTGTCCAATGATACGAGACATTTTTGCAGAGGAGCCTATGGAGTGGATGGGCCACCTTGGCCACAGACGGTATGAATTTATGATAGTAGGCAATTGCACCCAGGAAGGCTTGCAACTCTTTAACATTTTGTGGTCTTGGGAGCGTCTCTTTGGCCACCACGTCCTCGCGGAGTGGGAGTATCCCCTCGTGGGAAAGCTTGAACCGTAGATAAACCACCAAGGCTTGAAAAAACTGTGATTTTTGTAGCCAGCAGTCTGCAAAACCAAAAAGAGTTGTCGTAAATTTGCAAGATGTTCCTTGGTTGTTTTACTGGTGAGCAAAAAGTCGTCCGGGTAATTTACACACTTCGGTATGTTGACCAATATTTGCTCTAGGAAACGTTGCAAAATGCCCAGCGAGGTTGCCAGACCGAAGGGGAGACGTTGATATTGAAAAAGACCGAATGGTGTGTTTATAACAAGAATCTGACGAGAAGGTTCGTTCAAAGGCAGCTGGTGATAAGCCTCAGATAAGTCTATTTTCGAAAAATATGACCTCCTGCTAGTTTCACAAACATTTCCTCCGGTCGAGGCATAGGGTAGGTGTCAAACATTGTGAATTGACGGAGGTCTTGAAATTGGTGCAGAGGCGGAGAACCATTTGGCTTGCGTACAACAACAAGTGGTGCCGCCCACTCACTTGCTGTAATGGGCAATAGGACGCCAATAGAACATGTGTCTTATCAAGATGGATGTAACAAACATCGCCTCAAGACTCGATTTGTGCACCCGCTGCTTTAGTAATTTTAAATGATTGAGCGATGTGCAACACCTTGTCTAAAGAAGGGTTATTCAATTGAAGAGCCCTTTGCCGGACGTCTCTATCCGGCGTGGAATGAAGAATGGCATCCCTAACCATATGGTGTGCATATGATTCTCTGTGTTTGTCCGTTACAAAGTGGGATTTTCTGCTAAGGCCCTGGAATTTGGCCGCCCATGCCCTGTAGGACTGGTCTGGTTTCTTTTTGCATTGATAGAACGCCACTCACGATGCAACTACATGGGCCTGCTTTTGTTAAAAAGACGAGAGGGAAGTGCACATTTCGTCAAAAGATAGGGCTGAAGGTTCTTTCAATGGAATTAGATGTGTCAAGACAATACAACTCTGGGGAAATCCATGACAAAAAGAGACACTTACATAAATTTTGATCATCAACGCTGAATACATGGACGTGTTGGCGAAGACGCTTTTCATACTCGCACCAATCTTCTGCAGTCTCGTCATATGGAGCTTAATTTAAGCTTAAGGAAGTGCTTTCTGAAGGCATTTGTGTGGAGTGTTACCTTGTATGGGAGTGAAACATGGATGATAAACAGTGCAGACAGGAACATAGGCTTTTGAAATGCAGTGCTACAGACAAATGCTGAAGAATAGGTGGGTGAACAAATGGGGAGGTACTGGATGGAATTGGGGAGAAAAGGAATTTCTGGCATACCTTGACAAAAAGAAGGGATCGATTGATAGGACACATTCTTAGACATCAAGGAATCTTGAATTTTGCATTAGAGGGTAGTTTGTGGGGTAAAAATTGCAGATGGAGACCAAGAGATGAATACAGTAAGCAGATTCAAATGCATGTGGGTTGTCGTTCTTATGAGGAGATGAAGAGGCTTGCTCAGGATAGAGTAGGGTGGAGAGCTGCATCAAACCAGACTCCGGACTGAAGAGACAACAACAACATTTTGCATCCTTTTTTTCCAACCTAGTCCTACACTGTCCATAATTTAAATAATTACTTGAACCATATCAAATATGTTTACTAGATCAATAAAGGCAATATATGTTTTTTTTCTGTTTACTTATTTCCAATATCTGGCACAGTACCATTACTGCTTCTCTCATTCCTTTCCCTGTTCTGAATCCAAATTGGTTATTGGCTAAGATCTAATGTATTTTCTTTTCAAACCTCTCTTCGACTATTGACAGTAATATTTTTGATGCATGTCACAGAAGGGCAGGTGTTAGATTTACAAGGTAATAAGCCTTGCCTTAGAATTATAATGCTGTATCATATAAATCTTCAACCTCATAAAGACAGTTCTTGATTAACAGGTTTTGAAAGTATCTTTCATAGAGATTAACAGCTACAATCCAATTTCAGCAGTGCCATACAGGTCTTTGCCATATTCTTTCCATCAATTACTTACATCTTCTATGTCAAATAGTAATTCCCCATTTTTATCTCTCACTATCCCCTCGGTTCTCTGTCTTTAATCTTTGAGTGAGCTTCATCCTGTTTCCCCATATATAAATTCATAATCTACACTGAAGAGCCAAAGAACCTGGTACAGGCATACATATACAAGCTCAGAGATGCGTAAACACTCAGAGGATGATGTTGTAGATGGCAACACCTATATAAGACAACAGGTGTCTGGTGGTTACTGCTGCTACAATGGCAGGTTATCACAATTTAAGTGAGTTTGAATGTGGTGCTATAGTCAGCGCACGAGAGATGGGACACAGCATCCCTGAGGTAGTGGTGGGCATTGTCCCCTACAACCATTTCATGAGGGCACCGCGAATATCGGGAATCTGGTAAGAAATCAAATTTCTTATAAGAACAGGACCAACGACATCGAGAGAATCGTTCAACGTGACAGAAGTGCAACCCTTCCACGCATTGATGAGGATTTCAAAGCTGGTCATCAACAAGTGTCGGCATGCGAACAATTCAACAAAATATCATCGATATGGGCTTTCCGAGCTGAAGACCCACCAGGGTACCTTCCTGACTGCACAATACAAAGCTTGCTGACAGCACAGCACAAAAGTTTGTCCCTAGGCTGACCCTGTCAACGCTGAAATTGGATTGTTGATTACTGGAAACATTTTGCCCGGTCTGACAAGTCTCCAATTGTATCAAGCGGGTGGACATATATGGGTATGGAGAAGACCTCATGGATCCATGGAACCTGCATGTCAGAAGGGGACTCTTCAAGCTGGTGGAGGCTCTGAAATGATCTAGGGCATGTGCAGTTGGAGTAATATGGGACCCCTGATACATTTAGATACAACTCTTATATGTGAAACATATGTATGCATCCTGGCTGATCACCTACAAACATTTATGTCCATTGTGCATGCCGAAGGACTTGGCCAGTACCAGCAGGACTATGCAAAACCCCTCAAATCTAGAATAGCTAGAGAGTGACTCCAGATATACTCTTGAGTTGAACACCTCTGCTGGCCACCAAACTCCAGAGACATGAATATTATTGAGCATATCTGTGATGCCTTGTAACTTGCTGTTCAGAAAAGACCTCTGCCCCCTCCTAATCATACGGATTAATGGGCAGCCCTGCTGGGTGCATGGTGTCAATTCCATCCAGCACTACTTCAGACATCAGTGAGTCCATGTCATGTTGTATTGCACCACTTCTGCAAGCTTGCGCGAGCTGTATACAGTATTAGGCAGGTGTACCAGTTTCTTTGGCTCTTCAGTGTATGTCTCTACCAATTTCAACTTTTCTTTCTATAAAAGCCATATAGTTTTTATTTGTTTTAATTGCTTTATAATGACCAGGGCTTTTTTCCTCTTAGTTTATTTCTTTTGTCGAGAAGCTCCAATATCTCCAAAGTCATCCAAGATATTTTAGGTTCTAACTTTCTTATTCCTAATGTGTGTATGCATTTGTTATTTTTGACTTGACAGCATTCCAACTGGCCTTTCCCTTCTGACTTCATTGTTGCATGCTTGAAATCATGTTCAATCTCTGCTTCCTTAAATTTATATAGCGCCCATTTCTTTGTATATTTCAGCTGGAATTACTTAAATTTGATATTGCTCTTTGGCATAAAAGTATATGACAACTATCTGCATTTGCACCTGGTTAACTGTGACTAGATTTCACTTTGTTTCTGTATCTCTCCTTTACTATTATGAACATAATGATGTATCTGACCAATGAAAAATGATCTTGTTGGAACATAAAAAAGGCAAATGTGTTCCTGTTTAAAAGACTCTGACAGAAAAGTGGAGAACCAGCTGCCTCACCTCATTCCACCTTCCTTATCAAAAATGTTGGCATGCAAACATATTTGCACTCTACACAAAACAGCCTAAATCCTTGTTTCCGGTCTCTCACAAAATGAAGTTTACATACGTAGCTTCCCCTTTTCATTGCCGCTGACTACATATGTGTCTCTCCCAATGTCTCCTATTTCTCCCATTGACCCTTTCTCCTGTCTCTCCCTTTCTAACTTCCTTACGAAATTCTTTCCTACTTTCACTGCCTGATTGCCATTCTCTCTCTCTCTCTCTCTCTCTCTCTCTCTCTCTCTCTCTCTCTCTCTCTCTCTCTCTCTCTCTCTCTCTCTCTCCCCCCTTTTTTTCCCTCACATTGACACTAGATCATCCTCATAGTCTGCTGTCTATCAGTCACCTTTTTCTCTTGTCTACACATGTCTTTGTGGGTGGATTGGTTGGTTTGCAAATCCTATACTGAGAAACTTTAACAATGGTAAAGAGAATGGAGAAAATTGGATAAAATTTTTCTTGTTACAGTTTACGTGTCAGCTTATGTATCACCTCCAATTATCATTCTTTCCCATTGCACTGTCTCCTCTTTTTCTTCCACCTCTGCTATCTCCATCTGTTTATCTTTTATTGCCACTGTCTCTCTCACATCACAACTCGGTGCTCTCCGTTTCTATCCAACTGATGCTGTCTTCTCTCTCATGCATGATTACTTTCTACATTTGCCTTTCGGCACAAAAAAGAGCAAATATGTCTGCATACCAAAATTTTTGATGAAGAAGATGGAATGAGGACTGAGGTAGCTGCTTCCCATTTTTCTGTCAGAGTACTTTAAAGAGGAACATATTTGCCTTTTTTGTGGTCCAACAGGGGCATATTTCAGCTGGTTTCCTTCTTTTCCTTGCTACAGCAGGATGTGCTGTTTACAAAAGACAAATTCTTCTGAACTGAAAGAATGGAAGGAAAATTAGAATTTATGTCCAACAACATGGTCATTAGAAATTGAGCAAAAGCTTGGATCGATTTGATAAGGATGGGGAAGGAAACTCACTGATCCTTTGAAAGGAACCATCCAAAAATTTGCCTGGTACAAAATCTGGGAAAACCTAATTCTGCATGGTTGTAGATGGTTTCTAATCACCATTCTCCCAAATGCAAATCCAACATACATCTGTAAGTATTTGATTTATGTATGAGGTATGACGAGTAACAAGAATGAAGTGCTATTTATTGAGAGAAATATTGGTAAGCTTGATGATAGTGTGATAATATATCATATTAATCATAGTCTACAAAAGGAAGCAACAGGTAAAAAGGATGCAAATGAATCATGACTCCTAAATTTCCATACTGTAGTTACTCAAAATAGTACATCTGGAATAAAACATTGTAATTTTTTTGTACAAATAACTTTTAATGCATCCAAACTCTTGGATGGAAACATAGTGTGCTATTTGTTAGTTTCTTTTTTTCTTCTTTGACAAGGTAAAGGAAAGTGATATATTCCTGTTCTTTAGTGTGTAACTTGTCAGATAATGAGAAGTTGTTTGCACCTTACATAATGCAACTGCATGTACGTTTCAGATATGTTTCAGTTATCAAACAATTTTTCAATGTGTTACATCTTAGCTGCACTTCATTCAATATGGTGTGTGGTGTGTATGGGTGGGGGAGGGGGGGGGGGACATAATCAGTGTGAGACAAGTGTCAAACATAAGTTAAAATACGTGTCACAAGAAGGTTCTTCATGCCAACATTGCCAAGAAAAGGGATGACAGTAGAAGCTACAGAGCAGGTAGGCATGGTTAGCTGACCACAGAAATAAAAAGGATGAACAGCCAAAAGAGAGAACAAAATCCCCAGTCTAAAGGTTTGGACCAGAGTGCAGACACTTCACAAAACCTTAAAACTTTGGCCACACTCAGCTTATCATCAGCTAAAATGGAGGGCAGATCACCCTCCACCCTCTCAGCAAAAAATGAAATGCATGCAGTTAAAAAATATGACATACAGGTAATTGCACACCACAGACATTACAAAAAAACATGAATTCTCTTGATGAAGTAAAAAGTTGTATGTTAACAGGCAGTGCCCCCATTCAGAGTTGTGTCAGAGACACTTCATTCAGTCTCAATGACTGGCAATAGGCTCACCATGGCCAGACAGTTGGATTCCCGACCGCAGCTTCTTACCTCTCACTACCAGCCATGTTTCTTCCCACAACAGAATGAAGCTTTGCTGAATGACAGAGAGCACATCCTATAGGAGAATGCTATATTGTATTATATTATGGTCACTGCAGGCTTCCTTTGCAGCTTGATCAGCATCTTCATTTCCCCAACTTAACACAAGACCAAGCACTCAAGAATAACACCTGTTTCCCCCGCTGCTGGAGGGACTACAGTTGGTCTTGTATGAGCAGCATAACCTTCTCTGCTGGGTACAGGCTTTGCAATGACTGCAGTGCGCTAAGGGAATCAGAGCAGATAAAAATCTGTGCACCCTCAACACACCACATGTGCTCCAGTGCCTTCAGGATCGCATGAAGCTCTGCTGTAAAAATAGAGATGGTTGATGGGAGGCAATTCCTGGTAATATGGTTGGAAAAACTACTGAACAGCTGAAGGAGCCCCTACACTTAGAACCATCTCTATAAAATCATGATGCCTATCTAAAATGTTAAAAACAAATTGATGTGTAAAATCAGGAGTGCAACCTTTCTTAAAAATATTTCTGGGCCTCTGAAGGAGCCAAGGTGGAAATCTGCTCCATTCTCATTGGCACACCCATCTGTAAAAGACAATCCTTTGTGCAAATCCCAAAAGAGCTTGTCACCCATTGCCGAGTATGAAACAGCCCTTCCATAGGAGTTCGAGTACATTATGGTATGCAGGTGTGTATGGTGTTGACAGCATTTTATACACCCGGTGTCTCATGAGTAGCTGTCAGCTGATAGACAGTGGTGGCTCAGCACAGAGGCTCAGAAGGGGTTAGTTCTGAACACCCCAGTAGCCAGCTGAATCCCTTCATGGTGCACCACATCCAGCATCTACAAATAAGAGGGTCTGGTAGGACCATACATTGAGCACCCATAATCAAGACAAGATCACACGGAGTATTGATAAAACTGAAGCAGACAGGTAATATCTGCACCCCACCAATTCTGGCTAAGACATTTTAAAATACTCTGAGCTTTGAGGCATCGTTTAGGACCTTGGTGAGGCAACCATGTGAGTTTCAAGTAAAAATGAGGCAAAACCCCCACTGTATCTGTATCTTTAAAATGTAAGGCAGTGTCCCTCATCCCCAGTTCAGGTAAGTTTAAATCAGAATGGGAACAGTTAAAAAGAATACACACACAAACTTCTCAGTTGAAAATTTAAAACCACTCTTCTCCGCCCAGTCATCCAATTGTTGAAGAGTGAGTTGCAACTGACTAGGTTGTCATTGCAAGGCTTGAAGAAGAGCAGAAGAGTGAGAAGTCATCAACAAATAAAGAACATTGAACAATAGTTTTAGCAATGGATGTAAGACTTACTTGTTATGGCACATAGAGCCAAACCTGAAACACTACCCTGATGAGCACCGTTCTCTTGCTTAAAACGATCAGAGAGGACATTACTGACTTGATATCTAAAATATTATGGAGAAAGAAAGGACTTAATAAAAAGGGAAAGACATTCACGAAACCCCAGTTTGTGGCATTGTTGAAGAATAATATGCATCCAAGTAGTATCGTAGCTCACTCCATGTCAAAGAATATACCCAAAAGGTGATGCTGGCACAGGAAAGCCTGCTTTCTGGAAGGCAAGGTTATCAAAGGTGGAAAGATATTTCCTGAACCCACAATGAAAGTGACTAAGGAGCTGCCTGGATTCCAAGATCCAGACAATGCAGCAATTGATCACCTGCCCTCAAGTCTTTCCTATGCAGCTAGTGAGACTAATACTACAATAACTACTTGAGTTCTTGCCGTCTTTCCCAGGTTTTAAGGAGGTAACTAAAATCTCTTCACACCATGAGTCATAAAAATGACCTGACACCCAAATGCATTAAAAATTGACAGGATGACTTCTCTTTTTCGTTCCGTAAGATGTCATAACATACTGTGATGTAGCTTATGATGTCCACGGCATGTATCAGGAGCTGTGGACAACACAGAATCTAACCCCCACATGGAAAAGGAGCAGTTGTATTCTTCTGCACCCCATGAATTGTGGCTAAGACATGCAGGATCTGCCTGATAGTGGAAGTTACCATAGTGAAATACTCCACCGTAGTGTGCGCAGTGTCTCATGGGTCGGTGTGGAGAGTGTCACTCCCCACTACAGCAGCTACTGGGCACTGTCCTCTCCCGGATATTCTTCTGGTGGTCTCATACTCTGGTGCTGGTTGTGGAACGGTTGATGGAATTCAGGAAGAGATGCTATGATCTCTTCTTATCTACACATATAATGTGATGACATTTTGTCCTCACCACTCAAAAGGCTATAAGATTATTTGCAGTAGGCTGGTGCTTAAATTTACACAGAGCCACTCGTCCCTGCCCATTTTGCAGAGCGGCACTCTTCACTCCACAGAGGGACAGGCTGCTGTTGCATCTGTCCCGTAGACTGTGGAACGAGTGCTTCCGCAAAGTGATGGGTCAATTTATAATATGATCCATCCATTCCTGTACACTATCATGTTGTTCAAGCTCAGCAAGTTGGCTGAAAAAAAAAAACTAGTCTGCCAGATGAAGCACCCATCATGGCTACGTTCTTGCTGGTACCACTTAGTTTGGCTTATGAATCCAGAGGGGGAAGTGATCACCTTCATGCAGGTCATCGACTGCTTCCCATTGAGAAGATTGGGCAAGGGCTGGAGAAAAAAAGAGAGAGATTTCTAGCAGAAAATGACCCTGTCATAGCACAGACATGTGTACTCTAGCCAGTATTCAGCAAATTTGCACTGGATGACAAAAGAAGCCTTTCAATTGCTCTATCCCAGGGTGAGGTAGTTGCAGAGTCCCAAAGCACACTGGTGTGTAAAAATCACCACACAGGCTGAATGGGTTGGGGAGCTGAGTAAGAAGAATATTGGGAGCACCTTCATAGAGCGCATCATGCGAGGGCAGATAATGTGAGCATATTGCTATCAGTGACCAAATACACAGACACTGCAACTGCATGCAGGCATGTGGTGAGCAGGACAGGTGAGGAGTGGTGAGTGGCATTGATGAAAATAGCCACTCCACCTCTAGCTCTCACACCAGTGAGGGCATCTTTTCTGTGTAGAACATATCAGTTTAACTCAGTGGTGTCTGAAATTTTTAAAGTTAGTCTCTTGGAATGGAGACAGACACTCATAGGTCAACAATCTTAGTACCTCCACAGCAGTCCTAAATCTTTGCAAGTTCCAGCAGAGTTGGGGAGCAATCTATCACTGAGGTTGTACCTTGACTAACTTTATGTCTAGGTGGGGAGTCTGAACTTGGTGGAAGTTCAGTCTTGAAGTGTGATGTTTGCCCCTGAGGGACATCCAGCTCCATGAGCTTTGAAGCAGAGTCAAAGGATAGGTCAAGTATGTAAGCTGAGAGATTTATTGTCTGTTTTTACCTGTACCTCTTTCCTGCTCTGTACTCTTTATAGTAGTGACAGTGGCAGTAGAGTGGGCAGTGATGGCATTTTGAATAGCTTCTGGCTTTGAAGGTGCTAGGACCCGACTAGGGGCCTCTGCTGCAAATGGTGCCGAAAGCTCTGCAATATTGCGGCAAGACCCCTGGTTATCCGACTGCCGGTGTGGCACAATGGATAGCATCACCGATTGTGGTGCTAAAGGTCACCAATTCAATCCCGCCCATCAGCAAAAATTTATTTCTTTGCAATTATCATTTAAAGAATGTTCTACACGTTTCTTATGTTCACTTGTAATTTCTACATGTTTCTTATGTTAGCTATTCTTCTAATTTCTGGTACGCTCTGTCTGTGTATAAATTGCAGAGCACTCTACCCAAGAGTCAGTCAGTGCTGTGTGTATGTTTCAGTTTGCAATAAACCTGCTTTCAGTATAAGTGCTTAGTTCAGTTGACAACCCTGCCTTCAATGTCAAACCTGCTTCCATTTCAACGTGACATTGTTTAGTGGAGGCTCCAGGTATTCTGTGCAACAGCTGCATCATTGTGGCTCCTATCACGCAGTGTAAAAGCTGTCACTTGCACGGACTAGAACTGGAATACAAGGAATACACTGAGTACATCCTTCCGAAAGTATGTATGCAGTTAAAATATGGGGTACAGTAAGTTGCATGCCACAGACATTACAAAAGGGGGAATTCTTTTGATGAAGTAAAAGGTTGTATGTTAATGGGCAGTGCCCCCATTCAGAATTGTGTCAGGGACACTTCAAGCAGTCTCAATGACTGCAGTAGGTTCACCATGGCCGGACTGTTGGTTTCACTGACTGCAGCTTATTACCTGTCACTACCAGCCATATTTCTTCCCACAACAGAATGAACCTCTGATGAATGACAGAGAGGACACCCTATAGGTGAATGCTACATTGTATTATATTATGGTCACTGCAGGCTTCCTTTGCAGCCTGATCAGCATCTTCATTTCCCCAACTTAACACATGACCAAGCACTCAAGAACAACACCTGCTTCCCCAGCTGCTGGAGGGAATAAAGTTGGTGATGTATGAGCTCATTAACTTCTCTGCTGAGTACAAGCTTTGCAATGACTGCAGTGCGCTAAGGGAATCAGAGCAGATAAAATACTCTGTGCCCTCAACACGCCACATGTGCTCCAGTGCCTTCAGGATCACACGAAGCTCTGCTGTAAAGATAGAGGCGGTTTTTTAAATTATCATTTACAGAATGTTCTACATGTTTTTTATGTTCACTTGTAATTTCTACATGTTTCTTATGTTAACTTATCTTCTAATTTCTGGTACATTCTGCCTGTGTATAAATTGCATATCACTCTATCCAAGAGGCAGTCAGTGTTGCAATAAACCAGCTTTCAGTATAAGTGCTGCGTTCAGTTGACAACCCTGCCTTCAATGTCAAGCCCGCTTCCGTTTCAACCTGACAGTGTTTGGTGGAGGCGCTGGGTATCCTGTGCAACAGCTCCATCACTTTAGCTCCGATTAGGCAATGTAAAAGCCATCACTTACACAGACTAGAGCCGGAACACAAGGGATACACCCAGTACATCCTTCCAAAAGTCCATATCATCAGAAGAGCCATGGACACGAATCCAGCAGTAAGCCAGCTGCACATCACACACCCATCGGGGTTCTCTGGAGATGCTGGACAGGACCCAACAAATGCCTAAAATGGTTCGACCGGGTCGTCAAGTGTAACAGGTGGGATCATATAGTGTGCTTGGCCAACATTTGTTTCTACCTGGACGGAATGGCCCAGCAATGATTTGAAAACAATGAAAAAAAGCTGAATGACTGGGAAACGTTCCAGACGAAACTTTAGAAGAAGTTTGGAAACCACCAGCGACAAATCTGCTCGGTGGAAGAACAACTGTGGAACCGTGCTCAATGACATGGTGAGCTGACACAGTCGCACATACAGAATGTTTTGGATGTAACATAGTTAACCCGGATATGACTGAGGCCAACAAAATCACGCACCTGATACAGGGTATTGCAGAAGACATGTACCTAGCTCTTCTGATAAAAGACATAGCTACGAAGAAAGAGTTCAGCAAGTGGTGCCAGCGGATTGAAGAGATGCATCAAAGGAGGGTGGGGGAAAAAAAGTATCACAGGCTCCCCAACGTAGTCCCTATGGCCATTATGGAAGACCAGCATGACTTTGCTTCTCTCATACGACAAATTGTGAGAGAAGAATTACAACAGTTTATGGCTGCTGGAACTATTAGACCGAACAAGCATCAGATTATGGCCATGGATGTAAGCCCTGTAAGTCACAAGGTAGCCAACGCCGCTGAGGAAGAGGTATTTCAAACATCAACTCCAGTCTGCCCCGCCAGTCACACCCGACATGAAGAATGGCCTCGCCCTGCTATGACCTATGCTGCAGCCGCCAAGTGGCAGCCTGTGAACCAGCCGACGTGGCTGCAACCAACTCTGCAGCAATTACGATGCCCTGCAGAAGAACAGGACAGAAGACAACACACCAGTGTGTTTCCACTGTGGACGCCTTGGACAAGTCTTACACTACTGCAGAGAGAGAAGGTGAGTATTCGACGATTATTTTGCCGCAAGACGTAAGCCATCAGAGCAGTGTTATCCGAAGCAGTCACCTGCTGATGAGGTCAGTCGACCTATGGGAAGAAGTCCACTGATGTATCCTTGACGAGGTTGCTCCCCAATGTGTTGCTGCCATTCACCGATGCCATACAGAGGCAGGCACTCCCCTAGCCGCCGCACCCAAGAAAACTTTGCAAGGCAACCATCTACGGAGGTGAGGCCACTGCAGATGAAAATCCTCCATGGACGACAGTCGCTCAGAAGTCGTGAACTCAAAGACTTCTTAATCAATGGCCAACCTGTCTGGTAACTGGTTGACTTGGGAGCTTCTTTCTCTGTATTGTCAGATAATTACCACTGCACACTAAAGAAGACAATGTTCTGTGATAGGGGACCAACTGTACTAAAGGTCGCAAATGGCAAGTACATCCAGCCATCAGGAACTTGTGTTTGCAAGAATAACCATCAACAAAAGGACCCAGCCATTTGAATTTGTCGTATTAACAGAATGTAGTCATAATGTCATCATCGGATGGGACTTCCTTCAGGCATCCCAAGCTATCATTGACTGTGGAAGATCGGAGCTGCAAATTGAGGAAGTCATTCTGACAGGTACATGTAATACAGAATTTTCTGGGAAGTTGACAATGTGATGATCCTGCCGTTGACAATGAGAAGAGTTGCAGTCACAAACACAGATGACCAGTTAAACTGTTAAGTGCTTGTTGATTATTAGGCTGACCAATGAAATTTACATACCAGCGGCTGTCATAAGCATTACCAGTGGTCGAGGAGAGTTTGAATCACTAATTGTTACGAGCAGTCACAACTCATCCCCAAAGGAATGCGTACCAGAACAGCTGAACCAATCCAGGACGTTGAGGTCAATGTCATCAACGAAGACCCATGCTCTGCTGTTAGTATAGACAATACAGCTGGAGGAAATAACCAAGGAACTGCTAATAGGGCCCGGACTGACCAAGGAACAATGCCAACGGGTGTTAGCTATACTACACCGATTTTTGGGTGCATTCACACCCAATCACAAAAAAAGTCAGATGAAACGGCCCATGATAAGACACCATATCAATACTGGGGTTCATACACCAATTAGCCAACGTTTGTATAGAGTATCGCCAGCTGAGAGACGGATAATTTGGGAGGAAGGGAAGAAGATGTTGCACAATGACATTATTCACACTTCGGAGAGACCTTGGTCATCTCCGGTGGTCCTCGTAACCTCGTAACGAAGAAGGATGGCACGTGGCGATTCTGTGTTGACTATAGGCAGCTGAACAAAATCACAAAGAAAGATGTCTACCCATTGCCGTGCATTGACGACACCTTAGACTGCTTGAAAGGAGCTACATACTTCTCAACTACGGGCATGCAGACAGATTACTGGCAAATCAAGTTGATGAAGCTGACAGAGAAAAGATGGCTTTTATTACACCTGACGGCCTCTATGAATTCAAAGTAATGCCATTTGGATTATGTAATGCTCCGGCCACATTCATCCAAAGAAGCGCCCCTTCATCGCCAAAGAGATAAAAATCCTAGGGCACCTAGTCAACGGGGTTGGTGTCTGTCCTGATCCAGATAAAGTAATGGCAGTCACAGAATTTCCAACTCCTCAGCACATTCGTGATGTGAGAAGTTTTCTCGGGCTGTGCTCATACTACCGACGTTTCATAAAAGGATTTTGTAAGAAGGTACATCCATTACAAGAACTTCTGCAGGAAGACGCCAAGTTTTACTGGGATGAGACAAAAGAAACAGCTTTTCGGGCACTTAAGGGCGCTCTAACTACTGCACCAGTGCTAGCCTTGTACGCCGAGAATGCGGAAACGGAACTTCACACAGATGCCAGTGGTTATGGGATTGGTGCAGTGCTTGTACAAGTTCAGGAGGGTGCTGAAAAAGTTATAGCCTATGCATCAGGAGTACTCTCAAAGTCCGAGATAAACTACTCTACAACTGAGAAAGAATGTCTCGCAGTTATCTGGGCTATCAACAAGTCCCGGTCGTATTTATTCGGCAAACCATTCACCGTCATGACAGACCACCATTCTTTGTGTTGGCTGACTAGCTTGAAGGACCCATTAGGTCGACTAGCAAGATAGGCACTAAGACTCCAAGAGTAGGAGGTCACAGTGGTATTCAAGAATGGGTGCAAACACAAGGATGCCGACTGCCTTTTGAGGAGTTCATAAGGGGAACACAACAGCAAGAATGAAATTTCAGCCCTCACTGAATTAGATGACGTTACAGCTGAACAGAGGGGAGATCCAGCACTATTAAAAACCATAGAGGCCTTGGAGAAAGGAGAACCAACCAATGGAGAATTCCAACTTATAAACGGAACATAGTATAAGATCAACTATGATCCACTGGGCCCCAAATGGCTACTGGTCGTTACAGCTCATCTCCAGCCAGCTATTCTGGCTGGAAAGGTCTCTACCGATCTGTCAAGCACTATGTGAGTCACTGTAAAGAGTGCCAGCGACGGAAGCATGTGCCACAATTGCCTCCAGGGCATCTCGTACCAATTCCACCTGCAGCAGCTCCATTCCACCAAGATGGAATTGACCTTTTAGGGAGGTTCATGAAGTCGACAACTGGTAACTGATGGGTAGTAGTCTGCACTGACTACTTCATATGCTACGTTGTCACCAAACCTGTGCCAACAGCAGAAGCTCCAGAGATCGCAAAATTCCTTGTAGAAGACATTATTTTGAAGCACGGAGCACCATGTCTGATAATATCTGATCGTAGGAAAGAATTCCAGTCAAAACTAGTATCAGAGGTAATGTCATGTTGCTACATTGTCCACATAATAACAACTGTATACCACCCTCAGACAAAAGGTCTTACAGAATGTTTTAACAAGACGTTAGCAGATATGCTGTCGATGTACGTCAATGTTGAGCAGAAGGATTGGGATACAATACTGCCAGTCGTGACATTTGCTTATAATACCCCAAGACAAGACACCACAGGCTTCAGGCCGTTTTTCCTGCTACATGGCCGTGAAGTTAAGATGACAATGGATACACTGTTCCCATTCCAACCGGGCGACACTCAGGATGACTATGTTAAACAGCTCATCACCAGGGTCGAAGAAGCTAGACAGCTGGCTCGCATTTGGACACTGGACACCCAGGACAAAGTCAGTCAGCGGTATAATGACAAACACCGACCTGTTGTGTACAGCCCAGGAGATCTGGTATGGATTTTTACCTCTGTACGTAAAGTTGGGCTGTCACAAAAGTTATTGAAGTGATACTTTGGTCCGTATCATGTCATACGCCGCCTGTCAGACACCACATATGAAGTTTAGGATTATGAGCTGTCATTGAAATGACAAAAACGAAGAGACTTTGTTCACGTCCTCCACATGAAGCCTTACTACGATCCTGAAGATCAGATAGGTGAAAATGTTTTCTTGTTCAAGGACTGTAAGGACGGTAACGATACTGATGAAGCCACAACAGGAACGTCTGTTGTCGATAATTGTGGAGTAGGGGAGGATTCTCTAGAACTGCCACGCAGCGTACCCACGACAAGATCAAGATCCAGGACATTGCAGCTGGCTCCAAAGGGAACCTAACAGCGGGTCGCTGTTTTTTCAGGAGAGGGAGCAATGCCAGTTCAATCCTGTCCATAAGCAAAAATTTATTTCCTTGTAATTGTCATTTCCAGAATGTTCTACACGTTTCTTATGTTCACTTGCAATTTCTACAAGTTTCTTATGTTTACTATCCTTCTAATTTTTGATACATGCTCTATGTGTATAAATTGCAGAGCACTCTGCCCGAATGGCAGTCAGTGCTGCATGTATGTTTCAGTTTGCAATAAACCTGCTTTCAGTATAAGTGCTGTGTTCAGTTGACAACCCTGCCTTCGAAGTCAAGCCTGCTTCCATTTCAACGTGACAATATCGACAACAGTAACTTTTTCTTATGTTCATGATGGGGCTTTGGTCTCTGTACCAACTGCAACCTTACAAGTTAACTCAACGGTACAGGTGTTAGTACCGACACAAGCAACTTCAGTCTGTGTGGAGGCCTCAACCCTGGAAACTGGCCTTTGAACAACATCAGTGAAAGAGGTGATAAAGGAAGGAGGCTGCACGGACTTAAAGATCTTTTTGGACTCACCATACGAAATGCCCTTCGTTGTTTTAATTTCCTGCACTTTCTTTTCCTCAAATTGGATGTTGCACAGAGCAACTGACACATTTTGGATGTGTTGAACAAGCTACTCAGTCATGAGCTGCCTACCACATTTTCCTTAAGCAGCTTCTCCTTTGCAACCGAGGGCAGTATGACAAAAATGCTGCCACTTAAAGCAGTGCAACAGGTTTGGGACAGAGGGCCATACTTGTAACCATAGGAAGCCTGCCTTGAAATACTAAGGGAGTTTCGGGCTATTGAAATTGAGGATGAAGTAGTCAAGATTTTACTAACTACCCATCCACCCTTTTCATATTTTTCTGGACATCAGCAATGCTTTCTGAAGCCCACTAACCTTTCAGTTCTTCAGTTGTTATTTCCAGCAGTTCTCTACAAGTTACTACACTTTAATAGTCGAGAGAGCCATGAAACTCTGCCTCAATAGGATGTTCAAATACAGCATTAGTAGTGTGCTGCTTGACAGAGTCGGTCAATTAAATATCTAGGTGTAACCCTACACAGTGACATGAAATGTAAAGAGCATATAAGGACAGTCATAGGGATGGAAAATGGTTGACTTCAGTTTATTGGGAGAATTTTGGGAAGGTGTGATTCATCTGTACAGGAGACTGCATATAAAATGCTTGTATGACCCTGTCTTGAGTATTGTTCAAGTGTTTGGGATCCCACCAGATCGGTTTAAATGAGGATGTAGAGGCAGTTCAGAGGCGGGCAGCTAGGTTTGTAAATGGTAGATTTGATCAATACACGAGTGGTACTGAAATGCTTCAGTAATTCAAATGGGAGTCACTGAAGGGAAGACAACATTCTTTTTGAGAAACACTGTTGAAATTTAGAGGGCTGGAATGTGAGGCAGACTACAGATTGATTCTACTGCATACATTTTGCATAAAGACTACAAAGATAAGATCAGAGAGATTAGCGCTCATACATATGCATATAAGCATTTGTTTTTCCCTCGTTCTATATGGGAGTGGAATAGGAAAGGAAGTAAATAATAGGAATACTGAGTATCCTCCACCACACTCCTTTGGGTGACTGTAGATGACGTATGCAGATGTAGACCAAAGTTGTTCAAATGTTTGTAAATCTATCAGACTCAACTACTTGGTTATTAGTCTGTAGCTTACAAACTACTTAAACTAAGGTAAACTAACCTAAGGACAACACAAACATCCATGCCCAAGAGGGGACTCAAACCCTTGATGGTGAAGAGCCATGCGCACCGCAGCATGGCGCATCAGTACGCACAGCTAATCCGCCGCAGCCAGGTGAAGACATTTTGAGGCATGTAGCTTTCTGTATGTTCACTGCTTGTTAGAGAGAAGAAGTTTCAGCAAACAGAATTCCGTTTCTCACGCACTTTACAGATTTCGATTCCCCACCAACACGCTCCAGGCCCTTATGAAAATAAAAAGGCAACACTTTTTCAAAGGTACCCTCATTCCATCTGATTATTGTAAATATTGCTGTGTTCTGTAACAATGCTCAACACTTCTCTCTCCCCCCCCCCCCCTTTCTTCAAGTGCCTGAATCAGTAGGACTGGCTAACAAAGCTCTGTTAGTTGGGTGTTGGTGCCACCTAGTGGTACACCTACCCCACTCTGAGGTGTAAAGAAAACATTGAAGGATCCATGCTATGGATCTAAGAGGCCCACATGCCAATACAACTGAGGTGGAACAGTGGTTGCTGAAGTGTGCCCAGAGGTTACAGGGTCAGAGGACTGGTGGTACTTACTAGTCCTAAGCTCAGGGATACTGGGTTCACCAAACCCGTAACCATAAAGTTAATGCTGAGCCCCCTGACATGTGTGTGTGTGTGTTTTTTATTCTAGAGGGGAGGGGGTAGGGGGAGTGATGCTATTTCTTTCTGATATGTTGAAAGGATGGACATGTTGTGATGATGGATTCAATAAATAAATATAAAAAAAATGCAAGACAGTTGGAAGAAAGGTATTGTGAAACTGTAACTTGGTGTAACATGAAAGACATGTGGCGATATCACAGCATCTGTGTACACCAGTGCTCAGACTGATAATACTATATTTCTGCTCACAGAGTCTAAATGTTCAAATGTTTTTAGAGTCTATGGGACTTAACTACGGGGTCATCAGTCCCTAAACTTACAAACTACTTATGAACTAGCTACAACTAAGGACGGCACAAATATCCATGCCTGGGAGGGGGGGGGGGGGGGATTCAAACCCCCGACCATAGTGGCCATGCAGACCGTGACTGAAGTGCCTCAGTTCCCTCTGACACCGCGGCCGACTCACAGAGTCTAATTCCAAATTAAACTCCAAGCAAACTGATAAATACAGACCGATGAATCAATTAATTAATTTATACTCCTTCAATAGTTTTTCCTGAAACAGTACCTTTTAAAATACTTAACATTCTATATTTTAATTAAAAACAGTTCATGAAATTACCTTCACAAAACTGAGTTCTTCAACAAAGCCAAACAATCTTGGATTTAATTCTTCCAGATTCAATAAAGGCCGCCTAATCATCAGCTGGAGTAATTGTCTTGAAGCACGGCACACAGGTCTTTCCTCAAAGTCCCAGTTGTGAATAACTCTTGCTGGTATTACAGCCATGGAATTCCAGTGGCAGCTTGGACAATAATAACAGCCATCATAATCACACAAACGTGGCTCCACCCAGCTGTTTTCTGTTAAAATAGATATGTTATTAAATAAAGATATTATTTATGCAAATATTGAAACCATAAACATGACTGCATTAAACAGTGTTAGTCTACGGGTTGCAAGTGAAATAACAGCCAATCAAATGTAGAAATCAGATTTATTAACTTTAAACAAGTGTTTGGGCAAAATTAATTTTTTGTTCCTCAAAAGAACTTGTCAGAGCTACTGAAAATATTAAAAGACCAGTAATATGAAAAACAGCAGTAACATTACAACATTATAAAACAAGATGCTCACTTATGAAATTACACAAGAATCACTCTGAAAACAGAGCCATCGGTATGCGGCTTATGGTGTACATCATCGTTGATGGTTACAATACATGGATAAAGTAATAAAGTTGACATTGTGAGAGAAACATTTCTTTGTTAAAGTGACATCCACAGTGTGATTGAACTCTGTCGACTGCTAGGGATGTAGGCACATTAATATTTGAGCAACGGCACTGGGTCAAGCAAACAGCACAAATGTGTTGATAGTCTCACAGAGCACAAGTAATGGTTGCAAGTAAAAATGCATAAAACTATAGAGAAAAGTTGAGTAGAGAATGAAATAAAAGAGGAGATAATAACAGCAAATTCAGGAAAATGGTATATTCAAGTCCAAGAAATGAGTGTGTAGCACTCTACAGAAGCATAAGTGTGAGTGAGAATATTACGGGAAACAAAATTAAAAATGAATATGCTGTGCAAGGGCTACTTCATGGTGTAAAATGTAAAAAAAGATGATAATATAGAGGTAAAGGAGGGAAGAAATTATCCTCACATGTGTGTCATCTGAAAAAGTAAAAATGGAAGGAGCCCGGAGGGGAACAATTAAAAATGTTCTTGCACATTTCAGGTCCAACAAAACTACAAAAATGTAAAAATATGTAAGTTAGAATTTTGAGGAAAACAAAAATCATTCAGAAAGCATGTGGTGGTGCTGTTGTCTTTACTCCAGAGACTGATTTGATGCAGCTCTCCATGCTACTCTATCCTGTGTAATCCTCATCATCTCTGAATAAGAACAGCAACCCACACGCATTCCAATCTCCTTACTGTATTCATCTCTTAGTCTCCCGTTATGATTTTTACCGTACTTCCTTCCAATACTGAATTGATAATTCCTTGATGTTTCAGAATGATATTTCTTTCCTACCTGATTCTGTCACATTATGAGCGCTGGACTGCTGAGCAGATCACTTTTAAATTATTATTTAGGTTTAGGATTCTTATAATTATTTTAATGCTTATTTATGATAATATTTAATTTATAGGTGTTCTAGTAGAGGACCGTAGTTAATTTTAGTGTCTGTTGTGCCGTTTTGCTGCGAGTGGTGTTATTTGTGAGTGCATGTGTGCCGGCATCGACGTCTCAGTGCTGTGTTTACATTTAGTGCCAAGCAGTTACAGCTGTAGCGGTCCCCAAAACAAGTTCCAATAAGTATCTGCATATTGTAGTCAATTATTAATGCTAGATTGACTAAATTTAGTACTTTCAAGCAATGTTTTCTTGCTGTTGTTATTGTAATAATGGTAGGGGTAACTTTCACTTACGGTGTTTGATAACTGTTGTGCTCTCGCTGTGTTTATTTAGTTTATACATCATGTACTGCTAAGTGAGGCTGCTCCCAAAGTGATGGGAAGCACGTGCTACTAACTCACGATAACTGCATCATGCTGTCCTCATGATCTTGACACCCCAGCAACTGCAACCGAATGGGGTTGCAGAGCTGCTCTCCAGATTACTTAAATACATGGCCAACAGATTTCTGTGCATGTTTGCAGGTTGTGAATAGGTCCCTGTAGGCAACCGGAGGGAGGGCTAGGCGATACTGCTGTTCCTGTCCGCCGCAGGGGTTGACCTCTGGCCTTCAGGTTCAGTGTCCTGAACTGGTGTAAATTCCCAAATCAAGGGCAAATGACCTCCCTCTGCCACCTTGTGCTCCCAACGGCAGTTTGAAATAACAGCCAGGAAACTGAACTAGATTTCTAGCCTATATCAGTGAAATGGGAATGCAAAAATTATCTTGCCCCGTCCAACAGGTGCTCCCCTATGTAAACAATATGGTGTCTGTGAACCTAGGGGAATTAATTTAATAGTTTTAATGATGCAATGAAGTTTGAAGGATTACAAATTAATTAATTGATTCATCAGCCTGTGTTTGTTATCAGTTTGCTTTGAGTTTAATTTGGAATTAGACTTTGTGATCAGAAATAAAGTATTATCTGTCTGAGCACTGGTGTAGACAGATGCTGTGATATCGCTACATGTCTTTCATGCTACACCAAGTTACAGTGTTACAATACCTTTCTTCCAACTGTCTTGCCTTTTTTATATTTTTTTAAGATTTGAAAATCCCTTTATTTTTATTGTTTTACAACCCCCCCCCCCTCCTCCACATAAACCTCTATGCCTCCTCTTTTTTGCTCCCCTGCCCTTTCCTTTTAGTGCATTCCAAGCTGCATCTCTCATTCCTACCTGTCACAGCGTTAACAACCTGCAATGCAATGTGGAATGTTCTGACCCCACCCTTGCCTGTCATTCTTCTCCACTCAGTCCTGTCTGTTCCCCTCCTCACTCACTGTGAAGATGCTCGTGCTGTTGTGGCCAGAGATGCTGGGCATGTTTGCTGACTGATTATGTAAATTTGTGTGTATTTTTTTCTGGCCTTATTTTACGAGGCGATTCCACCCACGGCGTCATCAACATGTCGGAAAACCCATATAGGGCCTATGTGATAATATCTTAATACTCATGTATTGTAGATAATAAACTGTGGCTATCCTCATAAGTTACAGAATGTACCCCTGATCATGGGTGTGTCAACTGAAGTCAGTGATATGACCTGTCGGCTTTGACCAATGATGTCATTTCTGAGTTAAAGACGATAGTTTGTATACAAGCAGAACATAACTTATAGATTGTGATTTTGTGTTTAAAAAGTGATCTGTAGTGTTTCTCTGATAGTGAGTGCCAAAGGCCCATATTTTTGGGTGGAGACCTGTGAACGATGGTACATTCTGTTGTGGTAATCTATAATTAACGAGGATAATCACAGATTTATTATCTACAATACATAAGTATTATTATATTATCCCATACTGTTTGTTTATATTCCTTGGTAGTGTTTTGTTTTAGTAGTTGGTATATCCACATTGCTTAACTTGTGAGACTCCCATATGATGAGATCGATCAAAGTCAACATGATGTATCGGTCTTCAGTTATGCCATCTATGTTCTGCTTGTATACAAACTATCATCCTTAACTCAGCCACCACATAATTACTCATGCCGCCTTGAAACATGCATGCACCTCAAAACTAACTCACAGTGGTGACACCACACATGAGAACACGCTAATGTGATGGATGGAATCGTGTTCTATAAATGACCCTTTTTTCTTATGAAAGTGGACTATGCTATACATGAATTGTTATTTGGTATTCATATTTGTTCACCTTTCAACTTAACCTAGACCTTATCTTAGTTGTAGACAAATGTCACATGACAAGAAATTATGGTGACTCAATTATCACTTATTACCCACCCCATTATCCTTCTCTAATAATAGAACCGTTATATCCATAAATTCTTTTTCACTTCGATCGGTCATGGTACTTGCATTATTACTTTCTACAAGCTCTCTAAGACATGCAGGCATGCAATGTTTTATTAAACTATAGCCTACAGAAAAGGACATATAAAACAGAAAGCTGAAATGTGTATTGTAATTCATTAACGTCAGTATTACTGTTGAGATGATCAAAGAAACTGAGTTCCCAAAGCAAAACAAAAACTACATCCTATAAATATAAATGAAATTAGGACCAGCTCCATTCCTTTACTATAAAGTCAATAAACGGCATTGAATTATACCTGAAGTGAATGGCCGTCCAAAACATGTCAGTCCTTTTGGGAAAGCTAAATTAACAAAAAACTCCAATTAATTTACATATTTTGTTCAAAACCTACCAAGTGTAAATAGTTCTGTCACTTACTGAATGTTATGTGTGTTTTACATTCTGCACATCGGTATGACTGGGCAGAAAGACCTACTTCTGGGCATATATCCTTAATGTACTGCGGATTCTCTGATGCTATGACGTGAGCACAAACTCTGCATACTTGTGCAAGACATTTAGTGTGACAAACATACAAACAATCTGAAACAAAAAGCAATTTCTAAGTGTCTCAAGTTAGGGCTGTACTATATTTACAAACAGGTACTGTTTAATTCTAATGGAAAAACTACCTCTACACTGATACCACGACTGAATCATACTCCAGACAGCACCACAACACCTATCACAGTACTGTTTTGATGCAGAAACAGGCTGGTTCTGAAATACAAAATGATGTCCTAAGCGAACTTTAATATCTTCCCGAGGACAACATGTCAACTCTTCCGCGACATCTCGAGCTTCTTGCAGTCGTAGACGCAGTTCGATTAAACGCCTTACCAACCACTTTCTCTCTTCTGAACGTTCTGGACTTTCCAATACCATATCCTTACATTGATCAACAGCCTTTGTCAACTCTTCCACTGAAGTAAGTCCAGGTCCATCCTGTAAAATCCATATTTTAAAGATCTTACGCTACAAATATAATGTTTCACTGACATATTCCAGGCATTATGTACCTCTGAAATCGACAGACAATTCGCCACACTTATTAAACTTGGTGGTATCGTTGACTTTCCATCCCACATATCATCCCCAGATATACAACCCGACGTTGATGAAGAGGGTGTCGATGCCAGAGTGCGACTGACATTGATGAGATCCTCATTCACTTCCTCGCACTCTGCGTTTCCGCTAATCATACTTGCAATGCACATTGACGGAATATCACATTACACAGGATGACAAGTGTTTAATATGGATACTAGACTTGTGTAACAAACTACTCATAGTTTTCCGCAACACTTTCACTAGTTAGCGCATCGTCTGAACGTCATGACAGTTACCACACTTGACACAATAAAAACAACAACACTGTGCTTTCTGCTAGCACGAATGTAACAAAGATCTAGTTGTGAAGAGAACAAGTTGCTTGCTAAAAGATGCAATCATTCTAATGTTCTTGGAGCCAGTAAACGCACAATGATCTCTGTACCGCGCCAGTGATAGTATTGAGAATAAGGATCAAGGCCAATTCACACTGTCCGTCACGTCACGGAACCGTCACGTCAAGTTGTATTCACACTGTCCGTCTGTGTCCGTCACGTCAATTCGTCCATCTCAATACGCGATGTTGAAAGTGAGGTTATGAGTGGCGATCTGTTATGTAGAAAGTCATAGTTCAATACTAGAAAAGGGGGAACAACAACGTTAAATGTTATTAACGGCCAAAGAAAACTTTACAGTGTATGTTTTTGGCCAACTTACTGGGAACTGAAACAACATTTCAAAACATCGACATCTCTTTTCAAGTGAAGAAATAAACATATGAAGACATCAAACCATACTTGTAAGAGCATAAATAGCTCCTGTATACTTTAACCATTACGATTTGGTCGCTTACGTTGTTAATACCATCGTAAACAACTGAATTTTTGTCTTTCATTAGAACTGACATTTTCATTTAAAGTGTTGTTTAATGAAAAATGCGTAGGTAATCATATTACAATCTTATTCAAATAAACAGTTTGCTTCAGTCGCTTCTGTTACATTGTTACGTAACATACACCATTTTTTGGTTTCAGATATCCGACCTCGATTTTAGGGGGACACTCAGTTGACAAAAATATTTAAGTCGTCATGAAACATTTGAGATTTACCGCTAAAACGAGGTATAACAACAACACAACGATGAATAAAACACATTTGCATATAAACAGTGCAATTGTCGACTGCAACATGTAATTCGCGTGACGAAAATAGGTTAACTTCCGATGTTAGCAGACGGCCGTTCCATCAAAACATTCTTCCCGAGAAAGCTTGACGGACGTTGACGTGACGTGACGGTCCGGTGACGGACAGTGTGAATGCCGCCATTAGAAATACATTGCGGAATGTTCTGACGGACGGTGACGTGACGTGACGTGACGGACAGTGTGAATTGGCCTTCACTGGTCGGCACACCCAATGTCCGTCACGTCACGTTCCGGTAGAATATGCCTCAATGTATTTCCAATGGCAGCATTTAAACTGTCAATCACTGGACTGTCACGTCACATCAAGCTTTCTCTAGGAAAACTGCCAACATCGGAAGTTCATATATTTTCGTCGCGCGATTTCCACGTTGTAGTAGACGATTACACGCAAATTTGTCTCATTAAACTACATGCGTCTAAATCTAGGCAGGGAATCAGTTCTGACGTCATCAGAAAGACTGGGGCACCTGGGTATAGACGGGCATGCGCACCAATTTATGCTGTTGCAATATTGCAATAGCTTCCGCCGCCATTTTTGTTCCATGCGGTGATAGCATGAGCTTCTCAAATGCAGAGTTTGTTGCAGTTATTGCTTTGTTATATATATTTCCATGAAAATTAACCTCGTCGTAATAAATTACTTTAATACGGTTTTTAAAAAATCGTAAAATATGTTTTCTGACATTTGCCCACCTGGGTGTGAATTCTGAGTAAAATTTTCTCATTTGACGGCTCACTATTATGGGAAGCCGGATTCATACGAAAGCTGCGCAGACATACAGGAACTGTCCGTTTTCGAATTTGCTCTAGAATACACTCCCAGATCGCTACTTTTTTACGAAGTTTTTTTCAGAATTCATACAAAATGCTTTCTTAATGCACAAGATATGGCAGTCAATCACCATGATAAACAATGATGCAGTACAAGATTTATAAAGACCAGATATTTTCTCATTTAACAATTTAATTTGTCATTGCAGTGCGAGTATTCAAACACTCCGTGGATTGACTAGAAATGATTTTCTTAAGACTACAGTATCTACTTTTTAAAGAAGGCTCAAAAAGTCTTCTTTTTATTTCACAGTACTCTGAAATGTCTGCCGTTTTGGATACACGTAAATTTGTTTTATATTTGCCTGAAAAGTAATTTTCTCATCGGTCTTTGAACTGTTGACCTTAGTGGTGGAATAGAAACATTGAAAATGGTTGGTTTCGCTGTGAAAATCAAACTTTTCCTACCATCAGCTCTCTTTTGTTCAAATTAACTGTCTTCAAACTGAATCTGAAAATAGTGTTATTGATAAATTAACAACAAACAGCGTAGACGTTTAAAAAAGCTTTAAGTTAAAACATACAGACCATGAATTAATAAGCACTTATGTAATTGATAAACGATTTTCTTCAATAGGCCAATGAAAAAGGCTCACAGAAGTTCGTGCATTTTAATATTGCAATAGCTTCAAACATCGTTACGACTCGTAAGACCCATTATAATTAGAAAAAAACAGTTTGCGTTAATTCAAAGTAATTGGTATTTTGTCTAAATGTCGTTATTGTTTGTTATCGCCAAAGTCTGAAACAGTATGTCGAAACGTTGGATCTTTCTCTGAAAAACACATGTTAAAACCAGTAGTTTATAATGTGTAGAAATTGCACATAAGTAAGAATGAATTTGTGGTGTCGCACAAGTACAAAGTGCGCGCCACCTACTTTCGCCGCGCGCCGCCATGCATGCACGGCGCGGCGTGCTCACGACGACAGCCACGAGCGCCCTCTGGGACAACTCCGCTCGTGGCCACCACTGAAGGACATCGGGCACTTCGGACTGAGATAGCAACGAGTTAGGACCTTCGTAATCAGATAGGCACCAGTGAAGACTTTGCTATTGTACAGGCACTAGGCAGGCCTCTAATAACTATTTTCTGGCTGCTCCCCTCCGTACCTGCACCAGCGTGTCGGTCTCATTCCACTCGGCCACCGACACCTACGACGAGGCTGGGACACAAAAGCGGCGATGAAGTTGGGACACAAAAGAATTAACCAACCTCACATAGTTTTGAAAACTCTGTTACAACGACAGTTTATTAACCATATATTACGCCTTTTAGGATCAAATGGAAACGAAAACACACGAAAACCATGCTGAAAGCGTACTAGTTGCCCTATTCTACCCTTGTGCATTGAAGCGAAGGAACGAAAATGGTGGATGCACATGCCCGTCTATATCCAGGTGCCTTAAGAAAGACACGAAATGCATAGCAGTGCCACAGTCTAAGATGTACAGCAGTGACACTCAGTGATGTGAAAGTTGTTACCAACTGACAGTTGCAACGACACTAGTGCTCCTAGCGGTGGGCAAGCCGCCGAAGGAGTGATGTTTGTGTATAATTTATTAGTACATAATGAACGAATAGTTAGTACAATTTTTGCGATACAGCCATTGGTAACATATTAACAGACGTACATAATACAGAAATTAATGTAAAAATAGCCGAATTTAACTTAACTGATTCACTAGTGTAATGAAGATTATCGTGATCAACAAATACTTACGAATATGTCTGTATTTTCAGCTGATTCCACTAAAAGTAAGTGGAATATAAACATAAGAGAAACATAAATTTTTATTATGCCCTGTTCTTACTATGACAGGTAGTTTTTTTTACATGTATCGGTTCAGTGTAGAGTCTATTGATTCACACATTTTTACACCTAACTCAACTATCTTATACGCACATATTTTTTAATGTAATTACTTTAGTTCGAAAAGCCAATGTTTTCAAGATTCTTGACATTGTGGTTCAGCTGTGCCAACAGTTGTAGAAGTGGGTTCTTCTTCGTTGGTAAACAGTTTGATTGCTTTTACCGTTTTAATGCCAGGTTTGTGACGTTTTTCCTTCAGCTACAGCTGTGGCCGGTGATTTGATACGTTAAATACTGTAGTAATTTCATTCTGTATGGGTTTTCTACATTCCATCCTCACCGATCTTACTAGAATTTAGTGAAAAAACTGTAAAGTTACTGTGCAGAAAAGCGACATTTTACTGCCAAAGGGCACGTCTTCTGGTGTTTCCTAGCCATTTTTTATTTTTAATAGAAAACTAAATTATTCAGTAGAAGCCAGTAGGTTACAAGATAACTGTAAATAAAGTGTCCTGATATATACCGTTGGTACCTTGTCAGGGATCTTAGGAAACTTAAGAAACACAAATGTGTTATCACGTATTTTTATGGCACTAGATACGTACTCTAATTTAAAAAATATGTTGAAAACAATATAAACGGTACTATTTGCACTCATCAAATATTGAATCAGATATGTATCTCGCTGTCCATGTGGAGCAGTGCTGTCGCAGAGTTAAGGTACATTGACACTGGCCATAAAAAATGCGCCATTTGACTTACCTCACGGAAATGTTAGTGTCAATTGCAAATATTGTCGCGTTGATATGGAAGCAGGCTTGACTTCGAAGGCAACTGAACACAGCACTTATACACGCAGCACTGACTGCCTCTCAGGCCGAGTGATGAGCTGTTTAACATAGTCATCCTGAGTGTCGTCCGGTTGGACAGGAACAGCGTATCCATTGTCGTCTCAGCTTCCTGGCCATGGAGCAGGAAAAACGGCGTGAAGTCTGTGGTGTCTTGTCTTGCGGTATTGTAAGCAAATATCACGACTGGCAGAATTGTATCCCAATCCTTCTGCTCGACATTGACGTACGAGAGCATATCGGCTAACGTCTTGTTGAAACGTTCCGTAAGACCATTTGTCTGAGGATGGTATGCAGTTGTCATTCTGTGGGCAATGTTGCACCGTGACATTACCTCTGATACTAGTTTCGACTGGAATACTTTGCCACGATCAGATATCATGATACATGGTGCTCCATGCTTCAAAAAATGTCTTCTACAAGGAATTTTGCGATCTCTGGAGCTTCTGCAGTCGGCACAGGTTTGGTGACAGTGTAACGTGTGAGGTTGTCAGTGCAGACTATTATCCAACGGTTACTGGTTGTCGACTTCGGGAACCTCCCTAAAAGATCGATCCCAACTCGGTGGAATGGAGCTGCTGCCGGCGGAATCGGTACAAGCTGTCCTGGAGGTAATTGCGGCACATGCTTCCGTTGCTGGCACTCTTTACAGTGACTCACATAGTGCTTGACAGATCTGTAGAGACCTTTCCAGTAATACCTGCGTCTGATTCTGTCTAGGGTCTTCACGAATCCCAGATGACCGGATATTGGAGCATCGTGGAAATATTTGAGAATAGCTGGCTGGAGATGAGCTGGAACAACAAGTAGCCATTTGGGGCCCAGTGGATCGTAGTTGCTCTTATACAATGTTCCATTTATAAGTTGGAACTCTCCATTGGTCGGTTCTCCTTTCTCCAAGGCCTCTATCGTTTTTAATAGTGCTGGATCTTCCCTCTGTTCAGCTGTAACGTCATCTAATTCAGTGAGGGCTGAAATTTCATTCATGCTGTTGTGTTCCACTAATGGATACCTCGAAATGCTGTCGGCATCCTTGTGTTTGCGCCCGTTCTTGAATACCACTGTGACATCGTACTCTTGGAGTCTTAGTGCCCATCTTGTTAGTCGACCTGATGGATCCGTCAAGCTAGTCACCCAACACAAAGAATGGTGGGCTGTCGCAGCGGTGAATTGTTTGCTGAATAAATATGGCCAGAACTTGTTGATAGCCAGGATAACTGCGAGACATTCTTTCTCAGTTGTAGAGTAATTTATCTCGGACTTTGAGAGTACTCTTGATGCATAGGCTATCGGCACTTTTTCGGCACCTTCCTGAACTTGTACAACCCCTTACAGTTTAATTGCTCATCTGTGTTTGTGACTGCAACTCTTCTCATCGTCAACGTCGGGATCGTCACATTGTCAATGGCAAATAACTTCCCAGAAAATTCTGTTTTATGTGTACCCGTTGGAACAACTTCTTCAATTTGCAGCTCAGATCTTCCACAGTCAATGATAGCTCGGGATGCCTGAAGGAAGTCTCATCCGAGGATGACATTGTGACTACATTCTGTTAACACGACAAATGCAAATGGCTGGGTCCGGTTGTTGATGGTTATTCTTGCGACACAAGTTCCTGCTGACTGTACGTACTTTCCATTCGCGACCTTGAGCACAATTGCCCCCGAATCACAGAACACTGTCTTCGTAAGTGTGCAGTGGTAATTATCTGACAATACAGAGAAAGACGCTCCTGGATCAAAAAGTGCCCTAATAGGTTGGCCGTCGATTATGACGTCGATGAGATTTCCCGACATCTTAGCGACTGTCGTCCATGGAAGATTTTAATCTGTGGCGGCCTCACCTCTGTAGATGGTTGCCTCCTTTAGTTTTCCTGGGCGCGGCGGCTAGGGGAGCGGCTGGTACCTCTGTACGGCGACGATGAACGGCTGCGGCGTGTCGTGGAGCGACCTCGTCTAGGGTATGGCGATGGGCTTCTTCCCATAGGTCGACTGAACTAATCAGCAGGTGATTGCCTGGGATAGAACTGCTCTGATGGCTGACATCTTGCGGCAAAATAATAGTCGAATACTCGCCTTCTCACTCTGCAGTAGCGTACGACATTTCCAGGGCGCCCACAGCGGAAACACAGTGGTGTGTTGTCTTCTGTCCTCTAGACGTCTGTTCTTCTGTGTGGCGTCATAGTTGCCGGGGGAATTGTTGTGGTCGCGTCCGTCGGTTCATAGGCTGACGTTTGGCGGCTGCAGCGTAAGTCATAGCAGGGGACGCACTCTTCACGTCAAGTGCGATTGTCTGATATACCTCTTCCTAAGCGGCGTCGGCTCCCTCGTCACTTACAGGGCTTACATCCATGGATCCATGGCCATGATCTGATGCTTGCTCAGTCTAACAGTCCCAGCTGTCATAAACTGTTGTAATTCTTCTCTGAAAATTTGTCTTATGAGGGAAACGAAGTCATGCTGGTCTTCCACAACGGCCATAGGGACTACATTGGGGAGTCTGTCATACTTCTTTCATCCAACCTTCCTTTGTTGCATCTCTTCAATACGCTGGCACCCCTTAATGAACTCTTCCGTTGTAGTGACTTCATTGATCAGAAGAGCTTGGTACATGTCTTCTGCAATATCCTTCATCAGGTGCGTGATTTTGTCGGCCTCAGTCATATTCAGATTGACTTTGTTACATAGGGCCAAAACATTCTGTATGTACAACTGTGTCGTCTCACCCTGTCATTGGGCCCAGTTCTTCAGTTGATATTCCGCCGAGCAGATTTGTTGCTGGCGGTCTCCAAACGTCTTCTTAAGTTCCGCCTGGAACGTTTCCCAGTCATTCAGTTTGTCTTCGTTGTTCTCTAACCATTGCTGGGCCGTTCCATTCAGGTAGAAATAAACGTTGGCCAAGCACATTGTATGATCGCACCTGTTGTACTTAGCGACTCGGTCGAACCCTTTTAGCCATTTTTGTTACGGTCCACTCCAGCGTCTCCGGAAGACACCGATGGGTGTCTAATGTGTAGCTTGCTTACTGTTGGTTTCTTGACCATGGTTCTTCTGATGATACGGACTTTCGGAAGTATGTACTCGGTATATCCCTTGTATTTCGGTTCTAGTCCATGTAAGCGACGGATTTTACATTGCCTAATCGAAGCCACGGTGATGCAGCTGTTGCACAGGATACCCGGCGCCTCCACCAAACAATGTCGCGTTGAAATGGAAGCAGACTTGACTTTGAAGGCAACTGAACACAGCACTTATACTGAAAGCAGGTTTATTACTAACTTAACATACACGCAGCACTGACTGCCTCACAGGCAGAGTGCTCTGCTATTTATAAACAGACAGACTGTACCAGAAGTTAGAAGAACAGTTAACATAAGAAACAAGTGTCTCACGGCAATATTTGTGTGCCCCCACTCAACTGTTGCCACTTTTCAAAGTTAATATCATTTGAACTATGTGAAATCAAAACAAACCGCCGCCATCTCTATTTGAAGGCTATTGCTGTTTTTGGTGTTTTAATGCACTTATGCCTACATTTTACAATCAATGTGCATTTTAATTGCTCATAAAATTAAGGATCTTTCCAAAATATGTGCTTTTATGTATGGTTTGTTGGATAACAGTGATAGTGAGACATCAGAATGCAGAACAAGGTTTTCATGATCATAATGTAGTTAATCTGCGTATTTTATGATGTTCTTATACAGTATATGATTAAGATTTGTGTGTGACTAAACAGGCGTTATTGAGTGATTACACAACAGCCTATTTAATTCTACAAATGTGGAAAATAAGTGTGATGCTGGCAGTGTACTCAGATTCTGCAATTGGTATCTTCATTGCTCATAAACACTTACCACATGGACTTTAGAAAGGAAGTGCCAAGGTTCATGTCGTAATTTCTGATTGAGTGTATAAGTTAATTAAGGGAATGAACTTTATTACAGTAACAGTCAGTGCAGTTGTACGAAGCATAACCTAAAAATTCGATATAAATTAAAAAGTCGTCGTATTTAACTGTGGGCAAGTGTAGGTAGGTATATTAGGTTTCAAATAAGCGTCCATGACATTGTAAATAGCATCCAGAACATTGCATCAGAACACTGAACTTGTTTTGATTATATCAACCAAGTTTGAAGAGATGACAGTTAGAAAAGGCAGGGGTCAAATATCACAGTGACACTTGTAGTGTTACTTCATCAAGTACTGCATCTCTAATGTTGATATCAGACATTCTTGCAGAGCTTGGTAAGCAGATCTCAATAAAAAAAAATATTTTTTTTGTTCTTAATTGGTTCAGTAATGGAGCTTTGTTTACATATGCTACTTTCTTTATACCTGCCTTTAATACATGAGTGTTGTTTACACGCAAAAAATATTTCTGAACAACTACATTTGCACCTTATTTCCTTCTTATTGTAGTCTTAGATCAATTCTAATACCTAAATTCTAATAACATAAATGACAACACCAATATCTGTTCGAAAAATCTCAGCTGACGCCATATTGGCAGCCATGCAACTAGGATACTGTCAAGAGTGAGTGGAAACTGCTGTGACAGTAACACTTTCATGTAAGCAATAATGCCACATGCTATGGCACCGTGTTTGTGGCAAGTGTCAACGGACTTTAACAAAAATCTACATCTACATACATACTCCGCACTTCACCGTAAGGTGTGTGGCGAGGGGTACACTGTAGTAGTACTAGGCATTTCCTTTCCTATTCCAATCCCAAATAGAACGAGGAAAAAAAGAATGCCTGTATGCCTCCGTACGAGCCATATTTCTCTTATCTTGTCCTTGTGATCTTTATGCAAAATGTAAGTAGGCGGCAGCAAGATCGTACTACACTCAGCTTCAAATTCTGGCCCTCTAAATTTACTCAACAGAAATTCACGAAAAGAACGTCGTCTTTCCTCCAGCGATCCCCAATTGAGTTGCTGGAGCATTTCCATGACACTCGCGTATTGGTCGAACCTACCAGTAACAAACCTAGCTGCTCTCTTGCTGCTTCTATGTCTTCCTTTAAACTGATCTGCTGCGGGTCCCAAACATTTGAGCAATACTCAAGACGTGGTCGTACAATCGTTTTATACGCCGTCTCCTTTACAGGTGAAGTACATCTTCCCAAAATTCTCCCAATAAACCGAAGTCGGCTGTCCGCCTTACTCACAACTGTCCTTACATGTTCGTTCCATTTCATATCACTCTGCAATGTTACGCCTAGATATTTGAACAACGCGACAGCATCAAGAAGCTCACTACTAATGCTGTATTCGAACGTAATAGGATTGTTTTGCCTACTCATGTGCATCACCTTATATTTTTCTACATTGAGAGCTAGCTGCCATCCTTCGCACAAACTAGAAATTTTGTCTAAGCCTTCCGGTATGCTATTACAGTCAGTTAAAGACTGCACCCTACCATACACCACAGCATCATCAGCAAACAGCCGCAAATTACAACTTACTCTGTCCATCAGATCATTTATATAAATAGAAAATAATAGCGGTCCTATCACACTCCCCTGGGGCACACCTGACCATACACTTGTTTCTGATGAACACTCACCATCAAGAACAACGTACTGTGTTCTATTACTTAGGAAGTCTTCCAGCCAGTCACAAATCTGTGAACCTAATCCATAAGCTCGTATCTTCGTTAGCAGTCTGCAGTGTGGCCTTTTTGAAGTCGAGAAAAACACAATCCGCCAGTTGCCCTTCATCCATGGCTCGCAAGATGTCATGTGAGAAAAGGGCAAGCTGAGTTTCACATGAACGATGTTTCCTAAACTCGTGATGATTCATAGAAAGAAGCTTTCCGTTTCAAGGAAATTTACTATATTCGAATATTTTACATAGGACCAGAATTTTTACGGGTTCTCGGAAAGATCTTTTGCTAAGGTATGGCTGTGATAATTATTGTATGCTTCGCACATCGATCTTTTTATAGACGCGCGAATCTCTACTAAGTTTTGCCTGTCATCATTTGCGTGTTCTTTTTCGAATCGAGAGTGCAACAGTCTTTGCTTTCTCAGCAGCTTTCTAAAATTATTATTATACCATGGTGGATATTTTCCATCCTTAGTCGTCTTTACTGGCACATATTTCTCTAACCCTTTATTCACAATGCACTTAAATTTAGTCCACAATTCCTCTATATCCATAGTCCCGGAATTAAACGATGCCCATTCGTTATCTAGGTGCGATCCTAACATTTGCTTATCAGCTCTTTGCAACAAAAACACGCTCCTAGCCTTCTTGATTGGCTTATGAACTTTGGTCACCAATGACACTATGACAATATTATGGTCACTAATTCCTGTCTCTACACACACATCGTTAATAAGGTCAGGCCTGTTCGTGACTATAAGGTCTAAAATATTTCCATTGTGTGTGGGTTGCCAGTTTAACTGCTCAAGACAGTTTTCGGAGAATGTTTCGAAAAGTAGCTCGCAAGACTTCTTGTCTGTACAGCCTGAAATGTAACTAGCGAGGTCCCAATCTATACTCTTAGGGTTGAAGTCTCCCCCGACTAATATTACATGGCCCGGATACCTATGCACTACCTGGTGTAGACTTTCTTTGAATGATTCTAAAATTGCTACAGCAGCACGGGGAAGGGGGGGCGGTAAAAACAGCCAACTATTAACTTTACTTCTTTTAGACCTGTTATGCGTGCCCAGATAACTTCACAGTTACTTTCAACCTCGATCTCAGTAGAAACAATATCTTTGTCCACAGCGATGAAAACTCCTCCTCAAGTTGTATCCGATCTATCTTTCCGATATACATTCCACGCCTCGCTAAATATTTCTGAACTTCCCATATCTCGATTTTGCCAGCTTTTGGTGCCTAAAACTATCTGAGCACAATAATTTCCATGCAGTGCGGCAAATTTGGGAACTTTATTTCTATTACTTTGCAAGTTCGTGGCTAATATTTTGATATTCGAATTTTTTTAGCCTAACATGGCCTGAATTCGCTATTTGAATGTTGACAGGCGAGTGCTCATCAGAGTTAGCGCCTAGCCTAAAAAACCCCCATGTGCACTCCACGAGCACTCTGCTATCCGAGTAGCGGCTTCCTTAGTGTAGTGCACCGCTGATCTATCTAGGGGCACCCTTCAATTCCCCACCCGATAACGCAGATCCAGAAATCTGCAGCCATGACTGTCACAGAGTTGGCAAAGCCTCTGGTTCAGACCCTCCACTCGGCTCCAAACCAAAGGACCCTGATCAACCGTGGGAACAATGCTACAAATCGACAGCTCTGCTTGCACCCCACGTACAAGGGCAGCAGCCTTCACCAATTCTTCCAGCCGCTTGTAGGACCTGAGGATATCCTCAGAACCCAAGTGACAGGCGACGTTGGTGCCGACGTGAGCCACGACTTGCACTTGACCGCACCCCGCATCCTCGATAGCTGTCGGCAAGGCTGCCTCCACATCTCGGATGAGGCCTCCCGGCAGACACACCAAGTGCATGTTGGACTTCTTTCCAGATCTCGATGCTATCTGCCTAAGGGGCTCCATCACACGCCTAACATTGGAGCTCCCAATAACTAATATTCCCTTCCCCCCATGCACCTGCTCGGACCCTGCTGAAGGAGTGGCCACATGTCCACTCACAAGACGAACGGGTATGGACGGACGTCCAGCCTCCATATTGGCCGTCCACCTCGAGCGATGCGAACGCTGTACAACCCACCACTCCCCTTGCAGAAAGGGCGGCTCGACCACATCTGGTACACCTGAAGGTGCCTCGGTAGCAGGGACAGTGAGTGAAGCATCAGACAACTGAGGTGCCCCACTCGACGCACCAGACTCCCCACCATCGCTGCACCCCGAGATAGCAGCCTGAAGACGGCTGAACATAGCTGACAGCATGCTAAGCTGTTCGCGAACTGCGGCCAACTCCTCCTGTGTCCGCACACAGCAGGCACACATCCTATCCATTTTATCGATACAATTAACTGCAGAAAGTAGAAAACTAAAAAATCAACTTGTAAGTAGCGTAGTACTTTGATAAAGGCAGCTGGCAGCTGACTTAACTGTGGTCAGTGGTAACTACACTGTCAAATCAACGAAACTGAATCCGGAAGTTTTCCAAATAAACAAGAATATCTGTCGAATACACCGTTATCAAACGCGCGGGAATATAAGCTTTCTCAAAGCAGAACAAGAAATAAGGAAGTGACAATATGACACGTAGCTTGCAGCAGAGGATAACTATACACACGGTATATATCAAAATACGCGAGAGTGTCGTGACCAAGGAGAATAGAATACAACCTCCATGGTAGTGACAGTAAGCGTTAGGGGCTGATGCATTCTTCTCACAAGAGGAGTATATACCTGCTGATAAAACAGTAGAAATTAGGAACTGATGCATTTCTCTCAGAAAGAGGAGTATATTTCCACTGTTGGCCTTTTCTCTTCGATAACTTTTCAGACAATCATGACAATATACTGTTTTAACGGAAATGGTAGGGGAAGATCAGGTAGCCATGGACACACAAATGAATTGCTAATAAAACAACAATAAACAATTTTTCTGTGTTAACTTTCATCGTAAAATGAAACCAGTAACTTCTTTAGTCATATCACTTAGAACTAAGCATAGATAATATTTTTATGAACTATCTTAGATAAACTATTGAATCAGTTTATTGGCACTAAAAAATTTGGAGGGTAGCCCCAGGCACAGCTTTCAGTGGTACTCAACTTGTTTCTTGGCCTTGAAAACATACAATTGTAATAAATATCTCAAGCATCTACATAAAATCAGTTTTCATGGTACCAGTCCTTGCAGTTATAGCACTGAATACAGTCTTCTTCGAAGATTTCTCCACATGTGATGCATTCTGTCTCTTTTCCTTGATCCTCTTCGGAGAGACTGAATATTTGTCTTTGCCATGAACGTTTCTTTAGTGCATTTGCGTTTTTTGTTTTTTCAGCTCGTCCTTTTTATTGCATTTCCTTTTCTGTCTCTCTTCTAAACCTTTTTTTATATGGAGATGACCCTTCTCCTTATTAAATCTATGAGGGATTTTCAGAGCTTCTGCAAGATCAAATGCTAATTTCAAAAACTCTTCTTATGGGTGAAAACCGCCAACGAAGCGAAACAGGAACGCCGAAAAATTTTTGCGCGAACACAATTCATCGTTGCGAGTAGCTTGCTCGGTACCTATGCCAGAACTGACTTGCATGTGTTTTTACTCCACAGGGCGCGCATTTCAAATGCAGTCTTGCCAGTACATTGTGCTTGGTTTCTTCGAAATTGAAACGTCCGCGGTTATCCGCCATCCGGGGCTACCCAACCTTCCCCTACATTACAGATTTGTTACAAACGCTTCACTTTGGTACATTAAATGTCAATTACAAGCGAATATCAATACATTATGAAAGAACCATAAAAGGTCGAAGCAGAATGTATATGAATCAGAAACTGATTCGTTTGAAGAGCTGCATCCATGCTGCAGCGCATGCGCAGTACGAAAAGTCGTGTTTGAAAAGCTGCAGGCGCCGCTCCTGCAGCCTGCCTGCAGTCTGCCGGCTGTTCGAAGAGCTGCAGGCCTGCAGCTCATGCAGGCAGGAGCTGCAGGAGGAAATTTTCCCTGCAGCTCATGCAGCCAGACTCGCGCATTCGCATAACTCTCAGGCTTGTGGTGAGGGTGTAAGACGCGCCTTTATTCAAAGTTTTCGGAAGTCCACAGTGATGTAGTATATAAGTGTACAACATGTTACTTCCGTCGTTCTGTGATTCTTCTCATGTTTGTAAAGGAAGTTCGTTATTTGTTTGTGTATATTGATGTATTAGTATTTTATTTTATAAGTATAAAATTTGTTTGTATGAAATCACCTCTAAACATTAGAAGAGCAAAATTGTATATAATAGGTAATCCGTCTTATGCAGACTGAAATTAAAGACATTTGTTTTACACCAGGCGCATTTCCTCTATAATTTAAAAGCACCTTCTGTGGTCTTCAAATGATATAAAGGTTGTACAGTTTGTTTTGTATACATAGATTAAAAACTGTTTCATAAAACAACTTTGTGCACGTTAGGCCTATGCGTTTTTAAATTGATATTTGATATACTCACGGTGTTGTCTCTATTTTACATTTCACTGCTGTTTTTGTCGTGTTGGCTGAGGTTGTTTGGTTCCTGGCATGCGTTTTCCGGTAGTGTACGGAACGTTTCGCTTGTTTCAAGTGAAAATAAATGAAATGGAAGAAACGCCACAAAAACAGGCGAAAAGTGCCGTCCAAACAGAAATACACGCGTCAGGAACCAACAAACCCAGCCAACAAGTCGGAAAAACAGCAGTGAGATGTAAAGAAGAGACAACATCGTGAGTAGACCGAATATCAATTTAAAGACACACAGGCCTAACTTGCATAAAGTTTTTTAAAAACTGTTTCCAATCTGTGCATATAAAACAAACTGTACAAACCTTTATATCATTTATGGACCACAGAAGATTCTTTTAAAATAAAAAGCGAAACGCGTCTGGTGTAAAACAAATGTCTTTAATTGCAGTCAGTATAAGCCAGATTACGTAATATACTCGATTTTAATAGCTGCTGTAGAAGATGGCCACACAACCATAGTTAAAAGAGCATTTTCAAATTCCATTTGTTCCAAATGTCGAGCCATTCAGATTTTGTGTCCAGTGACGACGATTTCGATAAAATGTTGCGTCGAAATAGAAGGCAGAAAAGTGTTTTTAAAATATGTGGTGCCGTAGTATTCGGAAGATGAATTTGTAGAACATTTTCAGGTGTCAGGTGCGGGAGGTTGGAACTTTAAAAATTCCGCGCCTGCGAATAAAGGAAGACTTAATATGGAAATTTTCAAACTGGATACACCAGAAATACACAAAATATTAAACGAACACTTCAATTCCTTTAACATAAGAAAGTAACTTCCTTTTAGAAGCTGGCACAATGAATCACTCTCTTATACTGGTTTCCCGCCATCTTCGAACTACACAGAACAAGTGAGCACACACGTGATACGCAAACTGCAGGCTGCAGGTTAGTATTCGAAGAGCTCTGGTAACATGCACGGCACGTGACATCATCTTTGCAGTGCATGCGCAGTTGTGCCTGCATTGCTGCTGCAGGATCTGCATCCATGCAGCTCTTCGAACGAACCTCTTGTAATTATTCAACCAGTCTGGTCTTGTGGTTAGGGTTCGAATCCTGTTAAAGCTATATTTTTTTGGATCTTTATATGGGCCCTATGTAATAGAATAGAGAATGAGGAAATAAATTTATTGCAAGTTTGTTTTACAGCACTCGCTAGTTTTTTTCCATATTTGTTACGATATATGAGAGTGAAAATGTGCAGGAACCTAACAGGAAAGTTTAAATTGCTGTGACTGAAGCGAGTACGAATGATATTTATAATCTTCCTTCTCACATAGGTGTAGTTGGCTGCCTATTTCGAATAAGTGGCGTTTTGACAAATATTTGACTGCTTATACATGAAATACATGAACATGTTGCGATTTGCAAGTGTATAATTAGCCAGGAACCTAAGCAAACTACTCTAATATGAGTGAAATAAGTACCATCAACATTTATGTTCTTGTAAGTAATAGTTACCTAAGTAACACAGTAAAACTGACACAGTCTGTTCAGTCATGAGTGACACATGATGTGTATTAATAAATTGGTAAATTGTGGGGGACCACAATCACATATAATTTTTTATGGGCATTACACGTGTCATCAATTGTTTTTTAATTCACAATTATGATGTGGATCACATAAGTAATTTCTTGTGTCACCAAAATAATGCCGGCCGTGGTGGCTGAGGGGACTGCGGCGGGCCAGTCATGTTCTGCACGGCCACTACGGTCGGGGGTTCGAATCTCCCCTCAGGCATGGATATTTGCGCCGTCCTTAGTGTTAGCTAGTTCATAAGTAGTTTGTAAGTTTAGGGACTGATGACCCCATAGTTAAGTCCCATAAGCTATACAAACATTTGAACATTTGAACCAAAATAATGTAAAATTCTGACATCAACCCAACATTAATTTGTTACATAAAACCGGTTATCAAGTTCCATAACAGAGCACAAATTGAAAATGTACTGTGGGAGAGTACAGAAACCACACATAATGGAAAAGTACAATTTATATGATGCAGAAGACACTGGCATGGCCATGTTTTGATTTCATTCATTGCCATTTACAGTAACAAAACCTGAAATCCGCGAATTAAAATGTAACTGCTCACAGTCAAAAGCCTAATAAATATTGTTGGACGTTTATTTTAAAATTTCCGAGTTAGAGGAAGTAACTAATAGAACACCTGCAAGTGAAACTAGTTGCAACGAGTCATATTCATCGTCTGTTTTTTTACAAATGTGTTGTGATCGAGGTAGTGCCAATGACAGGGAAAAGAACCGCAAGGCCAAAGATCTTAAGCGGAAATATACACCTCTGTCCAGGAGGAATGCATCAACCCCTAACGCCTAGTCTGGTTGTGACTTAATTTGTTAGACTGTGGCAGTGCCACCTGGTGACTCAGCCTGGAGATTACTCTGTTGAGATATAATGTTAACACGTGAATTGACCAGTTGTTGATTTCGAAGAGTAATGTGAAACCTAAAAAGTGGAAATTATCCTATTGGTAAGAAATAGTGAACGTATTATTGTAGCAAAGATAGACACGAAACCAACACTGACCACAATGGTGAAAGATTATATGCCAACAAGCATGGCCAATGATGAGGATATCGAAGAAATGCATGAGGAGATAAAAGAAATCATTCAAAAAGTTAAGGGAGATGAAAACTTGATTGTGATGGGGGACTGGAACTCGGTAGTAGGAAAGGGAAGAGAAAGTAACGTAGTAGGTGAATATGGACTGGGAAAAAGGAATGAAAGAGGAGATCGCTTGGTAGAATTTTGCGCAGAGCATAAGTTAATGATCACTAACACTCGGTTTAATCATCATGAAAGAAAGCTGTATATGTGGAAGAGACCAGGAGACACTGGAAGGCACCAGATTGACTTTATAATGGTAATGAATACATTTAGAAACAAGATTTTTAAAGACATATCCTGGGGCAGATATAGACTCTGGCCATAACATATTGGTTATGAACTGCAGATTGAAACTTAAGAGACTGTAGAAAGGTAGTAAAGTTAGGAGATGGAACCTGGACAAATCGCAGAAACCAGAAGTGGTTGAGAGTTTCTAGTATTACATTAAAAAATTTTCATTCGATAAATAATTTATTTGCGATGCTTATCGCTGTCCATAGCTTTCTCTGGCAGCTAATCACGTTATTCATGTATTTTTGATTTTCATCTGTCTTTTACGAGCTGCCAAGAACGCGGTTGTGAACTTGGTCTTTCATGTTTCATACTTCACGTCAGGGGCTTCTTCATTATTCAATGTAAGTGTGTGTGAGAGCGTTTTTCTTGTGAAGTATGGTGAAAAGATATTTAGTTATGTATAAATATTTTACTTATTTCAAATGACTCACCTTTAATAATTCATAAAGTGATTCTATTTTTCCAGCAGTAATCTTGATTATGATGCTTGGAGCCATTATTGGACTTCTATTTATAATTTACTAGATTTACTTCGAGATCTCATTATTTGTAATTTTCATGAATGTGACTTTCTAGTAATGCCTGCAAAGAAATCTTCGGAATTAAACGAAATCCGATCGATTTAAAGAGCCTTTTGTCACGAAAGTTAGCTTAATATTTTTTTAAACGGTCATTCAGTTAGTACAATTTGCTCCAAGCCAACCAAGCATCATTTTACACAATGCAGCAAGAGTTTTTACAGCTTCATCTGCTACATCCAGTCAACTTAACATAATCATCATGGTAAGAAAGGTCATCGCGGAATCTGATAGTTTTGTGTAATATTGTGCTCAGGTGTTGCTTTCATTTCAAATTCCTACTGCCGCTAAGCTTTAAAGTCAGGTTTCGCTTCCTTTTTTGAGTCTTATATTTATAAAGTTACCTAAATGTGTCTGATCCACCAAATTATTTTATTGTAGTATTGTACCGTTAGTGAACTTTAATAGCGGCTACAAACAGTAACTACTACTCCAACGCCTGATCAGAAGAAAGAAAGCGCAATATTACAAGTTTCAGCGGGAACATTTGGCAAGGATTGCTGAAACGGGAGAATGTAACACAGTAGAAGAAGAATTGGTAGCTCTGAGAGATTTGGTAGTGGAGTCAGCAGAGGATCATATAGGCAGAAGGACAAGGCCTAATAGAAATCCCTGGATAACACAGGATATACTAAACTTAAATGAGGAGAGGAGAAAATATAAAAATTCAGCAAGTGAAGCAGGAAAGAGGGAATACAAACGTCTGAGAAATGAGATTGACAGGAAGTGCAGACTGGCTAAGCAGGAGTGGCTAGAAGACAAATGCAGAACCATAGAAGAATGCATAACTAGGGGAAAGATAGGTACCACCTATAGGAAAATAAAAGAGATATTTGGAGACAAGGAAACAAGCTGTATGAATATCAAGAACTCAGACGGAAAACCAGTACTAAGCAAAGAGGAGAAAGCTGAACTATGGAAGGAATATATAGAGGTCCAATACAAAGGAAATAAACTTGAAGACAGTATACTAGAAATGGAAGACAAAGGGGAGGAAGATGAGACAGGAAATATGATTCTGCGAGAAGAATTTGACAGAACGCTGAAGAACGTGAGTAGAAACATATTGTCACGTTGAAATGGAAGCAGGCTTTACTTCGAAGGTTACTGAACACAGCACTTATAGTGAAATCACGTTTATTACGAACTTAACATACACGCAGCACTGACTGCCCCTCGGGCAGAGTGCTCTGCTATTTATACACAGACAGAATATACCAGAAATGAGAAGAACCGTTAACATAAGAAACAAGTAGAAATTACAAGTGAACATAAGAAAGATGTAGAACATTCTGGAATTGTTAATTACAAAGAAATAAATTTTTGCCAGTGGACGGGATTGAACCGGCCACCTCCAGCACTGCAGTCAGTGACGCTATCCCCTGTGTCACGCCGGCAGTCGGTGATGTACGTGGTCTCTCGCGGCATTGCTCCCTCTCCTGGAATAACAGCGACCTGCTGTTATGTTCCCTGTGCAGGCAGCTGCAATGTCCTGGATCTTGACCTTGTTATGGGTCCTCTGTATGGCAGTTCAACAGAATCCTTCCCTTCTCCATGATTATCGACGACAGACGTTCCTGTCGGGCTTCATCAGTAACATTATCTTCCTTAGAGTCCTTGAACAATAAGGCATTGTCGCCTACCTGCTCTTCAGGATCGTAGTAAGACTTCAGGCGCGGGATGTGAACAATGTCTCTTCGTTTTTGTCGTTTCGATGACGGCTCATAATCATCAACTTCGTATGTGGCGTCTGACAGGCGGCGTATGACACGATACGGACCAAAGTATCGCTACAATAACTTTTCTGACAGTCCAACCTTCCGTACAGGTGTAGAAATCCATACCAGATCTCCTGGGCTGTACACAACAGGTCGGTGTTTGTCTTTATTCCGCTGACGGTCCTTCTCCTGGGCGTCCAGTGTCCGTATGCGAGCCAGCTGTCTTGCTTCTTCGACCCTGGAGATGAGCTTTTTAGCATAGTCATCCTGAGTGTCGTCCGGTTGGAACAGGAACAGCGTATCCATTGTCGTCTCATCTTTCCCGCCATGAGGCAGGAAAAACGGCGTGAAGCCTGTGGTGTCTTATCTTGCAGTATTGTAAGCAAATGTCACGACTGGCAGAATTGTATCCCAATCCTTCTGCTCAACATCGACGTAAATCGACAGCATATCGGTTAACGTCTTGTTCAAACGTTCCGTAAAACCATTTGTCTGAGGATGGTATGCAGTTGTCATTCTGTGGACACCGTAACATTTCCTCTGATACTAGTTTTGACTGTAATACTTTCCCACGATCAGATATCATGACACGTTGTGCTCCATGCTTCAAAATAATCTCTTCTACTAGGAATTTTGCGATCTCTGGAGTTTCTGCAGTTGGCACAGGTTTGGTGACAGCGTAGCGTGTGAGGCAGTCAGTGCAGACTATTATCCATCGGTTACCGGTTGTCGACTTCTGGAACATCCCTAAAAGATCGATCCCAACTCAGTGGAATAGAGCTACTGCCGGCGGAATCGGTACGAGATGCCCTGGGGGTAATTGCGGCACATGCTTCCGTCGCTGGCACTCTTTACAGTGACTCATACAGTGCTTGACAGATCGGTAGATACCTTTCCAGCCAGAATAGGAGATGAGCTGGAGATGGCTGGAGATGAGCTGGAACGACCAGTAGCCATTTGGGGCCCAGTGGATCATAGTTGATCTTATGCTATGTTCCGTTTATAAGTTGGAATTCTCCATTGGTTGGTTCTCCTGTCTCCAAGGTCTGTATGGTTTTTAATAGCGCTGGATCTTCCCTCTTTTCAGCTGTAACATCACCTAATTCAGTGAGGGCTGAAATTTCATACTTGCTGTTGTGTTCCCCTAATGAACTCCTCAAAAGGCAGTCGGCATCCTTGTGTTTGCGCCCGTTCATGAATACCACTGTGACATCGTACTCCTGGAGTCTTAGTGCCCATCTTGCTAGTCGACCTGATGGATCCTTCAAGCTAGTCAGCCAGCACAAAGAATGGTGGTCTATCGCAGCGGTGAATGGTTTGCCGAATAAATACGACCGGGACTTGTTGTTAGCCCAGATAACTGCGAGACATTCTTTCTCAGTTGTAGAGTAGTTTATCTCGGGCTTTGAGAGTACTCTTGATCCATAGGCTATCACTTTTTAAGCACCTCTCTGAACTTGTACAAGCACTGTGCCAATCACATAACCACTGTCGTCTGTGTGAAGTTCCGTTTCCGCATTCTTGTCGTACACGGCTAGCACTGGTGCGGAAGTTAGAGCCTCCTTAAGTTTCTGGAAAGCCCTTTCTTTTGTTTCATCCCAGTAAAACTTGGCGTCTCCCTGCAGAAGTTCTTGTAATGGACGTGCCTTGTTACAAAATCCTTTTATGAAACGTCGGTAGGATGAACACAGCTCGAGAAAACTTCTCACATCACGAATGTGCTGAGGAGTTGGAAATTTTGTGACTGCCCTTACTTTATCTGGATCAGGACGGACACCATCTATGTCGACTATTGCCCCAGGATTTTTATCTCTTTGGCGACGAAGAGGCACTTCTTTGGATTGAGGCGGAGTCCTGCAGCCTAAACACACTCCAACACAGTTGACAGGCGATTCAGATGTTCTTCAAATGTTTTCGAGAAAGTGACAATGTCAGCTAAATAGCAAAGACATGTCGTCCACTTTAGGTGTCGAAGCAAGTTGTCCATAATGCGTTCGAATGTGGCCGGAGCATTACAGAATCCAAATGGCATTACTTTGAATTCATAGAGGCCGTCAGGTGTAATAAAAGCCGTCTTCTCCCTCTCAGCTTCGTCAATGTCGATTTGCCAGTAACCTGTCAGCATGCCCGTAGTTGAGAAGTATGTAGCTCCTTTCAAACAGTCTAAGGTGTCATCAATGCGAGGCAGAGGGTAGACATCTTTCTTTGTGATTTTGTTCAGCCACCGATAGTCGACACAGAATCGCCTCGTGCCATCCTTCTTCTTTACAAAGACCACCGGAGACGACCAAGGACTCTCCGAATGTTGAATAATGTCTTCTCCACTTCCTCCCGAATTATCTGTCTTTCAGCAGGTGACACTCTATACGAACGCTGGCTAATTGGTGCATGATCCCCAGTATTGATTCGATGTTTGATCGTGGGCCGTTTCGTCTGACTTTTTCCCGGCTGAGATGTGAATTCACCCGAAAATTGGCGTAGTGCAGTTAACACCCGCTGGCGTTGTTCCTTGGTCAGTCCGGGCCCTATTGGCAGTTCCACGTTTGTTTCCTCTAGTGTGTTGTCTGTACTAGCAGCAGAGCACCTGTCTTCGTTGATGACGTTGAGCTCACCGTCATGGATTGGTTCAGCTGTCCCGATAAACATTCCCTTGGGGATAAGTTGTGACTGCTCGTGACAATTTGTGATCCTAATCTCTCCTCGACCTCCGGTAATGCTTATGATAGCCGCTTGTATGTAAATTTCTTTGGTGAGCCTGATAAACTTTTTACATCAACAAGCACTTCACATTTTAATCGCTCATCTGTGTTTGTGACTGCAACTCTTTTCATCGTCAATGGCGGGATCGTCACATTTCAACGGCAAATAACTTCCCAGAAAATTCTGTATAACGTGTATCCGTCGGAACAACTTCAATTTGCAGCTCAGATCTTCCACAGTCAATGTCGATTTGCCAGTAACCTGTCAGCATGCCCGTAGTTGAGAAGTATGTAGCTCCTTTCAAACAGTCTAAGGTGTCATCAATGCGAGGCAGAGGGTAGACATCTTTCTTTGTGATTTTGTTCAGCCACCGATAGTCGACACAGAATCGCCTCGTGCCATCCTTCTTCTTTACAAAGACCACCGGAGACGACCAAGGACTCTCGAATGTTGAATAATGTCTTCTCCACTTCCTCCCGAATTATCTGTCTTTCAGCAGGTGACACTCTATACGAACGTTATACAGAATTTTCTGGGAAGTTATTTGCCGTTGAAATGTGACTACTTCCCAGGTACACTGACAGGTGTGTCATATCGCGCTTTTATAGCCGACAGTTTGGGTGGTCTCCTTGAACATGTGTGTCTACACACGAGAGTCCATATGTGGATGCAGCACGATGGTCACCCAGCCCATTCTGCGCGTGCTGTTGTGGAAAAACTAAACAACAGGTTTGCAGGAAGATGGTTGGGGCGCCATGGTCCTCATTCATGGCCTGCAAGGTCGCCCGATTTAAGACCAGTAAATTTCTTTTTGTGGGGATATCTAAAGGATCGCATTTAGGTCACTGAGTCCACATCCCCAGATGATCTAAAACGGCGCATCGAGGACGCATGTCGCTCCGTCACACCGGCGATGTTACATCTCGTCCGCAGATCCTTTCGATGATGCATTGCATAATGCATTGAGGGACATGGACACACATTTGAACATCTCATGTAAATCAACTTCCCACCGCCATAACATCCATCACCCACCACACAGCCATGTATTATGTACAGTGTGTGGTATCTGCCCCTGAAATTTTGAAGGGTTGTAGCTCCCAAACTAACAGTGATAGGAATGTAGTTTAAATTGATTTGGACGCAGCTGGTTTCAACGAATCCAATGCACGATAGAAAAAATCTATTGTTTGGATTAAAAATTATATCTTTGTGCTGTAACTCTTTTGAAAATGATAAAATAAACTATGTTCATAGCTCCACAGAAAGTGTAACATTTCTTGTGTTGACCTACCGCATTAAAATTTGGCGCCTCCTATTATTTTGTAAGTTACAGAGGCAAACACACTTAGTGAAACACACTGTATCTCTCTCTCTCTCTCTCTCTCTCTCTCTCTCTCTCTCTCTCTCTCTCTCTCTCTCTATATATATATATATATATATATATATATATATATATATATATATATATATTAAAATATCATCTACAACTATTGGAAATGTTGAAATTTTTATGTGCCTTATTTCAAGACCAGTAATTCTCTATTGCTATGTCATAAGGATTAAATTACATGTTTGTATTGGTAGCACTGTCAAAAACAGTAGCGTATCATTTGATAGTACAAATATGCGTTGTATGTCGAATTGCTAACTTTTTCCCGAGGAAAAGTGACGAATAGTACGGTAAATCTCTCAAAAAATAAAGTATGTCGCGAAAAAGCGGTGTTTTTAAGAAACGTGGGTTTCATGGTAATAGATTTTCGAATAAAGGCAAACACTGTGGTCAACATGTGGCGCATGAAGTAGTAGACAATGCAATACAGACAAAGTCGATAGTATCTAGGAAAACACCCACAGGTGCTTTGAAGATTGAAACAAAATGTTATGATACACTTTTTTTTTCAAAACGAAAGTGATGTAAGTGGTAGCTTAGGTTATATTCTACTAGATTTACACATCCTAACAAGGGTGTTAGTGTTGTGGTGTATCGTCAGCGCCACACGCCAGACGTAAGAGAACGATCGTGGAGAAGGCAGCGGATGAGGTCCGACGGCCTATCGCACGCTGGCGCCGCACCTCTTGGAGAGAGGAACCCTAGACGTGCGTCCTCTACAAGCTGCTATATCTAGGCCGACATGCGTCTCAACGACCCATCAGAACTCGGCTATGAACTAGGCAGTAACGAGGTCTCAGTTCAGCTAATATCGTACAGAAGACGACGACGTAAGAAGAGAGAAGAACAGATAGAAGTTGAGTACTGCATTCTGTCAATAACAGATATAAGTTCAGTATTGTATTCTTCAGTCAATAAAACTTGTATCACTAATGTGAATAGTTGTTCTAGCTACGCATCCTGCACCGTACCTTTCCTGACAACTAGACAGGGACGAGAACTCAACAAATGGCATCGAGGATGACTCATCAAATGGCGACGAGGTGTTAAATAGCAGATTACAACCCACAATGCGATGAGTTGTAAAATTTCTGAAATTACGCTGTGCCTTTAATTTCCTTGTCACTTTATTCCAGGTCTCGGCGATATCAGCATATAATCTTTTGTGAATTTCTCTATATTTTTGCACTGTTTGTTCATGTTGTTTTTGCAAAATGTCTAATGCTACTAACACTGCCACTGCACCGCAGCTTCCTGGGCTCTACGCACAGCAACTAATGCAGATGTTTAAGTTTCAGAGTCAACAAATCGCGACTCTCCTGTCTACTGTACAACAACTTGTGGCTCACCTGTGCATAAAAATATGCAAGTTCCACTGCAGCAGCAGCCACCACCACCAGTAATTCCACAACTCCGCCAGTATGACGAAAAAGTAGAGGAATGGAATGGATGGCTGCAACAGTTTGAAGCCTACGTCACAGTTCACAAGATACAAGAACTCTCAAACTGCAGTTTTTTCTCTGAACTGTAGGCCCCTCCAGCATTCAGTCTTGTGAAAAAACTGTTTCCCAGCGCGGAGCCTTCAAACCGTTCTTATGATTCAGTGATAAGAGCCCTCATGTCATATTATGAACAGCAAATCAATGTAGTGGCAGCTAGGTATCAGTTCTTTTGGTGTAAGAAAGGTCAAAATCAAACATATGGACAGTGCATAACACATCCAAAATGCTTGTAAGGCCTATGGGACTCAACTACGCGGTCATCAGTCAGTAAACTTATAAACTACTTATCAACTACTTACGAACTAGGACGGCACAAATATCCATGCCCGAGGGGGGATTCGAACCCCCGACCGTAGTGACCGTGCAGACCGTGACTGAAGCGCCTCAGTCCCCTCGGCCACCGCGGCCGGCCATAACAGATCTTCAAGGTCTCACTAGGAAGTATAAATTTAAATGTTCGTGTGGAGCTTTGTATTCAGATGTGATATTATGTGAAGCTATTGTCTTTAATGTAATGGATGTCAGACTTTAGGAACAGATTCTAAAAATGTCTGATCCGTCCTTCCATCGAGTAGAACAGATTTTGAACAGTACGGTTCAGGTGTCATGGTAGCGGAAAACTTTCAATTCCGCTGTGTACTGGCGAGCGCAAGTTCGGCCGCCGTGCATTTTCTCCTTCCAGCTCAAAGTGTAAACAACTTCCTAGGCCCAGAGCCTTGCCTAATAAGGCACAAACGACAGAACTGTCAGTCCTGGTCAGCAAAATGCTATGCAAGTGGCAAGAAAGGTCATAAAAAAACAGCCTGCTTACAGCAAAAGAAAATGAATTTGCCCTCCCAGCACAAACAGCGAAAAGACAATACTTAGTCAATAAACGCAGTGTTTTCCAAACCAGTGGCTGCCCCTCGTAACATTAAGGACACCGAAGTAGCACGAGTTGTCTGCCAAGCCAGAAAAATGTAAGTCAATTTGCGTGTGAATGACATTCCTGTAAAATTTCAACTAGACACATGTGCATCAGTCACATTGCTCAATCGCAAAACGTATGAACAGTTAGGATCGTCGCGCTTTTCTCACGCTAAATCGAGGTTAACAGCATACAATGGCAATGAAATTCCTGTACTAGGACAATGTTCACTACCTGCAAAGTACCATTCACAAATGGCCACAGTGACATTTCAAGTGCTTCAGTCTTACAAAGTAGAGAATATTTTTGGTTTACATTCTTTTGATCTTTTTGGTTTTACTGCACAAGACAATGTCTTAGTTGTGAACAATATTGATGTTAAAGACAGTGTCGACAAGTTGCAGATAGACTTTCCAGATTTATTTTCTGCAGGACTAGGAAAAGCTAAGGATTTTGCTGCACACATTACTCTCGACAAAAATGCCAAACCAGAATTTTCCAAAGTTCGTAATGTACCGCTCACTTTACGCGACAAAGTACCACAAGAACTTCGCACATTGCAAGGAAATGGTGCAATTGAACCAATACAAGCTATCTAGTGGGCGAGTCCGCTTGTAATTTTGCCGTAGCCGTCAGGCAGCATTCGGATTTGTGTTGATTTCAAGGCCACACTAAATCCAAAAACAGTTGTAGACAGTTACCTTTTACCAAGACCAGAAGATTAAATGGACACATTAGGTACAGGAAAATATTTCTCAAAGATAGATTTGCGCAATGCCTGCGTTCAGCTGCCATTCCATGAAGGATTACAGAAAATTTGTGTTGCCAATACTCACCTGGGCTTGTTTAAATATTTATGTCTTCCGTTTGGCAGTGCATCCGCGCCTGCAATTTTTCAAAGTTATTTGGAACAGCTTAAAGCTTGGGTGCCTTGTTGTTGAAACTACTTGAACGACATAATTGTGTCAGTCTGCACCCCAGAAGAACACGTTGCAAATTTGAGGAAATTATTTCAAGTTTTGTCAGATGCAGGTAAATTTGAGGAAATTATTTCAAGTTTTGTCAGATGCAGGTCTCAGGTGTCGCTTAGATAAGTGTGATTTTTTTCAAGCCGGAACTGCAGTATCTAGGACATGTGATAAACAGTCAAGGTGTGCATCCCATGCAATCACATTTGCTTGCCATTCGCGACCTGCCAGCACCAAAAGATATGAAAGAATTACAGTCCATCTTTGGAAAGTTAACTTACTATATAAGGTTCATTCCCAATGCAGCACAAATTGCAGCCCTTTTTCATCGGCCACGCTGTAAAAATGTTCGTTTTGTTTGGGCAGAAGAATTCCAACGCCAATTTCAACAGCTAAAAGATGCATTGCTCAGTGGTCGATGTTTGGTGCACGTTGATCCAGGAAAACCAGTTCTTTTGCAAGTTGACTCGTCGCCGTATGGTCTAGGGCGGTACTGTCACATAGACATGGGGATACGGACCATTCGATAGCATTTGCGCCAAAACCTTTGACAGACACACAGTGCCGTTATTCTCAAATTGAGAAGGAAGCTTTAGCAATTATGTATGGTGTCACGAAATTCCATCACAACTTGTATGGGAGAAAATTTTATTTAGTCACTGACCGCAAGCCTTTGCAATCATTGTTTCATCCAGCGAAACTGATTCCTACTCGCACGGCAAACAAATTGCAACGCTGAGCATTGTTATTATCGCAGTATCAGTACGAGATTGTGTACAGGTCCACAACGCGCCATGGATATGCCGACGCATTTTCCCGTTTTCCGATTGGCCTTGATAAAGACTTTGACACTTCTGAGACTTCTTGTTGTTCGATAGATGCACAGGAAGAGAGTTTGTAGCAATCATTCCCGTTGGACTTGATTTACGAATTTTGCTGCGCTACATTCGCACAGAATGACCTCGTTCACAACGAGGTGTGTCGCTATTTTGCTAGTAGAAATGAACTTTCAGTACATAGAGATGTCATTCTAGTTTCAAATGATAGTGGACAATCGCGTGTGTTGATCCTGCGACGTTTCCAGAAAGAAGTATTGAAGTTACTTCACCAAGAACATTGGGGGAATGGTTCGCACTAAGCAATTAACACGACGACATTGTACTTGGCAGAGTATGGACGCCCATATAGAACAGATGACGTCACACTGTTCAGTCTGCGCTACCAACCAGTCAGTCCCACCTCGGAAATTTTTTGCGTGGCCAAAAGCAGATTCACCATGGCAAAGAGTGCATATTGACTATGCTGGTCCCTTCAAGAACTCTCAGTGGCTTATAGTGGTTGATGCTTTTAGTGGTTACCCATCTGCAATGCCATTGTCTTCTACGACTTCTAGTAGCACGATTAGGTCAAAGTCATCGATTTTTTGTCTGGAAGGTCTCCCTGAACTGATAGTCTCTGACAACGACCCTCAGTTCACATCGCAAGAATTTAGCTCCTTTTGTGAACGCAATGGAATAAAGCATCTCAACAGTGCACTGTTTCACCTGCAGTCAAACGGCGTTGTGGAACGCTTCGTCCGGACATTTAAGCAGCAGATGTCCAAACTTCGTTCAGATCACTTACGGGAGGCAGCTTTGCAACTTTTCCTCGCCTCCTACCGCTCACATCCACGGGAAGGGTCATCGCCGGCCGAACTTCTGCACGACAGCCGCCCCAGCAGCAGATATCCATAACACTGCGGCCCGACGTCATGGAGACGGAGCCCTCGCCGCCTCCGCCGTCACACAAAATATCCATGGAACTGGTCCAAGACGCCATGCAGCATCTGACGCCGACGTCGCCACCGACGTTAGCGTCTACGTCATCACCTGCGCCACAGATCATGGACGTGGGCCCTTCAGAGGTTCCCCAGAGGACATTCCCTCGCGAACTCAGGCCGGATGGTGCGGCCCAGCCGGTAGTCTGACGTCCTCTGTAACTACAGACTCTGGTCCATCAGTACGTCCATGAGCCTTCCTCCTCCCCCGTTGTCGATCTGCCTACACGACAATGGTTCGGAGCTTTGGGGGGGGGATGTTGTGGTGTAACGTCAGTGCCACATGCCAGACGCAAGAGAACGATCGTGGAGAAGACAGCGGATGAGGTCCGACGGCCTATCACACGCTGGCGCCGCACCTCTTGAAGGGAGTAACCGTAGACGCGCGCCCTCTACAAGCTGTTATATCTAAGCCGACATGCGTCTCGACACCACGTCAGAACTCGGCTACGAACTAGGCAGTAACTAGGTCTCAGTGCAGATAGCATCGTACAGAAGAAGACACCGCAAGAAGAGAGAAGAACAGATAGAAGTTGAGTACTGCATTCTGTCAATAAAACTTGTATCACCAATCTGAATAGTTGTTCTAGCTATCTTGCACGTACCTTTCCTGACAACTAGACCAGGACGAGAACTCAAAAAATGGCATCGAGGATGACTCAACAGTTAGGTCAATGTGTGAGTTGTAAAATATGTGGAAGACCAGTTAGTTTACATGAAGACAGTGAGGTATCAAATCGACTAGTCAGGAAACGGAACATTAATTGTGCCAATTGTAAATATACTCATTCATTTTGGAATTCTGATAAGTGTAAAGATAATTATTTTGAAGTAAATGTTATTTGGTTTCATGGGCTGAGAGCTACTGGCAAAGGACACACTGCAACAGAAACAATGTGTGCCATTATGAATATGCCACACCCAGCTTGTAAACTCAGCAAGTATACAGGGTTTTTTGGATCTGCTGTAGAGTCTGTTTCATGTGAGTCTATGAAGGGTGCTGCAAATGAAGCTGTTGAAATAAATGACGGTATGACTGACATACCAGCAGCTTTTGATGGCACTTGTGTGGCTACAGTTCTAAGAATTCCCTTGGTATGGTGACCAGTGTGGATACTGGAAACGTAACAGATTTCCAGATTTTAAGCAAGGACTGTTATAAGTTTAAATCAGGGAATGAAGAAGGGCATATCTGTGACAGAAATTATGAAGAAACAAGTGGTGGTGTGGAGATCACTGCAGCTATTGAAATTTTTAGTCGATCTGTGAACGAAAGGGGTCTCTGTTACACTAAGTTCTTAGGTGATGGAGACTAAAAAGGATATAACAGTGTAGTTGTCACTCAGTCTTATGGTGAGAAGATCATCACAAAACTGGAATGTGTTGGTCATTTCTAGAACAGGATGGGAACAAGGTTGAGAAAGTTGAAACAAAGTTTGAGAGACAATAAACTTTCTGATGGTAAAACCATAAGACGCAGGCTTACAGACAAAATTATTGATGAACTACAGCAGTACTATAGGATGACCTTTAGAAATAATACTAAGGATATGTTGAAAATAAAGCAGGCAGTATGGGCTACCTTCGTTCACAGACAGCCAACTCATGAAAAACTGGTACACAACTTCTGCCCTCCTGGACCTAATTAATTACTGCAATGCTCAATTCTCAAATAGTTCATACAGACATAAATTCCATCCCAGCAGCAGTCATGGATATCATAAAACCTATTTACATAGACCTGGTAAATCCTGAATTACTGACAAAGTGTCTCCATTCTCAGACTCGAAATCCCAATGAGTCATTCAGTAATATTTTATGGACTCATTTACGAAAAAATGTTTTTGTAGGGGGAGTAAGATACTAAAGTGTTGCTGTTATTGCTTTTAATGATGGCAACATTTATAGAATGAAAGTGCTCCGATATATGGGAATTAATCCTAGAGTACACTGCATCAGAGAATGGATTGACAAGGTTTCTGCTGATAAAGCAGAGTATGAAGCACAGTTGGCCACTAAGGAGTTCAGAAAGAAGAAAAGAAGAAAAACTTGGAAAAGGATATAGTATGGTATTCGGACAATGCAGGTTCTGGTACAGACTGACGTGTTGCGTGATTTCTCCACCATCTTTGGCCACATAGGTACCAATATGGGAACTTCGCAATGATGTCGTCCAAAATTATGTCACATGCTTTTTTGGTATGAAGGTAGCTGCTGGCAGGAAATTAAATAATTGTGCCACACCCACTTTCTAAAATTGGTGGAAAATTGAAAGGGAGTCCGCCCCCTCACTACTCTTCCAGCCACATCCTCACCAGATTGGTGTACCTCTTGGTGTACTAACGATGGCATCATATTGGACTCCTTCCAGACACTGGTTCAATACTGCCTGCCCCCTTTCCAATGTCCCTCGCCCCTACTTTGGTTGGAGATTCAAAAAATATCCGAATGTTTTGATAAATACAACACTTTCTGCTGCCCCTCCCCCATCACACTTTCCATGGCTTCCCACCAGTACCAGGTGATCAGGGGATATAAGGGAGGCCAGGTCTCCTCAGTTGTCTGTAGTAGAAATCGTAGTAGTAGTGGTTCCAATAAGTTTTACTACAAATCTTCAAGTACCTTTCCAGTGAACGCGAAAGAAAGTTGTATTATTTCTTGTAAAGCACGGGCACTATATGTGTGTGATTGCAACGGGTAGACGAGCGGGCACTACTGGGGAGGTCAGAACACGCATGGCCTGCTGTAAACACTTCGTTGCCATGGTAAACACTAAATCACATGAGAGACGGGAGCTCCATGCTACAACCAGTTAAGGGAGTCCAGGGTCCTGGTGGTGCCTGTTTCCTCTTATGTGCAGGTAGGCAGGAGGGGTGGATTGATGGCTAGGCGATGTGCTTTACCACGTGATATTTCAGTCAAAAGCGTTATTCTAACGCTGTTTCCCATGTTGCAGACTAGCATGTATATTGAATGTGTAGAAGTGATTTCTTCTCTATTGCACGTGAGTTGACAACTATATTGTGTGCATAAGATTTGTTGTTTGTTGACGGATCAGAAAACCGCCAGATATGTCAGAAACAAGTAACAATTTCATTGTTCTGAGTGTGTAACGACTTCAGAATAGCGTCTGAAGCAGACGACTCGTGAGCATACGGTGCTGTCCCCAACATTGACAGCAGTCAATTGAAAATACGTGAGGCGTCTGGTGTGGTGTTTAGAAATGTACATCAGATGTTAAATGAAGCAAATGCATCATTTAACGTCAATGAGTCGGCATCTTTTAAATCGCTAGGGTAATGACGCACTCGTAAAATAAATGTAGGCGATCTGGACAATTTTTCTGTGAATGATATTGAATGTAGGCATAGGCATAGAATTAAAATTTGCAATAGAGCTGGGATTGTGTGCTTCAACCTATATTCATTATCATTGATTAAGCTAGACTAGATCTGTCTAAGGAAGATGTAATTATTTTTATCTAAGTATTTATAAGAAGGCTCTGCGTCTTACAATATTCGAGTTGTACAGTACATGACAAACGAATACATGACTGCAAACAAATTTGTTTCACGAATGAAAGAGAACATCTGCAGTCTATGGCGAGTGCTAAGAATATTAAAGGACATGGGATTTCGATATCTTAAGATAAACAATGGAAGAAAATTTCTTCTGGAAAGAAGTGACATTGTGGCTTTGAGAACCGTGTTTTTAAGTAGAATAAAGGAAACTTTTAAAATTATAGATATTGAGTCTTGTGCACTGTCCCAAGAGGCATATTTGAAAATCATGATATGAAGAATAAACTGGTGGCCCAAACGTATGATGCTCCGATCTTCGAAATGCACTATATTCTGTACCATATTTTTGGTAATTAAATTCCGGTGAACAGTGAACCGAGATGCAACTGTAACAGCAGAATAATATCTGTCACCATCATCATTAGAGACTGATCATGCCTTTTAGCATTCCATCTGGACCATAGGCCCCCAAATAAAATTTCTCCATGTTCTCCTATTCAATGCTAACAATGATGTCTCGTCTGATGTTAAGCCTTTTGCTTCAAAATTATTCTTCACTGAATCTAAGTACTTTCTGCTTGGTCTACCTCGACTCAGCTTATTCTCTACTGCTGAACCTATGAGTTTCTTAGGTAACCTTACTTGGACCATGCGTGTAACATGTCCCCACCATCTCAGCCTGTTCGTACCAACTGCTTCATCTGGGACTGATGACCTAGCTGTTTAGTCCCATCAAAACAACAACAACAACTGCTTCATCTATGGAGTTCATTCCCTGTTTTTCTTTGATTTCGTCATTATAAACACCCCCCTACCATTGTTCCCATCTGTTAGTATCTGCATTGATCCTTGCTACTTTCATATCTGTACCCTCAACTTTATGAATAAGGTAACCTGTATCCACCCAGCTTTCAATCTCTTACAACAAAGTTGGTCAAAAGATAGAGCGATGTACTGATAACTTGGTACTGACTTTCTTCTTGCAGAAGAAGGCAGATCATAGCTGAGCACTCACTGCATTAGCTTTACTACACCTTGATTCAAGTTCTTTCACTATGTTGACATCCTGTGAGAAACAAAGTCCTAGGTACTGTTACAACTTTGTTCCTCCTATTTGATCCTCAATTTGTTCAATTCTTTTCCCCACATATATTACTTTTGTTTTAGAGTTGCTGTTCTGACCGAGCACTGAAATATTACATTACAATCTTTCAATCGAATCTGCATTCACAAGTAAGTAATCTGTATAAGCGAGAATGTTTATTTTGTTTTCACCTATTTTAATCCCTCCCTGCCAGTCTACTGTTTTCAACATATGACCCACGATGATTCATAGCATGAGTAACAGTGGTGACAGGCTACAGCCTTGTATTACCACTGAAACATGAACTTAATTTGCTGTCTACTCCAACTGCTACCTGACAGTCTACGTAAAGACCTTTAATTGCCTGCAGAAGTTTGCCTCCTATCACATAATCTAGTAGGAACGCGATCATCAGCCTTTTCTTGATCTATAAAACATTGATACAATTTCCTGTTCCACTCATAGCACTTCTCTGTTATTGCCATAAGCTAAAGATCTGGTGCTGACAGCCTCTAAGAGGCCTAAGCCCACACTGATTTTTATCCAACTTGTCTTCAACTAATACTCGCCCTCTCCTTTCAACAATACCTGAGCATATTTCCCCAAAAGGCTAATTAAAGCGATATATCAATAGTTGTTACACTCTTTTCTGTTTCCATGTTTGAAAATTAGCGTGATGACCACTCTCGTCATTCAGACGGAACCTGTACCAACTACCACGCTTTTTCAATTGTCCTGTGTAATAATATCTATCATTCAGGAAAACTGTCTGGGCCAATTAAGGTTTGAAATGATATAACTGACAGTTCAGATTCTAATTCAGCGACTAAAAGAGCCTTTGTTTTTTAAAAAATAGTCTCCTTAATTTTAAGTTTTTTTTCCTTCTCTGTTTTTGAAAGCACATTTTCGAAGACTCAACTGTTTTTCAACATTGTTCTGAAAATGTGATCTACAGTTTTCCACTAATAATGTCTCAGAATGAATTGTTTATGTGTTAAATTTAAGAAATGAAGATAAACTGATAGACTTTTTAAATTTTACAAAATGCCCGACCAATTTGAAACTTCCATAAGTAGAGCTGAAATGATGGATGAATACACTGGCAATCCATGACGTCAAAATACAAAAAGAATGTATTTTGAAGTGTTGGGCAATGTCATAACACAAATGGAAACAAGAGTTTCATATTTTCATAAACTGATATTCCTTAGATTAGGATAATACTAATCATTTCGGCAGTCATGCTCAGAATTTCCCAGGAGACGGGAAATTCTACAAAATACATTTGGTCCCTTCATTAAAAAATTAATATTATTTACATTTCACTTTTAAAATTCCTCTCACATACAGTTACTGTCTTTCCTTTTATTACCTTTCTTTAAGAACCTTGATTTTTTTCATTTGACATACTTTTATATATATGAAACAAGGGGACTTTATTTTCTTCATTATTAGATTTCCTTTTTTCTTTCAGATCCCTACATGCATTATATATGCTTTCAAGAAAACAAGAAACAGTGTATGATGTAGTTAGAGGTGTATTGGGAGGCTTGGTGGGAAACTCATATGATCGTGTATCAGTTTGGAAACATTTATTCCACCTGTATTTAGGCTGTGACTGAGGTAGCACTATTCGTATGTAGAAAGAAAGTTCATAAACTTCAAGTCAGTTCAGTATCAATCTTTCCACCTCTTTGTCACTGAATACTAGACGTGTGTAACTGAATATGTGCTTCGACTGGTTTTATTGTAAAATTGGTCTTATGTACCTTGTCTAATAGGAATGATCTTCCTCAAGGCAATAATTCTCTCAGCTCAAGTGTGTTAATCTAGACAATGGCTTACTTCAATAAAACACATGGTTTGATCTACTAAACTTAATGTTTGTAAAGATAAAAGTTGTAATTATGTTCCATGAAACATGTGTAAGAGATGTGTCATCATGATTTATGTTTCAATAATTCACCTCATTCATCTTTCAAACAAGTATTTTGAAACTTAATAGGCATGAAATTCATTTTGAGGCACCTCACTTTCACTCAACATACACATTTACTCTTTGACAAATGTCCTCACAGACGGGATTATTACAGGGAAAAGTCGGAGTTGCGGAGGCCTCAATTATTCATTTTAGATACCATCGCGCAAATATCCGACAAAAACACAAATAGGTGGCGCGTGCCATAGCACAATAAATCCAACAATCCACATCTGCAAAGCACAATGCAGCTACTCATATTGTCAGGCTGTAAATATCGCCCATTTTTCATCCCAACCACTATACTTCCAGTGGTGGCGCTAGACGACTGGACGTCGGCGAACTCTTCTTTGTGAGGTCCCTTTCATTTTTTTCAATAAGGAAGTAAATGTTAAATAAAATGAGCTGAATTATACACCAAAAATCATTATACTAAAATTTTATTAGTATAATATACAAGTCTTATTGCCATGAAAAAAATTAAAATAAGTAAAAACAAAATAAAACAGAGAAACTTTTTGGATTATCACCTCACTCATTTTTTAAGATCACATCATAATTAATACTAGCGGATATTTCGGCTTCAGTTGATAGTAATTGGCTCATTGTGCTTCTTAAGTAAGTCTTAATCAGTTTTAACTTTGAGAAGCTTCTCTCAGCTGAAGCTGTACTGACTGGAACTGTGAGCATGATTCTGATTGTTACGTAAAGATTTGGAAATACTTCTTCCAAATTGTTTGTAAAACGTACTGAAGAAGTTGTTTTGCGTCTTTGATTGAGTCTAGTAGTTGAGATTGGAAAAGCTGGATTTTCTCATAAAATTCTCAAGACTCTATGTCACTATTTTCACCTTATAAATCATTACAGTGCTTGAGGAGGTTCTCCTTGGATACAGATTTCAAGTAATTGATATAAATAAAACCAAATCGCTCAAAACATTCATCGAGCGTTTCCGATCTACTTCCCTGTCGACTATTACTTACAGCATTTATCATTGCAACATTCATAGAATATATGACATCAACTGCGATTGGGCAAAGTTGAAAATGTGTACCCAGCCGGGATTCGAACCTGGGTCTCCTGCTTTCTAGGCAGTTGCGCTGACCCCTACACCACTGGGGACACAGTGATCACCGCACCTGCAAGGGCTACCTAAGCACGCCTTCCGTCAGATACAAATTCCCAGCTTCGCCCTGCCCACAGTACTCAAACTCGTAGTTATGAACTAATTCCCGTAAGAGTAAGGGCTTCAAACTTTGCCCACCCCTTCCCACTAACGATAGGATTATTGCCCGTCACCGGCATATTATATATATACATGTGGCGTCTGTTCAGAGAGAATAGACGTCACTTCTGATCCTGCAGTTGTTATTATTCAACATTCATAGAATATATGACATCAACTGCGATTGGGCAAAGCTGAAAATGTGTACCCAGCCGGGATTCGAACCCGGGTCTCCTGCTTTCTAGGCAGTTGCGCTGACCCCTATCTGACGGGAGGCGTGCTTAGGTAGCCCTTGCAGGTGCGGTGATCACTGTGTCCCCAGTGGTGAAAGAACAAGCGTACTAAGGCGACATACCACAGTGTGTGAGGTCATTCCCGTCGGTGGTCGAATCCCACCCTTGTTGTGATCGTCCTTAGGTTAAGCTAGTGCAAGTTAGATATAGGTCGTCGCTACATAACCTAGCAATTGAAAAGTGCCCTTAAACATCGTGTTTTTCGAGGCCCCAACAGTCGCGAGGCCATCGGCGGTGGCTGCCGCCTAGCGCCGCCACTGTATCCATCATATGAAGTGATCAAACTTAATTTGTGTCAAATATTACTCTTATTTACACATATATACATACAGATTATACCACATATATATACAAACTATTCATGAAACTCCTTATTTACAGTCTTTAAAACTTTTAAATTACCCCATACTTCTCATTTTTTTATGTCCATCTTGTGTATATATCATGCTGAGCATTATAGTTTGTTGTTATCTGCAATTGCCTTGTGGTATCATGGTGTACATATTGCATGTTACCCGGTTTTCAGTTACAGTCGATTCCTTAGCTTTTTATTCTGTATCTTAAGTAGTGAATTAATGAGTGGTTGCTTAGGTTAATTTTAAATATTTATGTCCGGCTAGCTGTAAGACATCGTTATAATAGCTTATCATATATATATATATATATATATATATATATATATATATATAAATGGTATAAAATAAAGATTTTTGACTTACCTAAAGTACAGGCTGGTCAATAGGAACACTAAACACACACAAAAACACACAACCATTCGAGCTTTCGCCACCAGTGGTGGCTTCTTCGGGAAAAAGAGGGAGGAAGGAGAGGAGAAAGGGAAGGATACGGGTTTTAAGGAAGTGGAAAAGGAGCCATTCCAATCCCAGGAGTGGAAGGACTTACCTTAGGGGACAAAAAGGAAGGTAAACAAATACACACACACTCACACATATCCACATCCAAACACACTTAGGCAGACATTTGTAGAAAAATGGTTGTGTGTTTTTGTGTGTGTTTAGTGTTCCTATTGACCAGCCTGTACTTTAGGTAAGTCAAAAATCTTTATTTTATACCATTTTCGTACCTGGAAGGTCTCCTTCTATAATATTATATATATATATATATATATATATATATATATATATATATATATATATATATATATATATATATATATATATATATATATATATATATATATATATATAGTAGAGTCTCGATTATCTGAACTTCGGTTATCCGACCCTCTGTTTTATCTGACACTTTCACCACGCCGGGACTGTATGCAGGAAGGAAAAAGAAAAAACCTTGAATGAGCTTAAACATTATTTTAAATAATGTTTTTTAACGACTTTGTGCCACAAACTGAATAACTGAATAGGTTTTAAAAGCCAACAACTTGACCCGCAAAGCACTGTTGCTTCTAGATAATGCCACTTGTCATCCTAATAAGGATGAACTTCAAGATCAAGATATAAAGGCCAGGTTTTTGCCTCCAAATTTCACATCTTTATCACAACCTTGTAGTGTAACAAGTGACACTACATTCCTTCCTACCGACTCAAGACGACCAAATTAATTAATTTTAGTAATTTAGCATGGCAGAGGGTTTTCTGTCTTCCTAGGTGGAAGCTCCTGGTGGCACCTGCTACGGGCAGAGAAGTGTATGTGCAGGTCTACCAACATGAGATGCAGGAGCCTGCATAGAGGACGCAGCATGGAGTCCTTAATTACATAAGTGTTCCATGGTGCAACGGAAAAAACAGATGAGTGTAGTGTTGAACGTTGTTGTCATTGTTGTGATGTATGAGAAGTTATATAGTCGGAACTATCTGAGACTGGAACTAATCATGAAAGGAAAATTGATTCTATGTAAATGTATATAGTGTTGACGAAGCTCTGTAAGTCACAGTACAATAAAGGAGTACTGTTATTTGTTTCCGACATACGACTATCATTTGAGTAGAAGAAGTAAGTATGGATTGAAATGATAACTTCTCTTCCTCTCACGCTCTGACCGACTTTGGATACGACTGTCAGATGACTGCTACCTCAAGGAAGAGATTTCTTTGTTGAGGAACAGACTAGCTGGGCCTCATAAGCCAAGGAGTAAATTAAATAGCGGACTTCTGAAAACCCGACTCAACATTTCCTAAAACTATTACTAACTTGTATATTCTTGTGGTGTCTTGCAATGAACAGGCAAGGATAACACGGTTACACCACAACCTGTCGACCAAGGGACCTTAGAGACACAGAGGAGAAGCTACTGCTTTCATTGCTTTCCTCTTTAATTAATGCTATGGATGAGGGAGAAGTCATGGTAGAAAAATTGCGCCTTATTAATTATGACGTGGCTTAATCTTGGGAGAGTTTTGGTGAAAATACAATTGGAAAACTTTTCTTCAGCAAAATCAAGAAAATTTTCCAGATGATGAAAATCTACAGCAGCAGCTGCACCCGAAAGTACTACCCCGTTTTCATTGTTACGAAAAGTTCGAGATGTGATGACGCCACAGAAGATGATCTAAATGAATGGATTATCCAAGATGAAGAATTTTAATTGCCATATGAAAATATTGTCAACATGGTAAACGAGAAACAAGAAGATGACGATGAAGCGGGTGTAGTGGAGGAATGTGTGTCCAAGATTTCTCACAAAGAAGGACAAAAAGCCTAAGAAACAGCTTTAAAATATGTACAGCAGCTGAAGGAAATATCGTCTACTGAGGTTTTGCTTCTTAAGAGACTACAAGATTTAGCGGTTAAAAAGAGAGAGAATAAAATACAGCAGTGAAACTGGACGTCAGTAAATATCTATTCAGTCTAATTTAATTTGTATTGTCTTAAATTTTTAACTCCTTTGGCCTACTTTAGTTTAATTTTTGTGTAATGTAGTATCTTATCACTTTTCTTTGAGTGCTGTCTAATGTATTTAATCGTTATATTCAGTTCTTGCTCATGTATTTGATAAGTTTTTTGTGTTAAAACAAATTTTACAAACCTTTTACGTTTTTTATATTATTTTCCGTGTTATTCGACCTTCCCACTTAAGCGAACTTGCCGCGGCTGGTTTAGGTCGGATAATCGAGACTCTACTGTAGTTTATTTCCTGGAGTGCATATAGTTTATTTAGTCTTGTTTGTGTATAGTTTATTTTCTTCGTGTATACATTTTTATTCTTCTGCGTGTATATAGTTTAGTCAGTCTCGGTCATTTGTCTTTAGTTAGTTTTAAATCACATATTAGGTTAAGCCTTAGGTTTTCTCTCTCTCTCTCTTTTTCCTTTGGTAATTACTCTCTTCTTTTTATTTAGATCGTTTGCATGCTCAGCGTTAAGTCAGACACGCCTCTACATCCGATTAGCATCTTGCATATGGTTACATTTTTGACAGCTGGTGGCTACTCGCCGTCAGTTGATTCAGTGTCGACAGGTAGTGTTTATAAATAGTTCTGCAAAGTAAAATTCAGTTGCTGTCATTCCCAGCTTTTTGCTGTCACAGGTTTACATTATGAATCATTGCTTCTTAGAAGGCTACCTGACTTTCATTAATGAAATAGTTTGTAAAAACTTGTCACACTTCACTTCAACTTCATTCCCCTGTCAAGTTGTTACTTATGCCAGAAGAGCAAGTGAATGTGACTCACGTCAGTCACCTGGTATGACGAAGTACTAAAATCTTCCCTATCGGTGTTGTGCATGATATGTAGGTGTTACTCTTCTTCGACAAAAATTGTGTATACCACAGCATGCAAGAACAATAACATATACAGTATCCAAACTTACGTGTATTGTTTGCTGCAGGATACGAAACCTGGAGGTAAGTATGCCAAAAGCATTTTCTACTATCTTTCTCGCTCTTGATAGGTGGCAGTTAAATATTCTTCTTTCTTTGGAAATGCCTTTGAGTGGAAAAGGCTTCATTAAATTTTTGTGTAGTACAAATGCACTGTCTCCCACAAATAGGCCTACCTGTGGAGCAATCTTGTCACTATTTGGCAGCAGTGGTGGCACAGGTAGGCCCAACTCATCTGATAGCAATTTCCTGTGGAAGTTGGTCTTTTTCAGTATTGATGCAACAGAAACCCATTCATTTGTCCCAACGTTTACACACATAAACTCATAATCAGCGTTTACTAAAGCAAATAAAATGACGCTGAAAAAATGTTCATTATTATAATGATGCACTTCCGGGTGGTTTTGTTATTGCTATGTGCTTCCTGTACATGGAGCCAACAAAATGGCTGAAGTTCCACTTTTCCTCGAAATTTGTAGCATAATCTATCCAATCACTTGCAGAAGATGGTATCTGAAACAAAACACAAAGTTCACTTACCGTATATGTTCCATTTCATTTTCAGGCAAATTTATGTAAGTAGCTATACTTAAAATATCACCTGATTCGCTTTAAATTACCTTAATATACTTCTTTGGGAAACAATAAATCGCACTGCATGTTACGGGTATTAGTTTTTGTGAAATAATTGTGCTAAATTGTAAGTCCTCATAACTGCAATCAGTAGCAAGATACCGCAACGTTGCAAGCAGCCTTTCTTCACAGCTTATGGCCTCTCTTATTACCGTATCCAGTTTTTTTATTAAGGGTTTGACGATGCTTAGGACATCCATTGATCAATCTTCATTCATTCGCAAATAAATGCGAAAATCGTCAGCTCCAAGTTCCTTTAGTAACAGAGCTTGCGTAAATGTCCGCCTCTGCATTATCCACTTCTTTGTGGAAAGTATTTTTCCGCTTTTCTTTCGTCTGTAATTTCTAACACAGCAAAGGCAATTCCTAAATTCTGTTTCTTTGACATGAAATGTGCCATCTTATTGAATCTAAGCACAACTAAAACAGATAATGTAGCGTAAACAAACATAAACAACTCGACGGTCATACACAGGTGGCGCTGCAATCGGTCGGACACTGGACTCGCATTCGGGAGGATGGTGGTTCGAATCCACCTCTGGCAATCTAGATTTAGATTTTCCGTGATTTCCCTAATCACTCCAGGCAAATTCCGGGATGGTTCCTTTCAAAGGGCACGGCCGATTTCCTCCTACTTCCTTCCTCAAAATTTCGAGCATAAGCTCCGTCTCTAATGACCTCGCTGTCGACGGGACATTAAACTCCAAGCTTTCTTCCTTCGCCGCAGTGGAGTAGCCGAGCGGTCTAAAGCGCCTCGCTGCGGATCGCGCGGTTTCTCGCCGTGGAGGTTCGAGTCCTCCCTGGGGCATTTGTGTGTGTGTTGTCCTTAGATTAGTTTACCTAGGTTTAAGTAGTATGTAAGCTACGGACTGATGACCACGCAGTTTGGTCCGATAGATTTAAAGACATTAGAACATTTATCTCTCTCCCTCAACAGCAATTCGGACGAAACTACAGTAGTATCGTGCGTCGTCCTCGAATTTTCGGAACAGATCCTCAAAGGTTTGTTCCAGCAGCTGCCAGACTGCTTGACGCGCATGTGGAACGCACAAATTGTGTTCCAGTAGTGCCTTCTCCCACTTCTGGCTACTTTGAGTTTGGCTGTTTGCTGTTCCAGCAGCAGCCAGACGCTACCCGGAAAAATATTTCTGGCGCGGTCAATCTGCCAGTTCACGCATGCGCAGAAAGGTCCGAGTTACCGGGTGGGAGGGGGTAGACATCACGTGATACGTGAGTGTTTGTAGCGTGTTTTTCGATTATTTCGAAGTCACTGCAATCACATTTAAGATCAGATATTTCTCTTGTACACTTCTTCGTTATTAGAAAGGTAAGTATTTTAATTATTCTTTTAAACTCACCTTCGCCTGCAGCCAGAAACAGTGCAAAAAGTGATTCCAGCAGTGCCAGTAGCTTCGTTCGAGTGGCGCTGCTGACGGTCAGGAACAGTTTGAGGCGTTCGAGTGGCACTTCTGACTCTTGCTGACGATATCTGACTGGCCAATCTGGTGTTCGAGTGGCGGAGCTGATAGTTGGCGACCGAAAGTTTAAGTCAGCGGATTTTCGTCAAACTGTTTTCTAACTAACTCCAAAGCGTTTAACAAGCCTCGGCCAAAAGACAAGCCTGCACATTTACGAAGAGGTTTGTGTTCCAAGTCTTCCATTTTCTCTTGATTGAGGCTGAGTTTGTATATTAGACAGGCATTCTTTCAACTTATGTGGCCTTCTAATACAGTACGTCCCCTTTTTATTACACCCATACATACTATAAATGAAAGGTGTGGAAATTTTCATAACACGAATTTAAAGATGAATGCGTATGTTTTTACAGTTTGGATTGTGATATATTCGCCTGAAAATGAAGTAAAAATAGTCCTACTGAGATTTTCTGTGCCATCTGTAAATGAAGTGATTGACACATAAGAATAATATAGTTCACAACAGGCATTAGCAGTGATAGATTTTTATAACCGACATATGTGCCACTATAGCGTCTCACAATTACTGTTCCGTGTTTCTCCTTGTGGATATATATTATAGAAATCTATTAGTTCCAATGTGGGCGTTTCTACACGAAATGTGTAACTTCTGGGAAAATCATGAAATCATGTACGATGATAATTCTTGCAAAACACCTGCAAATTTTTGTATGTTTCATTTTTTAAATTTTATTGTAACTCATAATAATGGGACAAAATGCATATGAAGTTGTATGTTACCAAATATTCCTTTCACACACAACTATCCTAATTTACCTCATTTTTGTATGAGGTTTTGTCAGGTTAAATTGGCTACATTATTTATAAATGGAGAGACATGTTTACGTATATTCTGCGTTTTGTCGAAGTTTATGATCAGAATTTAATCCACAATGTATTTCTAATGGCGGAATGCACACTGTCCGTCGCCGGTCCGCCACCTCACGTCAACGTGAGCTTTCTCATGAAGAATGTTTTGATGGAATGGTCGTCTGGTAACATCGCGACTCGCAAGTTAACCTAGTTTCCTCACACGAATTTTATACCCGACAGATACACGGTTTGCAGGCAAATGTGTCTTGTTAATCTTTATTATTATACTTTGGTTTAACGGTAAATTGCAAAAGTTTCATGACGACTTAAATAGTTTTCTCAATTGAGAAATGCATAACATATCGCCATTCATAACTTCACTTTCAACATTGGTAGTAAGAAAAGATGCCAACTAGCACTATGGGTGGCCAATATGCGAAACAGGTGAAATAAGCGTTCGAGTTGGCTTCGGAGTTGGCAACTGTCAAAAAGCGCGCATGCGCAGTAGAGGCCTTCCAAATCGTCAGCAACTGTCAGGAACTATCAGCTTTTGGGCCACTCGAACGAACCTAGTATCAAACAAGGGTTTTTACGTCATAATAGCTGCGCATGCGCAATAACACAGTTTTCTTAGCACTTGGAAATAGCCGTCTGGCAGCTGCTGGAACGATCCTCAAATTTCCTTGATCTGTGACATAAATTGTTCGAATCACGTTCAAACCCATCCAGAGTGATAAGACTGCGCTGCACGACGGCGCTGCGCATGAGCGTACGCCCTCTGGCAGCTGCTTAAACGTACCAGTTGGGCAAGAACAAGGAAGTGGGCAAGAAGTGGCGAGTTTGGAAGGCGCGCATGTGTAGCAAATGCAAACTGTTGTGACTTGCTAATTTCGCTCAACCCGAACGAACCTAGTGGATTTTAGTTCTTCATGTTGGCTATATTGTTTCACTACTTTAAATAATAAAAGACTGAGAACATTGTGCAAATAGAATACACTAATAGTAGATAATAAGTATATAAAGCAAAATAAATGAGTTACTATTTTAGTATTGTTGTGTGCGCAATGCTCTAGAAGCAACATGATGAAATTGCTGTAGTGCGATAGAAACTAGATGCTGATGTTACTGTAGTCTGTCTGTCTCAATAAAAGCATTTGCTTCTAAATCGCAAATTCTTACATTCCGTGTGTTTAGCAATGTAAATGAAAAGTACACTATGTCTTTGGATTACTTCTCTAAGGAATAACGTATATCAGATTTGGTGTATTTTGGAAATTTTTTTTTCATTATTCGTGTGTCTTAATTGTATTGCTTCAAGATGGGAATAGTTCCTACAGCTAGGCACATGATAAATCAGTGCTTCAGAAATGTCTCCTTTTCAACTGCAGATACAAGTAAACGTTTACTTTTAGCAACGCGGAAAGAAAATTTTCATAGAAGTATTATAACACTTCACAAACGTTTTATGAAATATCATTCTACTAAGTTTGGGCACCTACCCAAACTATCCCCGCAAGAGGTATGTACAAAATTGTATGTAAATACGACCATATCGCAGTTTTTGTGGCATCCTTTGCATTTCAGTTTTGTAAATTGCGTAATAAATTGAATAGGTGACCAATATCCTGCGTGAAAACGAATATTCCCAAGAGTTTAACAGTCCTGGTTCAGTTAAATCTTACGATTCCAACCAGCTTGCTTCAAATAACCCGACAGAAGACGCCAGGTCAGAAGCATGCTGCTTAATGACAACAGGTAAATTTTCATATATTTTGATTTCACACAGTTAACAATTCTCAGCAATTTAAGTGTGTACATCAAAGTAATTTTTACCATTTGGGACGTACTGATTGATTCATTCGCGTTAACTTTCATCTTGCTTTGTAAATACCATAATAAAACAGCCTTGAACACTGTGCATTAACAGAAGAGGCAACTCTCGGCTATTTATGTAAATACTAACCGATTATTAGTTACAATTCATCTACTTACGTTGCATTTACAAGAGTTGCTTCCAGACATCTGTTTATTTCTAATAAAGCAAATAAGGTTTTATGGGTGAAAGGACCATTGTTCCTACTGTACCATTCAGCTACTATGATTATCAAACAGGCTCACGTTTCGCCATGAGCATTCTATATACTGGCAGAAGAAAGTTCTCCCTTATTTGAGGCATTAAACAGAATTTGCTCCAGAGGACAAAAAAAAAACACTTTTAAGTTTGAACATTTGAGGAATTTTCTTTTTTATACCTACTGGAAACGTTACAGACTACTGCACCACGGTATAAAACTCGAGAGGGCTGCTTTGTCGGTATGGACAATACTTCTAATGTTGTTATTAAGATTCGTATAGGTTACTTGCCACAAATTCCATAAAGGAGTTCATGTATTAGTATACACATGTTGATCAAGCCAGCATAAAAATACTAGCAAGAATGAGAATGGTGCAAAGCTAGAGTTCCAACCCACCTATTTATGTATGAATAACAAAACAATAGACACTATCATGAGAGAAGAAATATTAAATATTTCGGGGTACGTGAGATGGTCACTTCACTATAGCTCAGTTGACCACCTGATATATCGTCATAATAATAAGAAAAGTATTCATCTGTTGTCAGCTCTTTTACTCCATTGTATTATGATAATTCCTCTTACCATACTGAGAAAGAAATAATGAAGTAGCTTGTACTGCCATAATAGTGAATCGGCAAGACTGGAAAGATTGGGAACAACCACGCTTATTGAGGACCATTTATTGCTTATTGATAATGATGACCACTGCAGTACAAATTTTGTTTACAGCCACATATGTATGTATTAGCGGATGTTGCTATCATAAATATTTATTTGTTGTTTAACATTAGTTGATCTACAAGCAGAATAGGTCTAAATATGACATTATAGAAAAATTCAAAGGAAGGAGAACAGTATGAGCTAAACTTCAATGTGTGCCCATTCACTATCAAACTCATTACAAATATTCTAAATGCACAAATTATTCTAGTTTTGTATTTTATTAAAGTTGATAAAGAAAATGACACATTCTAAGTGCTAAATAGCATACATTCTTCTTATAGTAATTTGCGTATTGAACATTAAGTCAAATGCCCAAGTTTTGTATGTTCCTGATATATTGAATTAGGCTACATTAGAACAGCTTGGCTAAAGTCTAGATCTGGTCACTGTTCTTGTTTGTGGTATACTAATACAAAATTGACAATGCCTCCGCTTGTACGTTCGGCAGTCATATGATAGCAGAGAAAGAGGAATTACTTCTATTAAAGTATGAAAAGTTGGTTGTGGTGACAGTCTGATCTGTAGTGCAGCCAGTGGTCTCAGTTAGGTTGGGAGGCAACAGTCTGTAGTGAGTAGGTGAATCCAACAAATGTGAAAGCAGAAAAAGTGGTTGTGTTGACAGTCTTGATCTGCAGTGTAGCCAATATCTACATGCCATCTCCTCATTAAATCAGACATTGCTAACATACACCTCAATGTCAAAATAAGAGCATGTACAGCCCTATTTAGACTTTTACTGAGGAGTAATCTAATGTTGCATTTTACATTTTAGGCCTTTTGTGGTTCTTTACATTTGAGGAGTGTCTGAAATTCACTAATGTAAATTTAATGCTACCCCCATGAAGCACAGACGTTGCTGAGGTGGGGGTGGCTTGCAAGCCTCAATAATACAGATAGCCGTACAGCAGGTCCAGTCACAGCGGGTGGGTATCTGAGAAGAGGCTAGTCAAACGTGTTGTTTCTGAGGAAGTGGAACATTCTTTTCAGTTGTTGCAGGGGCAACAGTCTGGATGATTGACTGTAACATCAGCTAGCATGACCCCACAGTTACTGTGAATGAATGCAAGGGTAAACTACAGCCGTTAAGTCACTTTCGGTTGCTGCTTTGGCAGATTGAATATGCACTCCCAGTCGCATTCTTGATTGGTATGAGTCCTTCACCTCCTTGGCTCCGTTCTGACGTCCCTGTTAACCTTGCACTCCATTCAAGATACTACCCCAGGCTTGGTGTATCACAGTCAGTTTCTTGCCCTTTGCACACAGCTTCAGGAAAAATTTTCTTCACCAATGGTTCCAAGACCGACCACGGTGTAGGGTGTGCCTTCATACTCAGTTATGATTCTTTCCAATATTGTCTTCTGACCAGTGCTCAATATTTACTGCGGAACTCTTTGCCCTCTATCAGGCCATTCAGTACATCAGGCGACATGAGCACTCTAATAGTGTTGTTGTTGTTGTCGGTTTTAAGGGGACTAAATCTAATAGTGTTACCTGTCAGATTCACTGAGTGCTTTCTAGAACCTTTGCTTGCTGTATAGGGTACACTCCTTGGTACAAAGACTCCAGTTATGTCTTCACTCCCTCATTGACAGTGGAACCAATGTGCAGTTTCTGTGGATTCCTGGCCACATTGGGGAATGAGAAGGCGGATTCTGCTGCAAAGGATGCAGCCCTCCTTCCTTGGTTCGCTACCTATTCAGTTGCCTCGGATTATCTTCGTATCAGCGTCTCTGGGCAAGTGATATCGCTCTGCCCTCCCATTGGGCTTTCCTTGAAGGGAACAAACTTCAGGACATTAAACCTCTTTCACCTGTTTGGCTGATCACCTCTCGACCCCTTCGTCGCGAAGAGTTCATTCTTACCTGATTACGTATAGGACACTGTCGTTTCAGCCAAACCCACTTAATATGTGGTGACCCTGCTACTATTTGTGGTCACTGTTCCCAACAATTGACTGTGTGCCATCTTCCGGTTGAATGCCCATTTTTAACAGTCTATACCACAATCTGTTTCTCATCCTCTTCTTCTTCATCGTAGCCTTGACCCATGTCAAGTAGGGTCGGCGTTGCTCTTCTGGATCCTTCTCCTCCACAATACTCTATTAACTGCTTCTTCCTTCTTCCATCCTTTCTCCCTTAGGTCCCCTCTATCTTATCCTTCCACCTTATCTTTGGTCTTCCTCTCCTTCTCACTCCTTCAATCTTTATATCTTCAACTTTGATTCCGATATACTCTTTCCCTTTTCTCTGCAAGTGTCCATACACCTAAGTTTACTCTTTTGTATCTTTTTCCCCATGGGTCCCACTTTCACAATTCCTCTAACAAATTCATTTCTAATTCTGTCCTTTCTTCTTACCCCACACATCCACCTCAGCATCCTCATTTCTGCTACTTCCTTTCCTGGGCTACTGTGATTAGCCATGTATCTGCCTCGTATATCTTAGCAGGCCTTACCACCGACTTGTACACTTTCTCTGCAGACTGCAGAAAGGTAGGAAAATAAGGAGGAGGGTCCTGAATAAATTGAAGAAACCTTAAGTTCTTGAGAGTTTCAGAAGGAACTTTAGGCAACAATTAACAGAAAGACGGTGTGGGGGGGAGGAAGGGGAGGTAACACAATAGATGATGAAACAGTGAAGGCAACAGGGGACCAAATAATTAGGAAGATAAGACTTACAAAAAAATCCTGGGATATTACAAAAAGTACTGAATGTAATTGATGAAAAGAGAAAATATAAAAATGTAGTAAATGAAGCCGGCAAATTGCAGCACAGATGACTAGGAAATGATGTTGACAAGAAATGCAAAACAGATAAGCAAGAGTGGCTAGATGGGAAATGCATACCTGTAGAAGAATGTATAAATAGGAGAAAGATAGATACTGCCTGCAGGAAAATGAAAGAAACATTTGGAGACAAGAAAAGCAGATGTATGAATATTGAGAGTGCAGATGGACAACCAGTGCTAAGCAAAGAGAGGAGAGCTGAAAGTTGAAAAGAATATATATAGAGGGGCTCAACAATGGAAACAAACTTCAAATCCTCCCTCGGGCATGGATGTTTGTGTTGTCTTCAGTATAAGTTAGTTCAGAAGTAGTTTGTAAGTTTAGGGACTGATGACACCGTAGTTAAGTCCCATAAGCTTTACAAACGTTAGAACATCTACTCTATCTTGAGCAAGCCTCTTCATCTCCCCGTAAGAACGGCAAACATCTATTTGAATCTGCTTACTGTATTTATCTCTTGGTCTTGTTCTGAGATTTTTACCCCGAACACTTCCCTCCAACGCTAAATTCACGATTCCTTGATGTATAAGGATGTGTCCTACCAATTGATCCCTTCTTCTAGTCAAGGTATGCCAGAAATGCCTTTTCTTCCTAATTCTGTTCAGTACCTCGTCATTAGTGATACGATCCATCCACCTAATCTTCAGCATTCTTCTGTTGCACCACATTTCAAAAGCCTCTATCCTCTTCCTGTCCGCACTGTTTATTGCCCGAGTTTCACTCCCACACAAGGCAACACTCCACACAAAGCCTTCAAAAAGGACTACCTTACACTTAATGTTAGCAAATTTCTCTTTCTCAAAAATGCTTTTCTACCCATTGCCATTCTGCATTTTATATCCTCTGTACTGTGACCATCATTTGTTATTTTACTACCCAAGTAATAAAACTCATCTACCACTTTTATTGTTTTGTTATCTAATATCTACAGCATCACCTGATTTTCTTAGACTGCACTCCATTACCCTTGCTTTGCTCTGGTTAATGTTCATCTTATACGCACCTTTCAATACACTGTCTATTCCGTTCAACTGCTCCTCCAGGTCCTTTGAGGTCTCTGACGGAATTATAATGTCATTGGCAAAACGCAGTGTTTTTATTTCTTCACCCTGAACTTTAATTCCTTCTCCAAATTTCTTCTTGCTTTTCTTTATTCCAATCAACATTGTCAAAAGCTTTCTCCATATCTATAAAAGCTAGAAATGTGGTTTTGCCTTTCCTTAATCTCTCTTCTAAGATATGCCATAAAGTGAGGATTGCCTCCCATGTTCCTACATTTCTCCTGAATCCAAACTGATATTCCCTGTGGTCGGCTTCTACCAGCTTTTCCATCCTCTTTTAAATAATTTGTGTTAAAAGTTTTCAAACATGATGGTTCTGTAATTTTCGTATCTGACTGCACCTGCTCTCTTTGGAATGGGGATTATCACATTTCTCTTGAAGTCTGATGGTGTTTTCCCTGTCTAATACATCTTACGCACCAGCTGGAATAGTTTTGTCATGGCTGGCTCTCCTAGAGACTTCAGTAGTTCTCAGGGAATGTCGTCCACTCCAGGGGCCTTGTTTCAAATTGGTCTTTAAGTGCTGTCATATTTTTCTCTCAATATGGTATCTCCTATTTTGCCTTCATCTATTTCCTGTTCACTTCCTACAATATTGTCTCCATTTCATTTCTTTTTTTAGAGCCCCTCTATATACTCCTTCCACCTTTCAGTTTTTCGTTCTTTGCTGAGAACTGGTTTTCCATCTGAGTTTTTGATATTCGTAGAGCTGTTTTTCTTGTCCCCAAATTCTACCAGGCGGCTTCCTCTTTTATTCCTTTTGCCCAGACCATATTCACCTACTATCTTCCCTTCCCTTCTTTGTCCTACTACTGAATTCTAGACTCCCATAACAATTAAGTTTTCCTCTCTCTTAATTGTCTGAATAATTTCCTTTAGCTCCTCTTATATTTCTTCGATCTCCTCATTATCGGCAGAGCTAGTTGGCATATAAACCTGTACTACTGTGGTCGGTGTTGGCTTCGTATCTATCTTGACTACGATAATGCGATCACTGTGTAGCTCATAGTAGTTTGCCCGCATTCCTATTTTCTTATTCATTATCAGACCTACTCCTGTAATAACCACAACTGATTTTGTATTTATAATCCTGTACTTGCTTGACCAGAAATCCTGTTCCTCTTTCCACTGAACTTCACCAATCCCCACTATATCTAACTTCAACATATCCATTGCTCTTTTTAAATTTTCTAGCTTCTCTACCCAATAAGGGATCTAACATTCCACATTCCGATCCGTAGAATGCCAGTGTTGTCGTTCCTGATGATCACATCCTCCTGAGTAGTCCCTGCCTGGAGATCAGCAGCTATTTTACCTCTGGAATATTTTATCCGAGAGGATGCCATCATCATATGTTCATACAGTAGAGCTGCATGTCCTCGGGAAAAGTAACAGCTGTAGTTTCCCCTTGCTTTCAGCTGTTCACAGTAACTATGTGGCAAAGCCACATTAGCTGATGTTAGAAGGCCAGCTCAGTCAATCATCCAGACTGTTGCTCCTGTAACTACTGAAAACACTGTTGCCCCTCTTCAGGCACCACACATTTGTCTGGCCTCTTCATAGATGATGTCCCTCCACTGTGGTTGCACCTACAGTATGGCTATCTGTATCGTTGAGGCACGCAAGCCACCCTACCTCGGCAATGTCTGTGGTTCGTGGGAGTGGTAAAAAGCTAATACATGTGCATAATCATTTTCATAATATAATAAAAAACATTGCTTCTATCAAGCCGGTCTAAGCAGGGCTTATCAATCTCATCGATGTTTCATGTCAGTGCACACACTGCTGCAAAATGAAAATATCTTTCTGGAAACATGCCCTAGGCTGTGGTATGCCACATCCTTTCCTCCAGGGAGGGCTAGTCCTGTAAGGTTCGCAGGAGAACGTCTGTAAAGTTTGAAAAGTAGGAAATGGGGTACTGGCAGAAGTGAAGCTGTAAGGATGGGCAGGAAGCATGCCAAAATAGCTCAGTCAGTAGAGAGCTTGCATGCCAGAAGGAAAGATCCCAGATTGAAATCCCACTTCAGCACGCGGATTTAATCTGCCAGTAATTTTCGTATCAGTGTACAATCAATTCCAGAGTTAAAATATTATTCTGGATTATTCACAATTAAACAATGCTGCATTTGAACATTACGGTATTATTTTTCCTACTCACCAGCAATAACTGTTATTACATTTATCTACTTACATATAAATCTAGCTTTCATTCATCACACCAACTAAAAATTTTGTGATCTTCTATCCTCCTACATTTATTCAATGACAACACTTTCCCTATACACTAAAGCAAACAGCAAAGTATCTAATGTTTTTCGGAAATGTATATTATAAGAAAACCATTATATCTATTGTTAATCTATTCGAACATACTTATCTCCAAAAATACTCAACATATTATTGTTAGGTTTTCACAGGTCGGACAACATAAAGGCATTCTTCAATCAAAATCAGATAAGTTAATGTGGGGGGTAGAGGTATTGTAATTTAAAGTTTTAGTATTTTGCTCTGCTTGGTGGTATGGCATAGTTCACCAAAGAACCAATAAATGGTGCTGCTAAATTTCATAGTTACATTAAAGAACCTTTCTTAGCTGACAACCAGTGAAGTAATACTATAGGAAGCTTTAAAAATGAATAAATGGACTTAAATTCCCAGGGTGTAGATGCATGTATACTTAGCAGAATGAAACATATTCCTATTGCTGCATAACATAGGGGGAATATGTACTGGCCAGAGTCAAACACATAGAAGAGTAGATGCTGTTAAACTTAGCTGACAGCCTCAAAAAAAAAAAAAAAAAAAAAAAAAAAAAAAAAAAAAAAAAACACCCTTATGATTTAATCCAAATTCACTATTGCAGTGAGGGGTATTATATAGGAAGGCAGGCGTGTTGCATTTGTAATAGAATGTATCTCTGAGTGGGGATGTGTTGCATCCTAAACTTTAGTGGCATGTGGAATCATTTCTTTTATCAATTATGGATGAGGGACATTGTGACTGTGATGACTAAAGGTACCTTTTATGTAGAATATTCAAACGATGATGTGCTAGTCTTTTCAAAACTGGTAATGGAGAAATAAAAACATTCTACTTAAAAGGCAATTGGTTGTTTTTTCTCCAAGAATATGAGATGTTACTAGGCAGATGGTGGTTTACATGCTGCAACAGAACATAATATGCCAAAACTTTACGTGCAGTTTGCCATGTTGAAAAATGTTACATCAAATGCAACATACGTGCTTATAATTTCTTACTTGAGTGTAGATGGTGTAACAGGACGTTCATGAGGCTTTGTATGTGTTCATCATGTGGCACATAGGCCTTTAACGTTACCTAATAAAAATCTCGTGTTAATGCTAGAAATGAATTCTCAACATCTAAAAACACTTACAGGAATTGTGTTGTAACTCTTAGTTCGCCAAACAGCTTCACAGGTGGCAGCACAACTGTATGCAGTCAGCAGTGTTATCAATTTGCTGATAGCCAAAATAGAGTAAGTGGGAGTTACACCTTTATTACAATCACTGTTTTTTTTCTGTCATGAATGCTGCGTGTTACTCATTGTAGGTCTATATTCCATTTAAAATTGTTTTTAACTAGGTATGTTGTTATCAGTGTTCAAGAGGATGAGAATAGATGTGTTGTTTGTATGAAACTGTAGGATCTGGAGGCTTAGAGGAAATCAGTGCATGTGGAGTCAAATATACAGGATGTTAAAAACTATCCAAACAAGACAAAAATATCTTATTACCATTGGACCTAAAAAGTAAATGTTCTGAAATATGAACGTGTGCTTCATAGGAGGTGTTCTTGTGATGTCATTCATGGCACTGCATTACTTGTTTTAATACAAATGACTGCATGATTATTAATGTTAAGCACTGTTGTTACACTGCTGCTCTGTGGCATACCAGAGTCAAAAGCATGTTGGGTTACCTCTGTACAGTACCAATGAAAATGGTAATTGGCTCAGTGATCTGCAGTGAGTTGCTTTGTTTGTATTGTGCCATTGTACCGTAGTCTCACTACAGCTTTTTACATTCATATACATGTTTGTGGTGCAGTACAAGTTTTCCCTATTGCAGCTACTCTGACACAACGTAACAATGGAGGCCTTTTATTCCACAAAGAATATGATAGACATGATTTACTGCTGTGGTTTAATCTGAATGCCCATAACCTGTACACTGAACAATTTCCAGCACACAGGTTACAGTGGGTTTTCTTCTGATGTCCCATATGCAATTTAATGGTACAGAATTGTAGGTGGTATCATTTTGTTCCTTACAAGGTAGGGTTCGAGAAACGTGATGGTGGCCATCTCAGACCCGTGACTGGGAGAGGGGAGGGGGTGGGGAAAGATGGGGAGTCATTGTGCACTTACACTCGTGTAACTTCGCTCCTAAACATTTGATTCTAATTTTTCTTTTTTTTTAAGGAAAGTTCTAACTGCGTACTACACATTATGTTATTAGTAACTTTTACGTAAATGAAGCTGTTTTGGTTAAAATTTCAAAAAAAAGAAAAAGGATTCCTCCAGAGAAATAACTACTACATTTGACAAAATAATCATTTTATGTTAATTGTTTATACCAGATTAGTAAATTAAAATATAAAAGGAGCATGAAATAAGAAAACATTTTTATTTTAAAAATAGTTTTTAGATAAAACAAGAAACAGTATACAAGATATAAAATTGCATTCAAGAGAAACAATCAGTATTATTATTTCTGTAGATGTTCATTATTATTTTATGAATATATTTTAACTGTCACGGAATAATTAAATCACTCTTGTATTTTACTATTACATTCATTTACTGAAAAATAAAGGATAGTCTTCTTCTGGAGTGAATCCACAAGTTAGTCTCCTTCTTACTTTATTCTTCGTATTTCATAACCATCATTTCCTCGCCATCACCATTAACATCAGAATCATCAACAGAAGTCTGTTCCATTTGATAGTTCGTAATAATCGTTTCCTTTGCTCACATTACAGCATTTTTGTGGATCTGCAGAACAGGAAGAAATGTCTGTGCAAGGAAGTTTATTTAATGCACATTTGCATGGCGGAGCACATTTTGATGGATCACATGAACATTTGACGAATGAGAGAATTCTTCAGTTCCACAGGGAATATCACACGTTACTGGCTCGTATTTCCCTTTCACATTAACTGTACAATCCCACTCAGTAATTGCAGGTAGTTCAGGATTGGCATTGTGTGCTTTCCGCCTTATTAGGGCTTGAAGATGTGCTCTTTTGATGGCCAGACGCAGAGTATCTTGTGTTGGAGGCAAGCGTGATCCATGACTTGCTTTTTGGCATAAAACCACCATCCTAGTTCTTTCATGGATATCATCTTCGGGTTTCTTAAATATACAGAGCATATAAAAGCTTCCAGAACTCAGATCGTTTCTTCATTAAAATCTTCTTTTCCCAGTGATGACAAAGCATCAAGAACTGTCTCACCAGCTTCTATAAATGTATTAAAGAAACTTGTTTTCGTTTTACCATAAAATGATCCAGTGGTATCAGTCCCTAAGAGAGAATGCAACCCAATCAAAGCATTAGCTTGGGACCTAATGCTTGAAGTGCCATATGAACAGAAATCTCATGTGTCCTAGCTCCTTAGACAAAAGACCATATATCTTGTGGGAGTTTAGGGTAGAAATTTGTCCTAGCACTAGGACATCAGTATCAGGACAAAATATTTTTAGAGTTTCTGCTCCATTCACACTTGTGAAGAGAACATGTAGTATTATTTTTGTATCGGCCTCTTTTGTGTTGTTACTAGAGCTTCGACACATCATTTCTAGCAAGAGCCTGTTTCTGATAGGATACTACAATGTTTTTCCCAGTATCCATGCTGCTTTCCATTAGAGCAATACTGAAAACCTCTGTTAGTCTATCCTCCTTCAAAGGAATATTTTTAATATTTGTGTTGGATTCTATCTTGTACATGACAGGAACACTACCTTGTTGTCTCGATCTTTTACTGCATATTTCAAAGAATTGTCTACATATGTGTCAAAGACAACGTGAATTTCAGAAAATTCACCATACTTTGAAAAAAATAATTTTGCAGAACTGATTTGTTAAATCAAAAATTGTTTTCGTCTCCTTTCCTACTTTGTTTGTTGATCTCTGCTATTCCATCAACAACTGTGATTGAATATTTCTTTCCTTCAAATTGTGTTGAAATAGCCATAGCTGTAATTTCTTCTGGCTCTGACTGAGAATCTGTTTTTTTTAGATGCAAGGTTTTCTAAGTGGTGCATTAGCTTACTTTTAACTTGTATGTAGTACATTGTTCCATCAGCTGCGAACATAGAACGTGGAACAGCAGATAGTTCATACATTCCAATGCATTCCTTCAGGTTGATTTCCGTATGTGATTGACACAAAACTATGAGGCAGTTCAAGTGTTTTTTATCTTTTTCAAGTTCCACTACACCAAGTTTTGTTTTCTTGCCCACTGTTCCAAAAGCTTCAATTTGTTTTGTGGAAGAGATTCCCGGATATTAACAGTGCCATTAATAATTCAATCGCGTCCAAAGTTACCCCAGACCTAATTCTGGCATTATACAAATGTCACTGTGTTCTTCAGAGGGAGGAATAATCATTGTCACAATATTAAGCAAGTTATGATTCATGCGTTCAAATGGATTTATGAAATTTTTTAAACACTTGACGACAGCTGAAACATTCTTTTTATAACGATTTGCTGATATCTGTGATGCATCGTGATGGACTGAAACTTTCACTGTTTCTTTACTAAGAGAACAAATTGTCGACAGCTCAGGAACTGCCAATAAGAATTTATATAGAGCTTGTGCAGCTTGTGAGATCCCTATGAGACCCCCACAAACTTTCATTTGTCTGTTTTCCAGCTCAAGTGCTTCATCTCCTCCTAAGGAACAGAATGGGACATCACTTTTGTTTGGAGCCCAGCAATTTTTAATTTGAAACCACATTTCATTATCAGTTTCCCACAATCTTTCCGTTTTTGCTATGTCCCATGCCCACAGTGCACTGTAGTTGCGAAGGTCCATTACAATAATAATAATAATAATAATAATAATAATAATACTTAGTGAACTCATTCAGTGCACACAGCCTTAGTTCTGAGAACCTGTGGTAGGTGTTCTCTTCAGGATTTTCAACCACCTTCTCGCTTCCTAACGTATTTAGAAATACCGCATGTTTCACTGATCCTTCTTTGTTTTACTCCAGCTGAAGAAACTGCTTTTGCAATTGACCTTAAGCTTTCACTCATGTTCTTGCTTTTTTGCTAGCTGCAGCTAAACTAAAATATGTGAGAAGACTATAATAATGTAAAATGATGATTTATAATCAAACATGGGTTATAATTTAATAAACCTACACATGTATTGACAGAGAGACAGACTGACAGATGTTTTTTTTTTTGAAATTTTAACCAAAACAACTACATTTATGTAAAAATTTGTACTGACATAAAGTGTAGTACACAGTTAGACCTTTCTTTTAAAAAAAAGAATATTAAAATCAAATGATTAGGAGCAAAGTTACAAAGTGTTAAGTGCGCAATGACTCCCCATCTTCCCCTCCTCACCCCACCCATTTACGGGTATGAGATGGCCACCATCACTTTTCTCAATCCCTACCTTATAAGGAACAAAATGATACCACCCACAATACTGTACCATTAAATTGCACGTGGGATGTAAAAAGTGACCACAAGGAAACTGACTATTACCATCTGTTAAGTTTTTTAGCCAAGTCTTCCAGTGTCTTGGGGAAATAAGTGTCTTGCTGGAGAATGTGCCATGTCAGGACAGACTAAAGATGTGGTTTATGCATGATGGCACACTAGCACATTTTAATTTGCTTTGTGGGCCATGACAAAGAATAATAAAGTAATGCACAATAATTTAGTGGATTTAAGCAGCCGAACAGCATTTTTAGTCTTCACTTCTATTGCAATAATCATGGTTGCATTCCTGTTGAAGGTCTTTGAAGCCAACCTAAATTTGTGCGTCAGCACCATATGAGGCCATTTGAAAACCGTTGGATTGGCGAGGGAGGTCCCTTATCTTGCCTGCCCGTTCCCTGGACCAAAATCCACTAGACTTCTGGCTATGTGGACATGAAGCATTTGGTCTATGCCATTCCAATAAATTATGGCACTACTCAGTTGTCTCTCTGTGCCTCTTTCACATTCAAAGGGTGTGTGATTCCTTACCCAAAGGGCAAAGGCGTGCATTGACATGAATTGACATAACATTGAGCATCTCCTCTGTATAAGATGTCATATGTTGGAATGAATGCTTTGTGATACCCATGGTTATAAGACATTTGAGCTTGTTGTGATCTGCGCAATCACCCCCTGAAATATTAGATAACTTTTTTAACACCCTGTATGAAATTCAGAGTGCCACTCATTGTATTATTCAGCGATACATACACAAGGCAAACCAGAGTTGGAAGACGGCATCAAATTTATTGAGGCTAGTTTTTAGTGAAGACAACCAAATTGAAACCATTGAGCAAAGGTTTATCAGTAGTCAGTCATAACTACTCTGCAATGCAAATTTAAGTGCCTGTCAGAGAGTTCATTGAACCACTTTCAGACTATTTTCTCAAATAGTGAATGGTAATAGGAACACCTAAATCTTTCTGTTTTACATCTGATTCTTATTTTCATGATTGTTTCCCTACGTAGATGGACGCCAACAAAATATTTCACATTTGGAGGAGAATGTGAAAGATATTTCATAAATCTCACTGCAACAGATAATGCCTTTCTTTTCATGTTTACCACCCCAACTAGTGAATTATTTCTGTGACACTATCTCCCCTATATTGCAATAATACAAAATGAGCTGCCCTACTCTGAAATTTGTCTTTATCCTCTGTCAGTTAAACCTCGTGAGGATCTCATCTGTGTAGTGATACATCGAAAGAGGATGGACTAATGGGATGTAATCTGTTTAGTCATTCTGTTGAATGTTCTAAGACTTTTGCCAATGAAACATGATCTTTGGTTTGCCTTCCTCACAACCTTTTACTGTGTGTTCTTTCTAATGTAAGTGATTGATTGATTTGATTTGATTCTTTCAGGGAAGCCAAAACAGTCTTGGTCTAACCCGCCACTGCCCGCACCGAAACTAAGTTTATTGTGCGGTATGGCTCCCTGTATGTCTATTAAAGCCAACCAATGCCCTTGAACAGTGCAAGGAGTCCCTTTACCAGTTCTTTATTAGACACAATTTCTTCGGGTCTGGTTGTCCCAAATGTTCTGTGCCTTCTACTCTCCAGTGCAATGCATTCGAAGATCAGATGTGATGCAGTTTCATCACCGTCATCACAGATCCTACATTTAGGGTCCTCTTCTGTTATTTGAAATTCCCTTGGCCTGTCAGCAATCCAACCATGAGTCTAATCTCTCTCCTGTTCAGACTCAGGATTGCAGAGCTTCTTTTTTTAAAACAAGGCTTTGGCATCATTACCTTGCCATGTTTTTGTTGATGGACTTTGGTCCAATATTCTACGTGCTGTCTTCTGAGCCAGTTACGTAGCTCCAATTTAATCATTGCCTTGGTGATTGTCAGGACAGGTTCCGGTCCAATAAATGGAGCCTCTGCCGCCATCCTGGCTAATCTGTCGGCATGTTCATTGCCACTGATCCCCGAGTGGCCAGGGACCCACAATAGGTTTACTCTATTGCTTTCCCCTAGCTCCACCAGAACCCTGTGCTATTCTGCAACAATTTTAGACCTTATTGTAGGAGCTGCCACTGATCTCAGGGCTGCCGGGCTGTCTGAATAGATATAGATGCTACGATCTTTGTAGCACCTACGCAAATTCTCCTCCACACAAGCCCTGATGGCAGTGATTTCGGCCTGGAATACTGAGGCCAGTTTTCCTAGAGAGATGACGCCCTCCAGTCTTGGCTGCACCCCGTACACCCCGGCCCCAATGCCTTGGTCTGATTTCGACCCGTCAGTGAACCAGACAATATCCCCCGTACGGTGTCGAACTATTTTCTCCCACTGCTCCCTACTTCCAATTGTTATACTGAAAGGCTTGTTGAAGCAGTATGGGGTTATAATATAGTCGGTTGGCATTTCCCCAACATTTTCTAAATTTACCTCACTCACTATTTTAGTGTGTGATTCTGGATATTCCAAAGAGTTCCAGTTGTTGACAGATTTGAGTCTGTAGGCACCAGCTGCCGCCTCTATCTTGACCCAAAGGTGTAATGGGGGCGTATCCAGCATGGTTTCCATCCCAGCAGTTGGTGTGCTGCTAATTCCGCCTGTTATGGCTAAGCAGGCTAATCTCTGCACCTTACCAAGCTCCTTAGCAGCAACCTGCTGTTCTACCTTCTTCCACCACACGACCACCCCATAGGTGATCCTGGGTCTAATCACTGTGGTGTATATCCAGTGCAGACCCCTGGGGCTCAGGCCCCAATTTTTGCCACAAGCTTTCCTGGTACTTACTAAAGTACCTTTTGCCTTGGAGCAAATATTCCTAATGTGAGGGGTCCATGTCAGTTTCTCATCTAGGGTAACCCCCAGATATTTCACTGTCCCCTTCACAGGTAGTGCTTCATTGAAAAGCTTTAGATTCCAACTTGAGTGTTGGATATGTTTCCTTGTGAATGGTACAACAACAGTCTTCTTAGGACTAACCCCCAGATCCTGTTTTCTGCACCAGTCTTGCACAATGTCCAAGGCACCTTGTGCCATATTCTTCACTGTGTCAGCAAATTTGCCAAGTATTACTATGACAAGATCATCTGCGTATCCTTAGCAAAAGTACTGCCTAGAGTTTAATTCTCCAATGAGATCATTCACCACTAGATTCCACAATAAAGGGGAAAGAACTCCTCCTTGCGGGCAACCCCTAGTGGTGTTGATTACCATTTTTTTCATTCATCATGGTAGCTTCTACCTTTCTTCCACCGAGAATGGCCCTAGTCCACCTACATGTTGTGGTCCCTAGGTCATGCACCTCTGCTGCCCTAACCATGGAATCGAAGGTCGTGTTGCTAAAAGCCCCCTCGATGTCCAGGAAGATACAGAGGGCTATTTCCTGAAAGTGTAGTGCTTTCTCCACCTTCCCAACGAGTTGGTGGAGAGCTGTCTCACATGATTTACCTGGTTGATATGCATGTTGGTTTGAATGTAGAGGAGTCCTACTTAACCTCCTTTCTCCAACATGCACATTAACCAGCTTTTCCAATGTCTTAAGAATGGAGGAGGACAGGCTGATTGGTCTCATATCCTTGGCCTTGGTATGATCAATTCTCCCTGGCTTTGGAATGAAAACAACCTTCACTGCCCTCCAGGCGTTGGGAATGATTCCTGCTTCTAGGCTAACCCTGAATAACCTGCATAGGAATCTAATAAGATTTTCTCCCGCTTGTTGCAGGAGAGCTGGAAAGATTCCATCGGGGCCAGGTGACTTGAACGGTTGAAATGTTCCCACCGCCCATCGGACCTTACTGAAATCGACACACTCCTTGGCCAGATCCCAGTCCTCTTTGCGAATACCTGAGAACCGTTGTCTCTCAGGAATCACATTCTGGTCTGAGTTATCCCCCAGAGTATATTGAGGAAAGTGAGCCTTGAGGAGCAGTTCCAGTGTTTACTCCCCATCCTCCTTCCTCAATGTTCCTCCTGGATTAGTTGGTACTCTAGTGAGGATTTTATGAAGTCTCGCTTGAGCAGCTGTGCCCTCCACTTCCTCACAGAATACCTTCCAGGATGCCTCCTTTGCCCGTCTGATGGCAAGGTTGTAATTGACAAGGGCCTCACGATACTTTGCCCATTGTCCTTTGCGCCTCGCAAGGTTAAACAGTCTTCGTACCTGTTTCCTTTGCATTTCCAGGTTATTATTCCACCAAGGCACACTCCTATTTGTGCACTTCTTGGTGACTGAGCAGTTGTCCTGGTATGAGGTCACTATAGCAGAGGTTACGGCCTCTGCTACTTCCTCAAACTCTGCTGGATTCCTTATCGAAGTTTTAATTTCCGATAGGCTGAAGTCAAGGTCTCTCCTATATGTCTCCCAGTCCGTTTTCCTGGTATTCCTATAGGCCATGGTCTGTCTGGTTCCCATTTCAACCTTGAATTTAATATACATGTGATCTGATGAGGATGGCTCCAGGACCACATGCCACTGTTTGACGTAACTTCCCATCATCATGGAACCAAAAGTTATGTCAATTACTTCTTCCCTTCTACTATTCCTGAATGTAGGTTCATCACCCCTATTCAGGATCTCCAAGTTGTTAGATAGGAGAAATTCAAGAAGGTGCTCACCTCTACTGTTGGTGTCCTTGCTACCCCACGATAGATTGTGGGCATTGGCATCACATCCCACCAACAGTTCGTCACCTTGCCGATGGCAGGTTTCCGTCAGTCTCCTCACTTCCTTCATAAGGAAGGTATGCCGAGGCCAAAACAATTTCCTTCTTGATGCCTTCCTCACGTTGCTGCATCCTGATGGTCACAAAGTCCCTGGAACAAAAATCCATCATTGGTATGAAAGGTATTCCATTTCTAACATAAATGCATGTTCTGGAGTTTTTTAGATTTCTGGCATAAATCAGCTTACCTCCAGTACCACCGAGGCCCGATACACCCCCTTTGTATAAAGAGGGTTCTTGTATCAAGGCCACGTCCACCTCCTGTCTCCCCAGGCGACGGCTCAGGGTAGCAGTGGCCCCTTTACTGTGCTGCAGGTTTATCTGCAGCACTTCCAGTCCCCATCTTGCTGCCATTATTGCCTTTAAGGTCTTTGATTACCCTGACGGCGACCTGCGAGAACCCTAAAAACAGTTTCAGGCCTTGCTCTCGCAATGCCTTCAGGGACTTCTCTCTGACCTCCACCACCAGGGTTCATCCTTCTGGAACGACCTTTTGGTTAATTACCCTCCAATCCTCTGTCGAGACTTTTGGGTTCTGGACCCTTATTTTTTCGAACAGAGTCTTTGGAGGGACATCCTTAAGGCTCTTTGGTACCCATATTGATACCTTATCGGTCTTCAGGAGTTCGGTTGCTTCTTGACCAGCAGCTTCGTGTCCTCCCACGGGGATATCATGGGCACCTTTTCCTTAAGCCATTCTGCTGAGTGCTCCCACTCCCAGACAAAAATGAGGGCACCGCGATCTAGATAGACCCTCCTGAATTTGGGTCCTGGACCAGTGTCCCTCCCAATCTCTTCAAAGAGGGCCATCTGCACGAGCTGCTCCTGCTGCGAGGTGATGCTCACCAGTGGGTATCCTTCTTGGACAACCTCCATTCTAAAGACCAAGACTGCAGTACTATAGGTCTGTTTCCCTATTTCCTGCCTCAGCCTTTTAGGATCATGCTTGTCCAGAGAGGAGGGAGTCTTAGATTCCTCCCTAACCCTCTTGCCACCTGTCTTTGACGTCGAGGGGGTCTGTGTATCCCCTTCGACCTGAGGCAGTATCTTTTTGGAGGTCTTGGGCTCAAGCCCTTTTGATTCCCTCCACTTATGCTTAGGAAGCCATTCTTTTCCTTCCTTTTTGCTTCTGTTCCTTGAGAAGTTTCCTCCTCTGAGCTCCAGACAAGGCCTTAATCCTAATCTGGTCCAACTTCTCTGTTACGGTTCCCCCTTCTTGCTCAGGTCTAGACCCTGATTCAGAAGTAGGAGTGCACTTTATTGGTCCTGATCCCGATGTCTGAGTATCTGAGGTCTCAGATTGCCCCTCAGATTCTTTTAAAATACTTTATTTCTCCGTGTTCATCTTAGTCCCACGAGATTTGGGGATATATATGGTCCACACCACGATAACCCTGCGTGGTGCAAGGCTACTTACTCAGGGAGGTCGCCCGGTATCCCTGAGGCTCCGTTAGAGACACATCCACCCATGTGCCACGCATCCCTCGGCATGGATCGCATCACGCCTTGGGTTGGGAAAGGACTGGGAGAGGATAAGGAAGACGGGACGTTGTGGGACACTCTTAGTCTGATCCATCAGCTGAGACCTTTCCGGCAGTAGGTTCTCTACCTTCGGTATAGACCTCTGCTTCACGTGGATACGCAAGCCTCTCCACCTGCACGGACAGTGCTTCGTCAAGGTGGTGTCCCCCGGAGAGGTTCTAATGTAAGTAGTTTAAGATTGTAATTTCTAGGCATTTAATTGACTTTACTTCCCTTAGATTTTACTAATTTATTGTATGAATGAATTTTAACAGATCTCTTTTAGTGTTCATATGAACAATGTCACACTTTTCATTATTTAGGGTCTGTTGCCATTTTTTGCACAAGATGATGATGTGTCTTCTGTAGACCTCACTGCTTTGGTCACCCAACTTCTTCCACCCTTCCTTATTTTGGGGGATTTCAAAGCTGACCACACTTTGTGAGGCTGGCACACAGACCTCTGCCCGGGATAGAGGTGCTGCGACTCTACTGACACAGCAGAAGATATGCCTCCTCAACACCGGTGCTGCTACACATTTTAGCTTAGCGCATGGTACGTATTTTGCCATAGACTTGTCTGTTTGCAGCCCGAGCCTTCTTGCACATCTCACCTGGAGGGTCCATGACGACCTGTGCGGCAACGACCATTTTCCTATCTTCCTGTTGCGCCTGCTGACCGTCTGCCTCACTGGTCCCTCCACAGGGCTGACTGGCCACCTTATTCCTCAGCTGCTGTGGTTTCCTCTCCCATTCAAGCTGATGTTGATGCCACTGTTCACCTGGTCACAGAGGCCATCGTTTCTGCAACCGAGAAAACTGTCCCCATCACAATCGGCTTGCTCCACCGTAAGTCGGTGCCCTGGTGGACACCAGAGATCGCTGAAGCCATCCAGGAATGTCGGCGAGCACTACAGTGCCACCATGCCCCCCTTCTGTAGAACATCTTATTGCCTTCAAGCATTTGCAGGCATGGGCCCGGCGACTGATCCAACAAAGCAAGAGGGACTTGCGGACTTGCGACCTACCTATCGGTACTCACCAATAAGAATTGGGCAATACATAACTCAGGACAGTAATAGTTGTCTCGTTTTCATAGGGGTGAGTTACGTATGTCAGCGTCTATGCCCTAAACAGCTACCCAATCTGTTTAAACAAGATCAATAATTAATCTGTAGTTTAGCCAGTCTACCAATCTGCATATGATGTTGTGAAAATATATTTAATAAAAATAAATTAAACCTCTGAATGACTAACAAAATGTAGTCTAAGATATAGAAGTGATTCACTCACGAAGTAATTCTTTATAACTGGAGTTTATTACTCTTATTGGACATGAAATGCAGAGGTGGTCCTACTTTATACACCGATAAATAACCAAATATTTCTCCTACTATTGTTCATGAGAGGCACAATAAGTATCACACACACTAGATAACCAAAAGCTCTACACTATCACTCGTAAATTAGTGAAGTCCATCGAACATTACAGTTCCAAATTAATCCGCGATTAATTTCAGTATTTGTTATAAAACACAGTTTGTCATCACAGTTCCACAGCCCGACTACCATGTATAGTTTGTCACTTTTCACCAGAGACTAAGTTTTGCAGTTACAGTTCTGTAAATTTTCTAAGTCCAAACATGCCTATCTCTTCAAATCACATGTTCATAACACGGCTTCAGACCGCCCAGCATCAAAACTTTCCACCACCGTGTCCAAGTTAAGAGTTCGTTCCCAAGCATTCGAAAGCATGCTCTCCCTGCTCCCAAAATTGTATCCTTCCGCGCATCCTAACACCTCATCTTGTAAAATACAATTTCCCTTCCAAAATATTATGCATTTGAATATCACAGAATTAAATGCTTTGACCACCTCCCTACAAATGTTGTTTACATTTAACAAACAACTATATATTTAACAATACTAAAAACGGTTGAAACTGAAGCTCTTTGCTCAGGTAGCATCTCACTGTTCAAATATACTGCCACCATCGAAATATAGTTACCCAATTAATATTTAATATAGCATGGCTTTTTACCCAAATGTATTCAGTTCTTATCCACAAGTACATATAATTGTTTATATATAAATTGTCTGCTGCATATCTACTATTTTTAGTCGGCCGTGAAATAGTTAAGTGGCAGTCTACAACATAAAATGAATGTTACTAAGAATAATATTATATTTAATAAAATACATATATAAATGTAATGCGCTTTGCTGGGTTCATATTTAGTGTTTCTGTGGTGGAATCTATGTTCTGGCACAGGAATATTATTACCTGAACGAAAAGCAGAACAAGAGAGTAAAGTAAAGTTTATTGAAAAATACGGAAATAACGTGGTACGTATTTTATGATAGGTAGTGTGGTGCAATGCTGCCCATTTGCTTTATAAACTGTTACTGATAGACACAATGTATCAATAATTGTAAATATAAGTCTTATAATATTAATGTTGTAGTACTAAAATTTGACGGCTTTTTATCTGTTAGGAATATTGAAATTGTAATTACGGCGTTTGATTCTCACAAGTCTCATGAATCCATTTATATAATTATATTTGCTTTATGATCATTCCCTGATTTCATATGGATTTTTAGAATAATGTGTATGGCTATATTGTATTGCAGTCTGGGAGAGCCGCCCTCGCTCAGCCAAGAACGTAGTTTCCGAGCAGATTAGGAAAATCCTAACTACTGGTATTCCATTCAATAGGTCCAAACTATTAGCCATCTGGCTGGGGAACCCAACAGCCTGACAAAACCCACCTTTCATATGGAAACAATCAGCTTCCTTCTGTATTTTTAATGTTACATACTCACGGTGGACCAGGTTATCCTAGGCTGAGCGCCCTTTGTGGAAACCATTCTAGCATGGAGATAGTAGGCCCCAAGACTCAAGGAACCAGCACAACCACCAACCCACCATACGCTCAAGCAATTACATTTGTAAGATTGATTGGTCGGTAGCTATCCAATTTATGAGAGTTTTTGCCGGATTTGATCACTGGAATGATGAGACACTCTGGCTACTGAGATGGAAATACGCCATCACTCTAGATGTGGCTGAACGTGTTGTTGCAACTCGGGTGATAGGTGTTTCTGCATCTGATTGTGGATGCAGTGTGGCCAAGGGGCAGTGGGTAAGAGTACTGAGGAATTCCCATTTGCTGAATTGAGCAATGTATAGTTCCCCACAGCGAATTGAAAAGGACAATCACTTTCTATCCTCCCACTCTTGCAGGGCATGAAAGGCTGGTTGGTAAGTCACAGATGAAGATCTCTGAACATAGTGCAGAGCAGAGAGTGCAGCAACTGCATCTGGATCTGTGCAAACCCCTCCATTCACAGAAATCCCAGGCTCACTGAAAGGACTCTGATAGCCATAGAAACATCTGAGCTTCGTCCACACCTGAGGAGGAGAAGTATGTGATCCAATGGTAGACCTGTACCATTCCCAGCACTCCTGCTTGCATCTTCTAACTGTTGCGCTCGGGCATGAAGCTCTTTACAAAAAATGAGATTCTCCAAAGATGGGTGCCACTTGTGATGCTGCAGAGCTCGCTTGCAGTCTCTAATGGCCTCAGCAGTCTCTGACAACCAACAGGGAACTGTCCTCCACCAGGGGGGAGCCCAAGTAAGTAGGGATTGCACACTCAGCCAGCTGTTGATTACCACATTATGTTAGGATGTATTGCCCATGTGGGCAAGCATTCAGGGGACTGACATTGGGGTACTCACAGGAAGATCGGAAAGTGGTCACTACCACACAGTCATCGTGAACTGTAGTGGATAGATGGGAAGATGCTAAGGCTATGTACTAATGGGTTGATGGTTGAGTAGGTACCATGTGCCACTAAAATGTATGGGCGTACCATTATTTAAAAGACAGAGTTGGAGTTGAGATAGTAATGACTCGACATCCCTGTCACGGCTAGTAATTGCAGTACCACTCCACAATGGGTTATGGGCGTTGAAATCACCCGATACGAGGAAAGGTGGGGGTAGTTGAGCAGTCAGTGCAGGGAGGACGTGAGATAGACATTGCAAATGGTAATGTCCACTGCAGCCCTTACCCCTGACAGCCACAGCTTCCAAAGGTGTTGGAGCGGAACAGGTTCACTGTAGACAGAGGCATGGACGTAAATGCATAAGCCACCTGACACCCTATCATAGTTTGTGTGATTCTGATAATAAGTGTGATAGCCGTGTAAGGCAGGGTTGCACATAGTGGGAAACCAAGTTTACTGGATGGCAATGCAAAATGGAGGTGAAGTGCTGAGAAGTTGTAGCTCAGCTAAGCAGGGGGGAAACCACCACAATTCCACTGGAGTATGTAATGTTCTTTTAGACAAAAGGCAATGCTGGGATAGATAAAATAGGTCATTCCAAAGGCTCACCTGTCGTCTCCAACTGAGAGCCGACAGAATTAAGAATCATTCGCTCCAGTGATCGTCTGAGGGCTAGATCCTCAGGAAATGCAAGGATCTTCAGCAGCAGATGATGTAGCATAGGAACCACAGGAGGTACTTTTCACTTCCGTTTCTTTTTCTTCTTCTGTTCCTCACTGTTCATTAGCTGAGGCCACTTGAGTGACTGTCACAGTTAGATTTGGTTTCACCAACTGCAGCTTATTCTATCACTGCCTCCATTGTTCTTCCTACAACTGCACAGACCTCTGCTGCAACACAGAGAGGACGTCCAGCAGGAGAATAGCACAGCTTTAACATCATGGTGTTCACAGGCTTTCTTGGCAGCCGATTAGCCTCTTCACTTCCCTGATTCTCCACTTGTCCTGGCACCTAGAAAAATAACTCACCCATCTTTGGAGCACTACATTGCTTTCAAATGTGTCTTTGCCAGAGTGCACCAGTTAATCAAAACACATAAGCAGGAGTACTAGGACTGGAACATTTCCACCATTGGTCCACGTACCTCTCCATCCTGGGTGTGGATGTATGTGGGATTTATACCTGTACGAATGGGGCACTTTGAACAGAGCCAGATGCTATTGCTGAGGATTATGCTCGGAATTCTGCACCTGAGAATTATCAACTAGCCTTTCACATTCTCAAAGAGCAGGTGGAAGCACTTATCATTACATACACTTCACATGGAATAATTCAATACTTCTTTTAGTGAGTGGGAATTTGTCACTGCCCTTGCCCATGACTCCAAAACACCTCCAGAATCAGACAGCATTCACTATTGAGTGCTTAAACATCTCTCCTTAGATCCCCAGTGTTACATCCTTGCCATCTTTTAACGGCATTTGGTGCAAGAGGGTGGGAAAGCATCATCATCCCAGTACTGAAATCTGGTAAGAACCTGTTAAAGGTGGATAGCTGTTGCCCTACAGCCTCACCAATGTTATGTGCAAGTTGCTTGACTGTTTGGTGAGCCGTCAGGTTCAGTCTTGGAGCCTCTCGACTCCGTGTCATGGTTGTTTCCATCACGGCCACTCCACCACAGCAGCTTTGTGTCAGTATCTCATTGCCATATATATATATATATGGCTCCTTTTCCACTTCCTTAAAACCCGTATCCTTCCCTTTCTCCTCTCCTTCCTCCCTCTTTTTCCCGAAGAAGCCACCACTGGTGGCGAAAGCTCGAATGGTTGTGTGTTTTTGTGTGTTTCGTGTTTCTATCGACAAGCCTGTACTTTAGGTAAGTCAAAAATCTTTATTTTATACCATTTTCCCACCTAGAAGGTCTCCTTCTATAATATATATATATGGAAGGCTTATGACTTAAGATGGTAAGATCAGAACTTTCTGTTGCTCCATTTTGTCTGAGTCAACCAGTAACCAAGAGAATTGGCTCTCTCCTGCATGACTCTATATTGAATGTTCATATGTTTTTAGTGGCTATTAATGGTCTAGTAGCAGCTGTGGGGTCCTCAATATCGCCCTCCTTATGTGCTGATGACTTTTGTATTAAAGTTTGCCCCACTAATGTTAGTAGTGCTGAGTGTTGACTACAGGGGTCCATATGAAAGATTCAAGCATGGACTCCAACCCATGACTTCCAGTTTTCAACCAAGATTAGCTTCATGAACTTCTGTTGGCATGGTACTGTTCATCTCCATCCAGAACTTTACTTTCATGGTGAAAGACTAACTGTAGCAGACTTATTGCTTTTTAAATCTGATTTTTGATGCCCGGCTTCCCATCTCAGCTGAAGAAAAAGTGCTGGCAGCAACTTAACACTCTTCGATGTCTGACTGACGCCAGCTGGGTTGTATATCGCTCCGCTCTTCTTTACCCTTTTAAACTGCTGGTGCAGTCCTTCCAGACTTATGTGAGTCTGGCATATGGTTCAGCATCATAAGTATTGTGGATTCTGGATCCAATACACCACTGCAGGGTTCGACTTGCAATGGGAACTTTCTGGACAAGTCCAGTGAACAGCCTACTCATGGGGACTGCGGTCCTGCAGTTGGAGTTCAGCTACAACAACTGCCTGTGAAAAATATTGCGCTAGTCCGTAGCTTACCTAACCATCCAAATTACCATCTCCTTTTCCCAGACATGGTTATCTAGATTAGGAGAAACATTCTTATTTCATATTCATTCTCTTCTCTCTGAGCTCAAATCTTGACTCTACAACTTCTACTCTGGGTACACTCACCTACACTCCCTGGTGTGTACCCGACCAAAACTTCGACTTGTCATGAGGTCCAAAACATTCACATCTCATGACTCTGAAATAGTCTAAATTGACCGCTCATTGGCCACGTTAGCTTTGCATAACTTAATGAACAGTGCTCTTTGTTGGTTTGCTGCAGAATTTACACTTCATTATGCATAGGCATCTCTTGTGCTCTTGAGCATATCTGCTCCTCCTCTGGTGAGTCCTCCTTCATATGTAGCAACTTTTTGGGCAGCTTGCAAGGTACTGACAAGTGTTACCCTTGCCATATTTTGTTAATGACTATATTGGAACCTGCCTGTGCCCTCGATCATTCTGGATGTTTGGTGATCTTTGTTTGGAGCCCAGGATATGTCAGGATTCCAGGCTGGCCAAGCAGGCTACCAATAAACCAATTCTGAGATCAGAAGCATGTTATTATACTGCAAAGTGTTTGAGATCTGATATTTAATAAATATTCCTCAAAAGAGAGAGATTAACTGGCCAGTACTTACTGTAGTCCTGTATCACCAATGACACACAAAAACATGAAAATGGAAATGAAAAGTAGGACAGAAGCTTTTGGAAATATTTTGCTTCGTCAAGTACGAGAGGAGGGAAGAGAAAGTGAATAGAAGGGAACGATTATTCACGACCTAGGCCATGAGGTGGCGATGGGTGATTTGTAGCAGTTTCACATGTTTTCTGGCCTTGAATGCGTATGTCATCCAGTAATACAACACATTTTGCCTTGTTATAGAAAATGTTTTTGATTATACAGGTGGAATGGCCAAAAAAATTAGTATATGATGTGAAAAAATATGCATTCGTAAGCAATTTAAAATCTCTTTCACTATATTTGTGTCAATATCAGGTATTAGTAGAGGTTGTTTGCTTATGGTTTGTGGTTATTATTCGTAAATTTCCGACATTCATCTCATTTGCTCGAGATATTTAATGTTCATGTTCATAAAAAAATAAATGAATAAATAAACTATGTACTTTTTGTTTATTAACTGATAATTGTGTGCTATGAAGAAAGAACCAAGGCATGCTACCATGTATAATGGATGTCAACAAAATGAAAGATTTTTCACACATTCACTTACAGCATTGGCGGTGCAATATGTTGATGTTGGCAACAGAATATTCACATCATGAGGATAATTATTTTACTGACTATCTGCCTCTGTAGTCTAGTGGACAACATGGTGGGTTGCCACCCAGGAGGCCCTGATTAGATTCCCAGCCAGGTCAGATATTTTCTCTGCTCGGGGACTGGGTTTTGTGTCGCCATCATCATCATCATCAACAGGCAACTCGCCGCAGTGGCATCAGCTCAAAAGACTTGTACGAGGCAGGCTGAACACAACCTCCAGTCATCAATGCTACATGGAATTATCATTTACTGATAGGGTACGGGTATATGCAAGAACCTGTCGTGAAGCAGGAACAGCACTAATTTACTTAACGGTCAAAATGAAAAATTATTACCCCCCTCATTCGACGTGATTGAGTTTTAAAGGGTTGTTGTGAACATCAGCACACTACGCTGCTGCTGCTGCCATAAGTAAAATTCTACCATCAATAGGAATAGAACCTCCCTACAGAATGGAATCAACTGAAGCATACAATACCACATGACGGCTTTGACCTCTAACATTAGCATATTTTGTTGTTTGACACAAAAGGTATATTTTTATGAATATTATATTGTGTTTTGAAATGTTTTCTGTTTAGTATGTCGCAGCCAATGACGCCATGGGTCAAAGTGGATGGGTGGTATCGGGTCCTTCCATATTGTCCCAATATGTGCAAAGAAACTATCTTTTGCAATAATGTTCTGCCAAGCAGTTGGCATTACAAATGGTCAAATTTAAAGTGATTAGTGTTTTTTAACCCTTTGTGTGCTGCACCCGCACATCTGGCTGGCCATTGCGGCTGCCTAATCCCTCTACCTGTGCTGGCAGCCCTCTCCGCGGACTTTTGTTTGTACCTTACCTCTCCGCTCGCTCGTCTTCGCCCTGGCATGACTATTTCTAGAACCAGGGTGGCCACAACAGTCTCATACTCAGTGTGCTTGCTGACATTACAAATAAGCACAGTAAATCTGGATACTTATTCCATATCTTTGAATCTGGAAATGATTGCTCGACAGACATAATGTACACTTAAACTTCTTACGCTACTAACGTGTAACTCCTGGGTCATTTCATGTCAAATCACCTAATTTCGGAACATTTTCCATCTCGACTATCATGGAAAATATTGTGAGAACAATCGAACATGCCCCCAACGAACATTAGTAAATTTTAAGATTCGTTGAAACAATACTGGCCAAGATATAGTCTGTTGTTTGATGCCATGCGCAACTTTGCTATAATGTACCATACAACTGTATATGTTCTCATAGGAATAATATTGAAAATATAGCCAGAAAAATTCAAGCAATGTTGCTAAAAAACATCAGCACCCAAAAAAAACTTCAGCGTTTGGCGTCTTAATCTCTACGACGAATATGAAACTTGGCATGTGGTAACATAACAATACAAAGTTTGAAATATGGAGTTTCGTTTATGTACTACTTTCCAGTACTTAATAAATTAAGTGCAAAGTTGATGATTTTAGAAAAGGATAAAAATGCGGTATTTTCAACCTTAGTTTGCAAAAAGCTATGTTCTTTCTAATCACCCCAGTTTGGAAAGTTTTATAGCACATTATTTTAGCTGTAAAAAGGTGTTTTTGGTCATCCAACACAGGCCAATAATGCTAGATAATTTGAATCAAAATGGAACGTGTAAATCACGGCACGAAAATAGTGTAAACTTTGGATTCTTATATCTCCTAATGTAAATGCATGCTGAACATGAAACTTAATGCTTAATAGGTGGGCACCATAGGGATGTGGAAGAAAAAATTCAGCCACCTACTATTTTCCAATAGTCTAAAAAACTGTCAAAAATGTGGAGATTTTTGTGAGAAGGTGAAAACAGTGTAGGCTATATTTGACACATCTTTTACAAATACCGATTTCTGATAAATTATGGACTTCAACTTCTGTTGCTGTGCTTGGGTCTAGAATGAAATCAAAGATGTATCCAGTTTTACATTCACACAACACTATATTGATTCCAAATCTACTTCATTTTGAAGGAATGAACTATTTAAAAGATAAGCGAACTTTGAACAATAATAGGCTTTCATCGACACAAAGTTTTCTGTGTGGATTATATGCACTGCGGAATGTCACGCGAGTTATATCAATTACTTTCCTAATCTTAAACAAACTGTCTTCTCCACGATTGGCCGAGCTGTCACTAAAATGTAACATTCTCAAAAGTAACATAAAATGTTCTCAAGACATAACTTCGCCAAAAATTGGTGAACTCAGAAGTACATCTCTGGCCAAATATTCCTTTATTCTCAACTATTTAACACGAGCCATGAGAAGCCAAATACCAATGAAGCTATACAGTTCCTCAAAACCTGTTTCTTTCCAGCCGGCTAGTCCAGAACAAACTGATTCCGACATATTTGCTAAGGTGAAAGTGTAAAATCGATTTGTTTCAAGTGCTATAAATTTCAACATATCTTCTGATAGAAATAGCATGAAAAAGAATAAAACGCTTGAATCAGGCACTAGTTGGCAATTATGTCCTGAAGATGAGTCATCAAACGCATTAAGTTCTGCACTGAAACCATGTTTTTGCCATTCAGATTTCTCTTTATCACTACAATGTAGCCTTTTATGGATCGGTTCAAGTGTTTGTTAAGCTTATGGGACTTAACCAAGGGGTCCTCAGTTCCTAAACTTACAAACTACCTTACACTAAAGACAACACAAGCATCTATGCCTGATGGAGGATTCAAACCCCCGATGGGGAACAAGTGCATCAGAGCACAGGTGCCTCAATGCGCTTGGCCACTCCACCGCGGCTGGATTGATTCATTTCAGAATCTGAAGAACTGTCCTGGTGGAAGGTGTTTTACCACGAAATTCTTCTGATGAATTCTCATTCGTGTAAATGTTTTTAATCTATTATTACAGGGAACAAAGAATTGAAGCAAGAAAATATTAGACACACAAATGTACTTGGTATTGTATAGGCACTTCTCTATTTTTGGTAAAAGTTATGTAGCAGGTATCTCCTTGCATTTTCCGTAGTTCTTGTAAGGTTTAAGTATGTAATTCCCAAGAAAATAATCATCAAAGAATTTTCCATTATCTCAACTGTTTTCTTAATTTACACATTGCTCTGGTAAGGAAATGTTTTGGTATGTTTGAATACTGGGCTACACTGCATGACAGTTTGAATTTAGAGTGAACTCTTACGATCTGGAACTACAAATGAAACTGTTTTCTTAAAATTGGATGACAAGTATTTCGTAGAGCCACCAAGTACGCATGGACAAAAATGTGTGCACCTCCCACCTCTGTCCGTCGGACATAACACCCATTATCTTGAGAATGAAATTAGTTATCGTTCTGTTATCAACCTTAAATAAAATTCAGATATCTTACCTACATTTCATCCACAGCTTTGTATGTGCTAAAATCAACCAAACGCAACGTCTATGCAATGTGATTTTTCATCTGCGAACTTTTCAAAATTTTGCGCAGTAGTTTACTTCATTTGATGTAGAACAGTAACTATGAGGAATAATGAATAGAATGTGACATCATTATCAAGTGAATATATCACACTATAAGATATAAAAATTGAAAATTTTTCATTCAATAGTTTTCTCAGAATCGGTTGATAAATATTCTAAACGCTCTGAATGCTGTAGCAGTGTAAGCAGCGGCCCTGAGCGGCTATTAACGTCCGCAGGCAGTGGAACTGCCTGCGGCAGCATATGCCGTCTGTAGGACTCAGGTACCGGCCGGGCTGAGTGGGAAATGCCATCTGCAGGCCCACGGGAAATACCAGTGCAGCGACAAACGACGTCCACAAGTCCCAAGGCAAGGTGGAGCGCTGCGGCATACCACGTCTGCAGCACTCGAAGGGTTAATTAAAACATGGAGCTCAGGTAAGAGGGTGGGTGAATGTAAATTGATCAGTCTGTATTGTAAAGTAACGTCATATTTGTATAAAAGGAAAATGATCAAATTTTCTAAACCAACATCACAACATGCTGACATCGGGGGTCAAAACCAACAGGTGGTATTGTGTGCTTCAGTTGACCATAAAAATGTATACTAATGATGTCTGAGACTTTTAAAACTTCAGCTCATGTGTAGCTTACACATCAAATATTCGTTCACTAGTGTTCTGTATATGCAATGCCTTCACCAGAATAAGAAACACATACTTTCGCAGGCTCACCTGTAGACGGGGATACCACCCGTAAGCATTGACCCGTGACGTCATTGCAGCATGGTAGTTTTGAGGTGCGTGCATGTGGTGGTTGAGTTAAAGATGATAGTTTGTTTACAAACAAAACAGTTTAATATTTTGTGTTTAAAAAGTGATCTGTAGCTTCTCTCTGATGGTTAGGTGTAGGTTAACCGAAAGATTTTTTTTTTTTCCTCCATATGTGAGTGCCGAAGGTGCGAATTTTTGGGCTAAGACCTCTGATCGATTGTATGTTCTGTTATCTATAATAACTACAGATTATTTGTATCTACAATACAGAAGTATTAAGATATCTCGTATACTGGTTTTCCGACATGTTGCTGAAGTCGTGGGTCAAAGCAGACGGGTGGTATCCCAGTCTACAGTTATGCCCTTCCACACAATCACTCGGACAACTAAACACAACCAACCACCATATCCACCCGATCCAGGGCCACAAGCATCTTTGACTGTGAGTGAGGATCCAGATGGCTTGGGTAGTAAAGCAACCATTGAAATCAAGAGTGCTGTTTTCAGCTGCATGCTGTGCAAAAGGGCGTCCATCCTGCTTTTTGCAGTTTGACAGTGGCCATTCATCTTGATGGATAACTGGTTTGTCGTCATACCAATATAAAACACAGTGCAATGATTGCAGCGAAGTTGCTAAATCACATGGCTGCCAAGGGCAGACTAGCTTATGTGGAAATACAGAATTTTTGGGTGTTCTCGCACTTTGCTATGTCCATTGTGTGATTCCAGGAAAATTCTGTGTGGTCTCCAGGCTACATTCCCACGAGGAGATGGAATTTTGGGAGTTGACCAAACACCAGAACTTCCTCAGGTTGTCTGTTCACTTGGAAACAGCCAGCCCATAGCCGCCGCCGCCAAAAGGCAATGCCACTGCTCAGCAGGGGTCTGACCACCAGCTCTCTCGAAACGGTGCCTCCTTCCTTTAGCCTGTTCACTCAATCTGTCTGTTGTGCCACACGTGTTCCATGCTGCTATTGTGATCGGCTTAAGAATCCTGCTAGCCCTTAGCTCATGGGAATGGTAAGCCCTCTTTCTCACAGCCATGGAAACTCCGTTGTTTACTGAGCCAACAGCGACGTTCACAAATGCAATTGAAAGTTGTAATAAACAATATGAAAAGGTTATATGCAACTATCCTGTTACCATCCTTACTACTCACGGAATTTCTGCATAAATGTTATTCCTTCAGATACAAAATAAAAAGGTTGAATTGGTAGTTCATAAACAAAATAGATATCAAAGGTATGTTGTCGTTGTCCTAAAAATATGAGAAGCAAAACCTGAAAACAGGATGCCATGTCACAACTTTACCCTCCTGACCTAGTCTGCAAACATATTTCCCATGTCATTTTCCCACACACCATCAATCCTCCCTCTAACCCCAATAACTAAAGGAGTATCCTTCTTGTCATCCAGTACCACACAGGACTGGACAAGGGCTTCGATTATGTGTCATGAAGTAAAATGAGATACATCCTACTCGAGATAATTCCAAACCCTCATAAAATGCTCTTCTGTCACCCACCTAACCTCCACAACATCCTAGTCCATCCCTATGCCACTTCCAATTCCAACCCCATATCACAGGGATCATATTCCTGCAGAAGACCCAGGTGTAAAACCTGTCCAATCCACCCACCCACCCATCGCTTCTATTCCAGTCACGTCACAAGTTTATCCTACCCCATTAGAGGTCGACCCACCTGTGAAAGCAGCCATGTGATTTACCAACTCTGCTGCAATCGTTGCACAGATCTAATAATGGGAAGTCCAGGTTGGAATTAATAATATAGTAATAAGAACAGTTTACAAATCACTGAAAAGACATGGCGATGAGCTGCGATAGGCACATACAAAAGACAAACACATACAACACTTTCAGCTATTGGTCATGGCCTTCTTCAGAAAATAGAAAATTCACACAATCACAGAGGCACACAACACAATTGTACAACCATCACCTCCTGCTGTCGCACTTCGAATCGCGCTCTGCGGTGTGTAAATCGGGGAGGGGAGGGGAGAGGGGATAGGAAGGTTGCATCACAGTGGTGGGGATAGGTACAGCACAGCCTAGGTGGGAGTAACAAGAAAAGGAGTGGGGTGGGGAGGTGAGTGAGGGGAGAAAAATAAAAAAATATATATAAACTACAAATGCGCGCGCGCGCGCGCGCGCACACACACACACACACACACACACACACACACACACACGAACGCATGCACCACTCAAAATAGGAGAGGTTTAGGATAGAGGTAGGAACTTGTAGGTATGGAGGAAAGGGAAGTTATCGTAGGTTGAGGCCTGGATGATTTTGGGCTCGGAGAATGTACTGTAGCTATAACTTCCATCTGTGTGGTTCAGAAAAGCTGGTGGTGGATGGGAGGATCCAGATGGCCCGGGTTGTGAAGCAGCTGTTGAAATCAGGCATGTGTTCCACTGCATGCTGTGCCACATGGTGGTCCACCTTATTTTTGGCTACAGTTTGTTGGCCATTCACCCTAATGGACAGCTGGTTAGTGGTCATGCCGATATAGAAAGCTGCACAGTTATTGCAGCACAGTGGGTAAATTACATGGCTGCTGTCACAGGTGGTCCAGCCTCTGATTGGTAGGATAAGCCTGTGTGACAGGACTGGAAAAGGAAGTGCTGGGTGGTTGCATTGGACAGGTATTGCAGCGGGGTCTTCCGTAAGGATATGATCCCTGTGGCAGTGGGCTGGGCTTCGGGGTGGCATAAGGATGAACTAGGATGTTGTGGAGGCTGGGATGGCAATGGAACAAGACTTTAGGAGGCATGGGAAGGATCTTTAGCAGGATGTCTCTCATTTCTGGGCATGTGGATAGAAAATTAAAACCTTGGTGAAGTATGCAATTTAGTTGTTAGTCCAGGGTAATACTGGGTGACAAGGGGAGTGCTCTTTTGTGGATGGTTTCTGGTGTTAGAGGGAGGATTTGGGATGTCAGGACACCCTATCCTCCTTCCTTCAGAACCTCAACTCCTTCTCCCCCATCCACTTCACCTGGTCCTCCTCAACCTACCATGCCACATTCCTGGATGTCAACCCTCCACCTCACTGATGGCTCCATACACACTTCTGTCTATATTAAACCTACCAACCACCAACAGTACCTATACTTTGACAGTTGCCATCCCTTCCACATCAGAAAGTCCCTCCCTTACAGCCTGGCCACTCTTGGACGGCGTATCTGCAGTGACAAGAACTCACTTTCTGAATATGCTGAGGATCTCACAAAGGTCCTCACAAACAGAAACTACCCCACAGACCTAGTTTGCAAACAGATCTCCTGTGCCATATCCTCACGCATCCCAAAACCTCCCTCTAACACCAGTAACCATCCACAAAAGAGCACTCCCCTTGTCACCCAGTACTACCCTGGACTCGAACAACTAAATTGCATCCTAAACCAAGGTTTTGATTTTCTATCCTCATCCCCAGTAATGAAAGGCATCCTGCTCAAGATCCTTCCCACCCCTCCTAAAGTGGTGTTCCGTCGCCCCCCAGCCTCCACAACATCCTACTTCATCTCTATGCCATCCCGAGACCCAGCCCACTTCCACAGAGATCATATTCTTGTGGAAGACCCTGCTGCAAGACCTGTCCAATCTACCTACCCAGCACTTCCTTTTCCAATCCTGTCACAGGCTTATCCGACCCAGAGGCCAGGCCACCTGTGAAAGCAGCCGTGAAATTTACAACTGTGCTGCAATCACTGTGCAGCTTTCTATATCGCCATGACCACTAACCAGCTGTCCATTAGGGTGAATTGCCACCACCAAACTGTGGCCAAAAATAAGGTGGAAGGTGGACCACCCTATGGCACAGCATGCAGTGGAGCACATGCTTGCTTTCAATGGCTGCTTCACAACCCAGGCCATCTGGATCCTCCCATCCACCACCAACTTTTCTGAACTGCACAGATGGGAGTTATCCCTACAGTACTTTCTCCAATCCCGAAAGTCATCCAGTCCTCAACCTACAATAACTTCCCTTTTTTCAATACCTACAGTTCCTACCTCTATCCTAAACCTCTCCTATTTGGAATGGTGTGTGTGTGTGTGTGTGTGTGTGTGTGTGTGTGTGTGTGTGTGTGTGTGCATGAGCATTTTTAGGTTTTATTTTTACTTATTTATCTTATTATTTTTATTTTATTTTTCTCTTCTCTCCCACCTCCCCACTCCATTCCTAAGCTGTATTTCGTAATTCCCATCTTGGCCGTGCTGTACCCATCCCCACCACCGTGACGCAACCTCCTATCTCCTCCCCTTCCCGATTTACACACCGCAGAGTGTGATGGTTGTATGATTGTTGTGTGCCTGTGTGATTGCGTGAATGTTCTATGTTCTGAAGAAGGCCATGCTGAAAGTGTTGTATGTGTGTGTATTTTGTGTGCCTATTGCATCTCATCACAATATCTTTGTGGTTAGTTGTAAACTGTCATTATTACTATATTATTAAACATTGCACAAAGTTTTATACCGGTATGGCAATGAACTAATGTCCATCATGATGAAATGCCCACCACCAAATCATGGCACAAAGCAAGATGGACCACCCTGTGGTACAGCATGTGGTTGAACACAGCACTGATTTCAATGGCTGCTTTACTACCCAAGCCATCTGGATCCTCCCCTAATCCGCTGCCAGTGCAGGAAAGCCTGTTGTATAGGTGCCTCCAGGAAAGCCCGGTTATCAAAGGTGGAACTATTACGGGCTACCTGGATTCTAACATCCAGACAAGATGATGGCTGACCATGTAGCTAGTGAGGGTAACACTATGATAACTGCTAGGACAAGTGCAGTTTTCCTGGGTTTTCAAAATGGAATTAAAACTGCCTCTCTCTACAAGTCAGGATAGTGACCAAATGCCCAAATCACATTAAGAATTCTGAGGAGGATTTCTTTGTTTTGCTCTGTAAGGCGTAGTAACATAGTGGAGTGGATTCTGTCATGACTATGGAGAGTTATAATCCTCATCACTGGTGGACCTGAAACAACCACTCTGTGGTGCTGAAATGCTGGATCCTGAATGCAGAAACAGTAGCATAATAAGCAGTCATATTATGGACAATAAGTTGCATACTGGTTTGGAGAGTGCCATTCCAAATTAGAGCAGGTACCGGACACTCCTGCCTTTCCCAGAAATCCTCCTGGTGGTCCTCCATGCAGTAGTAATTTTCTTGGTAATTACGAACTGTTGTCACAATCTCTTCTTACTCTCTCATATTGTTAGCTGCATACTGGAAATTTGATGTTTCAATCAGTAAGGTCCCATTAAGCACACATTTGATGGTATTTTAAGCTGCTATCAATGACCTCCAATCCTTTGGGATATAGGAAAGTAAAACTTTCTCCAGTATGCTATTTTTTCTACCGCAACAATTGTCCTGTTACTACTGACATAACCCCTAGTTTTCATTCCCGAATCAGTACAACTAACAACTCAAGCCCTCTTGTTAGATTAGTGGTTGGTATTCTCCAGTGGGAGTCGAAAAAAATTGAAGGAATCATCTTAGTCGCACAAACAGAGAGGGAACTGAGAATCCACTCATACAGAGGCCCACATGCCTAGGTAAGCTGTACACAACTGAGAGACAACAAATGCTGAGCCTCAAGGGATCATCTCATCCCATTAATTATTATTGTTGACAACGTATAGTAAAAATTTTATTATTATGATGTGGAAATGTCATGTGAACTCTTGCGACTGATATACGACTCTAAATAAGCAATGCACTTCAAATACCACTAAAGAAATAGTTTTTGCATGGAAAAATTGAATGGTACACATAAAAATGCTGATGTTACTTGAACATTAATTTCAACCTGATCAACATATTTTGTGAGTGGACTTAATCAATTTGCACAATTTTCCTAGGCTTTTTACTGATATACTGTGTCATAGTTACAATAAGTCAGATGATGTAATTGCTATAAAAATGGATGGTGGTCTGAGCTAAATCCAAAACTTTCTACTCTTGTGTTTATAATTCAAATGGAACCAAGCACAAGGACTCCCCCTCCCATCCAAACAGTGAATCAATAAGTTATAGAGAATTGGTGATCTTTATTCTTTAATGGCAGCTTGCACTTAAGTGTTGGTAACAGCAAAGCATTAATATAAAAATCACTGTTAAGTCACATTACTTTTATACAGTAAGAATATGTACTCATGTAAGCAGACCAGAAAAAAAGTGTGAAATATTGTCTTTCAACTTTACTGTGTCTTATTATTGAGTCCAGCCAAAACATTTTGTTACAATTGTGACTGCATGAGTAAACATATTTACTCTTATGTGCCAGGCACTACCAATTAGTTTGTATCATGCTGGACCATCCATGTGTCTACAGAGGAATGGTGTAGCTTACACCTTTGTTTTTATTTATTTTTATATTAGTGTAGTCATACAAAGATTTTCATTCTATTAATGTTGTTTGTAATGTACTTTCACTTTCATTTACTGATTGTGATCTCATTATCCATTTTAATTATTTGTGACTACTCTTACCTTGAATCGCCCATTTTATGTCCAACCACTTATCTGTAGTTCACACAATCATGTCAGTAATCAACTGTAAATAATTTATTCAAAAGAATATTCCAGAAATAATTCATTAAGTATTATTGGAAATTTGAAACCTTGCACTGGATGCTGCCACTGAAACTCTGCAATATCACTTTTTCCAGTAAAATGCCAGGGTTTTAGTACAAGGCAACTGAAAGTAGACAGAGTACTTGCAATTAATACAGAATAATTGTTAGGTGCAGCAAATATGATAATCAAAACACATTAGACTCACAGCATGTTTATGATTCATCTAACTGGTATGCTGCAAATGGCACATTAATGGAACTGTAAGAATTGCACCTGTGTGGAAATAAGTGGTTGGGGAAATTCATACCAAGAAGACGTGCATCTCAAGATTATTACTTTAAAATATTGTGAATGTTTCGGTTGTTCAATTCAAGAATGCAATATTTCAGTCACTTCGCTTATTAGTAAGCATTCAAGTTACCAACAATGAGAGCAATGGCAGCTATGAAGTTTTACACCCAGTATGATTCAGAACAGGACACAGTTTGCCTAACTGACACACCAAAAGTCATAATCAAATTCACCCACAACTTGTTAGCTTATAATTTTATCAGACTTAAGATTTTTAACTCCAGGAGACCAGTTGTCTTTGAAATATTTGTTTCTAGCTGACATTTTGAAAAAGTTGTTGGTCAAGTGAGCAATATGTTGACATTGGTAGGGTTTAGTTTGGTACATATCTTATTACATTCACTGGAGATTCTGTTTGTATCTCTTCTGTTGATATAATTATCTATTGGATGCTGTTGCTCTTCTTTTGTTGCTTTCTGAAACAGTTCAACATCCATCATTTGTTTAGCTTCCAAGATAAAATAAGTGTTTGGCCCATGTTATGAACTTCATGAAAGTTCAGTCTGCCTTCTTTCTGATAAAGTGTGTTATTTACTAAAACTGGTGTGCTCTTATAGCCTGCATTTCCAGTTTTCCATGACCATTTTGCTGGGTAAAATTATTGTCCATCTTAGCAGACAACTATTCACTTCTCATATTTTATTGAAAGATTCCTGAATAGGCCAATACAGTTTGCTGCTATACATTGTGGTGTACTATAGTCAAATTATTTTGAGGAGGCCTAAGATGAGCTGTTCATTTTCTTCCACGAGCAGAGGTATGAGTAAACGAAGATGTGTGTAACAAATATTAAGTAAAAACTGGATTAAAATTAAATTTTGAGTTTTTGTTAGAAAAACTACAGATGCATGCATACATATTGAAAGCTTTAAAATCTAACAAAACATTTCCAGGTTGAAATTCCAAAACTCCATGAAACAGTTTTTGTTATATGAAACAGTAATTTTACTTATTGCTTTTGAAGTCACAAATTATATTTTTTGAGTCACTGCATCACCTAATCTTATCAACAGTTCTGTTAGTTGTAAGGTCTTTCTGCCCCTGCAAATTCCTTCATTACTGTCATCTGTTACCATCCTCTGGCATGACCTAAAGTATTAAGAAATACTCACAAGAATTCAATTAAAACTGATATCAAGTGACAAAGATTCAGCACATGGTTGTCGTCATCTTTACACTGCTGTATCCTATGCAAGACTCTCCACAACTGAATAATGACAGCAACACACATTCATTTAAAGCTGCTTATTGTACTCGTCTCTTTGGTCTCCCTCTCGGATTTTTACTCCAAAACCTCCCTCTAATACTAAATTGACTATTCCTTGATGTTTCAGAATGAACCCCTTCTTTTAGTCAAATTATTCTGTTCAGTCTTCCCCTTAGTTTGGTGACCCCTATTCATTTTATCTTGTTTTCTTCTGAAACCCCACATTTCAAGAGCTTCTAGCATCTTCTTGCATGAACTGCTTATCATCCATGTATCACAGCCATACAAGCTGCACTCCAAACAAATGCTTTCGAAAAGATTTAAATTAATATTCGATGCCTATAAATTTCTTTTACAGAAATGCTCTTCTTTCCATAGAAATTCTGCAGTCTTCTCTACTTTGGCCATCACAAGTTATTTTACTGCCCCAATAAAAGAACTTTTCTACTACTTTTATTTCCTGCACTAATTCTTTCAGCATCAACTCATTTTCTTACACTCTTTTTCTGCTCTTGTTAATGTTAATCTTATACCATGTTTACGAAACAGCTACATTCCATTCAATTGCTCTTCCAGCACCTTTGTTGTCTGTGACAGAATTACAGTGTCATTGGCAAAGTTGTTGTTTCTTTCCCCTAAATTTTAATTCTTGCAAATTTCTCTATGCTTTCTTTCACAGCCTGCTCAATATACACATTGAACAACATTGGGAAAAGGCAACAGCCCTGCCTTACCCCAGTTGCAACTTTTGCATGATTATCATACACTTTGATTCATAACTGCTATTTGGTTTATATTTGTGTATAACTTTTGTTCCAAATTGTTTTATACTTGATAACTTAAGAATCTGAAAGAGTGTATTCTAGTCAACTTTGTCAAAAGCTTTCTACAAGCTGTCCACAGGACGTTAAACCCTAAGCTTCCTTCCTTCTGTCTTAAGGTCAGTATTTTTTATTTCCTACATTTCTCCTAATCCCAGACTGATCATCTCCAAGAAGTAACCAGATTGAAATAAAACTATAAGGTTAAAAAAATGTATTGAAGAAAACAGTTTTTGAAAGTAAATATAATATTTTCCATAAGGTGATTGGTATTGCAGAAAATAAGTAGAACCCTATAGAAAAGCATAGAAGAAAACGGGATATATTAGTGGAAAATGTGTCTCGGCATCCAGGAATAGATAATTTAACACTTCTTTGTGTTGTTGATGACTGAAAAATGTAAATTGATTGTACAGTGTAGTGCAGGGATGGTGAACAAAGGTGAGTAAGTTGTAACACTCCTTTTATTTCGTGAATGGTTAAAACATATCAAAACACAGTTTTGGTACATACTAGTGTCGAGGGACACATATATTTTTGTTTGGTGAAATGTTTTAGCACTGGTATCACCTGAGATATTTTAGCAAGTACATTTTTTTAAAAAATGGAACCATTTAATTTTTAAAACTGCATTCCATAGCTCTTGAGACAACAATTACAGTGATATAGCATTTGTTAATGTTACGCTGAAACCAATTGTAAAAAAATGAAAAAAAAAAAAAATACAAATTGAGTCCTAGAATTTGAGGGCATGGTGTCCAGAATTGGAGTTAGCAGAACAAACACCGCCAAGCAGAGCTCTCTTGCGCTATGTAGCATCAGAGTGTCAGCACATTTTTGACTGTCAGCTTGTCTGCACTGCTGGCCACTCATTTCCACTTCAACATCTATTGTGTGCAGACGTGTACACATATAGAAGAAGTTTTGTATGGTGAATGTAAAAGAAATACCATGCAAACAATATCGCGGTATGAGACTATCTATCTGGATTGCCAGTGTTCGATATGCCTGCATGTCTCATGAAGACGTTACTGCAAACACGCTGCTTGAATGTCAAAACGAGAACAAGAAAGAAGACTGCAACAGACAGACAGCACGAAGAAGCTGTCGTACCTACGACATTGATGAATCCGCACAGTGGTACAAGGAATATTGCTAAGGAATGTGGAATTAGGCAGACAAGTGTTGTTTGCATCTTGCATCAACAGAAATTGCACCCCTATCATCTGTCACTACATCAGGCACTTGGTGACTGTGATTTTGAACATCGTACAGTATTTTGTGTTTGCCTTTCAGCAGCAGAGAGACAACACTATGTTATTCCAACGTGCACTCTTTACTGAAGAAGTAACATTTGTTAACATGGTAATGTAAATCTGCGTAATATGCACAACTGGGTAGCTGAAAATCCACATTGGATTTGTCAGGTGCAACATCAATGTTTGATGCAGCATCATAGGAAATTGTATTCATATGTCTATAAAGCTACTGGACCAAACTACTATGGTCATCATTCTCTAGACTTACAAACTACTTAAACTAAAGACAACACACATGGCCATGCCCAAGGAAGGACTCAAACCTCCAGTGAGTACAGCTGCCCAGTCCACAGCATAATGCCTTAGATCTCATGGTCATTCCGTGTGGCAGCAATTTTATTGTGGGACTTTACTTTGTCCCAGGTACGCTAAATGGACATTCATAGACACACTTCCTTATGAATATTCTGCCAGTTCTTCTAGAGGTGGTACCACAGGATATTCAAAAGTGCATGTGGCTGCAACTCGACGGTTGTCAAGCTCACTTGTCTCGTGTTGCAATACAAACACTGGAGGAAAAATTTCCTGGCTCTTGGGTAGGACAAAATTATGTTGTAAAATGGTTTATGAGGTCCTTTAATGACCTCCCTAGATTTCTTTCTTTGGGGGGGGGGGGGAACGGGGGGGGGGGGGGCACTCAAAGGTGAAGTCTGTGTTGAAGCCCCAATTGGGTCAGACAATTTGTGTTGTTGAATCACCGGTGCATGCTCTAACATACCATCCACTGTAATTACACCAATTCATTGATCTTTTGAATGGCAATTGAAGATGTGCCTTTCAGTTCATGGTAATCATTTGGAACACATTTTGAAATAAAAGATAAAGTAATGTTTCTGTTAGATAAACCTAATGTTAAATGTTTTGGGTGGTTACCAAAGCAATGTTAGTAAATTGTGTATTATAGTAACATATATAAAAAATTGGATTACAATTTCAAATAGCTGACAGCATGTATTGCATTTAGTGAGTTACACTGTATACGTATGTTCAGCATGAAATAACATTTCATTAAGAAGAATATTTATTTTGCAAAATGTTCAAATGTTTGTAAATGTATCGGACCAAACTGCGTGGTCATCAGTCTGTAGCTTACAAACTACTTAAACCTAGGTAAACTAACCTAAGGACAACACACACACACACACACACACACACACACACACACACACACACACACACATGCCCCAGGGAGGACTCAAACCTCCATGGTGAGCAACCACACGCTCCGCAGCGAATCGCTTTAGACCGCTCGGCTACTCCATCGTGGCCTTTTTTTTTTTTTTCAGTGTACAGGTGGTCATCAAATTGTTTAGTTCACTGAATGTGTTCCATATGATATAGTTTAGAGTAGTGTGGGTTGAGATAGTTGTCCGAAAGCATGTATTGTACCTCTTAGAAGCACACAGCCACATACAAGAATCTATAGGTCAATTATTCTTGATATAGATATTTCATACAGCAGTTTCTTTTTTTAATTGTGTAAGACCTCTTTATTTTTGAAGAATGAATAGGCAATTTCTTTGTTTTAGCTCACATACATCTTAAGCTCTTTGTGATATGGCAGATACTAGCCTATGCCCATATATATAACATTCATACATGGACCTGCCATTCCATAAAGAAACATACATGCTTCAATATCTCAGTTGAAACTGCTGCTGAAACCATTCCCCAAACAAAAAATATATGTGCCCCACAATGCTCTAGCATGTATCTAAAACTGCATTTCGATATGTCTCACCAGTCAAGAAATAAAAGGGATGTTATGTCTTATGTGACTCACCTTGTGTACAGGGTGGTCCATTGATAGTGACCGGGCCAAATATCTCATGAAATAAGTATCAAACAAAAAAACTACAAAGAACAAAACTTTTCTAGCTTGAAGGGGGGCAAAATATGGCGCTATGGTTGGCCCACTAGATGGTGTTGCCATTGGTCAAATAGATATTAACTGCATTTTTTAAATAGGTACCCCCATTTTTATTACATATTCATCTAGTACGTAAATAAATATGAAGGTTTTATTTGGAACACTTTTTCGCTTTGTGATAGATAGTGCTGTAATAGCACCATCATTAAGTACAAGGTATCATGTAATATTTCGCCAGTGCGGACTGTATTTGCTTCGTGATACATTACTCGTGTTCAAAAGGACCGTTTACCAATTCCAGAAAACGTTCATATGTTATTTATGTATGCCTATCATGATCAAAATGCCCAATAGGCCTGTGTTACGTATGATAATCATTATTCTGGAAGACAGAATCCAAGTGTCCAGCCACAAGTGAAATGTCAACGACGACCTTTAACAAATGATGATGCCCAAGTACGTGTTTTAGCTGCAGTTGTGGCTACTCTGCACATTAGTAGCAGACAATTTGAGCAAGAATCGGAAATCTCAAAAACATCAGTGTTGAGAATTCTACATCAACATAAATTTCATCCGTAACACATTTCTATGCACCAGGATTTGCATGGCAAATATGCACTTTTGGGCAACGGAAAATCCACAATAGCTGCAACAAGTGGATCAGCGACTTTGGCGGGTTAATGTATGGTGCAGCATTATACGTGGAAGGATATTTGGCCCCTATATTTGGCAATCTAAATGGTGCAATGTATGCTGATTTATTACATAATCTTCTACTGATTTTACTAAAAGATGTTTCACTACAAGACAGAATGGCAATGTACTTTCAACATGATGAATGTCCGCACATGGCTCACGTGCAGTTGAAGCGATCTTAAATGGAATATTTAATGACAGGTGGATTGGTTGTAGAAGCACCATACCAAGGTCCACAAGTTCACCGGACCTTACATCCCCAGATTTCTTTTTGTGGGGAAAATTGAAGGTTATTTGTTATCGTTGTCACTGGCAACGCCTAAAAACGTGTCAGCGCATTGTCAATGCATGCGAGAACATTACTGAAGGCAAACTAATTTCGTTACGCATGTTGCCAAATGCATTGAAGTTGAAGTATATAATTTTGAGCATTTATTGAAGTCGTGAGGCAATTACAGATAATCATGCAGTAACAGCATGTGTTCTCATAATGAATGATAATTTCACAAAAGTACATGTATCACATTGGAACAATCGAAATAAAGTTCAAACGTACGTACATTGTGTGTTTTAATTTAAAAAACCTACCTGTTACTGTTCGTCTAAAGTTGTGAGCAGTATTACAGCGCCATCTATCACAAAAAAAAAAAAAAAAAAAGTGTTCCAAATAAAAATTATTTTATGTACTAGATGAATATGTAATAAAAATGGGGGTTCCTATTTTTAAAAAAATGCAGTTGAAATCCTTTTGACATGGCACACCATCTAGCAGGCCAACTATAGTGCGATTTGTTTTCCCCCTTCAAGCTAGAAAAGTCTTGTTCTTTGCAGGTTTTTCATTTGATGCTTATTTCGTGAGATATTTTTCCTGGTCACTATCAATGGACACCGTATATAGTACGCACACTTTTACATAGCCCCTGTGTCACTGACCGAAATGGTACACTTCATGCGGCTTTGGAATGTTCATGTTCTCTGCCAGCATTGTGCACTGTAGCCTTTATGATTATATTGTTGATTCATGCATGGTGCTGGTTTTCAAAATGAATGAAGAGGCTGTAACTGGTTCTTAAAAGTCCACGTACTCTGACAAGCTCTTTGAGAGAGGGTGACATGAGAAAAGTTATTCTGAATGTCACTCAGTGCTGTGACAGGGAAAAGAGGCAGAATGTGTTGCTACAATTGCTTAATAGGCCTCTTAAAAGAATAGAAACATTAAAGTGATGCTTAATTTTGTGTCCTTCTGTGCCACATTAACCCATTACTTTTGTTTCCTTTATAAGCTGTAAGCTGTCTGTACTGAGAGGCTACCAACAAGTACTGTTTGCAATGTCCTTCGTAACAAGGGACCAAGTTGTTGTGCCTGAAATGTAGTTCGTTTCGCCACTCCACAGTTTGCACTGGCCACTCTTGTGTGGTCTAAAATTCTGTTGAAATCTTTCCATCACGTGAAACTGGTGGCATTAAAGTGGCACTGGTAGCCATTGATGATGAAATTTTGATACTATGTCTTCAAATTTAGACGAAGCATTTTAATAAGACAGGTATTCTTAAAACTGATGCCACGCCCAAATTATTTAGTTGCGTGAGGTGAGAGACGTTACACAATTGGTCAGTAAATATTCCTTCTTTCTTGGAGGAGTGTCTTTAGAACATTGGAAGAGGAACTTGCACTAACTGTGTACGTGTTTTCTTGCTTTCAAAGTTTGCTGTAGTAAAACTTTTATATAAGTAATTTTCTCTTCATACACTGCTCAAAAGAATTAGAAAAACATTTATTCAACATTTGCCATACTCCATTTGGTATTAGTAGAGAACAAGTTTGTTACTACATTAAATTCTTAACAAAACATATTATCCTTGTAAAAATAACAGGTACGTAGATAGAAACACGAATAAAAACAAACACACATTGCCTTGGGGCGTGTGTGTGTGTATAAAAGAGAGAGAGAGAGAGAGAGAGATGGTTTAACTTACCAAAAGCACAGGTTCATTGACACACACACACACACACACACACACACACACACACACACACAGATAGACAGAAATTCAAGCTTTCACAACCATTAGTTGATTCACCAGGAAAAAAGGAGAAAAAAGTGAAGAATAAGGAGTCATTCCAATCTCGGAAGTGGAAGGACGGACTTTGGGGAAAAAGGAAAGGTAAACAAACACACACACATACTCACGCACACCCACCAAGGCAGATAATTGTAGAAAGCAAAGAAGTTGGACAGAGATAACAGTTGAGGCAGAGGCACTGTCCAGAGAACTGAGCCAAAGATGTTATTGAATGGTGGGTAGGAATTTGAATTTAGCCAAGGTTGAGACCAGGTGGGCAATGGGAAGAGAGAATATGCTTGAAGGGCAAGTTCCTATCTCCAGAGGCCTGAAAGGTTGGTGTCAGTGGGAAGTATCCATATAACTCAGATGGTGTAACATTGTCCCAAGATGTGCTGGCCGTGCACAAAGGCATGCTTAGCCACAGGGTGACCCTCATGACCAAACTCTGTCTGCCTGTGTCCATTCATGTGAATGGATGGTTTGTTGCTGGTCATTCCCACATAGAAGGCCTCACAGTGCAGGCATGTCAGCTGGTAAATCACGTGGGTGCTATCACAAGTGGATCTGCCCTTAATTGTGTACACCTTCCAGGTTACAGGACTGGAATAAGTGGTGGTGGGAGGATGCATAGGGCAGGTTTTACACCGGGGGCTGTTACATGAGTAGGAGCCAGAGGGTAGGGGAGGTGGTTTGGGATTTCATAGGGATGGACTAGGAGGTTATGAAGGTTAGGTGGGCAGTGGAAAGACACTCTTGGTGGAGTGGGAATGATGTGTCTCATTTCGGGAAGTTGTATCCTTGCTGGAGAGCCATATTCAGAGTCCAGTCCAATCCCGGAAAGTATTTGGTGACAAGAGCGGCACTTTCAGGTTTCTCCTGTGAAAGGTTCTGGGTTTGGGGGGAAGAGGAAGTGGCCCTGGCTATTTCCTTTTGTATCAGATCAGGAGGGTAATTGCAGGATGTGAAAGCTGTCATCAGGTTATTAGTGTGCTAGTTCAGGGATTCAGGACTGTAGCAGACTCGTTTGCCACTTAGACCTAAGCTGTAGGGAAAGGAGCATTTGATGTGGAATGGATGGCAGCTATTATAATGGAGGGACTGTTGTTGGTTGGTTTGATGTGGACAGATGTGTGAAGCTGGCCATTGGATAAATGGAGGTTAACATCAAGGAAAGTTGCATGGGATTTGGGAATAGAACTAGGTGAATCTGATGGAACCAAAGGAGTTGAGGTTGGAGAGGAAATTCTGGAGTTGTTCTTTAGTGTGAGTCCATATTATGAAGATATCATCAGTAAATCTATACAAAACTTTGGGTTGACAGGCCTGGGTGTCCAGGAAGGCTTTCTCTAAGCATCCTATAAATAAGTTGGCATACAAGGGGACCATCCTGGTTCCCGTGGCTTTTCCCTTTAGTTGTTGGTATGTCTGGCCCTCAAAAGTGAAGAAGTTGTGGGTTAGGATGAAGCTGGCTAGGGTAATAAAGAAAGAGGTTTTAGGCAGGGCTTCAGGTGGTCGGTGTGAGGAAATACTCCATAGCAGCGCGGCCCTGGGCATGTGGGATATTTGTGTATAGGGAAGTGGCATCAATGGTTACAAGGATGGTTTCCGGAGGTAACAGGCTGGGTGAGGATTTCAGGTGATCGAGAAAATGGTTGGTGTCTCCCTAGCCAGATTATGTATCCACATTTTATTTACTCAGGCTTGTCTGACATTTGGCATTACCATCAAGGGCCTCACACTAGAAGTTGCAATCTCCGGTTGTAACCCATCCTTTCATCATGCCTTATAGCAATTACAAACAGAACAATCCACAGCCCTCATCTGCCTAATCTTTAACCTATACATCAGCTCCGCCAATGAACACACCTGTCGACTCCTATCTCTAATCAAAATTCTCAACCTTTCCACTCCCACATCCACACCTAGAGTTCAGAACATCCTACTACAGGCCAACCACAAATTAGAACAACATGCTACACTCCACATAAAAAAAAACTATCCAATCTCCTGGTTACCCACTACTGGAAAAGCAATACACACCCCCCTCAACAACCTCTCCAACAAATCTCAAGCTCCTCTTATTGCACAGAACCACAGTCTCGCCCATCTACTTAATCTCCCACTTCCAGCTCCACTTCCCCTCCAAACCTCTAAATCCTAATCCACACAATCTGGAACCACAACATCACTATTCAGTAATCAACCTCTCTCCCAATTTGAAACCTCTGTCCTATCCAAAGACCTCACCTTTAGCCCTACTCTCAAATTCAACCAAACAGCCCTTGTCAAAGATTTACTGTCCTATACTTTTAGTATTTGCTGGAGATATCACTTTGCCATGAAGAAAAATAATCCTACTCCTAATGATCCAGCTCCCCAAGTCATCATTCAAATTGATCCCTGCCTGGAACAGTTCTGCCCTCCGTCACAGCAAGACCCACTCCTTCTTCCTCAAAATCACTCTCTTCAAACCTTTCAGGTATTTCTCTCTTCCAAACTTGCTTCTCAGTCTTTACTGAAAATCCTCAATCCAACTTCCAACATCACCGCAGTTGAATCCTAGGCTATCCGTGATCTGAAGGCTGACCATTCCATCGCCATTCTCCTGGCTGACAAGGAATCCACATGACCATAGTACTTGATCAGTGGGAGTATGTGGCTGAGGGAGGGACTGTGTCAGCTTTTCAGACAACACTACATACAAAGTTCGTCAAGGCAATCCCATTCCTGATTTCCAGGCAGAGCTTCAAGGAATTCTCAGATCCTTAGGCCATCAACCTCATAACCCCGCACCACCACCTTCTACCTATTTCCTAAAATTCACAAACCTAATCATCCAGGCCAATCCATTGTGGCCGGTTATGAAGCTCCCACAGAACGAAGTTCTGCCTACATAGACCGACACCCATTATGTGCAGTTTACAATCCTTCATCAAATACACCAACCACTTTCTCGACCGCCTGAAATCCTTACCCAAATTTTTACCTCCGGAAACCATCCTTGTAGCCATTGATGCTACTTTCTTATACACAAACATCTCGCACGCCCAGGGCCTCGTTGCGATGGAATATTCCTTTCACTCTGATCCCCTGCAACCCTACCTAAAACCTCTTTCTAGCCAGCTTCATCCTAATCCACAACTTCTTCAACTTTGAGAACCAGACATACCAACAACAAAAGGGAACACCACGGGAACCAGGATGGACCCCTCGTATGCTAACTTATTTATGGAACACTTAGAGTCCAGATCATGAAGAACTCAAGAATTTCCTCTCCAACCTCTACTCCTTTAGTTCCATCAGATTCACCTAGTCGTATTCAAAATCCCATGTCACTTTCCTCGATGTCAACCTCCTTCTGTTCAATGGCCAGCTTCTCACATCTGTCCACATCAAACCACCACCAACAACAGTTCCTCCATTATGACAGCTGCCATCCATACCACATGAAATGTTCCCTTTCTTTCCCTACAGTTTAGGTCTTCATGGCAAACGAGTCTGCTCCAGTCCTGAATCCTTGAACCAGTACACCAATAACAGCTTTCACATCTTGCAGCTACCCTCCTGATCTGGTACAGAAGCAAATTGCCAGGGCCACTTCCTCATCCCCCCCAAACCCAGAATCCCAAAACTGGCCCTCTTGTCACTGGATATTTTCTGGGACTGGATCGCACTCTGAATGTAGCTCTCCAGCAAGGATACAACATTCTTAAATCCTGCCCCAAAATGAGATCCATCCTTCATGACATCCTTCCCACTCCACCAAGAGTGTCTTTCAGCCACCCACCTAACCTCCTTGTTCATCACTACGAAATGACGAAACCATCTTCCCTACTCTCCAGCTTCTACCCAAGTAATTGCCCCCAGTGTAAAACCTGCCCTATGAATACTTCCACCACCACTTACTCCAGTCCCGTAACCCGGAAGTTGTACACGATTAAGGGCAGAGCCACTTATGATAGCACCCATGTGATTTACCAACTGACATGCCTGCACTGTGAAGTGTTCTATGTGGGAATGACCAGCAACAAACTGTCCATTTGTATGAACGGACAGAGACAGACAGTGTTTATTGGTAATGAGGATCACCCTGTGGCTGAGCATGCCTTGGGGCACAGCCAGCACATCTTGGCACAGTGTTACACCGTCCGGGTTATCTGGATACTTCCCTCCGACACCAACCTTTCAGAACTCTGGAGATGGGAACTTGCCATTCAGCATATTCTCTCTTCCTGTTGCCCAACTGGTCTCAACCTCCACTAAATTCAAATTCACGCCCACCATTCAATAACATCATTGCATCTATTCTCTTGACAGTGTGTCTGCATCTGGTGTGTTTGCATGTATTATGTTTGGGGTGTGCGTGTTTGTTTACCTTTCCTCCCCCCCCTTTTTTTCCTATCCACTCCCTTAAAACCCACATGTGGTGTCACACAAGTCTGAAGTGCGCGCCACATACTTTCGCCCCGCACCGCCATGCAAGCATGGCACGGCGTTCTTACGACATGAACCACGAGCGCCCTCTTCTGCAACCCCGCTTGTGGCCACACTGAACTGCATCAGTCACTTGGCAATAGGATAGGTATCAGTTAAGACTCTTATCAGTACCTAGTTAAACTAAGTGTAGTTTACTATCTCTACGAAATATATAACTTGCACTAATCTAGCTTAGTGTTTCTAGTTTCTGCTGTCCCACTGGCTGGTCACCTCAGACTCTGTATCCGCACACGATTGCATCCTATTTTCTGTGTCGGTTTCTCTCTACTTGGCCACCGACACCTAGGACAACAAACAGAAAAGAGACACAAAAGTGGCGAGGAGGATGGGATACATCCCACATCCTTCCCTTTTCCCCCCTCCTTCCTTTTTTGTCTGACAAGCAACAAACGGATGTGAAAGCTTGAATTTCTGTGTTTGTGTGGGATTTTATTTGTGTATCTGTCAACGAGCCTGTGCATTTGGTAAGTTAAACCATCGCTATTTTTCCTACCAGGAATGTTTCCCTATATATGTATTGAAATAACTAATACGTGATTAAAACAAAGATACAATTATTCACTTCAGCAGCCTGGGTGCTTTTTATTGTTTTTTTCAGAGCTACAATAATGTGTACATTTATCACAGCTCAACAGACATAAAATTACAAAGATAACCATGTCCCAATTCTTCAGTGAGGGCCCTGTAGAGTTTCGGAGAGACTGTGGTGGAATAAGGCAAGATCAACACACCCCACATGTAATCGATGAGAGATATATCGTGACTAATGCATGTTCAGGCTTCACATGTGCCCTTTGATTATTGTGCACGAGAAGGATTTTGAGTCACCATAGAAGCAAGTGGTCCAGCAAGAGCTATTCAATGTACTATCTGGCAGTAAGCTAAAAATGGATGATAAAACAAATCCATACAGCTTGTCAACACTGTCTCTCCATACCATCACAGAATCTTGAGCGAATCTGTTGATTTTTTGGGCAACATTTGGCAGGTACCTCTCATTACGGCATCTACACACACAAACATGAGCAGGAAATATCTGGACTCATCTGTGAATAACACGTCACAATCTGACATGGAAATGGCAGTACTGAAACTGAGATGATGATGTGTCAAGTGGGATTCACAGTATGGCTAAGTTGTTATGATCCTTACTTGTACCTCGTTCCAAACAGTGGCTCCAGTGTTCTGTTGTCGTTTTGCAGTGCCAGGGCATTAGTTGTAGGATACCTCAATGGAGAGATGCTCAAATATTTCTCTCTTCATTTGGGTTCGTAAAGTGTCGCTAACATTCCCCAATTTGCCTTGTGTAGTAACCTGTTTTTATGTAGCATGTGTACAACCTCTGGATATTAGACAGACTAGTGTGCTACTTGCATCCCTTGGCTCAACACAATGCCCACAAATGGCAGCTGTCATTTGTGTACTGCTTTAGAGAACATTAGGACATATACTCACTTCCTTTTGAGGAACCACCTGATGCTGTAACACATACTTCAGTTATTTCATATATTGAAAATTAAGATTGCTATCTATGGCACATCCACAACTAACATACTGGACTTCAATACATGTCTTAATTCTTTTAAGCAGTGTATTTTCTAAATGCTGCATTTCCTTAATCTTGCATCACATCAGAGCAAGTTCACAGTTAACAATATGGAACATATACTGATGAGAGTATTGTTTCTAGTCTTTAACATAAAAGTATGTAGAACATTCAAAACATTAACTCTAGTAATGGTGGAAGCGGGAGGGGGAAAAGGGGGGGGGGGGTTAGCGGGATAGAGTTCCTAACATTGTACAGCTATTACAAATGACATTGTGAAAGTATGTTTGTCAATACAGGCAATTCATATTAGTTTTAAACAATACTACATTATTTCAATTGTGCGAGTTTACTTAACTCTGAATTTCATGAAAGAATACTGCAAATGTGGGCTAATATGTTGATGTTTTGATTATTGAATAATAAATGATACAGTACATTAAATACTTTTGTATCTAATTTTGAGCTGTGTTTTCTACTGTAAGATTTTAATTACATTGCTACCAGAACATAAATTTGTGCACTCAAAAATATTTTTTCCCTACCCACAGGAATGCTAATAGGAGTTTTTGATGGTCATGGTGGACCATCTTGTGCTCAGGTTGTTGCCAAACGACTTCTTCATTATATAGCTGCTTGTCTACTTCCACCTGATGATCTGCAGAGGTATCTACAGTCATTGGGAAATGATGAATGTGTTAAATTATTAGAAGAGTATAATGATAAAGTGGTATTAACAGAAGAATTAAGTGAATTATATAAAAACAGTTTTTTAACTTTTGTTAAAGAGCTTTCTACCACAAAAAAGACTCCTATGGATTTTCATATGAAAGAAGCCATGGAAAAAGCTTTTTTAAGATTAGATGAAGATATATCTCGTGAAGCATTACAGGATCAGAGTGGTAGGATCAATATAGAAACATTAACTGTTGCCATGTCTGGGGCAGTTGCATGTGTAGCTCATATAGATGGACCACATTTGCATATAGCTAGTGCTGGTGACTGTGTTGGAGTTATAGGTGTGTTAAATGATAGTGGTGCTTGGGTAGCTAAAAAGTTAACAACAGAGCATAATTCTGATAATAGAAGTGAAGTTGAGAGAATACTAAAAGAGCACCCACCTAATGAAAGAGACACTGTTATAAAAATGGAAAGACTCCTAGGTCAGTTAGCCCCTCTCAGAGCTCTTGGTGATTTTAGATACAAATGGAGCAGGGATATTCTCAATCATATTGTCAAGCCATATTTTGGAGAAAATTCTCTAGCCCCTCATTATTATACTCCACCTTATCTCACAGCCCGTCCAGATGTCGTTCATTATCGACTAACACCAAGAGACAAATTTCTTGTTATTGCTTCAGATGGACTTTGGGATTTAGTGTCTCCATTGCAAGTAGTAAGACTTGTAGGTGAACATATGAGTGGTAAAGTAACTTTAAGTCCATTCCGGTTACCTAGAAAAAATATGCGTATCTCTGAAATAAATAAAATGTTACTTCAACGAAAGGAAGGCCTAAATAAAAAACCTATTGATACAAATGCAGCTACACATTTACTTAGAAATGCTTTAGGTGGAACTGAGTATGGCATAGATCATGGTAAACTTTCACAATTGCTTAGTATGCCAGAAGGAATCGTAAGATTATTTCGTGATGACATCACTATATCTGTGATTTACTTTGATTCTGAATATCTAAGGCATTGTCCACCATGAAACCAAATAATTTCATTTGTGATAGATGGTGACTGCAGTACTTTTATATGGGTATCAGTGATTACAGCCATGTAATTACATGTGTAACATCATATATGTATATAATTATTTATTTACTTTCTGTTAGATGAGACATTTACTGATTTAATTTATACAATGTACAGAATGAGTGTTATAGCAATACAATATAAATATCTATTTACCAAAGTTTAGTAGTATAACATATATTTCACTATATACAAGCACTTCTAACAGCATGTTGAAGTGGCATCAGCACAACGAGCAGCTATATCACAATACAGATTAATTGGATCATAACAAATAAAATTATTCCTTTGAAAAATAATCTATGCAATGTGGAACAGTATGTACTGATATTAACTGTCATGATGGAACTTTGAACAGTCTTACACAATTTAAATGGACTATGCAGGCAACACACATATATTTTCTATCATTCATGTGGTTTTGCACAGTGCCTATTTTTCTTGTCAACAAGTAAACAACAAAACTTAACAGGATTAGGAGATATCAGTTACAGACAGACACACACAAACAGAGAGAGAGAGAGAGAGAGAGAGAGAGAGAGAGAGAGAGAGAGAGAGAGAGAATTCTGCTATGACAACAATGCTGTAAAGAACTGGCATTAAAGCACTGAAGCAGAGATGGAGGTGTAAAAGACTCCACTCTTCAAGCAATTTATTTACTGAATATATTAGCAATAAGACTGCAAGTTTTTATTTTGCGAATGACATCATACAACATTGAAGTTAAATGTAAATAAATGTGGAAAACATTCACACACTAAAGGTAGTGGTTTGCTGTGTTTCAGTTCTCACTTAGTTCTTGCTATGTACATCACAATATATCACAAAAGTTGTCTAAAAGACTGAAAGCCAGACATAAAATATCTAAAAAAAAAAAAAAAAAAAAAAAAATTAAGTTCCAGGAAGTGAACATAAATGAAATTAGGGTTAAAATATGAATTTTTTGTTTTTGTTATAGCTAGTAAGTTCTGACCTTACATTCGGCACTGAGGCAGTTCTTTGCCTGTTTCCATTTTTCCAAAGAAAAAATTATGATTTATGATCAAGATATTACATTCATGAGTCCATAAGGTAAGTAACACTTAGATCCTTCCTAGCATTTCTTGTGAAATATTTTTTTTTGGCAAAAGTAAAATGCAACAAATATTGGCTAATGTCTTCTGGTCATTTTCCTGTTTCATAAACACTGGAATCTTTTGCTTTAATAGGGAGAACAGTCTCATTATGACTACAAGCTCTTATTTACCAAAATAATTTCCACACACACTCACAAAGTGATGTTTCACATTCAACAGTATACAGTTTAGGTGGCACTGTCTCCCTTCCCTTCCAATCTACAGTAACTATGCATTCAACATAGTCCAATACAAGAATATCACTCACAGACAATTCACTCTTGCTCTGCAACAGCCTTTTACAAGCACGCACAAAAAAATAGAGTTCAAGGAGACCATGATTCATAAAATATTAACTTCTTGCATTGCTCAGATGAAGACTGAAAGCTGCAGCTAACCTTCCTGGCCAAAATCTTCCTTAAACTTTTCCAGTTTTGCCATGTCCTCTTCATTCAGTGTTGGTTTGGATGTTGCTAAAGATCGAAGCATGTCATTCTACATGACAAATGGCAACATGAAAAGAAAAGAGCAAATCATTAACAATCATGTAATACATAATCAAATGTACAGATAAAGTACAAACTATGCTAGTCTACCGAACAAGTTTCATACAAATAAGGGCACAAAATTTAGTAGCAATTCTGGGAAACATATTTACAGTGTTGATGTTATAGTTGGAACCAGGATTGATAAGGGTGAGATTAGGCTTGGTCTAAGCATCTAAATTGTCATGCATTCTCAGACAGCCAGTGACTGTTCAGTATTGTTGTGAACACACTGTTGCGACTGTCTTAAGTATTGCCAAATCGAGTTATTCCATGGATTTTTTTTTCTTTTTTAATCACTAATGGTACTGGCATGCAACAAATTGTACCTAAGCAAACAAGAGCCATTATTTGCAGGCTATTATCTATGTATACTTCAAGTGTGACCCAGCATCATTCATGGGTGGAACTACAGTAAGAGCTGGCAACTTGTATCACTTTAAAGACTTGGGAGGGGGGAAGAGGCAATTTTCCTAATAATTTCAAAAAGCACACTAGAAATACTGAACTGGGCTGCCGCTGCCCCCCCCCCCCCCCCCCCAATTGTCAGGTTATGCAAAACTTTGAAGTGTTACTTAATAGAGAGCTTAATTTAAGCCACATATCTACTATCTGTGGTTGTTACACATGTACAATGTCACAAGTGAATACTCATTTTGCATATCAATACACAGCTCTAACTACTCACTTTCATTCTAGTTATTTGCAATTTTTGTCATTAAAAGGATTTCATTAACACATGGAATGAGCTAACATTTAAAATTATTCAAAAACCAGTCTTGAGGAAATTGCAAATGTATCGTAAATTTTTGTGCCTCCCCACCCCCTCTACCTCAAAGTCCAAATTAACATTTATGAATTTGTTGTATACAAACTTTTATCTCACCCCCCCCCCCCCCAAACAATGGCTGTTAAACTGCGTTGTCTACACCAGTAAGTTACAAAGCTACCAGTTGATGCCCTTTCTTGTAAATATTTCAATTCTTCAAACTGGCATATAATGCTCTTTGCATCACAGCTTCCAAATACTCATACATTGTTGGTGTACATGATAATGCACTTTATTTTCTTGGACATCCCTGAAATTATCCTCGGGTCCATGATTTTCTATTAATTGCTGCTATTACATAGTTCAAGTATTGAGTTGAACCACATCTGTCTTCTGCTCTTAACAAGTGATGATCCTGCTCAAATGAAATGATCAAATTTTCGTCCTGTCTTGATTAGTGTGCTATTCACTGTGAAGGAGGCCACACACCCCCAATTTATAACTCTGCCAACAAATTCATTTCACTTGACACTTGAATCAAAGTTTGTCCAGATTCTCAAGGTTATGGAATCATGATGTCAGCAGAAGCTTGCTCACACTATGCAACTTTCACAGTACACATTTCACGAGAAATGTGTTTATAATTTCTCTAGTGCCTTGTAACACTATCACTAAACACACACACACACACACACACACACACACACACACACACACACACACACACACACACACTTTGCTATTCTCAGCTTTTACTTCAGAACATAGCTTTGAAAGGATTTACCTTTGATGTAATGAAACTTTTTGTCCGCACTTTTTTTGTAAAATATATGGGGAAAAAATTGTTACGAGAATACAAGCAATGTCAGCCTCCAACAAATAATCTACTGTTTTGTTTTGTACAGCACATCAAAGCATTCTCTTGATGGAGAAGAAAATGATGATCAAAATTATTTACTTGGGTGTAGTACCTGCCTTTTCTCCCATTTATTTATTTATTTTTTACTTCCTAAATTTGGAAGGGTACTTTGTAAATGCAATTGTGCATTTGGTTGGTTGAAGATGGGTGAATATTTTTATCACATTTAATATAAAATGCCTATTTGATTAAAATCTTTTTTAAAATAATTAGTTATTCAATGTGTCACAGTTTCCATTGCAGAAGTTCACATCTGTTAAGCTCTTCTTACGTGACAGTTTGTGGCTGACACACATGGAAAAATTCACATACAATATTTTTCTCTCTCTTTCTCAAAGATTTTTTAATATTATTTGCAGTAATACATATGTGATATAGGTTTCAAAGACACAACAAGAAATGTAAATATCTTTGTATATGGATTCTTTGGAAGGACTTTACGAACATCTCTGACTGTTTGAAACTTCCTGGCAGATTAAAATTGTGTGCCGGAACCGGGACTCGAACCTGGGACCTTTTGCCTTTCGTGGGCAAGCGCACTACCGACTGTGCTATCCCGACACGACTCGCGATGCCGCCTCACAACTTTACTTCCGCCAGTACCTCGCCTCCTACTTTCCAAACTTCACAGAAGCTCTCCTGCAAACATGCAGGACTAGCACTCCTGGAGTGCTATATTTCCTATATCTCTGATACTATATTATTAATTTTGTAAGGACAGTTTACAACTCACCGCAAAGACGTGGCGACGAGCTGCATCAGGCACATACAAAAGACACACACATACAACACTTTCAGCCTTCTTCAGAAAATAGAACACTCACACAATCACAGTCATACAACCATCACCTCTGGCTGCCGCACTTCGAAGTGCAGCAGCCGGAGGTGATGGTTGTATGACTGTGTAGTGTGCCTGTGTGATTGCGTGAGTGTTCTATTCTCTGAAGAAGGCCATGGCCGATAGCTGAATGTGTTGTATATGTGTGTGTCTTTTCTATGTGCCTGTCATAGCTCGTCGCCAGTCTTTGCGGTGAGTTGTAAACTGTCCTTTCTATATTATTAATTCCAACCTCGTCTTTCCATTATTATATTCTGAGGCATTATTTTATAGACACACTCAAGGAAATATGACTGTACAAAGAAAAATATCCCACAGTTATATAAATTTATCATCACAAAAAAATATATATATATTGCACTGACGTGTTTTACGGCCCACTTTAGATTTGTAGTTTTATAAGTTTTGGCCAAAATAATAATCTAAGTAATAAAATATTATGGTGATAAGATTACTACTCCACTATTTTGGTAATATCTATGCACCCAACACGTAATATTCTTTCTGACCGTATTTTAACAAACAGTCAAAATTATATGAGGTATCTCTCCCACATTTTCATTGTATTTTTCCGTTAAATTATTATCACCTGTCTTGACTTGGTAGTTCTAAGTTTATTGTCTTTGCCTATACTGATGCACGGTTTACGAATGACTATAGGCTGGATAAAGATTGTTTGACTTACCCAAAGTACAGGCTCGCCGATAGAAACAAAAAAACACAAATAAAAACACACACAAACATTCTAGCTTTCGCACCCTAGCTGCTTCCTCAAGCAGAAGGGAAGGAGAGGGAAAAGGAAATGATGAGGGTTTTAAGGAAGTGGGTAAGGAGGGTAAACAAATACACACACACACACACACACACACACACACACACACACACACACACACAAACGCAAACACACCTAGGCAGACATACTGTGAAAGCAAAGAAGTTGGACAGAGATACCATTTGAGGTAGAGGCTCTGTCCAGAGAATCGAGGCAAAGATGTTAAAGATGGTGGGCGGGAATTTGAATTTAGCGGAGGTTGAGACCAGGTGGGCAATGGGAATTCCGATCTCCGGAGTTCTGAGAGACTGGTGTCGGTGGGAAGTATCCAGATACCTTTCTTAAATTGTTTGTCATATACTTATTATTTCATTAATGTAAATGGGAAATGTCCACTGAAGTTTGGGAAATCAGTAAGACCTTAAGGATTTCAAGGCAGCTCTACCAACAAATCCTACTCCTACATCCTAGATGGCATGAATCATGAAACACCTAAACAACACATGGCATACAAAGTGTCTATAGGCTACAAACCCAATGGGAGAAGATAAACCCTGAAAGAAAATCCCGGTCCTCCTGGAACGGGGTTAAGGAAAAACTACTCCCAGTACCCAAACAAGCCTTGGAAACAAATTTGTTAACTCCTTAATTTACAACTTATATTATTTTAATAATTTAAAAGTTCTGTTCTTTTGCAATATGTAAGCCCCAGGTTTCCAAATTGAAAGTTTCTTTTGTAATAGAGCAGGGGTTAGCTTTGTTCAAGTCAGATACGTTAAACAATTATGTAAGTACTGAATGTAGGTTCACAGCCATAAATATTGTTAATTACTTATAATGTTTACCTAGTCTTTATCATAATTTTGAATATCTACCATATTTCTGAATTAGGAAAATCATTTGGTAACAGCATTGACACTTTCTGAGCTAAAGTCAATGTATAAGAACATCTTTTTTATATTTTTGTGTTAGAAACTAAATTCTTGCTCAGCTTTAAAACTATTATGCTATTTATAGTAACATTTGTAAGAGATTCTACATAGTGCATAGTAATAAATATAATTTGCTGAATAGTTATTAGAGACAATCAAATGTTATTCTTCTGTTGTTGTTTGGATGTTTTAGGGGGACAAAACTACGGAGGTCATCAGTCCCCCATGTTATTCTTCTATTCTTATACTTTGTATACGAAGACTTGGACAGTAACTTCTAGTCGTCTCCGCAAAAACACCAGACAGAGTGACTTTATTTTGTCATCAAATATCTCTTTCGTTCAGATCTAATTACTTCACAAATATCATCTTTATCACTCTCGTAATTTTGAAAAAGGAATTACAATTCTATAATTCCATTAGCTAGACATAAAAAATAGTCCCTCCTTTTCAAAACTAAACACAAATATAAGTCATCAAATACATTGCCCAACAAACAAGCATAAATGTCCCTATGTAACTTCACATCCGTCCCCTTTGTTTGACGGATGTAGTTCACATAAATTTCATTCAGAAGACAGTAAACAATTAGTCTTTATTATTTTTAACAAGTCTGCCTAAGATACTAATATCCTCTCATGTAAAAGTCATTTCCTTTTTTGTACCTAATAATTTGTTACACTTTTTAGACAGTACCATTGATTTTGTTCTACAATACTGGCATTAAGTTTTAATGTGATCACTGGGAGTATTTTGAAACAGTAGAACACCACTGCAAACCATTTGACAGCCCAGTGTCCCCAGTAGTGTTGAAGATATTATTGTTGTGATCACTGCCAGCTACACTGTTGGCCACTGTGAGGTGCAGCATGTAACCATTCTTTGCACATAACAGAGTTTCCATTGGTAGATTGGAGTCGTCATATGAAGGTGCATTTTTGATCCTCCTTGAACAGTACCGACATTGAAACTTACAAACTACTTAAACTAACTTAACACTAAGGACAACACACACACCCATGCCCAAGGGAGGACTTGGACCTCCAGGCCGCGGCAGAGTGCCCGAGCGCATTGGGGCACTATGCTCCGATGCGTGAGGCCGTTCCTCATCGGGGATCTGAATCCTCCCTCGGGCATGGATGTTTGTACTGTCTTTAGTATAAGTTAGTTTGTAAGTTTAGGGATTGATGACCACGCAGTGAAGTCCCATACGCTTAACAAACATTTGAACAGATTGAACCTCCGGCGAGAGTGGGCATCTAGTCCGTAACATGATGCCTTAGATCATATGACCATTCCGTTCAGCCGTCATTGACTTCCGATATTACCTACAAGGTCATTCACATATATTGTGAAAAGCAACGATCCTAGATCACTCGCTTGGGGCAAGGCAGAAATCACTTATCACACAGTTGGTCTGATATTTCCTACGCTCTTTTTCATTAGACAATTGTGCAGATGTGAAAATAAACTGGAAACGACCTGTGAATATGGGTCCGATTTTAGATTGTTACAGAACTGGAGCTGGTTAAAGACTATACATACCATGATGAATCAAGTGTGAATATTCGGTTACTGAAGGAAATTCTCCACTGGCATGATGAAATATTCTTCAAAGAGATAGATTGGCTGGACAGTGCCTGCCTTAGCTCTGTACCACCGATACTCCCATAAAAATGCAAATGGAGACAAAAATAAAAGAGGTATTCGCTTCGTGGTATATTACTCGTGTTAAAATAGACCGTTTACTAACTACAGAAAATGTCGATATGGCTACTGTGATCAAAATACCAACAGGCCTGTGCTACGTATGTTGGATAGTTACGTTATTTAAAGAGACAGGACGTGTTCAGCCACAAGTGAAATGTCAACCACGACCTGCAACAAATGATGATGCCAAAGTAAGTATTTCAGCTGCAGTTGCCGCTAATCCGCATATCAGTAACAGACAAATTGAGCGAGAATCGGGACTCAAAAACGTCAGTATCGAGAATTCTACATCAACATAAATTTCTATACACCAGGATTTGCATGGTGAAGATTTTCAACGCCGTGTACAGTTTTGCCACTGGGCACAAAACAGAGGTAGCTTAAACCAGCATAATACGCACACTACTGGGCAACGGAAAATTCACGATAGCAAGTGTAACACCAACGACCTTGGCGAGTTAAGGAATGGTAGGGCATGATGTTTCACTGCATGACAGAATAGTGATGTACTTTCAACATTATGGATGTCTGGCACATGGCTCGCGTGCAGTTGAAGCGGTCTTAAATGGAATATTTAATGACAGGTGGATTGGCTATAGAAGCACCATGCTGTACGTTCACCACGTCTTACATCCCCAGATTTCTTTCTGTGGGGAAAATTAAAGGATTATTTGTCATCGTGATTCACCGATAATGCCTGAATACATGCGTCAGCGCATTGTCAATACATGTTAGATCATTACTGAAGGCGAACTACTGGCTGTTGAGAGGAATTTCGTTATGCGAATTGGCAAATGCATTGAAGTTGAAGGACATCATTTTGAGCATTTATTGAAGTCATGAGGCAATTACCGGTAATCATGCAGTAACAGCATGTGTTCTCATAATTTATGATAATTTCATAAAAGTACATGTACCACATTGGAACAACCAAAATAAAATTCAAATGTACCTAAGTTTTGTGTTTTAATTTGAAATACCTACCTGTTACCCTTTGTTCGGCTAAAATTGTGAGCAATATGTTTGTGAATATTACAGCGCCATCTATCACAAAGCGACAAAAGTGCTCCAAATAAAACATTCATATTTATTAACTTACTAGATAAATATGTAATAAATAATGGGGGTAGCTTTTTTTTTTTTTTTTTTTTTGATGCTTATTTTGTGAGATATTTGGCCCGGTCACTATGAATGGACCACCCTGTATATCTATTTCAGACCTTTGCACCATGTCCTCCCCCCTCCCTCTCCCCTGCTACTCCATCCCCAAGAGAATTCTGCAATGTGTAATCCTAACATCCTTTCCTCTACCTAAGCTCAACATTTTATTCAAGAAGGGATAATTTCAGGCGAGTGAATATGAACTTAGCATACACAAAATGGAAAATATTATCATCATTATGGGTCTAATACCAGCTTATAATGGGCACAGTGACTTGTAATGGGAAATGAATGGAAGTGTAACACTAACTTTTACATTTTGAAATTCCTGCCTTGAAATACAGCATAGTACACCAAGTGTAAATAGAGTGAGGTTGTTCTGTTTTAAGACGGAACAGCCATGTATGTGACACCCAAAAGAGAAAGAAAAACTCAATGGTATGTATTGACCTTTCAGTAACATATGAGACAGTGGGGCTGGATGTATTAATGTACAATCTAAATCAAAATGTCCATATTCAAAAATCGTAGCACTACTGCAAAATATGTTTAAAAGTGTTCTTTCAAAGTTAACACTGGAGAAACTCAAGTTAATCCCACAAGGCTTGGTTTGGTCTCACTGTTATTTAATTTGTACTCTAGTGACCTAACCAATGCTTCAATAAAGTTTATCTATGTCAACAACCAAGGGACAGGAAATCAAAGTAACATATTAGATAAGCTTGAGCAGTATTACATAAAATTTAAACTTTTCCCCAACCTTAATAAAATAGAAATCAGCTCATTCTATCTGACTGACAACAGAACTAAATATATTTTGCCATAGCAAAAATACTTTTGTGTGACTCTTAACAGATCCCTAAAATCTGAACAACAATTAGAACTAAAGGGGCACAAGCTGAAATTAGAGAACTGCCTGAAAACACATTGAGAACTACAAACAGGCTCTTCTGTGTGTCTCCTGTCACTTTATATTGTTTCCCTTTTGACGTAGAAGTAGCCACATAAAAAAAAAAATAGATGTGAATCTAAATGAGACAATGTACATTCTGACAGGTACTTTTAACCAATAGAATGGATGTCAGTACTCACCAGTACCCAACCCTTCACCCAAATCTCAAATTAAAACAAACAGTAATACATAAAATGAACAAAACTCTAAAGATAACCATAGACTTTCCAACTCATGAACATTGAACAACTTAACATGCAATCAAATAAAATCTAAAGTTTTATAAAACAATTTAAAAATAGTCTAGGATGTGTGTAACATTTATTACAATGGAGACTGGTTGCTATCAGTTATGATTATCTTCAGTCCCATTTCCACAGATGATAAGTGGAAGCAGAGTGCAGAGCTCAACCATATGTGAAGGGACACAAACATTTGTTTTCTACATGTACGATTTGAGGTCCACCCATCTATAGAGACAGCTCTGAAGAAGTGTGTCATTGATTGAAACCTGCCTGCTGACCTTTAATAATACCATCAGCATTTTCCAGCTTCTTCCATTTCTCATTGTAGAGAGTTTACTAGTGGTTCAGTACATCGAGTGGAATGGGTGTTCTTCCTGTAGCTGAATCAGCATAAGTTGATCCCTTACAGCTCGAGTGGGTTGGGTGCGACAGCTCCCTGTGTCTGCCTCAGCCAATAGTGTAATCTCACTCTGTGAATGCGTCTATGGCAATGCCTTCAGTGTTGCCACAGCTCTACCTGGCAGGTCTTGTCTCCAGTCAGGATCTCTTGTTGTATGTCGGTACTGTTCATGAGGTTCGCATGTTTTGTGTGCTTGAATTCCATGAATATCGTCAGTGAGTTCGACGTTGACTGTGATCATGGCTTCTTATGGCTAAGGGAAAACAAAGTTCGGAAAAGGTGTTGCCCTAAAGGGACAAGCACACAAATTTACATACAGATTGCATGAGTACTTCAAAAGAGAAAAGGACCATGGCGGTCTTTTGTTACTGGTGGGAAATGTATTCGACAGAGTGACAGACGCTTCGCAGATCCCTACTGCGACAGTGAAGCAAGTGACAAATGAGAAAGACAGGGTCATTTCATCTGGAAGCTCTGTTATACAATGCCCTGAAAGACAAAGAAGAAAGTGTGCCTTGTGACAAATATAGACAACTTCGGTGAAAATGCAATTAGGTGGCATATACATCGATATTACAGCAGCAAAAAGTTGATAGTTTCACTGTCAGAAAGTGATTTGTTTATAGGTTGTGTGACAAGCCTTTCTGTTGTTTTAAGAAAAATTGGCTTTCAGTGCAAAAATTCCTCAGGCAGGAAGATGTTAATGGCACAAGCATATATTGTGGCGTAGAGTTGATGTTTCTTTCGGGAGTTACTATCAGTGAACCCAGAGAAAATAATATGGATTGACCAAACCCAAACATAGGTGAATGTGTGTCATCCATGATCAGTGTCATGGACTGACAAAACACGTCGAGGAATAATGAGTGTGCCAACAGAGAATGGGTGACTTACTCTCCTTCATGCTGGCTCTGTTAACAGCTTTGTGCCTGGTACTATATTGCTTTTTCAATTAAAAAAAATAAAATAATTAAAACTGTAGATTACCACGAAGAAATGAATGCAGCAACATTTCAAGACTGCTTCATCAAGTGATTGCTACTGAATGTCAGCTTGGTTAGTGTGTTTTTCTGTTTTTCTACTTGATAATGTGCTGTATCACTTTGTTCAGTTGAATATAGCACTAACTGCATCCACTAGGATGGATGAAATTGTTCTCCGGTTAAGGAGAAATAATACACTTTGACAGAATATCCAAAACACAGAACTTTTACCAATAGTGAGAAAATCCAGTGTATGTGATTGATTCGAACAGAAGAGAATCATGGCCACAGAGTTATACATCATCCTCCTCCATACCACAGCCACTTAAATGCCACTGAACTTGTTTGGGATCAGATTAAAATATATGTGTCTCTCAAGACAGAGAGAGACTGGTGAATGAGGTTGTTATGCAAATAACATCAGATAAATGGAAGAAAACTGTGTACCACATTTGGAATGAGACCAGACCAAGAAGAGAGCATAAAAGAAAAGACAATTTCAAGTGCAGTAGTTTCTTTCTCAGACGATGATGACAACAGTGAAGACAGCAAGAAAAGACTATATCGATTACAAATTCAAAAATTAAGTTCAGAGGGGGAACTTTCTGAATCATTCTTGATAAATCTGGTTTACAGCAGGGAGACAGCCAGTCACCACTTTTGTCAACTCCATTCTCCTGGACTGAAATTAAAGGTAAGGGGCTTCGTACATATAATTTATGGTGAAATGGGACTTTAAAATTGTCAAATAATTGTACAATTTCGTTGTAGTTGACCATCAGCTGTTTATCTTATGCTTAGTGTTAACTGTTTCTATCTTGCCTTATTATCAAGACAAAGCAGAGCATAAACAGCTTGTCATAACAACATGTGAATTTATATTTTTGATGTAGATGTAATAATTGATAATATCAAAGCTTCAAGATGTATTGGTGTGTACAAACACAAGACAAAGTAACTGTATATTTCATACTCTGAAATTGTTGATTATACAAACACGTCTTCAAGCTTTTACACTATAAATGATGTATTTCCAACTACATCAAAGTTATAAATTTCACATGCAGTTGTAACACACTGGATACATTTGTTCACTTTATGACATATATTATCCTTGAATTCTGCTATGTAGTTTTTATTTGTTATACTCTGCTTTGCTTTGGTAATGGACAAAGATCAAAACTGGTAGCACTGAGCTTAAAATAAACAGCTAATTGTTCACAAACTACAATGAAGTTTCAAAAGGTTTGTTCATTATTTTACACATAAATTTCTCAATTCTTCGATTTACGTACTTGGGAATGTTTGAAGCTATTGTGAGTACGCTGCTAAATCATCATATTACATGACGATAAATATCTCACTGACACACACACACACACACACACACACACACACACACACACACACACAAAAGGCAGGACCTAATATTTCATAAAAGTAATTCATCATAAGATATAACTACAGCAGCTTTTCAGATTAACACATTACACACCTGGAGATGGTGCTTTGCTGAAATGAGCAGCTCATACTGTAAGATACACACAATATTATAGTTAACAGTGTTATGGAATAAAATTTATTATTATGTCAATGTAAGATATGATTCTGATTGGCAATTTTATTGGCAGCCTTATCAACATCATCACGAGGGAGATGCCATTGTTGTAATTTTCGCTTTATAAAACTGTATGGAACATTCTATGAGACCGCCTCATATGTAAGCAGTGGGTGGCAACCCAGCATAAACAGGTGGGCAGTGCAGGGCCCACAGCCTTGCTTTCCCGGAATCTGGGCTGGACCAAGGATGGAAGTCGTCAGCCAGCAACAAGGCTGTGAATTGTCAGGGATCTTCTTACAGCAACTCAACTATAGTTTCTTTCTTTCTTCTTCTTCTGCTTAATGTATAGTTTATTAACTTGTGCAGGAACAGCATCATATTGTCGAAATGGCACAATGTAGTCCAACTAATAGCACTTGTATGGCGAACCTTTCATGTTGAAAAATGAATCAATACCACATACAATGAGCCCACTTCAGTGACTTACATGTCCCTAGCCTACCCCAGTTATCCAAATGGAGAAAGGGGACCTACAGCTTAACGTGGAATCCGAACCATATGTCGTTTCTGGTGACTCCTCACATTGTTGAGAGGTGAAGGATGAATTGAAACACAGACTGAAAAAATCCAAGGTCCAACAGGTTTTCTAATCTGCGACCCATCGGTTTCCAGTCGAGCGCTTTACCTCAAGACCACTGGGCCTGACTATTCATTGATGAAACTGTATCTACATGGAATGAAAACAACAAAATATGTAATAATAATTAATGGTTGTAGGAAGCTACACATTCTACAGTTGAAACCAATTTCCATGTTTGTTTTTTGATCAGTGTTTGGTGCAGCATAATTGGTAACCTTTACACGAGACAAATGATGGGACAGAATTAGTTGCAATTTTTGGAAAATTCATTTAGTCACTGGACTGAAATGTACTACTTTTATGTGGGTTGATCCAGAAGTAAGGTTCCCTTCACTTTTTACTGATAGACAACAGTGTTTATTCTTGTAGAAATTTCCATCTTTGGAAAGAAGGAACTTAGCTATGTTTTCCTACAAAATCACAATTTTTTCTACATGTTTTTGTAGGTGGTACTACAAATTCTGTATCTCCACATTGTATAACTCCGCCACCAACCTGTTATCTCTTCTTTGACTTCGTCACACCAAAACTGTTGGCCATCAAAGTTTTCCTTTAATTTGGTGAAAAAGTGACAATCACGAGGTGGGTGGGGCATGAGAGTCCAACTAAAGTTTGTCAAATGTTCTTTGGTTTGGCAGGAGACATGAGATCAAGTGTTACTGAGAAGCAGCATTACACCTGTCACTCATCCTCTCTGGCCATTATGGATAGCTCACCTAAGTTTTCAGTGTTTCGCAGTAACTGTCCAAGTTGATTGTTGTTGTCCAGTTTCCAGGACATTGATCAGTAGTATCTCCTTACAATACTAGAAGGTGTTTGTTTGAACTTCTTTGCAAACCGATGACTGTGAGTGATTCCACTGTTTGGATTTTCCTTTCATTTTGAGAATGTAATGAAACACTGACTTTTGTCTCCCACAACAATGGAGTCCAATAGTCCTTCCTTATCTTCTTGACACTTTAAAAAACTGGCATGTACAGTGAAGGCATTTCTCCTAATGTTTGGCTGTCAACATAAATTGTACTCATCGAGCTCAATACTTGAGAAACAACAATTTTTCCGTCAAAGCTGTTTCAAATGTACCGTAAGAATTCCTTGAAATCTGAATAACAAGTTTGTGGATGGTGATCCTGCTGTTTTGAAGAACTTTGCATTGGATCATCTTCATAACCACCATAACCACCTCTGTAAGTGATGGTTATCCACTCTGTTTCTCACCTCCTTCCAAGTGGCACTAAACTCCTTGTGCCATTTTAGGGTGTGCTGAACAGACATACACTTGTGACAACTGTAATCGCTTTCATGTGCAAAAGGTGGCTTATGCAAAAAATCTCGCACTTGGTGGGATCACCAATGGGCATCTCCTTCGCGAACGGCTACTGAGACAATACTGATTGTGCCAGAGAAGCACAGAAGCACGCCCAGCGGAATTAAGAGAGTGCTGCTGATGGATTTCGCCTAGCACCTTCCTGCATTGCTGGAGCTCTTGTGGAACCGTACTTTTGGGTCAGCCCTTGTAGCATGGAGTTCCTTCTAGTTTGACCAGATGAATGAAGGAATGTCTCAATCACACTTCCCCTAGTTGCTGGATTGGTCCTAGTAGTACAATTAACTAGACAACAAGATTGCAAGACATTTCTTGTTTATAGGGTTGAAGGAAATCTTAGGTGTGTGTAAAAAGCAGTGTGAATATATGAGCAGAACTGCTTGGTCATATCAATCTCTCATTAGAAACTTTGCTGGACACACAGATAAACAATACTTTTTCTTGCATGAATGCAAGTGGACATGGGAAAATCAAACATTTATTGTGAACTGTAGAATACCTGTGATGTGATGAATAATATACTGTTTAGAGGTAAGAAATGCTAAATAAGATATTTTTGGATTAATATTTCGCAAAATGAATATTGTACTGTTTAGTAACTTAATGTATAGAATAGTACACAAAATAAAAAATAATGTATGTTAAATGTGTTATATTTCTCAAACCATCTGCAATAGGAATATGTTCACATTGAGTTATAATCTATATAAATAAACCAGATACCTGGTAGATTCTCAAAGGAACATTCTACATGAAGACATCAATTAATTTTGGAATCTTAACATATGAAGCTCTTTAATGGTAGTGATGGCATACCACTCTACTCCATGATGCTAGAAGTTACTGCGACAGAGTCCTCTAAAAGTCAGGGACCATTGTCTTTAATTTTAGGTTACTCTTTTTGGTAGCCTCCCTGGACAAATAAGCTGAGAATTTATTTCTTGGGATTATGAAGTGGGTAGAAGTCCAGAGATATATGACTGGCCATCTGTTGTTTTGGTGGAAACAGTTTTTGAACTGCTCACAGTCAGTGCAAATTAGAAAAGAGTTGTGTGGAGCAGAAGCAGATGTGGTTACAAGTTTGCTTAATGGCTACTAGTTACGCATCAAAGACACTACTTTCCTGTGGTCAGCAGTTTTAATGCACTATTGCCTGTGAGTGTGTTGTAGTGATTCAACCGTGTAAATGATTTTTGAGCTATTGAATTTGTTCAACACTGAAATAATAAAGCTTTCACAGACACACATTATCCTCCTGACCTAGTCTACAAACAGATTTCTCGTACTGCATCTCTATACACCACCAGTCCTCTCCCCAACCACAATAAACACTCGAAAAGGAATGTTCGTCTTGTCACCCAAAAACACCTCAGACTGGAACAACTAAGTTGCATCCTTCATCAGGACTTTGATAATCAGTCATCATGCCATGAAATGAAAGACATCATTTAGACCCCTTCTAAAGTGTTCTTGAGTCGCCACCCAACCTCCACAACATCCTAGACCATCCCTGTGCCTCTCCCAACCCCAACCCCTTACTACAAGGACCATATCCTTGTGGAAGACCCTGATGAGAAACCTGCTCCATACACCCTCTCAGCACTTGCTACTCCAGTCCTCGGACAGGCTTTCCTACCCCATCAGAGGTCAAGGCAATATGTGAAAGCAGTCATTTGAATTACAAACTCTGCTGCAATCATTGCACAGGTTTTTATATAGGTGTGACAACAAACCAGCTGTCCATCAGGATTATGGCCAATGTCAAACTGTGGCAAAATGCAAGATGGAGCACCCTGTGGCAGATCATGTGCCTCAACAGAACATTATTGATTTAAAAAGGCTGCTTTACTACCCAGGCAATCTGGAACTTCGCCTCCACCAGCAGCTCTTCTGAGCTGTGCAGACAGGAGATATCCATTCAATACATTCTACGGTCCCACAACTACCCAGGCCTCAACCTGAGAAAACTCTCATTCCTACATCTTACTCCTTCCCAAGTCATATCCTGTATCCCTCAAATTCATTTCTTCCTTACAACTGTGTGTCGCCCCTAATTTATTTTAATATATTATCAAACACTAGCCCTAAAAATGGTAAAAATATTATCTTAAAAACCTGTTACACAAATAAAGATCCAGGTGTTGGCAGGCAGCTTAATAGCTAATACAGTACATTACAAGTGTTTTTGAATTAGTAAAATGGAAGGTATGGGTAAGGGTCAAGTGCCATGTCTGTAGTACAATTCATGTAGGCATATCATACTGGAATGAACTTCCACTATGTAGAGCTCTTATATGACGTATTTCTTAAAGTGCCAGAAAAGCCTTCCTGTCTATCAAGTTTCAACAGTTTATATTTACTTTGTTAAGGTTTATCATGGAAAAATTGGTAACATGACATATCTACGTAACAAACTTGATATCTGAGCAGTGTATCTAAAGACAAAATTAAAAGGTATGGTAATATTACGACACAAATATAAGTAAATGGGAAGCGAAGGAAAAGCACAACCACTGAAGTAGGGTATAGTAATATTTAGCCAAAACCATCTTAAAAAAATCACACCAATAATACCAGATAACAGAATTCTAACCAAATATAAGCTTTGTAATAGTAGAAGCAGAACGGTGAGAATGTGGCCATCGAAAAACATCATACAGCAACAAAATCTTAAATGCAAGATCCAAGCTTTCACAGAGGGTGGGTTTGCTTGTAGTTGGGAGCTCCAATGTTAGATGGGTGATGGAGTCCCTTAGAGAGATGGCTGCCAAGGAGAGGAAGAAGGCCAACATGCACTCCGTGTGCATACCAGGTGGAGTCATTCCAGATGTGGAACAAGTCCTTCTGGATGCCATGAAGGGTACGGGGTGCAGCCAACTGCAGGTCGTTTCGGATCTGAAGAGATCCTCTCAGGTTTCGAGCGGCTATCTGAAGTGGTAAAGACTGCCAGTCTTCCTTGCAAGATGAAAGCAGAGCTCACCATCTGCAGCATAGTTGACAGGGCCGACTGGAGGGTCTGAATCAGAGGCTCAGGCGGTTCTGTGACCGTGTAGACTGCAGATTCCTTGACTTGCGCCATCGAGTAGTGGGTTTCCGGGTTCCGCTGAATAGGTCAGGAGTCCACTATACGCAGGCAGCGGCTACATGGGTAGCGGGGGCTGTGTGGCGTGGACTAAGCGGTTTTTTAGGATAAAGGGCTTCGGGGAAAAACAAAATGGGCAACCTCAAAGGATGCAGGTGGATCACAGGAGAAATGTAGATCTGGGAACTATCGGTATAACAGTTGTAAATTGTCGTAGCTGTGTCAGGAAAGTACCAGAACTCCAAGCGTTAACAGAAAGCACCAAAGCACACATCATTGTAGGCAGTGGAAGTTGACTCTAGCCGGAAATAAGTTCAGCAGGGGTATTTGCAAAAGAACTAACTGTGTTCAGAAAGGATAGATTAAACAAAAAAGGTAGAGGCGTGTTTGCTACACGAAATACTACTTTTGACAGCAACAAAGTTGAATTCGATAGTTCCTGTGAGCTATTATGGGTAGAGGTTGTACCTGAAAATCGTAATAAGTTAATAATTGGTTCCTTTTACCGGCCCCCTGACTCTGACGATACAATAGCAGATATGTTCCAGGAAAGCCTGAGTCTAATTACAAAAACGTACCCGACTCACACGATAATAGTAGACGGTAATTTTAATTTACCCTCAATCTGTTGGTGAAATTATATTTTCAAATCTGGGAGTACAAATAAAACATCATGCGAAATTGTACTCAACGCATTCTCTGAGAATTACTTCGAACAATTAGTTCATGAGCCAACTACAATTGTAAATGGATGTGAAAACACACTTGATCTCTTAACAACAAATAATCCTGAGCTCATAAGGAGCATCAAAACGGATACAGGTATTAGTGAACACAGAGTTGTCGTAGCAAGATTGAATATCGAAAGACCCAAATTTACCCAAAAAACTGAAAAGTATTTGATTACTGATGGAAATTCTCCTCAGAGATGATAAATTATTTTTCAAAAGAGGTAGATTGGCTGGCCAGTACTTACCTTTGTGCTGCACCGCCCATAGTAACACAAATAAAAAAGAAAAAAAGAAAATAAAAAGATGAAAAGGACAAGCTTTCAGAACACAGTTCTTTCTTCAGGTGGGAGAGAAGGGAAGAAAAAAGGATGGGAACGGAAGGGAAAGGTAATTCACGACCTAGGTCATGAGGATGGTATTTGAGGAGTGTGGAAGTCAGAGATACTGCATATTAGTACTGAAAAGCCAGAGAGGATATATATAACCAAAGAGGAAAGATCAAGCAGTAAAGAGAAGAGAAGATGAGTGAACTGAATGATGATGAGGTGTGTAGGAGGGGCAGGGGGTTGTCTAAAACGTTTTTGATTAAGAGGGAAATACACACACACACACACACACACACACACACACACACACACACAGAGAGAGAGAGAGAGAGAGAGAGAGAGAGAGAGAGAGAGAGAGAGAGAGAGAGAGAGAGAGGGGGGGGGGGTGTGGAGTAAGGAAGGGATAATGAATAGGTGAGCTGATGATGGAGGAAGGGGAGGGGTTAGCATAGATTTAGGCCAGGGGGGTAGTGGGAGGAAAGTATATGTTGGAGGGCAAGTTCCTACCTCCGTAGCTCTGAGGGCCTGGTGTTTGTTGGTAGTATTCAAATGGCAAGTGTGGTGTAACATGTGCCAAGGTCCCTGGAGAGCATATTCTGCCACAGGATATTGGGTGTCCCCCAGGCGAACAGTCAGTCTGTGACAATTCATCCGCTCAGCCAATTTGTTAGGATTGTGTCTGAGTGGTTCGGCCAAATCCATTATTCGCCGAATCTAGCACACTGGCTTTGGATTCGAGATTCAATACATAATGGCCGAATACTACCAAATCCTGAATCCAAAGTATTATATGGAAACCTTTTAGTTACGAATGTTGTGCTTTACTTTGCATAACAGTGCGCTTTCGTCTGTGTTATTTATTTTCCATAGATATGCTGAAAGATGTGACGTCATAAAACAAAACGATCTCACTCTGAATTTATTCAAGTGGAACCACTAAGAAATTTACGTAGTTGCGTAGTTATTGTGAAAACAATCTAGCGTATTTACCAGAATCTAAGCCACACTTCCCCCCCCCCCCCCCCCCGTTTTTTTTAGTCCAAATACCGCCTGTGATTTAAATCAAGCACAATGCGAATGAAGTTCTGAAAAATGGCGCTAGAAGCCGCCACAAGTAACTTTTCCCATCTAATATAAGCAGTGCCACACAAGCTTGCTTTGCAGCTGCAAATGTAAAATTTAGCAGCCATTGAAATATTAGTAGCAACAAAAATAAATTTCTTTACATAAATCTTTCTTAGGATTCCTTCCACAAGTTGCCTCATTCTGATTTCACGTTCTGTTCCGTCGAATTTTGTTTAGTACTCGGGTTTGTGAACTGTGATGAATCACTAGGATTTCAAGAAGAAAGTTATTTATTAAGTTGGAAAACAAGCTGTAATTGTGCGCCATCCAGGTGGGATGACGTCAATTCAGCAACCACTTGACATCTGTTTCAAAAAATCGTTTTCAAAAAATTACAGACAACTGACACCAATGGTTCCGTTAACTCGTGCAAGTATGGCATTGGAATGATGATACAATGAAGTGTGTTCCAAATGAGATTGCGTAGCAGGCATTTAAAAATGTTCTATATCGTATGCACTACATTGTATGAGGGATGTTGCTCTGAACAACGAAGGAACTGAGTAACAAGGAATCAAGTGATGGTGATTCAGATTTACTGTACCCGTATCCAATTCCTTTTATAAACATTTCGTAAAATTTGTATTATATGTGTAATAAAATTGCTTTATATTCCCGCATTTAGTTTGCCGTACATTTGAAGTCTCATCTAAAAGCTACTATGTAAAGCCGACTGGCAAGCTTCTGTTGCATCAATTTGCCTGATGCTACAACTACTGCCTTCGTGCTACAACATTCGTGTTTTTCTCTTTGGGGCAAGGAATTGTTCCTATAAATCGTGATTCGTAAATTCCACACTCTATTCGCCATTAGATTAATACAAATGTAAACATTACGCCATGTAATCTTCTGTGTTAACTGTTACCACATTTAAATTCCGTCTGTCTAACAAACCCAAAAGACAACGGCGAACGAGGGATAATATACGTATCACATTAATGTTTACATTTTTATTATTTTTATGCTGAATGGGAATAGTTAGAAATGAAGCACGGTAACTGACTTCTAGTATTTATTATTAAATCTTCTACGAATATAAATTCTGAGCAGACAAGTTACGTGATCTTAAATTTTTGAAAGAATAAACAAATCCAAAAAATACCCCAGCTTAACCTCCGGAACCGTGGCAATAACTAGTACACAAACATCGAATAAACGCGGATTTCTCTGTGTCTGAATGTCCTGTCCGTCACTCATGGAATGCCCGATATGTCACTTACTTAAAAGTAAGTACCAAGACTAAGTTAGCAGTGCACCGCTCTATCTTTTGACCAACTTTGTTGTATGCGAGTGAAAGTTGGGTGGATACAGATTACTTTATTCACAAGGTAGAGGTTACGGATATGAAACTAGCAAGAATGATTGCAGGTACTAATAGATGGGAACAATGGCAGGAGGGTGTCTATAATGAGGAAATAAAAGAAAACTGGGAATGAACACCATAGATGAAGCAGTTAGAGCGAACAGACGGAAATGGTGGGGTAATGTTACTTAAAGAGTCTCATGTGCTCGGCAGAGGAGGGTAAGAGTCGAGGTAGACCAAGAAAAAAGTACTTAGATTCAGTGCAGACTGATTTTGCAGTAAAAGGCATAACATCAGATGAGGCATCAATGTTAGCACTGAATACGGGATCATGGAGGAATTTTATTACAGATACTACGCTCCAGACTGAACGCTGAAAGGCATAATCAGTCTCTAATGATGATGATGGATGATGATGATGATGATGATGATTGTTGAAAGATAGCTTCCACTCGTTTCTAACACTAAACACAGGTATAGACCAGATGTGGCTCCAATTCAAAGAAGTGGTATTGACAGCAATTGACGTTTTATACCTAATAGATTAATAAAAGAAGGTGGTGATCCCCCTTGGTACACAAAACAGGTTAGGACACTGATGCAAAAGCAACGGAAAAGGCATGCTGAATTTAAATGAACACAAAATCCCCAGGATTGGCGATCCTACACGGAATTTAGCAAGGACTTCAATGCAAGATGCCTACAATACTTATCACAACAAAACTCTTTCTCGAAATTTGACTGAAAACCCAAAGAGATTTTAGTCATATGTTAAATATACTAGGGGCAAAACACAAACAATACCCTCACTATGTGATAGTAAAGGCGCGCCTGTCGATGACAGCGCTACTAAAGCAGAGTTACTCAACATAGCTTTTAGAAACTCATTCACCAAAGAAGACGAAACCAATATTTCAGATTTTTAATTACAAACAGAGACTGTAATGAGTAACATAGAAGTAGATATCATCGGAGTACTGAAGCAACTACAATCACTTGACAAGAACAAGTCTTCTGGTCCGGACTGTACACCAATTAGATGTCTTATCTGATTATGCAGAAGCGATAGCTCCTTACTTAACAGCCATATAAAACTGCTCTCTCAAAGAAGGCTCTGTACTAAAAGATTGGAAAGTTGCACAGGTCACACCTATATTCAAGAAAGGCAGTAGCAGTAACCCACTAAACTACAGGCCTATTTCATTGACATCAATTTGCAGCAGGGTTTTGGAACATATCCTGTATTCAAATATTATGAATTATCTCTAACAGAATGCTCTATTGACCCAAGGTCAACACGGATTTAGAAAATATCATTCATGTGAAACACAACTAGCTCTTTATTCACACGAAGTGATGGGTACTATTGACAAGGGTTCGCAAATCGATTCTGTATTTCTTGATTTCCAGAAGGCTTTTGACACCGTACCTCACAAACAGCTTTTAATCAAATTGCGATTGGACAGGGGATTTCCTGTCAGAGAGGACACAGTTTGTAGTAATCGATGGTAAGGCATCGACTAAACAGAGGTGATATCGGGCGTTCCACAGGGTAGTGTTATTGGACCTCTGCTGTTCCTTATTTACATAAACGATTTAGGGAAAAATCGAAGTAGCTCTCTTAGATTGTTTGCAGATGACGCCGTCATTTATCGTCTAGTAAAGTCATCTGAAGATCAAAACCAACAGCAGAACTCTAAAGATATCAGTATGATGTAAAAATTGGCAATCGACTCTAATTAATGAGAAATGTGTACGAAAAGAAACCCGTTAAAATTTGTTTACAAGATAAATCAATAAACAATGAAGGCCGAGAACTTCACAAAATACCTAGGAATTACTATTACTTCAGACTTAAACTGGAAAGAACACATAGATAATGTCGTGGGGAAAAGCGAACCAGAGACTGTGTTTCATTGGTAGAACCCTTAAAAGATGCAACAGAACTACTAAAGAAACTGCATACACTATGCTTGGCCGTCCTTTTTTGGAGTATTGTTGCCCAGTGTGGGATCCTTATCAGGTGGGTTTGACGGAGGAAAGAGTCCAAAGAAGGGCAGCTCATTTTGTATTGTCACGATACAGAGGAGACAGCGTTACGGAAATGATACAGGATCTGGGATGGGAATCATTACAACAACGATGCTTATCGCTGTGGTGTGGGCTACTTATCAAACTCCAATCACCAACATTCTCCTCTGAATGGTAAAATATATTGTTGACTCCCACTTACATAGGTAGAAATGATAATCAGAATAAAATACGAGAAATCAGAGCTTGAACGGAGAGATTCAGGTGTTCTTTCTTCCCGCGCACTATTCGAGAATGAAATGGGAGATAAATAGTATAACGGTGGTTTGATGAATCGTCTGCCAGGCAATTAACACGTTGACTGCCAACGCCAAAATGAGTAAACTGCTCCCAGAAGCCACGTTAAGCAGTTCAAATGAGATGACGAATCAAACTGTATGAAGTTCATCTGTATCATCGAAACTTTGAAAATAATATTTTTGGCGGGAAAATGGGGCGTGCGAGTTATCTCGTAGTTGGCGTATGGAGTAGGAAGTTCAGCTCAGATGCCAGCTACGAGATAACTCGTTGTCAACAATCAGAGACGAGCTTGAGTATTTCCACGTACATTTGACAATACGACACATGTCATTGTTGTAACCACGTCAGTATTTATTCAGTCTTCATTGTAGATACTTCACTGACATTTATCGTTATCTGTGTTCAATTTTCCTCGTAAAATGGCAAGTAATAAGAGGAAACTGAGTGACGTAGAACTTTAACAGCTAGCTAACATGGATGAATTGCGGTGGAACGACTTTACGGATGAATTCTCGGATGGTGGAAGTCTCTATGAACCACCTTCATGTGAGCACTCAAGTGAGAATTCAGATGCAGACAGCAGTGAATGTAATGAAGATGATGAGCAGGTTGCTACAACAGCAGCCACTACAGGTAACAGTGATGAGTGGAGTGACATTCCTCGAGATCCATCAGTGTGTGTTCACCGAGAATGTGGCACTGAAATTAGACTTACAAAATTTTGGTATCAATGCACTTGTTGATTTGTTTTTTTCTGAGTTCCTAATGTCGTTATGTGAACAAAAATCTATATGCAAGACAGGAAGTGGAAAAACAGGGTGGGAGAATATCAGTAAGGCTTTCCAGATGGAGGGATACAGATGTTGCAGAAATGAAAGTATTTCTTGGTCTGTTGCTGCACATGGGACCTTATTGTTTTCCATCAATAGAACATTACTGGAGTACAAATCCTTTTTACAATGTCACATTCTGGAGATCTATTATGAGTAGAAACAGATTTCAGCTGTTATCGAGATATCTACACTTCTCAGACAACTCATTAGAGTCTAATGATCGCCTCTACAAAATGAGACCAGTTTTGGACCATTTCAATAACATCATGAGCAATAATTATGTACCACACAAGAATCTCTGCATAGACGAATCAATGGTTTTGTGGCGCGGCCGTCTATTTTTCAGACAGTATATCAAGAACAAGAAACACAAGTATGGTGTAAAACTTTATGAGCTCTGTGAATCTAATGGAGTTGTTCTCAAAATAAACATCTACTGTGGAAAGTCAGAACGCCGAAATGGGCCATGCGTCTGACGTAGTTTTACACCTTATGGAATCTCTCTTGAACAAAGGATATGTGCTTCATATGGACAATTTTTATAATTCTGTATCACTTACAAAACTCTTGTCGACTTACAAAACCTATGTGTGTGGAACATTTATGTAACAACAGAAAGGAAAACCGAAAATCATTAGTTACTATGAAGCTGAAGAAAGGTCAGATGGCATGGAAAAGAAATGACAATGTTGTTGTTTGCAAATGGAAGGACAAAAGGGACGTTCTGACCATTTCTAATATGCACTGTGTCGAAATGGTGGAAGTTCGCAATCTAAATGGCAAAGTCGCCTTGAAACCAAACATTGTCAGGGACTACAACAATGGCATGGCACAAGTTGTTCAGTCAGATCAAATGGCATGAGTTGTTCAGTCAGATCAAATGCTGTCATATTATTCAGCGTTGTGAAAAACTGTTAGATGGCCAAAAAAGCTTGCTCTACAGATAATAGAAATTTATCTTCAGAATGCTCATCGTTTCTATAATCAGATAGCAGGAACGAGTATCAAGTCTCTAGCTTTTAGAGAAAAATTTATTCAGGCATTGATTGGGGATAGGATGCCAGACACCCAGAAGAAAACCAAGACAGAGGGCAGCTTTCATTATTTAGAGGCAATACCACCCACAGAGAAAAAACTGTGGTCAACAAAGCCATGCAGAGTGTGCACACAACAAAAGAAACGCCGTGAATCGCGATACTATTGTCCCGTTTGTGAAGAAAAACTGGCTCTTTGCGTAGAAGAGTGCTTCAAGACATATCATCAATAAATAAAAAACTGTTTTCATTGCTATTAGCGAGACAAAGTATACATTTTACGTTTAAAGCTAAAATATTTGTATGAACTTTTCTGTAACTATATTCAAACTGTGAAATTAAAACTCCTGTTCCACCACGCCTAGATGATTTACTTTACCTGTCCCTGACACCCAAGACCTGCAAATCGCACATATTTGCTACGATTGTTCTCGTATCTGACTTTATGTAGGAACTCGTTTCCTACGAGTTAACTCTTATTGGGCGCCACTGGCCAGTTCGGCACATACAAGATAACTCATAGTTGGCAGTCAACATGTTAAATGTGATTTGCAGAGTATCCCATGTAGATGTAGTGCTGCACTATCATAAGAAAAGCCCTGGCCACATGTCATCAGGTAAATATAAAGGTGTATAACAGAGGTGGGAGGCAGGAAAGGGGGTATAGATGGTATGCATATGTACAACATACTAAAACAAAATACTGGGGGAAAATATTGTTGTCTTGTGCAGTCTGAAGATGCTAACAATGAGTTACTGAAACTAGTAATGGCTGAAGGTGTCTGCGGGTCTAAGTAATTATATAGCCATGTCCCAGTCTTCTTAGACCAAGTTGGACACACGAAGACAATACACAACGTTCCAATTTCACATAATAAAAAGCACACAAACCATCTATGCAATACACAACTTATAATTAGGTTCAGTCTCAAATTCAAGGGCGTAACATTCATCAAACATGAACCCAATCAGACGTGACTGCATTCCCTAAGGCGATCATCATTTTGCATACACAGTTTTCCAAATCCCATGAATGTGTTGGGCACTATTCCTGAAATAGATTATTTCACTTTCTTAATTTTAGTTGATTCTGACTTGCCTCCATAACACTAAGGCTAAAAAGTGTCTGGGAAATATTAACTGCAGAAGAAATGTCAAATTCAAGATTTTTTTCTTTCTTTCTTTGGGAGCAGTGTCCAACTAAGGTTACATGACTAGATCTTTAAAAGCTATAACCCTTATCAGACTTAGAGGGGGGTGGGTGGGTATATGGAAATCCAAAACACATAACAACAAACAATATTTTCTGTGATCTTTACATACCATTGTTACTGGAGGTTCAAATAGTTTGTCACCAGGAACATCCATCCAAGTCATCTCAACAGCACCAGGACAACCTGGTGAGCAAGGTGTTAGTAAGTCATCTGCTATTACATTTGGATCAATTGGTGATGGACCTCTAACCCTTCGGAAATGTGTTGCAGTCTGGACCTTGCGAACTGGCTGCATGAGTGCATCTCTTACTACAATACTAATATCTGCTCCAGAATACCTGAAAGAAGCGAAATGCAAATTGTGTTAACACCTGCAAAAGATAACACACATTTGTAATTGTATCTCTAATGACAAGTGGAGGCGGAACAAGTTTCAGACAAAAGAATGATAGGTACAGAAATAATGAAATGAGAGTCCTGCCACTCTCTTGTACTACACGTGCATGAAAAACCGTATAAGATTACAGTGTTGCTCTATTAGTCAAGAAAGATGTAAGGGAAATGTTATTTCATATGTTAAGTGTAGCTTGCTTATCATATTTTGTATACACTTAGGGGTTTTGCTTATATTTTCTGTATGAGGTATTCCTGATGCTATGGATGGGATTGGGGAGACTTATCAACATACTGACTTTGTGCAGATGTTATAGAGTTTCTTCAGCTTCATGTCCTATGCTAGACAGGAGTCCGTGGACTATCGCATAACACTGGGAATGAAATGCTTGTCTATGGAGGCAATCAGTTCTGTTGTCTCCAAAAGTACAACTGCTGCTGTTTTCTTAATGCAAGACCTTTGTTTTGTGATGTCAAGTGTAAGTAAAGAATGAGATTCATTCAACCTGTCAACAATGAATTCAGAATAAATAAATATATATACTTCTTTGCTTTCTACAGTTCTACAGTATGTCTGCCTAAGTGTACTTGCGTCTGTGTAAATGTGTGGGTGTGTGTGTATTTGTTTACCCTCCTTCCCCCCCCCCCCCCCCAAGGTAAGTCTTTCCTGCCCCGGGATTGGAGTGACTCCTTATCCACTCCCTTAAAACCCTCATCATTTCCTTTTCCCTCTCCTTCCCTTCTGCCTGACGAAGCATCTAGGCTGCGAAAGCTTGTATGTGTGTTTGTGTGTGATTTTATTTATTTTATTTGTTTCTATCGACGAGCCGTTTTATATATATATATATATATATAAAATAGAAAAGAGATGACTTACCAAAAGGACCGGCTCGTCGATAGAAACAAATAAAATCACACACAAACACACATGCAAGCTTTCGCCACCACTGGCAGCTTCTTCAAGAAAAAGGGAAGGATATGGGTTTTAAGGAAGTGGAAAAGGAGTCATTCCAATCCCAGGAGTGGAAGGACTTACCTTAGGGGAAAAAAGGAAGGTAAACAAATACACACACACTCAGACACATCGAAACGCAAACACACCTAGACAGAGCCACTTGCGATAGCACCCACGTGATTTACTAACTGACATGCCTGCACTGTGAAGCGTTCTATGTGGGAATGAACAGCAACAAACTGTCCATTCGCATGAACGATCACAGGCAGACAGTGTTTGTTGGTAATGAGGATCACCCTGTGGCTAAACATGCCTTGGTGCACGACCAGCACATCTTGACGCAGTGTTACACCATCCGGGTTATATGGATACTTCCCACCGACACCAACCTTTCAGAACTCCGGAGATGGGAACTTGCCCTTCAGCTTATTCTCTCCTCCCGTTGCCCACCTGGTCTCAATCTCCGCTAATTCAAATTCCCGCCCATCATCTTTAGCATCTTTGCCTTGGTTCTGTGGACAGAGCCTCTGCCTCAATTGGTATCTCTGCCCAACTTCTTTGCTTTCTACAAGTCTGTCTAGGTGTGTTTGCGTTTCGATATGCCATAGTGTGTGTGTATTTGTTTAGCCGAAAGCTTGCATGTGTGTTTGTGTGTGATTTTATTTGTTTCTATCGACGAGCCGGTCCTTTTGGTAAGTCATCTCTTTTCTATTTTTTATTTTTGTTTATCCCACTGGGAAAGTTTCCCTCTATAATATATATTTATATATATTAAGCCGAAAAATTCCTAGCAGGAAAAATTAAATATAAAAAATAGACAAAGATTACTCACCAGGCGAAGGAGCACAGGTGTAACAGCATCACAAATAAATAAATGAATACACACACACACACACACACACACACACACACACACACACACACACACACACAAATATGCTAGCTTTCGCAGCCTAGCTGCTTCATCAGGCAGAAGGGAAGGAGAGGGACTTTTTTTCCCCCAAGGTAAGTCTTTCCTGTCCCGGGATTGGAATGGCTCCTTACTCCCTTCCTTAAAACCCTCATCATTTCCTTTTCCTTCTCCTTCCCTTCTGCCTGATGAAGCAGCTAGCCTGCGAAAGCTAGCGTTTGTTTGTGTTTTTGTGTGTGTGTGTGTGTGTGTATTCATTTATTTATTTGTGATGCTGTTACACCTGTGCTCCTTCGCCTGGTGAGTAATCTTCGTCTATTTTATATATATATTATTTGGAAGGAGACTTTCCAGGTGTATTTGCATGTGGATGTGTGTAAATGTGTGTGTATTTGTTTACCTTCCTTTTTGTCCCCTAAGGTAAGTCCTTCCACTCCTGGGATTGGAATGGCTCCTTTTCCACTTCCTTAAAAACCGTATCCTTCCCTTTCTCCTCTCCTTCCTTCCTCTTTTTCCCGAAGAAGCCACCAGTGGTGGCGAAAGCTCGAATGTTTGTGTGTGTGTGTGTTTTATGTTTCTGTCAATGAGCCTGTACTTTAGGTAAGTCAAATATCTTTATTTTATACTTATATATAACTCCAGTTTGACAAAAGTACACCACCCCGTAACTATTAACACAAGTCAAATCTGAATTTAACCGACCCTGGATATGTGGGAACATGGCCAAAGAGAAATAAGTATGAGACCTGATTAACTTATGCCTTGAGATGGACACCTAAATTCTGCAAGTATCCATAAAAACTCTTTGAATACTTGTCATTTCCTCATAGAGTCTTACAAAATTTAGTAATTCAACATTTTTGAAGAGGACAGGTTGCTCACATTTGACTTAGGAAGGCTGAGATGAAAGCAACTGGTGGTGGGGGTGAAGAAGCAGCATGTACAGGGAAGCAGGAAGGGAGTGGAGGAATACGCCAGTGCAGTCTGACAGACAGGGACGAAGGGAAGGGGAGAGACTGGGGTATCTGGCAGAATGGAAGACATATGTGAGGCTATAGTGTGGGAAGGGAAGGGGAGAAGAGGGTGGTGGTGGTGACAGGAACTAGCGACAGTTTAGACTTGAGGATTGCAGGAGCATAGGATATACTGTACAGGGAGTTCCCACCTGCACAATTCAGAAAACTGGTGTTTGTGGGGAGGATCCATATGGCACAAGCTGTGTAGCAGTCATTGAAGCAAGCCACATAATATTGGGCTGCATGCTGACATGCAGACACCAAAACAGATTGTGTCAGCTTCCCAAATGTGGCTAGATGGCTTGTAACATTAACCTGTATTGGCAAGGCAAGGCGTGGAGGAGCTACAAGCATTTGCTATGACGCTCCTTATCGGCTTACCAGAGAACAAACATCATTGCCCGCAAGATGGGGAGGATGTGAAAGATGTATACATTGTGACTTCAGAACGTCACTTCCTTGTGAAGGCTCCTCTCATGGTAACTGCCAGTGGCAGTACGCAAGTGCTTCTATGAATATTAAGACGATCCATCGTAGTTTACCTTGTGGCATAAAACAGTCAGTGCGTTGTGCCTAGTGTTCAGTTGCAGGCTTCACATGTAATTAAGCCACTTTCACAGAGTGAGCAGTGGATATTTTGCTCTGTCCACAATATCTAGTTAACATCTGCAGACGAGAGCGAGGATGCACTGCAATGGTCTAATTTTCTGAATTAGTGTACCTCAGTTTAGGTCCGGATTTGAAATTCCATCAAAAACTGCCTGTTCAGAGTCGTGAATGCAACAGTCAACGATGCAGCGAACAGTAAGTTGTGTGTTAATCTGAAGCTAGTTTTTGTCTCTGCCAAGTCGCTTCCGTGCAACGGCACTGACACCAGAACCACATTATACTGCATTTATTGTGACAATCTCTGTTGGTTCATTTTCTCAGTTGTAAATTCAAGTATAGATGCAAACTCAGTCACCATCTAACAGATTTTTTCCCCTCTTGTTTTTATATTGTTAAATTTTACTTGTGGTTTCGAGTATCAAAGCGACACTGTTGACGGAAAAATCTAATCCTGTTCATTTTATTAAAATTTCATTTCATTATTTTTAACTTCATTTGTTACAACTTGGCTTAAAGTTAATAAATTAAATCTTATCTCATGGTAGAAAAGTGCTTTATGTTACCTAGGCCCTGCTAATACCACACTCCCACGCCTGGCGAGGCCCCTTAGCAGTTATTATTTATTTTTTTACTTACAGGGATAGTTCTTCGGTTCATTCTGAGCACAGTTAAGGATCTCTTAACTGTCTTGGATTGAGATGTGCACTACTTTCTGATGTGTAAGGCCACATGCCATGGTAGATTTGTTCCACCTGCAGAGCCACCATTTTAGTGTGCAAAAAACATTGCACATCAATCCTTGCGCGTGACACATGGTGGAATAAATTGTCTATCCAGAATTTTAAGATAGGCCGTAGGACAGTCAGACGAGATGAGAGTGATGAAATAGATCTCGGGTGAACAGCCTGGTGTATGCGTGCATAGGAGATGAGTCTTTAGAATGGAAGAGAGATGTGGAGGTTGAGTTTGCAGTATGGAGTGATTATTCCTGCAGTCAGTGCTTGAAAGTAACAGTCATGAAATCAGCCCATGGACTTCACAGTAGAAGGTAATAAGGGGCTTACTATTGGAGAAAGATGTACTTGTTCCAGCCTCTGTTGCCTCATTCAAGAACATAATTGGAGAATAGTGGATACAGTAAAACCCTACTTTCACTTTCCCGGATTTTACATTTTCCCCGACATTTTTACACCAATCTTTTTATTTATTTATTTTTTTTTTTTTCTCAAAGAGATAGATTGGCTGGCCAGTACTTACCTTTCTGTTGTAATGCCGATAGTCACACACAGAATGAAAAACAAGCTTTTGGAGAGCCGAGTTCCTTCCTCAGGTGAAAGGGGGGGAAAAAAAGGCGTGGGAAAGGAAGGGGAAGGTAATTCACGACCTAGGTCATGAGGATGGTGTTAGAGGATTGTGGAAGTCAGAGATACTGTATATTAGCACTGACCCATGCCAAAGAGGATAAATATCAAGCAGTACAGAAAAGAAAAGATGAGTGAACCGAATTAGTTACAAAAAGAATAATGTTATTTAACAATTAAAATTGTGAAATGCAACTCCGGTCAACTTTGCACAAAACTTGTGCATTCTGGAAATACCTATGATTTTTATTAGTTCAGCGAGCATGTTTCTTTTATTTTTTTTTCCTGTACTGGATTGCAATCATTTCTTGTTCCAAATGAGCAAGTTGAACTATTGTTTTGTTCTCAAGTTTGTGGGCCATCATGAATCTCCTAAAGGTTTCAAAGGCTTCAACTGCCTTAGTATTGAGGATAAAGGGCAATCTTAGATGTCACTGTCACTGGCATTCTTCAAGCTTCTTTCTGTTGTCAACTCTTCAAAACTTTGTATTCCTATGGTTGCAATGTTGTCATCCACAGCCACAAAGTCCTCAAAAGTTATAGACTCGTTCCTTTTTAACTCACTGAACTCTTGTAATTTACTTCCATCTTCCACAGGAGCAACCATGTTAAGCTTACAGAAACCTTCTTTTGTGAAACAATTTTTGATAGTTTCAGCACTTACTTACCTTCTTGAATACATTATTTCATTGCCTGGAAAATATTCAGCTTCAGCTGTAAACAGTGTTGGCTCCCCCCCCCCCTTTTTTTTAACATTCAAGGCCTTTCTTACAAGGGCTGTTCTATATTTAACTTTAAGAGCATGAATTATCCCCAAATCCATTGGCTGAAGATGGCTGGTGCATTTCGGAGGCAGAAATATGACTTTCACATACCGCAAGAAAGACACATCTGAGATATGTGCAGTGCATCTTTCTACAAACAACAGCACTTTTCTTGCTGCACTCCCCATTTTCACATCAAATTATAAGAAAATTTAATAAAAATACTTCACTATACATCCATGCCTAGGAGTTGTTTGAGTACTTACGTGGAAAGGTGAAATGTTTTTGATGCACCTTGGATTTCTTGGCTTCCCAATCACAAGAGATTTGTCACTGCCATTGGCATTTGTGCACACACTTGCTGCCATGCCAATTTTCACCAAGAAAAGTTTTGTCCGGCATTAAATTGAAGAATACGCCGGTTTCGTTGGCATTATAAATGTCTCGTGGCTCATATCCACTTATCAAATTATGCAGAGTCTGCATCCACTGAGCTACAGTGGGTTCGACCACACTTTTACTTTCACCACATTCCGTTTTATAAACAACACAGTGCCGCCGTTAAATTTATCACTGGCTCCATGCTTTGAAATTTTCAATTCCTAATTGCAACGATATCTGAAGAGCCTTTTCCCTCAAAATTTTTCTATTTATAGGAATATTGGCAGCACATGCATGCTGAAACCACATTAGTAACACTTGTTCCATTTTGTCGTAAGTAGGCGGTTTCCCAAACTTCTCATAAGCTTCCATGATCAACGATCTGTTCTTCATTACAGTGTTGAGTGTAGAAGTGGCCATTTCGAGTTGCTCCACTAGCTCCACATGACTCACACCGGGACACGCCTCTACTTTTTTTTTAATAATGTAAACTTTCTCTTCAAGGGAAATCTTCCGCTTTTCACCCATGCCCACTGTTCGAGGGGAGGGGGTTAAAAATTGCACTTTACTTTGATTCGTTGGACAATATCTACACAGGCATAAGAAGTTGGCTACTTTACTCAGACAACATGCAACATGAAAACTTAGCATGAACTGAAATCGCGTCACGAGATTGCAAGCTGGATGTGTGTCTTTGTCACATGACTCGTGCTCTGCCGCTGAGATGCGAAGCACGCAGATCACAGGCTTCTAGAGCCAGTGCGAACTGTGAATCACAGAACGGAAAATGATGCGTCGTCATCCAATCGCATAAACATTATAAAGAGGGAAATAATTGATTAGGGTACCAAAAATACGAGCATTACATGGAGGGAACTGTGTGATAGAGGAAATGCAGTAAAGAGGAACATTTAACGTTAGTTAAATGGGTTTTTAGGTGGGACCGAAAAAATATGACATAATATGGAGGAACCTATAAAGAGGTTTCACTCTACAGTGTGAGATGCCAATCCCATGCAGATGTCACAAAAATACTTATGCTTATATTTGCACTTGAAAATGTGAATAAATTCTAGAATATCATTGTGCGATACACCGAAAAATACATAAAGTATGGAACTTGTGCAGTTTCACAACATAAATAGTGAATGCTAGTTACAGGCTTTCCGACAAATTCGATTATGAGGAATGAAATTACGTCAAAAATTTGTACTACCTATAAAGTTACCAGTTCCAGTTCCAGTTTGCCTGCGCTTAAAATAGCATAAAATTCGGATATCCATTACTACATAATGAATAAACTTCCTTGCGAGTATTTTGATGCTTATTATGTATATATATCACAAATGAACTAAGAAAATGCAAGAGTGATTCAGCAAGCATATTTTACCGTTTAAAACATTTCCCGCATTTTACGTTTTCCCGCCTTTAACGCCATTTTCACTAAGTCCCATGAAAAGTGTAAAAAAGGGGTTCTACTGTAGTTAACTGTCACAGAAATCTATGCCTCCTCGCAAGTGGCATGTGCACAGCAAGCACTCCACTATTAACTGAAGGGCAGCTGAGTGCCAGGCAACTCTTATGATGAGTTTGCATGTGAGAAGAGTGTTTCAATCCACAAGTGACAAGCAAGTCAGACCAATCGAAGGTTAAACAGCGAATTAACACTGGCGACCATCAGCCAAAGAGTATATCGTGTGTCGGGTACAGAACATTGAATAATACATGAAGAGGCAGAGAAAATTATGAAGAAAGACATTATTCAGCCATTCAGATCCCATGGTCATTACTGGTAGTTCTTGTAACCTAAAAACATGTTTACCCTCTTCCATTAATTGAGAATATTCTGGACTGACTATATTCTGGATAGTCTTAGGCGAGCTAAGTTTTTCTCATTCGTGGACCTGTATTTGAGATATTGGTAGATTGAAGGAGACTAGGCTGATAGTGAGAAAACTATTTTTTTAATTTTATTTTTATTTTTTATTCTATAGTGCCTGCATCGAGTTAGAGTAATGCAATTCATTCTATGTAATACACCAGATCATTTCAAACATCAAGTAGGCAATGTGTCTTTGTTACTAAGATGACATTATAGTAGTCTCAGAAACTTTTGCTGTCTTAGGCAAGTTGGCCTAAAATTTAATCCAAGAAAGTGTCTGCCTGGAGAAAAGGAATTCAGAATACTTAGACATCTTGTGTATAACTTAAGTAGGTGGCATGATCCAGAGGAGGTTAGATCTTAATAGAACTTCCTATTCCTAAAAATAATGTGTCAAGCTTCCTGGGATTGTGTTGTTATTACTGGTAAAAGAGTTTTATGTGAAGGCCAGATTCCCCCAACAGCTATTAAAAGCTGATGCTGTATTTACTTGGTACAAATCTCAACAAGATTCTTTCGATAGCCTGTGAAGACCTGTGACAATTAATCCTTTATTCGGTCTGTATGGCGAGAGAACACCCACAGAGTTGCATACAGATGATAAACAATATGGACTTGGTGCTGTACTAGAACGAATCTTAGAAATAAAGGGTAATTTAATAGTTTATGCCACCGGAACACTTACGAAAGCTGAGAGAAACTACTCAATTATAGAATGAGAGTGGCTTCTTGTTGTTTGGGCTATCTGCAAATTTTGACAGTATTTCTATGGCAGGTCATTCACAATTGTTGCATATTATCATTCACTTTTTTGGTTAACAGGTCTTAAGAACCCATAAGGAAGAATTGCCATGTGGGCATTGTCTTCAAAAGTATGACGTTACTATAGAAAACAAGAGTGGAATGAAAAACAAAGATGAAGCTTATTGAAAATCAGCAAGAGAATTATGAAGAGAGTAACATTCTGACCTTCATGATCCTTCTGATGAATAGGAGAAAACCAAGCTGTCAAAAATTATCCTTCCTCGAATCCATCAGAGCATGTGAAATGTGAATTTAAGATAATTAACCATTTATTTTGCAAGAAAAATTCCAGTGATTCCAACATATATGCCCTAAGAGGTACTACAGAAATTCCATGCTGTATCTGAAGCTGGTATTTGTCACTATGTATCACAAAGTTGTGAATGCCGGAGAAGGAAAGCAGTTCCTCAGAAACCACCAGGATGATTCATATCAAAGAGTCCTGGGTTTGAGATCCACCCTATTTTTACATTTTGATTTGAATATACATTTCTTATATCTTGTAGATGTACTGAGAATTAATGTTCTAGATGTTACTTAGTGTATACATACTGTGTAAACCTCCGGACAGAGTCCGTACGTTCAGTGCTCTTGTACTATTGTGACAAGTGCTAAATAAACCATCATTGAGTTTAAACCAGTGTTAGTGTCCTTTGACACTGCTGTATGTAGCCTTGGTGTAGTAGGGCTTGTAAAAAATATAATGAAAATAATGGGCCTTTAGACGAATTTAACCTTTAAGTAGAAGAGGGGAGTGTAAAAGAAGGTACACCTTGTAGATGGTATAGTCCTGGTATCGCTAAAGGCATTCAAAATTGCTGTGAAGTGCAAGTGCAGGAACAATAGCAGATATATTTTTCAACCATCTGGAACAAAAATTCTTCAAGAATAAGAATACACTGACACAAAAAATCATATACTATTTTAGATATGTTGATGATACATTAATGCTTATAGATGGTAACCAAGAAGACATACAAGAAATACACACAGCTCTGAACCAAACACATCCCAAAATAAAATTTACTGTCGAGCACGAAATAAACAAATCATTTAACTACCTAGATCTAACCATTACAAATGTCCAGAACAAACACAAATTCGAAATTTATAGAAAACTAACCACTACCGATACTATCTTAAATGCACATTCCTGTCACCCAAAATCTCACAAAATGGCTTTCTTTCACACCATGCTTAACAGAATAATAAACTTACCACTAGAATTTGAAGCCATTCAGAAAGAAATACGCACCTTGGAGTACATAGCCCAACAAAACAATTATGACCCTAAAATTATATCAAAATTATACCCGCAGAAAACACATGCAAAATTATCAAAGCTGCACAGAGAAATAACATTAGCGAAAGATACTCCAACAAAGAAAAAACCGACATTCGTACCTACAACATACATAGGAAACATATCGGACAAAATTAATAAAATATTTAAACACACAAATGTCAAATTTGCCTATCAAAACAAGCACTGTTTGAACCATAAAATTTTTAAAGGAGCCAGACACACACTAAAATACAATAATCTGGGTATCTACAAAATTACGTATAACACCTGTCAGAAATCATATATAGGCCAAACTGGCAGAAATTTTCAAGCTAGATACAAAGAACACACAAGAGACAGTGAAAATAATCCATCTAAATTCTATCAACATTTAATCACGGTAAAAACACGATGTAAATCCTTTAGAAGAAGCCTTGAAAATTTTACACATTATACAAAAAGGGCCAAAAATGAATATTCTCGAGGAAATCTAACTATATTCACGTATACACAACAACCAGAACGATGTACTAAATGAACAAACCGAACTCAAACATAAAAAATACATCGAACATTTTATTCACATTATAAACAAACAAGAGAATGGATAAACACCAAAGATTCCAAATCCATAGTAAAACCCCAATACAAAAACCAATAAACAAAAGATATTAATTTATAAACTACTGGTCACCATGTATACTTATAATATTGTTGGATGCTGCCACTATGAAAAACTGATAAAAAATCTAATCATATAACCAGTGCTGCTGCACATATACAGATAAGCATTACATCAGCTTCTATAATCAATTGGGCAGGAAATAAACAACAACAATATTATAAGTAATGTAAGTAAAACTTTGTAAAAATTTATGTAATTATATTATAAGAATATATGTTAATAACTCTTCTCTATTACTCGTATTACAGAACACCTGACGATGGCCTAAGGCCGAAATAAGTAAGTGGTAAGTAAATGGTAAGTTAATAAAGTTTAAAGCAGTGTTAAAATAATTTATAATTATTGTGGTATTGTGTAAATTGAGTTACATGAGTCGCAACAATGAAATCATTAGAGAAAAAAAAAAAAGAAACATTTTGTGAAAGAAAACCATGCATATCTTGTTTTGCAGAAATTGAAAGAATAGTCATGCACTTGCCAAAGTCAAATAAAACATTAGTGAAACAACAACAAAATTCTCAGCATAGAATTAATGAGTAAAAAGATGATGACGTAAACACGTCTTGCTCAGTATATGTTGTTGTTGTCATTGTCATCTAGGGTACAAAGACTGATTTGACGTAGCTTCCCACCCTACCCTATCCTGTGCAAGCCTCTTCATCTCTAAATAAGAATAGCAACCAACATCCATTCGAACTGCTTACTACATTCTTCTCTCAGTCTGACATTCAAATTTTACTCCATACACTTCATTCCAATGCAAAACTAATGATTCATTTACGTTTCAGAATATGTCATACCAACTGATACCTTCTTTTAGTCAAGTTATGCCCGAAATTTCTTTTCTCCCGTATTCTGTTCAGTACCACCTCCTTAGTTATGTGATCTACCCATCTAACCTTTAGCTTTTGTCTGTAGCAACATATATAAAGCTTCTATTATATTTTTGTCTGAACTCCTCATTCTCCACTTCTCACTCCATTCCAATGCTGCTCAAGATAAATGCTTTCAGAAAGGACTTCCCAACATTTAAATTAATATTGACTGACAAGAAATTTCTCTTCTTCAGAAACACTTTTCTTCCCATAGCCATTCTGCATTTTATACCTCTGCTATCAGAAGTTGTTTTGCTACCCAAATAACAAAACTCACCCACTACTTTTATTGTATTGTTACCTTATCTAATCCCTTTAGCATCACCTGGTTCGGTTGGACTACATTCCATTACCATTATTTTCTTCTTGTTAATGTTCATATTATAACCTCCTTTCAAGAAGTTAATTTTGTTCAACTGCTCTTCAAATCTTTTGCTGTCTGACAGAATTACAATATCATCAGCAAATGACAAAAGTTTTTATTTCTTCTCCAGGAAAATTAATTTATTATCTAAATTTCTCCTGTTTTCCTTCATAACTTCCTTAATGTAAAGTTTGAACAACATTAGGGTAAGGCTACAACCCTGTCTAACTCTATTCCCAATCACTGTGTCCCTTTCATGTCCTTCTCCTCATATAACTACTTTCTGGTTTTTGTACGAGTTGAATATAACTTTTCATTCCCTATATGTTATCTCTGCTGCCTTCAGAATTTGAAAGAGTGATTCCAGTCAACATTGTCAAAAGGTTTCTCCAAATCGGCAAAAGGTGAAAGTTTTGCCTTTTTGTAATTTCTAAAATAAGCCTTAATGTGATTACTTCTTCACGTGTTCCTGCATTTCTCCCAAATCCACACTGATCTTCCTCGAGGTCAGATTCTAGCAGTTTTTTCATTAATATGTAAATAATTCATGTTAGTAGTTTGCAAAATTCACTTATTGAACTGATAGTTTTGTAATTTTGACATCTGTCTGTGCCTACTTTTTCTTGGAATTTGGATTATTACCTTTTTCTTGAAGACAGAGTATTCCCCGTTTCATAGATCTTGCACACAAATTGGCTGGCTCTCCCAACAATATCGGCAGTTCAGAGGGGATATCTACTACAGGGCGTTGTTTCGATCCGAATCTTTCAGTGCTCAGTCCAATTCTATTTGCAGTATTGTATCTCTTCTCTCATCTTCATCTACTTCCATTTCTAAAATACTGCATTCTAGTTATCTTCCTTTGTAAAAGACCTCCGTACATTCCTCCCATCTTACATATGTCCCTTCTTTGCTTAGTACTTGTTTTCTTACTTAGTACTTGACATTCACGTAGCTGCTTTTCTTGTCTCCAAACATATCTTTTATTTTGCTGTAAGTGGCATCTATCTTTCCTGTAGTTTCACATTCTTCTATGGACTTGAATTTGTCCTCTAGACGCACCTTCTTAGCCAATGTGCACTACTTGTTAATCTCATTTTTAGCAGTCTGTGCTGCCTTTTCCCTGCACCACTTACTGCATTTTATATTTTCTCCTCTTATCAATTATGTTCAGTATCTCCTATGTTACTCAAGGATTTAAATTAGACCTTGTCCTTCTACCCAGCCCTATATGATGCTCTGCGGCCTTCACTATTTCTATACATTCTTCTTCTTCTGTATTACTTTCCACCATTTTGTTCAATTATTGTGTAATGCTCCTTTTGAATCTCTCGACAACCTTCGATTCCTTCAATTTATTTGTGTGTCATTACCTTACTTTTCTATCTTTTTGCCATTTTTTGATGTTTAATCTACAGTTCACATCCACTACGTTACGGTCAGAGTCTATATCTTCCGTCTGATATGTCTTACAATTTGAAACACGGTTAAAAATCTATTTTACCATTAGAAAATATATCTTGTTCATTCCAGTGTCTTGTTCTCTTCCACATATACAACCCTTTTAAACCAAGTATTATTAAATTGTGTTCTGTGCAAAATTCTACCAGGTGACTTTTTCTTTCATTCCTTTTCCCCCGGTCCATATTCACCAACTATTTTTCCGTCTCTCCCTTTTCCTACTGCAGAGCTCTTGCCCCCATCACAATAAAATTTTCCTCTCTCTGAACTGTCTGAATAACTTTTTTATCTTGTCAAATTTTTTCCATCTCCTCATCATTGGCTGAGCAATATACACTTGTACTACTATGGTGATCGGTGTTGGCTTTGTCCATCTCTGCTATGATAATGCATTCATTATTTTGTTCATTGTAACTTACCCGCATACCTGGTTTATTATTCATTATTAGACCTACTCTTGCATTGTCCAGAACTGATTTTCTTCTTATAATCCAAACTCACATGACCAAAAATCCTGTTCACCTACCAGGAAACTTCACTAATCTCTGCCAGATTCAACTTCAGCCTATCCATTTCTCCTTTCAAATATTCTATCTTACCTACCCAATTAAGGGATGGAACATTCTATGTTTTGATACACAAAATGCCTGTTTTGTTTTTCTTGATGACAACAGCCTTCTGAGTAGTCCCCATACAGAGATCCTAATAGGGGACTATTTTACCTCCAGAATATTTCACCCAAGGTGATGCTACTGTCATATTTTCATTCAGTAGTCCTTGTTTCTAGGCAATTCACAGCATATGCATGGCAAAGCCAGGTTAGCTGATGTTACAAGGCCAGCTCTATCAATCATCCAGACTGTTGCCCATCTTCAGGGACCACAGGTTTGCCTTGCCTCTAGACAGATATTCCTCTGCTGTGGTTGTATCTATGGTGCAGTTACCTGATCATCAGCCAACTCAAAATACTACTAATGTGATCCAGAAGAAATCACAGACAAAGTGCATCTGTGTATCACTATTTAATAGTGCAACAACAGCACATGGCAAACAATCTGATTTAGATATGCCAATGACTTTTTCATATCCAAGATTTTATATTTTCCTAATTTACATCTGCCCCCTCCTGCTCCCACATGTACACAAATTCTATGAGAATTTTGAGCAAAACTATTTTACAAAATCCAAACAAATCAATATAATACTTACCCTTCTGTTTTGTTTGCAAGTACTTTGAAGTCTTCCTCTGTGAGTGTGTGTGATGTATTTCCTAAATGTAGCTTGAAGATTGTTAGTCTAGCATGTTCTTCTGGCAGAGGAATATATATTCGCTTCTCAAATCTTCTACGGATGGCAGAATCCAAAACCCATGGAATATTTGTGGCACCCAAAACCAATATTCCATCATTATCATTACCCACACCTATAAAAATAATAAAACTTTAGTACAAAGGCATCATTAGTTAAGATAGCAATGTAGCATTAAGAGTGGAAATACAAAAAAATAGTAAGACCAATCTGTAATCAAAGTAACAGTTCATCACGTGTAATATGGGTCATAATACATTTATCTATTGTTATTCAAAGCTAAACACATAAATGTCAGTCAAGTCACAAAATACTGTCTTGTTTAATCCCAATTATCTGAAAATTTTTCAGATTCAGTAGTAATACAAACTGGTTTTCCTTTCAACCTTCAGTCCTAACCCACTTTGTTGTTTTCACTTCTCTGGCTCATACCACCTTTCATTAGCTGTGAAGGTTTATTCCTGTTGCCATGGCTTCATTTCAGTTACCAGTTGTTGCTTTCAGAGTTGTTGCAACAAGGTCAGATATTGTATTATTTTTCCATTACACTGTTTAAATAAATGGCAATTTTAGTGTATTCTTATCAAATGAGGTGTAGTAAGATGGGTGGAGTTGAAGGTGGGGGGGGGGGGGGATGGGGCACCGTCAAATGGTGGGTGGGTGGGGGAGAGAAGAAATGAGGTGGGGATGAAATGGGGTGGGGGGAGAGGGGAAGAGATCAAATTGGGGAGGGGAAGAGGGGACAGAGTCAAATAGAGCACATTAAGAGATAAGGCAGGGTTGAATGGGGAGGGGGAGAAATGGGGCGGGGTCAAACGAGAGGGGGAGGGAGATTGGGAGGGGTGAGAAAGAGTCAGTGGGGTCCATGCTGCCTTCATCCCTCAAAGCTTTGGACCATAGTTGTTGTCAAGGAATGATGCAAGCTGAGTGATTCCATAAATCGTTAATTTTTAAGGGGACTTAACTGCTAGATCATCAGTCCCTTGTTTCTAGCCAAGATGTCACAGCAAAGACGAAACAAAGTAAAAGTCTAGAGCTCTAAACCCAAAGCAAAAACACAATAGGTTTACAGGGCAACAATGAACATTACACTGACAACACAAAAGGAGTACACCAAGTGTTTAACCAAACTAAACCATTACAGCAGAATACTATGGCTGACTGAAAGGATGAGACAGACACAATGTACAGGCTAAAAATCTCCAATCAAAAGCAGGACAGACAACACAAAAGTGGCGACAGATTAAAATTGCTTGAAGGGTGGGGGCCTGAAAGATTAGGCTAAGGTACCCACCACTAAATAGAATGATAAAAAAGAAGCTGTGCAAAAGTAAAAACACTGTCAGCCATAGACACATCATCACCAAGAATTAAAGAAAGCTAAGAAAGTTCAGCAAGCAGATTGAAGGGTTGCTGCATAAATGTGGTTAGTCCAACAGGATGTGGACCACTGTTATGAAAGTGCCACAGGTCCTCTGGATAAATAAGGTGACCATGCGTTACTCAGGTATGGCCAATACGTGGGCAGCAGAGTACAACTGAGTCCCAATAAGAGGCCCTCAGTGAGGACTTCCACGTGGTCGTAGAGAGCTTGATCGCACAGAGCTTGTTCAGCGCATTTGAGCGAGCCCAGAACTCCAAAGTCCAAGGACCTTACGGTTCAACTACAATTAGAGATCTCTTTTATGGAGTTCTATTTCCAGGGGCCATGATGCAGTGGCCTGCTTGGCCATTTGATTGACGCATTCGTTCCCCAAGATGCCAATGTGGCCTGGGATCCAAATGAAAGCCACAGAACGGCTACACTTGCCAAGAGTGAAGACAGAGTCTTCGCTAGTCCACATGAAAGGATGTCGGGGGAAACACTGATTGAGGGCTTGCAAGCCACTCAGGCACTTACTACAGATAACGGAAGACTTTCCACAGCAGGCTTGGAGATTTTCAAGAGAACAAGAATAGTGAGCAGCTCCATGATAAAAAACATTACTTCCATAAGGCAAGGCACACCATTTGACATGGTCACCATGGACATAGGCTTACTGAGCAGGGTTATCTATTAGGGAACTGTTGGTATACACAATTTCTGCACCACAGAGCAAATAAAGAAGTGGCAGGAACTAGTGATGGAAATATTTTTGTGAAATTAAGAAAGCGAGGAATGGACCAAGGAGGAGTTCGATAACAGTAGTGGAAAGTGTGAGGATGGGATGAGACTTCAGTGATGAAAGAAGGGAACGACTATGGATCGCAATCGGGTAAACCTGACCTGGGCCGTTGCAGAAGAAAGGAAATGCAGCAGATAAAAAAAGAAGCCTGCGATTCGGGTGCTGGGGCAAGGCACGAACATGGGCAATGTATGAAGCTAGCAGCTATTGCCAGTGGAACCACAGGGGTGCAACTCCAGCTTCGACTAAGAAACCTGTCATCGAACTTGTGCGAAAAGTCTCCACTCCTCAAAGGAAACCACTATGGAAATTGGGTCCAGGACCTGCAAAGATTAAGGCACTGCCGAATCGCCAAGCTCCCATAGTCAAGGTGTAATTGGACGAGGGCTGTGCAAAGCTGCAGTGAAACAATGTGTCGCCCTCCAAACAATGTGGCTGAGGCAGCACAATATGCTTATGAATCTAAAGCACTTTTTTTAGCTGATGTAGGGCTGGCATCCAAGTGAGCCAAGCTTCAAAAAGCATGCCTAGGAAGTGATAAGTCTCTTCGACACGAAGGAGTTTGTCAGCTAAGTAAAGCTCTTGGTCCAAGCGAACCACCTGATGGTGACACAAGTGCATAACCCGGATCTTTTATGCAAAGAACTGGAAACAATGGGCAAAGATCCATGACTTCATCTTTCGAATGGATTCCTGCAGACACTGTTCAGCAGCACCGATACTGGCAAAACTGAAGTACATAAAAAGTCAGCATACAAGGAGGAAGAAACAGATGACTCCACTCCCACAATGACACTGTTAATTGTGACAAGAAAGAGGGAAACACTAAGGATGAAGCCCTGTGGCACACAGTTCTTTATGAGCATGTGGTGAGCTGAGTGAGGTACCGACCCTAACCCAAAAAGAGTAACGTGAGAGAAAGTTCTGGATGAACATCAGAAGTCATATAGTGGAGAAAGGATTTGGTAACACCATGCGGTATTGCATGCCTTACAGAAATAAAAGAAAGACAGCACCAAGATGCTCATACCTAGTGAAAGCAGTATGGATGGCTGACACTAGGTTGTCAAGATCGGAGCAGCCCTGACGAAGCCCCCTGTTGTGGGGTCAGGAGACCTGATCTTCAAGAACCAACAATAGCCGCTGAATGATCATGTGTATGAGGAACTTACAGAGAACATTGTTGAAGCTGATATGGCAGTAACTGCGATACCTGCACCAGGTTTCATCATGGGAAAACACCCTCTGCCCAGAGACGATTGTACAGGGCAAGTAGTTTATGTCTACGAGTCCTCCAAGAGGTGATTGAGGAACTGACTATGAATGTGTTTTGGTCCTGTAGAGGTATCAGGGCATGCAGCACAAGCACTTTTGAACTCCCTCTCACTAAATGGGGCACTGTAAATTTAACTGTGGCACATGCAAAATAACAACTGGTAATGTTTGATGCACTCTTTAAGGGCACAGAAATCCAGATAGTAGGTTCCAATGCTCTGTCTTGTGCTCAGCGATAGCTGTGGGGTCAGTGCCGGGGTACCTTGAATGTGGAGACAGGAGATTCCTGCTAGTGGGCAGTATCCAAAGAGGTTTCAAACTTGTGACCACATCTGAGAAGGGGAGGTGTGAGAACCAATAGTGGCAACATACCTCTCCAAACAGTCCTTCTTACTCTGTTTGAGCAGATGTCGAGTGCAGGTCCAGAGACATTTAAAAGCAATCAGATGCTCTATGGAAGGGTGGCACAGGTGATGCTGAAGCATCCACCTATGTTCCCATATGGCCTCAGTAATCTCCGGTGCAGGCAGCGAGGTCACTGATGGTGACAATCCAGGGAGAGGTAAAGAGAACAGAGAATGACGACCTGCACTGCCTGGATCCTGACAGTCAAGGTCATGCGGAGAGGCATGTGGGTACTTGGGACAATAGTGACAACATATAGACGGGCACCTATGGATACCCTGTCATAGGTTGCATAGTTTTTATAGTAGCCCCGATAGCCATGATGGGCAGGGGTCCACTAGACAGGAACCCAAGTTTTCTGTAGTACTACAGAGAGCACAGGGAAGGGACACAATAATTAGTACAACTCACCTATGTGGTGGAAATACCCACCAAGATGTAGTGAATGGGCTAAGGATATGGTTTGAGCCTCAGTTCCACCTTTTTCCACCGCCTGAGTGCCTGTGGCATCAATATCCATCACTTCTGAGTGCTTGGTGAGTGCTAGGTCCTCAGGGGTTGTGGGATCTCCACCCAATCTGCAGAATTAAACATATGAGAGGCCAGTGGCTGAGATACCACCAGATGAGCTTTTTTTCCTTCTGTTTCTTCATCTATTTCCTTTCCCCTCACTGTTCTTTTGGTTTGGAGCTCTGGGACATCTTCTTGGCAGAGACTTCATGGACCGATGAAGATCAGGAGGCCCTTTGACAAGCAGCTTCTGGATTCTTCTGCCAATGGCTGGGATCCTCCTCTTCAGAGGTTGAAATGTTGCACAGGAATGGTCTGAGGGACCCCTTCCTATCAAAAGGTGCTGGAGAAGGTTGTTGCTTCTCTGGCAGAGTAAAGAGGACTGCTATCCCCGATGGTTGGGTGGAGGTTGCTGCCACAGGTAGTGTTGGGACAGCAATAGTAGAAGGCCCCTCCCCCCAACCAATCCATCAAAGGAGCAGTATGTGTTTGACGGCCCATAGGGCCAACACTGGTAGATACTTTAGATGTTGTCATCCCAAAGAGGGCAGAGGCAATGTGACAACAGAAAATGTACTTACTGTATGCACAAGATGAAGCCGCTCGTACTTCTTTCTTGCCTCAGTGTAAGTCAATCTGTCCAGAGTTTTTATCTCCATGAATGATACAGTCTGGTGAATAAGGTGCTGTTCACAATTAACACACACAGGACAGTGTGTACATGAAATGTCTGGATGTGATGGCCAACAGCATTCCCTGCATGTGGGCGATAGAGGTGCATGTGGGGAAAAATGTGGCCAAATTTTCAGCACTTAAAGCACTGCATTGGGTAAGGTACATATGGGCTTATGTCATTCCGGTGAATCTTAACCTTGACCTTTTCAGGTAATGTGTCACCCTCAAAGGCCAAGATGGCTGTATAGACCTGCCAGACAAAGTGAACACCTCCTCGTCGCTCTAAATCAGCTCACAACTTGACGACAGACTGTAGAAGGAGATCTTAATGGAAGGTGATGCTCTGGACCATATTCAGTGATACTCACAGGAATGTCACCCAGTTTGTTGCAGGCAAGGAACACCCTCAACTGGTCTGAAGATGATGTTTTTATCAAGACTGACGCACTTCACACCTTTAACAGTGATGTCACTTCAGTAAACTTGTCTTCAAGGTTCTTGATGGACAGAGGTTTGGTTGAAAAGAAAGATTCCCCATCAGACCACATACAAACAAGATATTGCGGTTAAGTATGGCTCAGATTGGTTGAGGTCCCTGTGCTCCTCCCATCGCGTTGCCAGGGAAGGGAACAACTTAGAACTGAATTTAATGCGATAACATAGACCCTGTCATGCTTAGAGACACCAGCAGCTAAGTGACTACCAGCATGACCTTATTTTGACCTCTTAATTACAAGTCATCTGACTTGATGCTACCCAATCCAACCAGGGGCTTTTATCATGGGTGCCACCTAGCCACAACTAGGGTCACCTGGCAGGATGACCATTGCCCTCAGGAAGGCGGACATCTAGTCCTTGGCATTTGTGAGGAGTTCCCAGCTCAGGCATTGACAGTGCGATCCCTGTACTGTCAGGGGGCTACGACTAAGAGGGTACATGACGAGCCTCCCCTCCCCTATAATGGACTAGCTACCATGTTGGATATCGGGTGCAATGAAACCATTATGATGAAGGCTGCATGAGGTGACAATGCACAACTGACGTAACCTGTGCACCACATGGGATGGACTGCAGTCACACATCCAGTCCATAATGGGTGCCTAAGGTCTTTATGTACAGTAAATAAATGATGCACCACATAAAGTGTCCTTCCCCAAATACTCCACACTTGGGAAGAATTAGGAAACATGGAGGTCAAACCCATAAAGAGGACCGTGTCTATATGGGCAAAAAGTTTGAAGACCCCTTTCAGTCATCTCTTACAACTGACATGAATACCTTGGTTCTATTGTAACCCCTCAACCAGCAGGATTATTTTTACATTGTGTGAACTGGGTCCTCGAGCCAACCTTGCCAATCACTGATTGTAAATTGATACAATTTGCTACTTGGAGACCACTTACAGTCATTCATCGACATCATGTTCCCAAGCAACAATGGAATTTTTATGGATAAGAATGTGCCATATACCAGGCTAAAACTGTTTCCGATTGATTTGATTCTGGATAGCCACAGTGAATTATTTGGCCACACAATTCCACAAGACATAATCAAGAGGTCAGTTTCTGCAAAAATACAACACTTTTGGTATTACGGATGGCTATAGAGGCAGCACAGCTCAGCAGCAGATTTCCAACAACTTGTTGAGCCTATGGTACATCAAGTTGCTGCACTTCATTGAACAAAAAGGGATCCGGCACAAAATTAGGAGGTATCCCACGACTTTTGTCACCACAGCATATTGAAGCCTTAAATCACTCACTGCTCTTAAGTTACCTGAGTAGTCTGCAGTAACTCAATGATTGGAAACATTCCACCTTTATCTCGTGGAAGATTACAAGGTGATGTGTAGTTTGTCTTTATGTACACTAAGTAGTTTCCCAGCAAAGATTTTTTTTGTGTGTGTGTGGGGGGGGGGGGGGGGGGGAGGGGGGGGGAGGTGGAGGAGAGAGGTGATTATGTGATGCCTCTGAAGTTAAAATACTTCTGCAAGTGAAAATATATGTGTTATATATTACCATCCAGACACTACAGCATTCACCATTGTACAGTTCTCTTATTCACAAAGTATGCCCAAGAGTTGCTGATTTACATACCTTGCATCTGAACTAAGAATTCTGTTTTTATACGTCTTGCTGATTCTGATTCGTTGTCAGAACGTGACGAACATAGGGAGTCGACTTCATCAATAAATATTATACTTGGCTTGCGCTGTCTAGCAAGCTCAAAAAGATTCTTCACCAATCTCTCAGATTCTCCCAGCCACTTCGACACCAGATCAGAAGAAGAAACGGAGAAAAATGTTGAATTGTCAGCTTCAGTAGCTACAGCTTTAGCTAAATATGATTTACCAGTACCTGGTGGCTGGAAAAATACATAAATTCAAAATAAACAACAGAATAGTAACAATTTAACTGCTGTAGATAAATGTCAATAAATTTTATTACTTACATATTTGTAATTGGTTGGTTAAAACACTAATTTTTATTTATTTATTTACTAGATATCTTTCGACATAAGTGCCATCGTCAAAAAGATTTTCTGTTATCAATATGCAGCCAAGTACTATATATATATATATAAATTACAAATTTCAATTATATATTGCATTATATAAGGTATTCAGACGTTTTAACTACTTTAACTGACTATTTATGAAGTGTTCTCTTATACTTCCCTCTACATATTTTAGTCAGTTATCTGTTTGTCCTCAGAATACTGTATGTTTTTCAAAGAGAATATATAGAAGTAAACGGAGATGGCATAATTTATTTATTATTTCTGTGTATGTTATTATGTAGGGAGTATGGTGAAATGTTTTTATTAGAAATTTTTGGATGATATGTAGATGATACATTTATGTTTGACGTAGTTTTCCTTATTTGATCTTCAGTTGACTTTAGCATTATAGTATGATCTTTCATCAGTGGTAAGCTGTTTCTCCTTTGTTCAGCATTAAATTACCAATAAAATTATCAATAAAATTTGTGTGTTTAAAATTGGTTTAATCATTTAATAAATTATGTGTGTCACAAGTTGTGTGGATACATACTTCAATTTCTTCTAGAATGTTCATTTCATATCCCTTCTGAATTATATTAAAAACTTTTGAGGGCATTTTCTATAGTGCCCACTGTGTGATTTTCTGACTGTTACTGCTGGTAAAAAGTGGTTGGGGTTTTCTCACTCTCTCTAGTGTGTTCTTTATAATTAACAGTGAAATTATGTCCGGTTTGGCCTGTATCATTACATAAACTACAAGAAATTTTTATATACCAGGATTTTAATTTAGAAGATTTTGTCGTGTGTGTGACGATTTTGCTTTTTAAGGTGTGTGTATTTAGGTATGCAAAAGTGATGTTAGTATTTCTAAAAAGTTTTTTCATTTTTATTTGAATTTTTCCCTAGATATACTGTACTGATATGGATTATTTTAATTATTGTAAAGCCGTATTATGATATTGGGGTCATTTTTGCAGAAAAACACTTGACAACGGCACTTACAATGAAGGATATGTAGTGAATAAATAAATTTAAAAAAATTACTCTGTTTTGGACCAACCAATAACAATTATGTCAATATAAGACATCTGTAACACTGTGGGTCCAAGACATAACAAATTTTATTACATGGACAAGGATCATTTTTAAATTAAGAATTGATAGCACATTGTGTCCACATATCTTGTCATGTGAGGTCTGTTCATGGCTGGCCAATTTTGGCCAGTCTCTCTCAATGCCACCTTTCCATTTCACGTCTCTAATGGTGTTGGTTGCAATGTTATACTGCTTCTTTGTCAAAGTGTCATAAGTAATCCCACTGATTGTGAAATGGGGTCAGTTATTTGGTTCTTACATGCAAAATAAATTTCTTCTGCAACAATTCATTAGCTGCTTGTTAAAGTTTATTGGGCAGGTGTAAAGAATGATGGAAATGTGCATACAAAATCTAGGTTATTTAAAGGAGAGTGAACAACTTTTCATGCTGCATTAGAAATTTCATTAAGTTTCAAGAGTAGTCGTTTATCACATTGTTACTGAAAACTTCACTACTAAACGGATTCAACAGCCAGACTGCAGAGTTCTTTGATAATGGGATCCAAAAGCTAGTGCCATGACTTCACAAACATTTAAATGTTCGTGGTGATAATGATGAAATGTGCAAATTGTTGTTTGTGATAAAACTATGTTCCTAAATAGTTTATATTACTCTATTACAAATTGGGATAAATAGTCCTTGTAATTACCGTATTATTACAATCTGTAGACATTGAGCAGTAGTAAGACTAAATGAAATACTCACTAAACACTACAAATACAACTTTGTAGGTGGGTCTGGGAAGGTGGCAGGTCAGTCAGTTTTATTCTGAGCAAAACATCTTGGGACAGTAAAATAAAATATGCATAATTTAATCATGAAGTAATAGTTATCAGCCACAGTATGAGAGTGGCCATTAATCCTGATGGTAAGCTGGTTGGTAGTTTGTTTGTAATTCTATGGGACCAAACTACGTTGGACATCAGTCCCTAGTCTTACAAACTACATAAACTAAGTTAAAATAACCTAAGGACAACACACACATCCATGCCTGAGGGAGGATTCGAACCTCCGACGCGGAAGGCTGCGCGATCCGTAACACGGTGCTCCAGACCACTTGGCTACTCCCACACGGCTGGTTGGTAGTAAAAGGCTGTGCAGTGAACAATGATTGCACCAGAGTTTATAAACACACAACCCTACACCGGGATTCATATCTGATAATCTCTGGCTGAGAACATGCAAAGCTAACCATGACACCAAACGGAACTTACACAAACAGTTGCTCTAAATTCAAGCAAGCTGCTAACTGTAGTTGTGCCAGTGTTCATACAGGCGCGACTTTAAGCAGTGTTGATCTCAACGCCACCACAGTACCTTTGCAATTACAACAGGCATGCTGCATCACAGCACTCAGTGACAAGTAAACTACCAAGCAATAATGTGGTAAAGCTTGATCATGATGGAAAGTTGCAACACTTTTTAGCAATGAGTTTGTAACTTTTTCTACACATGTTTGAACTCCACTAGTGCCTTTACGAGTATTCAGACATGAAGGAAGTAGTGTAGGTTCTTCGTCAACAACAAGCCATCCCTCTCTTCTCAAACAGCAAAAAGCCTTCACGTCTGCTATTAACAATCTGTCCACAACATTGTCTAATAGAGGTTCTAAACCCTCTCAGCCTCCCTCCCTGCCTTATGATGAAGCAGCTGAAGACTGGAACACCTATGAAAAACGTCTTCAACAACATTTGGCAGTCGATAACAACAAAGGAAAGCAAATGTTGTTGAAGACGTTTTTCATAGGTGTTCCAGTCTTCAGCTGCTTCATCATAAGGCAGGAAGGGAGGCTGAGAGGGTTTAGAACCTCTATTAGACAATGTTGTGGACAGATTGTTAATAGCAGACGTGAAGGCTTTTTGCTGTTTGAGAAGAGAGGGATGGCTTGTTTCATTCTGATCTTCACGAAATTTCGCACGCTTGACCTTCAAAACAAGAGGAAGGTCACTGTCTACCTTGAGTTTCATACGGTGCATGAGGAAGGGTACTTTGCAACATAAAAATGGATCCCTTAATACCTTGGTCACACATAACTTGAGAGTGGAACTCTTCTTCCCCCCCCCCCCCCCCCTTATTCTCAGAACAAGGGTTGTGTGAAATCAGACTGGAATATTTGAGAACAACAAAATGCGTTTTTCAATGTGACCCTGCATTTATATTGCATAGAAATCTACAGTTTTGTTCCAAAATTGATTAAATTTTTCATACTCTACCTTAAAAACAAGAGGAATGTTACTGTCTGTATAAAATTTCATTCGATGCATGGTGTAGGATACTTAACTTACAGAACTTTTTTTTTTTTTTTTTTTTTTTTTTTTTGGCTAAGTAGTACTCTTACATAAATTCATCCAGAAAGTATTTCCCATTTCTTTTGGTAGAGAATAGTATTTAAATCAGTATTGTTGCAGGGATTAAACAGGTGAATTTAGAAAATAAATCAAATTTACAACAAATGTTTGTAAGTAAATGAAATGCAACAAACCAAAACCAATTTCATCTTGATCTGTATTGAGCCATTGTTGCAGAAAACATACCATTAAATTAAATTGAAAATAGCCAATTTACTGATATTTCTGGGCACGATATGTTTTTATGTAAACTTATGTTATTGTCAAGATCAGTTATTCAAGCTGAATAGTTTCAGCAGATCTCGCCAACTGCCAAAATTGTATGTGATGAGCCCTGACAATAACATGCCAGAAACATGCATGTCTATAGTGATAGATGTTGTGAGGGCAATAAATTGTACATTCTGTCATTTGATAAGCAGAATTTTTTTATATAACTGACAAACCGACAACACCCATACAGTCAGAAGTAATGTGTATTAGTTGGCAAAAACATATCCACAGTTCTAAATGATGGCAGTAAGATCCATTGAAAACAGTCAGTTTGAATAAGCAATCTTGGCAATAACATAAGTGAAAATAGCCAGTTCAAAATTTTCCTATAGGAAAAGTGTCACTGCAGCATATCATCAGAATCCACATTAAGAAAGAACCATTTACATACTTTGAGTAGGTACATTCTGTCTATGTATAAATAGCAGAGCACTCTGCCCAAGAGGCAGTCATTGCTGCATGTATGTTTCAGTTTGCAATAAATCTGCCTTCAGTATAAGTGCTGTGTTCAGTTGAGAATCCTGCCTTCGTAGTCAAGCCTGCTTCCATTTCAACGTGACATTGTTTGGTGGAGGTACTGGGTATCCTGTGCAACAGCTGCATCACCGTGGCTCTGATTAGGCAACGTAAAAGCTGTAGCTTACATGGACTAGTGCCGAAATACAAGGAATATACTGAGTACATCCTCCCGAAAGTCCGTATCATCAGAAGATCCATGGACATAAAATCAGCATTAAGCCAGCTGAACATCAGACACCCTTCGGAGTTCTCTGGAGACGTTGGACAGGACCCCAACAAATGGCTGAAAGGGTTCAACCGAGTCACAAGTATAACAGGTGCTATCATACACTGTGCTTGGTCAATGTCTATTTCTACCTGGATGGAACAGCCCAGAAATGGTTTGGAAACAATGAAAAGAAGCTGAATGACTGGGAAACATTCTAGGTGGAACTTCAGAAAATGTTTGGAGAATGCCAACGACAAATCCGCTCGGCGGAAGAACAACTTAAGAACTAGGGCCAATGACACGTGAGCCGACAGAGTCATACATACAGAATGTTTTGGCCCTATATAACATAGTTAACACGAATATGACTGAAGCCGACAAAATCATGCACCTGATGAAGGGTATTGCAGAAGGCATGTACCAAGCTCTTCTGATAAAAGACATCGCTACAATGGAAGAGTTCATCAAGTGGTGCCAGCAGATGAAGAGATGCAACAAATGAGGGTTGGATGAAAGAAGTATGACAGACTCCCCAATGCAGTTCCTATGGCTGTTGTGGAAGACCAGCATGACTTTGCTTCTCTCATATGACAAATTGTGAGAGAAGAATTACAACAGTTTATGGCAGTCAGGACTAATAGACCAAGCGAGCATCAGATTATGGCCATGGACGTAAGCCCTGTAAATCATGACGGAGCCAACGCCGCTGAGAAAGAGGTATTTCAGACATTAGTTCCTGTCTGTCCTGCCAATTGCACCCAATGTGAGGAATGGTGTCGCCCTTCTATGACTTACGCTGCAGCTGCCAAACAGCAGCCTATGAACTCACCAACATGGCCACAACCAACTCCCCCAGAAATTGTGATGCCCCGCGGAGGGACAGACGTCTGGAGGACGGAAGACAACACACCACTGTGTTTCCACTGTGCGCACCCTGGATATGTCTTACGCTACTGCAGAGAGAGAAGGCGAGTATTCGACGATTATTTTGCCGCAAGACGTCAGGCATCAGAGCAGTTCTATCCCAGGCAGTCACCTGCTGGCACTTGTCGATTCAGGAGCTTCTTTCTCTGTATTGTCGCATAATTACCACCACACACTAAAGACAATGTTCTGTGAGAAGGGGGCAACTGTGCTGAAGGTCACAAATGGAAAGTACGTCCAGCCAGCAGGAGCTTGTGTCGGAAGAATAACCATCAACAAAAGGACCCAGCCGTTTGAATTTGTCGTTTTAACAGAATGTAGTCACAATGTCATCCTCGGATGGGACTTCCTTCAGGCATCCCAAGCTATCATTGACTGTGGAAGATCTGAGCTGCAAATTGAAGAAGTCTTTACAATGGGTACACATAATACAGAAATTACTGGGAAGTTATTTGCCATTGACAATGAGATGAGATCCACTCACAAACACAGATGACTGGTTAAACTGTGAAGTGCTTGTTGATAGTAAATTGTTTATTAGGCTCGAAAAGAAATTTACATACCAACGGCTATCATAAGCATTACCGGTGGTCGAGGAGAGATTTGGTACACTAATTGTCACAAGCAGTCACAACTTATCCCCAAAGGAATGTGTATCGGGACAGCTGAATCAATCCAGGACGGTGAGCTCAACATCATCAACAAAGATCCATGCTCTGCTGTTAGTATAGACAACACGCTGGAGCAAACAACCGTGGAACTGCCAACAGGGCTCTGACTGACCAAGGAACAACGCCAGCGGGTGTTAGCTATACTACACTAATTTTCAGGTGCATTCCCACTCCAGCAGGAGAAAAATCAGATAAAACGGCCCACAATAAGGCACTGTATCAATACTGGGGATCATCCACCAATTAGCCAGCGTTCATATAGAGTATTGTTGTTGTTGTTGGTGGTTTTTGAGGGGACTAAACAGCTAGGTCATCAGTCCCCTGTTACTAGCTCAGAGTCCACTGTCAATAACGACAAAAAATACTAAACAAAGCTCTAAAAATGATCATGCACATAAGGGACAGGTTGACAATGGACAAACCACTAATAACGTACAATGAAGACACTCAGAATTGGTAAAAGAAAGTCCGGAATAAAACTGGATAGCAGAATACCTTGGCTGGCCGATCACAAAGAAAACACAGGATCATCCAGCCATACTGCATACACTAAGAACCCCTAAGGGTGTGAAAAGGTAAAAAGCTGGATTGGTGGTGGCCTAAGATATCAGGCCACAGCACCCACCGTTAGATAGAGTCATAAAAACCAGCAGCGCGGATAAAACTTAAAACTGCGTTAGCCATAGAGGCGTTGTCCCCTAAAGCTAATTATAGCGCGTCTGGGATATTAAAAGATTGCCGCAAGTCGGCTAAAAGCGGACAGTCCATCAAAAGATGGGCCACTGTCAACACAGTGCCACATCGACACATGGGTGGAGCCTCGCGCCGAAGGAGATACCCGTGGGTTAGCCACGTATGTCCAATCCGGAGGCGACAGAGGACAATTGACTCTCGGCGGGTTGGCTGCAGTGAAGATTTCCACAAAGCTGTGGAGAGCTTCACTGCCCGAAGCTTATTCGGTGCAGTCGCCGTAGCCCACAACACCAGTTTAACATCCTGTTCCGTGACACCAATAGTGAGAGGTGGTCCCATAGTGGCCTGCTTGGCCAATCGATCAACATGTTCATTCCCTGGTATGCCAACATGGCCTGGGGTCCACACAAAGACCACACAACGGCCTGATTGGCATAGGGACAGTATCCTGGATCGACCGCACTATTGGGTGCCAAGAGAAACACTGGTCGATCGCTTGTAAGCCACTCAGGGAGTCAGTAAAGATGACGAATGACCCCCTGGGGCAGGCTTTGAGATGTTGAAGAGCTCTGAGAATGGCGACCAGCTCGGCGGAGAAGATGCTACTCTCACAGGGCAGAGAATGCTGTTTCACGTGGTTGTGATGTAGAAACGCATACCCAGCACGGCCACCTACTACGGAACCATCTGTGTAAATGGCGTCTGCGGCACGGAACAGCTTGAGCACTCGCAGAAACTGGTGACGGAGATGTATGGGAGAAACAGAGGCCTTCGACGCATGGCACAGGTCCAGACGGAGCTGCAAAAGAGGAATGGACCAAGGAGGTGTGTGAAAGGAATAGTGGAAAGTGGTAGGTAGTGGATAGGATGTGAGAGATGAAAGAAGGATACGAACACGGACCGAGATCGGGTATCCCGACCTTGGCCGTCGTGGAGGGATAGGTAGTGCAGCGTCTGGAAATAGGAGCCGGCGGTTAGGGTGGAAGGGTGAGGCCTGAACACGAGCAACATAAGAAGTTAACAGGTGTTGCCTACGGAACCGCATCGTGAGGACTCCAGCTTCAACAAGGAGGCTTGTCACAGGGCTTGTGCGAAAAGCCCCTGTCGCCAAACGGACACCACAGTGTAAAACTGGGTCCAACGCCTGCAGTGCTGACGGCGCAGCCGAATCGTAGACTATGCAGCCATAGTCTAGGCGCGACTGAATGAGGGACTTGTAAAGTTGTAAGAGCGTTGGGCGTGAGGCTCCCCAAACAGTGTGGCTGAGACAACGTAGGATGTTGAGGTGTCGCCAGCAGTTGCGTTTCAGCTGGCGAAGGTGTTGCACCCAGGTGAGACGGTTGTCGAACAACATGCTTAGAAACGTGTGTGTTTCTGCGACATGTAGCAGGTCTCCAGCTAAATAGAGTTTGGGTTCCAGGTGTACTGTCCGACGTTGGCAGAAATGCATTACTCGTGTCTTCGACGCAAAGAACTGAAAACCGTGGGCAAACGCCCACGACTGCGCCTTTCGAATGGCTAGTTGGAACCGACGTTCAGCAACACTGATGCTGGTGGAACTAAAATACATGCAGAAGTCATCGGCATACAAGGAAGTGGATACCGATGACCCCACGGCCGCCACAAGGCCGTTGATAGCGACTAAAAATAAAGGGACACTGAGAACAGAACCCTGTGGGACTCCGTTCTCTTGACAATGAGGTGAGCTAAAACAAGAACCAACACGAACTCTAAAAGAACGCAACGCCAGGAAATTCTGAATGAATATGGGAAGCGGACCCCTTAAACCCCAGTTGTACAGTGTAGACAGGATATGGTAGCGCCTGGTAGTGTCATATGCTTTCCGCAGGTCGAAGAATACGGCAACCAGGTGTTCACGGAGACTAAATGCTGTACAGATGGCCGACTCCAGTGACACAAGATTGTCAACAGCGGAGCGACCCTGACAAAACCCACCCTGTTGTGGCACCAGAAGTCCCCGGTCCTCGAGGATCCACATCAGCCTCCGACTCACCAACTGTTCGAGGAGCTTGCATGGAACGTTGGTGAGGCGGATTGGGCGGTAGCTATGTCACCTGCGGATCTACCCCAGGCTTAATCACCGGAATGATAATGCTTTCCCACCACGAGGACGGAAAAACACCCTCCAGCCATATCCAATTAAGCAGGGCGAGAAGTTGGCTCTTGGCATCCGCTGATAGGTGTCGGAGGAACTGACTGTGAATGCGATAGCATCCAGGGGAGGTATCGGGGCATGCAGTAAGGGCACCTTCAAACTCCCACACAGTGAATGGGACGTTGTATGGTTCCCGACGTCGCGTTCGAAATGAAAGCAGATGTCTCTCTGCTCGCCCTTTAAGGGCGCGAAAGTCTGCACCATAAGCAGCAGTCTCTGAGATGCGTGAAAAATGATCTGCCAGGTGCTCAGCAACGGCAACAGGGTCAGTACAGAGCGAACCCTGAACGCTGAGACACGGAATTCCCGCCGATGGGCGGTGCCCAAAGAGGCGCCGAACCTGCGACCACACCTTGGAAGGAGAAGCACGGGAACCAATGAAGGCGACGTACTTCTCCCAGGAAGCCCTCTTACTTCTTGTATCAGTCATCGGGCCCGTGCCCGGAGACGCTTGAAGGCTACGAGATGTTCGACACAAGGGTGGCGTCGGTGGCGCTGTAGTGCTCGCCGACGTTCCCGGATGGCCTCAGAGATCTCCAGTGTCCACCAGGGCACCGATGTACGACGGAGCGAACCAGACGTGGTGGGGACAGAGTTTTTGGCTGCAGAAACGACGGCCACTGTGAACTGCTGAACGGCGGCATCAACATCAGCTGGAAAGTGAGAGGATAGCACAGCAGCTGAGGAATAAGCTGGCCAGTCAGCCCTACGGAGGGACTAGCAAGGCAGGCGGTCAGCAGGCCAACACTGTGGGAGCGACAGGAAGATAGGAAAATGGTCGCTACCACACAGGACATCGTGGACCCTCCAGGTGAGATGTGGAAGAAGGCCAGGGCAGCAGACAGACAAGTCTATTGCGGAATAAGTACCATGTGCTGCACTAAAGTGGGTAGGAGCACCGGTGTTTAGAAGGCAGAGATTCTACTCTGATAGGAGAGACTCAACATCCCTACCCCGAGGTCTGTGCGCCAGCCCACAGAGTGTGGTGGGCGTTGAAATCCCCCAAAAGAAGAAAGGGTGGGGGAAGTTGGGCGACCAAGGCAGCGAGGTCGACGGTTGAGACGGCATCATCTGGTGGAAAGTAGACAGAGCAGAGGGTAAAATCTCGTAATAACCGGAGCCGTACAGCGACTGCCTCTAGAGGTGTTTGCAGAGGCACAGCAGCACTGGGGACAGAAGTGTGAACATAAACACATACGCTGCCAGAAACTCTGTTGTAGGCGTTTCAGTTCTTAAAGTAGCCCCGATAGCCTCGGAGGGCTGGGGGTCCTTTCGACGGGAAACCACGTTTCCTGCAAGGCAAGACAGATGGCAGGGAAGTGGCAGAGTAATCGCCGCAGCTCAGCTAGATGGCGGAAAAAATCGCCGCAATTCCACTGCAAGATCTCTTTTGTAGCGTGCTGAATATCCATAATTGAAGTTGTTAAATGTTTATTCAGCAGTGGCACCTGCTGCCGACTCTGCAGGATCCAGTACCATCGGTTCAGGCGACCCAAGTATGGCGAGATCCTCAGGTGACGCGAGGATCACCACCTCGTCTTCAGAGGCCGAAGAGGTGACGGAGCGTTCCTTCCGAGGCAATGATGATGCCTCCTTCGCGTCCTCCTTCTTTGGCTTCTTTTTACCCTCTCGCTGGCCCTTTGGTGTCAAGGGCTGGGAGGGCTTCCCAGAAGTGGCAACAGGGACCGTCGAAGAGCCAGAAGCCTTCCGACCAGCAGGTTTGGGATCCTTCAGCCAAAGGCTGGGATCCCCTGGCGCACCCTGGGACTCCCCAGAAGGGAGCGTCCCGAAGGACCCCTTCCGAGGGAGATGTGCCGGAGAAAGCTGTTGCTTCTCAGGCTGGGGGTTGGGGACTGGTGTCCCCGATGGTTGTGGGGTAATTTCCCCCACAACAGGTGCTGCAGCAGCAGATGGAGTATCGCCCCCACCTAACGAGGGGGCAGTGGTAGTTTTGTGGCCTCTAGGGCCCACAGGAGGAAGCGATACCTTGGTAGGTATCGTACCCATAGTGCGCAGGGACGACGTTACTACAGCATAAGAGGTGGTCATGTTTACCGGATGGAGCCGCTCATATTTCTTTCTCACCTCATTGTACAATAGTCGGTCCAAGGTCTTAATTTCCATTATTTTTCGTTCTTTGTGGAGAACTTTACAGTCTGGAGAGCATGGTGGATGCAGTTGGTTGCAGTTCACACAGACAAGAGGTGGGGTGCAGGGAGCATCCGGATGAGATGGACGTCCACATTCCCTGCACACAGGGCTAGAAGTGCACCGGGAGGACACATGCCCGAACTTCCAGCACCTGAAGCACATCATAGAAGGCAGGACATACGGTGTAACGTCGCACCGGTAGATCATCACCTTGACCTTCTCAGGCAGTGTATCGCCTTCGAAGGCCAGGATGAATGCACCAGTGGCAACCTTGTTATCTCTTGGTTCCCTATAGACACGTCTGACAAAGTGAACACCTCTGCGCTCCAGGTTGGTACGTAGCTCTTCATCGGACTGCGACAGCAAGTCTCGATAGTAGATACGGCCTTGGACCATATTGAGGGTCTTGTGGGGCGTGGCACTGACAGGAGTATCACCCAGGTTGTCACAGGCCCATAATGCCCTGGACTGGGCTGGGGATGCCGTCTGTATCAGAACAGCCCCACTTCTCATTTTCGAGAAAGACTCCGCTTCACCATACTTGTCCTTGAGACGGTCAACGAAGAACTGCGGTTTGGTGGAAAAGAAAGAGTCTCCATCAGTCCAGGGAAAAAAACAAGGTATCGCGGCGAATACGGATCGGAACTGTGTAAAGCTTTGCGCTCTTCCCATGGCATAGCCAGAGAAGGGAACGCCTTAGGGTCATGTACCGTGGCATCAAAATCGGACTTTCCTCACTTAGAAATGGTGTTTTTGCGACCGTCCACGCTATTTATTGCTCGTTTCATTTCCGTCCCACAAGCAGCTAGGGAAAAGAGGTCCACCCAGACAGAGCCCCGCTTGCCTGGGTAAGCCTTATACAACTGAGTTGCGGCAGGTTCCTCAGAGGTTGCTCGCTAGCGGCTGTTCAACCTCAACAGCCATGCATCTCCTCGGCACGTAGCACACCTTGAGATTAAGGTTTTTTTTTTTTATAGAGGTTTGTACCGTCCTCGCGACATCTATTGTGTAACAAGCCTACTGTGTAACACCAGTGTTCGTCCCGGGCACGATGTTAAACTGCCCCCCCAACCCAAGGTGTATTGCGACCCGTGCTGAGGGGTGCGTGGCACATGGGTGGATGTGTCTCGAACGGAGCCTCACGGATACCGGGCGACCTCCCTGAGTAAGTTGCCTTGCACCACGCGCGGTTATCGTGGTGTGGACCATATAAATTCCCACATCTCGTGGGACTAAGATGAACATGGAGAAAAAAAATTTATTTTAAAAGAATCTGAGGGGCAATCTGAGACCTCAGATACTCAGTCAACGGGATCAGGATCGATGGAGTGCACTCCTACTTCTGAATCAGGGTCTAGACCTGAGCAAGAAGTGGGAACTGTAACAGAGAAGTTGGACCAGATTAGGATTAAGGCCTTGTCTGGGGCTCAGAGGAGGAAACTTCAAAAGGAACAGAAGCAAAAGGAAGGAAAAGAATGGCTTCCTAAACATAAGTGGAGGGAATCAAAAGGGCTTGAGCCCAAGACCCCCAAAAAGAAACTGCCTCTGGTCAAAGGGGATACACAGACCCTCTCGACGTCAAAGACAGGTGGCAAGAGGGTTAGGGAGGAATCTAAGACTCCCTCCTCTCTGGACAAGCATGATCCTAAAGGGCTGAGGCAGGAAATAGGGAAACAGACCTATAGTACTGCAGTCTCGGTCTTTAGAGTGGCGGTTGTCCAATAAGGATACCCAGCAGCAGGAGCAGCTCATGCAGATGGCCCTCTTTGAAGAGATTGGGGGGGACGATGGTCCAGGACCCAAATTCAGGAGGGTCTATCTAGATCGCAGTGCCCTTATTTTTGTCTGCGAGGGGGAGCACTCAGCAGAATGGCTTAAGTAGAAGGTGCCCATGATATCCCCGTTGGAGGATGCGAAGCTGCTGGTCAAGACAGCAGCCGAACTCCTGAAGACCGCAAAGGTATCAATATGGCTACCAAAGATCCTTAAGGATGTCCCTCCAAAGACTCTGTTCGAGAAAATAAGGGTCCAGAACCCAAAAGTCTCGACAGAGGATTGGAGGGTAATTAACCAAAAGGTCGTTCCGGAAGGACGAACCCTGGTGGTGGAGGTCAGAGAGAAGTCCCTGAAGGCATTGCGAGAGCAAGGCCTGAAACTGTTTTTAGGGTTCTCGCAGGTCTGCATCAGGGTAATTAAAGACCTTAAAGGCAATAATGGCAGCAAGATGGGGACTGGAAGTGCTGCAGATAAACCTGCAGCACAGTAAAGGGGCCACTGCTGCCCTGAGCCGTCGCCTGGGGAGACCGGAGGTGGACGTGGCCCTGATACAAGAACCCTATTTATACAAAGGGGGTGTATTGGGCCTCGGTGGGACTGGAGGTAAGCTGATTTATGCCAGAAATCTAAAAAACTCCAGAACATGCATTTATGTTAGAAATGGAATACCTTTCATACCAATGATGGATTTTTGCTCCAGGGACCTGGTGACCATAAGGATGCAGCAATGTGAGGAAGGTATCACGAGGGAAATGGTTTTGGCCTCAGCATACCTTCCTTACGAAGACAGCTCTCCTTCTCCTTTGGAAGTGAGGAGACTGACGGAAGCCTGCCATCGGCAAGGTGATGAACTGTTGGTGGGATGTGATGCCAATGCCCCACAATCTATCGTGGGGCAGCAAGGACACAAACAGTAGAGGTGAGCACCTTCTTGAATTTCTCCTATCTAACAACTTGGAGATCCTGAATAGGGGTGATGAACCTACATTCAGGAATAGTAGAAGGGAAGAACTAATTGACATAACTTTTGGTTTCATGATGATGGGAAGTTATGTCAAACAGTGGCATGTGGTCCTGGAGCCATCCTCATCAGATCACATGTATATTAAATTCAAGGTTGAAATGGGAACCAGACAGACCATGGCCTATAGGAATACCAGGAAAACGGACTGGGAGACATATAGGAGAGACCTTGACTTCAGCCTATCGGAAATTAAAACTTCGATAAGGAATCCAGCAGAGTTTGAGGAAGTAGCAGAGGCCGTAACCTCTGCTATAGTGACCTCATACCAGGACAACTGCTCAGTCACCAAGAAGTGCACAAATAGGAGTGTGCCTTGGTGGAATAATAACCTGGAAATGCAAAGGAAACAGGTACGAAGACTGTTTAACCTTGCGAGGCGCAAAGGACAATGGGCAAAGTATCGTGAGGCCCTTGTCAATTACAACCTTGCCATCAGTCGGGCAAAGGAGGCATCCTGGAAGGTATTCTGTGAGGAAGTGGAGGGCACGGCTGCTCAAGCGAGACTTCATAAAATCCTCACTAGGGTACCAACTAATCCAGGAGGAACATTGAGGAAGGAGGATGGGGAGTATACAAAGACAGGACATGAAACACTGGAACTGCTCCTCAAGACTCACTTTCCTCAATACACTCTGGGGGATAACTCAGACCAGGTATTCGCAAAGAGGACTGGGATTTGGCCAAGGAGTGTGTCGATCTCAGTAAGGTCCGATGGGTGGTGGGAACATTTCAACCGTTCAAGTCACCTGGCCCCAATGGAATCTTTCCAGCTCTCCTGCAACAACAAGCTGAAGAAAATCTTATTAGATTCCTATGCAGATTATTCAGGGTTAGCCTAGCACCAGGAATCATTCCCAATGCCTGGAGGGCAGTGAAGGTTGTCTTCATTCCTAAACCAGGGAGAATTGATCATAGCAAGGCCAAGGATATGAGGCCAATCAGCCTGTCCTCCTCCATTATTAAGACATTGGAAAAGCTGGTTAATGTGCATGTTGGAGAAAGGAGGTTAAGTAGGACTCCTCTACATTCAAACCAACATGCATATCAGCCAGGTAAATCATGTGAGACAGCTCTCCACCAACTCGTTGGGAAGGTGGAGAAAGCACTACACTTTCAGGAAATAGCCCTCTGTATCTTCCTGGACATCGAGGGGGCTTTTAGCAACACGACCTTCGATTCCATGGTTAGGGCAGCAGAGGTGCATGACCTAGGGACCACAATATGTAGGTGGACTAGGGCCATTCTCAGTGGAAGAAAGGTAGAAGCTACCATGATGAATGAAAAAATGGTAATCAACACCACTAGGGGTTGCCAGCAAGGAGTTCTTTCCCCTTTATTGTGGAATCTAGTGGTGAATGATCTCATTGGAGAATTAAACTCTAGGCAGTACTTTTGCCAAGGATACACAGATGATCTTGTCACAGTAATACTTGGCAAATTTGCTGACACAGTAAAGAATATGGCACAAGGTGCTTTGGATATTGTGCAAGACTGGTGCAGGAAACAGGATCTGGGGGTTAGTCCTAAGAAGACTGTTGTTGTTCCATTCACAAAGAAGCATATACAACATTCAAGTTGGAATCTAAAGCTTTTCAACGAAGCCCTACCTGTGAAGGGGACAGTGTAATATCTTGGGGTTACCCTAGATGAGAAACTGACATGGACCCCTCACATTAGGAATATTTGCTCCAAGGCAAAAGGTACTTTAGTAAGTACCAGGAAAGCTTGTGGCAAAAATTGGGGCCTGAGCCCCAGGGGTCTGCACTGGATATACACCACAGTGATTAGACCCAGGATCACCTATGGGGCGGTCGTGTGGTGGAAGAAGGTAGAACAGCAGGTTGCTGCTAAGGAGCTTGCTAAGGTGCAGAGATTAGCCTGCTTAGCCATAACAGGCAGAATTAGCAGCACACCAACTGCTGGGATGGAAACCATGCTGGATATGCCCCCATTACACCTTTGGGTCAAGATAGAGGCGGCAGCTGGTGCCTACAGACTCAAATCTGTCAACAACTGGAACTCTTTGGAATATCCAGAATCACACACTAAAATAGTGAGTGAGGTAAATTTAGAAAATGTTGGGGAAATGCCAACAGACTATATTATAACCCCATACTGCTTCAACAAGCCTTTCAGTATAACAATTGGAAGTAGGGAGCAGCGGGAGGAAATAGTTCGACACCGTACGGGGGATATTGTCTGGTTCACTGACGGGTCAAAACCAGACCAAGGTGTTGGGGCCGGAGTATATGGGGTGCAGCCAAGCCTGGAGGGCGTCATCTCTCTAGGAAAACCGGCCTCAGTATTCCAGGCCGAAGTCACTGCCATCAGGGCATGTGTGGAGGAGAATTTGCGTAGGTGCTACAAAGATTGTAGCATCTATATCTATTCAGACAGCCAGGCAGCCCTGAGATCACTGGCAGCTCCTGCAACAAGGTCTAAAATTGTTGCAGAATGTCACAGGGTTCTGGTGGAGCTAGGGGAAAGCAATAGAGTAAACCTATTGTGGGTCCCTGGCCACTCGGGGATCAGTGGCAACGAACATGCCGACAGATTAGCCAGGATGGGGGCAGAGACTCCATTTATTGGACCGGAACCTGTCCTGACAATCACCAAGGCAATGACCAAATTGGAGCTACGTAACTGGCTCAGAAGACAGCACGTAGAATATTGGACCAAAGACCATCAACAAAAACATGGCAAAGTTATTAAGCCAAGGCCATGTTTTAAAAGAAGCTCTTCAATCCTGGGTCTGAACAGGAGAGAGATTAGACTCATGGTTGGATTGCTGACAGGCCATGGGAATTTCAAAAAACACCTACATACAATGGGAATAACAGAAGAGGACCCTAAATGTAGGATCTGTGATGACGGTGATGAAACTGCATCACATCTAATCTTCGAATGCATTGCATTGGAGACTAAAAGGCACAGAATATTTGGGACAACCAGACCCGAAGAAATTGTGTCTAATAAAGAACTGGTAAAGGGACTCCTAGCACTGTTCACGGGCATTGGTTGGCTTTACTAGATATACAGGGAGCGAAACCGCACAATAAACTTAGTTTCGGCGCGAGCAGTGGCGGGTTGGTCCAAGACTGTTTTGGCTTCCCTGCAAAAATCAATCAATCAATAAATCAACACCAGTGTTGTCAAACTTTAACAACATATTTATGGTTGTGAAAATATTTAATAAGGATCTATGTAGTCAAGTGGACACAAATGCAGGAGTAGCATTAGAATTTCTAGTCAGGTGAGTACAGGGTTATAAATACAAAATCAGTTGGTGATAAAACAGGTGTTAGCCTGATAATGAATAAGAAAATAGGCATGCTGTTAAGTTACTATGACCAGCATAGTGAACACATTATTGTGGCGAAGATAGACCCGAAGCCAACGACCACAGTATTACAAGTTTTTATGACAACTAGCTGTGCCGATGATGAGGAGATAGAAGAAACATATGAGAAGATAAAAGAACAATACAGTAATAGGACAGTTTAAAACTCACCGCAAAGACATGATGACGAGCTGTGACATGCACATAAAAAAAGGCACACACATACAACTCTCTGAGTTACCGGCCATGGCCATCTTCAGAAATAGGAACATTCACGCAATCACACAGCCACAAAAAAGTGTCACACAACCATAATCTTCGACTGCCACATTTCGAGTCATGCTCTTGGAAAGAGAGGAGGGGAGTGTGGGATAGAAAGGTTGCATCACAGTGGTGGGGATGGACACAGCACAGCCTTTCACAGTATGTACATATTAGACGGGAGGAATGAGATGTAGTTTAGGAATGGAGTCGGGAGGCGGGTGAGTGGAGGAAAATAAAATGAATGCACACATGCACATGCACAACCGCGTACACCCACACACGGGGGCGCCTGTACAATGGCACGTGTTGGCACCCGCGAACACGCGCGCGCACCCGCCAACACACAGACACTAGCATGTGAACACACAGCACTCAAAATAGGAGAGGTTTAGGATAGAGATGTGGGATCTGTAGGGTGCAGAAAAAAGGGAGTTATCATAAGTTGAGGCCTCGATAATTTCAGGATTAGAGAATGTACTGTAGGGATAACTCCCATCTGTGCAATTCAGAAAAGCTGGTGGTGGGTGGGAGGATCCAGATGACCTGGGTTGTGAAGCAGCCATTGAAATCATGCATATGCTCGACTGCACATTAAGACACATGGTGGTCCACCTTGTTTTTAGCCACAGTTAGGCGGTGGCCATTCATTCTAATAGACAGCTGGTTAGGCGTCATGCCAATATAGAAAGCCGCGCAGTGATTGCAGCAGAGTTGGTAAATTACATGGCTACTCTCACAGGTGGCCTGGCCTCTGATAGGGTAGGATAAGCCTGTGACAGGACTGGAATAGGTGGTGCTGGGTGGGTGGACTGGACAGGACTTGCAACGGGGTCTTCCGTGATCCTTGTTTTGCATTCCAATGCTCGGATTTCCCTACTGGTGCGTTGATTTGCTTTTTTCTTTTGCGTGCATTTTATGCAATTACCTGCTTGTTCGTGTAAGTAATTTCTCGTTCTTGTGCATAATTTTGCAGTCTTGTGCGTAATTGTGCATGGTTTTGTGAGCTTGGGTGTGGTATTTTATGCTTTTATGCTTGCTTTGGCGTGTTTATTTGTGTGCTTGGTGTGTATTGTGCGTGTTCAGACACTTCTTCCTATACCTTAGATTCCTCATAATCTCCTAACAATCTCTCCCATCATATTCCATTTTCCTTATACCATCCTTGTCTCAATGGACCCCTGCTCCTATATGCACCAGTTCAGAAAAGTATCCCTTTCCCTGGCCAAAACCCAATCCCACATCCAATTCCTAAAATGTTGCCTACATCATGGATCCCTCGAAACGGTCTAACCATAAAAATTCCATTCTCTGGATCGTATCCCTCTTTCCATAGTAACCTGCACCTGCACATCAAAACTAATCCCGAAATAATCATCCTTTCCACAGATAAAGGTTCCACGGTTGTAGTTATGGATCACAGTGACTAACTGGCAGAACAGCTCCACCAACTCTCTGACTCTTCCACCTACAAGTTATGCCAGAATGGCCCCATCCCCAAAGTCCAACAAGATCCCCAGTTCCAGAAGCTCTCTCCTGAATCCATCTCCCTCCTCACAATAACAGTACCCCCACACACCCACCTTCTACATGCTCCCCAAAATCCACAAACCAAACAATACTGGATGCCCAACTGGGGCTGGTTACTGTGCTTCTATCAAAAGAATTTCAGCCCTAGTTGACCAATACCTTCAACCAATTGTCCAAAATCCATCCTCCCATATTAAGGCTATACCAACTACTTCCTTCACTGACTCTCCACCATCTCCACCCATTTACCTCCTGGATCTCTACTTGTCACAGTGTATGAAACTTTCCTATACACCAACATCCCACATGTCCATGGCCTTGCCACTATTGAACACTACCTCTCCCAACGCCCCTCTGAATTCAAGCCCGATTTCTCATTCCTCACAACCCTCACAACCCTCACAACTTCATCCTAACAGATGGCACAGCCATGGGCACCTGCATGGCACCCTCCTATGCCAATCTGTTTTTGAGCTATCTGGAGGAATCCTTCCTAGCATCCAAAAACCCCAAACCTCTGGCCTGGTTTAGGGTTATTGATGATATTTTCATGATCTGGACTCAGGACCAGGACACCCTATCATCCTTCCTTCAAAACCTCAACTCCTCCTCTCCCATCCACTTTTTCTGGTCTTCATCAACCCACCATGCCACTGGATATCAACCTCCACCTCACTGATGGCTCCATCCATATTAAACCTACCAACCACCAATAGTACTTACCCTTCGACAGTTGCCATTCCTTCCACAACCCATGAACGACACATCTGCAGTGACAAGAACTTCCTTTCTCAATATGCTGAGCGTCTCACAAAGTCCTTCGCAGACAGAAACTACCCCACAGACCTAATCCATAAACAGCTTTTCCATGCCATATCCCCACACATTCCAAATCCTTTTCCACCATCAGTAACCATCCACAAAAGAGAACTACTCTTGTCACCCAGTACTATCCTGGACTTGAACAACTAAATTGCATCCTTCACAAAGGTTTTGATTTTCTATCCTCATCCCTAGAAATGAAAGACATCTTGCTCAAGATCCGTCCCACCTCTCCTAAAATGGTGTTTCGTCGCCCTCCCAGCCTCCACAACATCCTAGTCTATCCCTATGCCACTCCGAAACCCAGCCCACTGCCACAGGGATCATATCCCTGTGGAAGACCCTGTTGCAAGACCTACCCAATCCACCAACCCCACAATTCCTATTCCAGTTCTGTCACTGGCTTACCCTACCCTATCAGAGGCCAGGCCACCTGTGAGAGCAGCCACATAATTTACCAGCTGTGCTGCAATCAATGCGCGGCTTTCTATATTGCCATGATGCCTAACTAACTGTCCATTAGAATGATGGCCACCACCAAACTGTGGTCAAAAACAAGGTGGACCACCCTGTGGCACAGCATGCAGTGGAGCACATGCTTAATTTCAATGGCTGCTTCACAACCTGGGCCATCTGGATCCTCTCACACACCACCAGCTTTTCTGAACTGCACAGATGGGAAGCTATCTCTACAGTACATTCTCCGATCCCAAAATTATTGAGGCCTCAACTTATGAGAACTTCCCTATTTTTTTCCCCACCCTGCAGTTCCCACCTCTCTATCCTCAACCTCTCCAATTTTGAATGCTTGTGTGTGTGTGTGTGTGTGTGTGTGTGTGTGTGTGTGTGTGTGTGTGTGTGTGCATTTTATTTTTATTTTCCTCCAGTCATCCACCTCCCCACTCCATCTCCAAACTGCATCTCGTTCCTCCCATCTAATATGAACATACTCTGTAAGGCTGTGCTGTATCCATCCCCACCACCGTGACGCAATCTTTCTATCTCCCTCTCCCATCCCTTCTTTCCATACCGCAGAGCATAATTCAAAGTGCGGCAACCAGAGATAATGGCTGTAAGACTGTGTTGAGATTTCTGAAGGAGCATTAAGCAAGGATTATCTGAAACAGGGGAAAGTAATACAGTAGAAGAAGAATGGGTAGCTCTGAAAGATAGAGTAGTAAAAGCAGCAGAGGATCAAATAGGCAGAAGGACAAGGCCTAATAGAAATCCCTGGATAACACAGGATATACTGGTCTTAATTGATGAGAGGGGAACATATAAAAAAGCATCAAGTGAAGCGGGCAAAAGGGACTACAGGCGCCTGAAAAATGAAAATGACAGGAAATGCAAACTGGCTAAGCAGGTGTGGCTTGAGGAGAACTGCAAGATAGTAGAAAATTTTATAACTAGGGGAAAGATAGATACCACCTACAGGAAAATAAAAGAGATATATTGAGACAAGAAAAGCAACTATATGAATATCAAGAACTCAGACGGAAAACCAATACTAAGTGAAGAGGGGAAAGCTGAAATGTGAAAGAAATATATATAGAGGACTTGTACAAAGGAAATAAACTTGAAGGCAGTATTCTAGTTATGGAAGACGAAGTACAGAAAGATGTGAGAGAAGATACTATACTGCGAGAAGAATTTGACAGACTGCTTAAAGATTTGAGTTGAAACAAGGCCCATGGAGTAGATGATGTTCCGTCTGAACTGCTATTATCATTAGGAGAGCCAGTCATGAACAAATTGTTCCACCTGGTATGCAAGATGTATGAGGCAGGGGAAATACCCCCAAACTTAAAGAAGAACATAGTGATCCCAATACCTACAAAAGCAAGTGCCAACAAAGGCGACAATTACAGACCTATCAGTTTAATAAGGCATGGTAGCAAAATACTAACATGAATTATGTACAGACAAGTGGAAAACCTGGTGAAATCTGACCGTGGGGAAGATCAATTTGGATTTAGGAGAAATACTCACATATTGACATATCTTAGAAAATAGGCTAAGGAAAGGCAAACCTACATTTTAGCATTTGTGGATCTGGAGAAAGCTTTTGACAATGTTGACTGTTATATACTTCTTTTCAGTTTCTGAAGGTAGCACGGATAAAATATAGGGAGCAAAGAGCTATATTCAACTTGTACAAAAACCAATTATTAGAATGGAATGGTATGAAAGGGTCGCAGTAGTTGGGAAGAGAGTAAGACAGAGCTGTAGCCTTTCCCCAATGTTGTTCAATCTCTACATTGAGCAAGCTGTGAAGGAATGCAAGGAGAAATTTGGAGAGGGAATTGAAGTCCAGGGAGAGGGAATAAAAACCTTGCGGTTTGCTGATGAAGTAGTAATCCTGTCAGAGACAGCAGAGGACCTGGAAGAGAATTAAATGGAATGGACAATGTCTCGGAAGGAAGGCAGAAAATGAACAAGAGTAAAACAAGGGCAATGGAACATAGTGTGAGAAAACAGGTGATGTGGAAGGAATTAGATTAGGTAATGAGACGATAAAAGCAGTAGATGAGTTTTGTTAAGTCGTGCTCGGTGGTCTTGAGGTAAAGTGCTTGACTGGAAACCAGGTTCGAGACCCGGTCAGACCTCTGAATTTTTCAGTATTTGTTTTAACCCATCCATCACCTCTCAACAATGTGAGGAGTCGCTAGAAATGACATGTGGTTCCGATTCCACGTTAAGCTTTAGGTCCCCTTTCCCCAGTTGGTTAACTGGAGTAGGGACACGCGAGTTGCTGAAGTGGCGTCCAATTCAAAGACTTGCACCAGGCCAATGAGCCACACAAAATTATTATTATTAGTTTTGTTATTTGAGTAGCAAGATAACTTCTGATGGCCGAAGTAAAGACAATATAAAATGCAGAATGGCTACAGGAAGAAAAATTGTTTCTGAAGAAGCAAAATTTGTTGACATCCAATATTAGTTTAAATGTTAGGAAGTCCTTTCTGAAAGAATTTGTGTGGAGTGTAGCATTGTATGGAAGTGAAACATGGACAAGAAGATGATAGAAGCTTTAGAAATGTGGTGCTATAGATGAATGATAAAGATTAGATGGGTAGATCAGGTAACTAATGAGGAGGTGCTCAACACAAAGGGGGAGATAAGGAGTTTCTGGCATATCCTGACAGAGAAGGGATAGGTTGGTGGGACACATTCTGATACATCAAGGAATCGTCAACTTAGCATTAGAAGGAAGCGTGTGGGGTAAAAATTGTAGAGGGAGACCAAGGGACAAATACAGTAAGCACATTCGAAAGAATGTAGACTGCTGTACGTATTCTCAGACGAAGAGACTTGCACGGGACAGGGTAGCATGGACATCTGCATCAAACTAGTCTGCGGACTGAAGACCACAACATATCATATTGAAGCTGATGACAAGGCTGCATTTTTTCGGGCATACTCAATACCAGTAGCTAGGTGTGACCAGGTTAACGAGAAATTCAATAGCCCATTTTGTCCAGTGAGTGGTCTTCTCCGCAGATAACTGTATGTAAGCCGAATATCAAACTGTGGTTGTGTGGTAATTTTAAGGCTACAGTGAATGCCCAATCTATTTTTAATAACACTTGCTGGAGGCCAGTATTTATCTAAGACTGACTTATTGGAAGCCTATCACCAAGAACCCTTACATGACGAATCTAATAAACTGTTGGTAGTCAACGCACCTTTCAGTTTCTACTAGTACCAGTGCTTCCCGGGTCGGTATTGCCAGTGCACCTGCTATTTTTCAAATCTTCCTTGGACAGCTAACTACATCTGTTCATGGTTGTATAAATTACCAGGTTAATATTGTAGTTGCGGGTGCCTCCATCGAGGATCATCTCCACAACTTACGTGATTTGTTAACAATTTTGCAGAACACTGGGCTAATGTGCAACTTGCCTAAGTCACAGTGTTCTCAAACATTAATCATCTACCTCAGGTTTGAAGTGTGTCGGGAAGCACTTAAACCTCTCTGCCAACATTGAGGTTATTACAGGCTTCCCTTCCCTTACCAATGTCAAGGAGCTCCAGGTATTTTGGGGAAAAATAACAAACTACCATAAATTCATTCCTGGTGCAGCAGAACTACCTTATATGCTTTAAAAGTTGTTCTGCAAAAATAAATTATGTACTCTACATTCCTGCAACTGAAGGCTAAGTTACAGGCAACACCACTTTTGGTCACCTTCCATCCACGTCATAATCTGGTTCTTGCTACTGAGGCACCAAAACATAGCATAGCATTAGTAGAGGTCTGCACAGGTGCAGACATCCACAGTATTTTTTACTTTGCCGATAAAATTGTAAGCGATGCGGATATCCTTGTGTTATATGCGTATAAAGAGCAAAGTATTTGCTCAGTACATCTGTCGAAATGTTACCTGAAAACTTCAAGCCTGTGGACATGCTTGGAATCCATGCAGGGTACTGATAGGTCCGAAGCCTGTTGTCCTCATCCCTTGGCCACAGCGGATTTAGCTGTACCCGAGGGACCTGTGCCCAATCTGTTTCTGTGACAGTTCTCTTGTAAGACGTCATAAACAATTATTTGGTTAAAACAACTGCAGATTGACGTGAAATAGGCCACTATGTCTTTGATCTTTTCCTTGTCATCAAATACTTATACAAATTTGTGTGTTGCAGTTCTTTCCCCTACTTCGATTGTTACCTCAAGGAAGGAATACATGCACCAAATTTGGTTAAAATGGGTCCAGTGGTTTGGCAGATGTTCAACATTGTTGTATGATGCAGCAATTTACCACACATTTCATTGTTTATTATGTCATATCTCCTGAAATGTGTGTCTTACAGTCATTTAATTATGTCAATAAGCGTTGCGAAAGTGCAAGCAATATGTTGGCTAAGTTCCATCGCAACCGAATGAACGGTACAGCTGTGCATAAAATACAAACAAGCATACAAACATTCATGTTTATGTATTAGATAAATGGTGATGGAAGTAATAAAGATTGACAATAGCATTTTATAACAACTTTCGTAATCAGATACAGTGTACAGTGAAAGTAGCATATTTAGGAAGCTACACGATGTTAGATGTATAGGCTGGCTGTAGCTGCAGCTGACATTGTCTCTTTTTGCTGCCAGTTACCAATTAGAAGTAAACGGCAGATTTAACACTTGAAATGAAATGCTTTGCTTTGTGTCACATAACGCGTTGTGCAGTAATGTGGGGAAATCCATTTTGTAAAACTCTGAAAGAACACAGTAAAATCTTCTCTATGCCAATCAGTTTTAATCACTGAAATTTAAGAAGATGCCTGTATTGAACAGCTGACGTAGTGCTCCGACTACACAGGCTCCGAAGCGCTACTTTATGTCCAGAGTGCCAATGTTTTCCTGTTTAGAAGAGCCTGTTTTAGATTAGGCATATAACAGTTACCATGATTCAAGAAGTCAAAAGTAATTACGCTGTCGCAGAAATGACACTAACAATAATTATATCATTACATACCATATTTTCAAATACTATTAAATTATTACTGCTATTATTATTATTACTATTACTCATTCAAAACGTTAACATGCAGATAAAGTGCCACGGATGCAGATATGGGCCTTGCAGATTTAGTGCGGATGTGGATAACACTTTTCTTATCCGCACAGACCTCTATCCATAGGTATGAAGATGGCTCTGACCATCCAATAGCTTATACATCCAAGATGTTTAACACAGCTCATCAGAATTACTCACAAACTGGGAAAGTAGGTGGTTGACATTGTCTATGTCTTAAAAAAGGTTACTTGTTTTCTTGTACGTGTCTAAATTTCTTCTCATAATGGAACACAAGCCATTGGTTACCTTTTTCAACCCATCACTTCCTGTGTGCATTGGACTCCTGACCTTGGAGTGGAACCTGGATTGCCACCACCCAATGGCAAAACTTGAGGAATCTGCAGCTTACATGGCCGGAGAACCGACTGAGCCTTTGATTCAGACCTTCCACTCAGCTGTGTACTACATGTCTACAGTTGGTCTTGTCAACTTTGTTGCAGATGGTGAGCTCTGCCTTTATCTTGCAAGCAAGACTGGCAGTTTTTACCACTTCAGATAGCCACTCAAAACCAGAGAGAACCTTTTCCCTGCCAAAGCAACACACATTGTTGGTACTGACGTAAGCCACCACCTGCAGTTGGCTGCACCCTGTACCCTTCATGGCAACCGGAAGGACCCCTTCCACATCTGGAATGACTCCACCCAGAATGCACACAGATTGCACCAAATTCTTAAGGGTCTCCATTACCTGCTGAACATCGGAGCTCCCAACTGTAAGTAAACCCACTCTGTGAAAGCCAAGATCTTGCAGGCTGGGTGGTGACCTCAGGATAAGTGATACCCATTCGGCTCAGAAATAATGTCAGGCACAGGTAGTATCTCAAACCTGTTGGCAAGTCAAACTGGGGAGGCATCATGATCAGCCCCTAGGAAGTCTTTACCACTTGCCACACACTGGGACAACCTCCCAGGTAACCACAGGTGGGGTGTCTGCTCATTAAGAGCAATAACATGGCTTGCCACTACATGAGCACCCTCCCATGGTTGTTAAGAAGCTGGCCAAGGAGAAAGTGTTGCACATGGTGCTGCGTGATGAGTGGCACACTGTGTACATGCTGCCACAAGATGGGTGATGTCAGAATCAATGCCAGGTAAAAAAAAAATGCTTGTGCACCAAAGACTTCGTATGGGAAATATCGCGCGACCTCATTGTAAGAGTTAAAGAACTTCTTGTCTTCCATAGCCAATAGAACTACTGCGTCCTGTATGGTTAATTGGTAACATATTGCAAAGTAGTTGCCTTCAGGTGGCCATTGCCGAGACCATAGTGCAGTAGACAGCACACCTCCATTTGTAAGTGTAATCAGCTTCTTGGTAGAAGCGACATATTTTGAGTGTTTCTTATTCAGTTTAGTAAATTTATCATGTGCTCAACTGTATATTCGATCCAGATTCACATTAAGTATCTGGTTAGTGTATTCTTCCACTGTGTGAATCACAATAGTCATCTGTTTTGTTTTTGTTTGATTAGTACCTTCTCTAGTCGTTAGTTTCTCTGGGTATTGTAGTCATGAATAGGGGCTGTGACTGTTATGTGCAGATACAAACTGCATTGGTGACACTTCACTCCCAGCTTCAGGTTTTGTGGTTCTCGGTTTTACAGCTTGAGGCTGCAGTCGAGAGGTGCCTTTGTTGTTGGCCAGCTGTGGGAACTGAACAGATGTTAGTTCTGCCACAGTTGTATGTCTGTCCAATTTTATGACTCTGTCCAGCCCATAATTCCTGACACTGGTCAATGGGAATGGCTGCCCAAACTCTCGACATTCATACATAATTTCACTTTGGTTTTGCCACTTGCTGAAAATCACAACACATTATACTATTTATGAAATGTTTATGCCAAGCCTCGTGTCACCACAATGTGTTCTTAGTGAAGCTCTGATACATTGTGTTCCTTCACTGTCTACACACAGACAGCATGATCATGGACATTACATACACCAATCATGTGTCATGACTAACAGTCGTTCCTCGTCAGATGACACTGCTACTGCCTGGGTGGGTTTATATCGATAGTAGGTAGGTGGTCATAATTTTCTGGCTTATTGCTTATCTATGAGTATCTTCTGTGCCATTAATAATGTTAAAGATGCCATCATTACTTAGAGAGAGAGAGAGAGAGAGAGAGAGAGAGAGAGAGAGAGAGAGAGAGAGAGCACTTCTGCATTGAGAAACTGAATAATAAAATTCATACCCCAAATAGAAGAATTCCCTTCCATGGTATTCTTTTTCCAGTGAATAAATGTGGAAACCTTATTGGAAGTATTACTGCTTCTTTTAGAGATTCCTTGGCACCCTCAAGACCAGCTACATCCGACCATTTCACACATGGTTTCTCTACCACAATTGCACCTTCCAATTTGCTCTGTAATTTCTTCTTCTCAGGATCATCAGAATCACTATCACTGTCACTTTTTTTCTCATCATTCCTGAAATATAAATGTAGTCACAATATGAAAATTTGATAAAAGTCTAAAAATAATTATACACATCAAATAAAAATGTAAAATTATGAAATAAAAAACCACACAAATATTATAACCTCTTGGCAGACTAAAACTATACAAGAGAACTGAACTATATCTTGGAACTTCGCCGTTTACAAGAAGCACTGTTACTTAATGAAATATCAGGCACAACCCACCAACGCCTCACATCTGCCAATATATCTTCTATTTCCATGATTTCACAGACACACTCTTCTCTAACTTAATTGGCATCCACTCCCAGAGAATGGGTTACTGTGGAGAAATGGATTAACCAAACTCTAATGGATTGTGTTCGAAATGTAGCAGATTTCGGGCTCTTTGATACTGCCAGAAAGTTCCAAAACAGTGCACACTTTGCTGCAGAGTGACAATAGTCATTGTCAAAATAATTCCACAGGGAGTTGCCAAGCTATTTCTTTGCTAGTTCAGTAAAGTACGTGGAAGATTTTATGTGAAGTTTTGAAAGTAGAAAGGTACTGGCCGAAGTGAAGCGATGTGGGAGAGGTTTTTAGTCTTGCCTGGATAGCTATATCAGAAACAAAAATTGAGTTACAAGTTCAACTCCACACTCTAGGTACACGCACTGAGATAGCATAGAGAAGAGAGCTAATTTTTACATACAAGCCAGCAAAAGAATGGAAGTACTGAAATAAGACACAAATAATTCCAGGAGAATCAATAACATTAATTAAAAAAAAATTAAAACCTGTTATGAGGAATTATACTGGAGCAGCATCGATAATTTCAGCCTTAAATTAAAAAATGTAGGAAGATTTTTCTGTTCGGAAAAAGTGACAAAAAGCAGATTTCAGAATACTTGATGGCTCAACACACAAGTTTTATCTCAAGTACAGATATTGATGAGGAACAGTGGTCAAAGTTCAAAGCCATCGTACAATATGCATTAGATGAATATGTAACAAGTGAGATCGTAAGAGATGGAAAGGAGCCACCATGGTACAACAACCGAATTAGAAAACTGCTACGGAAGCAAAAGGAACTTCACTGCAAACATAAACATAGCCAAAGCCTTGTAACAAACAAATATTAAACTTAGTGAAATATAGCGTGATGAGGGCTATGTGAGAGGCGTTCAACGAGTTTGAAAGTAAACTTCTATGTACTGACTTGGCTGAGAGTCCTAAGAAATTTTGGTCTTATGTCAAAGCAGTAAGTGGATCAAAACAAAATCTCCAGACACTGTGACGTAAATGGCATTGAAACAGAGGATGATACTCTACAGGCTGAATTACTAAATGACTTTTCCAAAGCTGTTTCACAGAGGTTGTTCCTTCTCTAGATTGCCGCACAAATTGCAAAATGGCAGATATCGAAATAATTAACAAAGGGATAGAAAAACAATTAAAATTGCTCAAAAGAGGAAAGGCCGCAGGACCAGATGGGATACCAGTTCGTTTTTACACAGAGACGCGAAGGCACTTGCCGCCCCCCCCCCTTTTTTTGCAGTGGTGTACCGTAGGTCTCTAGAAGAGCATAGTGTTCCAAAAGATTGGAAAATGTCGCACGTGATGTTGAAGAGAGGTGCAAAACTAAAGCCCTATATCTCTAATGTTGGTCAGTTGTAGAATTATGTTTGAGTATAATGACATTTCTGGAGACTAGTAATCTGCTCTGTAGGAATCAGCATGGGTTTCAAAAAGGCTATCGTGTGAAACCCGCTCATGCTATTCGTCCAAGAGACTCAGAGGGCCAGAGACACGGGTTCTCAGGTAGACGCTGCGTTTCTTGGCTTCCGCAAGGCGTTAAATGAACAAATTAAGAGCATATGGTCTATCAGACCAATTGTGTGATTGGATTGAGGAGTTCCTAGATAACAGAATGAACCATGTCATTCTCAACGGAAAGAAGTCTTCTGAAGTAAGAGTGATGTCAGGGGTGCGACAGGGGAGTGTCGTGGGTCTGTTGCTGTTCACAATATATATAAATGACCTTGTGGATAACATCGGAAGTTCACTGAGTCTTTTTGTGGATGATGCTGTATTATAGAGAAAGGTTGTAACAATGTAAAATTGTATTGAAATGCAGGAAGATCTGCATTGAAATGACACATGGTACAGGGAATGGCAACTGAATCTCAATGTAGACAAGTGTAATGTGCTGTGAATACATAGAAAGAAATATCCTGTATCATTTGGCTACACCATAGCATTTAACTCCATAAATTATCACGGAGTAGGCATTAGGAGTGATTTAAAATGGAATGACCATATAAAATCAATTGTCGGTAAAGCAGATGCCACACTTAGATTCATTGGAAGAATCCTAAGGAAATGCAGTCCGAAAACAAAGGAAGTAGGTTACAGTATACTTGTTTGCCCACAGCTTGAATACTGCTCACTGGTGTGGGATCCGTACCAGGTGGGGTAGATAGAGGAAGTAGAAAAGATCCTACAGAGAGCAGCGTGCTTCGTTACAGGATCATTTGGTAATCGAAAAATCGTTACGAAGACGATCAATAAACTCCAGTGGAAGACTCTGCAGTAGAGACGCTCTGTCGCTCGGTACGGGTTTTGTCGAAGTTTCGAGAACATACCTTTACTGAGGAGTCTAGCAGTATATTGCTTGCTCCTACGTATATCTCGCGAAGAGCTCATGAAGATAAAATTAGAGAGATTAGAGCCCACACAGAGACATACTGACAATCTTTCTTTCCGCGAACAATACACGACTGGAATAACCGATAGTGATACTCGAGGTACCCTCCGCCACACACCATCAGGTGGCTTGCGGAGTATGGATGTAGATTTAGAAAGGATGCGAAAAATGGTGTATAATGCACATCGTATTCTACATTATAAAAATGGCCAAACCTACAGTGTTACCATAATTGCATCATCTCTGTACAACTTTAACAAACATCACTGTTTTTGTAGTGATCAACTGAATAAAAACCTTCCCCCCTCCCCCCCCCCCTTCAAATAGTTAGATGTAAAATGAAGGACAGCAGTCGACTGCTAAAAATCGGTTTTACTGCAGGTCTGTGTAGATTTCAACTGTTACACTGTTTTATCAGTGCTAAAACATTGCATGCAAACACATACAAGCAGTTTGGGATTAATTTGAAATCTACGTGAATATGCAATAAAATAGGGTGGATGGGACCAAACAGCTTGGTCATAAGTCCCATAACCTCTGAATGAAATGGGAGGGTGTGGTCAGCTAAGGCCTTACCAATAGGAAAATAGAGGAACTAAAAGGGGATTTAAAATCAATTAGAACAGGACTAAAACCAACAGAAAAAGTGGAATCTTGCAAGGCACGTCACTACAGATGTAGATCCCACTTATTAACGATAAGAAAGTACAGGAGAACAGTGTATGCTCCTAAAGCAGAAGCCTAAAAGTGTAAAAAAAAAAAAAAAAAAAAAAAGGGAAACAATGTTAATTGAAACCAAATTAAAAGAAGAAATGGATGTTTTGCTGCTTGCATGGAGGACCACAAACCCACCCATTCTGTCAGAGATAAAAATCTATAGCCAAGAGTAAAAACTGCTTTCAAAGAGAAATCCAAGAACTCTGCCAGCCGTCTGTGAATCATTTGCCAAAACCAAGGGAATTCCGTATTTGGCAAGGAGCGCCAAGAGGAGCGGACATTCCACTGAGATATGAGCCGCAGATTGTAGGGCTTCACAATCACAATGTGATGGAGGCTCATTATACAAAATAAAACCATGGGTCAACTAGGAATGACCGATGCAGAGACAGTAAAGGACAGTGGATTCCCTTCAAGAAGGGTGTAAGGAAGAAATCCAAGCTGCAATGATCAACTTTATGGATTGGAGTTTATTAGATGGGGCAGTAGCCTGCCAGTTGGTGTTCCAGTCCTGTATGAGTAGTGATCTCATCTGCACCTGCAAATCCAAGTAGAGATCCAACTGGATTTGTGGCCGAGGCACCATCCAAAGGGGTGTGTGCAGTATAGTATGACACATACAGACAAGGGAGGGGAGTTTTTAAGTCCCTAAAAATGGAAGCGAGTATCAGGAGTTCTAAAACCATCATCCTCAAAGAGAAAGTGATATTTGGGATGACCAGGCAATGGAAGAATGGCAATGATATTGGATACCTAAAGCTGATGCCGCCTAGTCTGAAGAGAGGGGATTCCAGTTTCAGCAAGGAGACTGTCAACAGGGCTGGTCCAGAAGGCACCTGTAGCCAAGCATATACCATAATGGTGAAAGGGGTCTAACAATTTCAGTGCAGAAGGAGCTGCCGAGCCATAAACGTGGCACTTATAATTTAATTGGAACTCAATCAGAGCCCGTAGATATTTATTAGTGTTGTATGATCTGCAGCCCAGGATGAGTGAGATAGGAAACGGACGGCATTAAGCTTACCTTCAGCTGCCGAATATGGGGGTACCCAAGTCAGGTTTTTTTTTTAATCAAAAAGGAGGCAACAAGATGTTGAAGTTTTGAGTAGGCCTTTCCGATTGCTTTTCCAGTCGGACTAGGCGGTCTATAGTAGACATTATCTCCCAGAAGCCACACTGATAAGGTGATAGAAGTCCATGTGCTTTGGGTACCCAGCAAAATCTGCGGGCAACCATCCATTCAAGCTGTTTACATGGCATATTTGTCAGGCTAATCTGCTGATAAATGTCAGGGATGACGATTCCTTGCCAGACTTAAAAACAGGAACCACTAAACTGTCCCTCCACTGTGAGGGGAAAATCCCTTGGAGCCAAATGCGGTTAAAACATTCTGGTCGCTGCCCGTAGAAACTATGTTGTTGTTGTTGTTGTTATTTAAAGGGGACCAAATAGAAACTATGAGCGTACATTTATTGCCGTAACAGTTGGCGCTCCAAGCGCCGTCTCCTTGATTTTTATTTCAGGTTTCAGCGCATTATATCTGTGCAGTGACGTCTGGAGTTGTGTTTTTTGTTCTTTTAGTACATCGGACGATCGCTAGATGGTGTTGCTGCCTCCTCTAAGTCCTATGCGATGCGTAAAATGTGCGAAAACATTTCCTGCGCATTTGTTCTTGCAGTGTGCTTCCGTAGTTGTCTTTATTGCAAAAGTTTGTTGTAAATTGGGGGACAGTTTGACTGAAGAGGAAATCCTGAGGCTTCTCGAATAATCTGGATCTGAAAATGACAATGATGAGTTTGAAGCTGAAAGCAGTTCTTCCAAAATACATGGTAATTATAATAGTCATTGTGTTTAGTGATCACAATCGTATTCTCCGTAGTTTCACTGACTCATATCATTTATTTTGAAGGTAACAAGGAGTGCTCTGAAAATGAGCCATCAGATGTATTAGAAGAGGGTGAAGCTCCCATTCAACGAGGTAGAGGCAGAATACAATACCAGTAGGAGTCCCAAAGCAACGTCGTTGACTGGGTAGATGACAACGTTCCACACCAATTACCACTCTTTAAAGGCGTAAGTAATGTCTTGGCACCCATGACTGCCGAAAGCACTGCATTTGACTGTTGGAGCGTCTTTATTGACCCTAATGTCATAAAAAACAAAGTCAGAAACAAACCGCTACGCTGCAGCAACAATTTCCAAATTGTGGCAGCAAAATAAGGTAACTTCCAGGTCGCTTTGGACCATTTCGTATGCTGTGAAGCTACATGAGATGTATCAGTTCTTTGTTATAATTATTTACATGTGCCTTGTACACAAACCAAATATTACGGACTACTGTAGCAATGAGCTAATGCTAGATACCTCTTTACCTGCAAAAATCATGAAAAGAGACAGATTTAGGTCAATTTACTTCATGCTTCATGTAAACAACAATGATAATTACATAGGAAGGGGCCAACCAAACCATGATCCTATACACAAAATCTTACCTTCTTTGGATAACTTTGTACTGAAAAGCAAGAACAGTTTTTATCCTGGCGAGAATCTCACAGTTGATGAAGGCTTATGTCCTTTCAGAGGGGGAATTAGATTTCGAGTATATATCAAGAAGAAACTGAACAGGTAGGGTATAATATTTTTCATTTTAAGTGATTCAGCAACAGGATATACTGTGATGTGTACACTTGCACAGGCGAAAAAGACAACAGTGTAGATGCCGTGGTGTTACATTTGTGCAACAGTTATCTACGTAAGGGTCACACATAGTAATAGGTATTTACGGTTTTATACTTCTGTAAAGTTGTTTGAAAGATCGTTTGATGAGGGTAAAAGGTGGAAGAAACCGCCACAATTCCACTGCAGAATTATAGTGTCTCCTGACTGCTGAGGCATTCTGAGAATGAAGGGGCAGTGGGGTCCGCAGGATCATCTGCAGAGGTGGAGCCTAAGCACCCACAGCTTCTGCAGTCTTGGCAACTGCCTAGTCCACAGGGGATGCGACAATCTCCACCTCGTCCTCTGAAGCAGAGGTTTGTTGTGGTGGCACATTATCCACCACTGTATCTTTCTTTCTGTTTTTCTTTTTCTCCCACAGATCCTTTGGTTTCTTGTACGCCGGGTTCTTTGCTGATTCATTCTCAAGGACTGAGGACACCCTTGAGGACCTACGAAAAGCAATTGGTGGCTTTTTCAGACACTCAGCCAGATGTGGCTGTTGGTTCTCAGCCTCAGGTGTGGAGACTGATATGCCCCTTGGGTGTGAAGTTATTGCTCCCAAAGTAGGGACTTTGGGAGCAACAGAAGAGGAGGCACACCCAAACATCAAGGGAGCAGGTGTTAATGGTTGGGACTGAGAACCGAGCATCATGGTAGACAGAACTGGAGGAGATTTTAACGTGGAAAAAAATGTTCAAATGTTTGTTAAGCTTATGGGACTTAACTACGGGGTCATCAGTCCCTAAACTTACAAACTACTTATGAACTACTTACGAACTAGGACGGCACAAATATCCATGCCCGAGGGGGGATTCGAACCCCCGACCGTAGTGGCCGTGCTGACCGTGACTGGAGCGCCTCAGTCACCTCGGCCACCGCGGCCGGCCTTTGATTTCATGCTGACAAGGTGGATCTTTTAGTACTTTTTCTTAGCATCTGAATTGAGAGACTGTCCAGGGTCTTTTACTATGTTCCTTTGTGTTCTTTTTGAAGAATTGTGCAGTTTGGTGAGCAGGGAGAGTGGTGCTGGCAGCAGTTAACACAGACCAGAGGAGGGGTACAGGGGGCATCTGGATGGGAAACACGACCGCACTCCCGATGTGGGGTTGGCATCACAGAGGAAGAACATATGACCAAACCTCCAGCACTTTAAGTACCGCATAGGGAGAGAAAAGTAGGGTTTGACGTCACAGCGGTAAATCATCACCGACTTTTGGAGCAGCGAATCGCCCTCAAAAGCGAAGATGAAAGCACCGGTGATGAACCTTTTGTCCTTTGAACAGCCTTAAACACGCCGAATAAACTTTACTCCTCACCTTTCTAAGTTCTTCTGGAGTTCTTCATCGGACTGTAATAAAAGACCCCTATGAAATATAATTCTCTGGAGCATGTTCAGGTTCTTGTGATGGGTGGTGCTAACGGGAATAACACCAAGCTTGTCACAGGTAAGCAATGCCCATGACTAGGCTGGGGACAACATCATTATCAGGACAGCCCTGGATCTCATCTTTGAAATTTTTTCCACCTCCACAAACTTGTCTTCAAGGTTGTCTACACAAAACAGAGGCTTCATTGACATAAACAATTTGCCATCTGTTCAACTGCACACTAGGTATCGGGGGGCATATGCCTCACCTTGATAACGAGTCCTACTTTCTTCCCATGCCGTGGCCAGGGAAGGAAATGATTGCGGGTCATACATTGCTGCATTGGATTCTATTCTTCCTCTCAGAGATGGTGGTTTGGCATCAACCAATGCAATTCTTAATTCGTTTCATTGTGTTCCCACAAGCAGCTAGGGAAATATAAGACCACCCAGGCAGAGCCCCGCTTGCCTGGGAAAGCCTAGTACAACTGAGGTGCAGCAGCTTTCCAGAGGCTGTTCAAGATCAACAGCCATGTATCTCCTTGGCACATAGCGCACCTTGAGATAGAAGTTTTTATTTATTTATTTATTTATTTATTTAAATAGAGGTCTGTACTTTTCTCACAACCAGGGCGACTGAGCCAAGATCCCCGGGCTCTGTTCCACCGTCACACCGTATGGTGGTCGCTGAGGCATGCACAGATCTTACAGTGTGGAGGACTCTTGGCATGACTCAGCTCCAGCTCGAGCCCCGGGTTCGCCAAGCCTGTACCCAGCAAATTAATGTTAAGCCCCCCTGAGGGGGACAAACTGGATCTGCTGCTATTTTGTCCCTCTAAGAAAAATCTAATTGTATGAATATTTTACATTCACAACCATCTCCTTAATATTAGTTAAAAAGAAATTTTTGTTGTTTGTAGTGGAGTACATGTAAATATCACAGAATAACAGAAAATACAACATATAAATAATGACAGTTACAGTGAATCAGTATGAATATTCAAGTAATACAATCCAGTGAGCTAATAGATAGGTTACTAACAAAAAACGTTTGCCATCACATGCTTGAAACAAGTCCTCATAATTACTATGAAGTGTTCAGATCCATTTGTATCTGCATTTATGGTCTTCAATTCACTGTCAAGTTAATGCTAAAATGTAATTTTCATTGAGTCATACATTAAACAGATTGTGCCTCATTTACAGAGACAAAATAAGTTCATCAAATTGTGGAGGAAAATTTTTATGAGACAATGTGTGTTTTTGTGGCATCTACTAAGCCAATTTGTGAAAATATGTGGTGAGAAAATACATATAACTGATACCCCTCTTAAAATAATTTGACATGGGAGGCACACTTTTGTAATATTACAGGTGATGTGATATAGTGTTTTGCGAACAATGACCATTTTCATACGATCTGAAGTACTCAGCACAGTATCAATGAAATCAAGGAACCAAAGTGATCATGACGTAGCACATTCTCAAATACTGTCATTAACTGATATTTGTGTGATGAAAATAGTTATGAACACAGTTTTGTTTTTCCGTAGTCAGTAGATTTCACAGGGCAGGACATTTAGATTGGGGAAGGGCGTAAAAAAGAACTCATCACTTTGTCACATCTTTACTTGATATACAATACATTCCTGGCGTATTTACATGAAAAATAATCACTTCTTAGAAGTTGTAACTATTCTTTCACACTCTTCTTAACACTTAACGAAATTTACTTTCAGCTTATTCTGTAGGTCTAGCCAATGTTAATGGCAACCTGTTTAACAAATATAATCATTTATCATGCCTAATGTATGAAGTATGTTCTGTTAGATGAAACACTGTGTTTCCCAAAAGAGAACTATGAAGAAGATGACACAAATTACATGACAAAGGAATTTCATGGAATTCCACAAATCTTGGGAAGGCTAAGGTAGGTTGTAGGCCCTATTGAGTAGTAATACTTGGTACATATTCAGCTGTGGGTTAATTCTGCTAAATCCATATTGCTCAACAAGAAGGACATTTTAAAATTAAAATATTAGAAATGCTTACTTCTCTGACATAGTAACCATTGCAATAAAAAAGTAAGGCCCACTGATGCCAATTTACTTCATTGCACATTTTATAGTAAATCAGGGGCTATATAACAGTTGTCAGAGGTTTTCCAAGTTGTGACACAACAACACAGTGACCAACGGTGCTTTTCAGTCATGTATGCGTACAGGGTGATATATAAAACGATGCTTTATGTATTTTTCCTCATTATTTGTATTTTTTGTAATTTATTATGTATTTGTATATTTTGTTTCTGTAACATATTTGCATTGTCCTGCTAATTTCCATAAATGTCAAAATATTGTAAATGTAGTAGACACGCTGGGTTAGCAAGGGCTTTGCTATTGTATAGATTCATCTTTGAGTAGGGAGTTTTTTATTGCTGGTAACGCAGAGGCGCACAGCGAGAAGGAGTCGTCGTTGAGAAGTAGCGGCGGACAGATAGATTCGCGAGACGGTGCGCTCAGTGGTGTACGGCAAAAGTATGTGAAGGAGAATGCATGTTGGATTGGCACTAGCGCAGGAGACGGCGAAGAGGCAACATTATTTATTCATACGGCCACAGCTCAAATAATTAAGAAATGCATCAAGAGGAATGCTGTGGGCCCAAAATTGTAATTAACATTCATTGCCAAGAAGAGCCTGTGTTTGCCAATTGTTAAATGCCAACAGTTTCCAATCAGCAGCACCACGTCACACACAAAAATCAGTAAGATCTGTCCAGTTTGTCTTAGCATGTACAGCTAACCAGCATATTAGTGATAATTGTTCAATAGTGAACACTGTTATTTGTGAACCTGTGTTTAAAAATCATTACCCATAGTCATTGTCCAGATAGGTTCCTTCCTCATCCATTGTTTTACCGAGAATATTCACAAAGTTATAGAAAACTAAAAATCAAAGGCATTAATTCGTTCAGAAAAGTATTGCTAAATGTAGCTTATGCTAATGTTGCTGATCAATAGGTTGCTAAGTAGAATGAAACTGTTAGACTGACTTTCAAATTCAAGAGATATTTCAATAAATGTGCGAAAGATTAATTGTTTTCCATTGCATATTATTTTGAGGTGAAGTTTTAACTTGCAAGTACTGATTAGTGAAAATAGTGATTATTTGCAAGTGTTTGAAATGCTAATAATTCCTGGTTAAAGAAAGAGTAAATGTTAATCAGAAGGTTAAATATTTAAAAATGAACTATTCAGTGTTATCATGTCAAGTCATTAATTAATTTTTTTTTTTGAGTACAGTTAGTACAGTTAATAGTTCAGTCACAACTTTATTATTGCTGAAGCGCATGGCATACTCGCTGTCGAATAATTTCTGGTAGTTATATAAACAATTAATTATTTGAAGCTGTAAATAGTAAGTATTAAGGTGAGAGTTTTGCATGATTTGCTGCATGTTGCATCTGCATGGCTGTGGCTTGCATTTCACTGCATTGAACCCCCGTGTTAGTGAACTATTTCTCAGTAATTAGTATATTGTCAGTGTCTTTTGTACCGAATTTGACGCGCATACTCCGATTTTCTGCCCACCCAAATTTTATGTATTTTTTCACGTTGTTAATTAACTTTGCTATTACTGAGGTCCCACCAAATTATTTGCTCATACAATGAGATGACGACTGTAAATCAATAAGTTATTCACTTTTCCAAATTAATCCCGGTGTCCCGTTTGTTCCGCATTTTTTTTATTTAAACGTTAATAATTTTATTCCAAATTTTACCTTCCACTTTTTTTATTCCTATCGATCGTTGTTGTCTACCAAGGTGGTGCAGCAATGTTCCGGTTATAGCCTCCGCTACATCATCGGCTTCATTACCGATAGCTTTTCCACCAAATTAAGATAATTAGGCACACGGGTCATTTTTCTAATTATCATATACTAACCGGTGGTGTAGGATGGGTAGGGTTATAAAGTGACTACACTAAAAGCTTGGTATGTAAAAAATAACCCATTTGGACCATTCAGAACAGATGTCATATCTTCCTCTGCCAATGGTATTATTTTCAATGATAGAGCTGTAGCTTACAAGAAGAGGCCTTGATTTTGAGATAATTTATATTCTGAATGTAATTTTCCCCTTACGAACTCTGAATCCCCTCAGTTTCTAAGGAAGAAACAAAAATCTCGTGATCAAGATCACAATGCACCAATACATAATTGTACTTTTCTTCCAAACTATGTATGTGTAGGCCAGATGCAAAATTTATTTCTAAGTATTAGTATTGACTGCAATTGAGAGTCTCATATTAAGTAAATTAATTAGAGGTGGAATGGATCACCATGGTTTATGAAACTGACCAAGACACTATTACAGAAACAACGAAAAATATCATGTAAGACTTCAAAAGAATTGCACAATCTTCAAATCACCAAGATTGGAGATGTTTTAAGGAAACTGAAAATATGGTGCTGACTGAAATAGTGTGATAGTAATAATAATGCTACCAAAAACAATGTTAACAAACACTTGGTTTAAGAACCATGAAAAAAGGTTGTATACGTGAAAGAGACGGGGGGACCCCGGAAGGTATCAGATAGATTTTCTAATGGTAAAACATAAGATTCCGGAACCAGGTTTTGAACTGTAAGACTACCCAGGGGCATCTATAGCCTCTGATCATAACTTATTGGTCATGAACTATGTGCTGAAACTGAAAAAACTGCAGAAAGATAGGACTTGGATAAATTGAGGGTACCTGAAGTTATTAAGAATTTCGGGGCGGGGGGGGGGGGGGCGGCAACAATTGACAGAAACGGAGGGGAAATAAAACGGTAGAAGAGGAATGGGTAGCATAAAGAGATGAAATAGTGAAGACAGCAGAGGACAAAATAGGTAGAAGGGCAAAACCTACAAAAAAAATCCTTGGGTTTCACAACAAATACTAAATTTATATATAAAAAGTGGATGAAATTTACTTACCAGGCGGAGGAGCACAGGTAGTGATAGTAACAAACACACACACACACACACACACACACACACACACACACACACACACACAAACACAAACACAAACACAAACACAAGCTTTCGCAACCCAGTTGCATCTTCAGGCAGAGGGAAAATTGATGAAAGGAGAAAATACATAAATGCACTAAATGAAACAAGCAAAATGGAGTACAGACGACTAAGAAATGAGATTGACAGGAAGTGCAAACTGGCTAAGCAGGAGTGGCTAGAAGCCAAATGCAAATCTGTAGAATAATGTATAACAAGGGGGAAAGTATATACTGCCTACAGGAAAATAGAGACATTTAGGGACAATAAAAAAAGCTCTATGAATATCAAAAACTCAGATGGAAAACCAGTCCTCAGCAAAGAAGGAAAAGCTGAAAGATGGAAAGAGTATATAGAGGAGCTCTACAAAGGAAATGAACTTAGAGACAATGTTGTAGGAAGGGAAGAGGAAGTAGATCAAGATGAAATAGGACATACTATACTGAGAGATGAATTTGACAGAGCCCTGAAAGACCTAGGTTGGAACAAGGCCTCGAGAGTAGATGACATTCCCTCAGAGCTACTAACATCTCTGGGAGAGTCAGCCATGACAAAACTATTTCACTTTGTGTGTAAGATGTATGAGACAGGTGAAATAACCTCAGACTTTTTTCTTAAAGTAATACTCCCCGTTGCAAAGAAATCGGGCACAGAGAGGTGTGAAAATTACAGAACCATCAGTTTGATAAGTCATGGCAGCAAAATTTCAACACAAATTATCTACAGAAGAATGGAAATGCTGGTAGAAGCCGACCTTGGGGAAGATCAGTTTAGATTCAGGAGGAACTTAGGAACACAGGAGGCAATACTCACTTTACAACTTGTCTTAGAAGATAGATTAAGGAAAGGTAAACATTTTTAGCTTTTGAAGACTTGGAGAAAGCTTTTGTACAATGTTGATTGGAATACACTCTTTCCAATTCTGAGGTCAGCAGGGGTTAAATACAGGGAAAGGAGAGTTACTTACAACTTGTACAAAAGCCAGACTGCAGTTATTAGACTCTAAAGGCATGAAAGGGAAGGATTAGTCGGGAAGGGAGTAATACAGGGTTGTAGCCTTTCACCGATGTTATTCAATTTGTATATCGAGCAGGTGGTGAAGGAAAGCAAGGAAAAATTTGGAATAGGGATTAAAGTTCAGGGTGAAGAAATAAAAACATTGCTTTTTGCTGATGACATTGTAATTCTGTCAGACAGCAAAGGACCTGGAAGAGCAGTTAAATGGAATGTACAGTGTGTTGAAGAGAGCGTATAAAATGGAAGATTAACAAGAGCGAAACAAAGCTAATTGAATGCAATCTTTGAAAATCAGGCGATGCTGTAGGAATTAGGTAATGAAACAATGAAGGTGGTAGACGAGTTATGTTACTTGGGTAGATAACATAAAATGGAGAATGCCAATGGGAAGAAAAGCATTTTTGAAAAAGAGAAATTTGCTAAAATTGAATATTAATTTAGTGTATGGAAGTCTTTTTCTAAAAGGCATTTGTGTGGAGTGTGCCCTGTATGGGAGTGAAACATGGACGATAAACAGTGCGGACAGGAAGAGAATAGAGGCTTTTGAAACGTGATGCTACAGAAGAATGCTGAAGATTAGTTGGGTGGATCGCGTAACTAATGAAGAGGTACTGAACAGAATTGGTGAGGAAAGGAATTTTGGCATACCTTGACTAAAAGAAGGGATTAATTGGTAGGACACATTCTTAGACATTGAGGAATCGTAAATTTTGCATTGGATGGAAGTGTGTGGGTAAAAATCACAGAGGGAGACCAAGAGACACATATAGTAAGCAGATTCAAATGGATATAGGTTGCCGTTCTTATGAGGAGGTGAAAAGGCTTGCTCAGGATAGAGTAGAGTGGGAGAGCTGCATCAAACCAGTTTCCGGACTGAAGACCATAACAACGTAACAACCAAAAACAGTACTACCAAAGTAGTATTTGTAAGTATAGTTTTCTGAAATTCTGTCACCTAAACAACCAAGAATCTAACAGTTACTAACCTCAGTAATTTAGAAGTATATATGATGTTAAGCCAAGGCACTCTAAATCATGCAATAAAGGCAAGTCTTCTAGTCTATGCTGTACACCTATAAAATTTCTTACACAGTATGTTATGGAATAACTCCATTTTTTAGAAATCCTATCAACTGTTTATTAGATAAAAGCTTTGTACCTACAGACTGTAAAGTTGCACAGGTTCAATAAGGAAATAATGGTAAACCACAAGATCATAGAATTACATCACAAACACCAATTTGCAGCTGACTTGAGAACATATACTGTGTTCAAATGTTATAAATACTTTGAAGAAAGTAATCTATTGACATGCAGAAAGCACAGATTCAGAAAATATTGTTCTTCACGAACACAAGTGACTATATTCACACAAAGGAATAAAAACTATCAACAAAGGACATCAAGTTGATTTCATATATCTAGATCTGTTTAAGACTTTCAGCATCATTCATCACAAGCAGCTTCTAATGAAACTAAATAATTATGATGTGGTGTGGGGAGGGAAGGGGTACATTTGGGGAGAGATAGATAGTGCCGCCTTGTGGAGCAAGTAAGGAATAAATAGTTGAAAAACATGGAGTAGAAAATAAGAGCAACAGAGTATGTGATAGTTTTGTATGTTACTCATTCCTGACCTTCTCACAATTGTACCAACAGAACACATAAATGCAGTGAAACCTAAACTAAAAAATATTATCTACTTGAAAATTTCTTGTGCTAGAAACAAATTAATACCAATAGTATGCTTTAGTAGACACTAGCTTATACCAATACAAAAAAAAAAAAAAAAAATTTCAATTTAGACAAAGATTTGATCACAATATACCTATAGCAGCCAATCCAAGGTTCACACCACATAATATAAATACTTACACAATTGTATAAGTTATATACTTGTGGCGTCTGTTCCTTTGGACATGTCTGAAAGATCAGATGTCACCTTTCATTCTGCAGTTATTATCTATTCATATTCATGGAATGTATGACATTATCCATTCACAGTTAAAGTCAAAAATGTGTATGCATCCAGGATTCGAAAACTCTACATCAGTAGGGACACAATGATTACCAAACCTGCAATGGATTACCTAAGTATGTCTACTGTCAGATACAAATGCCCAACTTTAACTTCCTGCCCACTATTACTCAAACTTGTAGTTATTGAAACTGATTCCTGTAAGAGTAAGAACCTAGAAGTGCCATCGTACTGAAGAAAGGATCATTGCCCGTCATCAGAAAATCACTGTGTCGCCAATGGTGTAGGGGTCAGCGCAACTGCCTAGAAAACAGGAGACCTGGGTTCGAATCTTGGCTGGGTACACATTTTCAACTTAACCCATTTGCAGTTAATGTCATACATTCTGTGAATATGAACTTACATAATTAGTTGTACAGGGAAACACAGATACAAATAAACACTTACCACAACTTTGCAAGCTAATCAATTTTATTACCTAATGCACAACTTTTAACACAAAGTGTTAATATTTACCAATTTTCAAAATCATTTATGAAAAACATAATCTATTATCTCACTACACCCATCCTGACATGCTGATCATGGTGCGCACCATACATTTGACAAATAACAAAGGTATAAACAATTAAACACTAAAATTAACGGATTTACATGTACAAGTCAACACTGTATTTTTTAACGATAGTGCTGACCCCCTCATCTCAATGTTATCGTACGATACCGTCTGCCTGGTCCTCTCATCTCAATGTCATCCTATGATACCGTCTGCTTCGGATCCGGAATCGTGTGGTTCAATTGTGATATATGTTGCGTGTGAAGTTAAAAATGTAATAGCCAGCCTAGAAATCAGTGTAGGACAGTCTCTCAGTGATACTGTGATTAAAACAAGTGATAGATTTCATTAATTAAGGGATTAATATAGTTTCTTTCTAGACAGTTCTATAAACAATAGTTTTGTCATTGTATGTTATTTAAAGACATAAAGAGACGAATTGTAAAAACTTTTGTGAAAAACTAAAGGAAATGAAAATAAGTAGTGTTGTATGTATGTTAGGCTCATAAACAAGTTATGTAGACCAACTAATTATGTTATTTCTACTATTACATTAATTATCAATATTGTTATTCTTTGTATATATTGACTGAAAAGAGATTTTGAGTATATTTTGTTAATGGCCAGAATATTTGATAGTTCAGTATATGTTAGGAACATGTATGATTTACTCATTAACAAATTAATTAACATTTAACATCGCACTTTGTTGTCAACAGAAAGATCGGAAATTTCGTCTAAAAATACATGCGCCATCTAAAATTATTGTATGCATAGTTTTCATTTTATATTGTGATTATTTTTGTGTACATGAAATGTTTTTCTGTTATGTTTGTTAATTGTAAATCAGTATATTCTATTGTTATGAACAATGCTTAATGTAATGTCATTATTGCCGATGTTATATATTTGCCTCACCGCCTTGCATGGGGGAGTTCGAGTTTTGGCGGAGTTCGAGTCTTGTCTTTTGTCGAGTACTTTGGAATCTGTCAGGCTGTGTTGTTGTGGTAATTTGTATACGTTATTGTTATGTTTTGGTGGAGAAGTTTGTTTCAAATTAAAGAAGAAGTGAAAATTGTACATATCGACTATTTATTTCTACCACGACGCCCCAGGAGAATAATGTTGCAGCAAGCAGAACCCCCATACAACTCAATCTTGAAAAGCTGGGTATCAGTAGAATGAAACTGTAGTTACTTATATAGTATACAAATGTTATAATTTCAATATTACAAATCTGTAAATCAATCTCGTAGAACCTTCACTTTGTTTAAATAATAAATTTTGGTATATGTTAAAGAAACTATTTCATTGAACTTAAATTAGAAACTTAACAAAATTCGATGTAGTCAATGTGATTGAAGTGGAGAGTAAATATAATGGTTCTGAATTCTCACTCTGTTAAAAAGTTGAAATTAGTCAACACACTAATTTGTATGAAAGAAATATATGCCTCACAAAATTGTATTTCCGCCTCTTGAGGTAACATTCCAATTAGATTTCATAATATGAAAAACTTTTGTGAACTGAGATACCATCATTTTGTTGGAATAAATAGAGCTGAATACTAAAAGTAACAAGTGTTATCAAAAGTTATTTAAATTTGTTTAAACCTGAGAAACACACACAATATTAATACAGGATGCTACTGAAAACAGCACAATGCATATTTCACTACAACTTCAAGGGGCCAACGAAATCTACAAAACAAGGTACATGAATATTTGTAATGCTTTAACTCCTTGTTAAATGACAGGTTTTCATGTAATCAATACACAGAATAGGAGAATGTAGTACAAGACTCAAATCTGAAATTGTTTTAAACCTGAGGGCGGAGGGTGTGGGGACATTAAAGTTATTTGTGGTTGTGGCCGGCATAATTTAAAGAGTGAAGAAAATGTTTTATGGGTAGCTCCCATTGGTGTAGCTCAGGTTAGCTGGTGGTGGAGGGGAGAAACTAGATGGTCCGAAATGAACAGAATTTTATTTGCACATTTCATGTCTCAGAATGTTGTTTTTGTGGTGAGCAGCATATTATTTTCACAAAATGGTTGACATTCCAACCAGGATGTCCATTATTTGTTTTGTTTAATTTCAGTTTCATAATAAATAAAACACACCTAAAGTTTGTCAAATTAACTACATAAACATAAGGAATTATAATTACAAACAATGAACTGAAATCATGACACAGATAATGTTAGAGCAAGGCAAACCAAAGGTCGTTTCAGTGGCTAAATACTTAGAATGTTGTTGTTGTTGTTGTTTTAAGGGGACTAAACAGCTAGGTCATCAGTCCCCTGTTCCTAACTAAGAGTCCTCTGTCAAGAGTATAAAAAGTAAAACACAGCTTCGAAGATGAAAACTCACAAATGGGGTAAGCTGACATTGGAGAATTCGCTGACAACACAAAAGGAAGAGACACAATAGGGAAATGAAGTCGAGATCTAAGCTAAAGCTGGACAGCAGAAAAACACGGCTGGCTGATCACAGAGAAAAAACAGGATGAGCCAGCCATACTTCACACACTAAAAACCCCTCGTTAAATTACAGAAGGGTCTTAAAAGGGTTTAAAATTGCTGGATAGGTGGGGACCTGAAGAATCAGGCTATAGTACCCACCACTAGATGGAGTTGTAAAAACCAGCTGCGCGAATAAAACTTAAAACAGAATGAGCCGTGGAGGCATCGTCGCCTAAAACTAAAGGTAGCACGTCTGGTAGGTTAAAAGACTGGCGCAATGTAGCTAAAACTGGGCAGTCCATCAGAAGATGGACTACTGTCAGTGCTGCTCCACACCGACACACAGGTGGGGCCTCACGGCGGAGGAGATGACCATGGGTCAGCCAGGTATGCCCAATTCGGAGGCGGCAGAGGACAACTGACTCTCGAAGTATGGGCCGCAGTGAAGACTTCCACAGAGTTGTGGATAGCTTCACTGCTCGGAGCTTGTTTGTTCCACTCATGGTACACCATTCGGCACTCCAAGCATCACGCACCTTCTTGTGCAATGATAGCCTGAGGTCTGATTCCATGACGCCAATGGTGAAGGGAGACGCTGTGGTGGCCTGTTTGGCCAACTGGTCAACACGTTCATTCCCCGGTATGCCGACGTGGCCAGGGGTCCACAGGAAGACCACACATCGGCCAGATTTGCCAGGAGAGTAAGTAGTGTCTTGAATGGACTGCATTAGCGGGTGACGAGGGAAGAACTGGTTGAGTGCCTGCAAGCCACTCAGGGAGTCACTACAGATGACAAATGACCCCCTGGGGCAGGCTCGGAGGTGTTCTAGAGCCTTGAGGATAGCGACCAGCTCTGCAGTGAAGACACTACTTTCACGGGGCAATGAATGTTGTTCGACATGGTCACCATGGAGACATGCATACCCAGCACGACCATCAGCTAGGGACCCATCAGTATAGATGGCTTCAGCACCACGGAAAGAGTTGATGAGATCCAGGAACTGGTGTCGGAGTTGCGTTGGAGAAACGGAGTCCTTTGATCTATTGGACAGATCCAGACAAAGCTGCAAACGGGGGATGGACCAAGGAGGAGTTTGAAAGGAATAGTGGAAAGTGGCAGGGAGTGGTTGGGATTCGAGGGACGAAAGTAGAGAACGAACGCGGACCGATATTGGGTAACCTGACCGAGGTCGTCTTGGAGGGATAGGGAGTGCAGCGCCTGGAAAAAGAAGCCGGTGGTTCGGATGGTGTGGCAAGGCCTTAACATGGGCAACGTACGAAGCCAGCAGGTGCTGCCGGCGGAACCGCAGAGGAAGGACACCAGCTTCAACTAGTAGGCTTGTCACAGGGCTCGTGCGGAAAGCCCCTGTCGCCAAACGAACTCCACAATGTAAGACTGGGTCTAATGTTTGCAGTGCTGAAGGTGCAGCCGAATCATATACTACGCAGCCATAGTCTAGGCGTGACTAGATGAGCGCCTTATAAAGTTGCAGGAGCGTTGGACGTAACGCTCCCCAAATAGTATGGCTTAGACAGCGTAGAATATTAAGGTGTCACCAGCACTTTTGTTTGAGCTGGCGAATGTGTGGCACCCAGGTGAGACGGTTATCGAACAACATGCCTAAAAAACGGTGCGTCTCTTCGACACGCAGGAGGTCATCAGCGAGATACAGTTCGGGTTCAGGATGGACCGCCCGACGCCGACAGAAATGCATCACCTGGGTTTTTGTAGCGGAAAATTTAAAACCATGAGTAAACGCCCACGACTGCGCCTTTCGAATAGCTATCTGCAACCGCCGTTCAGCAACGCCGATGCTAGTGGAGCTGAAATACATGCAGAAGTCATCGGCATACAACGAGGTGTAAACCGATGACCCCACAGCAGTAGCAAGACCATTGATAGCGACCAAAAATAAAGGGACGCTAAGAACGGATCCCTGTGGGACACCGTTTTCTTGATAGTGAGGGGAGCTGAAACAGGAACCAATACGAACAAGAAAAGACCGTTGCGCGAGAAAATTCTGTATGAATACAGGAAGCGGACCGCGTAAGCCCCAGTCGTACAGCGTAGACAGTATGTGGTGGCGCCAGGTGGTGTCGTACGCTTTTCGCAGGTCAAAGAATACAGCAACCAGATGTTCGCGGCGTGTAAAGGCTGTACGGATGGCCGACTCCAGTGACACGAGATTATCGATAGCGGAGCGGCCACGACGGAACCCACTCTGTTGTGGGGCCAGGAGTCCCCGGTCCTCAAGGATCCACATAAGCCTCCGACTCACCATCCGTTCGAGGAGTTTACACGGAACGTTGGTGAGGCTGATTGGGTGGTAACTATCAGCCACCTGTGGATCAGCCCCAGGCTTCATCACTGGGATGATGATGCTATCCCGCCATTGGGACGGGAAGACACCCTCAACCCAGAGACGATTCAGCAAGGAGAGAAGTTGGTGTTTAGAGTCTGCTGACAGATGTCGGAGGAACTGACTATGAATGCGGTCGGGTCCAGGGGACGTGGCTGGGCATGCGGCAAGTGCGCTTTCAAACACCCATTCGGTGAAAGGGATGTTGTATATTTCCTGGCGTTGCGTTCGAAAGGATATCTGTTTTCGCTCTGTGCGCTCTTTAAGGGCGCGGAAATCCGCATCATATGCAGCGGTCGCTGAGGTGCGAGCATAGTGGTGTGCCAAATGCTCAGCTATTATGAGAGGGTCAGTGCAAATCGTACCCTGAATGCTGAGACACGGAAGTCCCACTGGTGGGCGGTGGCCAAAGAAGCGTCGAACTTGCGACCATACCCGTGAAGGTGATGCTCGGGAGCCAATGGAGGTGACATAGTGCTCCCAGGAGGCCCTCTTGCTTTGCTGGATCAATCGCCGTGCCCATGCACGGAGACGCTTGAAGGCTACAAGATGTTCGACACAAGGGTGGCGTCGGTGGCGCTGTAGTGCTCGCCGACGTTCCCGGATGGCCTCAGCTATCTCCGGCGTCCACCAGGGCACTGACTTACGGTGGAGTGATCCACGTGAGATGGGTACGGTGTTCTCGGCAGCAGAAATGATGGCACGTGTGACCTGCTGAACAGCGGTATCGATATCAGCCAGAAGAGGAGAGGGAAGCACAGCGGCTATGGAATATGCTGGCCAGTCGGCCCTATGGAGGGACCAGCGAGGCAGACGGTCAGCAGGTGGACACTGTGGGAGCAACAGGAAGATAGGAAAATGGTCGCTGCCACACAGGTCATCGTGGACCCTCCAAGTGAAGTGCGGAAGCAGGCTTGGGCTACAGACAGACAGATCTATGGCAGAGAATGTACCGTGTGCCACACTAAAGTGCGTAGCAGCACCAGTGATCAGGAGGCAGATGTTCAGCTGCGTCAGTAGAGTCTCAACATCTCTACCCCGTGCCGAAGTCTGTGTGCCACCCCACAAAGTGTGGTGGGCATTGAAATCCCCCAAAAGAAGGAAGGGTGGGGGAAGTTGGGTGACCAAGGCAGCGAGGTCTACAGGAGAGAGAACCTCATCAGGCGGGAGGTAGACCGAACATATGGTAATGTCTTGCACTGCCCGGAGCCGAACAGCAACCGCCTCTAGTGGCGTTTGAAGAGGCACGGCAGCGCTCGGGACAGTGGCTAGGACATAGACGCAGACTCCACCGGAAACTCTGCCATAGATAGAGCGATTTTTAAAATAACCCCGGTAGCCTCGAAGGGCAGGGGACCGCATCGCTGGAAACCATGTTTCCTGAAGAACGATACAGAAAGCAGGTGTTTGGCTGAGAAGCTGTCGTAGCTCAGGCAGGTGGTGGAAAAAGCCACCACAATTCCACTGGAGGATGATGTTATCTCCTGGCTGTACCGCCATGATGAATAAAGGAGCAGATCACTCCATTGGATCATCTGCTACCACGCGCTCTGAATCCACAGAACCAGAGATCTTAGTTTCTGGGGAATCAGTAATTGCGAGATCCTCAGGAGATGCGAGGATCTAGACTTCATCCTCTGAAGAAGAGGATGTGGGTGGTTGTGGCTTTGAAGCCACCGAACATTCTTTTTTCTTGTTTCTCTTCTTCTTCTCCTCCTCCTCTCGCTGGCCCTTTGGTTTGCTGGGCCGTGAGGGCTTCCCAGAAGCGGCATCCGGGACGGAAGAAGAGCAAGAAGCTCGTCGACCGGCAGGTTGTGGATCTGTAGGCCGGCGACCAGGATCCTCCGGAGCGCTCTGAGTAGCCACGGAAGGGGGTGTCCCCTTCTCAGCGAAGGCTTCTCCTTCTCCGGCTTAGAGGTGGGGACTCGCGTCCCCGATGATTTAGCGGGTGTTGCTCCCACGGTGAAAAGTGTGGGAGCCACCGAAGAGGAAGTGCCCCCAGCTAGTAAGGGGGCAGGGACATTTTGTTGGGCCTGGGAGCCCACTGGTACAGATTGCACTGACTGGTTCATAGGCACAGTTGAGGATGACAGTGAGGCTGCTGTAGCATAGGTGTTGACCTGGCGCACAGGGTGGAGCTTATGGTACTACTTCCTACTGCCTCTGAGTATGTCAGTCGGTCTCTGGTCTTGTACTCAATGATCTTTCTTTCTTGGTGCAGAACTGTGCAGACAGGCGAGCAAGGGGAGTGATTTTGGCCACAATTAACACATACTGGAGGAGGGGTGCAGGGGCGTTCGGATGGACAGCACGTCCGCACTCCCGACATGTAGGATTGGCATCACATCGGGAGGACATATGCCCAAACCTCCAGCACTTAAAACAGCGCATAGGGGGAGGAACGTAGGGCTTTACGTCGATCCGGTAGAGCATCACCTTGACCTTCTCGGGCAATGAATCACCCTCGAAAGCCAAGATGAAGGCACCGGTCGCGACCCTATTGTCCTTCGGACCCCTATGGACTCGCCGAATAAAATGTACTCCCCGCCGTTCTAGATTGGCACGCAATTCGTCATCTGACTGCAGCAAGAGGTCTTTATGAAAGATGATACCCTGTACCATGTTTAGGGTCTTGTGCGGCGTAATGGTAACGGAAACATCACCCAGCTTGTCACAGGCAAGCAGTGCCCGTGACTGGGCTGGGGATGACGTCGTTATTAAGACAGACCATGACCGCATCTTAGACACCCCTTCCACCTCACCATACTTGTCCTCCAAGTTTTCGACGAAGAACAAGGGCTTAGTTGTCTTAAAAGAGTCCCCATCAGTGCGGGTACAAACTAGATATTTAGGGGCATAAGCCTCACCCTGCTTTCTTGCCCGACGTTCCTCCCATGGTGTAGCCAGGGAAGGGAACGTTTGGGGATCGTACTCTGCAGCATTGTATTCGTTTCTTCCGCGCTTAGAGACGCCAGGTTTGCGTGTGGCGACGCTATTGATTGTTCGTTTCATCCTGGTCCCACGAGCAGCTAGGGAACTAAAGATCCATCCAGGCAGAGCCCCGCTTGCCTGGGTAAGCCTTGTACAACTGAGGTGCGGCAGGTTCCTCAGAGGTTGCTCGCTAGCGGCTGTTCAACCTCAACAGCCATGCATCTCCTCGGCACGTAGCACACCTTGAGATTGAGGTTTTTTTTATAGAGGTTTGTACCGTCCTCAAGACCCGGGCGATTAAGCCAAGATCCCTGGGCTCTGAAACGTACAACGTTCCACCGTCGCGCCAAACGATGGTCGTTGAGGCACGCACAGAGCTTACGGTGTAGCGGACTGTTGGCGCGACACAGCCCACAGCTCAGGACCCCGGGTTCGCCAAGCCCGTACTCAGCAAATTAATGCTGAGCCCCTGAGGGGTAAATACTTAGAAGATGATAAAAATCTACTAAGGAGAAACTGCTTAGATTACGATTATTCATGCTCTTCTGGAGTACTGCTGCATGGGTTGGAAACCTTTGCAGATAGTATTGATGGTGGATATCATTAAAGTTCAAAGAAGGGTTGCTTTGGTTTGTATTATAAAACAGGAAAACCACTGTCAAAGATATAGTATGTAAATTGGTGCAGAATCATTAAAACAAACTCACTCTCTCTCATTTTGTCATAAACAGATCTTTGCATAGAATTTCCGTCACAAACTTTCTCATAAAAATGCTAATCTATTTTGTTGACTCCCAACTGCACAGGTACAATGGCCTATCATAATAAAATATGAAGAATCAGAACTTTGATGGAAACATTTAAGTGTTCATTTTACACATGTGCTATTTAAGAGTGAAATGGTCCAAGTAGTTCTATTCCAAACCTCGGTTGCACAGCTGGAGGTTGCGATAGAGGCGCGTCATTATTGTTGGCCGGTAGTGGGGACCGAACGGACTCCGATCGTCTCCACCGATCCGCCTGTGCCATCGACATGCACTGATACTGCTAGCAGTGTGGCAGACACCCCAACCGTAGTTGCGTGGGAGGTTGCTCCAGTGCGTGGCAGGAGGCGCAAGACATTCCGGGGGGACCGAACGTGAGGCCTCCCCAGTTCGTCTTGCAAACAGGTTTGCGGCACTATCTGTTCAGGACAACGTTCCTGAGTCAGATGGTGTCTCTCATCCCAAGGTCACCACCCAGCCTGCAAGATCCGGGCTTTCACGGAGGGTGGGTTTGCTTGTAGTTGGGAGCTCCAACGTTAGGCAGGAGATGGAGCCCCTTAGAGAGATGACTGCCAAGGAGGGGAAGAAGGCCAACGTGCACTCCGTGTGCATACCGGGTGGAGTCATTCTAGATACGGAACGAGTCCTTCCAGATGCCATGAAGGGTACGGGGTGCAGCCAACTGCAGGTAGTGGCTCACGTCGGTACCAATGATGAGTGTTGCTTTGGATATGAAGAGATTCTCTCAGGTTGTCAGCGACTATCTGAAGTGGTAAAGACTGCCAGTCTTGCTTGCAAGATGAAAGCAGAGCTCACCACCTGCAGCATAGTCGACAGAACCGACTGTGGACATCTAGTACACAGCTGAGTGGAGGGTCAGAATCAAAGGCTCAGTCGGTTCTGTGATCATGTAGGCTGCAGATTCCTCAACTTTTGCCATTGGTGGTGGCATTCCACTGAATAGGACAGGAGTGAAATTCACACAGGAAGTAGCTACACACTGCAGTATTTCCGATGAGAGAAGCTGCTACAATTGAACTCTTCTCCCGAGACACAGCACCCAAATTATTGTGTGATTTAGTGCATATATATATGAGTAACCCACTAAACTAGAGGCCTATTTCATTGACGTCAATTTGCAGTGGATTTTGGAACATTTCCTGTATTCAAATATTATGAATTATCTCGAACAGAATAATCTATTGACCCAAGCTCAACACAGATTTAGAAAATATCGATCATGCGGAACACAACTAGTAGCTATATGCGATAGCAGGCTCTCTCGGCGATTTCCAGCGATTAAATGTTCTCGGGTTATCAGCCGAAAGGTGGCGTTATCTTGGCGCAACGTTTCAATGAGTTTTGTACTCATCATCCTCGCCTGAGGATGATGAGTACGAAACTCATTAAAACGTTGTGCCAAGACGACGCCACCACTCGGATGATAACCCGAGAACATTTCATCACAACTAGTAGCTCTTTATTCACACGAAGTGATGGGTGCTAAGTGAACCTTATACCACAAATAGTTCACGCCGTACAATTGTAAAAAAAGATTACTTACTTGGAATTTGATTCACCAGCTTTCACAGGCTTCTTCTTTCCCTTCTTAAGGTATTCTTTCAGTTTTTCTGCTCTGTCCAGGTACTGTAGGCACTTGGCTCGAATACTCTCTTTCGCCTTTTCACCCTGCGCTTCATCTGAAATGAAATTTTAATTTACTCCTCAATTTAAAGTGTAGGACCTTTGGTAGAAATTACAAGTGGAGGCAATGAAGAGATTTATGATGTCATACTTAGTAAGGGTGTCATATATCCATATAGAGTAAAGCTGTTCACCTCCAACCAAACAAATTGATGACAAATGTGAACTAGCCATTATATATATAATCATCAGACAGTGAATACTTCCTTGTTCTAATTTCTCAAAAGTACTGTCCGAGCTTAAGTCACCATTGATTAACTCTAAGAATCATTACAAGTCTCTACTACACCAGATCTCTACCATGATAAATTTCCTGGACTTTTAACATACTGGTACAATTCCGTCATGCACAATCAAGTGCCTGAAGATGGGATTTACTTTTGAAACCTGGGTCATGTATGATTTTATCCTAATAAAGGATTTGTCAGGTAGAACTGCAGTGGATTTATTCAAAATGAAATCTCATTTAAATTGGTGAACTTCAAATTAAGCTTCCTAAATGGTTTTTAAATGTTTTAATATCAGAAGTAAACAGATCCATCCTGGCTCCTGTTTCTTCGATCGACCCTGTCCTTGATTTAATTACTGATGCAAGCACCATTGATCTCTGTGCCTGCACCACTCGTGGCGCTGTTTGATTGATCGTGTGTCGATTGTCTACGGACGTGTGATTTCCTTGCCGCGGGTGGCGTGACGGTGAGGAGAGAGTTGGAGTAAGTCGCTGCGCGCAGAGGAGTGTGTGTAATGCAGTGAGTTTGATCGATGCATGGCATCGCCAGGGTCAAGCGATTTTGATTAAGGGGCCATTTGTGGCTGGGCCCGGCGTGTGCATCGAACGTGTTCTAGGTGGGACTCTGTCCATGGGGAGCCATGCATGCCATGACCTGAAGTTGGCTCAGAGAGGCCTTTTCTGCCAGCTGATAACAGCACCTCATCCCAGACTGTTTACTTTGTCTCCCAGCGGTGTGTTCGCGTTCCTAGCAGCGGTGCGATACCACATCAGTCCCTCACCGAGCATCGTAGCTGTCAACAACTGGTACTCCGCACCCAACCTCGGCTGCACCTCACGTCGTTTCAGCCACTTTGCATCTGGGATGTATGAAATGTTTCCGGGCATTGGTTGACACCCTCCTCCAACATCATTGCGAGGGTGCCTGCACTTGTTGTGGAGTAAGGAATAAATAAGTTAAGTTACTGATAAAACCTGCTCTGCAAATTTGTGTCTGGATGTGTCAGGATCAGTGGTCATCCCTCCAGGGGCTGTCGCCTGTGTCTACGTCATTAGTTGTTTATTCATGTGTTATATCACACTTTTAGTTTGGTTCAATTGTATTATTCTTTTCTCTTGGCTCTGAGTAGCAAGTATTCTATATACACTAACCTGGCTAGCGTAAAACGGGGGAATTTATCTGGTTTGTGTCCCTCTGCTGGTGCACATCTGCACAGGTGGTAGTTGTATAGCTTTGTTTTTCTTTTCTTTTTTTTATCTTCTCCTAGCAGAAATTTTTCTGTCCATGAGGCAATGCCATCCCATAGTTGTAATTTGGCATTTTACCCGTTTGTGTAAGCCTCCTCATGTCAGAGCTGTAGTTCTTGTTGACTGTTGGGTACCTTATTCCTCTCCTTTAATCAGCTCATCTCTTTACATGTGTATTAAATTAACGAGTAGTCAGACCCCCCCCCCTCAGTATGATTTTGATAAGTAAGCTGAGCTCTTTTCATTTAAGGTGCAGGGCTTATTTGTAAATTTTATTGTGTTGTATTATTGGCCTTTTCCCTATCGATATCACTGAGCACAGTTTCCTGCTGCCAGTAGACTTTGCTTAAATTTTTGAGCTCGTCTCTAGTGCGTTATGGTTACTGTATTTTTTAAAGGGCTGTGTTCGCTTAAATTGTGGATCCCCACTTTATTGTGATTTTGATAATTTAGCTGTTTCATTTAAATGACATGGGTCATTTGTGATCAATAATCATTTACAAAGGCTTGCCTTTCATTTCAAATGTTCCACTCTTGTTTAAAACTGCTTTCCTCAACTTGACCTCCTGCCTTGCACCATTTATCTGAACTGTCTTGTTGGGTCTTCAGCCTTTGACTGTAAAATCAATTTGTGTGTGTGTGTGTGTGTGTGTGTGTGTGTGTGTGTGTGTTTCCTTTCTTAATTAAAAAAAAAAAAATAGAACCTGAACTGAGTATGCCTGCTTAACTTCACCCACCAACAACCCTCTCTGCTCCCACACACACCCTCTCAAACAATAATCAGAAACTTCAAAAATAGTGCTCAGTTTATCATTATAGTTTACGGTACAGAACTCACAGACACTTCTTTATTATTGTTGATACCTCCATATGTTATAAAGAGAAGATTAAACATTTGTTTGAGAATTAATCTTAATAATAATAATAATAATGATAATAATAATAATAATAATAATAACAAAAATGAATGAGACTTCATATTGTAATGTGCTAGCAGAAAATTTTGAATCTACAGCATTCCATAAGTTAATAAAGAAATCAAATTTCATTCTAGACTTTTCAAAAGAAAGTAATAATTTTAATGGAACAATTATACACCATAAATTAAAAAAATAAAATAAAAACACTAACATTTGGTAAAATGCATACAAGTAAAAATTATGGAAAATTGTAAGCTTTTGGAGCCACTACCTCATGAAAGAAGGCTAGAAGCAAAAGGACTGGACACAATGACATGGAAATATTGAGTGTAGGGGCAGCACAAGATAATATTTGATAACCTGGGAGCAGCAACACAGAGATTATTGTACAAATCTTAATAAGAACAGAAAGTTAAATACACTGCATACGATAAAACATTAAATCATCTTAAATGCCTACATATATGTAATGCACTTCTTCTGCCCTTATTAACACTTGTATACTATTTTTTACATTAATATCTGTCTTGCTGTCCTCAGATTTTGAAATCTCTTGCCATGCTGTGGGAACTGGTGAAGAGAAAGGGGAAGGGGAGGGGCGCAAGGGGCAAGAAATGATGGTTAGAAACTAACCTACATTTCTTTATTTGTAATTCATACAAATTTGCAGTTTTATTCCCATCTGTATCATTGTGGGGACTGGAACCAATTTTAGCACATATTTCAGGAGTTGTGAGGCCGGGGAAGCAGACACGGGAGGAGGTGAGGCGGCAGGGGACGTGACGGGGAGGGAGTGGCGGAGATGAGATGCGAGGGGGGCAGCGGAGATGAGATGCGAGGGGACGGGGAGGGAGCTGCGGAGATGAGATGCCAGGGGGCGGGGCGGGGAGGGAGCGGCGAATGAAGAGGCGAGGGGACGGGGCGGGGAGGGAGCGGCGAATGAAGAGGCGAGGGGACGGGGCGGGGAGGGAGCGGCGAATGAAGAGGCGAGGGGACGGGGTGGGGAGGGAGCGGCGAATGAAGAGGCGAGGGGACGGGGTGGGGAGGGAGCGGCGAATGAAGAGGCGAGGGGACGGGGTGGGGAGGGAGCGGCGAATGAAGAGGCGAGGGGACGGGGCGGGGAGGGAGCGGCGAATGAAGAGGCGAGGGGACGGGGCGGGGAGGGAGCGGCGAATGAAGAGGCGAGGGGACGGGGCGGGGAGGGAGCGGCGAATGAAGAGGCGAGGGGACGGGGCGGGGAGGGAGCGGCGAATGAAGAGGCGAGGGGATGGGGCGGGGAGGGAGCGGCGAATGAAGAGGCGAGGGGACATGTCACCGCTTCATGGGTCTATGTGGTACTCCATATTCAACACTGCCCATTCCATTATCATATTGTCAATTTGGATACGTACTTGGACTTGGAAAGCCACACCTTGTTAAAACTTCTTGGCCATGGTGAGCAGCCAATTCTAGTTTTCTGTCAGTTTCTGATTGATGTGGAGTATCAGCAGTTCATGCAATCAAACACATTTTTGGCTTTCAGTAGCACCACTTCCGAAAATATTTTTGACCTTGATGTGTTCACAGCGTTTTATTTCTGCGTTCAAAATTGTATCTATCTCATGTCAGACTCCATTCCATTTAGTGAATTGGATTCTATTTGCCATGAGTTTGGAGTGCTTTTCTCGTATGGTTTGGGGATAGCTATTGGTTATGAGGCTCATATCACTCTGAAACCCACGTGGGTTCAAAATTTTCCTGTCCCAGTCTATCCCTTTTGCATTGCACCCTGCAGCGAAGGACAAGTTGAATAGGTTGAAAAACCTATGTATAATTGAACCCATTTCTTCTAGCAAGCTTCTCCTCGTCATAAAGAAACCCTTGGGAGCCCTTCTTTCGTGCAGTGACTTCAAGCCCATGGTCAACTCTCAGTCGGTGGCCGATTGTTTTCCTATTCCCCGCCCAGAAGACATTTATGGGAAATATGCGGGTGGTGAGTGTTTCTCCAAAACTGATTTCGTAAAAGCGTATCTCCAACTTTCTTTAGATTCTGCCTCTCAGCAATTCATGGTTCTCATCACAGCTGCAAGTGTTGGGCCTCAAGTGCCATATTAAGAAATCATGGTTCTCCCAACCCGAGACTGAGTATTTGGGAAATCTGGTGGTGAAGGAGGGCATTCACCTTCTGTCGAACCTCGTTGTGGTGGTGGTTCATCTTCCTCGTCCAACTAATTTGCACGAACTCCAGTTGTTTATGGGGAATGTCAGTTTCAACTCAAAATTTTTTCGTAACATTGCAGAGCTCGCCAATCCATTGAACTCACAATGGAAGAAAGATGTTAACATTTGTGTGGTCTGTTGCGTGCGAGACAGTGTTCACCGTATCAAATCAATGTTAAAATCCTCACCTGATCTCAGTGTATTTACACCTGGCTGGCAGATGCTTCTCAGCACAGAATTGAAGTGGTCTTGGCTCACAGACTAGGTGATGGTTTCGAGCAGCCATTGCCTATGCTTCCAAGACATTGTTAGGCGCCCAATGAAATTATTCTCAGATAGAAAAAGAGGACTTGGCTATTGTTTATGCTGTTCAGAAGTCCCATGTGTTACTGTATGGCACTAAATTCCACCTTACCATGAACCACAAACCACTTGTGGCACTGTTTGGCCTGCATTCATCTCCCTGACAAATCCACACAATGTCTACAGAGTTGGGCTTTGTTTCTGAGTGCTGAGTGCTTATCACTATGAGAGTCATTATCAGCCCTCTATGCACCATGATAATTCTGAATCGTTGTTGTGTCTGTCCGAGGGCCCTGACCTTGCCTTCAACAAAGATGAAGTAGTGGTATTACAAATTGCGAATAACATGCAAGATGCAGTCACGAGGTTTCCAATAACAGCCCATTGAATCGCGAATGTCATCCGTGGGACCCGTGCTCCGCGAGGTACTTAAGTACGTCGTGGCCAGGTGACCCAAGCGATTGTCCACCAAGGAGGCTAGCCTGCTGCAAATGTGTATTTAGATTCTACACTAACTGTCAGTCAACTACAATGTCTTCCTCCACAGTACTGATTCAGATGAGCCTCGGTCCTCATGCCATCTCAGAATCTAATGTTGGCTCTGTTGAACCACGGCCACTGGGGTATGACGCACATGAAGGTGCTCACACACTGTTTTGTCTATTTTCAAGGTATTGATACAGCCATAGAACAATTGTTTCATACGTGCATGCAGTGTGCTAGCCAGCTAGCAGCTCGCTGACACATTTGCCCACTGGCCTACGACACGTCCACCCTAGGGACCACATTCATGTGAATTTGGCTGGCCCCTTCTGTCAGTCAAGGGGTTAGTGATGACAGACATGTTGTCCAACTATCATACGTTGTATTTAATCCACTATCTTGGAAGCTGTGGTCACAACCCTTTAGCAAATCTTTGCTATTGAAGGCCTTCCCCAGACGCTTTGGCAGATTACCAAAATTCCTGCACCAATAACGGTATTTCCTACTTTACATCTGCCCCTTTTTACAGCCAATCTAAGAGGGAGATGGAGTGATTGGTACGTACATTTAAATTGCACCTTTGTAAGTGCCTCCAGAAGTCATCCACATAGACTGTGCTCCCCTTGGTTCTCAGCTCCTATCGGACTACACTAACAAATGGTACGAGACCAGTGGAGGTCCTACACAGCCGCCAGCCCCAGAACTGCTGTACCTACTATGCCTGGCACCATGGCCAGACGTGTCTGCATGTACTTGGCAATACGCACCAGGCAACCGTGTGTGGGCACGCACCTTCGCTCGGATAGTATAGGGAGAGCGTGGTTGGCAGATGTTTCGTGGCTGATGACGATCTGAACCAGCTTTGCCCACACCATCACATCCGGACCTCTAAACTATGCTTGGTGTGCCTTCCAGCGGCCGAGAGGCAGATACCGCCAGCATCACAGGGGACACCAAATGTCTACAGCTGATGGCCCCAGCCGCATTATCACTCTCTTCTGCTCCACTGACAATGCCCTGCTGCCAGAGCCAATGCATGAAGTGGCGCATGAGAGGGGTGCTATGGATCCACACAAACTGTTGCACAACAACGACACTGAAATGTGAACTCTGTCTACACTGGTAAACGCTACCTCCAGCCTCCCCCCTGCCGTTCCCCCTCCCCCACCTGCCTGCTTGGGTCCTCCTATGAGGTCCCTGGCACATCTCCCACACCTGTGTTGGAGGGAGTACCGGCGGGGGAGGTGTGTTCGTTAAGCAGCAATGTCGCAATGCAACTGAACTCTCCATCCCCATTACTGGTGATTGCAGGGTCCCTGTCCTGACCTCGTAGCCTGTAGTGTAACAAGTGATACCATTTATGGAGAAATATTCTCTCCTGATTTTTTTTTCTGTCTCTATTTTTCAGATTAGTTATCAATTATTTTAATGTAAAGTAAATTTAAATGTAAATGAACTTTAAAGGTCAAGGAATAAGGATGTAATTTCCATGCTCTATAAACCTTGTCTCTTTTGTTTTATGAGTTGTTGGGATTGTGTTAGATTATTGTTGGGGACCGATGAGAGTGGTGGTCTCGAGTTTGAGACAATAATGTATTATTTAGAAGAATAAAGGAGTGAGTGTATTCTCCAATAAACTCTTATAAAGTTACTGGGCAGTAAATGCTCGTTATAATTATTCTCTCTGGTCTGTCCAAAAAGTAATCTCAGGAGTTATTACGAGTCCAAGTATACTTACACAAACAAGAAAATGCACGAGGAACAGAGTAGCTGGGCCTCACAATGCATCATCTTACAGGCCAACCTGTGCAGAGTGGTTTTTACACACAGGCAACTACAGTATACATGTCACTCGGTCAGGGGTGGGTGGGCTCCCCAAAGAATTTATTCATATTAGATGTTGGACAAGTAACCAAAAATATTGTTTATAATCAAATTTTGAATTAAATGGATTATTAAGGTTACATATCATTTGCATCTTGATGACTACCTTTCTTTGTTTGGGTATTGCCAGCAGTTGCCAGCAGTTATTATTTTGTACATTATGCAAGACAGTCTCATTTCTTGAATATTCTCCCATAGATATGACAAATGTTACTAAAACAAGGAGTTGGACAGAGAGAGAGAGAGAGAGAGAAGTAATATGAGAAGTACCAACTCAAAGCTGGAATAAATGAATACCGGATAACGCTGGGTTTTTAGCCAGTAAATAAATAAAATTATCACTGGGATATAAGGACAGAAATTCGCTAAGTAATGAATTTAATTACTTTTCCTTAAGATAAAACTTGTGGCAATGGAGTGTTTGATACTATGATGGTAAAATCAAGACAATGTAGATGGATCATAAAGCATCATGTAGAGACATTGGACAATGATCCAAAAACAAAACACTTCAATCTAATGGTGCAAAAGCCATATTGAAGATCTTTAAAGAAAGCTCTGTAACCATGAACTTTAATGTGAGAGATGAAACTTGTGGCAGGACTTATGACTGGCCAAGAGAATTTCAAGAAACACAAATGACGGATATACAGGAAGAGCCCCTAAGTGTAAACTATGGAGTGAGGAGGTTGAAAATACCCCACCTCTTTTTGAGAGTATTACATGACTTTATTACAATCATAGGTAGCAAAATGGCACGATAAACACCTTTTTGACGTGTACAATGGTGGGTTAAACCTTTGCACTCCATAAGGCATTCACAGGACAGCTCCGCGTGCTTTTATTTAAATCGCAGCCGCGTGGGGGGGGGGGGGGGGGGGGAGTGCACCACAGACATTTGCACGGATCTCTTTGCGGAAACAATGAGGCCGCTGGCCAACCGTTCCGGTATACATTTAAAAAAAAAAAGTGCTTTCATTCAAGTATATTTATGTAAGTTTTTACAGTACAAAACTTTTCATTGTGTTGTATTTTTTGAAACTTTCTTCAGGTAGGAGAGTTGGGATTCGTGAGCATGTTTCGCAGTAATACACAGTTTCCTGCCAGCCACGTTTCTTTTTTCTGTCTGTTCCCAGAAAGCTTGCTGATAATGTGCAACTTTCCATTCAAATGTTCCCCGTTGTCAGAAGTTGAACGACATCCTTGTTTCTGTCCACAAGTTCTTTCTTCAGCAACCAATCCTCTTATAACACTTTTACGGAATACTTTGTGAGATGGTATTGTCAAGTTGTTTTTCTCACAGTGATTTTTGTACAGTACATAGCTGTTTACAAGTCCTACCTCCAACAGCCAGAAGTATAGTTTTCGTCACCACTTGAGACTTTTCATTAGAAAACCATAACTGGAAATAAAATGACCAGATTGATAAACTCCCCCCCCCATCTTTGAAGTATAATCAATAATAACATTTGGTTTCATTATTTCTTCCCTTTCCTTTCCGTTTCTCCTTTCTATAAGTGACACTGAGTTATTGGCTTTTGTAGAAAGCATGAGAACTGTTCGTTTATCTTGGCTTGCCAGAATCATAATTTTGTTATTGCAGAGGCATTTTATTTCGGGCTTTCTTAGACGCAGAGCTCTTGTTTCTTAATTGCAGCTGGAAGGTTTTTGTGAATGGCCTGAATCAATCTTGTGAGATAAATGTTCTGTTTCAACCGCTCATCAGCGAATGCAACGCTTGTAAGAAACAGTCATTGTACAAATGATAGCCTGATTGCCTGTAGCATTTCTGATATTAGCTAGCAACTCAGAAAAATTCAAGTGTGGACAAATCAATGACTCAGTTGTTACAGTGCCAAATAGGGTATCAAACTGCAAGATATATTAATAACCATTTGATGAATTGGAAATTACATAAACTCTGAGTCCCCTAGTCCCCATTTTGAACAATACTATAGATTCATCAGCAGCTACATATCTATATGGTCAAGAAATTTCAAGAAAAGTAATTCCATACTTTTTTCACTTTACTCAGACTTTTTTTTTGTGGTTTTAGGGCGCACAACTGCTCAGGTCATTAGCGCCCGAATCAAAACTGAGATATACTGAAGGATAATAAGCCTATATGAAAACAGCTAAAAACATGGGGTAAAATACAAAAAAAAGGAAGAACTAAATGTCCTTTGATAAATTGGTCAAGTTGATAAAATTCAAGACTCGAGCAGCAGCTCGTGTGTCATCAGCTAAAATTTCTTCCAGGGTATTTGGTAGACTCAGTGCAATAGAAACAGTAGTAAAATTTGGACAAGACAATAAAACAAGGTGCACTGTCAGCGGGTGACCACAGGAACATAACGGTGCGGGGTCACCAAGTAACAAGGGGCAGTGGCTGAACCGGCAATGTCCAATCTGCAACTGCACCAAGATGACCTCTTCTCGTCGCGAGCGGCGTGAGGGGGGGGGGTCTTCCAAACCACCAGGAGCAGTTTAATGGTTCTAAGCTTATTATTTGTAAGCAAGGACCACACATTGTGCCACGATGATAAAATGCGACAGGAAAGAGCCCCTCTAATACCATTCGATGGTACACAATACATAGCTGTTCGAGGTAGGAGAGTTGCAGCCTTGGCTGCAGCAACAGCAGCCTCATTACCAGGCACGCCTGCATGGCCAGGTACCCACAGGAGGTGAATGTGAGGGCCATAGACAGCTAACAATTGAAGGGAATGGTTGATTCAGTGCACAACAGGATGGGCCGAACAGAGGTCTTTGAGACTCTGGATTGTACTGAGAGAGTCAGAGCAGATGACACAGGAAGGGTAATGGTGTTGGTGGACATATAGCACAGTCAGATAGAGGGCAAAAAGCTCAGCTGTGAAATTCAAGCAAGTCAGGAAGACTGTACTGAAAAACTGTCATCTTCGACAACAAACACACATACGACACCTCACTGGTCTTGGAGCCGCGCACGAAGTTCAAAAACCTCGAGCAGTAAACCGCATCTGAAATGCTCTCCTTCGGGAGTGAGGTGAGTACAAGGTGAACATGAACTTTGGCCTGAAGCCAAGGTGGCATCGGGCTCTCACCTATTTGAAATGTGGAATGGAGGGTAAAATCAAGCTGCTGAAGCAAGAGACGAAAACAAATTCCAGGAGGGAGCAGGGCAGCCGTGGACAGCCCGTATTGGCTAAAGAGGGAGTCATGGAAGAACGTGGGATACAAAGGGTGGTGGGGCATCGACAGCAAAAGGCACGTGTACCAAAACAGCAACATGTTGTGCCAATAGGTTACAGGCAATTTGGTAGCTTCGGCATAGAGGCTTTCAACAGGGCTAGTGTAAAATGCTACTATCGCCAGGCGTAGCCCCCGATGGTGGGTTAAGACAGCGTAAAATGGACGACCGTGCAGAAGAGTACACGAAGCTTCCATAATCTGGCTTTGATCTGACAATGGACCGATAAATGTGAAGCAGGACAGTACGATCCATGCCCCATGATGCACCACTAAGAAGACGGAGAATGTTAATGGAACAAGTACAAGCAGGCAGCCAAAGAAGACACATGTGGAGACCAGCAAAGTTTCCTATCCAATGTTAGCTCTAAAAATGTCGTTGTCTCCACAAATGAGGCAGCGTTGGGCCCGAGATGGAGAGATGGTGGAAGAAACTCTCTGTACCTCCAGAAGTTGATGCAGGCTGTTTTCTCATGGGAGAAACTGAAGCCGTTTGCAACACTCCAGTAATAGAGACTGTCAAGACAATGCTGAAGATGACGCTCCAGGAGATATGTTCTCTGAGCACTGCAATATATCATGAAGTTGTCCACAAACAGGGGGCATAAAACATCAGCTGGAAGAGAATCCATAATTGGGTTGATTGCAATGGCTATGTTTAAGACAGAGCCCTATGGCACCCCATTCTCCTGGAGAAAGGTGTTGGACAAAACAGAGTCCACTCGTACCATGAATATTCCATCTTTTAAAAAAGCACAAATTAAGAGCTCAGGGAAACGGCTGCGAAGAGCCATGTATGCATGGTGGGGGAGAATACCTGCCCGCCAACAAGTGTGTCATAGGCTCCTGCATGGTGAAGGTGGCATTATAACTGTCACAATTGGGAGATGTAAAAGAAGGAGTTTTGCCAGATAATCCTATGGACTTTGTACCCAAAATGCGACCTATTTCATGGCAGTCTTTTGCCTACTTGGATTTATTTAATGGTAAACTCAGAAACTTTTAGTTCTTTCTGATTTCTGAACAACAACAGTACCCCCCCCCCCCCCCCACACACACACAATGAAACAAAATGTTTTCAATGGTACAGTAACGAACACAAACTCTGGTTCAGTGAGTACATAAAATTTTGGAGCAAACCTGCCTGTAACAACACTTGTGAGGATCCATGTTACATGTAGCAATGTTTACTTTTTTTTTACACTATTAATCCATCTATGATAATAACACACTGATAAGCAAATGATCTTTCAAGTTATGTACATGACACTTATTGTCATTTTTTCCTTCTTTTTTGATAATCAAGCTGCAGGTATTCTGCACAAACACTAAATTCTTCATAATAAGATTAACACCACTTACATTTAATAGCATGGAGAAAATATTCTACACCATGTTCATATAACTTCAATGCCTCTTCATAGTTTTTATTCTTGTCTTCTTCTGTTGCTTTAGTGACCAAGTCGATGGCCTTCTGTAAAATAAAGTCACAGTATAACAACATACTTAAATCAATATCACAAATGCTATAATTACAACAGCACCACACACAGAAAAGTTGCATGGAAGAAGCTGTAGCTGTATTTGATAAAAAATGTCAAGCAGTTTCGCTATTATCTCTACATTCACGGAATTAATTACAGAAGGAATTAATCTTAGTATATTGTTTAACAGCTGACAAAAAACACACCGATACATGCTGAGAGCACTGGCGGGGAGGAGAGGCAATACAAGAGAAAGAGCAAAGCCAAATTAAGCAATTGCAATTCCCCCCACCCCCCAGCTTTGGTAATAAAAGGGGGGTATAAGAAGCTTCTGAAACCAGTTCCCACAACTGTTGTAGGAAGAGGAAAAGTAATGAAACAGCAAGTTTCACGTTTCTCATGTAGCACACATACCACAGGCCTACATATGGAGGTATCAAAGTTTCAATGTTTTGTATATTCTAATGTGAAAAAATTCTTTTAACTCATTCAATACAAATTATAAATCTTTTCTCATACACACAGCACCCACAAAGGTTTACTGCATTACGATTGCACACAGTATCGATTGACCATTGAAGTTGAAAATGAACTCAAAAAAAAAAAAAAAAAAAAAAAAAAAAAAAAAAAAAAAAAAAAAAAAAAAAAAAAAAAAAAAAAAAAAACAACATCTGTGGCCCAAAATATTTAAATTAGTATTAATTTACAACATATAGTGCTGAAAAACAAGCTTACACAAATCTTGAGGTCAGACAAACTATTGTAAGTCCAAAGATAATGATTTTTAGGCTTTTATCACATTTGTCTTGTTTAAGTCATACCTTCTTAGGGGTAAACTACTGTAAGGAATGAAATTCAGCACTATGTGTACTGCCATAAGTCTTCTGACAGAACATGTGGTGCAGTGGTTAATAAGTTCCAGAAAATTCTTTCTGTATATAAATAGTGAAGCACTCCAAGCAGGAGGCAGTCTGTACTGAGTGTACACTTGTGTTACCAATAAATGTGTTCCAAGTTTAAAATGCTGTGCTCTTTTTACAACCAGCCTCCATATTCCAGAACACCTGCAGTTTGTTGTTGTTGGGTGTTTAAAGGCCTAGTGGGTTATCAGTCCCCTGTTCAAAGCTAAGAGTTAACATCCATAAATCTTAGCTATTTATGATGTAGCACTCCACACCCAGTAGACCCTGGGGACAGAGTGTCAAGTCAATGGTAAAATGACAATATGAAACGGAAGACACAATAGGTGTTGACCAACTAGACAATGAAGCTAAAATATTACGGCAGCAGAGGGTGGCAGGCAGATCATGAAGATAATACAGGATGAGTCAGCACACACTTAAAATCTCCAGTTTATAACTAGACACAAACTGAATAAAAGACAACAGATTAAAAGTTCTGTAAGGGCAGGGGGTCCGAGAAATCAGGCAAATGAGCCCACCACTAAATAGAACCGTAAAAGCCAGCTGCACGAATAAAACCTAAAACATGGTCAGCCATCAAGACATCGTCAGCTAAAATTGATGGAAGTGCATTTGGCAGATTGAAGGAGTGCCTCAAAGCAGCTAAAGGCAGACAGCCCATTAAAATGTGGACCACTGTCAGCAAAATAACACAATGGCACTTTGGTGGGTTAACCACGTATGACCAATACTAGTCGACAAAGAGCAATAGATTCCCTACAAGAGGTCCTCAGAGAGGACTTGCATGCGCCCTTGGAGGGTTTAACTGCACGGAGCTCATTTGGTACACTCAAATCAGCCCAATCAGTGTTCCAAAGCCCTAGGACCTTGCAGTTCAACTCCCGTCGGAGATCCCTGTCCTGGAGACCGATCTGCAAAGGCCGAGATGTGGTGGCCTGCTTGGCCACCTGATCAACACGTTCATTCCCTCTTAAGCCAATATGGCTAGGGGTCCAAATGAAGGCCACAGACCAGCCTGACTTGACCAGGGTGGATACAGTGTCTTGGATAGCCTGTAACAATGGGTGTATTGGGAAACACTGATCAAGTGCCTGCAAGCCACTCAGAGAGTCGCTACAGATAACAAACAATTTCCCAGGGCAGGCTGGCAAGGGCCGCTGTTCAAAAAGGTCACTGTGGAGACAGGCATACACAGCATAGCCATCTACCAGGGAACCATCAGTGCAGACGACTTCTGCGCCACTGAACGTGGCAAGAACTGCCTGGAACTGGCGACAGAGAATCAATGGTGAAATGAAGGCTTTCGAAAGCCTGGACAAGTCCAATGAGGGGTATGGGAAGAGTAGCAGAAAGTGGGAGAGAAGGGAATTGACACAGACTGCGATCAGGAGACCCGATTGATGCTGTCTTTGTGGGGATGGGAGTGCAGCAGTTGGAAAAAGGAGCCTGCAGTTTGGATGACTGACTGAAGTGTGGATGCGGGCAACATATGAGGCTAACAATTGTTGCTGATGGAACCGCAGGGGGAGAACCCCAGCCTCAGCAGGTAAGCTCATCACCGGAACTTGTACAAAAATCCCCCATTGCTAAATGAACACCAGCATGTAGGATGGGTCTAACACCTGCAACACAGGAGCTGCCGAATCATACACCTGGCTGCCATAATCCAGGCATGAGCAGATGAGAACCTTATAAAGCTGCAAGAGGGTTGGAAGGGTGGCTCCCCAAGCAGTGTGACTGAGGCAGTGCAATATATTGAGGTACCGCCAGCATTTTTGTCACATCTGTTGAAGGTGTGGCACCCAAGTGAGCCAGGCATTGAACAGCACACCCAAGAAGCAATGTGCTGTTCAACGCAAAGAAGTTCATCACTCAGATACAGTTCAGGGGCCGGGTGCAAAGCCTGATGGCAACAGAACTGCACGTCACAACTTTTGGAGGCAGAAAACTGGAACCCAAGGGCTAAGACCCAGGACTGCGCCTTTTGAATGGCTCCCTGCAGTCGCCTTTCGGTGATACCAATGGTAGTGGAACTGTAATACAGACAAAAGTCATTGTCATACAGTGAGGAGGAGACCTATGACCCTACTGCTGCAGAAAGTCTGTTGATGGTAATTAGAAATAGCGGAACACTAAGAACAGAGCCTTGTGGGACTCCATTCTCCGAGTGTGAGGGGAGCTGAGATCGGTACCTACCCTAACCTGAAAAGTACGAAGTGAGAAGAAGTTCTGGATGAACAGGAAAAGTGGGCCTCTCAAGCCCCAGCCATGCAGCGTAGCCAGAATACGGTAGGCGCCAGGTAGTGTCATAGGCCGTTCGAAGATAAAAAAAGAACACAACTAGGTGCTCATGTCTGGTGAAAGCAGTATGGATAGCTGACTCCAGTGGCACTAAGTTGTCTAAAGTAGAACGGCCTTGATGGAAGCCCAACCCCCCCCCCCCCCCCCCGTTGCGGGGTGAGGAGTCGATGATCTTCAAGAACCTACATGAGCCGATGACTCAACATACGTTCGAGGAGCTTACAAGGAACGTTGGTGAGGCTAATCATGTGGTAACTGTCAGCCACCTGTGGATCAGCATCAAATTTTATCAGGGGGATGACGATGCTGTCCAGCCATTGACATGGGAAAACACCTTCAACCCAGAAGCGACTGAACAGGACAAGAAGTTTGTGTTTAAAGTCCTTTGAAAGGTGACGCATGAACTGGTTGTGGATGTGATCTGGACCTGGGGTGGTACCAGGGCATGCAGTGAGTGCACTCTGGAACTTCCACTTACTGAATGGGGCATTAGACAATTCCCACTGATGTGACTGAAAAGGTTACTGACTCTGGTCGACCTGTTCTTTGCATGTGCGGAAGTCTGCACGGTAAACTGCAGTCATAGAGTTACTGGCATAATGATCTGCCATATCTGCGATAGCAGCTGGGTCCATGGGGATTCCTGCTTGTGGTTAGTACCTGAAAAGGTGCCGAACCTGTGACCACACCCGAGATGGGGCGGCACAAGAACCGATGGTAGCGACATACCTCTCCCAACAATCCTGCTTACTCTGGTATATCAGCCTCCGAGCTTGTGCCCGGAGCCATTTAAAAGCGATCACATGCTCTAGGATGGCACCGGTGGCACTGGAGTGCCCGACGATGTTCCCTAATGGCCTCAGCTATCTCTGGGGACCACCAAGGTACCGACTTGCACCGAACTGAGCCAGTGGTGGTCAGAACAGTGGCCTCAACAGTGGAAATGATGGCCGTAGTGATATGATGAGCAGACTGATCAACATCGTCTGGGACGGAAGAAGTGGCACTGGTGCACTGGGGACAGTGGCGAGGACGTAGATACACACACCTCCGGATGCCCTAACATATGCAGCACGATTTTTGTAGTAGCCCCTATAATCATGAAGGACAGGGGTCCGCTCAGCAGGAAACCAGATTTCCTGTAGGGCTACACACAGAGAGGGTAGCAACACAGTAACTGCTGTAGCTCAGCTAAGTGTCGGAAGAAACCGCCACAGTTCCAATGCAGCATCACACTACCTCCCAACTACAAGGCATATTTAAGTAGATGGTAGAGCAGAGCCCTTTGAAATATCTGCAGTCACTGACTGAGGAGGCTGAGCCTTGATGTCCATTGCTTCCAGTCTTGGCAATAGCAAAGTTTTCAGGGGATGCAAGAATCTCCACCTCGTGAAGAGGCAGAGGTGGAGGGGGCTGGAGGCACGGTGGCCACCGGGATTTCCTTCTGCTTGGGTGGCTTCTTCTTTTTTGTTTCGCATTTCTCTTTAGGTTTCTCATGCTGGGAGGGCCCTGCCAGCACAGTCCCCGCGACTGAGGAGGAGCGCGAAGTCCTGTGACCAGCTGGCAGTACTTTCCACCATTCACTGGCATCCGCTGTTTCAGCAGGAGAAACCTTAGAGGGAAGGGATCCGAGCAACCCCTTCCTAGCAAGATGAGCCAGAGCAGGCTACTGTAACTCTGGCTCTGGGGTGGGGACCAATGTCCCCGTTGGTTGGGGGGTTACCAAAGCAGGAACTTTGGGGGTGAAGGAAGTTGACGTTCCCCATCGGCCAAGGGGGCAGATGTTGATGGTTGGGTCTGGGAACCCACTGGGACCAACTGGACAGGTGGTATGAATGTAGACAATGATGCGACTGCAGCAAAGGATGTCTTCATGCTGACTGGGTGCAATTTTTCAAATTTCCTCTTAGCCTCCAATTAAGTTAGCCTATCCAGGGTTTTATATTCCATTATCTTTCTTCCTTTATGCAGAACAGAGCAGGTGGGCCAGCAAGGGGAGTACTGCTGTCCACAGTTCACACATAATGCAGGAATGGAACAAGGGACGTTAGGGCGTGACGCACGCCCACACTCTCAACAGGTGGAGGTGGCAGTACACCTGGAGGACATGTGCTCAAACCTCCAGCACTTACAACAGCGCATAGGGGGAGGAACATAGGGTTTGACATCACAACGGTATATCATCACCATGACGTTCTCAGGCAAGGAATTGCCCTCGAAGGCCAAGATGAATACACCGGTAGCGACCCCAAAGCCCTACGGACCCCTATAAATAAGCCAAATAAAGTGGACTCCTCGCCGTTCGAAGTTCCTGCGTAGCTCATCATCAGTCTGCAACAAAAGATCTTCATGGAATATAATACCCTGTACCATGTTGATGCTCTTATGAGGAGTGATCTTTACAGGAACATCACCTAGCTTGTCACAGGCAAGCAATGCTCATGACTGCTGGGGATGACGTCATAATGAGGATGGAGCCATATCGCATCTTTGACATGCCCTCTACTTCTCCAAATTTATCCTCACTGTTCTCTACAAAAAACAGAGGTTTAGTGGTGGTAAATAATTCACCGTCAGTCCAGGTACATACCAAGTATTGGAGGCCATACACCTCACCTCGAGTTCTCGCCATACATTCCTCCCATGGCGTTGCCAAGGAAGGGTATGACTGGGAGTCATATTTCTCGGCTTTAAATTCAACTTTCCCATGCTTAGAGACACCGGCTGTACATCCGGCAATGTTTCGTGTTCATTTCATGGTGTTCCCACAAGCAGCTTGGGATCTAAAAGTCCACCCATGCAAAACCCCACTTGCCAGGGTTAGCCTTATACAACTGAGGTGCGGCAGGTTTCTCAGAGGTTGCTCACGAGCAACTGTTCAACCATGCATCTCCTTGTCGGCAAGGTATTTCCATGCATTTCCATAGTAGTTTCCTATAGTGCATTGTCGGAGTAACAGCAGGGCATGAGACTTCATCAGTGACGTGAGGACGGTAAACCCTCAATCTCAAGGTGTGCTACTTGCCAACAAGGAGATGCATGGTTGTTGAGGGTTTGTTGTTGTTGTTTTTTTTTTTGTGGTTTTAGGCGCACGACTGCTGTGGTCATTAGCGCCCAACACTGCCCATAGTAAAAAGGAACCGGGGTTAGAAATTAAATGGCTTTCGCCATATTTGCACGATGTATAAAAAGTAAAACTCTGTTAACCGATTGCGGGTCATCAGCTAAAATGTCAGACATTTCAAATGGTAAACACAGATCATGACGGAGACGGTTAAAAAATGGACATTGCACTAAAAGATGGTTCACAGTAAAAGGTGCATCACAGTGCTCACATAAGGGAGCAGGACCACCACGTAATAAATGCTGGTGGCTATAACGGCAGTGGCCAATACGAAGCCGGGCCAGAACAATCTCCTCTCGGCGGGAGGGTCGAGATGACGTTGACTAGAGATCAGGCACAGGTTTAATGGCTCGCAATTTGTTCCCTGACAGGGATGACCAATGTAGATACCAACGGGAGATAATACGCTGGGAGATAGGTTATCAGAGCTGGTGGAAAAGGTAGATAGCCGAGGAAGGAGAACTGCTTCCTTGGCAGCCGTATCCGCAGCCTCATTCCCCAACACTCCCACGTGGCCAGGGACCCACAGAAACGTCACCGTAGTTCCGCTCGTTGAAAGAGAAGTAAGGCAATTGCGGATGCTTTGTACCAGTCTCCTGTCGCTAGACGGAGACTTTGGTGGTGGATTGTATTAAGGCGGCGCAGTATAGACGGTCGAGCCGAAGAATAAACGATGCTACCATAGTCCAGTTTGGACCTAACTATGGTGCGATACAGATGGAGGAGAGTAGACCTGTCAGCTCCCCACGAGGTGCCACTTAACACCCGCAGCACATTGAGAGAGCGGGTACAGCGAGCTGCCAAACGGGATATGTGGGGAGACCAACTTAACTTCCTGTCGAAAACAAGGCCCAAGAACGTCGTGGTATCCACAAATGGAAGTACTATAGGGCCCAGACGAAGGGACGGGGGAAGGAACGCCTTCCGCCGCCAGAAGTTCATGCAGACTGTCTTGTCAGCTGAGAATCGAAAGCCAGTGTCCATACTCCACGCGTGGAGAGTGTCTAGGCACCGCTGAAGGCGCCGCTCCAGGAGACCCGTTTGCTCAGAGCTGCTGTAGATCGCGAAGTCGTCAACAAATAGGGACGCTGACACTCCCAGTGGAAGGTGATCGGCTATAGAATTGATTGCCACTGCAAATAAAACAACGCTCAGGACCGAGACCTGGGGGACTCCGTTCTCCTGAATAAAAGTGCTCGATAAAACCGAACCAACACACACTTTAAAAACACGGTCTGTTAAAAATTCGCAGATAAAAATTGGCAGGCGACCCCGAAAACCCCATGTATGCAGAGTGCGGAGGATGCCCATCCTCCAGCAGGTGTCGTATGCCTTTTCCAGATCAAAGATGATCCACCGCAGAACGGTGCTTGCGCAACCCACATTGGACATTAGACAGGAGATGTCGCGTTTCAAGCCACCATACCAGGCGCCCGTGAATCATGCGTTCCATCACCTTGCATACGCTACTGGTGAGGGAAATGGGGCGGTAGCTGGAAGGGAGACATTTGTCCTTCCCAGGCTTTGGTATGGGAATGACTATGGCTTCACGCCAGTGTTGCGGAAGGTGCCTTCTATCCATATGCGGTTGTAGGTGGCCAGTAGGAAGTGCAAGCTCGTTGGTGAAAGGTGTTGCAGCATCACCACGTGAATGCCATCTGGTCCTGGAGCAGAGGACCGCGAAGACGAGAGTGCGTGGTGAAGCTCCCGTACAGTAAACTCGGTATTGTAGCATTCACGGTTCTGAGAGGTAAAGGGCAATGGAGTCGCCTCCACCGTCCGTTTCCTAGCTAGGAAAGCATCAGTGTAATGTGAAGAGCTAGAGACCTCTGCAAAATGTCGACCCAGTGCGTTGGCTATTTGTGGAGGATCGACGACGGTGTCAGTTGCGACACACAGACCGGGAATTGGGGAATGAGCCATAGTGCCCGAAATTTTTCGAAGGTTACCCCAAATGATGGAGGAAGGGGTAGACCTATTAAAAGAGCTCGTGAATGAGCGCCAACTGGCGCATTTACAGTCGCGAAAGAGGCGATGACAATAGGCCCGCAGCCGTTTGTATCGGATGCAGTTGTCGAGCGTGGGCCGTTGTTTGAAGATTCTAAGGGCACGTCGCCGTGCTCGCAGAGCGTCATGGCATTCCGCGGTCCACCATGGGACAAGGGAACGACGTGCGTGGGTAGTCTTGCAGGGGATGGAACATTCCGCGGCTGTCAGAATAACTGTGGTAATGTGTTCCACTTGGTCGTCTATACTAGGATAATGGTAAGTACCAAAATCCGCCAGTGACGTGTAGAGCTCCCAGTCCGCTTTCGTTAACTGCCAGCGGTGTGGATGCTCAAGGGTGTCAGGCATCATTAGGTGAATTACACACGGAAAATGATCGCTTGAATGTGTGTCTGAGAGAGCAGACCATTCAAGACGCCGTGCCAGCTGAGCAGTGCAGATAGCTAGATCTATATGGCTGAAAGTATTTGTGGTGTCTGAAAGATAAGTTGGTTCACCAGTGTTAAGGCAGATGAGCTGAAGGTGGTTCAGTATATCTGCCAGGAGGGAGCCCCGTGGACATGGTCGTGGGGAGCCCCAAAGGGGGTGGTGGGCATTGAAATCTCCCACCAACAAAAACGGACGCGGAAGCTGGTCAATAAGATCTAGGAGATCTGATCTAGTGACGGGAAAAGAGGAAGGAGCGTAAATATTGCACAGTGTGAAGACAAATCCAGGAAGGTATATCCGGACAGCAACAGCTTGTATTGGAGTACACAAAGGGGACGGTGTACTGTATACGTCATCCCGAATAAGCAACATTACGCCCCCGTGGGCTGGAATTCCTGCCACTGGAGGAAGGTCAAAGTGAATGGTAGTGTAACGTGGGAAAGTAATTCGAGTACCAGGGAGCAATTTTGTCTCCTGTAGAGAGAAGATGATTGGATGATATGTTCGCGTTAGAAGCTGCAGTTCTGTCCAATTCGACCGGATACCACGAATGTTCCATTGAAGAATATCCATAATAGGATAAAATGAGATGAAGGTGGACATCAGCCCGACGAAGGCGGCGGGCCACAATGCAAATGTTCGCAACTGGTGGTGTCTGAGACAGGAGGGTCTTGCTCCATATACTCAGAGGTTACCACAGCAGCTGCGTGAGTGTGGTCGGCAGCCCCATCTTTGGCTGATGCACCTGGAGAGACTATAGGCTTCCAGGGGATGCCATCGTCACATTGTGAGGTAGGAGGGGGGAGAGTTTTCCCCCTATTTGATTTCTTGGAGCCCTGGTGAAGCTCCTTGGTTGGCTCAGATGTTTTGGTAGGGGTGCGGAGGAAATCCTCGCGCGAATGCTCTTTCTTAGACTTTCGCGTCTCTATCTGTGGTTTCACAGATGAAGATGAAGATTTGGAAGAGGTACTCACACTTTTCGTTGAACGTGACGCCGTTGTCGATGTAGACTGTTTGACAACTACTGTCGTAAACTGTAGGTCACAAGTCTGTGTGGCCATATCCCGTGTTGGTGGAGGCGTTGCAACTACAGTACTGTAGTTACCACGCGGCGGGGTCTTGGGCTTACAACTGGCGTACATCTTACGCGCAACTTGTATGGGAACCTTTTCCTTTACACGAATTTCCTGGATGGCTCGTTCATCGGCAAACACGGGACATTCCCGGGAGGAAGCAGCATGATTCCCGTTACAATTGATGCAATGAGGGGATGGTGGTGGACAAATCCCCTCATGGGCCTCTTTACCACAGGTGACACATATGACTGGGTTCTTGCAAGACTGGCTTGTGTGGTTAAATCGATGGCACTGATAACACCGAGTAGGGTTAGGGATATAAGGTCGTACTGTGATGACCTCATACCCTGCCTTGATCTTCGGCGGCAGAGCCACTCGGTCGAAGATCAGAAACACTGTGCGAGTGGGCACTACAACATTGTTCTCTTTTTTTGTCACTCTGTGTACTGCGACGACGCCTTGAGCTGCCAGGTATTCTTTCAGTTCATCCTCAGTCAGACCGTCCAAACTGGCCGGGAATAATTGAGGGTTGGATGGAGCTCAACACGAACCGGGTAGCTGTGGAGCAGAGTAGCCTTAAGCAGCCGCTGTGCCTGGGAGCCACTTTCTGTTTCCAACAGTAGTGTTCCATTACGCAGGCGGTTGCAGGTCTTAACTGGGCCGGCAATGGCATCAACCCCTTTTTGAATAATAAATGGGTTCACCGACGAAAAGGATTGTCCTTCCTCAGTACGGGTCACCACAAGGAACTTTGATGTCTGTAAATTTTTCTGTTCAGACACACTATTGTCTAGTACATCTATTTCTAAAGGCTCTTTCCATTTTCTTTTTTTTAGAACCATCACGGTTGTATCCCCCGCGGTTGCCAGTGTCTCCGATGGCACGCTCCTTCCTGCTGGGGGCCCCCAACGGAAGCACACCCACCTTGGGTGATTGTTCACACCCCAGGTCACACCTCCCGATCTACAGACGGAGGGACCAATCGGCGAATCAGGAAGGTATCAGCGCAGGCAATCGCCCCTCCCCTGGCCTGGCCTTAACCAGGGGGTACGCACGCACCCTACATGCCAGCCCGGGGCTGGGACTTACGCATTACCCAGTCACCCATATGGGTGGCCTTCAAGTGCGTACAGGGAGGAGGAAGAGAGAAATAGTAGGAGGAGAAGCCTCAAACGCAGACGCGGAGGCAAGGTAAAGAAGTGAGAGAAGAGCTGAATCCAAAAGGTCAGAACTTTGGTTCCCCGAAGGATGCACAGACTCGGTCCCCAAGAGTGGGGAAAAGGACAGTAGAAGAATCGCCGTGTAGCACGGAAAGGAAAGAGTGCTACAAAGGCTGGGGCCCCGTGCTCGCCACGCACGTACTCACCACAGAGCGGTGAGCCCCCTGGGGGGGATTGTTGTTGAGGTTGAACAGTCGCTCGTGAGCAACCTCTGAGAAACCTGCCGCATCTCAGTTGTATAAGGCTAACCCTGGCAAGTGGGGTTTTGCATGGGTAGACTTTTAGATCCCAAGCTGCTTGTGGGAACACCATGAAATGAACACGAAACATTGCCGGATGTACAGCCGGTGTCTCTAAGCATGGGAAAGTTGAATTTAAAGCCGAGAAATATGACTCCCAGTCATTCCCCTCCTAGGCAACGCCATGGGAGGAATGTATGGCGAGAACTCGAGGTGAGGTGTATGGCCTCCAATACTTGGTATGTACCTGGACTGACGGTGAATTATTTACCACCACTAAACCTCTGTTTTTTGTAGAGAACAGTGAGGATAAATTTGGAGAAGTAGAGGGCATGTCAAAGATGCGATATGGCTCCATCCTCATTATGACGTCATCCCCAGCAGTCATGAGCATTGCTTGCCTGTGACAAGCTAGGTGATGTTCCTGTAAAGATCACTCCTCAGTGACGAAAGAAAGAGCTTTTTAGGCATTTAAGGAGGCTTTAACTTCCACACCAGTTTAGCCTTATACGACAAGAATTCTTAAACCGAACATCACACAGATGCTAGTGGTTATGGGATTGGTGCAGTGCTTGTACAAATTCAGGAAGGTGCTGAAAAGGTAATGGCCTATGCAGCAAGAGTTCTCTCAAAGTCTGAGATAAACTACTCTACAACCGAGAAAGAATGTCTCTTCTCTCATCGGCGTCAGTTGACCCCTGACAACATGCAATGTTGTTGAAAGATTTCAACAATGAAATGCAAACAGCTTCTAACAAAAACTATTCTGTGGAGTTTTGATAGAGAGAGTTACAAAATTGTGTAACACAATTGGAGACATGAGATGCATTAACCTGTAATGATCAAAATACTGCAACTGTCCAGGATAAATTTATAGAGACTAAACTATAGGCCAATCTGTAATCGTGAGCCAGATTATGGGCCATTGAAGAATCATTTCCACACTGCAGTGCATGGTATTATTTCTTTTCTCTGGAAATGCTTCCTTTGGCACCCATCGAAAGATCCTGCCTCATTTTGGCTCCTATGTAATGGTGAGAATCAATATTACTTTTCAGAAAGTGCACACATTTTCCACATCAGATGCCCATCTCTCTTGATATCAATTTGTAGTCTATTTGGTTTACTTCATTTGTTCCTGGTGTTTTTCAGATCCCTTTGTAGATTCTTTCCTTGGGAAACAGGTGCTTACTGTTTCTAACTTTTAGAGGTTTATTCCTTTTTACTGTAGCATTATTATTATTGTTATTAATTATTTGTTGGAATTCAATGACTATCTTATTTTGGCTTTTCGCCATTTTCAAGTTGTCTACAATACATACAATATTTATAAATATAATTGTATAAATATTTTTGAAGGCTTAATTTATAACAGTAGGTCTATATATTTTCTTTTTCCTGTTACAGTATAATATAGTGGGGTGTTTTTCTCACAGTTTTCGTGCCAATATTTTGTGCCCATTATTATTTGCACTTATTTTTACAGCAGATGTAGTGTAACAGCTTACACTGCATGTTTCCTGCTAGAGGCTCAAGAAATTCGAGTACAATAATTAAATAAAATCATATTTTATTTAGGAAAGGGTAGGAGAATGTATTCCGGCTCCAATTTTTCCTCTGTATAGGTTTTGTGCAGCAGAAAAGAATAAATGAAGAATGGTATACTGTGCTAGTGATCTAGTTACTCCATGTTGAAAAGTTCTATGTATCGTAAGTATGGATATTCTATGAAAAATGACATTGTTGTTAATTACCTTTAGTCTTGATTGGTTGAAAGAACATTCTTCTTCTGCGAGTTGAATTCCAATAAGCATGTAATTCAGTGATGTAATAAAACATTATTTGTGTTACCTTAAAGTCACTGTTTACTTGAATTCAAACTTATCCAACTAAAAGGTAATTGCAAATGATATTTATTATCGTGATTGGGAAATGAAAGTATCACCAGATAAAGTCATCAGAAGCAGTTGTTATGTTAGGAGGCAAGGACTAGCCGGTCCTCCTACAGAGAACAACAGTAATTTATTTGAACAGTTTTTATCAAAAGACAGTGCCATCAAGAAATGGTAATGTGCTTGTTTTCGACACACACAGTTGGCCTTTGACTTAATTAGTAACGGCCGTCGGAACAACTAACAGAAAACATACAGTGTAAGCTGTTACACTACACAGCCCACCCTAGTGACATATCTGTTTCCAATGACTATGAATTTTTCAAATTTGTAGAATTTCAGTGATATTAGCTATGTATAAAGATCGTAATATTCTATGCTTGAATTTTATGATCTTTGTAGACAGGTAATATTACTGAAAATCCACAAATTTGAAAAATACATATAAATTGTGAACAGATATATGTAACTGGAGTGAACAGTGCTGTAAAAATAAGTGCAAATAATAATGTGCACAAAAAAGAAAAATCACCTAAAAGAATATCAGCACAAATATTAGGTTTATGAGAAAAGCACGTCAATTTTCACATGCAGATACCTTATCTAAATCTTTCTGCAATTGCTTTTGATCTTCAGGTGACTTTACTAATGACAAACAACAGCTTCATGCGAGAAGAGCCTAAATTGTTTATAAGGACAAGGAACCATAGTGGACCATGTAACACTTCTCTGCTAGATATGTTTTACTTCATGACTTTCCCTCAAATACTATTTAGTGTCATTTCTGACAGTGCCACAGTATTCCATAAGAACACAATTTGGTTAGAAGCCACTTGTGAGGTAGAGTGTCAAAACTCTTCCAGAAACCTAGAAATATGGAATACACATGAGATTGCTTGTTGATAGCACTCATCACTTCAAATCAGTAAAAAGTTAGCTGCCTTTCACTAGAAAGATACTTTCTGAATCTGAACTGACTATGGCTCAATAGGTTGTTTTCTTTGAAGTAGTCCACAATATACAAAAAAAAATTAACGGGAGAGTAGTACACACTGAAACACAGTACACAGTGAAACATCCAATTTCAATTGTTTTTAGAAAATAGTTTTCGATAATCTGGTATCCCTGCATGTTTACCATGATAAAATGCATATAGTGATAGTGGACAGTTCTGTTGATTATTGTAGTTTTTATACATTATAATTTGTTTTTGGTGGTCAGAAATTACAATTAATGTCTCTTTGTAAGTCAAAAATTTTCCAATAGAACATGCAGCTAAAAGAAATATTATTTTTGTGGTCTGTTGTAGGCCTGTAGCTATATATTGATCAGTTGTAGATGTGGTACATATGTAGATTAAGACTTACATCTCATTTTTTAGTTTATGGTGATTTTGGCACAAGGAAAATAGCTGTTTCAATGAGCACCATATGTAATAACATACTTCTATTTTTACATAGGTTAAATTTGTAGGCTTTTTATGCAAAACAAATAATGTTATTGGTAACTATAAAGAAAAGGAACCCAGGCACTTCTATGCCAATTTATAGGTTTGCAGAATGAGTTGGTAAGAGTTTTATTATTATTGTGACACAACAAAATGTAAGAACTGCATTCAGGAAAAAGGAAACTGATCCCCTTAATGTTGACATCTTTCATGAGTCAGACTTTCTTATTTCTGCAGTTTCCCACCACTGTCTAAATAATGATGATAATGTCTTGCATCCAGTAGAAACATTGGCTTCAGATAAATACCGGTATATGACTCCTCCAAACACTTTGAAAGGTAATATGTATATTTAATTTTGCGACAGCCAGATGCAGTAAAGTCAGCAAAACATACATTTTGGTAAAGGAAATTCGTGGTTAACCCAAAGTTCTTACCGTAAATACAGCTGGACATTTGAAAGCTACACACATCATATTAGCATCAACAGCAAAGAAAGCATCTAGTGAAGAGGTGACTTTAAGAGATGGGCAGATATGGAAGAAGAAGAAGAAGAAAGAGAGAGAGAGAGAGAGAGAGAGAGAGAGAGAGAGAGAAGTACGAACAGATTCAACAATAAAACTAGGCTGAGCAGACACAAATAGAACAAAGTGATGAAGATAAAGTGCCATCTCTAAAACAGGGGTAAGTTTATTATTCGATCTTTTGAACTTGAAATATAACGTTATGATTGGGGACTACATTTTGGGGGAAATTTCAGAACAATGTATGTTTTGTAGCTACATCCTGAAGTCAGCTGTTTGAGGTCATGAGTATGAAGTTTCATACCATCAGGAAAGAAAAGGAAAATGCTGTTTTTGTATCCTCACTTACAGAAGACATTGCCTGTGTGTCACACAAAGGCACTGCAATGATTCTGCCACCAGTGTTGCCCTCTGGCTACTAAGCGACTGTCTAGTAACATTAGTTTTCCAATCAATTCTGGTAGACTTAATATTCACTGGACAATATATATTTTATGTTAGTATTTGCAATTAAATAAACCAACATATTTAAGAAGTATTTTATCCATTGCAGCAACTGTTCAGGTTATTAATCCACAAAATCCAGCAACCAGAATTCCTGTATACGCTGTCCATGATTGTTGACATATACCAGAAGAAGGGCACTCAAGCACCCGAAACCGGTCGTCACAAATAAATTATAAGAAGCAACTGGTTGCTGCATTTTGTGGATTAACAACTAGATGTGAAAAATGACAACACTGTGCTGTAGATGGTAGATGGTGACACATTGGCAGAGGCTTTTAAAAATTGTAATTTCACTTGCTAATTAACTACAAAAATATTATTTTTTATTTCACAATATTGAAAATAAGTTTTCTTTCTAGCAAACAAAAAAAATTTGCTCTGTGAGAAGTATTTTACACAAAATCACCGAAAGTATAATTTCTGTTTCACTGTGTACTACTCTCCCATACATTAGCGCGAAAAACTACATTTGAATAAACAGTACGTGCAAAGGCTGAAGGATGTGATTGTAAATTACAGTCACACCCATCAGTCACTGCTCAAACTAAAACCAATGAACTGTTATCTATGCATTCCAATAAATGCAAAAAATGTCAATCAACTTTACTGTTTAACGTTTTAAACACAACTTGAACGCAAAAATCATGCCAGCTTCAATTTGTGTCAAAAACTTACGTAAGTAGCTCCTCGAACATGGTTTCATAAAATGTAAATTGTGGGAAAAATGTAAATATCTTAATGCAAAAGCTAGAGGCAAATTAAAATTGTGAACTGACAAAAAAATCATGTAAAAGCCAGTAAACATAAAATCCAGGAAAGTGAGGTTTCACTGTATGTGAAATTGAAGAAAATATAGAAAAATTCAAGGTTTTTGAGTAGAATTCAAGGTTCCCCCCCCCCCCCCCCCCCCCGGTTTTCAAGATTTCTACGTTTGCTGGACACCCTGTGATTGGGACGCAGCAGACGAAAGTGTCCCATCCGTGGTGGGATACAGTCAGCAAAGATAGTCGAGCTTGGAATGTGAGAGTGTCCCAATTTCGGACAGGGCGGAGAACCGATGTCTGATGGCAGCCCTCGGGTCACCGTGGAGCCAGCCTGTATTGTGCAGTGCCTCACCCTTGCTGTCACTCCGGAGCAGGAGACAATATCCCAGGATGTGGAGGAGTCCCCACTTGTCGCAGACATCGGCAAACGCATATAGGGGTGCCACCAGGGAGGGCAACGCCATCCCACTGGGCATGACAGGACGCCCTGTGCAGGGCACTGGACACAGACACGCCCCCCCCCCCCCCCCACGACATCGAAAGGGATGTTTAAGAGGTCACCAGCAAAGGAGGAGCAGTGACAGGAGCTGCTAGTGATGGAGTCCATGGAGGTGGTGGTGGTGGTGGTGGCGGCTTGATTGGCGCCTGGGGACATATCTGATCAAAATGTTGGCATGTTGACGGAACAAACGAGACGGCCCTGGCAGGCCGTGACGATACCAAGCAGCCAGTGGGGGGTTGCAGCCAAAACCCCCCACCCAGTCGGCAGAGCCCGAGGCGGCTGTGCAGAGGGTACCTGGGGTTGTGGCACGAGGAGATGGAGTGAAGTGCACGGTAGGTGGCCGTGCAAGAGTTATGCGGGCTGTGATCAACCACCGGAGTCAACGGTACGAAGAGAGGAACCGGAGGAGAGCCTCAACCAACGAAGAAGATTCAACATATTTGCACTTTGGACTTTGAATGTCTAGATCAACCGTTCTGCGTCACCACTGGACTGGGGAGGAAAGGTGGGGGTCGGGACACAACGGCCCCCCAACTGAGCACAAAAATCCTGAAATACGATAGGGGTAAATTGAGGTCCGTTACCTGAAACCAAGATACGTGGTAGGCCTTCAATAGCAAACACTTTGGAAAGGAATGAGTGGTCACTGCCAAAGAAGTCTTATGGCAACGTATGACATAAGGAAAGTTTGAGTACGCTTCAATTACAAAAGACCAATAAGAGTGGAGAATGGGACCAGCATATCCACATGGATGCTGACCCAACGCCCATTTGGCCAAGGAAGGGGAAAAAGATGCCCACAGAGCTGCCTGCTGAGAGGCACAAGACGAACAAGCCGCCACCAAGCGTGTGATATCCCCGTCCATGCCTGGCCAAAACACTTGCCACCGAACCAAAGTTTTGGAGCACGAGGCCCCCTAGTGTCCCTCATGAAATAATGGCAGGACTCTTGAGCATAGGGCAGAAGGCACAACCACACAAAGCTGGTGATCCTTGGGGCCAATTACAGAACCCTCTCACAGTCAGACAAGCACCACCGCAAAAAATAATAATTCCGCAGAAGATCTGAAGCCCGGCGAGGGGGAAGATCGCGCCAGCCATGATGAACATATTCCTAGACCGTGCACAGCACTGGATCGTAAGAGACAGCTGCCAATAATTCAGAAGAAGTGACAGGGAACCCCTCGACCGTAGCCTATGCTTTGTCATCCAAATAAAAACAGACGAACTCTTCCCGATCAGAATCCAGGTCCAGACCACAGGGGAGGTGTGCCAGCATTGGAATGCTGGGTGGTGGGCCAGAAATGAATTTCATAACTGTATCAGGACAAGCAGAGTGCCCAGCACTGAAGACGATGTGCAGGCTAATCCGGCAATGCCGTGGTACGCCAAAAAAGTGACACCAACAGCTTGTGGTCATAATGATAGCCAACACCTCTATTTCAACTTGAGAATAGTGTTGCCGAGTTGAGTAAATGTTTTAGAATCATACGTGAGTACTTGTGTGCTAGCACTGCTTCGAAACCATACTGGGACACGTCAGTAGTGAGGACCAGGTGCTGTCCCGGAGTGTAAGGGGGCAAGCAAGGAAAAGACACTAGAAACTGCTTGAACTGATAAAAGGCACAGTTGCAGTCGTCTGACCCTGAAATGGTGCACATCCTTCTGGAGCAGGCGGTAAAGGGGCTGCGCAATAGAGGCTGCACCCGGCAGAAAACGGTGGCAGTAGGCGATCTTGCCTAAAAACACCTGCTAATGCTTGGCGAACATGTGGCATGGCAAGGAAGTAATGGTTGCCATACGATTTGGTAAGGGGTGAACACCTGCCGACGAGATCTCAAATCGAAGGTAGGGTACTGATGTCTGGAGAAAAACTTGACTTTGGCAGATTGCAGCGGAGTCCAGTGGCCTGTAGGACTTGGAAAAGGGCCAGCAGGTTGCGAAGATTTACACACCCTGGAATGGAGCACAGAAGTTGCTCCAGGAAACATTAGAAAAGCGCTGGCGCACTGGCTATGCCAAATGGTAACCGCTGGTACTGGTACAGGCCAAAAGGTGTGTAACAACCAAAGTGCGTTTGGAGTCCTCATCAAGGGGAAGTTGAAGGTATGCCTCCGCCAAATCCACCTGGGTCATTCCATGTCAAATCTTCTAATTTTGGACCATTTTCCTGCTCAGCCATCACGGATTTCGATAAAATCTTAAGCGAATATTTGCACATGTCCTCAGTGAACATGGACAAATTTTAAGGCTCTTCGAAGGAATACTATCCGAGATATAGTAAGGTGTTTGACACCATACATGACTTTGCGCAGGGCGAGCGTGAAGTTTTGAAGACTTTAATCTGTTATAATGGGGGCAATATTTTGTTGAACGAAATGATATTTTGCCATCTTGTACAACTGTATGCATTCTCTTAGGAATAACAATGAAAATAATTTTACATGCCATATACAGCCAGAAGGAAAAAAAAGGCCAATTTTGCTAAAAAGAAGCTGCGCTCAACAAAACTTCAAAGTTTGGCAACCTATATCTCGGGGACTAAAGCTATGGCAAACATGAAACTTGTCATGTGCTAAACTAACAATACAAGGTTCTCAAACATGAAGTTTTGTTTAGGTGTTGTTTTCCAATACTGAATTAATTAACTGCAAAGTTGAAGATTTTAGAAAAATGTCAAAAATGTGGTATTTTTGACCTTATTTTGCAAAAAACTATGTTCTATAAATTTCCAAACTGGGCTCATTAGAAAGACCATTATTTTATCTACAGAAAAAAGTATTTCATCATCCAAAGTGGGCTAACAATGCTAGATAATTTGAATCAAAGTTGAACGCGCAAATAACAGTATGAAAAAGAGTTAAAGTTTGGATTGTTATATCTGCTAAAGTAAATGCATGCTGAACATGAAACTTAGTACTTAATAGGTTGGCAGGACAGGAAAAAAAAAAAATATTCAGTCTCCTACTATTTTCCAATATTCTACAAAATTGTTGTAACTTGACGATTTTTGTGAGAAGATGAAAATAGGGTGTATTCGATAATTCTTTTACACATACTGGTTTCTAGTAAAGCTTCGAAAGCAGTCTCATATGAAAGAACATGTTTCAAGGAACCACAGACGTATGGGTTTAATTCCCAACATTGACCAACAATGCCACATAAATTGAAGCAAACTTGTAGATAAAATAATGGTCTTTCTAATGAGCTCAGTTTGGAAAGTTTTATAGAACATAGTTATTTTTTGCAAAATAAGGTAAAAAATACCACATTTTTGACATTTTTCTAAAATCTTCAACTTTGCAGCATTCAGTATTGGAAAACGATACCTAAACTTAACTTCATGTTTGAGAACCTTCTATTGTTAGCTTAGTACAGGAAATCAACCTTTCTATATGAGGCATTATAATACTCCCAATAAAATAAAGAGTGGCAGGGTAAAAAGTTTCAGGTATAAAACTAGGCAAGCCTTCATATATACCTACAAAACAGGCAACACAGAGTGCACGATGTGCTCAAGGAAGAGCTTCACTTAGCTGGCTCCTGACTTTTGACTAACTGAAGTGTAGAGCACAGAGTTTTTGCTTCATATCCCGAAGGCCCTACGCAGTTATGTTGGCAACATCAACAACGTGGTAGAAAATCTTTGAGAAGATACAATATTAGAAATTCGAACGACGGAAAAACACTTAATACCAAACAATAATTCAATTCCCCAAGACGTATATGGTGTCTCATTATATCAAAGATATTGAATAGAAAGAGAGGGTTGAATTAAAATTTGTGCTGCAGCCCAGATTTGAACCCGGAACCTCCAACTTACTAGGCAGACATATTATCTTCTCAGCTTCTGCGGCCTTATGGTTGATGTGACAACACGGACTGTTGTAAGAGGATGTCACCCTCCATAAAATCATGATAGCTGAGTGGAGAAAGCTTCTGCCTATAAGAAGGAGGTTCCACGTTTGAATCCCAGCTAACACCTCTCTATATTCAATATCTTAAATGTGATGAGTGTTTTGTACACACCATGAAGTAAGTAGATAATACTGCTCATACTCTATGGTTGATAGGTTCTTTTAGGTACTCTTGCCCATTCAGTAAAAATAATTGCCCTCATAAAATGAAGATTTCATGATAAAACATTTTCATTGTCACATGACTGGATAATGCCAACATTATCCCACAATTTCGCCAGAACAGAAAGTAAAAGTTAACCCAATCACAAAGAAATTTCAAGTGGAGCAGGTAATGAATCCTAACAACTTTGTGGAACTGTCTACATAATTGTTAAATGTTATTTTGGTAGTGATAGACTGTAAACATAAGCAACTATCATCTCAACTAAAGTCTGCAGTTTTTGGTATAGAAGTTAATTATGTTTCTTCTAGAGTATAGAATCCCAAGTTCTATTCCTGGCCTGGTAAGAGAGCATATGTGCTCAGTGACTAGGTATTATCTTGTTCTCATGAAATATTGTGCATAACTGAAGACCGGGGTACTACCCGTCAGCTTTGACCCAAGACATCATCAAAATGCTGGAAAACCAGTATACAGAATAATATCTTAATACTTATGTATTGTAGATAATAAATAATCTGTGGTTATCCTTGTAAATTACTTATTACAATAATAGAATGTACCATTGATCACAGGTCTCAGCCCAAAAATTCGCGTTCACTTGAACAAAAAGTAAAAACCCTCTGTTAACCTATACCTCACTATCAGGGTGAATCTACAGATCACACAAAAATCTTAGGATATATTCTATGTTCTACTTGTAAACAAACTATCATCTTTAACTCAGCCACCAAATAAATACTCTTGACACATAGAAACATGCGCACACCAAAAAACATGCCAATGCTATGCGTCAAGTCCGACGGCGAAATCCTCATCTTCAAATGAGCCAAGTAGTGTAACTAGAATGACGTCCAATAGGTGCACTAAAATAAAAAACACATGGAGACTCCCAACCAATAATGCCGTACAGACATTTCATGTACAAGCAAAGGTTGCAACATCTGCTAGAGTATCACTACTAAGCTTTCAATTGTTCCTGATGCTATTACAGATTTCAGCTGCAAATGACACACTTTCCCCAGTTCAGTATGACCAAACTCAGAATTAAGAAAACCTCAATTTAAGATTTGGGCAATGTTCATTTTGCATTTCACTTCTGTCTCAATGAAATGTTATGTGTTTGATGAACTTTTGAGGGCTGTGTATGGAAGGAGAAGGATGTGTGGAGAGTGCAGGAAGCAAGCTCTTCCTGACAAAATCACATTCACAGGGAGATGATGTTAGATCACAAGCACAGTTTGCTTCATGCAGAGAACACATATGTAACTGTATCATTCATTACATCTTGTATTGGAGGGTAAAAGTTTACTTGCCATGTCATGGTGTAGATGGAGACAGCCAATTGGGCATTAAACCATAACAGATGTTTTGTATCCATAATAAAAATATTATTTTCATACAGATTTTAAAAAATCTCTTACAGTAAGCAGGCAGATGGGTTAAAGTGCGGTTTACAAGTCCCCCAACTGGTGCTTGACATGTAGCTGTTGGCAACGGCGTGATGGATGACGGGAGGTGAAAGCAGTAAATCAGAGTTGGAGTTGCGTTTGGGCAGCGAATAAGAAATAGCTTTAGTATTTATGGAAAATCTGGTAGAAGCTGACCTCAGAGAAGATCAGTTTTGATTCAGGAGGAACATAGGAACCCGCGAGGCAATACTCACTTTACGTCTTATCTTAGAAGATAGATTCAGAAAAGGCAAACCTACATTTTTAGCTTTTGTAGATTTGGAGAAAGCATTTGACAATGTTGACTGGAATATACTCTTTCAAATTCTGAAGTCAGCAGGGGTAAAATACAGGAAAAGGAGAGTTATTTACAACTTGTACAAAAGCCAGACAGCAGTTATTAGACTCTAAGGGCATGAAAGGGAAGCATCAGTAGGGAAGGGAGTAAGACAGGGTTGTAGCCTTTCTCCGATGTTATTCAATTTGTACATCGAGCAGGCAGTGAAGGAAAGCAAGGAAAAATTTGGAATAGGGATTAAAGTTCAGGGGGAAGAAATAAAAACATTGTGTTTTGCTGATGACATTGTAATTCTGTCAGAGACAGCAAAGGACCTGGAAGAGCAGTTGAATGGAATGGACAGTGTGTTGAAGGAAGCGTATAAAATGAACATTAACAAGAGCAAAACAAAAATAATGGAATGCGGTCTTAGAAAATCAGGTGATGCTGAAGGAATTAGATTAGGTAACGAAACATTGAAGGTGGTAGATGAGTTTTGTTACTTGGGTAGTAAAATAACATGTGGTGGTCGCAGTACAGAGGATATAAAATGCAGAATGGCAATGGGAAGAAAAGCATTTTTGAAAAAGAGAAATTTGCTAACATCGAATATTAATTTAAGTGTAAGGAAGTCTTTTCTGAAGGCATTTGTGTGGAGTGTTGCTTTGTACAGGAGTGAAACATGGACGATAAGCAGTGGGGACAGGAAGAGAATAGAGGCTTTTGAAATGTGGTGTTACAGAAGAATGCTGAAGATTAGGTGGGTAGATCGCATAACCAATGAAGAAGTACTGAACAGAATTGGTGAGAAAAGGAATTTTTGGCATACCCTGGCTAAAAGAAGGGATCGCTTGGTAGGACACGTTCTTAGACATCGGGGAATCGTAAATTTAGCATTGGAGGGAAGTGTGTGGGGTAAAAATCGCAGAGGGAGACCAAGAGACACGTACAGTAATCAGATTCAAATGGATGTGGGTTGCCGTTCTTATGAGATGAAAAGGCTTGCTCAGTATAGAGTAGGGTGGAGAGCTGCATCAAACCAGTCTCCGGACTGAAGACCATAACAACAACATTTATGGTTTGTAAACACATAGTATCTATGTGGATAATTTATATACTCACCGGACAAGGGTTCATTAAAAACCTGTCAACCATAGATCAGGTATAGCATTAATTTTTATTTTTTTTATAGACACAACAGATTATTTCGATCATTCTCTGTCAATGGGTCAATGGGTTTTGAAAGAGCAAGCAACTTTTTTGTTCACCAGGAAAGTTGTGGTAATCTGTAATTTACAAGGATATCACAGATTATTTATTATCTACAACACATAAGTATTATGATATTATCCCGTATATTTATATTTGTTGATAGTGTTTGTTTTGCTAGCTCGTAATATATATAAAAAAATAAAGATGGTTTGACTTACCGAAAGTATAGGCTCGCCGATAGAAACATAAAACACAAATAAAGCTTTTGCAACTGTTTGTTGCTTCGTCAGGAAAAGAGGAAGAAAGGGAAGGATATGGGTTTTTGGAAGTGGAAAAGGAGTCGTTCCAATCCCAGGAGTGGAAGGACTTACCTTAGCGGAATAAAAAGGAAGGTAAACAAATACACCCAAATGCAAACACACCTAGACGTATGTCTGTCTAGGTGTGTCTGCGTTTGCATATGTGTGAGTGTGGGTGTATTTGTTTACCTTCCTTTTTTTCCCCTAAGGTAAGTCCTTCCACTCCTGGGATTGGAACGACTCCTTTTCCACTTCCAAAAACCCATATCCTTCCCTTTCTTCCTCTTTTCCTGACGAAGCAACAAACGGTTGCAAAAGCTTTATTTGTTTTTTATGTTTCTATCGGCGAGCCTGTACTTTCGGTAAGTCAAACAATATATGCCATGTACCCTTGTCTAAGGAATAAATCAATTACTTGTAAATGTTCCGTTATTCAGTATATCACTTTGTCACAAATGCACCTGCCATATATTGTAAAAACCGGCAAAAATCACTCTTACTTCCAATTATAAATGATATATCAATCATGTTTGTAAAAATGCTGCACTCAAACGCCGGAACAAATTTTAAAACTAATGACAATCTACTAGACATCAAACACTTAATCTTATTGGGCACCCAAACGCAATTCCTGATTGACTACTTTCATCTCCTGTCATCCATTGTGTCGTTGCCAAAATCTAAGCGTCAAGCACCAGTTGTGGACTCTGCACTGCACTTTAACCAATTTATGTTTTATTCCAGTCACAGAGCTACTCAAATCAATGTGTTGTTAAAAGATTGAAATAAAAATCTCATAGGATGCAAACAGATCTATAGCCCCCTACATCTTTCATTTATTTTTGATACTGTGTAGCCTAGATGCATATGGAAGAGTGGTTTAGTTGCCCCCTCCCCTCTACCCTACTACTGATTATGATGTAAATAATTAGCCCAATGCAGCACCTGCCTTATGGTTGAGATATTTTCATTTGCACCCCTGTCGACTCAGCAGGTTGCCGAACAGTAGGCATATCACCTGATGGGCTAATGTCACGTGCAGCAGTCATTGTCAACATCACAACACTCTACCATGCCATAGCAAACTTTAGCTTAGGCCTATTACAGTAGTTACTACACAGTTCTACTCTCAGTAGCTTTAAGTGTGATTGTAACCCCTCCCTAGAGGACCTTCTGAAATTGTGGTTCTGTTGACAAACAGGTTTGCAGCCTAGTTGGTCACAGATCAGCAGTTACTGGACACTAAGCTCTTGCAGACCACAGCAACCAGATCACACCTGACCTCCACCAATTTAGAACAAGAATGTCCAGTGATCAGTTTCACAATAATTGGGATATTGCCCTCTTCTGTCATATAATGGCTATAATGAATGGAGGAATATCTAATTAATTCTGGATTTTAAATGAGAAGGGGGGAAAGCATACCACACCATCAACTTAAAAAATGAGGGCCACCATTAATATATCTCTGCCAATCTAGGAGTATTAACTGCGCCTTTATTCTGTACCCAGAGTCAGTATAGTTTCGATTAGTGCTTGTTCCATAGATCAAAAATAAGACATAATGATGTGGAACATGTCAGTTTAATAAAAGGCACCCTGGCATGATATTTTAAGACATTTATTAATAATATAATCTCAAAACAGCTGATGTGAAATTCTACACAGTGCCAAACACATACTAGGGTAACAACCAGCCTTTTCTGTGAAATACTGCAAATTATAATGTAGGACGGTCAATCAACATCAGTAGGCCTACGTTGAGTACGTTAAGAAAGAAAGAGATTCAAATTGGTACATGGTTAATTAATATAATGTAACTGTGTGTGTGTGGCTAAATGGTGTACTGACACCGAATGCCAAATAAAAATTAAAAAAAAAAACTATATTGATTAACTACGTCAAATGAACATTCATGGCTCTAATATTTAAAAGAAACTTCTGTGTACATGTTCACCCAACAACAAGGGTCACTTACGGCTACAGCGTAAGTGCTACAGCCATACATTAAAATTCAAGCGATATGAAAATTCTAAACATCGGCCAGCTTTACCCTTGTGTTTGTTCCATTACGGCATTTCTTCGGAACTCTGAACTACGAAGAACAATGTGATTTTTATAAATGTTATTTTCAAAAGCGTACTGGCTATTGATAACATATTCACGACCAAAGTAAAGTGCTTCATGTAAATAATTCGTTATGTTTGGTTTGCGTCATATTTTGCGGCTGTCACAATCCTATAAAGTACGAATTAAACATCTGTATACACACTGCACAAATTGTAAAGTGACAACGTTTTCAAACCTGTAAAGTTGATCCTGCTGACATGACGGGGGCAAGGGCGTAGAGGCTGTTGTGAGTTCCTGTAATCAGTGAATGTTTGTCAACAACGGTTCTCGATGATAACAGAAGGCATCCAAAGGAATATGTTTACACACAAATTACGGAAAACTGTACGTAGTAAGAACTGGTCCACTTCGAATTTGAATAAGCTATTGTTACTGAAACGTAACTTCCATAACCTGAATTAATAGCACACAGAACAACGAAAAAAAGCCAAGTCGTGGCAAACAATAAAACGCATTAGATTTTTCGAAAATTATGTTTCAGTTTTACATAAATTACTCACAAAACTATTCCAACAACAAGCTATCCAACGATAAATATCACTACAATCCTTCCAGTAGCGCAAATAAGTGACATACGTGGTGCGAACACCATATAATCTTCGCTCACTGGTTGACAGAAGACGTCAATCCCGGCTAGTGATCACTTCCTACAGAACCATTATCCAACTCTCTGACATGATGAGTGTTTCTAAAATGAGTTCATATGTATAATAGACGGCTTCCTGCGAACAACAATTACTAATATGACTACGTACAAATATTTTTTGCAACAATTATGTTGAAAACTGCCGTATGTTATTGAGTGTTAAATGAAAGATAAATTATAATTCCTAGAAGTATAGACACAGTCTCCTGGAAAATAAGAATACTTTCAGTTCTGACTCAGTAATATACGATATCGCTATAAATAAAATCTACTTGATAAGAACGAAGTCGATAGCCGTTCGATTGTTGAATCATGGAAGTCGGTACTTCCGTTACCTTTTTCACTTGGAGCAGCTCTGATGGATGCGAATCTATGAAAGAAACATTATTTTGCTAATTTTAGATCTGAAGCAAATTTATTTTTGCTGTTTGCACTGGGTCTAGCAGTGGGAGTGACGTCATTTCAGGCAGCCATATTTCCGTCATGACGCATGCGTATTGGTTAGAAAACTAGAATCGCCAGTACCGGGATTAGAATTGAAGCCATTTCTTTACGCATACAGTATTTTACTGTAATTTGGTAGTACACTCAAAGTCCTAAATTATGGCTAATCCAGGTTCAAAGCCAGAACAGGTGTTAATAATAGAACCTGAACATGAACTAAAATTCCAAGGTAAGCGGAAAGTGCTGTAAACATTGCTAATGAAGTAAGAGAAATACTATTCTTTAAATCAGATATTTGTTGTTTCTCGTTATTAGTTTACCATTTAGTTCCCGTTTTTGGAGAAAGGTTGTGTCACAGTTTTCCTATGGTATGGTATTGGTGCGTTTTAAAAGGGGAACTATGTCAATTTACATGCGTAAGGGGGATGAGAGTGAAGTGACATTTTTAGTTTATTTCTGTTGTAAATCTATTTAATTATATTCATGTTGTGTATTAGAAGATCGCAAGACATTATGCTGACATTAAACGGTGTCGTTTTCTTCTGATACAAGGACCCTTCACGTCGCCGGTTACTTCTTATATGAAGTTAACAAATCCAACTACTAAAAAGGTGTGTTTCAAAATCAAAACGACAGCTCCAAAGAAATACTGTGTGCGGCCAAATTCTGGTGTTCTGGACGCAAAGGCATCAATTGATGTAGCAGGTGAATAAAACTTTTATTTGTATGCAGCAAAACGTGTGCCAGTCATAGTCACGTAAGTAATGAGAAAATAAGTTGCGTATATTTTTCATGTTGGAGTTGGAGAATTGCTTTTTATTTACATGTGTAAGTAAATTGTCATGCATTGGAAATTGGAGAGATGTCAGATTTGCTGTTGTCTCACTATAACCTCTTTTAGGGATTCGTGTCACCATAGGACGGACACGTCGTTTTGAAACGCTGAGAATCGTTAATTTATTAGTATGGTAATATTAGAATGCCGTTTATATATATTATCTTATACTGCATTCCCGTTTGCGATTGTGTAGTAGACTAGATTTATAAGTCGCGTTAAGAATTTGCTCTCATGTTTGAAATAAGTTAAACTGTAAAGAAACATTTTTCATTGCTTTTGAAACTAATTACATGGATCCTATAATTGAAGATTATAAAAACGTTCGCATAGGTTTGCTCACCACTATTTTATTGTAGCTTGTTGTATTTTTGTACTGTCTCAAAATATTACTTTCACAAAAACGGTCATTTCAGACCATCTTAAATTTATATTTTGACAGCCAGATCTTAGGTCCAGGGATGTATTTTATGATATAGGCCTAACATTTTCTCATCTTAATAGAACTACGTTTGGTCTTGTAAATATTTATATAGAATTGTGTTTAGGAAATATGGTTGGCTGTTTTCCTGTTAAGGAACCTATCAGCCCTTACCTGAAATGAATTAGGCCTACTTGTTACTAAAATAGCATTTCTGAATAGACAGTCCATTATTCTTAATCTGAGATCATTGTCACGGTTTGATTAGGCCTATGTCCTTTGTGCATTCAGAGACTCTTAGAATTGTGGTTTTATATTTCAGTGTAGTTTCATGAGTTTTGCAGGAAGATAGGAATGTTGGCAATCCTGTGTCATTGCCATTATCGAATCCCCTGACAATGTAAATGTTTTGTTATGCAATCTTCATTTTGTTAGGTTAATTACGTTTACTGAGCACACTAGGGCACATAAAAGGACCTGTGTAAATTTCCTAGGAGCTGTGTACATCAAATGAAACGGCTGTGCGATCGATATATATCAGACATTCAACTCTTGTTTCGCTAGCGGTGACAGGAAAGTATGGCGGAACAGCTGATTTGTGTAGCTACTAGCTGGTGCCTATGTTGAATCTTGATGTGGTAGTTTCAAGGATCAGTCACTACAGGGGTGTAACAGTTTGTGTAACTTAAAGTGACCGCATTCATTCAATTAACAGCTTACATTCATTATCAATGAAAGTAGACTTTTCAGCCAAAGTTATGTAGTTAAAACAAACTATAGGTATCGAAAAGATAGTTATGTAACAAGTGAATGTTAAGATTTTTGAAGAATCTGGTTCGGCATGAACCTAAGAGTAGGTTGCAGCTGATAACTCGCAACAATTTAAGATGTACTCTTAAGTTCCTTCTTCAGCACATTATTTAATTTCATGACATTTGTTTTGATCATAACATTCGCTTGTTCACTCATGACAGTTTAAACTGTACTCTTTAAGTTCCTGCTTAAACACATCCTTTAAAATCATGACATTACTAAAAAAATCATAACATTTGCTTGCCTGATACCTATAGTTTTGTTACAAACTGTAGTCCGATATAAATCAATCGCACTGCCATTTCATTCGATGTACACAGCTCCTAAGAAATTACCGAACTTATCAACCATACAGGTACATCATTATTCATGGTTTGTATGTAACACTAATCAAGTCATTCTAAGAATATTCACATCTTGGCAAATATTTTCGGATAAACTAGTCACATATGACATCATAAATAACTGAGAAATACTATGAAAACATGTTTACAACATGATATTGGTAGTTAGATTTCACCTAAATAGAGCCTAGGTCAAATCTACTGAAGTGATAACACCTCTTCAAAATATGTTTAATAATTAGATTTTAAAGAAAGCTTGCACTTGAAGTTGTATGGCCTGAAATGATATAGTTATGTCGAACATTTATTGTAAATCAATTGTTTCTGAACCGCAGATTCAAGCGCTATGTGCCCTCGCATGCTAATAAAATACTTATTGTTTAATCTATACCTAACCTTTTTAGGGCTACACTACAGATAACTTTTTTAAATAGAAAGTTAGGTTAGGTATAGGTCGAACAAGGCCTAAACCTTGCAAAAATAAAATAACGCCAGAAGGATAATACACCACCACCTAGGGGTCTTCAAAAATATGGGACACGTAAACAACGAGTATTGAAACCACGCGTGGGATGGAATGATGTAAAACATGATGTCATTGGTCAAAGCAGTATCGCAGACTAGATTTGACCCATATTTTCTACTATATTGTTGACATTGCCAACATAATCATGGCAGGCCGCCAGGATGGTATGTAAAACTTTGTCTATAAATGTGTCTCCTTGGTATTATGTAAAATGGTCCCCGATTGGTAACAATAATCTGTTGTGTAGCCCAAGGTTTGGATTAGATTGAATGGTGATAATCTGTATAGAGCTCTTAGTCAACAAATATGAATTTCAGAAATAGGTTGTGGTAATTTGTTGACCTGTAGTATAGCCTAATGTTTATGTTCCTGCTGTGTGTAATGACTGTTTTGATATATATTGTCTGTCTGTCTGTGTGTCTGTGTGTGTGAGTGAGAGAGAGAGAGAGAGAGAGAGAGATTCTTCCATTTATAGTGAAGTTGTTACTTTGTAATTGGGAAGTGAGTGCGGAGGGAAAAATGAATTTATATCACTGAAAGACATACATGATGTTCCAATCTAACCTAACCTATATGTGCATAACATAGTGATGGGTTGCAATTCGGTAACAGAGTTACAGACATGCATATAGAAAAGGTAGCCTTGCACGACTAAAAGCTTTTGGCCATAGCCTTTACCAAATATGGAGAGCACACGCAACTCAGTCACATGGGCAATATAAATTGTAGTTTCCCACATTTAAATTTTTCATCACTGTTTCTCTTGTGGATTCTCTGCGGTAGTAGGTAAAATTTTACTTTACTTCCTGGTGGCCTCTTGTGATTGTTGGCAACATAATCATCATGTTAGAAAATATTTGCCTAGATGCTAATAATATTAGAAATCCAAATCACTTAAAATGACTTGATCACCACTAATCAATGAATTAAAAAAATAATTGTTTCGCTCTTTGGTTGGCAAGTTCCGGAATAAAGCCTTGTCTGCTTAGTAAAAGTAATTGCCCTTGGAAAAAAAGAAAGTTTCAGGACAAAATATTTGACTTTTCACGCGTCCCTGACCTACATTGTCATGTGAAATGTGTTGGGATGTGTAACTTGATATTGCCAGTTGTTTATTCTTTGTGATTAGTAGTACTCTATGTTTAATTAATTATGTTTTGTCTCTGATGTGTGTGTCTTCTGTGTTGTGCATGAACTAATTTAATAAAACTTATTTTCAAATCAATGCCATGAAGGTGTATTTAGTTCATGATGAATTATGGGACGTTGTAAAAAATCCTCCTTCGGATCCGACACAATGGGACGATTCATGGGGGGGGGGGGGGGAGAGAGAGAGAGTGAGAGAGAGAGACAGAAAAGCACACTCCAGGATTATACTCTACATGGACAAGACATATTATTCCCATATAAGGGACACAACACTGTTAACATGTACCGTACTATTAGAGGGAAGCTACAAATCACTTTTTAAACACTAAATATTAATCTATAATCTGTTCTGTTTGTAAACAAACTGTCGTCTGTAACTCGGCCACCACATAATTACTAATGCCTTTTACAAACAAGCATCCACCACAAAACTACTGCGCTACAATGTCATGGGTTAAAGCTGACGGGTGGAATCATGTCCTGTAAACGATCCAAAACTTCTGAGTCATGGTGGAAAAGCAGACAGGCAGAAATTAAAAAAAGTTGCAGTCTGACAATGGAAAGGAATATCTCAATGGTGAACTGAAAACAATTTTGAATTCTGAAGGTATCATTCATCAGTAAAATGGTGTTGCTGAGAGAGCAAATCGAACATAGGTTGAAAAAGCATGTACCATGAAGTTTGATGCCAACTTGCCAAAAGAGTATGGGCTGAAGCTGTGTCTACAGCTGCATACATATCAAATAGTTCTCCATCTGTCACACTTAGAAATAAAACACCATTTGAATTTTGGTACAGGCGAAAGCCTTCTTTATCACACAATGGTTTACATTCCAAAACCCCATCGCAAAAAATGGGATAAGTAATCACAGAAGTTGACATTCTTAGGGTACTACCTTGCAACAAAAAGCTACTGGTTCATTGATAGGGAGACTTATCAGCAGAGATGTAAATTTACTAGAAGTTGAGAATTGTTAGAGTTCAAGGATAGAGGAACCTAAGAACAGCAACATAAGTCAGAACGAGATATAAACATTTCACACACTAAAGAAGTAGTTAAATCAGTAGACAGTGATTGTGAATCTTTTATGGTTTTGACAGTGATTCAAAGGAATCTGAAGCACAAGTTGAGGGATACGAAAACAAAATATGGATCCTTTAGTTCAACAGACAGTTAGACTTCGAAGGTCGAGCAGAGCTCCAAAACTCAAGGAATGGCGGGACTATTATACATTCTACTTGCAAGAAGGACTTCCAAATGAAAACATTGAGGGTTTGGAAGGGATAAATATGGAAGACTGGAGAAAAGCAATGAATAAAGAATTTTCATCTCTCGTTCATAACAACACATTTGAAGAGGCGGAGCTACCCAGGGGACATAATCCTCTCAAGACTAAGTGGGTTTTAAAAATAAAACCTGGAACTAGCAGTACCCCAGAAATACTTACGGCACATTTAGTGGTAAGAGTGCTCTCAAACAGGTGTTGACTATCAGGAAACCTACGCACCAGTGGTTAAGTATTCATCCATCAGATATCTACTGTCTATGGCAGCTCGAGAGAACTTGGAGATCAATCATGTTGATATCATCACTGCCTATCTCTATGGAGACTTAAATGAAGAAATTTATATAATTCCACCAGAAAATTTTTGCAGGTCCTGGAAAAGTATGGAGGTTAAAGAAAGCTGTTTATTAACTTAAGCAGGTTGGTCGGAATTGGAATAGAAAAATTGATGAAGTATTAAGAAACCTAAAACTGACCATATCAAAATCTGGTCCATGTATTTTTCTTAGAGATGACATCAAACTAATAATTGTTGCTTTATATGTAGATGATATGCTATTGTTCTCAAATAATATAAATGTTTTGAATTGATTAAATAATTCACTAAAAACTGTTTTTGAGATAAGACTTGGGACCAGTGAATTGATGCCTATGTATGGAAATTACACAATCGTGAAAAGGGAAAAATTTGGATTTGCCAGAAATCTTAAATTAGAAAAGTTCTGGAGTAGTTTGGAATGAATGAAGCCAAGCCAGTGTCAACACCACTTGAACTTGGTTTGGACTTTGAAACAATTGAATCAGCTGACATCAGTGCACCTTATCAGGAAGCTATAAGAAGTCTTCTATATGTCTCAAATCTCCACATCTGACATATGTTTTGCTGTAAATCTCCTTAGCAGATATAATCACTGTTTTAAAAAGGCTCATTGGTTATCAGTAAAAAGTGTTTAGATATTTGAAATGTCCAATAAGCTAGAATTTTCTAAAGATGGAAGTACAAAAATAATAGCCTTCAGTGATGTAGATTGGGGAAGTAAAATCAATGGCAGATACTCTACAACTGGTTCATGCATAAAACTACAAAACTCTTTAATTTTGTGGACTACTAAAAAACCAAACTGTTGCAATTTTTACTTGTGAGGCTTAAACTGTTATTGTGGTTAAGGCAACTAATGGCTGACAGAGACCCAAGTAGTATCAGAAAGTCATTTAAAGTATGTAGTGACAACAAGGGAGTCATTTAGTTAGCCAGGAATCTAGTGACAAATTCTAGATCAAAGTATATATATATTTGTTGCTATTGCCTGTGCCCCTTCGCCTGGTAAGTGTTCTTCATCTATTTTTTACGTATATATATATATATATATATATATATATATATATATATATATATATATATATATATATATATATATATATATATATATATAAAATATAAAAAATAGACGAAGATTACTCACCAGGCGAAGGAGCACAGGTGTGACAGCATCACAAATAAATAAATGAATACACACACACACACAATCGCAAGCTTTCGCAACCCAGTTGCGTCTTCAGGCAGTAGGGAAGGAGAGGGAAAAGGAAATGATGAGGGTTTTAAGGAAGGGGGTAAGGAGCCATTCCAATCCCGGGAGAGGAAAGACTTACCTTGGGGGAAAAAAAGGAGGGTAAACAAATGCACACATGCCCACACATTCACACAGACACAAGTACACCTAGGCAGACATACTGTATGTAGCTACAGTATGTCTGCCTAGGTGTACTTGTGTCTGTGTGAATGTGTGGGCATGTGTGCATTTGTTTACCCTCCTTTTTTTCCCCCAAGGTAAGTCTTTCCTCTCCCGGGATTGGAATGGCTCCTTACCCCCTTCCTTAAAACCCTCATCATTTCCTTTTCCCTCTCCTTCCCTACTGCCTGAAGACGCAACTGGGTTGCGAAAGCTTGCGATTGTGTGTGTGTGTGTATTCATTTATTTATTTGTGATGCTGTCACACCTGTGCTCCTTCGCCTGGTGAGTAATCTTCGTCTATTTTTTATATTTTATTTTTCCTGCTAGGAATTTTTCGTCTTAATAATCGTTTCATATATATATATATATATATATATATATATATATATATATATATATATATACACGTAAAAAATAGATGAAGAACACTTACCAGGCGAAGGGGCACAGGCAGTAATAGTAACAAATAAACACACAGACACACACACACTCAAAAATGCTAGCTTTCGCAGCCTAGCTGCTTCATCAGGCAGAAGGGAAGGAGAGGGAAAAGGAAATGATGAGGATTTTAAGGAAGGGGGTAAGGAGCCATTCCAATCCCGGGACAGGAAAGACTTGAGATAGATATATATATATATATATATATCTCAAGACGAAAAATTCCTAGCAGGAAAAATAAAATATAAAAAATAGACGAAGATTACTCACCAGGCGAAGGAGCACAGGTGTGACAGCATCACAAATAAATAAATGAATACACACACACACACACACACACACACACACACACACACACACACACATATACAATCGCAAGCTTTCGCAACCCAGTTGCGTCTTCAGGCAGTAGGGAAGGAGAGGGAAAAGGAAATGATGAGGGTTTTAAGGAAGGGGGTAAGGAGCCATTCCAATCCCGGGAGAGGAAAGACTTACCTTGGGGGAAAAAATGGAGGGTAAAAAAATGCACACATGCCCACACATTCACACAGACACAAGTACACCTAGGCAGACATACTGTAGAAAAGTATGTCTGCCTAGGTGTACTTGTGTCTGTGTGAATGTGTGGGCATGTGTGCATTTGTTTACCCTCCATTTTTTCCCCCAAGGTAAGTCTTTCCTCTCCCGGGATTGGAATGGCTCCTTACCCCCTTCCTTAAAACCCTCATCATTTCCTTTTCCCTCTCCTTCCCTACTGCCTGAAGACGCAACTGGGTTGCGAAAGCTTGCGATTGTATATGTGTGTGTGTGTGTGTGTGTGTATTCATTTATTTATTTGTGATGCTGTCACACCTGTGCTCCTTCGCCTGGTGAGTAATCTTCGTCATATATATATATATATATATAATGTAAAAACCATTTTATAAGAAAGCATGTGGAATCAGGTGGTGTTAGCATTGAACATCTGCATTCTGAAGATATGTTAGCTGATGCTTTTTCCAAACCCCTAAGTACTGCAAGACATGAAACGTATATAAGAAACTGCGGTCTTGTGAAATATGTGAAGGAGATATCAATTTAAGGGGACATGTTGGGATATGTAAATTGATATTGCCACTTGTTTATTCTTTGTGATTAGTAGTAATCTGTGTTTAATTACGGCCTGTCTGTGATGTGTTTGTCTTCTGTGTGGTGCACGAGCTAATTTAATAAAACATATTTTTCCACTAGTTGTACAAAAATACTCAGTTAGGGCAGGAAGTTAAATTTAGCTGTAGTTTTAGGCTGCTGCATTGTATTGCATTAAGAGATGCACACGTTAGCATATGTTTTGAAAGCTACTTTGGCTTTGTTTTACTATTATTTTAGCAAGATTTATCAGATCAGTCACTCTTTTCATCAATTAGTGCCTTGTGATAACTGGAAGAAATGCATAATTCAATAAAAGTACTATTACAATGCTCGCAGATTTTCTATTGAATATTGCTATTAATGGTAATTGTCATTGTTATAAATAATTGGAGAATAGATGACAGCCAGTATGACTTCAGAAGTGTTCTGGTTCTACATAAATTAACCAAATCAAATAGTTAACCAGTGGAGTCATTCCATGTCAAATCAACACACCTATTTTACCTCACCATTTTAGACTTTTCTAAAATTTAGTATACTTATAGTGGGTGCCGAGACTAAGAAAAATACTGAATTTCAATTTTTTATCTCGAACCAGTCCTGAAATATACTCATGTAAACTTTTAAAAAACTGTCTAAAAATATGTGAATTGACTTTTTTTTTAAATTGCTCAATTAGCTGCTCTAATAGAGCTAGAGAGCTGGGAAAGGTGTCATTTTGCTGCATTTTTCATGCTCTTTCCAGTGATATACAACAAAACATTGCTTCTAATTAATAACCTATTTCAAAATACTAATCAATATTCTGATTTAATTTATTTACAAAAAGTATGTAATTGAAAATTTGCAAAATATTTCCATAACTACTTCATACTGTTGTAAATCACATGGCAAAATATAAATGTGGGATGCTGATGGGTTCATTGTTTAAAATAATAATAATAATAATAATCTGGACTCTTGTTTTTTCACTAACAGCCCTAGTTTGACAAAACTGACCTTTTAACAAACAGGAATTTCATTAAAATATACTGAAAGGTAAGTAAAAAAAGTACAAGAAATATCACCTCATTAAAACAAAACTAATCAGCATATTTTATAATTAAGCTTATTGCTTATTTTAATTTCATACAACTTAACTACCAGTATATTAACTGATAAAACAAAAAAATTTGAGGATTTAACTTCAAACTGAAATAAAGTATGAAAAAGTACAAGTTTTTGCATATAGTTGTGGTCCATGGTGTTTGGAGTGAAACTATTTTAAAAACTGGTAACATTCTCACCGTGCACCGGTGCTTATGTTGGCAACAGATGAACAATGAAGTGTAGAATTGCGTTAATATTTTTCATGAACTACAGAGTAAATGTTATTGCTGCTCGTTTCACTTGCATCAAATTTAATACTGTACCTGCTCTATGGTCGACAGGTCCTTGTATGTACCCTTGTCCGTTCATAAAAAAATAATTTTCGTTTTAATTGCAGTTGTCAGGAAAAAACATTTATTGGTCATCTGAGTTGCCATCATTACCATTGGTACCAACAAAACCACTGCAGCCCAGCGAGAAGCGTCATACAATTTAACCAAAAAATTGAATAAATTATGCTTGTTTTTGAGTAACAGGTACCTATACATAGCTATATTTAACACAATAGGTACTAACAGTAATTTTGAAACAACTTTCTATAAAATATACACTAACACCTGAGACAACATTAAGTTTTGAGTTGAAAGCAGTTTCTCAATAAATTGTCTTGGAACTTCACAGATTACATTTTAATAAAGTCAACTGGGTTTGGTTTACACCACTTCCATTAAGAATGGATGTTCTTCCTGTTGGAGAAAAAGGATTTACGTTTCTGACAACATCCACAGGACATCTGCATGTGTAGGGAAGAAGAATAACTTAGCTGGTCCATATGGATGAAGAAAAGTTATTTTCACCTTCCAATTTCTTCAGTTGGTTTCCTCCCGCCCCTCCCTCTCCTCTAAAATGTACCCAAGCCACCAGTTTCTGCCATATACATATACAGTGGTGTGATAGCTTGATGCACCTTGTAAGTTCGGTTTGTCTGGTGATGTGGTTACTTCCGTCTCCCAACTCTGCATATCACTTGAAAGTATTGGACTATTAATTTTGATGTAGTGTTTGGAATGAAAGTGTGAAATTTCTGTGTTCCTTTGACTGTCAATGCCTCTTCAAGTCAGCTTTTTAATATTTCTGAAGCAGCATAGTTCTTGAGTGGAATACACAGAATCAGCATTTGTTATATTATCTACTGCCTATTCAAATTGATCTTGTGGGGTTTGGATCTGATTTTGGTATGGCCTTTAAAAACTTGCATGAGCTGCCAGTCTCTTAGCTGAAGCCCCTACTCCATGACAAAGCCCTTTCCCATGTGCTGTGGCTGAAAAGTGCCACTCAGCTTTTATGTTGCAGTCTTCCCCATGAAGGCAAAGGTTCAGGAAGTGTTTATTTTTGTACTGAGCAGCAGAACTGTCAGAATAATAGTACATCACTTTTGAAAGCTTTTGAAATTTGTTAGATGAGGTTGTATTGTGCTCCAGGCAATTGGAAACAATGACAAAGCTCATATGCTCAATTTTGTCTTCCTGTTTGTAATATATAACAAAAAAGGTGGTATTTTGATATTTCTTATACTTCTTTACTTACCTTTCAGTGTATTTTAATGAAATTCCTGTTTGTTAAAGGTCAGTTTGGTCAAATTAGTGCTGTTAGTGAAAAACGAGAGTCCGGAATAATTTTTTTAACAATGAACCCATCATCATCCGACATTTCTATTTTGGCATGTGATTTACAACAGTATGTAGTAGCTACGGAAATATTTTGAAAAATTTCAATTATGTACTTTTTGTAAGAAAATTAAATCAAAATATTAATATTTCGATAAAGGTTATTAATTAGAAGCTACGTTTTATCACTGGAAAGAGCATGAAAAATTCTGCAAAATGACACCTTTCCCAGCTTTCCATTAGGGCGGCTACAAGAGCAATTTAATAAAAGTCCGTTCACACATTTTTAGCCAGTTTTTGAAAAATTTACATAATATTTCAGGATTGGTTTGAGGAAAAAATTGAAAATTGGTATTTTTCTTAGTTTCAGTACCCACATAAGTATGCCAACTTTCAGCAAAATCTAAGATGGTGAGATAAAATTTTTATTTGAAGTGTGTTGATTTGACATGGAATGACTCAATGTGATCCTGCACAAGTACAAAAAATGTAAGGAAAAGAAGAGGAAATCACAGCAAATTAGTGTTTCGTGTGATAACCAATAATGTACCTTGTTTGTAATCGTACAGTCAAAGGTACGGGAATATGGAATAGGTACCCCGATATGTGTTAATCTTGAAGACTAATAAATAATATAACCTAGCATTTTGTCCTCTATGGTTAGTGTTCAGCAGACTAGGGTATGATAAAGAGTGCCCCATGGAAATGATAGGACCTTTTTATTTTCTATCTATATTAATGATCTGACGGATAGTGTGCTTGCAATATACTGTTGTTTGCTGATTACGCTGTGGTACACAGGAAAGTGTCATCATTTAATGACTGTAGTTAGATGCAGGACCAAATTTCTAGATGGCGTGAGAAATGCTAACTAGCTCTAAATGCTGCAGATGAGTTGGAGGAACAATCTTGTAATGTCAGGATGCAGCATTAGTAGTGTGCTGCTTGTCAGTTGCATCAATTAACTACCTAGGTATAATGCTGTACATTGGAAATGACAAGCAAATGACAGTCATAAGGAAGGTGGAGGGTCATCTTTGGTTTATTGGGAGAATTTTGGGAGGATGTTATTCATCTGTAAAGGAGACTGCTTATAAAATGCTTGAGAGACCCTGTCTTAAGTATTGCTCAAGTGCTTTGGATCCCCACCAGATCAGTTTTAAGGAAGACATAGAAGAAATTCATATGTGGGCAGCTAGGTTTGTTACTGATAGGTTCATTCAATGTGCAAGTGATAGTAAAATCCTTCGGGAACTCGAATGGGATTTGCTGGAAGGTAGGCAATGTTCTTTTCGAGAGACACTGTTGAAGAAATTTATAGGGCTGGAATTTGAAGCAACTGCAGAATAATTCTACTGCCACCAAACCCAGAGTAAAGACTACAAAAAATAAGATCAGAGACATTGTCCTGTATGGATGCATACAAGCATTCATTTTTCCCTTGTTCTATTTGGGAGTGAAACAGAAAAGTAACTACCTAGTAGTGTTACTAAGTGCCCTCTGCCACACACCATTGGGTATTTAGGTCTATGTAGATTTAGGTATTAGTTATCTCAAAATTATTACTGTTCAGGGGCCTATATCTAGAATTCTATTGTAAAATTGTAAAAAGATATAAAAAAAGCCAAGATCGCTGTTCATAAATTTTTGAGTCAATTGTGACTCACTGTGATAATTATGTTTTATTATAATGACATAGTGCACCTATGCACTGTAAATTGTTATATAACAACTGATTGACATTACAAGATTATGGCCTTGTAAAATATTTTATTTGACCGGATGATGTTGACATAGTTCAGCGAAACCGGGCGTCGTAAATAAAAGTTGATGAACAGCGATCTTGGCTCTTATTTCTTTTTACAATATTATAAGTGGATCGCCTCCTAAAACGTAAACCAACTCGTCTAGAATTCTATTGCCCACAGACATAAGGGGTTTAGTATTTTGGATAGTCCTTGGCCTAGGGATCATTTCCACAGAACTAAGTTTAATTAGGCCTATGACATAGCCAAAGTTTAATTGATCCTCTCGCTCTGTCCATTGCCCCTGGGTAGTTCTGTAATTATTGAATTGTGCTGCATCCCTTTGGTGACACAATACTATGTAAAGCTAGTTCCTTGTCCGTAATTACTTATTTTGCCAGTACACAGTGTGTGTGTGTGTGTGTGTGTGTGTGTGTGTGTGTGTGTGTGTGTGTGGTGAGGGGGCCTAAAGCTTGGAAGTGATGGGGCTTGTGCACGTGAGTTGTGTGTGCCTCAAAAAAATTCTAAGTGTTATCAAAGCTGGAATCACACTGTTTACAAAATGAAAGTAGTGAAATTCCTGCTTTAGCTCCATTAAAACACACATTTCCACTCTTGTGCATATGCTAGTCATTTTGTTCTGTCTGTGACACAGGCCTACATAAATAACAATTTCAAAATATAACAATATTTTGGAAAGGATAGGGTGCAACTCCCCACAGAGATGTCCAAAGAGTTGCAGAACAATACACACAACGGAATGAAAATGAAGCTTTCGGCTATTAAGCCTTCATCTGCCCAGAGAACAGGCATACACACACTCGCACAAACACAACTGCCGTCTCCGGTTGTTGCGGCTGGACTGCAACAGACAGCACAGCTGAAGTGAGAGCAATCAGTGGTGGGGGTAAGGAAGTGGCATGGAGAGGGAAGCAGGAAGGAAGGGAGGGGAGGAATGCCAGTGGGGATGGAGCAATACGTCAGTGCTGTCTGACAGATAGGAAGGGTCTGGAGAATGTGGTGGAAAGGGAGATGTTCGTAAGCTAGAGTGTGGGTAGGGAAAGGAAGGAGAAAGGAGAGTAGTCGGGGCAGGAACTAGCAAAGGTTTAGGTCTGGGAGATTGCGGGAGTGTAGGATATACTGTAGGGAGAGTTCCCAGCTGCGCAATTCAGACAAGCTGGTGTTTGTGGGGAGGATCCATATGTTACAGGCTTTGTAGCTGTCATTGAAGTGAGCCACAGTATGGCGATTGCCATTCATCAGCACAGACAGCTTTTTGCCAGTCATGCCCACGTAGAAAGCTGCACAGTGTTTCCAGCTCAGTTTATAAACAACATGACTGCTATCACAGGTTGCCCTGCCTTTTATGGAATAGGAAGTGCCTGTGATGGGACTGGAGTGGAAGGTGGAATACTACTGTAGGGAGGGTGGGGAGGATTTTGGGCAGGGTATTTATCATCTCAGGACAAGATGAAAGGTAATCAAATCCATGGCGGAGAGTGTGTTTTAACTGCTCTAGTCCCTGGTGGTATTGTGTGATGAGAGGGATGCTCCGTTGTGGCTGGACAGTGGGTGTGGGGGCTTCATAATCTGGACTGAAGGTGAGGGCACACTATCAACATTCCTTCAAAACCTCAACTCCTCCTCTTCCATTCACTTAACATGGTTCTACTCAACACAAGCCACTTTCCTCAATGTTGACATTCACCTCAAAGATTGTCTTATCAGTACCTCCGTCCACATCAAAACTACCATCAGCAATACCTCCATTTCGACAGCTGCCACCCATTCCACACCAAAAAGTCCCTTCCATACAGCGGCCACTCGTGGTTGTCGCATCTGCAGTGACATGCAATACCTCTCCAAATATGCCAAACGGTTCACTGTGGTCTACACTAACCCACCAAACTTTGTCCAGAAACAGATACCACAGGCTCCGTCTGTCCAGTAACCCAACAGGTCCTCCACATCCCCAACACTCCTCAAAGGAGCACCCCTCTTGTGCTCCAATATTACCCAGGATTGAAGCAGTTAAACCACGTTCTCTGCCAGGATTTTGACTACCTTTCATCCTGCCCTGAAGTGAGAAATACCCTACCAAATATCCCCCCTCCCCCAAGTGGTATTCTGCTGCCCCCCAAACCTACATAATATCCTTGTCCATCCCTACTTCTTCCCTGCTCCCAACCTCTTACTCCATGGCTGATATACCTGCAATAGACCTAGATGCAAAACCTGTCCTATCCACCATCCCACCACCACCACCACCACCTACTCCAGTCCCGTCACAGGTATTTCCTAGCCCATAAAAGGCAGGGTAACCTGTGATTGCAGTCTTGTTGTATACAAGCTGAGCTGGAAACACTGCATTCTCTGTGTCAGATGAATGCTTAACAGCCAAAAGTTTCATATTTGTTTATTCTGTTATGTGTGTCTTTCTGCAGCTCATCGGACTTCTTTGGTGAGTAGCAACCTGTTGTAGCCTCTTCACTTCCTCATAAGAATGGCAACCTACCTTGATTTGAATTTGCTTTACTATATTAATCTCTTGGTCTCCCTCTGCGATTTTTACCCCACACACTTCCCTCCAACGCTAAATTCGCAGTTCCTTGATGTCTAAGAATATGTCTTAACAATCGATCCGTTCATTTAGTCAAAGTATGCTAGAAACTCCTTTTCTTCCCAATTCTGTTCAGTACCTCCTCATTAGTTACATGATCCACCCACCTAATCTTCAGCATTCTTCTGTAACCCCACATTTCAAAAGCCTCTATCCTCTTCCTGTCCACACCGTTTATCGTCCATGTTTCCCTCCCATGCAAGGCAACACTCCACCTTCAGCATAAATTAATATGCGATGTTAACAAAGTTCTCTTTTTGAAAAACTCTTTACTTCCCATTGCCATTCTGCATTTTATATCCTTGTACTGTGACCGTCGTGTTATTACTGCTTAAGTAACAAAACTGATCTACCACCTTTATTGTTTTGTTACCTCATTTAATTCCTTCAGCATCGCCTTATTTTCTAAGACTGCATTCCATTACCCTTGTTTTGCTCTTGTTGATGTTCATCTAATATGCTCCTTTCAATACACCGTCCATTCCGTTCAATTGTTCCTCCAGGTCCTTTGTTGTCTCTGACAGAATTACAATGTCATTGGCAAAATGCAATGTTTTTATTTCTTCACCCTGAACTTAAATTCCTTCTCCAAATTTATCCTTGCTTTCCTTTACAGCTTGCTCAATGTATAAATTGAACAACATTGGAGAACAGCTACAACCCTGTCTTACACTCTTCCCAACCTCTGCATCCCTTTCATGCCCTTCAACTCTGATAACTGCTGTCTGGTTTTTGTATAAGTTGTAAATAACCTTTCGTTTCCTATACTTTACTCCTGCCGATTTCAGAATTTGTAAGAGTGTATTCCAATCAGTGTTATCAAAAGCTGTCTATAAAAGCTAGAAATGTAGGATAGCCTTTCCTTAATCTATTTTCTAAGATAAGCCGTAAAGTGAGTATTGCCTCCCGTGTTCCTACATTTCTCCTGAATCCAAATTGATCTTCCCTGACATCGGCTTCTACCAGCTTTTCCATCCTTCTGTAAATAATTCATGTTAAAATTTTGCAACCATGACCTATTAAACTGATGGTTCTGTAATTTTCATACCTGTCTGCACCAGCTTTCTATGGAATGGGAATTATTACATTTTTCTTAAAGTCTGAGGGTATTGCCCCTGCCTTATACATCTTACGCACTAGGTGAAGTAGTTTTGTCGTGGCTGGCTCTCCCAGAGACTTCAGTAGTTCTGAGGGAATGTCCTATCCTTTCCAAAATATTGTTGAATCCTTTAATAATATAGTGAGGACAGTTTACAACTCACCGCAAAGACATGGCGACGAGCTGCGACAGGCACATACAAAAGACACACACATACAACGCTTTCAGCTATCGGCCATGGCTTTCTTCAGAAAATGGACACTCGTGCAATCATACAGGCACACAACACAGTCATACAACCATCACCTCCGGCTGCCGTGGTCTTCAACAAGTGGTTGAACCATAGTGAAAACATGTCCAAACATGGAGTGTTTGAGTGCCTTTCCCTCATTACAGATGTTGTAGCCTCAGCAGATTTGCAGAACAAACATCAGACATTAATGCTGGGCAGAGTATAAGTGTGTCTAAACACACAGTGTACTGGCCTCCACAGCTGACAACCTATTCATTGCCATTGTAAAACAGCAGCAGCAATGACGACGACTAAAATGGACATTGTTGCGTGGTGCGACGAATCCTGATACATTCATCATTATGCCAATGGGAGGGTATGAATCTGTTTTCCAGGGAACCAGCTTGTGAACACCAGTACTGTGGGAAGGAGATAACCTAGTGGCAGATAAATTATGCTCTGGGGAACATTCATGTGGGCCTCTGTGGGTCTAATACAGCTTGTGCAAGTAAAGATGATTGCCAAGAAGTATTGTACACTTGTAGACCACGTACGATCCTTGCCATTAGGCAATAATGTTTCGCAACAGTAGTGGCATTTTCCATGTCCCAAAACCAGGAGTATGAGGAGCGATTCAATGGACACAGTGCTGAGTTGCAATTGATGTACTGGCTTTCCAACTCAGCGGGTCAAATCAATCAAATGTATCAAGCTCATAGCCCCCTTTGTTATAATTTAGGAGAATAAGGTTACTTGTTTGTGCATATGTTGGGCAAACTCCCTCCAGCATCTTTTCTTACATATGAAGGTGCATTGCTGCTGTTATCTCTGCTAAAGGTGAAGCTATTAGGACAGGGGTCATAATATTATGGGTGATCAGTGCATAATGGCTCACTTTTAAGAAGGGTGAAAGAAACATTTTTCCCCCCAATTTCCTGATGTCTTATTAATAATAAAACACTTTACGCTGTTGTAGATAACTTTGCACCTTGGCTGTCAAATATGGTTTACAGCAAACTTACTCCCTCTTCAGTTTGCTTAACTGCATAATGTCCTTAATCGTGCACAAGCACGATTTCATATCATTTAGTGTGTGAAATCACTGAAGTCCATCTTCTGTTTTAGAACATGGCTCCTGATCACTTGTCATTTTTTGAAAAGGCAAAACTGGACTTACTGTAAAAGTGTTCCTGATTTTTTTCAGTCATCTGAAAATTGACTTATGTAGAGATTTAACAGTTTTAACTGAAGCTTTGGTATTTTTATTTACTTTCTGATTTCCATTATATTGTGATTTTTTGAGTTTTTTCACATACTTCTCCTTTCATCATTATCATCATAGATTTGAGCTAACACAGTTACACGTCTCTCCATTGTCAAATGGTGCTCATAAAACTTTGTTGAAAATGTTGCAATAGATTATAAATCTACTTACTATATTTTTGTATGTACGTAGAAACTCCAATCGAATATTTGGGGTCTCAGGATGTCACTAGCCCTGTTGGCGGAAATACCTTAAACACTTTTGGTCACACATTATTTATTATATAACAGTAATAAAGAGTAAAAGATTTTAAATTCGAGGATTTCATTTAAATTTTCAGGTGAATTCCAGGTTTGTATTGATTTAATGATAAATTGCAATTATATAAGAAATGAATGTCCAGACATCAAATATATTAAATTGGAGGAGATGAAGCAAATTAAAATTTGAGCCATGCGTACTATGCAAGCACTACAATCACTAAGTCACTGTGACCTAATGGATACGGTGATTGCGAGGACTGTCTTAAAGCACATCTCCCACCACACAACAAACTTCAATTCTGCCTTATGTTCCCCTACATATATACCTATCAACATTGCTGAGGTTCTTCAATAGTGGAATAACACCCCAGCAATGAATGTGAATGGAAATGAAAATATTTCTCTAGACATGTATTGATATTTATATCACCTGTGCTTGGGGTACAAGGCAGGATCATTGCCATTCATGTTCATTGCTGGGTTGGTTATTCTGCTATTGGAGAGCCTCGGCAACCTTGATATGTGTTTATACAGGGGTATATGAGGCAGAATTTAAGTTTGTGTTGTGGCGGGAGACATGCTTTAAGACAATCCCTGCAATCACCATATCCATTAGGTTGCAATGGCTTAATGGTTATACTGCTTGCCTAGTAAGCAGGATGTCCAGGCTTTGAATCCTGCCCATGGATAAAATTTTAATTCTTAGCCTCTAATAGCTACCTTGATATGGGAAGTGAAGGGTTATACATAACTTGCTTAAAAACCAGTCTGTGTTTAAACGACTTTGAGTAGTTTTTAAGGAAGTGAGACATGACTGTAACTTATCCACAACATTGTTCAACCAATATATTGAGCAAGCTGTTTAGGAAATTTGGAAAACATTGGACTTTGCTGATGACATGAAAATTTGCGAGAGATGGCAAAGACAGTGCTGGCTTAACCCACATGAGACCCTGGGGCTTGAAAAAAATGTGTGGTCTCGGTTGACTTCATGTAGGCCTAGTACATGTCGGTGTAAAGAGAATACCTTTTAGATTATACCAGTCATGCCAAGCATCAGATGGTATTATATGTATTGGAACTTTCCAAATACGTTAAAGAGAGAGAGAGAGAGAGAGAGAGAGAGAGAGAGAGAGAGAGAGAGAGTGTGGAAGCTTGAAGTCTGCCTTCTGGTCTGAACTACAGCCCACCTAAGTCCTATGCTTAATATAGTTCTGGGCAATGGAAAGAGGGCTAGCTGAAACATCAGTGAAAGTAGGATGCTTAAGGAATGTAGGGAAATAAAGTAGTGCCGAGGAAATGGCACTAAAACTAAACTTGAAATCAGTCTTTGGATTTAAAACAAAAACACTGTAATTCCATTCTTTCTACATGTATTTCATTGATCAGCTGTTTGTTTTTACATCAAATGTTTGTCTTTAATGATATCCATATTAAGCTTCTTGATTCTGACAATGTTTGTTAAATTTTAATGTTTATTGGAATGTTGAAACAGAAGTAACTCAAAATAAATGCTAATTTTCAGTATGTCACATGCTACTTCACGGTTGTGTGTTCAGTTTGGTTGGTTTCATTTGTTTCTCTGATTTTTTCCAAACCCCTTAAACTGCAAACTGTGTTATCCAAAAGACATTATCACTTTTTCTCCTGTGACTTATTTTTTAATGAACATGCTAGTAAACTCATCATTTTTTATTACAATCTCAAATTATCAGGCTGAATTGGGTACATGTTAAGTAGCTGCTTGCCGCTCTTGGAAGGCTGCAGTCCCTGCATGTTAGTCAGACTTGTCTGTAGGGGCAGTGAAAAATTTTTGGTTACTGGTAGCGTAACTGTCCCTGATATTTCATCTGAACTCCTGACAAAAAACTTCTGTTCTTTACTTTAAAATCACCATAGCATTGTATAGCTTGCAAAATGCATACATTTAATGTACAAATATTTAGTTGCTTTTTCATGTTACTGTCCTTCATACAAGTTTGTTTTTGTGACAGCAACTGATAATTTTTCTTTATATAATTCATAAAAATCTGTGTTTCCATCCGCAGGACTGGTTCAACACTGAATCCATTATGAGGAGGGCTGTTCTCATTTTGAAGTTAGCCCGTCGTCCCTCCCTCAGTCTAAGGAGATTGGCTTCAGTACACCTACAAAGTGAAAAACCTATATATTTTCTCCCTCTGCTCTCTAACATAGAACTTTTTCTTTGGATCCTCAATTGAGTGCAATTCAGCTTAGATAGGATTAACATGCTACAAATTTTTGCCAGAGCCACCTGTTTTTGAGACCCTTCCCAGCTCCTGGCTCTGGCACAGTAATAGTTTTTCCGTAAGAGCAAATTCTGCACTTAGGTGAGACCAAAACTGTTTTAAGTCTACTCTGCTTTCTAAAGAACTGTCATATATGATAGGACAGAAATCCATTTTGTCCCTATTTAAAAGTAAAGGAAATTGAGTTAGTCTTTGAAAGTTGATTTTCCTTCTCCAGATACACATACATTAAAAACTAAGTACAAGTTAACAGTGAAAATTATGTTCTGCCTACTAATTGACTACACAGATGACCTTGTCATTAGCTCTTAGCATGTCACAGTAGATTGTCATCCGTATGGGTATTTTCACAGTCGAATCAGATTCTCCATCGTGGAAGCACTATTGGACAAGACTATGTGTGTAATTCGAGACCATAGTCATTGTTAAGAACTCGCAAGTTCTTCTAACTGTGACAGGAATGGGTTTGGTGTAGCTTCCTTCCATAACTGAAGTCTCATTTCTTCAGTGAAAATGGACTCTTGGCTGCCTGGCTTGTAGGTGCCTATTTAGAAGGTGACAATTACATCGTCTATTTCATCTTCTCCACTTTAGCAGCTACTTCCTGTTGGGGAGAGAGGGGGTGAGTCTATCCCTGTGAAAGGGATAGAATTTCTGTTAGTGAGAGCCTCAAAACATCATGATATTATGTGGGCTGACTCACCAGTATGTTTCATGTGTGGTATATTCATTTACTGACAAAGTGCAATGCCTGTTTTTTGGAATGCATATGGGTTAGCACTTCAATTTTGTGTTGGTAGTTTACGAAAGTGTGCTGTCATTCTGCTTCGTGTCCAAATAGTGTCATTTGAATGTCAATCTTAAATATCTGGGAGTGTAGCAGTGCTTGCCATTTCCAACTTGTATGGAGTTTTCTTATGGCTTTCATATTCATTGAATGGAAACTGTTTCTGGTGGTTTTGGTGACTATAATCTACATCTGTATACATACTCCACAATAGTGTCACTTAAAAAGTACACTGCTGTCCCTCCAGTGTTTCCCACTGTCAGAGTTCCCAAAGCATCTCTGTAAAACTCTTGCATTGATTGAACCAACTAGTAACAAACCTAGCAGTCTGACTCTGAATTGTTTCTATATCTTTCTTTAAACTGCTCTACTGGCGATAAACAACAATTGAGCAATACTCAAGAGGTGGTCACATTAGTGTTCTATACCAGGTCTTTACAGATGACACTTCCCCTCCAACTGAAGCTAACCATCCCCCTCCCCCCAATTGTCATAACATGCTTATTCCACTTCATATTGTTCTGCAATGTTACACCTAGATATTTAATCAAAACAGATGTCAAGCAGCACACTACTAATTCTGTAATCACCTATTGGTTTAATTGTTACTAATTAACTTCTCCACTTTCTGGGGAAACACAACCATGTCATCAGGTCGTCATCCTGTATGAACAGTCTGCCATCAGGTTATATTGGCTGATCACTGATGTATATTTTAAATAGCAATTGGGCTAGTACACTACCCTGGGAGAGCACTTTCTCCATTTACTATTTATTCCTTGCAGGGTAATGTAGAAGTGCCTATTCTTGGGTACGGACTGCACAGATCTTCAAAAGTAAAAATCCTTCATCACCTAGTAACTCATACCATGTCAATGCTGATCAATAAAATCATAGACTGCACATAGTTAAATGAGATCTGCACTTTTTTTAAATTATTTTTAATCCCTTTTCAGTGTGCTAGCTTGAATGCAAAATTTGTCTAGCTTGTGAGCATCTTGGTCTAACACTGGCTTGTCAAGGATTCAGGATATGGTGTTGATGCAATTGTTAATTAGGTCCAACAAATGAGACAGATTTGAATTCTACAATAAAATGAGTATAGATTGTAACTCACTGAATTGAAAGTCAATAGCTGGAGATTAATCATTAAATCCACTACACATCCAAAGGCCTAAACCTGTAATGTTCAGACATAGCTTTCCTTTGTTTTGTGTAAGCTGTTTTTATACTGTAGAAACAGTTTAGCAAGAATATATTTCCAATTGCCATATTAAGGAACTGAACTGTAAGCAGTCACACAAAAAAGAATAAATGAAATATTTAAGACTTAGGACAATAATCATCTCCCCCCCCCCCTTGGAAGTACATCTTTCATACATTCATTCACAACTCGCACACTGGTGTTTAAATCTTAAATCACTACAGGCAAATGCTGGGATGGTTCCTTTCAAAGGACACGGCCGATTTCCTTCCACATCCTTATCCAAAAATCAGAGCGTCAGCTCAGTCTCTAATGATCAACCTGTCGACGGGATGTTAAACCCTAAGCTTCCTTCCTTCCTTCTTGTGTTTAAATCTGTATGTCGTGTAATAGTAAAGGGCCTGGGTCATTTAGCAGGTTTGTCACAAATTGTAGAAGGCTTTATTTTGTGAAACACATTTTGTAGATATCTGCTAAAAAATAATTTTCATTATTTCCAGTGACTCTTCAGCCTTTTGAGTTTGATCCAAATGAGAAGAATAAACACAAGTTCATGGTACAGACGCTTATTGCTCCAGAGGAAGAATTTAATTTGGATTCAGTGGTATGTACAGAAATCATATTTATATTAAGACATTTGAATTACTGTATGGTAGGGCAGGGCTCATTGATATAATGTTTATTTGAAAGTTTTACCTCAGGGAAACTACTATCCTGTTCAGGCACATTTTCAATTTTTGGTGCAAAAGGCACATTAAGTAGCAATACACCTTCCAAGTGGTAAGCAATTTTTGGGTACATACCAACTGCTTCCATAAAGCAAAATGTAATAATGGATCTTGTAAGAGGTTTTGAAATGTTAAAAATGCAATGGTATTACGAAATTTTGTGTTTTCGGAATACAGAAATTAAGTTGTGTGTGTGTGTGGGGGGGGGGGGGGGGGGAGGGGATCCTTAATCTAGTTAGTGCTCAAGTTTACAGCCGACATTGATTTCTTGCAAAGACATAAATTCAGTTGGGTCCTTTCTTAATGTTTACAAGGTACAGTCTCTGGGTTCACATTCCATTTCTATCCATCTTCAACTCTCATCTTCTGTTACCTGTTTCTCTTTAACATTGTAAATGCTGTAACATTAGTATAATCTGAACCATCAGATTGCCATCCTGGTAGGTGTGCTAACATTCTTCCACACTTTTACAACAGAAAATTTTTTCCAGTTGTCTGCTCTAAAAAAGCAACTGATTTCACTTTTATCTTGTTCGCAATTTCAAGACCTCTTGCTACTGTTAGAAAAATTTGGCTTGTCTATTGGATGAAATTTTTTTTCGCCTTAGCGCACAGTCATGCGGAGGGGGGGGGGGGGCTTTGTGTTGAGAAGAAAATTTTTTTGAGCTCACATTAACTAGTGCATGCATTTTTTTTTCTTTTTGTTTGTATCTTTGTAAGAAAGTATGTAGATTATGATTACATTGTTCATTAATTTTTAATAAAAATACTTCTATCACTTTTGATTCAGCCAAAGAATTACCTAGTCACTCTACCAGTTAGGTTGACATTGGGTGAATATTCATTTTTGGTATAGTTTAATGTAGGTAATAGGGGAAAAAAACAATTTGCTGTAAAGTCATTTTTTATTTATCATTGTTGTAACCAAAATTTATAACAGAATGCAGATTCCGTTTGTTAAAGAACCTGAAGATCGTGGCATGGCCCACTGAAACAGGTTGTTGTTAATAAAGAATTCGCACCTAATGGTATTTTATACACAGCTAAAGCTCCATCATCAATATACAATATGGATGCAATTAATCTGAAACCTCTTCCACGTATACAACCTTTCTTTGATTCTTAAACCAAGTGTTTGTGATTATTAAATTTATGCCTTGTCTAAAATTCTACTAGGTGGCTTCCTCTTTTATTCTTTTCCCGTATACAAAGTTTTCAGATTTTCCCTGCTCTTCTTACAAAGTTAGTTACCCATCTCAAGTTTTCCTCTCCCGAAATTATTACGATAATTTCTTTTATCTCATCATACATTCTGTAAATGCGCCTCGATTGCACAGTGGTAGAGTGCCAGACTACAGATCAAAGGTCGCGGGTTCGACCCCAGCCAGGTCCCCGGATTTTTATCTGTCACTTTCCACTTCTTTCACCTCTGGAAGTATTGCTCATGTGAAAAATACCAAGTAGCACCGTGGTTCGGAACCCACGTTAAACTGTAGGTCCCCCTATAACCGGCTGGGTAAGTCAGTTTGAAGGTCGGAGGAAGACAATGGCATACCACCTCCAAACAGGACCGTGCCTAGTAAAGCACTGTGGTGTTCAAACCAATCTTCAGATTCTTGAATGCTTTAACTTATCCATCTTTGGAGCTAATTGCATATAAATGCTTACCTGCATTCCTCTTTTCTTATTCATTACAAAACATACCTCTACATTAACAACACATCTGGAAAGGACAGATCGCTCACTCACATCAGAGACATCCGATGAGCTGCAGAAAGGCACAAATAACAGAATACAACATTAGAGCTTTCGGCTGTTTAGGCCTTCGTCAGTTACACACACACACACACACACACACACACACACACACACACACAAAACCGCCATCTCCGACCACTGTGGAGATTGGACACAGCGGCTAGAGACGGCGGTTGTGTGTGTGTGTGTGTGTGTGTGTGTGTGTGTGTGTGTGTGTGTGTGTGTTTGTTTGCATCTCTCTAATGAACGAAGGCCTACATGACCAAAAGATCTAATGTTGTATTCTGTTATTTGTACCATTCTGTGGCTCATTGGATGTCTCTGGTGAGTGAGGTACCTATCCTTCTCGGATGTGTTTTTGAATCCTTCCTGGAATTTCCATTGTTTGATACCTGTACATTACTTCTATTTGATTTTGTTGCTAGTACCCTATATTAAATAAGTCCTCTTCATCCTGTTGTCAATTTTCAACCTATTTTCTCTTTTGAAATTCCGTAACTTCATTTCCCAATTAAGGAATTCCTCACTCCAATCTGTGGAAGGCCAGTTACATCAGGTATTCCACGAGTGAGCGAGCCTATGAGTGAAAATTGAAAATCTGAAAGTCATGGTTATGAGTACTTCCACAGTACTGAAGTTACCTGTATAGGATATAAACATTTTGCAATTTCCTTTCTTCCTTTATCACCATCAACTTAGAGACATTACAATCATGGATGGTGGTAGTAAAATATTCCCCCGTCCATAGTTGACTAACAGTCCATTGTTTTGCTGGTTTTTAAGACACCTAACTTTCAATTAAGCATTAATTGTGTTACTAACACAGTTTTGTTTACTGTTATCTCTCTCAAAGGCGTAAAATATAATTTTGGAAGTTAGGTCATTGGATGAGTCCCGTTAGTCACATTACCTGTCCCACCCGTCGCGTATCATTTATTGTTTGAGAAACTTTAATTTATTAATGGTACTATATTGTACATAGATAGCATATGTTAAAGTTTGGAGTTTGAAGTTTGTGTACACGTTACTTACATTTTCATATGTATACATAAATCACAGAAATAATGCAACACTTGAGGCTCGTTTTTTTGTCCCGTTCGTCACGTTATTATTTTTCCATATTGCAGACAAAAATAAAGGTGGGACTATCAAAATTTCCCATTAATCTTCTGCACCAAATAATGAATGTTTGGATTCCAGAGAGAAACCACAGAATAAAATAAAAACAAATATTTTATTTTGATTTCTCTGCAACTGAATGTCCTGTCCGTCACTCGTGGAATGCCTGACATACCCTTGACTAGTCCCTGTTTGAAGATCTGAATGGACTACTATTTTAACTCCAGAATATTTTAGCGAAGATGATGTCATCATTTATCTATTCAGTAGAGCTGCATGTTATCAGGAAAAGTAACAGTTCTAGTTTCACTTTGCTTTCAAATTTTCAGTCCCTGTATCTTAGTATCACATTGCCTGGTATTGAAAGACCAGATTAGTCAATCACTCGGACTCTAGGCCTTGCAACAATTGAAAAGGTTGCATCCCCTCTACAGGAGCCACACATTTGTGTGGCCTCTCTATAAATACATCTCCACTATATTTGGCTGTGGAGTTTGGCTTTTAGTATTGTTTAGGTATGCAGGCCACCATATACCTGTATGAACTTAGTGTTTCATTGGGAGGGGATATGAGACATGATTAAATAGAAACTTATTCTTCAAGGGCTGCAAGAACTAGTGCAAAATACAATGGAGTCTTTTACAGGATGCTATTTGCTAATTTTTTGTACAAGATTAAACACTTCATACATCAGGAAGTGGTGTACTAAGTAATAATGTAATGTTTGACACCCTATATTGTGATGAGTGTTTCATTTAATCTGAAACTCCTACAGCGATGCACAACCTGATACCTCACTTCATTCAATAAAATTTTCCTTGAGGGTTGTTTACAATCACATGCAAAAGAGAAAACTTTGATACCTTTGGCGATTTAGTGTGTCCTCTCTCCCAGGCACACACATCAATTTCTTTTATTGTTGAAATAGGTAAAATATAGAGGTGTATCAGCACAGAATTTTAAGAAATGGAAGTAAAGGATAAGGTTATAGGTGTTACAGGAACTATTACTGATATTTTTATATCATTGAAGCCATATGAATGGGTAATACAGTAGAACCCCATTTTTACACTTTTCAAGGGACTTCTGTGAAAAGCAGGAAAATGTAAAATGCGGGAAATAATGTTTTGAACAGTAAAAATGCTTACTGGGTTACCCGTGCATTTTCGTAGTTTGTGATGTACATAATAGGCATCAAAATACTCGCCAGGATGTTTAATATATAATAAAGGTTATCCAATTTTTTTTTCTCCATTTTAAGCGGCAGGCGGAACTGGAATTAGTAATTTTAAGGGAAATAGAAATTTTTGATGTAATTTCATTCATCATAATCGAATAGTCAGCAAGCCTTTAACCGAAATTAATTATTTTCGTAGTAACTCTGCAAAAGCTCCATTCTCTTTGTATTTTTCGATGTTTTGCACAACAATATAAGAGAATTTATTCGTGCTCTCAAGTGCAAACATATGCGTAAGTATTTTTGTGAAGTTTCCATAGGGTCATCATTTTCGCACTATTATCGCTTTTTTGAGGTTATAATGTACCATGCCTCCTTCAATGTGCAGAAAAACATACACAAGCAATCCAATAGTCTCACTGTTTATAAAAGTCGCAAAAAAGTTCTTAGATAAATATTTGCATTTCACAACAAGAATAAATTCTTAAAACGCATCATGCAAAGCATGAAAATCTGCCAGTTGCGTAAACAAAACCAAGCTAACAATCGGCACGGTGGCTGAAGGACCCTGTACACATTCAGATTTATTGTCCGACCAACGAATCAACCAGTTTTGTAGCAGCCTGTACAACATGCTACACACGTCCCAACCAACTGTACGCAGTGATTATAGTGCCTGACTGTTCTCTGGTGTCCGTTTGTATGACAACACGCGCGAAATATACGTTTGAATAAATGCAAAGTGTCAAGAAACTTGACTCAGTCATGTGAATTAACATTGTGAACATAGGAAATTTCATGGGACTGACAAAAAAAATGGTGTAAACGGTAAGAAAAAATCCGGGAATGTAAAAACGAGGTTTTACTGTATTTTATTAATTAAACACCAAAATCCCTTGGAGCAGGCTACTTGCAATATAACTTCAAAATTGATGCAAATGAACAGCAATCCCTGGTATTATTGTTAAAAAGGTTCTTGAACTATTTGTTAGTAGGCTGTTCAAAATACGTCAGAGAGGAGCAGCCCATCTGCCATGCCCTCTCCCCCAAGGAAAAAAATCCTTCACAATCTAAAACTCTCAAAGAAGTCCAGGTTGGAATTTAACAATATAACGAGGAAAATTTAAAACTCACTGCAAAGATGTCCATTGAGTAGTGACAGGCACATAAACGCACTCATGCAAATAGAACTTCAGCTTTCGCCGTAAAAACAGATATAATTCACTCTTCTTACAACTGTCATATCCAGCCGCCAAACACAGAATCATGCTGTGCAATGGAGGACAGCCTTACGGAGCATGTAAGTACTAAATGGATGTGAAGAGGTGCGGCCTAGGATTGGAATGGTGTGGGCGCACGCACACACACACACACACACACACACACACACACACACACACACACACACACACTCTCTCTCTCTCTCTCTCTCTCTCTCTCTCTCTCTCTCTCTGCTTGATGAGGTATGTATAATTTTGGGATTGAAGAATGTACTGAAAGATAACTCCATCTGTATAGTTCATAAAAGTTGGTGGGGTGGGGGAGGAATCCAGATGGCCCAGGTTATGAAGCAGCCATTGAAATCAAAAACATACTCAGCTGCATGCTATGCCACAGGGATGTCTACCTAGTTTTTGACCAGAGTTTAGCAGTGGCCATACATCCTAATGAGCTGCTGATAAAGTTGCCATGCCAATATAAAAAGCTGTTCAGTGACTACAGCTCAGTTGATAAATTACATGGCTCTTTTCACAGTGGTCCGGCCTTTGGATAGGATAAGCCTGTGATGAATCTGGAATAGGAAATGTGTGCGTGCACACCATGGTCTTGCAATAGTCCTGTCCCCATCCCCCTCCCCCTCATCACCTCACCACAGCATATGGTTCAGAGTTGGGCTGTTGAAGATTACAGTTGGGTGTTTGTGAAATGTGCCTGTGTGAATGATGTCTAACGAAGGTCAACGGGCACAAGCTGAAGTTGTGTTGTATGAGTGTCTTTTTTATTGTACCTGTGACATCTTGAAGCATGTCTTTGTGGCGAGTTGTATATTTGTATTGTTAAACTTTAAAGATAAATTCATCACTTTGAAGAAATGTACCAAGCAATTTCTATGTGAAACCTCATATTAATTTCATAATCAAAAGTTCAATACTTTGAGGTGGCCTCTCCAGCCAACACCACCTAGATGACAGTGCCTCACAACTGGCTGTGTCTATACCACACCGAGAGGCTGCTAACGTAACCTGACTGGCCTAGCGCTACGAGGTGGTGGGCGTGCCCCAGCAGTCAGCTGGCAGCTGCGGTCTCTCGGTGTGACGTAGGCATGACCAGTTGTGAGGCCTCGTCTTCTAGGTGGTGTTGCACCAGCTCAGTTCTCTACTCTCTGTTATTTGCTGTGTACTGTATTATTTAAATCATTGAGTGCTGAAGTAACTCTGTTATGTCCTTACATTTCTGCAGTGGAAAGATGCCAATCCCGATGCATTGATGGATTCGAAACTAAAATGTGTCTTTGAGATACCAGTTGATCCAGCAACAGCTTCAAGAGAGAACAATGTTGATGCGTCCCCAGCCATCCACGAAGAAAAGTCAAAGAGGATTGGTGACGGAGCAAAATCTTCTCCTAAGGTAAAAAGTGTGTGTGTGCATTTGTGCTCTTTATTATCTTTCAGAAGAGAGATTATAGTATCCTGCTTTTTATTTTAGCCTAATGCTGCTGTAGATGGAGAACTTATGAAAGCAGCAGCTGAGGTGAAACGTTTGAGGGAGGAAGAAAGTAACTTGAGACAAGAAAACCTCCAGCTAAAGGTAATAAATGGTTGATGTGTTGACATATTGTGGAATGGTAATATTCATGAAAGTTTCATTTAATTTTTATTTATTTATTTTTTAATTTCAGGAGGAAATCTTGAGACTCCGTCGTGCAATTTCTAATGTAGATCTCTCACCACAGATGGCCTCCTCTACTACTGCAATGGCACCTGCACCACTTCCTTTTATGTATTTAGCAGCTGCTATTGCCATGGGACTTATGGGAATAATTCTGGGGAAGTTTTTGCTTTGAAGGACTGAACAAAATGGCAGCACCTACCAACTGCAGTATGTGAGTCAGCCTGTTGTTTGCAGCTTCCTTGCCCTCTTTCTCTCCAATTCAGAATCTGAAATTGTCTTTTGTGTCACATTTGATTGTAAAAACTTATTTAAAACCATTTCCTCATGTCGGTTTCTCTGTACCCCACTTACATGATTATTGGAGAGAGAAAGAAGGGTTGAAGGAAAATTTGTTTTTATTCTATGGTGCCACATTTTGGTGGTGTGCAATTTCCTGCGCTAACTTGAGTAGGCGACTCACATTGAATGGCTTACCAATGATTGTACATAACATGTTGTATATGGATAATTTAGATTGAAATCAATTGAGTTGTAGCACTGTTCAAAGCCAAATTAGAAAAAAATAAATGAAGAAAGCTGCACCTTTTGATTTTAGGTATCTTGTTATAACAGTTTGGCTGTGTGAGTTGTGGTAGACTCATTTAGCTGGATAAATACCTGAAGCTATTCGACAAGTTCGAATGTTATAGTTGGTAATTGTTATGTTTATGTTGCAGAAGAAATTGCATCACCCAGCGAATTATAAGCATTTTTTATGATGGATTTTTGTCCCCATGTGTACTGAAAGTTTTCCAGAAACTTTAAAACTCCTTGGTTTTATTAACTTTTGTATTGTGCATGGATTAATTTGCGTCCTTGTAATTTTGCTGGAAAGAATTACGTTGGTGATTGATTGGTCTTCTATACGTATCTGTAGCTTTTAATGGTCTTATCATACATAAATATGCTGAGTATCCACTAGCCCAAACGAGTCATAATAGGTGCATACTGGTGCATTTACAGCATTGTTATTAATAATATGACAAAGTTTTTCAGGAATTTTATGAATTCCACTTTTCGGTCTACCTGAGTAAAGGGTGTGAGGGAGGGAGGGGTGTGAGTGTGTATGTGTGTATATATATATATGTCTGAAGTTGAGTCCTTATTGAACTGACGTTAACTCATTGTGGTAGTTCCTTTGAATTTTATGAGTAGAAAAATGCTGAAACTTCTTTATGCATTGCCTTAATTCGTAAGGAAATAGTTGTTCAGTCACAGAGATTCAGTATGTACTGTTGGGAAAAGTTTTCTATAAAATCATTATCAAAATGGCTCCTAAGAGGATGGCTGCAAATTATTCTTAATTGTGCTTAAACTGGTCAGATCTGTGGTTTCTTTAAATGTATACCACAGTTTAAGTGAAGACCATGGTGCTGTTATGATTAACGGACTGTTATCACAGCCTTTGCTCTCTACGCCTGAACGTCACTTCCTGTTTTATTTGTACAGATTGATTGTATGCTTGTTTGTTTTTAATAATTTAATGACAGGAATAACTTATAGTTGTAGACCGAATTGTATTAATTAAATAAATATTAAATTAGGATAACCTATCATTATTTTCCTGCAATGATCCTAAGATAGATCCAGCAAAGGTAGTGGTTTGATTATGTAACCTGAAGTGGCAAAAGCTGTTAAGGCAGTCAGCCACAGTAAATGAGTTCTATGCACAGATATTGTATTCACTGCTCTTTTGTGCCTTAAATTTATGAATATGAGCAAGATTGGTAGAGACAGCATCATGTCAGGAACATATATTGATGTGTTAACTCTGAACTCCCACTTGGTGCATATATCTAAAGAGTTTGCTGTTTTGTTTGTAAAAGAACAATCAGCACTTAAATTGTTGCTGTTCTTTGTGTCATAACTTTAAAATCAAACAACACAATTCCCAAGGTTTTGGCCACATTGTTCAACTATACACATTTCGTCCATAAGATAAAAAATTGCTCATGTTCAATATTTTTTATATTTATAAAAATTCTGTACATTTAATTTCTTGGCTTTCCCATAATAAATTAGACTTATTACAAAGAAAATGTTGCTGAACTACAAGTGATTGCATCATATATAAATGTGTTGTTGACTGGTTTGTACTGACCCGTGATAAACTTAATGGTCTCATGTGCTATGCACCCACCTGAAAAGAGAAAATGGAAAAAAATTACTTACAAAAAGTTAACAGGAATATAATGCTTTTTTCCTTCCTATTTACAAACCCATAAAAGCAGACACGGAGTGTAATTCAGCTCCACCATATCTTGAAATCTCGTGTACATAGTCGTCTTTGGCTAATGGTCCACAACCCCATTCACTCAGCAGTTTTGATATACATGCCTGTTAATGGAATTCAAAAAGTATTATCCAAATCAATGTTATTAATAACCATACATGAGGTAGCATACATACCTTAAGTTTAACGATGTCAGGTTCAACTTGATCATCAAATTCACCTGGATAAGCATTATATTCTGCAAAGAAACGATCTACTCCCCTTAACATCAGGTAGTATACCAGGGGAGATTCTGGATTTTCAAGATTCATAGCTAAAGAACATACAATACTTAGAAAGGAGCAATTTTTAGAAACTGATAAAACTATTTGATAAAAGCAAATACATACCAATATTATGAGCATTGTTAGTTTTAGGATCATATTCATCAGCTATGCGTGTTCCTCTCAAAAGATGAAGACTACTTGCATGTTTACAGAATGTCTTAACATCTGTCTCTGTAATTGTATCAGCTGGTTGATTCAACTGATGCAATAGCTGCTGCACTCTTCTGAACACAACATCTGCATCTTTAGCAGCCTCACTATGATACCTGCAGATAAAGGTAATAATGCTGCAGTAATAGAACTGAAGTAATTATAAGTGCACTTGCAGTAGAACCCTACTTTTCATGATACAAACAGTCTCAAGAAACTTGACTGCATAATGTACTTAAAGGTGAAAGCCACACTGGTGCCAATTTACGTCAATTACATCGTATTTTTCTTCATGAACATGGATTCAAAATATAAAAACAGAGTTGAATTAACATTAGGAAATTTGATGGGACCTACATAAAAAAAAATTGTGTAAATGGCACAAAAATGTAAAATCTGGGGGTTTTCTGCCACCATCTTGTGGAATAGAATATTTTCAAATTATTTGTAAACTGAGTAATTGTTTCTGGACTAATACTCAGCACTAAATCTATGCGACTGTTCATGGGAGGTGTGGTGGTGAAGTGGTTCACAATTCCGTATCATAGCACTTAAACCAGAGTACAAATTAATAGACAAGGTAAGTATAAAACAGATGTATGGACCACAACAGTGATCTCTATAGTACCTGGATGTTGAACTACAGATTTCTCAGTGTGGCAGCCAAAGATATTCTGTTACAACATAGGTATTTCTAGACAACCAAAAGGAAATGTTTAGATTCTGTGCTCCCACGAGTCTGTTACAACATTGCAGTCAATGCAAATTTGTGTGTAGGCACACTACAGTTGTGTGCTCAGACACCAGAGTTACACATTCAGGTTATATAGAGATCACAATATATATACATCTATGACACAAAACTTTTACTTACACTTGCTGCAAGGCAATATAACGGTCCGTTTCAGCTGTCATGTCTGGTAGTGTGCCACGCAATGGGAGGCATCCCTGACCTTCATTGTCAATGTAATCACGCACAGCTTTTGCCATTATCCAAAAAGGTTTGCTCTAATGAAAGGTAAAAAAAGTTTGAAACAAAATATATAAATTGTGAATTACCAACTTGGCATAAATACGAAGAAAGACCATGGATATGGCCACTACATTAAATTGACAATTTTGTGATTGCAAGACATCTACATACTTTGTGTATATACAGGCATCCCATCAAATAATTGTGAGATTCTATTAAGTATAAAATAAACTTATGATATCTCTCTCTCTCTCTCTCACACACACAATTAAAAACTGTAAACTTTGAATCTCACATAGTCAAACTACTTGAACAGAAGTGATATAATGGGCATCATGTGCGCTATAACTCATAACTGCAGTCATTATCACGGTTGTTGGACTTAATTTTTATTTCATTATTTTAAAACAAGTTCATACATAGTCCACAATCCACTCAATGGTGCACAGCAGAGGTTACCTAGTACCATTATTAGTTACTTGCTTTTCTGTTCCACTTCCACATAGAATGAGGAGGGAAAAAAAAAAAAAAAGTGTATGCATCTGTATGAGACCTAATCTCTGATCTTATCTTTGTGGTCTTGATGAGAAATCTCTGTAGTTGTGTGTCTTTTTCTGAAGAAGTCCGTGGCCAAAAATTGAATTTGTGTGAAAGTAATTGACTTTAATGTGCCAGTCTGAAGCTCAGCAATTGTCTTTACAGCGAGTTATCTATTCTCAATTATTGGCAGTCCACGTCCAACCTGGATTTACTATTGTTAAGACTACTGAGAGGATGTCATCAGGAAAGACAACACTGGCATTCTACCGATTGGAGCATGCAATGTTAGCTCCCTTAATCGGATAGGGAGGTTAGAAAATTTAAAAAGGGAGATGGATAGGTTGAAGTTAAATATAGTGGGGATTGGTAAAGTTCGGTAAAAAAAAAAAAAAAAAAAAAAAAACAAAAAAAAAAAAAAAAAAAACCAGGATCTGGGGAGTACAGGATTATAAATACAAAATCAGTTAGGGGTAGGTCTAATAATGAATAAGAAAATAGGAATGCAGGTAAACCCCTACAAGTAGTATGGTGATATTGTCATAAAAGCCAACACTGACCACAGTAGTGGTCCACTAGCTCTGCCGATGTAAGAGCAGATAAAGGAAATTATTCAGACAGTTAAAGGAGAGGAAATGTGATGGACTGGAATTTGGTAATAGGTGAATAGGGACTGGAAAAATGGAATGAAAGAGGAAGCCACATGGTGGAATTTTGTATGGAACATAATTTAATAATAATTAATATTTGGTTCAAGAATCACAAAAAAGGGTCGTATACATGCAAGAGACCAGGACATGCCAAAAGGTACCAGATAGATTTTATAATGGTAAGACTTAGATTTCGGAACCAGTTTTTATACTGTAAAATATATCCAGTGGCACATATAGATTTGGACAATATATTATTGGTTATGAACTGTAGACTGAAATTGGAGAAACTGCAGAAGGTTAGGAATATAAGGAGATGGGAACTGGATAAATTGAAGGAACCTGAAGTTCTTGAGAATTTCAGAGGGAGATAAGGACACAATTGACAGAAACAGGAGAAAATAAAATGGCATGAGTGGGTAGCTTTAAAAGATGAAATAGTAAAGGAACAAGTGGACTAAATAGGTAGAAAGGCAAGACATACACAAAATGCTTGGATATCACAGGAAATACTAAATGTAATTGATGAAAGGAGAAGATATAAAAATGCACTAACTGAAGCAGGTAAAATGGAGTACAAACGACTAAGAAATGAGATTGACGGGAAGTGCAGAAGGGTTAAGCAGGAGTGGCTAGTAGCCAAATAAAAGTTTGTAGAAGAATGTGTAACTAGGGGAAAAAAATATACGGCTCACTGGAAAATAAGAGAAGTAAAGCAGCTGTATGAATATAAAGAACTCTGATGGAAAATCAGTTCTCAGCAAAGAAGGGAAAGCTGAAAGGTGGAAAGAGTATGCAAGACTACTGTAGGAAGGGAAGAAGATGAAATGAGATAGGAGATACTATACTAAGAGGGGAATTTGACAGAGCATTGGAAGACCATATTTGAAACAAGACCCCTCGAGTAGATGACATTCCCTCAGAGCCCTGGGAGAACCAGCCATGACAAAACTGGGGGACTGGCGACCATAGTAGTTTGGTCACTTTATATCCCCAACCATCCGACAAAACTGTTTCGCCTGACGAGTATGTATGAGACAAGCAAAATACCCTCAGACTTCAAGAGAAATGTAACAATCCCCAATCCAAAGAAAGCAGGTGCAGACAAGTGTGAAAATTACAGACCTTTAGTTTAATAAATCATTTTTGCAAAATTTTTTACAGAAGGATGAAAAGGCTGATAGATGCTGACCTCTGAGAAGATCAGTTTGGATACAGAACAGATGTAAGTGTGTGTGTGTGTGTGGGGGGGGGGGGGGGCAATATTCACTTTACGACTTATCTTAGGAGACAGATTAAGGAAAGGCAAACCTACATTTCTAGCTCTTGTAGATTTGGAGAAAGCTTTTGACAATGTTGATAAGAATACACTCTTTCACATTATGAAGTCAGCTGGTGTCAAATATAGTTATCGGAAGGTTATTTACAACTTGTACATTAACCAAATAGCTGTTATGAGTTGAAAGGCAATGGTTCGGAAGGGAGCAAGACAGGGTTGTAGTTTTTCTCCATTGTGGTTCAATTTGTAATGGAAAGCAAAAAGAAATTTGGAGAAGGAATTAGAGTTCAAGGTGAATAAACAAAAATACTGACAGAATTACAATGTCATCAGCAAAACACAGAGACAGCCAAGGACCTGGAAGAGTAATTGAACCAACTGGACAGTGTGTTGAAAGGAGTGTATAAGAGGAACATTAACAAGAGCAAAACAACGGTAATGGAATGCAATCTAAGAAAATCAGGTGATGCTAAAGGAATTAGATTAGGTAAACAAAACAATAAATGTGGTAGATAAGTTTTGTTATTTGGGTAGTAAAATAAGATATGATGCTCACAGTACAGATAATATAAAAATGAAGAATGGTAATGGGAAGAAAAGCATTTTTGAAAAAGAAAAATTTGCTAACACTGAATATTGATTTAGTGTAAGAAAGTTTGAAAGCATTTGTGTGGAGTGTTGCCTTGTATGGGAGTGAAACTTGGACCATAAACAGTGTGGATAGAAAGAGGATAGAGGCTTTTGAAATGTGGTGCTACAGAAGAATGCTGAAGATTGCATAACTAATGAAATATTGAACAGAATTGGAGAGAAAAAGGACTTTTGACATACCTTGACTAAAAGAAGATATCGATTGGTAGGACACATTCTTAGACGTGAATGAATAGAAATTTAACATTGGAGGGAAGAGATAGTGTGTGTGGGGGAGGGGGGGAGGGATCACAGAGGGACACCAAGAGACGAATATAGTAAGCAGATTCAGATGGATGTGGTTGCCGTTCTTATGAGGAAATTAAGAGGCTTGTTTTCAGGATAGAGTAGGGTGGAGAGCTGCATCAAATCAGTCTCTGGACTGGAGACCACATCAACAAACTATGTTATGTACAGATAGATATATTTTATGGTAAGTACTAGCTAAATCTGGCCAAACTTTACTATGCCTCAGTCTGATGTGAATTGACTGACTCACTGAGAAAATCCATCACTCCAATCAATACCCTATCTTTCGCTGATATGGCTATATTGAATGAAATGAAAATCATTGTGTATTGTGGAGCCAGTGGATATATGAAATTTTTGTTTTTTATTCTCTGCTTCCACAAAGATCAGATGGCTTACCAACTCTGAGTGTGATGTATAATTGTATGTGAGAGAAAAAAAAAGCAGCTGTTATTTTCTACACTGCAGAGTTGGGTGGCCTCTGTTCATTACAGATATTGAATGTAGTAGGCTGGGCAGACTGGTGAAATAGGACAGGCAGTAAACTTGGCAGAATACAAGTGTCTCTGGACAAACAGTGTACTGACCACTCCTAAGGATGGCGTCTGCAACCCACAATTCACATCAGCAACTATAACTGAAATGAGTACATGGCTATTATCCCTGGAAATTGGCCTGATGGTAGTGTTGCATGGTCTGATTAATTCCAATATCTTATTCATCATGCCGATGGGATGGTGTGTACCTGAACTCTTCCAAAAGAGCATCCTTGACACACATTGTGGAAGAGGAATGTGCCAATCCACAAAGACAAGATTGTGATGAAGTGGTTTGAGGAACATAGCACTTGGTGAGTTGCAATTATTGTGCTAACCCTCACCCTGCCAGATCTGAACCCGATCAAACGCATTTGGAATGTGATTGAATGTGGTATCAGAGCACATTACCCACCTTCCTTTAACAACCTAATTGCTTCCATGCAAAGACACATCAATGCTGTTATCCACATCAAAGATGTGCTAGCTATTAACTAAGGTGGTCTTAATGTTCTAACTGATGTTGTATAATGATATTGCAGGTACTTTCACTGTGGTATGTGTACACTCTGGGAAAAGTGTTGAAACTAGAATGAGTAATAAAGAAATAATAAATCAAACCCTCTTGCATTATGTGACAGTTTTTCATACATCAGTGATTATGATTATGTATCTTCTGAACCAATACCACTTGAAAAATGTTTAACGTATAAAATTACTAGCATTAAAATAATAAATAAGTTAATGCCTTATGCAGCAGTTATAGTACATGAACTACAAGATTGTAGTAAGTGATCAACCTTCTCCCTTACATATTTTAATTGGGGTGTTGGTTGTCTTCACTCCAGAGACTGGTTTGAAGCAACTCTTCACACTACACTTTCCTGTGCAATTCTCATTTTTTACCCTTCACACTTCCTTCCAACACTACATTGACAATTTCTCGATTTATCAGAATGTCTCTTACTAATTTACCCCCTCCCCTATTATGTTCAGTACCACCCACCTTATCCTCAGCATTCGTCTGTAGCACCACATTTCTTCTATCCTCTTCTGGTAAGAGCAGTATTGTCTACTTTTCACTCCTAAGGCTACACTCCAGATAAATGCCTTCAGAAAAGATTCCTACACTTCAATTAATATTCAATGTTACCAAATTTCTCTTTAACAGAAATGCTTTTCTTCCCATTGCCACGTTGTTGTTTTTGTCTTCAATCCGCTGACCGGTTTGATGCAGATCTCCACGCTATCCTGACCTATGAAAGCCTCTTCATCTGAGAATATGTACAGTAACCTACATTGTGTGCTCTGCACAAAATTGTACCAGGCAATCTCCCCTATCATTCCTTTATCCCAGTCTATATTTACCTACATTTCCTTCTCTTCCCTTTCCTACTACAGAGTTCTAGTCCCTCATTATAATTAAGTTTTCTTCTCCTTTAACTGTCTGAATAATTGCTTTTATATCATTGGCAGAGCTAGTTGGCATATAAAATTGTACTACTATGGTCGGTGTTGGCTTTGTGCCTACCTTTGCTATGAAAATGCATTCACTATGCTGTTCATAGTAACTTACCCGCACTCGTATTTTCTTATCGTAAGACCTACTCCTGTGTTACTACCAACTGATTTTGTATTTGTTACCCCGTACTCACCTGACCAAAAATCCTGCCACTGAACTAAAACCCCACCATATCTAACTTTAACCTAACCATTTCTCTTTTTTCAAATTTTCTAATTTACCTATTCGATTACAGGATAAAACATTCCACACTCCTATCCGTAGAATGCCTGTTTTGTTTTTCTTTATGTCATCCTCCCGAGTAGACCCCACCCGGAGATCCGAATGGGGAATTATTTTACCTCCGTAATATATTACCCAGGTGGATGCCATCATCATATATTGAGACAGTAGAGCTGCATGTCCTCGAGAAAATTAATGACTGTAGTTTTCCCTTGCTGTCAGCTGTTCGTAGTAACTGCATGGCAAAGGTATGTTAGCTGATGTTACAAGGCCAGTGCAGTCAGTCATCCAGTCTGTTGCCCCTGTAACTACTGAAAAGGCTGTTCGCTCTCTTCAGGAACCACACGTTTATCTGGTCTCTCCCCAAATACCCCTCCACTGTGGTTGCACCTATTGTACAGCTATCCGTATCGTTGAGGCACACAAACCACTCCACCTTGGCAATGTCTGTGGTTCACATTTCTTCTGTACAGAACCACGTAAATAATTTTACTCCCTCAGCATTACCTCATTTTATTCCTACTAAATTCTATTACCTTTTTTGTGGTTTTTATAGGGACTAAATGTCAGGGTCATCAGTCCTTAGCCTTGTTAATGTTCATCTTATACCCTTCTTTAAAGAGAATGTCCATACTATTCTTCCACAGAAGACAGAATGTAGGGTATGTACAGCCCAGGAATTTTTTTCATCCTGGACAAATCCTGAAAATACCAGCAAATTTTTCATTCTTTCAATCATCATTTAATTTTGACTGTTAAGAGTGGATACACTAATGAAGTTTACTGTAGGTCCCAACTGAAGAATAATGTGGCAGTAACAAAACATATGCAAGAGAATAACATCACAATTAAATTACAGTTGCTAAACAATGCCTGATTTACAATTTGAAAAAAGGAAAAAGGGGAGGGGGGCTGGCAGATATATAGCGTGTGCACCCAAGTGTCTGTAGAAAACAAAATTTGTCAAAGGCTTTAGGAAGAAAATTATGGAATACTTTGTAGCAACAAACTGCTTTTGTTGAGCAAGACATTACTAATTGCAGGAAAACTGCCATTAGTGGTTTGGCAAGTGTTACTTTTGAAGTAAATTCCCTTTTTATTCCAGGTAAATTATATAAAGAACTAGAATGTGCAATGTATTTCTTAAATCACTGATCAACTGGCTCTCATTCAAAAATTAAAAAACTTACACGACCCACCACAGAGAAAGATTTCGGGCACAGAATACCTGCCAGTTATGCCATTATTAAAAATTTACAGACACCTGTGTCTGATATATCTCAAATAGCAATACAAGCTAAAATAGTAAGCTTAGTTAATTATATGCATTTTCCTTACATAATAGATTACAAATTGTGCAATAATGATGGAAAATTAGTTCTTTCATAGACTAAAAAATATTTAGTAATGATAGCAAACAGTTAAATTGTATGCGAGCTGAAGGCAGCCATTCATGAGTCTTGTGCAGACAACCAGAGGCTTTGTAAATATCTTTGCAATTATCTAAAAACCTTGGTCGAACTTTCCTGCCTAACAATGGATTCAAAAAAAGTAATATAATCATACAAAGGGCATCTTTTTCTTACAAAATGAAATAAATGATAAAAAACATTCTGATAAAATATAACATCTGTGTTATCACAACAAAATTGAGATATAGGGGTATTTACAAAACAAAAGAAAACACAAACAGCATTGTCATTGGCTGTGTACACTTAACTCTTGAGTGGCTCGCACAGTTACCAACATCTACACATCAAGAAAAAAAATCAACAACACAATAAGTGTATTTTAACCACAGAATTTGATACACCAGTGTACAAAACATCTACTTTCCTGTACAGATCAAAAGGGGAGTATATTATCTCTTAAAATGAAAAAAAGTGTATTTTATCTGCTAAAGAGTGTACTTTTACTCAGTACAAAAGGTTTTTCTTCTGGGAATTGGGCAACTTCTTTATCCTGACTGGAAACACCCTGCAACTAACAATGCCATTGGCAAAATGTAGAGTTTTTATTTCTTCTTCCTGAAATTTAAAACCAATTCCAAATTTCTCCTTGCTTTTGTTCACAGCTTGCTCAATGTACAGACTGAACAGCACTGTGGAAAGGCTACAACTCTAACTTACTTACTTCCCCACCAATGCTTCCCTTTCATGCCCTTCACTGTTATAACTGGTCTCTGTATAAGTTTTATATAATTATGTGTTCCCTATATTTTACTCCTACTGGTTTCACAAACTGGAAAGCTAGAAATATGGGTTTGCCTTAGCTTAACCTATCTTCAAAGGTAATTCGTAAGTTCAGTATTCTCTCACACATTCTTAAGTTTCTCCTAAATCCAAGTTTTTTGGGTTACAATTTTGCAACCATGACTTATTACACTGACGGTTCTTTAATTTTCACAACTGTCAGTGCCTGATTTCATTGGAATTGGAATAATTACATTAGTCCTGAAATCTGAGGGTATTTCAACTGTCTCATACATCTTGCACATCAGGGGAAATAGACTTCAGGAGGTGTGAGAAAAGTTGTTTACTCCAAGGGCCTTGTTTTGACTTCAGAGTTCTGTCAAATTCTTCTTGCAATATTGTAACTCCTACCTCATCTTCATCTACTTCCTTTTCCATTCTTACACCACCTCCTTTAAGTTTATTTCTTTTGTAGAGCCCCTATATATTCTTTCCATCTTTCAGCTTTCACTTCTTTGCTCAGTAATGGGTTTCCATCTGAGCCCTCGATATTCATACATCTGCTACTATATCCTCTAAATGTTTCTTTTTATTTCCCTGTAGGCACCGCCTTTCTTCCCCGTAGTTATACATTCATCTACATGCTTGCATTCGTCCTCTAGCCACTCCTGTTTAGTCATTTTCCACCTTTTGTAAATCTCATTTTTTAATCAGCTGTACTCCATTTTATTTGCTTCATTTACTGAATTTTTATATTTTCTGCTTTCATCAATTTAATTCAGTTCCTCTGGTGACATCCAAGGATTTTTTTTCCTAAGTCTTTATTTCTATCTGCAACCTTCACTATTTCATCTTTCAAAGCTACCCAATGTGGGGGAATCAGCAAGCAAATGTTTCACAACAATTTGATTCTATGTGTAATATTTGTTGAAAGTAACTAAGTGCTGTACATTCTCAGAGACTGGGTGAATAAATTTAAGGTATTCTTGTGTTTTCCACCCTCTAACCCCATACCTCTGATTATTACAGCAAAGTGAATAGAATAACAAGCATCTCTATGAAAAAAGGTAAAGTTGTCAAAATTTCAAGACAATCAACCAATTACTTTTCAAATTATGTTAACACAAACATAAATTTACATATAGAAGATTGTTACCTGTGTAATGAATATTAAATCCTTATAATTATAGTTGTATACTTGGAAGAGACCAGGAGGCACTGGAAGGTACTAGATTGACTTTATAATGGCAAGAGGTTTAGAAACCAGGTTTGAAACTGTAAGACATATCCAGGGGCAGATATAGACTCTGACCATAATCCATTGGTTATGAACTGTAGACTAAAACTTAAGAGACTGCAAAAAGGTAGAAAATTAAGGAGATGGAATCTGTACAAATTGAAGGAACCAGAGGTGGCTGAGGGTTTTGGAAGGAGCATTAGGCAAGGATTAGGTGAAACAGAGGAAAGTAATACAGTAGAAGAAGAATGGGTAACGCTGAGAGATGTAGTAGTGAAGACCACAGAGGATCTTATAGGCCGGACGACAAGGTTTAATAGAAATCCTTGGATAAAACAGGAGATACTGAACTGAATTGACAAAAGGAGAAAATATAAAATGGCAGTACAGACAGCTGAAAAATTAGGTTGACAGGAAGTGCAAACTGGCTACAGGAGAAATGAAAGACCATAGAAGAATGTTTAACTAGGGGAAAAGTAGATACCACCAACAGGAAAATAACAGACATTTGAAGTGAAGAAAAGCAGCTTCATGAATATCAAGAGCTTAGATGGAAAACCAATACTAAGCAAAGAAGGTAAAGCTGAAAGGAATATGTAGAGTATCTATACACAGGCAATGATCTTGAAGGCAGTATTCTAGAAATGGAGGAGGAAGTAGATGAGAGAAGAGATAAGGTACTGTGAGAAGAATATGACAGAACACTGAAAGATTTGAGTTGAAACAAGGCCTCGAGTAGATGATATTCCATCTAAACTGCTGATGATGTTAGGAGCGCCAGTCATGAAGAAATTGTTGCACTGGTGAAATCCAACCTCGGGGAGAAATGTAGAAACACGGGAGGCAATACTCACATTATGACTAGTCTTAGAAGATAGGTTAAGTAAAGGCAAGCCTACATTTTTAGTGTTTGTATATCTGGAGAAAGCTTTTGACAATCTTGATCGAAATACTCTTTCAAATTCATAAGTCAGCAGGGGTAAAACATAGGGATCATATAGTTTTAGTCAACTGGTATAAAAACCAAACAGTTATTAGAAATGAAGGGCATGAAAAGGACACAGTGGTCGGAAAGCAAGTAAGATATGGTTGTAGTCTTTCCCCAATGTTGTTCAATCTTTACACTGAGCAAGCACTGAAGGAATGCAAGAAGCAATTTGGCGAGGGAATTTGAGTTCAAGGAGACGAAATAAACTAGATCAAAAGCAACGGCAAAATGATTTAGATACATAATATATATCTGCATGCTGCAAAAATTGGCAATTGACCTATAATAAGAGTGAACTTATCCATATGACTACTAAAAGAAATCAGCTAAACTTCATTTACACGATAAATCAAACAAATCCACTGGCTGTAAATTTAACTACAGTAGAACCCCATTCTTACACTTTTGAAGGGACTTGAGTGAAATGACGTAAAATGTAGGAAGTAATGTTTTAAACAGTAAAATATGCTTACTACATCACCCTTGCATTTTCGTAGTTTATTTGTGATAAATTGGGCATCAAAATACTTGCCAGTATATTTACTATACAATAAAGGTTATCCAAATTTTTACCATTTTAAACACCAGGCAGAACTGAAACTGGTAATTTTATGGGAAGTAGAAATTTTTGATGTAATTTCATTCACCATAATCGAATAGTCAGCAAACCTCTAACCAGCATTAATTATTTATGTAGTAAAACTGCACAAGTTCCATTCTCTTTGTATTTTTCAGTGTTTTGCACGACGATATTCAAGAATTTATTCACAATCTCAGCTGCAAATACCGTATATGCATAAGTATTTTTGTGATGTTTGCATAGAGTTGGCATCTCGCACTATTATTGCTTTTTTGAGGTTATAATGTACTGTGCCCCATTCAGTGTGCAGAAAAATATACACAAGCAAACCACCAGTCTTACCGTTTATTAAAGTCATAAAATATACATAGATAAATATTTCCATTTCACATCAAGAACAGATTTTTGAAATGTGTCATGCAAAACTACCAGTTGCGTAAACAACGCCAAGCTAACAATCGATACTGTGATGTAAGCCAACTAGATGCGTACTGCAAACAACGAAATGTGAAATATACATTTGAATGAACACAAAGTGTCAAGGGGAAAGCCATGCAATCATCAATTTATGTCAATTATGTAATTTTTTCTTCACGAACATAGTTTCAAAAAGCGTAAAAAGTTGGAAAAGTGTTAACGCAAAAACAGGGGCGAATTAACATTGTAAACATAAGAAATTTTACAGGATCAACAAAAAATGGTGTAAATTGTGGGAAAATGTAAAAAATGGGGTTTTGCTGTAAATATCTAGGAATAACAATTATGAACAACTTTATTTGGAAGGAACACATAAAAACATTGTAGGGAAGGTGAACTAAAGGCTACATTTCATTGGCATACCACTTAGAATATGCAACAATTCTACCAAAGAAACTGCCTACACCACACTTGTGTATCCTATTTTGGAGTATTGATGTGCATTGTGGGATCCACATCTGGTGGGACTGACAATTTACAGAATGTTCAGAAAAGGACATATCATATTTTGTACTACTGCGATATAAGGGAAAGAGTGTCATCAAAATGATGCATGAGTTGGGGTAAAAATCATGAAAAGAAAGGCGTTATTCGTTGCACTGAGATCTATTTGTGAAATTTCTTTCATGGACTTTCTCTTCCAAATGCTAACACCCACTCACAGAGGAAGACATGATTATCATAATAAAATATGTGAAATCAGATCGAAAACTGAAATATTTGTGTGTTCCTTGTTCCCGCGAGCAATACAAAATGGAACTGTAGAGAAATATAACAAAAGCAGTTCGATGAACAATCTGCCATGCACTTCAATGTGACTTGTAGAATATTTATGTAGACGTAGAATTTCTCCTTCCAGTGGCTTGGGAATCAGTGTAAAATTATGTACAGGGTGTTCATAATAGAAGTTATAGTTTTAAAATGCTGTAGAAAGGGACCCTATTGCTCCGAATGATATTAAATTTGAACTGCATATTACTGACACAGGAAAGAATGTGACGTGGGACAAATATGAAAAGCTGACCAATACATGGCACTGTAAGCATAAGAAAACGTACACCAACATATGTGCAACAATGACTGTCTCCATGAAGGATCATAATGGTAGAGCTCTTTTACAAGAATGGTGACTACGCATTAACTGCCATTTTGAAGTGTCCAGATACTATGGGTTATGACTGGGGAGGAGGCATTGGCCTGGGGAGGAGGCATTGGCCTGATGTCTGCTATATGTCTGGAAAAGATGATTACAAATTTCAAAAGAGGGGTTCCTGAAGTGCAACATGGCAGATGGTGAAAATCAGTTTATCCAACGTCAGTGCAAGATGAGGCCACAGCATTATACAAAAGGTCAAGCAGTGGTGTGTAAACTAGGGATGGATTATGGATGAACTCAAGAAACGCGTGAGAGTACGACAAAATATCAAGAAATTTTCGCCAACTCTCGAGATTTTGTGGACAGTGCTACACTCTCTGGAGGCTGAGCGAAATTACAAGGAAGCATTGAGGCAGAGCCCTTGACACTGTTGTTTTCCATACATGCAAGGAAGAATTTGTACTCTACACATTGGTTTAGGTACTGTATTATTATTATTATTATTATTATTATTATTAGCAGCAGCAGCAGCAGTAGTAGTAGTAGTAGTACCAAAAACAAATATGAATTCTATATATATTTATATTTCAATGAGAGAGAAAGGCTAAACATATTACACTCAAAAATTCCTTACTTACAATTACTTATTGTGAAAAAAAATTGAAAGAGTTTACAGCATCTTTGGTTATAGCCACCATTAAGAGCCTACAAAGATTTTAGCTTAAAGGTCTGGTACATTCTGAACACATCTACCACAATTTACAAGTACAATACTGACTTGCTAGTTCTATTCACATTCTTTTCAAAAGTTTGGCTAGTGTTAAATTTGATCCTCCTTCTACTTTATCAGAGCCAAATTAAACTTTTCTGAGATATAAAAATACAACCAGTATATATATGTATGTATGTATTTTTTGCTATGTTATGGAACTTTTTAAGACATATGTTGCAACAGATGTTATATGCATCCTCCGTAAAGTACCGCCAGCCTGGAATGGGCTCTGAGTGTACTCGAGAAATGCGCAATGCTAAGGCAAATTGTCGAGAAGTTGTTGACAGTGCTGCGCTCTTTGGACGCTGAGCAGAACTACTTTACAATGAAGCACTGCGACACAACAGTCGTAATAATTGTCTTCCGTACATGCAAGGAAGAAACTGAATTAGTAGTAGTATAGTATTTTGCAGAAGACAAAAATCATAGGACTATTATCAATTAAAACACGTCTTGCACAAAAAACAAAAACATTATTATTACAAAATAAAAAAGTTGCAGAATGTTTCTCAGACGTCCAGGAGGGGGGGAATTGAAATAACTGACAGAGGAAAAAGTCATTTTCTCTTCTTTTTTATGTACATGGCTATCAATACTCAATGCACATATCTCACATCAAACAAAAACTTCATTAATATAAAACAAAAGTAGTAGGAAAATTATTCTCAGAAGACGAAAATAATGAAGGGCATTTGAAAAGTCCAAGAGATGGCACTACTGGCACATATAGAGGTTGTATTTAGTTAATAGCATCTTTGGAAAGAGCGCACACCTTCGACCATAGATAATAGTAGACAGGGGATTGTATCATTTTCTTGGCACCAACATCTCTATGGCAAAATCATGTGACTGTTGGCAAAACACAGGTCGTGTCCACCTTTGTTTACGATTATACAGAGTTTTTTTGTGCGTGGAAATAATATTAAATTTCATGTGTAGGTATTATTAGTTTCAAATAATTTCATTTCTTGAAAACTGCTGAATTGTTATTTATATCCAGCTAATGTTTGCCAACAGTCACATGGTTCTATCTTGCTACTACACCATGTGTATAGCTGTTCTACTATTTGCCTGGTCTACTAGTATCTATGGTCGAAGACGCATACCCAGTTTCAGCCATACTGGTGTAATTTTTTTTCTTCTTCTTTTCTTTATGTGTGTATTTGGCATTCGTCAAGGAAGTCAAGTGATTGACAAAGAATGGCCAAAAAACATTCCGTGTGGTGATTAAACATTACTTTATGAAAAGAAAAATGCCTCAGGAAACTAAAGAGCAACTTGATAAACATTATCATGATTCTGCACCTTCGATCAGAGCAGTTTATAAGTGGTTTCAAAACTTTCGGAGTAGCCATATGGGGACAAGTGACACTGAACATTCTCGACGCCCTGTGGAGGCTATGACTCCAGAAATCATTGATAAAATCCATGATATGGTGGTAGATGACAGAAGATTTAAGGTGTGTGAGATTGCTAGTGCAGGTAGTCTGATATTCTGCCGGATGCCTGTGTCTACTCTGCACAATATTTCAGCTACGTAACTCGTAACCTTCATCAGGCGCGACCTGAGACTGCCTTCCGAGTGGACCGGGTCTAGCATTTATGTCTGCGGCATTCCCCCTCAGTACTGGCCCTAGGTGCTCCCTCTGTGGTCCGCGCTCGCCATACCCACCTCCAATCGTATCATTTACGGTCTGATGTTCCGTTTGCAGTCCGCGCCCACTCGCTGAGGAGTTCTGCAGTGCTGATGTTAGTAGTGGCACTAGGTGCTCCCTCTGTGGTCCGCGCCCGCCATACCCATCTCTGGACGTGCCATCCGCGGTCTGGCGTTCCGTTTGTGGTCCGTGCCCGCTTTCTTTCTGAGGTGTCCTGGAACGCTGATGTTCTGTTTTCCGTCCACTACAACCCTGGATACTTACTCTGTGGTCCGTGCCCATCGTACCCACCTCTGAGAGCTTCATCTTCGGTCTGGCGCTCCCTCTGTGGTCCGCGCCCATTCTTCCCACTCCTGGACGTTGTATCTTAAGTTTTGTCCTCCTGGTGCTCTGCTTGGGGAAGTTCTGCATGTCTATGCCAGCACTTGTGTCTGTGTTGTACTGGTGCTGTCACAAGTGCTGGAGGCATGGACATGCAGAACGTTCCCCAAGCAGAGCACCAGGAGGACAGGACTGAAGATACAATGTCCAGGAGCAGGGACAATGGGAGCGGACCAGAGAGGGAGCACCAGACCGAAGATGAAGCTTTCAGAGGTGGGTACGATGGGCGCGGACCCAGCACCCAGGGATCACCTCCGCAAGCGAGCGCGGACCGCAAACGGAATGCCAGACTGCGGATGGCACAACCAGAGGCGGGTATGACAGGCGCGGACCACAGAGGGAGCACCTAGTGCCACTACTAACATTAGCACCGCAGAACACCTCAGAGAGTGTGGTGCGGACTGCAAACGGAACATCAGATCGTAGATGATGCGATTGGAGGTGGGTATGGTGGGTGTGGGAGCAGCTAGTGCCATTACTGACATCAACGTCCCAGAACACCTCAGCAAGTGGGCGTGGATCACAAACGAAGCACCAGACCACAGATGGAACGATCAGAGGCGAGTCTGATGGGTGCTGACCACAGAGGGAGCACCTACAACCACCAGTGGAAGGGGAAGGCCGCAGACATAAATACTAGACCCGGTCCACTCAGAAGGCAGTCTCAGATCACACCTGATGAAGGTTATGAGTTACATAGCAGAAATATTGTGCAGAGTAGACACTGACATCTGGCAGAATACCCGACTACCCATCATGTCACTAAATCAGTAGGAAAGCCTGAAAAGTTACAACTTAGAACAGAGTTGGATGAAGTGTGTAAATCTACGGAAGGACAATACGTTGAAGAATAAAAACGGTTTTCCCCAAATGCATTAGCAGCATTTATTTTTGCAAGGACTTTTCAAACGCTCCTAATATGGGACTATTCTTTAAACACGTATTTTACTCAAAACAAGAACTTCATTGTTACGAAAAAGAAATATGTATTCCACATGTATTTATACTTACTTGAGAGAAAAATGCTACAACATGTTATACCCAAAAACTCATTGCATACATTTACTAACAGTAGAAAAAAATTCGGCACAGCTTACAGTATTAGCCAGTGTGTACTTTTTTGCTACGCTATGGAGCTTTGCAATAGACATCCCTATTCTCCATAAAGTACTATATTTAAATAATAATCAGCGATCTGCAAGCGTTACAAACAACCACAATGCACGGCGTGGTATGCTGCCCCAGTCAGCCAGTGAGCAGTGACATGCATCGCAGCACCGTTTCTCATGAGCTTCTGGAGAAATGCTTAGGCACCAGCAGGTCGAGAAATTTTCGGTACGCTTGAGTCACCGCACCTCACAGTCCCATCCCTACTGCCAGCGCCACGACTTTCGTATTTGTGCATCGATATTTTAACCAAATTACAGCGTGCTGCTAGTATTGTGTGTCAGCACCAGCAATCAGTACAAATAACCACTGTGCATGGCATGACGTGCTGCCCCATTCCACTTGAGCACAGACCCATTTCTCATGAGCTTCTCTAGAACTGCTTGAGCACCGGCAACTCAAGAAATTTTCAGTGCGCTCGAGTTGCCACACCTAACAGCCCCATTCTTCCTGCACTGCATGAAAGTTGGACATGTCTGTGATCATAGTGCATAAAATCCTATGAAACATCCTGCATTGGCATCCATAGAAAATCATCATCTCCAGGAGTTGTTTCCTGTTGATCTGTCAGCAAGACAAACACTTGCTTTGTAATAGCTTGCTTACACGGAAGTGGATAATAACGGCAACTTTCAAGGACATGTCAATACGCAGAATGGAAGAATATTGCCAATGGAAAATTTGCATGCTCACTAACTGGTATCATTTCATTATGCATAGGAGACTTTGTGGTGCGAACTGATGACACTGTTCATTGTAGGATTGTATTGTTTTTGACAGTGGTCCCCCCCCCCCCCCCCCCGAAGAGGAATTTATAAATGTTATTATTCTGAATGTTTCCCCAAGACAGTCCAATCTGTTGTGGAACATGCTGCCTTGAGGCAGATAAACATGGCCAGTATTTGGATATGTCTTCTGCCAATGTCACAAAAACTAGAAACAGATGTCATTTTGATTTTTATTCAGTTTTTGGTCTCACAATAACAAAATCTATTTAGTTCTTACTTTTTATGCAGTTTTAGGCTCAGAATAATTAAAAACTATTTTTTTTTTTTTTTTTTTTTTTTTTTTTTTTTTTTTTTTACATCCAATGTTTCAAAACCTTGCCTTGGCAGAAGGGCTTATCAAAAAGTTGCAGAACTGTTCCATGCTTAACTTATGCACACACACACACACACACACACACACACACACATACACACACACACAGATTGAACAATATGGATGTGCAATGGAACTTAAACCCTATATGTTTTGGTTAACCTTTGCTGAAACTAGAATGTTTCAAGGACTTCTTAAAGAAATGTGAAAAAAATATACTAATAGCTACTAATTTTTAATTAACTGCACTTAAATTGGTTATGGCCAACAGAATGTAATTTCTGTTTACTCAGAGACAAAAACGGCAACGAACTGGGTCAGTTAACAGTATGTTACAGTAAAAATAAAAATTGTCTGCTTAAACTAATTTTCTTAATTTGGTTTACCTTTGATGTCAAGTTAATACAAGCATCATCATCAAGTATCTCTCTTACACTTGGTGGTACAGCTGTTGATGTGACTGCATAATTCACAGCCTTAATTGCTTCTTCAAAGTTTTCTTCAACTTCAGCGTTGCCATGTTCATCGCGATACATACCTACACAGCAGAACAAACCTTACTTTTGCATACATTTAAGAGTAAAGAAATAAAAAAATCTGTACATAATAAGTGATCACACATACATCTTTCTAAGGACGGCGGGGGGGGGGGGGGGCACCCCCCGGGGGGGGGGGGCACCCCCCACAAGCTACACCCCCCCCCCCCCCCCAGAAAAAAGGAGCCATATCCATGAAGCTGTAGAAGTTGCTCTTCTCCCCACAGCTTATAGTACAACCGGTGTCAAAATGTTGAAACATTTTGATAATTTAGCTCAGCTGCTGATACTTTGGGAAGCTGAACTGAATGAACCACTCTTACTTGAACACAACTGACCCTCCATGATAAATAAAATAGATAATCATGCCACTGACACATCTGCTTGAAGTAAACATAAGAAAAACCAGAATTCTCCCTTTTAGGATCAACGAAATGCTACTACAAAAACAGTTTTTGAAATAAATTAATTTAAAGGTTTAATCTTAAAAACTGAGTTATTTCTAATAGTGTTTATTTTCTTTTTCTTCTTCTCTCCCTCCTCCCCTTTTTTGTATAGTAGATAAAAGTATATTTCATTTATTGTTGTTTTCTGTTAGGTGTTACATATTTTATGAAATTTTTCACATAGTTATGTTTGATCCTTAACGGCCACCATTGTATTACATAGGTCTGTTAGACAAGTAAACTGCAGCTTTAATTAATGTTATAAATAACTGTAGCTATGTTGATAATGTCTTTATTAATATGGGTTACTTGGAATAAACTCTGTTAAGGTGTTCAAATAAATTTTGAGTGTGCAAGCGCATAAAGTTTACTGCTTCTAATAATTCAGCTGGGTACTGTCCAGTCATTGTCAGAGAGAGTTGTAGACTGACGCTCTAGCAAGCGCTTTGTCCTTATAACTGCCAGAACGCACTGCTGTGCATGTGGCCGTATATACACAGATGCCAAAGACTTTACTCAGCAGCGAGGAAATGCACATATATGAATCATGTTGTGGCTGCACAGTCAATTGTCACAGAGGTATCAATGTATTATGAACTGTGCTGTGGTGGCAACTTTGTAAACTGATTAAAGAAAGTGCCAGATTCCAATGTCTCTATTAATTACATTCATCCCCTAGTGAATTTTAATTGCTTCTATCAGCACCGAGACCAGAAAGATGAAGTCGAGGCTAAAATGTTGACATTTTCGTATCATAGAATGTCAGTATCAATACAATGCTCTGCCACTGCCGATTTATTAGGATGTAAGAGCCGGGTAAACTTTGGTGTTCCGTGCACTTTTCCTGGACTCTGTGTGTCGTCTGGCCTATGTATGAATGGCCACATCCACAGGGGACCTTTTAAACCTCATTCTTCCAAAATGTAGAGTTGGGGGCTGCCACCAATAAATTTGCAAAAATAATGGACATAAGAGTTTAACATGAGTGATGGGCACCTCTGGCACTTTCGGAAATGTCATGGTATCTCAAACAGTAAAACATGTGGTGAAGTATTAAGTGCAGACACCAAACAAGTTGTGCCATTTTGTAAATATGTTAATGAAATGATTGAATCTGAGGGCCTCACTTTGTCTCAGATCTATAATGCAGATGAGACCAGCATTTATTATTGTTCTGTTTCTGAGAATACCCTTGCACAAATATGAATCCAGCACACCCGAAAGAAAATTAAATAAAGAACAAATTTCTGTTTTACTTTGCGCAAATGCCAACAGCACACATTGTCTCGTGTCCCTGGTGATTGGAAATGCAAGGAAACCCCACACTTTGAAAAATATCATTGATCAATTGCCTATTATCTATTCCAGCTCAAGAAAAGCTTGGTTCACACATGATATTTCTTCTGACGGGTTCTTCAACCATTTTGTATTAGAAGTATGACAATATCTATAAGACATATTCTAGTCACATGCTGTAAAACGTATTTTGATTCTTGATAATGCATCTGCTCATTGTAATGCTGGGAAGTCAGTCAGTAGAGAAGTAGTTCCTGGAATAAATCATGGTTATCTTTGAGGATGAAAATGATGCTCAAAATGATACAATTTAGCAGCAGCATGAAAATAGGTAAAAACAACAACCTTAGCTAACGGTTAGAAGCAGCTGTTACATGGGACAGAAGGAGAAATTGATTTCAAAGGCTTTGAAATTAACAATCTTCACAGAACTGTGTGGAAGTCTGGGGAAAATATAAGTGAAGATGTGAGGAACTGAACATCATTTCTGTTGCTGTGGTCTTCAATTGGAGACTGGTTTCATGCAGCTCTCCACCCTCCTCTATACTGAGCAAGCTTCTTCATCTCCTCATAAGAATTGCAACCTACATCCCTTTGAATCCGGTTACTGTATTCATCTCTTGGTCTGCCTCTGCAGTTTTTACCCCAAACACTTTCCTCCAATGTTAAATTCATGATTACTTGATGTCTAAGAATGTATCCTACCAATCAATCCTTTCTTTTAGTCAAGGTGTATGCCAGAAATTCCTATTCTCCGCAATTCTGTTCAGTTTCTCCTCATTAGTTACATGATCAACCCACCTAATCTTCAGCATTCTTCTGTAGCACCACATTTCAAAAGCATCTATCCTCTTCCTGTTTGCGCTGTTTATCGTGCAAGTTTCACTTTCAAACAAGCCAACACTCCACACAAATGCCTTCAGAAAGGACTTATGTGTAAATTAATATTCAATATTAACAAATTTTGCTTTTTCAAAAACACTTTTCTTCCCATTGCCATTCTGCATTTTATATCCTGTGTTATTTTACTGCCCAAGTAACAAAACTCATCTACCACCTTTATTGTTTCGTTACTTAATTTAACTCTTTCAACATTATCCGATTTTCCTAGACTGCACTCCATTTCCCTTGTTTTGCTCCTGTTACTGTTAATCTTAAACACACCTTTCATCACACACTCCATTCCATTCAACTGCTCTTCTAGGTCCTTTGCTGTCTCTTGAGAGAATTACAGTGTTTTTATTTCTTTACCCTGAACTTTAATTACTTCTCCAAATTTCTCCTTGTCTTCCTTTACAGCTTGCTCAATGTACAAATTAAATAATATTGGAGAAAGGCTACAACCCTGTCTTACTCCCTTCCCAACCATTGCATCCCCTTCACGCCTTTCAACACTAACAACTGCCATCTGGTTTTTGTACAAGCTGAATATAACTTTTCACTCCCTATACATTACTCCTGCTGATTTCAGAATTTGAAAGAGCGTATTCCAATCAACATTGTCAAAAGGCTTTCTCCAAATTTTCAAAACCTGTAAAGTGAGTATTGCCTCCCGTGTTCCTACATTTCTTCTGAATCCAAACTGATATTCCCCAACATCGGCTTCTACCAGCTTTTCCATTCTTGTATAAATAATTCATGTTAGTATTTTGCAACTATGACTTATTAAACTGATGGTTCTGTAATTTTCACACCTGTCTGTGCCTGCTTTCTTTGGATTGTTACATTTTTCTTAAGGTCTGAGGGTACTTCACCTGTCTCATACATCTTACACACCAGGTGAAATAGTTTTATCATGGCTGGTTCTCCCAGAGACTAAAGTAGCTCTGAGGGAATGTCATCTACACCAGTGGCCTTGTTTCAAATTAGGTCTTTCAGTGCTCTGACAAATACATCTCTCAGTATATTACCTACTATTTCATCGTCATCTACTTCTTCCCCTTCTACAATATTGTCTCTAAGTTAATTTCCTTTGTAGAGTCCCTCTATATACTGTTTCCACCTTTCAGCTTTCCCTTCTTTGCTGAGAATTGGTGTTCCATCTGAGTTCTTGATAATCATAGAGCTGTTATTCTTGTCTCCAAATGTCTCTTTTATATTCCTGTAGGCAATATCTATTTTTCCCCTATTTATATGTTCTTCTACAGACTTGCATTTGCCTTCTAGCCACTCCTGCTTAGCCATTTTACACTTCCTGTCAATCTCATTTCTTAATCGTCTGTACTCCCTTTTGCCTGTTTCACTTGATGCACTTTTATATTTTTTCCTTTTGTCAATTATATTCAGTATCTCATGTTTCATCCAAGGATTTCTATTTGGCCTTGTCCTTCTGTCTATATGATCCTCTGCTACCTTCACTACTATATCCCTCAGAGCTACACATTCTTCGTCTTCTGTATTACTTTCCCTGTTTCAGACAATCCTTGCTTAATGCTCCTTCTAAAACTCTCAACCACCTATGGTTCCTTCAATTTGTCCAGATTCCATCTCCTTAATTTTCTACCTTTCTGCAGTTTTTCAGTTTCAGCCTACAATTCTGCCTCTGGTTATGTCTTACAGTTTAAAACCTGATTCCAAAATCTATGTCTGACCATTATGAAATCTATCTGGTATCTCCCGGTGTCTCCTGGTCTCTTCCATATATACAACCTTCTTTTGTGATAAACCAGGTGTTTGTTATAACTAAATTATGTTCCACACAAATTTCTACCAGGTGGCTTCCTCTTTCTTTTCCTTTGGCCAGTCCATATTCACCTACTATCTTCCCTTCCCTTCCCACGGAGTGAGGTGGCTCAGTGGTAGCACATTGTACTCCCATTCAGGATGATGGTGTTTCAAATCCACCTCTGTCCATCCAGATTTCGGTTTTCCATGATTTCCCTAAATCACTCAAGGCAAATGCCGGAATGGTTCCTTTCAAAGGGCATGCCTTTCCTTCCCCATCCTTATCCAAACATAATCTCCACCTCTAATGACCATGCTATTGACGGGATGTTTAACACTAATCTTCCTTTCCTTTCTTTTCCTACTACCGAATTCCAGTCTCCCATAACAATTAAGTTTTCCTCTCCCTTAACTGTCTGAATAATTTCCTTTACCCCCTCATACATTTCTTCGACCTCTTCACCATCTGCAGAGCTAGTTGGCATATAATCTGTACTACTGTGGTCGGCGTTGGCTTTGTATCTATCTTGACAACATTTACCCACATACCTATTTTCTTATTCATTATCAGACCTACTCCTGTAATATCCCAACTGATTTTGTATTTATATTTCTGTATTCACCCGACCAGAAATCCTGTTCCTCTTTCCACCAACTTTACTATTCAACCTATCCATTTCTCTTTTAAAAATTTCTAATCTCCCTACCTGATTAAGAGATCTAACATTGCACTCTCCAATCCATAGAATGCCAGTGTTGTCTTTCCTGATGATGACATCCTCCTGAGTAGTCCCCGCTCAGAGTTCCGATTGTGGACTATTTTACCTGAGAGGGTGCCATCATCATATATTCATACAGCAGAGCTGCATGTCCTTGAGAAAAGTAACAGCTGTAGTTTCCCTTTGCTTTCAGCCATTGACAGTAACAGCATGGCAAAGCCACACTAGCTGATGTTACAAGACCAGCTCAGTCAATCATTCAGACTGTTGCCCCCTTGAACTACTGAAATGGCTGCTGCCTCTCTTCAGGAACCACACGTTTGTCTGGCCTCTCCATAGATACCTCTCCGCGGTGGATGCACCTAAGGTACGGCTATTTGTATCCTTAAGGCACACATGCCACCCCACCTCGGTAATGTCTGCTGCGGTTCATGTGGGTGGCATCATTTCTATGCATGTACTAATGTACCACTCGGTTATCCTTTTATGCAACAGTTATTTATTACATTGCACTTTAACTTGAAAAAAAAAAAAGTCAACAAATTCACAATTAAATATATTCTGCAAGCAGTTCAAAAGTGAAGAAGCTGTTGGATAGTTACACATAGGTCTGGTGATATACATAAAAAGCAGGTGGAAACTACTGCAGTAATTATTTTGCTTGTCAAGCAAGTATACCATTTTATAACCACCACCACAGTGTTAACTGTTAATAACCCCTCACCAGCGTGTATACTCATAGTCCATAAACCTTGTCATGAAAAGAGGGGTCTAAGTTGCATCGAATGGGGGTAGTAGGTTTTTTCTTCTTCTTCTTAGTTCCCCCCCCCCCCCCCCTTCCTTTCTTGTATGGTATATGACTGAGATGCTAGATCCAAGTCTTCGACCTCGGCAGACCCTGGATGACTTTTGAATATCCCAAAAAGCGCTAAATTTTCGCACTTTTTTCGGTTTTTCTCATTTTTGCTCCGAAGCATCACTTTCTGACAAACACTGTTCAGTACATTTTTAAACTACATTAAATTTGCTAAATTTTAGCTCAAAATGAGCTCGGAAAGCACAATAATACCTGAGATACAGCTTTTTAAATACTGACAAATTTTCCAGAATTTAATAGTTTATGCTGATCTTCATACACAATTACCTTTATATCCACAATACCCAGTCCAAAATGAATCAGCAAAGTGAACATTTGTTTATTTTTATTTTGAAAGGGGAGGACTTTTAGATTGAGAAATGACTACATATAATGAGATAGGAAGGGAGTAATGATTTATCTACACTTGTTATACAGAATATGAAAATTTTTTTTTAAAGACATTCAATATGTTACAAAATCGTTATGTCGTAATGAGGTAGTATGAATGACGAAGTCTCCTCCTCCGTCTACCCTCCTCCTATCCACCTTTTGCGTTCCTTTCAAAACAGCATCCCCTGGTCAGTGACAGAAGAGGCCTGAACCATAAGGTGTGGTTGATTCAACTGTTAATACATGATGTGCCATTGACATTCAAAGTTCCCACTATGTTGGAGCCGGGATCATCCGCCTGTCAGTACTGATGAGACGTGAGGAAAAACTAGTAGTTGTAGATGGTGGTCATCTCCTTGACAAAGTGGTGTGGCCCAAGCATTCCTCATTTGAGTTGTTTGCACGGTATATACAATATCTCGATGCACAGTACGGTTGGAACATAGCTGTGGTGTTTGATGGTTATCCCACAGAGCCTGACCAAGCGAGTGCAAAACACTCTGAACATAATCGCCGACCTCAAGTCATTACTCTCCTGGGGTCATTATTCTCCTGTCCAATGACAAAAACAAATTAAGATTCATCCAGCTGCTGTAGATAAAATTTGAAGCCAAAACCATTGAGGTTTTTCAGGCTGAAGAAGATGCTGACACATTAATCATTACCACAGCTATCAGAAAGGCCTCTGATTTCCAGGTTGTATTTATGGTATGAGAAGACATAGACTTGTTAATCATCCTGACTGGACTCTGGATTCCCACGAAAGGTACCATACACCTTCAGAAGTAAGGAAGAGGCAATACGCCAGATGTGTTTTACTCAACCACCTCAACATTTGCAGAGAGTCACCTGCTGAAGTAGATTAAGCTGGAGAGAAAATCCTCACTGAGCTGTACGGTGGGAAAAGATCTAGTGAAACCCTGAATGATTTGCGCTACCAGCTTTTTCACAAGGGCTGCAATCAAGGCCAGTTTCAACTTGGCCAGACTTCCTCCCACACAAGATGCTGCAAAGCTGCATTCGTTTCATACATACCACCAGATGCAGCACTGGCTGGGTCACAAGAAGAATCCGATTGAATGGGGATGGGTTCCTACAGCACAAGACCTTTCCCCCAAAGATAATGACGAGGGAAATATCTCCCTCAAACCTGCTTACCATGATTTCTTGCAGTTGCAAAAAGGGATGCAGATATGCTTGCCACTATAGAAAAGCTGGTTTGAAGTGTTTAGTCGTCTGTGGAACCTGCAATGGCCAATCATGCGAAAATCTTCCTGAAATTACAGTGGTCGTCGATCTCAACATTCATGATTTTGTTGAACTCGATGACAATGACGAGAGAGATAGGCTGCTTGAATTGGTGGAGGAACAATATCAGGTATACTTCTAATTGTATTGGTATTGAAAGTGACCTTTTTTTCTATTAATTAATACCTACCATATGTTATTGATACCATTATTTCTGTCAGTTAATACTTATGAACATGTGTGTTGTATTTATATTAGGACTTTTCGATAAGGTTTAACCTTGGGATAATCGACAAATAAGATATTTATATTCTATTTCAGGATGTCCAAGACGAAAATTACACTGAAGGCCCCAGTCCATCGAAAAGAAGAAAACATCTTTAATTAACATTCCATGTAGACATTCAATTCATTTACACTTTTTATACAACCTGATGTAATGATTTGTTCAATAAATATTTTGTATACACTTACTTCTCCAGTTTCACATGCCTTGTGAACAGAGACCTTCCACCAGTGACCCTCAAAATGAAAAACTGAATAAATATAGACCTCACTGAATCATTTCAGACAGGTTATAGCAGATATAAAGATGACAGCAAAAACTGAAATATGAATATTAGCTTCAATCTTAAAAGTTGTGGAAATTTGCCAATTTTTGAAAAGCTGTATTGTGTCTTCCGCTAATTTTGGTCTCAAATTGTAGCAAAATTAATGCAATGAAATAAATCGCAATTTGCGATCACTTATGGCTTCACTGTACTAGGTTTAGATGCAATACCAATGTGCAGCGAATGAAAATTTGTGCCCGGCCGGGATTCGAACCCGGGATCTCCTGGCCTGCTTACTAAGCAGACGCGTTGACCACTCCAGCACAGAGGACACAGTGACAAACCCGACGGCAGAGGACTCTTCCCTGCATGTCTCCCACCACACCCAAGTCTCCAAATTGCAATTTATTTAATTAAATGAACTCTGCAATGTTGTCAAAAATATATTAATTTAATGTAGTTTAAAAATGTACTGAACTGTGTTTGTCACAAACGTGCTGCTTCAGGGCGAAAATGAGAAAAAACCGAAAAAAGTGCAAAATCTTAGCAGTTTTTGGGATATTCAAAAGTGATCAGGGGGCCTGCTAAGGTCGAAAACCTGGACCTAGCATCTCACAAAAAAAAAAAAAAAAAAGAACCTACTACCCCCATTTGATGCAACTTACGATGTACTTGGTTACTGGACTATCAGGCAAAAAATCTAATATTCATGGTTAAACACACACTTTTTCCCCAGGTGCAAGAGCAGTTTTTTCGTGATGAAATACATTTGTTCTACGACAATATTCCCTTGAAGCAGTAAAACTTATCAATCCTTTTAGAGGAAGATGTTTTATACACCAGCATTGCACTTCCAGGAACCTAATTGTTTTAATACACCAGCGGTATTTACTTCTAAATTATGCATACTGGCAACTGTTCTCTATACAAATTCTAGAGTATTTGCTTCATCTTCTTTCATGAAGGAATTTCGAATTGTGTTAAACAATTCTGCATTAGTCGAACTATCATCAGTAGCATCACCATTAGTCTTCATCAGTAGCATCACCTAGTCTTCACATACAACCAAAACTACCAAATTACCTGGCAGGGTTTCATTGTGGATATTATTGTAAGCTTCTCGCATTGAAGATCGAACTAAATTTTTAGAGTTTCTGTAATAGACTGCCAGTCTTGAGGATTTTGTGTCAGTTTAAATTTGGCATGCTTTTTTCTTTGCTTTTGCAAGAGTGATCTAACCTGTTTTGTGTACCAAGGCAGATCAGACCTCTCTTTTACTAATTTGTTTGGTATAAATATGTCAGTGGTTATCGATATTATTTCTTTGAATGTAACCCACTCTGATCTACAAACTTTTAGTTTTGACAGACTGGAGATTCTCACTCTAGAAAGTGTTAATCAATTTTCATCTGCTCTTTTTTAAATAGGTATATTTTTTGTTTGTTTTTTGTAGATTTGGGAAGTCCGATATTCATTATCGCTACAACAACTCTGTGTTCACTAATCCCTGTGTGTTTTGATTCTCTTTGTTAGCTCTGGATTATTTATTGCTAAGAGGAAGTATATTTTCATAACCATTTACTATTATAGTGGATTCTTGAACTAACTGCTCAAGGTAATTTCCAGAGAATGTGTTCGGTACAATTTTGGACAATGTTTTATGCTTGCTTCCAGTTTTAAACATGTATTTTTGCAAACATAACGAGGATAAGTTAAAGTTGAAACCAATTAAAATTGTATGCTTTGGGAACGGTTCTGAAGTTTGGCCCCAGCTTTATTCAAACATTTCAGCAATCAAATCATCTGAGTCAAGGGACCAATAAAAAGGGCCCATTATTATTATTCTCGATGTCAGGCATGACCTCTACCCATATTAACTCACAGGAACTATCTACTTCAATTATGCTACAAGGTAAACTGCTTGTGACAGCAATAAACACACAACCACCTTTTTTATTCAGTCTATCCTTTCTGAACACCATTTGTCCCTCATCAAAAATTTCAGCTGAAGTTATCTCCAGCTCTAACAAGATTTCAGTACCTGTATTTTCTACTACCACTTGGAGCTCTGGTACTTCACCACACAGCTACAATTTACAACTGTCAGACCAATGATCTGTACCCTATGAGACTGAAACCCTTCTTGTGTATTCCCAATGCCCTCTAACCTAAAAACTGCCCAGTCCACACCAAATAGCTCCCCCTACCCTTGTAGCCGCTTCCTGCGTGCAGTGGACTCCTCACCTATTCAGCGGAACTCAGAAACCCACCACCCGTCAGCACAAGTTGCGGAATCTGTACCCTACATGGTCGCAGAACCGCCTGATTCAAACCTTGCACTTAGCTCTGTACCAGAGGTTCACAATAGGTCTTGTCAACTATGCTGCAGATGCTGAGCTCTGCTTTCATCCTGTAATTAAGACTGGTAATATTTACCACTTCAGAGAATCTCTTCATATTCACAGCAACACACATCACTGATACCTACGTGAGCCACCACCTCCAGTTGGCTTCACCCCATACCCTTTATAGCATCCAGAAGGACCCTTTCCACATCTGCTTTGCACACAGAGTGCATGTTGGCCTTCCCCCCTCTTTGGCAGCTATCTTCCTAAGGGGCTCAATTACGCACTTAACGTTGGAGCTCCCAACTACGAGCAAACCCACCCTCTGTGAAAGCCCAGATCTTGCAGGCTGCATGGTGACCTCTGAATGAGTGATGCCATCCGGCTCAGGAATAGTGTCCTGAACAGATAGCACCTCGAACCTGTTCGCAAGATGAACCAGGGAGGCCTCACGATAAGTCCCCCAGAATGTCGTCTTACGTTGCCCGCCATGAACTGGAGAGACCTCCCACGCAACTGCCTCGGGGGCATCTGCCTCGTTGAGAACTGTAACAGGGCACAGGGCTTGTTGCAGCTGGTGGACTCGCTGGGCATCTGTTCGGTTCCCACTACCGACCAACAACAACGGTGTCCCTCAACTGCAGCCTCAAGCTGTGCAGCCAAGGTTAACATAGCCAGAAGGTGAGAGCAAAGTGTCACCAGCTCAGTCTGTATCCGCACGCAGCAGTCAGAGTCCCTATTCATGATTTCAATACCCCAAAAAACTAACAACTAGAAAAATGTGATGTAGAGTCGACAGAGGGTAACAAAGGTGAATGAAGACAAAGAGCTTGTACTAATCCCAACGAAATCAAAACAGACGACTGTCGGGATTCAAATGACAGGATACACTAACCAGATACTTAACATGAAACTGAATCTAATATACACATGGGCACAAGATAAATTTAATAAACTGAAGCAATAACTTCACAGATCAGAAAAATATATCGCTTCTAGTATAAGAAGCCAGTTACACTTACAAGTACCAGTGTGGTCGGCAACAGCCATTCAGTGACTGGGGTTGTTTTGGCTCTGGATATTGTGTATTGGTGTGGTGACTGGTAGAATCTGACCTCGGGAAAGATCAGTTTGGACTTAGGAGAAATGTTGGGACTGAAGAGGCAATACCCACATTACCACTTATCTTAGGAGATATGTTAAGGAAAGACAAAGCTACATTTCTAGTATTTATAGATCTGGAGAAAGCTTTTCACAGTTTTGACCAGAATACTCACATTCAAAATTCTGAAGGTAGAAGTGTTAAATACAGGGAGCAAAGTGTTATATTCAACTTGTGCAAAAACCAGACAGCAGTTATTACAGTTTAAGGACATGAGAGTGATGCGGTAGTTGCAAAGCAGAATTTGGGAGAAAATGAGATTCCAGAATATCCTCACTAAGAGAAGGAATTGGTTGGTGAGACATCAAGGAATTATCCACTTAGCATTAGAAGGAAGTTTGTGAGGTAAAAATCATAGAGGAAGACTGAGGGACAAATACAGTATCAGATTCAAAATGGATGAAGAGGACTGCACAGGTTAGGGTAGCGTGGAGAGACGCATCAAACCAGTCGGCGGACTGAAGACTGCAGCAGCAGCAACAACAACAACAACAACAACATTGTGGAATGCTGCTGGGGAGTTTTGGGTAATGTGGCAACTTAAAAAGATCTGCACTAGGATGTCAGGAGGCTGGATAACTATTGGAGGTATTACCTTGAATGCTCCTCTTTGTGCTGCTGTTCAATTAATTCAATTTGAGAGATGTATTGTATGTAGTTGGGATTGTACATTAGCAGTACCTTGCAGAAGGAGCAAAGGTGTTTCAGAAAAGCCTTTGTAATGGAGATGTGTTTTTGTTATACTAGGTTTGTGAGGGACATAGTGAATGGAATTATTATGGTTAGGCTGTTTGGAGTATAATGAAACAGGGAAAGATCAGAAAAGTACTCACATTTCAACACATTCACTGAAAATTCATAAACTTTCTGGCAAAATAAAACTGTGTTCCAGAACGGGATTAGAACCTAAGAGCTTTGCCTTTCACTAGCAAATGCTCTACTAACTTAGCTATCTAGGCAAACTTCATAGCCTGTCCTCACAGCATCATTTCCACTAGTACCTCACGTTCTCACTTCCAAACTTCACTGAAGTTCTGAAAACCTGCACTCCTGGATGAAAGGATATGATGCAGATATGGCATACAGTTTTAATCTGCCAGGAAGTTTCATACCAGCACTCACTCTGCTGCAGATTGAAAATATCATTCAAGGAAATTCAGAATTGGAAGAGGAGCCAAGAAGACATAACCTACATTACCATAATTATTTCCAGCAGCCTCGGGGAAGTTGCCTCAACTGTAAACTGCATTACAAAAGAAATGGGCGATTTTTTTATTTATGAATTTTGAAGTGCTAAATTATCATTTCTGTAATTGTTGGCAAGTACATTAGTCAGTATTTGTAACAGTATAGAGCACTGTTAATTACCTTTTTTATTATGTTTCATATCATATTCTTGCACTAACAGCATGAAAGGTAAATACAGAATACACCATAAATCTATATAGGGATCGAATTGGCAAAGTATTGTGTGTTAATTGTTGTCAGCGACTTTACACCTCATTTCTTGTAAGGCCAACAAAACCTACACTTTTTTTATGACAATACGGAAAGAAAATCACTGACCATTGAATTACTATTTACAATAGTCAGTGTTAAGTGATTTGCTGTATTCTGTTGAGATCGTGGACCGAATACAAAAACTATCACGGGAAGTTTGGCGTTAATACTGCGAGTGATTTATTTGTCTCTCATTTCTGTAACGTGTTTTATAAATGAAATAATAGCGTCCTTAACTGGATTCACTCATTATGTATCACATACTCTCATAACCTGTCTCCCTTAAAACAGTTACTTTGATTTAACATGTAAGTGCTAAAAAAATAATAATGATAAATAAATAAAATATATATCTAAAGCCGATTTCTCATTTTTGTTACATCTCAATACTGTTATGCTTTAAAAGGTGTGTATTTCTGGAATGATGAAATACATAACAGTAATTATACAAGACACAAATTATGAATGTTTATTATTTTTGTTGAATAAGTAAATGCACATAGTATGTACACGAGAGAAAAAAATCCAGGTACAAACATTTGCAGAAAGAAATGGGTCACACCTAAAAAGACCATCCACGAAACTGTTGAGGAACAATTATCAGCCTTTATTCTCTATCCTGCCAAGTTACAGAATTGTGTGAAGACAGCTTATCAAATAGCCTTGAACATGATAAAGACTTTAGTTCTGAATGATCACAAAAAGGAGCATAGAGAATGCAAAAAGCAAATCTGAACCTTATTAGTAAAACAGTCAAGAATTCAAGTTCTTTGTCACCACAGCCGATAGGAAAATAAAACTAAATACAGACCTTTCAAAAGAAAAGTTTGTTAGTCTGACAGAGGATTAAATAGAATCAATTTTGTGAAGCTTTAAAACAACAAATTGCTTACTATATTTACTTTTTGTTTGGTTTACATGATATTCTTCAAATCAATTATATATTATTTATGTAAACTGTGATTACATCTGTCACTTTATGCATGATTTTTTTTTCTCTCATGCTTATTTTTATTCCTTTCATGCTGATTTTCATTTCTATGATGCTGATCTTCATTCCTGTTATGCTTCAACATGGGGCTATAATGAGTACATTAAGGCCCGTTATTACAATGTCCGGTAAAGTAAAGGCAAGAATTAACCTCTAGTAAACTTTATGGTCGGAGTAAAGTTACAGTAAATTCAGTTTGGTTCTTACCATCTACCGCTTAAGTTTTACTGGCAGTAAATATATCTGTGTAACATTTGTAGCAGTTGGTACACATGTTCGTGGCAAAGATAGTATCGTCTGTCAGTTGTTTCATTGTTTTGAAAGTTTCCGTGAAGTAATTACACGTGTGGTTACGTAGTTTTCGTGTCGTGTTTTTCTTAGTGCGTTGTTTTTATATTATGGCGAGTACCAGTGGTAAACTAAGAATCAGACAGGCGAATTTTTCCGCAAAGGAAGAAGAAATTCTTCTTAAATTTATAGAGGAAAAGCGTGGCGTCATTGAAAATAATAAACAAGACGCGGTAACTTGGGACCAAAAAAATAAAGTGTGGGAGGAAATTGAGGAGTTATTTGAGGCCCTGAGTGGTACTAAAAGACCAACTAAAAACTTAAAAGACAAATATGAAAATATGAAGAAGAAGGTGAAGAAGAACCTCACAGAAGAAAAGGAGGAGATTTTCTTGATAGGAGGGGGTAGCAAACCTTCAACAAAACACACAAACAACTCAGAAACATTGATTAGGTTGATGGGTACGAATGCTGTGGGCCTTAATAATCCATTTGATGGAGATTAAATAGGTAAGTTCGTTATCACAATTACATTCATGTTAATGTTAGTAATTTATTTTTTTCATTATCTGCTGCTTCAAAGAACTACGTCTTACACCTTTGCCTTTTAAAAATTCGTGTAAGCTGTCAACTACTGTTGTATTTCAGAAACGGATAAAGGAACAAGCCGCGCGTGTTCTGAAATTGGCGAGCTCACTGAGCAAAATACTGATTGTGACGCTATTATCATCATCGAGATGTCAGAGGAACAGAATGCTGCACACATTTTGTCATCATGGTCACCTGCACTTCTACAGACCAATAAAAGCCCTGAACTCATGGTTCAGGAACGATGTGGTGAAAAATAAAAAAAATAAAATAAAAAAAAAAAAAAAAAAAAAAAAAACTGGTAACGCTAATGACACCGTGAGTAGTGGAAACAGAAATATGTTTTCCACAGAGGAAGAGAGGCGTGCCAAGAAACGGCATGAATGGGAAAAGGAGAGACACTAGTGGGAAAGAGAGAGGCACGAGTGGAGGCGGCTGCAACACAAGCGAGAAATGGAGCTGCTCAACATCAAAATAGAATTAATGAAAAAGAAAATCAGATTTGTGATTGACAATTATGTATATTTGCAAATGTAAAATAGTGGTGCACTGAATTTTTTTAATAAAATGTGTTAAGTCTAGAAGTCATACAATTTTTACTGTTGTACCAATATACAATTTCATAGTTCTGTGAAGTAGTCTTGAATCAGTGCAGTTCTCGCTGTAGCTTGCTGAATGTCGGCTTCAATGGCAGCAGCATGAATCTCTTAAGTTTCAGCCATGGTATCTGTCTCTGGGGGAGACTCATCTTCTCCTTGTTTCTGAGGTAGATTGTGTAATACAGCACAAGCAACAATAATGGCCATGGTTGTTTGTAATTTAACTCTCAAGCCTAGTGACAACACTGGAAATCTTCACTTCCAAACTCCGAAACACCTTTCGATTACATTTCTGATACGTATGTGAGATTCATTATATAACCTCTCAGCTTTGTTACCAGGAACATTGAGTGGTGTCATTAAATACGATTTCAAAGTATATGCACTGTCGCCTAATATCTATGAGCCCTCAGTCTCCTCTTTCTAAGCGTGCCCTTAGCCTGCTATTCATGAAAATGTTACTGTCGTGTGCTGAACCAGGCCATCTTGCAAAAATGTCAGTGATAAGTAGCTCTGCATTAATCACTACTTGCACATTTACAGAACAATAACCTTTTCTGTTCCTAAAGGTTTCAGCTTCGTCTCCTCCAGGTGATTGAATTCTTACATGGGTGCAATCTAATGCACCCAAAACTTTAGGGAATTTAGCAATACGAAAAAAGTTTAGTTTAGTGTTTTCAATTTTGTATTCAGTTTCTGGTAGTTTTATATAGTCTTTTGCCAATCTTGCAATAACAGTGCTTACTTTTTTCACTATTTGAGAAGCAGTTGCTGTGCTAACCCCTATTAAATCACCTAGTGCAATCAGCATGCTTCCTAGAGCGTAAAATCGTAAAGTTAACAGTAATTGGTTCATCGGCAATACAGCATTATTCCTGAAATAGAAATGTAATGCAATCTTAAATTTACAAGTATTTGTTTATGGTTTAAAGAAACATTATATATAAACCAAAAATAACAGTTATAGTTCGAACACAATATCATGGCAGTTGGTCACGAGCGTAAACAAATAAGAACTATTTACGCATCGCCTTGAAAAGTGGTAAAACAACCTCCACCAAAGTAATTTGCTTTTCGGAAAATGTATTGTTCTGTGAAATGATTTCTCTTGTTCTTATACATAAGGAAGTGTATGTTTGTCTGCATTTGTTTACGCCAGTGGTAGATTGCCACGTTACAATGTCAGAGCTATGTCATAATACAGAACATAATTTACCTTTGTCTTTTATGCTGAAGTTGATCGCACATAAGACCATGCAGCACGTAAACTGTTGGTTTTGTTAGGCGGAATCACTTGAAGAATTCTTGATCTTGCAACGTTTCGTAATAGTTCGTTCTGGTTTAAAGTACTTTAGGTCTCCTGTTATTTATCGTAATTTGACCGTCGTCACTATCTTCAGAGTCACTTTCATAAAACTGAATGTAATTCCTGTTAGCCATTTCGCTCATAACCTTAAAATATGTCTCCTTTAAGGGTATACTGGAAGACGATGTTCCGGTAAAGATTACTGCCGGTTAGCGAATAGTTTACTGCCAGATGTCTCTTAACTGGACATTGTAAAACGAAACTGCCGGTAAAGTTCCCGTAAACAGTTTACTGGACATTGTAAGAACAGGCCTAAGAATTATTTCTTATTTATGTTGTGATTTGGAGAATCTTTTGGGTGCAAACTATCACATACATTAAAATATTTTCCATTATTTTCACCTCTGGTTTACCAGTATGAACTGTAAACTACATTTACCATAATCTGTCCTCAAATTTTCACATTTTTCAGGTAAATATTCACCAGACAGTTTCAGTACTTCACTTTTATGCCCAGAATATGAAAATTTAGCACGAGGTGAAAATAATAACTGTCATATATCAATGGTGTTGAACTGCAACGTTATAAGAAAACCACCCATATAAAAAACACTGGACACCCATTTGAAAAACATAGATCTTAAAATACTCCACTATTTCAAATAGTCACATGCAATGGATTTAATCGAAGAACTTGAAATTTATGTACACCACAAAAAGCAAGAAGAAAAAATCGTCAATGACAAACTTGATAGTGAATCAACTAACTTCTTTAAAAGCTTCTCATGTCTTACATAAATAGTAATGTAGTCTACTTAATTCCTCACAATAACTGCAAAAGTAGGAAATAATTTGTCACAAAAATTGTAACATCTTTGGATACATACCAACTCTGTGTAAAAAGTAACATCGCTGAATGTATACAAACTCTTTGTAAATATGTGCTATATTAACAGCTATGTTAACATGTTTGTAGTGATGTTCTCTACATGTGTGAAATTCTGTACACTGAAGATGTTACAATACCTGTAAGTAGAAGCTTAAAAATACTATGGAAATAAAATCCTAATACATATTATTCGAGCTATTCTCCAATTGCAGTATCATGTCTAAACCACACGGCAGAAGAAACAGAACACCACAAATGGAGACAGCACAATAAATACATATATGTAACAAAAAGCATCTGAAGATGGTAATAAATTATCAGAAAGCGTAATGCTTCTTTATATAAACTGAATAACACAGTAACAGGCTTTCAAAAAATCGTTATGAGGAATGAAATCAAAATCATATTTTTGAAATTGTTTTATTACATGGACACAACCTGAATTTACTATTACATTCCAGAAACAAAGTAAGAGTCCAAACAATGGACTGCAAGAAGAGAATGGCTCCAAGAAGGCAAAATGATATCATCAGTAGGGACAGTGATGGTGTAAGTCTTTTGGGATAAGGTATTTTTCTTATAGACTTCCTCATGAATGGAAAAACCATTACTGGAGAATATTATGCATCCATTCTTAAAAAACTCAAGGCAGCTATAATGAATAAACATTCAAGCCATAACAATTACCAAAAATTGAGTGAACTATAGTTTTCAACTGCTTCCACATCAGTCCTCTCTTCACCTGTTTGCCACCTCTCTCATTTGTTCCCAAAATTAAAAACTTTCTAGAATAAACAAAAAATCTTGAGCACCGAAGAAGCCATACAGTCAATGACAATTTTGAGGGTCTTCAATATAATCACTTTAGAGAAGGAATAACAAACCAGGGTAAATGTAGGACCAACTTCATTGAACTTCGTTGGAATTATGTCAAAAAATAAAGTATTGCTGAGCTGCAGCGAGGAATGTATCAAAGACAATCTAATTCATTCATACAATCACTCAAGCCTAACTTATGCACACATGAGCACCATCTCCTGTTGTTACAGCATGACTAGTCTTTAATATGAATAAGTGAGTAGGGAGGGGGAGGGATGCAGGAATGTTCTGCAATCCCTGGTAGAGTGTAGAGGTACTGACAGGTGCATATGTGAGATATAGCTTGGATTACCTTACAGGGAGGGGGTACAGGAGCACACATGACTACAAACTACCTGTGGATTAGAATAGACCAAAAGCAGGGTGGACCACCCGTAGCACAGCAGGCAACTGATCATAACAAGTTCAATTTAAATGGCTGATTTACTACCCAGAGCATCTGGAGCGTCCCTTCCAGTATAAGCTCCTCTATTTTTATTTAGTTATTTCACTTCTCCACTCACTCCCTTAATTCAGTTCACATTTCCACCTATCAGTACTTATAAGGCAAGCAGCATAGAATATTCCTATCCTCACCTTTGCCCTACACTATTCTCCCTCCTCCCCATTCATTCACTGTTAAAAACTAGTCACACTGTAGTGACTGGAAATAGTTGTTATGAGTTATGCCTGAGTAATTGTGTGGATGTACGTGTGTTCCTATCTGATAAAGGCTTTAGCCAAAAATTTAAGGTTATGTCTTTTCTACACGTATGTCCGTAGCTCAGCGATTATCTTTCATATTGAACCAAGTATCTTATCAAATGACCCTAGTATAGCCAGTTAACACTGTTGAAATAGCTATTACTCTACTGAAATGTCACATTGGATTAAGCCTGTATTACTCTGTAGAAGATTGCAAAAATTAGAAAGTTACAAAGTAATCAGATCATACCTTGTCTAATCAATTCCCGCAAACTCTCCTTATCCTTAAAAGTACTTGGTAGCTTGCCTCCATTCTGCTCTCTCCATTTCTGAAGATATTTATATAATACAATTACATATGGAACATGTGCATGATCTTTATATTCCATTGCATCAAGATTTATAGAATCTATATGATTCTGGAGAGCAGAAAAAGGTTTATCAAGCCGCAGGTCTGGCATTTGGTTGTCAGGATGAGTTTCAATAACTGTGTGTTCTGCAACTTGTATCCTTGCATACCCAACAAAGCCATAACTGCGACAAACAATGAAAGGTATATCCAACTCCCACAATTTTTTCGACAATGGGATAAGGACTCTGAAACAGAGTTAGATTTACATAATGATACATTATAATGAAAATTTCAGATACTGTAAATGAACACAATTATACTTGGCGTCATGTAGGAACGCGCTTCCGCGCATAGAGGCGGAGTGATAGGGGAAGCATTGAGGGGAGGAGCTACAGCTGAGTGCCAACAGCTGTTCCTGCGGGAGAAACATTGTGTAATTCGTGGCCAGCCACGCGCCTAGATAAAGAATATTACTGGCCACCAGTGCAGTAATGGAGGGAGATGGGCAGAACGCTGAAAACTGGGTCGCTTTCGTACATGACGCCGACTGTAGTGCCTACTGACATTTAGGAAAATAAAAGAAATTCCTGAATGGAAAAATACATAAAATCAGGGAAACAGAACCACTTAGTTACAGCTTATTAATGTGTGGTACTCGTAAACGCAGTTCGATGTGAATGGTTGTCTTTCCCAGATTTCACATACTATTAACATTTATTTAGTTTTTATAGTACCAGACAAAACATTATTCATCAATGTACATTTTTATAGCAAATACTGAAGTGAATTATGTGAAGATTTTCCAAATTTGATGTAAAGTAGAGAAGCACTGGCGGTATGTTGAGGTCATCCTTGGGTAGCTCAACTACATATTTTATCTGAACGCTTATGAGATAAGGATTAACAAAGAGTAAAAAAGAAAATCAGATCATGAGGAAGTGTAGCAAGTATTGAAATAAAAATTAGGAAATTACTTCAATTATCTGGTAGCAGCAGCACATAAACACAGTCATTCTTTCAGGATAATACACAAAATTACAATGCCAAGAAATAACATTATTCTCTTACTGTGATATTTTGGATTCCACTGCTGACAACAAGGTCGAACTTGTAGACAGCTCTCATACTAGACCTGTGCCTCTCACAGTGGATTGTCATCTAATGTAGCCCCTTTCCCATTATATAAGTTTTATTGATGTCCTTCTATAATTGATATTAAAAATCAGTACTTCAATATTCTTGTTTGCGTATTTACATACTGAAGGTGTGTTCTTGCATCTACATTAATACTCTGAACCTCATATTGAAGTGCATGGCAGAAGGTTCATCAAACCACTTTTATGATATTTGTCTACTGTTCCACTCTAATAGCTTGCAGGAAAAGGAACACTTAAATCTTTCCCTTATCAATCTGATTTCTCTTATTTTAGTATGATAATCCTGTCGCCCTATGTAGGCGAGTGCTAACAAAATATGTTAGCATTCAGAAGAGGAAGTGGGTGACAGAAATTTCGCAAATCTCTCGCCGCAACAAATGATGCCTTTCTTTTAATGATGTCCACCCCAATTTGTGCTTCATATCCGTGTCACACTCTCCTCTATATTGTGAAAACAGAAAATGTGCTGCCCTTCTCTGAACTCTCTCTATAGCCTCTGTCAATTTAAGTTGGTGGGGGTCCCACAATGCGTAGCAATACTCAAAAATAGGATGCCTAAGTGTAGTGTAGGCAGTTTCTTTAGTAGCACTGGTGCATCTTCTGTGTGTTCTGCCAATGAAACATAACCTTTGGTTCACCTTACCTACAATATTTTCTGTGTGTTCTTTCCAATTTAAGTTTGTATTTAGTTGAATTTACAGCCGGTAGATTTGACTGATTTATTATGTAAATTTCTTTAAGTGCTCATATGGATGACTTCACATGTACCATTATTAGGGGTCAATTACACATTTTTGCAGATATCTTATCTAAATCATTTTGCAATTTCTTTTGATCTTCTAGTGACTTTACAAACCAATTAATGACAGCATCATCTGCAAACTGTCTAAGGGAGCTTCTTTTTGTCTAGGAAACTGCTTATTGTCTCTTAAATCATTAATAAAGATGAGGAAGAGTTGGGGCCCTATATCACTTCCCTGGGGAACTCCAGATATCACTTCTGTTTTACTCAATGATTTCTATCAAATACAATGTACTGTGTCATTTCTGACAGGAAATCATAAATGCAATCACACAACTGGCGATATTCCATAAGGACACAATTTGATTAGAAGATACTTGTGAGGTACAGTGTCAAAATCCTTCTGGAATTCTAGAAATATGGAAGCGATTTGAAATCCCTTGTCGATAGCACTCATTACACTGTGTGAGTAAAGAGCAATCTGTATTTCACAAGAATGATACTTTCTTAATCCATATTGATTAAGGGGCAATAGGTCATTCTCTCTGAGGTCCTTAATGATGTTTGAGGAAAGTACATGTTCTAAAATCCTGATACAAACTGAAATGAAGCTAACTGGTATACAATCGAGACCGGGAGACACACATTTTTTAAGTGATTTATAGGGTAATTGAAATGGCGTTGGAGTCTGGACAAGTTCCATCCGAATGGACAGAAGCAGTAATCACACTAATTTTCAAGCATGGGAACATAAAAAATTGTAACAACTACAGGGGTATCTCTTTTATTAGTGTTGTGGGCAAAATATTCTCAGGTGTTGTTGAAAGAAGAGTGCTACTATTAGTAGAAGACTGATTGGATGAAAATCAGTCTCTTAAAGGCTGTCACGACCAGATTTTTAGCTTCAGCAGATAATGGAGAAGTGCTATGAATGGAACAGAGAATTGTATTTATGTTTTATAGATCTAGAAAGGGCTTATGATCATTTTCCTAGGAGGAAGCTATTGTCACTTCTACAAGATTATAGAATAGGAGGCAAATGTCTGCATTGATTGTCAGGCAGCAGTTAGAATAGACGGCAAATTGAGTTCATGGTAGTTTCAGGGATAGCAAGACTTGAACCTGTCAGCACTGTTGTTCATACTATTTATGGATCATATGTTGAAAACAATAGACTGGCAGAGTGATATTAAAATAGGTGAAAACAAAATGAGCACATGACTTAGTTGTGATGGCAGATTCAAATGAAAGGTTGCAATCTAATATTTCAGAGCTAGATCAGAGATGTAAGAGTTATGGTATGAAGATCAGCATCTCCAAAACAAAAATAATGTCTGTGGGAAAGAGAGTTAAACAGATTGAGTGCCAAATAGGAGGAACAAAGTTAGAACAGGTAGTCAGTTTTGAGTATTTAGGATGTATTTTCTCAAACGATGGCAACATATAGTGAAAGAACTGGAATAAAGGTGTAGCAAAGCTAATGCAGAGTGCTCAGGCACAATCTATTTTCTTCTGCAAGAAGGATCAGTACCAAGTCTAGGGTTGTGTTCACACTGGCAGCCGGGCCGAGCCTAGCTGGGATGTGCCGAGCCGGCTGGCGCCTAGTCGGGCACGCTGACAGCATGGGCGTTCACACTGGCGGCCGGGCCGAGCCTAGCCGGGATGTGCCGAGCCGGCTGGCGCCTAGTCGGGCACGCTGACAGCATGGGTGTTCACACTGCGCGCCGGGCCATGCCGAGCCGAAAGGAGGGTTGCAAAAAATTTTGACTGTATATAAGACCGTGGCACATCGTTTTATCAACTTATTTTTTCCTTAAAAGCTTTGCCTTGCCTGTGAAAAAACAAAAAGTCTACTTTTCATTCCGCGAGAGTTTTTAGTTTCGTAACACTCCTGAATCGATTTTGATGAAAGTACTTGGTTAAAAAATCTGATTTTTGGACACAGGTAGTAATCTTAGATTTCGAATATAACATTCACCTTTTCGAAATTGGTAACAGTCATTTTTAAAATAATGCTTTTTGTCAACTATGCGCACTTGATTTACAAATCGTGTATTGAAAAAGTATTTGAAATAGTAGTCGCACCGATATCTACCTCCTTTCACAAGTTATTGCGAGTTATCTGAGCAGCGTCATGCCGCGATCGCAAGCCTACGAACTTGGCGGCTGTTGCGCGTAGCGTGAAGCACTGCAGTGCCGAAAAATGTGTATGACCCTCGTGATGTGTTAATGATCCATAACCAGAAAACAATTATGAAGTAATTTTTCTTGGGTGGCGACCGATTACAATGGACAAAGATCTGGTACACTTTTACGTCAGGTCATTCTTGAGAGTCATACATTGGATTTTTTTCCACACTAGTCAATTAGTGGAATATATATTTCGTCTTTGGAAGTAGTAGAGAGGAAAAAATTAATGTAAACTGCGACTTTGCTGTTGATGGACTGAAATAAAATATTCTTACATTATACTTAATGGCTTTCTAGTTGGAGATAATAAAAGAAGCTAAAAAATACAATTATATTTATGGATGTATCTACTCCTAATACAAAGTATATTCCTGTTTTCACTTTTGTAGTTTTTGAACAATGTTGTACCACAGCGTGAAAATAGTTGTATACAGCGTGTCACACATAAAAGCGGTACCATCACGCCTGAGAATGAATTAAGTAAGAGAACAATACGGAACAGTGACATTAAAATCATGTAGTTATCTCCTTATAATAAATGCTGCGACTGGTGCTTACGGGCGTACGTGAGGTGTACCAGTTTTATATGCATCATGCTGTACTATATTTCAGCCCACCTCCACATTCAAACAGCTATCAGATATTTGTTTTCAGATTTATTTTAAGGAACCTGTCGAAGGGGAACGAAATTTCAATGAACATTTTACTGAAACATCTGATGACAATTTCTTTGTCTGGATTATAGTACTTTCATTTCGAGTTTTATACTTTAACTGAAAGAAAAATACGCTGATTTAGTTTAGCGTCAGACACTGGAGGACAGAAGCATGTGTCACTTTTTTAAATTTCTTTTTCTTTCTTGGTGGGCTTGTCTGCAGCAACAAGGAATCCCACCCACTGTCAGCAGAAGATTGAAGGAAACTTGGGGGATGACCAAAACTTGTTCTTTGCCGTCTACTTCGAGTCAGCTAACAGTTAATTGATTTTGTTATTTTAATACTATTGTTCTCACACTGTAGTGACTCATCGGATTAAGCACATACGAAACAGGTGGTAATGGGCTCATCCGATGAATTTCGACTGACATTTACGAGAGTTCTTCCTTATGAGAACAGATAAAAAACATTTCAGAATTGTTATTCATTTTACAGAATTAATAGTAATAAAAGAAAAAAAATAAAACATATTTTCACAAGTGTTATTTATTAATAAAAAAAGAAAGAGAGAGAGAGAGAGAGAGAGAGAGAGAGAGAGAGAGAGAGAGAGAGAGAGAGAGAGAGAGGTATCGAAAACAGGCTGGAAATGTGAGATACTTGTGCTGCAGAAGCAGTACCACAGCCCAACCGGCTCGCGCCGGAAATATTAGACATTCCGAATGTCGTCGGCCTGGCGTGAGCCGGCTTAAGCGGAGTCCTCTCGGCCCGGCCGGCAGTGTGAACACTGCCTAAGTTAGCAGTGCACTGCCTCATCTTTCAACCAACTTTTTTGTATGGGAGAACATATATGAAAGTAGCAAGGATGACTGCAGGCACTAACAGATGGGAACAATGACAGGAGGGTATCCATAATGAGGCAAACAAAGAAAAATTGGGAATGATCACCAGAGATGAAGCAGCCAGAGCAAAGAGGCTGAGATGATGGGGTCAGATTACAGGAATGGGAGAAACAAGGTTACCTAAGAGACAGGTACAGGGTAAGAGGAGCCAAGTTAGACCACGGAGAAAGTACTTACATTCAGGCAAGAATGACTTTGAAGAAACATGCTTAACATTGGATAAGGCATCAATGTTAATACTGAATAGGGGATCATTGAGGAATTTTATTACATCTACATTGAATAGTCTGCAAATCACATTTAAGTGCCTGGCAGAGGGTTAATCGAACCACATCTATACTATTCCATCTGCTATTCCATTATTGAATAGTGTGCAGGAAGAAAGAACACCTGAATCTCTCCGTTTGAGCTCAGATTTATCGTATTTTACTCTGATGATCGTTTCTGCCTATGTAGGTGGCAGTCAACAATATATTCTCGCATTCGGAGGAGAATATTGGCGATTGGAGTTTCATAAGTAGACCATGCCACAGGGGGACTATGGTCCAGACTGAACACTGAAAGGCATAATCAGTCTCTAAATGATGATGATACTCCAGGGATATCTACTTCTAAATTACACATGTTGGCAACTATTCTTGATTGGAATTCTGCTGTATTTACTTCATCTTCTTTGGTGAAGGAATTTCGGAAAGTTGTGTTTAGAAATTCTGCTTTAGTAAAACTGACATTAGTAGCATCACCATTGCTATCTAGTAGTTAAATTATTGATTGTGTTTTGCTGCTAGTATACCTTACACACGACCAGAAGTTCTTAGGATTTTCTACCAAATTACGTGACAGGGTTTCGTTGTGAAAACAACTTATAATAAGATTCACGCACTGATATTTGAGGTAAATTGTGAGGTTATGTAAATGAGTATCAGTTTTGGGGATTTTGGCTCTGTTTAAATTTGGCATGTTGATTTCTTCGCTTTTGCAAGATTGACATGACCTGTTTTGGATACCACAGTGGGTCAGCCCTCTCTTTTGTTAATTTGTTTGCTCTAATAGCTGCTGGTATTATTCCTTTGAATGTAAGCCACATATGATCTACACTTGCATTGTTAGTTTCGAAAGACTGGAGATTCTCACTTACGAAAGCATAAATCAAATTTTATCTGCTGTTTTGAATAAATATATATTTATGTTTAATTTTGATGGATTTGGAAATTTCAATATTCAGTCTCACTATGACACCTCTATGTTCACTAATCCCTGTGTCTGTTTTGATGCTCTTTATTACCTCTCGATTATTTGTTGCTAAGAGGTCAAGTCAGTTTTCACAATAATTTACTATTCTTGTTGGTACATGAACCAACTACTCAAGATTATTTTCAGGGAATATGATCAGTACAATTTCGAACATCATTTTATGCTATCCTCCAGTTTTGAACATGTATTTTTGCCAACATATCAATGATAAGTTAAAGTCGCCACCAAAAGGTGGTACATGTTAAAGGTCTGAAGGACTATGTTGTTAGAACAACACTACGACATTTGACATTATTAGAGTTGTTCAGCTTGGTTGTATTTGATTTGTTTTCTTCCGTTTGAGTGTGATTATGTATATTAGTTGTGTTGGTGTCATATGCACTTTAGCTATTGACACATTGCTTTCATAAATTTTTATGAGTGAAAACACTCTTTGTTTATTTTGTGTGTGTGTTTTTATTGTTAATTGTGGTTTTAGGTAGATTCTTTATTGTGTAGACATGAGAGTATTTACGTAATTGTGTGTTGGTGTTTGGTATTGTAGGTTTCCTGTAGAGTGTGTTTTTGTGTCTGTTTCAATTGAGACAATTTAAAGCTAAAATGAAGTTATTGCTTTTGTTTAGTTATATTTGATGGTCTTCTGTGCTCTTAGGTGGGATCTTGTTTTATTATCAGTGTTTGCCTTTGAGGGGTCTTATAGGTGAAATGAAGTGTTCGATTGTGATTTTCTTGTTTAGCAGTTATTTTGGGTAGGCCTACTTATTGGGAGGAGAGGTGGTGGTGTCTTCATTTGATGTAAGTAAAATGAAATGATCGATTGCATGTTACATATGTTGCTTTTATAATATTGTCTGCTTCATTATTACATACTTTGTGTGCAATATTTTATAGCTTTAGTTTGTTTTGTGATAACACTTCTTGTATTGTTTTTATTTAGTATGTGTACACCCAAATAAATAACCTAAATTTCTGTGGATTCATATTATTGGTATTTGGGAGTATGTATTTGCTCTTTCATGTGGTAATGTTAGGGACACTATTTTAGATATGCTGAAATTCGGATTTCTGCCATATTGATTATATCATGGGTCAAAGCAGACAGGTGGTTTCAAACACTTTGGTATTGTGCAATTATGAGTCTACTCATGGCATAGCAATCTACCATGCCAGGTAATTTTTTGACTTACCTTAATTCATCACTTTTCCCAGGTCATAGCAGGAGGAAACGTCACAAACATGCATCACAGTAGCCCTGATTTTACAAAAAAGAGCAACTCTTCGAACTTAAGCCTGTACATTGCTTTTATAAAACCATCACCACAGTGCTTCTATGCTAAGCAGAAAAGAGCAAATTAGTAAAAAAAATCAGGGTCGCTATGAATTAAGCTGATGCTTCCTCATTATAGACTGAAAGAAGTTTACTGGCAAGCAGCTAACAAATATAACTGAATAATCTTCAATGGTAATTTAAGTAGGATTCTAATTTTCTCTTGAACTGTTTGGAATTTCCAATTCCTTGCTTTACGTTATATGGAACATGTTGAGGGCCTTTGCATTGGAGTACGGACTTACATTCAGAGTTCTACAAAAGAAATCAAATCAGGTGAGTTTAACCTACCAACTCCAGGCATCAGCTTTGACCTGTGACAAGAAGGAGGAAGGAAGCTTGGAGTTTAACGTCCTGTCGACGGCGTGGTCATTAGAGATGGATCTTACGCTCGGAATGTTTGGGTAAGGATGTGTAAGGAAATCGGCCGTGCTCTTTCAAAGGAACAATCCCGGCATTTGCCTGGAGTGATTTAGGGAAATCACCGAAAACATAAATCTGGATGGCCGAAGGTGGATTTGAACCACCATCATTCCGAATGCGAGTCCAGTGCGTTACCACTGCGGCACTTCGCTCGGTTTTGACCTGTGACAAGATGATGATATAATGTGTCACGCAGGTGAACAAACACTGCATGCGGACCGTGAGCACACATCACTGCACGTGTGCCGCTGTAGACCGGTCCAGCGGCAGCAGCAGTCTAAGACCAGTTGTGGCTGTGGACATTCATGTCAAGCAACCACTACACAGCAAATGTTATATTTCAAGAACTGTAAAATAGAGAGAGAATCAAAGAAACAGTGAATCGGAGATCTGCCACCTTTTAAAAAGGAGTGATTATATCAGTTTTTCTTTGGGGAGAAAGGTGAAAATTCGAAATATTTAATATATGGCTGTATACATGCTGATTAGCATACGTTTAGTATTGAACAACACTACAAAAATGAAGTACGAGTACAATTTATTTTCAGATTCTGATCTGAAAAAAAAAAAAGAGATTAAGTTTCTTTTGTTACAAAAGGTCTACAGCTTTCTTTGGTCATGTCTACCATCTAACAAATCTAGTACTTTATTGAGCACTGATTAACATTTTTGAGGACAAAGGTAACAATTGCCCATTTATACATGCAAGTTATAAGACCGACCTTAACATAACAAGAGCTGGAAAAACAATTTGCTGTAGGTGGTTTACAAAGCAATGCATCAAAGATGCTGTCCATTGTCTGCACTCACTTACCGTAATGCAAATCAGTCTGTTGGCGGATTGTAAGTCATCAAATAAGTTTCACAGCATCTTATGTTTACAGTCAATTAATAATAAGTGCAATTAGTGATTTATGTCTGCACCATATCCTGCACATAAGTGAGTTGTTTTTTAGAGATGATATCTTTAAGAAGCACTACAGCTGGCACCGACATCATAAAAGAGATAAAAGAACCTCTCGATTCTGACAGCTTACACTGGCAATGTTTGGTTTCACTGACAACAGATGGAGCACCTACCATGACAGGAAAGCATATTGGATGTATTGGTTTAGTCAGAAACAAGTTACAGACCACAGAAGAATCATTATGCAGCATTCATTGCATCTTGTACCAATAGGTACTCTGTGCAAAAGCAACAAAATTAAGAAACACCATGCAAGTGGTTAGTCGCATCGCATCATTAATAAATTTGATATCCCATGGGCTTACACTTCGACAGTTTCTCTAACTATTTAGGTGAAATTGGGGAAGAGTACAGTACACACCTCATCACAGTGAAGTCTGCCGGATTAGCCAAGTACCGAAAAGACTCTTTGAACTGAGACTACCAATAAACCAATTTGTAAAAGACAAAGGAAGGCACAACCATAAATTAGAAGTTCCAGAGCAGATTGCTGACCTTGTATTTCTAGTGAATGCATTGAACACTAGTCTGCGAAGTGAAAACCAGCTAATTTGTGAAATGAGCAAAAAAATGCAAGCTCACACCAGAAAGCTTACACCATGGGAACAACAGCTCTCATCAGAAAAAACAGTACAGTTCCCTACTCTGCCCTCTTGTTCTTAAACTTCAGTAACAGGTTTTAGGTATTATCCAGTGCAGATTGTATCTCTGAGCCAGCAAAAGCTGCTTCGCCTGTTGCAGCAGTGAACAATCTTCCTGAGAAGCCTGGACAAGCACAGGGGATTGATTTGCTTGTCATTGGGAACTCCAATGTTATGCAGTTGATGGAGCCCTTAAAGAAATAGTGGATAAGCCCAGAAAGAAGAACATGCCCAGATATTCTTTATTGAGAATGGGGAAGTAAATCAGCCATATCCTTGGAAAAGAATCATCTCGGTATTTGGGAGCAATTTATGGGATTCATGGGCAACCTAAATATGGATACTCAGAGATGGGTTTGAAATGTCATCGTCCTGAATGCATGCCCAGTGTGTTACCACTGCAGCACCTCACTCAATGCCCAAGTTCAGAAGCCATCCTTGGTTCCTACAGGTGGCTGGCAGATTTGGACAGCTAACCTCACTCACCAGTTGAAAGCAGAGCTTTGATCTGCAACACAGTTCAGAGAAGTCTTCCGATTTGTAGTCAAGTGGAAGGCTTAAACCAGAGGCTCAGATGATTCTATGACAATCCTGGATGCAAAATACTTGACAAACTATTGGGTGAAAAAACGTAGGGCAGCATAACAGGTCTCACATGCATTGTACATAAGATGTAGCTACTAGGTTAGTGGAGTATGAGTAGTGTGAATATGACGGTATTTTAGCTTAGAAGAATTTTCCGTAAGCCCAAAAGACGCATTCTGAGTCAGGGCAAGGTAGTATCTGCAAGAACACAACAAAGGAATAAAATGTTAATATAGTAATGGTTAACTACAGGAGTATTTAAGGAAAGATCCCAGAACTGTTCTTGCTTATAAACAGCCACAATGCCTTCTTAGCACTAGGGATGGAAAACTGACTGAAACCAGATGTCAATAATAATGAAATTATATGCACATAATGTAACATATATTGAGAGGACATGATGAACTCTGAAGATGGAGGTGCATTTATACCAGTAAAAAGTATAATAATATTGAATAAGATTAGTACAGATCTGGAATGTGAAATAATATGGTTATTAGAACCACACAGCTATTCACAAGAGGCTAATTTGCTTGAAGATCAGGGTTAAAACTGGAGTGTATATGGTCATTGGATGTTTTTACAGACCCCCCCCCCCCCCCCCCCCCCGTGTCTTAGCACTAACAGTGGCAAAAACTTTGAAAATATATTTTTTAAAATTTCCTAGTTGAAGATTTTAACTTACCATGTGTAGACTGGGAGGACTAAAAAAAATGTTCAAATGTTTGTAGAACTTATGGGACTTAACTATGGGGTCATCAGTCCCAAAGCTTACAAACTCCTTATGAACTACCTAATATTACGGACGGCACAAATATCCATGCCCGAGGGGGGATTCAAACCCCCGACCGTAGTGGCCGTGCAGACCATGACTGGAGCGCCTCAGTCTCCTCGGCCACTGCGGAGGACTCAAATGTTTAAGATGGGTAACAGGAACAGAGAAATTATAAGTGATTTATTTGAAAATTATCTTGAGCACTTAAATAGAGAACTGGCTCACGGAGATAACATCTTAGACCTACTGTTGACAAATAGATACAAACTTGATAAATAAAATTACAGGTATTCAGCAATAACTATTTATTTTCCTTTGCTAATATTCTGGCTACATATCATTCTGTCAACATATTAACAAAAGAAAATAAATGTTATTGATGAATACTGATAATATTATTTATGATTAAACACGGCATGAAAATATGAAGGTTCGGATGTAAACTTCTCAATTCATTAAGCAACAGAACAATATCAAGAGTTCAAATGTTTGTAAACCTATTGGACCAAACTGTTATGGCCACCAGTCCCTAGACTTACACACTACTTAACTAACTTACACTAAGGAAATGACACATATCCACGTCTGAGGAAAGACTCGCACCTCTGGCGGTAATGGCCGCCCAGTCGGTAGCATAATGCCTTAGATCACAAGGCCTTTCCGCATGGCTGTTACAGTATCATTGAATATATTTGTATGAAATCTGTTCACAAAATTCCCAAACATTTGTAATTTCACACCAATGGAGAGCTGGAGCAATATGTGCATAGTATCCCTGCACATGCCTTTGTTAAATGTGTAACAGCTAGAAGTTTTATTATTGTATGTCTGTCTTTTAGTGTTGTAATGAGTAGAATGTTGTGTCATACAGTTTACAAATTTTGAGATGACAGAATTAGAGGATCAATACAAGAGCATTAAATTTTATGTGCAACTCAAGAAAATCTTCACAGAAACGCACCAAATGACGCAATAAGCCTACAAAGATGAATGCTTAAGCCGTACGCAATATTACAAATGGTTTAGGCAGTGTAAAAATTGCCAGACAGAAGTTAAAGATGACACTTGTTCAGGATCTCCTTCGATCTCTACAAACAATGTTCATGTCTCAGAAACGTAAGCAAAATTGTGCAGGACCATCAATGATTTATTGCATGAATATTTCATCAGAATGTAACATTTCAGTTGGATCAAGTCATGAAATCCTGACAAAGCACATTGGAATGCATTATGTTACTTCCAACTTCATCCCATGGCTCATGAGCCAAGACCACAAAGACCACTGTGTTGCAATCTGTGAAGAACTTTAGATTGCACAATTGAGAACAACCTGACCTCTGTGGACTTTTTATATTTCCAGAATTGAAAACCCCATTGAAAGGATGAAGATTTACAACATAGGAGATAAAAGAAAACTCACAGACAATGATCTGCAAAATCCAACAAGAGGTGTATGAAGAAATGGTAAGTGTTGGGAGTGGTTTATCAATTGCAGAAGAGACTATTCTGAAGGAGATAATCTATCTCTCTCTCTCTCTCTCTCTCTCTCTCTCTCTCTCTCTCTCTCTCTCTCTATATATATATATATATATATATATATATATATAAAATAGACAAGATTACTCACCAGGCGAAGGAGCACAGGTGTGACATCATCACAAATAAATAAATAAATGAATACACACACACACACACACACACACACACACACACAACACAACACACAAACACAACACAACACACAAACACAAGCTTTAGCAACCCAGTTGCTTCTTCATGCAGAAGGAAGGAGAGGGAAAAGGAAATGATGAGGGTTTTAAGGAAGGGGGTAAGGAGCCATTCCAATCCCGGGAGAGGAAAAACTTACGTTGGGGAAAAAATGGAGGGTAAACAAATGCACACACACCCACACATTCACAAGTGGGTGTGTGTGCATTTATTTACCCTCCATTTTTTCCCCCAACGTAAGTGTTTCCTCTCCCGGGATTGGAATGGCTCCTTACCCCCTTCCTTAAAACCCTCATCATTTCCTTTTCCCTCTCCTTCCTTCTGCCTGAAGAAGCAACTGGGTTGCGAAAGCTTGCATTTGTGTGTGTGTGTGTGTGTGTGTGTGTGTGTGTTCATTTATTTATTTGTGATGCTGACACACCTGTGCTCCTTCGCCTGGTGAGTAATCTTCGTGTTTATATATATATGAAAAGAGATGACTTACCAAAAGGACCGGCTCGTCGATTAAACAAATAAAATCACACACAAACACACATACAAGCTTTCACCACCACTGGCAGCTTCTTCAGGAAAAAGAGGAAAAAAGAGGAGGAAAAAGGGAAGGATATGGGTTTTAAGGAAGTGGAAAAGGAGTCATTCCAATCCCAGGAGTGGAAGGACTTACCCTAGGGGAAAAAAAGGAAGGTAAACAAATACACACACACTCAGACATATCGAAACCCAAAAACACCTAGACAGACATTTGTAAAAAGCAAAGAAGTTGGACAGAGATACCAATTGAGGCAGAGGCTCTGTCCACAGAAATGAGGCAAAGATGCTAAAGATGGTGGGCGGGAATTTGAATTAGCGGAGATTGAGACCAGGTGGGCAACGGGAGGAGAGAATAGGCTGAAGGGCAAGTTCCCATCTCCGGAGTTCTGAAAGGTTGGTGTCGGTGGGAAGCATCCAGATAACCCGGACAGTGTAACACTGCGCCAAGATGTGCTGGCCGTGCACCAGGCATGTTTAGCCACAGGGTGATCCTCATTACCAACAAACACTGTCTGCCTGTGACCGTTCATGCGAATGGACAGTTTGTTGCTGTTCATTCCCACATAGAACGCTTCACAGTGCAGGCATGTCAGTTGGTAAATCACGTGGGTGCTATCGCAAGTGGCTCTGCCCTTGATCGTGTACACCTTCCGGGTTACTGGACTGGAGTAAGTGGTGGTAGAAGGGTGCATAGGGCAGGTTTTACAGCGGGGGCGGTTGCATGGGTAGGAGCCAGAGGGTAGGGAAGGTGGTTTCAGGGTTTCATAGGGATGGACTAGGAGGTTACGAAGGTTAGGTGGGCGGCGGAAAGACACTCTTGGTGGAGTGGGAAGGATGTCATTAAGGATGGATCTCATTTCGGGGCAGGATTTAAGGAAGTCGTATCCCTGCTGGAGAGCCACATTCAGAGTCCGCTCCAGTCCTGGAAAGTATCCGGTGACAAAAGGGGCACTTCTGGGATTCTTCGGTGGAAGGTTCTGGATTTGGAGGAATGAGGAGGTGGCTCTGGTAATTTGCTTCTGAACCAGGTCAGGAGGATAGCTGCGGGATGTGAAAGCTGTTATTAGGTTATTGGTGTACTGGTTCAGGGATTCGGGACTGGAGCAGACTCTTTTGCCACGAAGACCTAAGCTGTAGGGAAGGGAACGTTTGATATGGAATGGATGGCAGCTGTCATAATGGAGGTACTGTTGTTTGTTGGTAGGTTTGATGTGGACGGATGTGTGAAGTTGGCCGTTGGACAGATTGAGGTCAACATCGAGGAACGTGGCATGGGATTTGGAATAGGACCAGGTGAATTTGATGGGACCAAAGGAGTTGAGGTTGGAGAGGAAATTCTGGAGTTGTTGTTCACTGTTGGTCCAGATCATGAAGATGTCATCAATGAATCTGTACCAAACTTTGGGTTGACAGGCTTGGGTATCCAGGAAGGCTTCCTCTAAGCGTCCCATAAATAAGTTTGCGTACGAGGGGGCCATCCTGGTTCCCATGGCTGTTCCCTTTAGTTGTTGGTATGTCTGGCCCTCAAAGGTGAAGAAGTTGTGGGTTAGGAGGAAGCTGGCTAGGGTATTGAGGAAAGAGGTTTTAGGTAGGGAAGTGGGTGGTCGGCGTGAAAGGAAATACTCCATCGCAGCGAGACCCTGGGCATGTGGGATATTTGTGTATAAGGAAGTGGCATCAATGGTTACAAGGATGGTTTCAGGAGGTAACAGGCTGGGTAAGGATTTCAGGCGATCGAGGAAGTGGTTGGTGTCTTTGATGAAGGACGGGAGACTGCACATGATGGGTTGAAGGTGTTGGTCTATGTAGGCAGAGATTCGTTCTGTGGGGGCTTGGTAACTGGCCACAATTGGCCGGCCTGGATGATTAGGTTTGTGAATCTTAGGAAGTAGGTAGAAGGTAGGGGTGCGGGGTGTCGGTGGGATCATGAGTTTGATGGACTCGGGTGAAAGGTTTTGTAGGGGGCCTAAGGATCTGAGAATTCCCTGAATCTCTGCCTGGACATCAGGAATGGGGTCGTGTTGAATTTGGGAGTGGGACTAAAGGTGAGGCCTTTGGATAGGACGGAGGTTTCAGATTGGGAGAGAGGTTTAGAGGAGAGGTTCACTACTGAATTGGAATGTTGTGGTTCAGGATTGTGTGGATTGGGATTGTGAGGTTTGGGGGGGAGTGGAGCTGGAAGTGGGATATTGGGCAGACATACTGTAGAAAGCAAAGAAGTTAAGAAGTTAGACAGAGATGCCACTTGAGGCAGAGGCTCTGTCCAGAGAACCGAGACAAAGATGTTACGATGGTGGGTGGGAATTCAAATTTAGCGGAGGTTGAGACCAGGTGGGCAGCGGGAAGAGAGAATATGCTGATGGGCTAGTTCCCATCTCCGGAGTTCTGAAGGATTGGTGTCGGTGGGAAGTATCCAGATAACCCGGACGGTGTAACACTGTGCCAAGATGTGCTGGTCGTGCCCCAAGGCATGTTTAGCCACAGGGTGATCCTCATTACCAACAAACACTGTCTGCCTGTGACCATTCATGCAAATGGACAGTTTGTTGCTGGTCATTCCCACATAGAACGCTTCACAGTGCAGGCATGTCAGTTGGTAAATCACGTGGGTGCTGTCGCAAGTGGCTCTGCCCTTGATTGTGTACACCCTCTGGGTTACGGGACTGGAGTAAGTGGTGGTGGAAGGGTGCATAGGGCAAGTTTTACAACGGGGGCGTTACAAGGGTAGGAGCCAGAAGGTAGGGAAGGTGGTTTGGGGATTTCATAGGGATGGACTAGGAGGTTACGGAGGTTAGGTGGGCGGCGAAAAGACACTCTCGGTGGAGTGGGGAGGATGTCATGAAGGATGGATCTCATTTCGGGGCAGCATTTAAGGAAGTCGTATCCTTGCTGGAGAGCCACATTCCGGGACTGGAATGACTCCATACCCACTCCCTTGAAACCCTCATCATTTCCTTTTCCCTCTCCTTCCCTTCTGCCTGACGAAGCAACTAGGCTGTGAAAGCTAGCGTTTGTGTGTGTGTGTGTGTGTGTGTGTGTGTGTGTGTGTGTGTGTGTGTGTGTTTATTTGTTACTATCACTGCCTGTGCTCCTTCGCCTGGTAAGAAGACTTTATGTCTGTATGTCCTCTATGTGTTCATAAACCATTCATGCGATTGCAATGAAACTTTGGTGAACTGTTCACCGTACACCGACGAAGGTTCCTGACCCAAAAACAAAAGAGCATGACACATAGCTCAGGATATATCATGTCGTAAATAATGAGATGCCACCTCGTGAGAATACCCAGATTGGTGTGTCAATTTTTGGAAAATGGGAGTAGTTAGGATCCTGCAACAAAGTTTTAATATAATTTCGTACGTTTATGAAGCATTTTGTAACTGAATAAATGATGAAACGAAAAGAAGTCTACCGCTTGCAACAGGCTGCAGATGCTGTAAAACTGTCACATCATGCATGAATTTCTATCATATAAAGTTAGCACTATGGATTTACGTATTACTATTTATTTTTGTCCGGAAGTCTCCCTTAATTCTCTTGCAACAAAAATTAATCAATCTGTTTTCTTAATCTCTATCTATATAAAAGCTAAAGAACACTCACTCACTGACTCAACATGAAATCTCAAAACCTACTTCATCTGTTAAGCTAAAATTTGGCAGGAATATAGTTTATAGGTAGAAAAGTTAGCTAAGAAAGTATTTTGTGATAGGTGCATGGTGGAGCATATTTCTCCGACAGACTCACAAAATCTACAGTTTCATTCCAATTTTCACAAAATTTTACATGCTTGACCTTCAAAACAAGAGAAAGGTCACCATCTACCTTAATTTTCGTACAGTGCATGGTGGAGGGTACTTTGCAACATAAAAATGGATCCCTAAATGCCTTGGTCGAGCTATAACTTGAGAACGGCTCGACAGATTTCACAGGTTTTGTTTTGTTTTGTCATTCTCAGAACAAGGGTTGAATGAAATATAACTGGAATATTTGAGAACAACAAAGTGCATTTTTCAATGTGACCCTGAGTTTTTATTGCATAGAAATTTATAGATTTGTTCTGATATTGATGAAATTTTGCACACACTATCTTAAAAACAAGAGGAATGTCACTGTCTATATAAAATTTCGTTCAGTGTGTGGTAGGGTATTTTGAATTTTACAAAATGCATTGTTTTGCTCTAATCTTTATGAATTTTTGCACCCATGACGTTTAAACCAAGAGGCAGATCACTGGGTACATAAATGTTTGTATGGTACATGACAGACGGTACCTTGTAGAAAACTTTGTTGAGAGGGGGAAAGGTGGAAACAAACAGAGATGGGAAAGAAAGAGATGGATGCAGAGAGGGGCGGGGGGGGGGGGGGGAGGGATGTGGACTACGAGAGCGTAGGATAAATAAAGACCCTGGCAATGCCGGATTTACAGCTAGAAAATAATAATAAATAAAAAGTAAGAACAGGAAAATTCTGTGGACAAATTTCTGGAGTTTTTTGAATAGACCACATAAACAGGACTATCAAAAAGGTAGGAAGATCTTTCAGTTTAGTAAGAACAACAAGATTTCAGAGTACTTGATGGTTCCACAAGTTTTATCTCCAGCACTGGCAGTGTTGACCTTCAGTTAATAAATAGAGTTCAGGAGCATTGTAAAATATGCTTTAGACAAGTGTGTGTCAAGTAAACTTATGAGAGATGGAAATGATGCAATGTGGTTCAACAACTGAATTAGAAAACTACCTATAGAAGCAATGAGAACTTTATTACAATTTTAAACATTGCTGAAATCTCACAGACAGTGTGCAGTACCAAGATTAGCATAAGGAGGGCCATGTGTGATTCATTCAAGGACTTTGAACCAAAAGTGCTACGCATGAACTTGGCAGTAAATTGTGATCGTAAGTTAACACTGATATTTAGCCATACCTAGAACTGAGGCTGGGTCACTTATGACCCAGGTATCTCCCCATTTTATTCTCCAAGGTCATTTGGTTATTGTTACTATTAATGAATCAGTTCTTTGAAGTGCAAGATATTTTATTATAAAATAAACAAAGGTGAAGTAGTTCTCACAAAATATAAATTATTATTGAGAAAACTTATACCTATGTCCTGAGTGTTTTTACTCGCTAGCATTACATAATGCGCAAATATAATCGTCTTTTGAGATGCATTTGCTACAGACAGTTTTCTTACACATATTAAAACTTTACAAATGATTTGTTTCCTGTGCAGTGTGACTTCACAAGGCAACGTATTCGCTTTTCTTGTCTCTCAGGAATACCTTCGGGAGTAAAGCAGTCACTAGTCATCCTGGCTACTGTGTACTTCTCAGCAAGCACCTCCCCCAGCTGCAGTATGAAGTCCTTGCATTTCAATTTTCTCTCATTTAGAGCATTGTCCAATATCCAGGTGTTTATTGCAGCCAAATCCAACATGTAAAATGTGTGAACAGGTCAATGTCTGGATGGTGTTTTTACTGAGTATTTTCGAGGCATTTGGTCGACCACGTCAACTCCATGTTTAGAGCTGTTATAAAATGTTACCGTGTCTGTCTTCTTTTTCACACCTGCCTCAATTTTCACATATGGATGCACAGTACTGAGAATCAGGACATTCTTGTTGCTCTTTCCCTGATAAACAGTCAGTGTAGTATCATTCTTCTTCAACAATACTTCTTTGCTATGTAACTTTCCTTTGCCCTTCTCCACAGGCACTAGTATTTCCCTGTGAAATCAATTTTTGGTGCCCACAATACTTGTAGCATTTGCTTTCGTTGTTTCAGAGAGAGCCAAGAAAGTGAAAAAATTGTCACATGGGACATTTCTTCCCTTATTCAAGTAGGGATGCATCAATTTTTTCACAACAAAATCGCCAAGACGTAACACCCAATACTTTTGCCCGTACTCATCTGGTTTTGAGGCCATGAACTGTGTGAATCTGCAAAGGCAGTTTGAAGGAAAAAGCTGCTCACTTATTGTTATATATGGACCTGGTATGTAGCAAAATTGTGTGTTCGTAGTGAACTCGTACCAGATTTCTGCTACCAAAGCAAATTTGTCTTCTTTCTGTCCTGATCTTGTGGATCTAATATCAAACCTCAAATAACGGATTATTTCTCTGAATTGGTCACGAGCCATAGTTGACTTCACAAAATTATTTCCCCACTTGAATGACCACAATGAGTCTTGTTCTAAGCTCTTAGCGCCTATAGCACCACAGACGTACAATATAGCTATAAAAGCTTTCAGTTCTTCAACTTTCATAGTGCACTCATTTGAACCCAAAGCACAACGTGTTTCGGTCTCAGTGCATTTTGCAATGTGTTTCAATAATGTGTCTTATCATTCGACGCCAAGCACTGAAGCAGGTTTCATTCACATTTTGTTTTGCATGTGGAGATGGTCCAGCGTGGTCTGTTGTCCATATATGCCAGTTGAACTGTCTCCTACGACTCCTACTTTCCATGACGTTCCATCTGGAGCTACCAGTTCTTCACCATCAGTAAAGTGAAACAGTCCATAAGCTTGGTAACTTCTTTGTTCACGACGGCCTCGGCCACATCCATGGTCACGAGCTGACGTAGCCTCTATGGGAGCTCTTCCTATAAAATTCGAAGGTCATATACCAATAAATAGTATTATAATACCTATTGTGTATTCAATACATTGTGATAATATCAGAACAAACAATACACTTTTATAAATGTGAAGTTACACGTCTATAAATGCATGAAAGCACCAACGCACAAACATAATTGTAACAATTGAAAAAGGTCTATGCAACACATACATAAACAGTTATAAAAATGCCATATGAACTAGCATACCTCCATCGTTATTCAGGAAATCGACGCTTGGTGTATCATCATTTTGTGATGAAAAATCTGAAAGTACAGATAGTTGCCGTTCTCCCACAGATGAAAAATCCAGCGGCTCACCCTCAGATTCATGATCCAAAATCTCATTTACAATGTCCTCTTCTGTTCTTAGCCATTTGGCCATAGCAAATGTGTGTGTTGCAAACACTATTTATGTAGTTAGAATGCACTACTCACACTGTCCTCGTGGAAAAAAGCACTGGTTGCGCGATATTTGAGTACATGCTCAGACGAGTTCAGAACTTATTTCCCTGCCCCCGCTGCTGAAGACCGGCAACAATGTCACATAGCGACACAAAAAATGTCTCGTCATCGTTGAACAAATTCACTCTAAAAAAACATGAAACTATATGAGATTACTATTACGGCTGCAGCAGTGGGTCAGAACTGACCCATAGTCAGTTCTCTCTCTTATTATTGCGCTTTGGAAGGTAAAATTAAATGTGATCCCTAATTATCTTATTTGATAAAAACTCGTAAAAATTCAGCGCTCTAGGTAATAGTACAAAACCGTGACAAACTAAAGAATTATGGAAGGGGGCACAAGTGACCCAGCCGTGGTTCTAGTGTTAAAGCAGTGAACAGATTCACTCTTTGACTACAATGGCTTGAAACACAAGATGACACACAAAATGCCAAAATACTAATCATAATCGTCTTGCAAGCTGCTTCACAGAGAAAGACTGTACTATAATTTCTTCTCTAAACTGTTGCACAGATGACAAGTAGAGATAATTGGATTGAAGGGTTTCTAGATAACAGAATGCAGCATGTCATTCCTAACAGAGAGAAGTCTTCAGACACGAAATTGATTTCTAACATTTCCTAAAAGAGTGTACAGTTACTTTTCACAATAAACATAAATGATCTAGCCGATTACATTCAACATTCTAAAAGGTGTTTATTTACTTGGCTGATGCTTTAGTGTAACGAGAAGAAACATTGCTGGAAATGTTTACAGAAAAGCAGGTTGACGATGTTTGGGTGGTTGGTTGGTAGACTAAAACCAACATAAAATAGGAAATTCTGCAGTGCACATCCCCACAGCTCTGCAAGCATAAGTGCCACTATTATCTTTATTTGTTAAAATTACTGAATATGGAAAGTTACATTCAAATGAATATTCGAAAAACTACTGGACGAATCATCATGCGGTTTTCACAGGAAACATGAGAAAAGTATGGGTCAACATACAGACATAATTTTATCAAAATCGAATCATAAAAAAAGATAAAATTTTAAGTATTTTCAGTAATTGTCGTGTCTATTTGTTCAACTATTAAAAACCTCTTATCTTCAAAACTACTTCACGAATTCGCATGTGGTTTTCACAGGTAACTTGAGTGTAACTCTGGACAACATATAGACTTCGTTTCTTAACAATCAAATCATGGATACAAAGAATATTGTAATTTGATTTTTTTTTATCTATGATCATCAGGTTGGTCTGTCTCTTTGAACACGTTTATCTCCAAAACTACTTGACGAATTTTCATGCGGTTTTCACATGTAACTTGAACATATCATACAGTTACATGAAGGCTTCAATAATTAAAATCAGAACAGAGAAAATAAGGTTATCATAAATTAATTATTTGTAAAAAAAAACCATAGGCTTCCATAGGTAAATTGAGAACAGTTTGGAAAATAACACAGACTTTATTTAATCAAAAACGGGTCAGATGAAGGAAAGATGCAATTTCAAGTTCTGTGTGTATACTGTGCTCATAAGTATGGTGTAGTACAGCAAATCTCCAAAAGTACCATACGAACTTTCATGGGGTTTCATAAGTCAACTGAGAGTACCTTGGGGCAACATATAAGCTTTCATTTCCTCAAACTCTGATCAGGGAAAGAAAAGATATCATAATTTGAAGTTTCTGGTGTACGCTATGCTTGAATTGCAGCGTAATATAGCAAAGATTCGACACTGTTACTTAGATAGTATACCAAATAACTAATAGATGGCAAATCTGTGTATTTTTATTTACAGAACTAAGGTGTAATACACTGAAACAAGAGCTATGATTTTTCTTACGGAAGTTGTGTAGTGTATTGATGTTGGAACGGCCGTTGAATCATTTTTGAGGGGGTTAATTGATTTTGTTGATAATGAAATACCGTAAATAATTAAGTAAGGTAAATTAATAATCCCCCTAAAGCGAATATTTCGTTGCCAACATTAACATACTAAACTGCTACCATTGCAAGTAAAATTTAAATCAGGTATGACAGATATTTTTTTTTATTTTATTATTATTATTTTTACTGGCTGTATCCCGCATGCCTTACAATGCCATGGAAAGAAAAAGAGTGCTTCTTTTCCGCAGGTATCATTCTAATTTAAAACATAATGACGTTTTCATCTACTAAAAATTCATTGCAAAGAAACAAGAATTTATGTAGTTTCCTTCCTAATTTTGGTGCATACTTATTACATCTTGAGTCAATTCTGTTTAGGAATGCCTAGAAAATGGCATAGTGCAGTACAGAACAAATGGAGGCCCTGTTAGTTATGTAGTGCACCAAAGAACTAATATCTGGCACTGCTGAATTTTTAATCTTTTTAAATTTTCTATTTCTTTTCAATGGTTATGCCATAGAATGGCAACGATTCACTAACGGTGCTATTGGTTTTGTAGTGCTACTAAGAAACAATACACGATCGTATTCTGCTTATTCCTTCAATAACAGAAGTATTTTGAATTAAGAGCCACAATCTTATCTCTGGAAATACAAACTAACATTGAACAGCGAGTTGCTTTGCACATTCACAGCTTAACGATATTCCTTTTCTTCTTCTGACAGGGAACATATGAATTTAAAACATAACAACATTCATTCTGTCTGTCGATGCTCCAATTTACATAAGAATTCTTTGCAAAGAAGATTGAATTTATATAGGTCCCTTTCTGATTTCGTTGCATCCTCATTACATTTTAAGTGTGTTCTGTTTAGGAATGCCTCGAAAACACCATAATACAGCAAAGGAGAAAGTGAGCTGACATTAGATACATAGTACAACAAATAGCTAATTATGGCATTGCTGTGGTTTTTTTTTTTTTTTTCCTCTTCCCATTCTCCTAACTATAGTGTAATACACTACAAGAAGGGGTACAATTTTACGTACGGCGGCAGCGTTGCGTGCTGATGTTGGCAACGACTGTTTAACTCTTTTTCAAAAATCAGTTACATAGAATGAGGGGAATAATTATGGTCACGATGAAATAATTTATGCTGTTTTGGGCAGTAAATTAATCATCATCCTAAATCGAACAGTTCATTGCCAATGGTAGCAAACTAAACTGCTGCCACTGCAAGTAAAACTTAACCCAGGAGAGAGAGAGAGAGAGAGAGAGAGAGAGAGAGAGAGAGAGAGAGAAAAGTTTTTCTTCCTAGCTGTATCCCAAAAATGTTCAAGTGTTTGTTAAGCTTATGGGACTTAACTACGGAGTCATCAGTCCCTAAACTTACAAACTACTTATCAACTACCTTATACTAAGGACGGCACAAATATCCATGCCCGAGGGGGGATTCGAACCCCCGACCGTAGTGGCTGTGCAGACCGTGACTGGAGCGACTCAGTCCCCTCGGCCACCACTGTATCCTAGATTCATTGCAATGTCATGGAAAAAAGTACATCTTTCGACGGATATAGCCACTAAATTGTACATAGAGTAGAAGTATCTATGGAGTGAGCATTACATTCTGTGCATCTCCTCAACATTAAGCTGGAATTATTATGTGATATTGAACAAATCCAATCTTTCCACACATTTATTTGCTCTTACGATTAGTTTGTACAGCACTGGCTGCAAAGAAGCCCCAGCTCCTTTTTGCAGAGCAACCACATAATATGAAATAATATCTAAATAAATGTGTCACAAAGCAACAAGAAAGTTGAGGAAACATCGCCAAAAAGGACCATTTACACACAGTCACCCTTCTTAACCGAAGAAAAAAAAAAAAAAAGAAAAAAAGAGGACCAAGATAAAGTCAGTGATTAGTAGATTTTCCCCAATCTCACTTGGCATTGCCACCTTAATATTGAGGACACAAAATCTGTCCTGGGCATCTGAATACTCACTCAGAGATATTTCTGGTCTGTGCCTGCCACTAGAGACAATATACACACACGAGTGACAAACTCATCAGAAACCTGTCTGATTTCATAATTGTTGGGTACAATATTGTGATTAAAATTTGTAATTACTTGCTTTTGGTGCAGACTACATTAAGACAGAGAAAAACATCTTCTCTTACAGAGACAATTGTACTTAGAGTTATAATCCAACTTCTGGATTGCACAAGGTCGATTTTGCTTCGTTTTTTTACGAAGTAACCACTGCAGGATGTGGGATTATGTATTAGCTGAAAGAAAGGCCGATGCTGCTATTGCGTCAAGACCATTCACTAGAAATACTATATTTAATAGAAGAGATAAGATTGGCTGGCCAGTACTTACCTTTATGCTGTACCACCGATAGTTACAAAAAAAGGGATGAACAAGGACAAGCTTTCGGAACACAGTTGCTTCCTCAGGGGGGAGAGAAGGGAACAAAAAAGGATGGGAATGGAAGGGAAAGGTAATTTATGACCTAGGTCATGAAGGTTGTGTTTGAGGAGTGTGGACGTCAGAGATACTGCGTGTTAGTACTGAGCCAAGCCAGAGAGAATATAAATAACCAAAGAGGAAAGATAAAGACATAAAGAGAAGAGATGAGTAAACTGAATGATGCTGAGGAGTGTAGGCGGGGCGGGGGGTTGTCTAAAACGTTTTTGATTAACACGGAAACGTGGAGACACACACACACACACGGGGAGAGGGGGGGCGGAGTAAGTAAGGGATAATGAATAGATGAGCTGAGGATGGAGGAAGGGGAGGAGTTAGCGTAGATTTAGGCCAGGAGGGGTGGCGGGAGGAGAGGATATGTTGGAGGGCAAGTTCCCACCTCCATAGCTCTGAGGGACTGGTGTTTGTTGGTAGTATCCAAATTAAAGTTTATCTGGACAGTGACAGCTTGTAGTGGAGTACGCAAAGGGACGGGTGTACTGTGTACGTCATCCCGAATGCGGAGGGCAGGCCACAATGCGAATGTTCGCAACTGGTGGTGTCTTAGATGGGAGGGTCTTGCTCCATGTTCTCAGATGTGACCACGGCAGCCGTGTGAGGGTGGTCGACAACCTCATCTTTGGCTGATGCACCTGGAGAGACTACAGGTTTCCAGGAGATGCCATCGCCGCATTGTGAGGCAGAAGGGGGGGGGGGGGAGTCTTCGCCTTACTTGACTTCTTGAAGCCCTGGTGAAGTTCCTTAGTAGACTCAGATGTTTTGGAAGGGGTGCGGAGGAAATCATTGCATGAAAGACTGGTAAACAAATACACACCCACACCCACACATATACGCAAATGCAAACATACCTAGGCAGACATACTGTTTTGTGTGTGTATTATTTATTTGTGCTACTATCACACCTGTCCTCCTTCGCCTGGTGAGTAATCTTCATCTATTTTTTATATATATTTTTCCTGCTAAGAATTTTTCGTCTATAATAGATATATATAATAATAAATCCACCTAACCTTCTAAGGGCTATGCTACAGTAACTTTTTTTTAAAGGTGAAAGTAAGGTAAGGTATAGGTCAAACAAGACCTAGACCTTGCAACCAAAAGAATAATACAACACCACCTACGTGTCGTCAAAAATAACAGACATGTAAACAGTGAGTATTGAAACCACGCGCGGGACGGAATGACATAAAACATGATGTCATTGGTCAAAGCAGTATCGGAGACTAGATTTGACCTGGCATACCAAATGTGGCCACCTACCAGGGAACTGTTGGGCAATTTCTGCACATCAAGAATTGCCAGGAACTGGTGACGGAGATGTGTTGGTGAAACTGAGGCTTTTGACACACGAGACAAATCCATAGAAAGCCAGAAGGGAGGGGAGTGCAGCAGCTGGAAAGAGAAGCCTTTGGTAGGGTGAGGCATGAACATGGGCAAACATGTGAAGCTAACAACTGTAGCTGGCAGAACTGCAGGGAGAGACCCCAGCTTCAACAAGGAGACTCGTTAATGGCCTTGTGCCGAAAGGCGCTGTCGCTAGATGGACACCACTATGGAGAATTGGAATGAGGGTCCTCAATGGTGAAGGTGCTGCTGAACCATACACTAAGCTCTCATAGTCACGGTGCAATTGGTTAAGGTCTTGTAAAGCTGCAGGAGAGTTGAACAGGTCATTCCCCAGACAGTGAAGAATATTCAGAGGGTTGTTTCAAAAGTAAGGTTCCCAACTCTGTACCCTTAATGTGCATGGGGCAAGATGAAATCTGGCAACACTGCTGAATTTGCTGGACCCTCCACCACAGATTCCAACAATAAACATGGCCCTGCAATGGTCAGTACCGGCCTGACAGCCATACGTGATGGAGCCCGTCATCGCCAAGTATGAAACACATGGAGTCATCTGATTCTTGCACGCAAGAAAGATACCACCTGTAGAAATTCACTGGCAATTTGTGAACTTATCATCCACATATCTGAAAAAGCACTTATTTTGACCAGGGCTGATGCCAGGGCATCATCCTCAATTTTTTCACCATCTGTAGTTGTTACATTCTCATTACAGTGCCCTTACCAGTACTGTCTAAACATTTACAAGTTACAATAATGGGCACATACCTCTTGCAGGCATTGAACCTAACAGGGTTGGGTTTAGATCATGCTAGGCTAAGTACGATTGTTTCACCAGAAAACATTTACCCTCTTCCCCGACCATGGTATATCCTTTTTTCCAATCAGCACCAGATTTATTTAGTGGCATCCTGCTGAACGCAACTGAAATATCGATACAAGGAGACTGCAAGATACCTTGAATACAAAACGTTATTCGATATCGTAAGCATTGTGTGGCTTTGGGGGATTAGATCGGCATTTAAGCTGTACTCTTAGGTTCCTGCCTAGCTACATCCTATAAAATTAAGAAATATCAGTAAAAAATAAAGCACTTTTGTCAATCAGAATGACATCTACTGTCTAGATGGTCAAAAGTACTTTGCCTCCTACACAACAAGCGGCTAAACTGCAGTCTGTTGCCGACATGCTGCAAATGTTGACACCACAGCAGTCAACCATAGAGCAGATGTGTGTGTTATTTAGTTTGCGATCTGAACGAAAGAGTGATCATTTTAAGTGAAAGTTCGGGTAGGTGTAGATTAAACAAGAAGTTTTATTTTTAGAATGAGAAAATCTCCGGTTCAGAAACGATCGATTTACAGTTGCCAATATATGCACCATGCTAAAAACATGGGCAACAAACTCTGCAGTTATATCCAACATGCCGATGCCATGGGACAAAGCCAACAGGTGGAACCGCTTCCTATAAATGACCCACATTATCTTGGTCACTTCTACAGAATAAACAAATTATTTACTGTCAGTACATTAAGACAAAAGACAATTTGACAAGGTAATATGAATGGAAATATGAAAAATAAGCCAAATTCTGAAGTCCAAAATGTAATATACTTCCAAGAACAAAATATGAGTGAGTCCATTCTAACTTGACATACAGCTTGACCCACTAGGAATTCAACAGATGGCTTACTGTTATGTTTTGGTACTTATTCATTACGCATAATCTGAGAGTGTGCAATTAAGTAAACTTTTGCACATTGAAACAGTGCTGAAAAGTTCACTTTATCGGTCATAACTGCATAGCTGCCAACTATTACGGATTGTCCGTAATTGTTACGGATTTATCGTCAAATTTACTGAGTAATGGGAAGTTCGTGAAAAATTAAGGTAACTAGATATTTTACGATGTGATGTGTTTTGAGAAAATCGAAGTAGGTACTATCTACATTTCAGTAATAGTCGATAAAAGTTTTCTATAAATAATTTCTTTCTTTCCTGAGAACATAGCAAAGCTGTAGAAAATGTTAAAGATAGCATTTACGTTGGAACAAATCTGGATTAAATCCCACCTATAATGTCCTACACACCTAATACACGCTCACACACCCAAGATCTATGTAAATTCTATGGTCTATGAGTACACTCGTCTTTCGTTCAAGCTTAATAGCCCACGTGTTTTACCGGGTGGCGGAAGTGAGCCAGTTCGTTTCCGAAGAGAAAAAGTTTTGCTGGCTTTTCTCGCGTGTACCTGTTTTTCATAGCTGTGTTGTGCAGCTACCGGAATATTTCCAAGCCACTCACAGTATTTACACAAATGTTTAGATTCTTCCACCTAACCTCAGTCTTTTGATACAGAATAGTATTTATACGGTTTGTGGCAGATATTTGTGAATACAGTGTCAGGCTTAAATTTCTAAAATATTCTTGGGACACGGCCGTAGCCCCACGTCCTCTTTGGTCTTGTGCATCATTACTGACAGCCTTTTCTAAAGGTTGGCAGCTATGTAACTGTGGTAATGAGACAAAATTGTTTACTGAAACATTTCAAATATCATCATCACAATAAAAACCATTGGACAACACTTATGTTGTAAGCTAAATTTATGAATCTGGGAATGAAATATTCCAAAGGTTTCAAACAATTTAGTCACATCACCATCTGTGGCTGTTACACTCTCATTACAGTGCCCATATCAGCAGGGTTTAAACATTTATGAGTTACCATAATGGGCACAAAGCTCTTGTGGCACTGTACCCTCTTCATTGATTATCTTGTGTATTTTAAGGTTATTCGAAACTCAGAAGTGGAGCGTCATTAAACAGGGGAGAGGGATTGGGGTTTGATATCCTGTCGATTTTATTCCACTCTTAATTTTATTCGTGTGACAATCTACCAATATAATCCATTCCTCCTTTTACGATTGTTGCACGTACCATTGTCCAGTCAGTAACTTAATTATACTAGTAAAGTGAACATATCGTTGCCAGCATTGGCACGGTATTCCATCGTTGCCACAAACAAAATTTGACCCAAATAGCATGTTATTAATGCCGTAACATTTCAGGCAGGCAAGACAAATTTTGGGTCCCGACAAAGCGTTTGTCATGGTTTCAGATTATGTCATGAGGAAAATATTTGTGAAACCAGATCTGCATTAAACTTCAAAACAAAGTTGCTTTACAGCTTACTATTATAATTCTGGAGAAATACTTACGAGACACAAGAAACGTACCTGTGATACCATTATCCACATGAAACCTAGTCTGGGCACAATTATCTAACAGGTAACCACAGTAGTCTATAAGAGGATTACCTTTCTGTTAACGATGATCCAATCACAACAGTGAAATTGTTGAAAAAGTCTGCGCTGTTCTCTAACAGTTGTTCCACATCTTCATCAACATAATCACCACGAACATCAGGATTCAATTCTAACAACAATTGTGTTGCTACCTGTGCCCGTGATTTACCACAGCTATCGAAATCTAGAAAGAAACTAGAGAAAATTGGTGCAAATATAAACTGAATACAGACAAAATTTACTATAGGTAGCATACACGTTGCAGCATTTGTTCTTACTTGCATCCAATATCTTCTTCCGTCACTTTCTTTCCATCTACAATTGTAAAAGCACCGATTCCAGGCAATACCAACGATTTCAGAATTTCTGTTCCTAAGCCATTTGCATTTATCAGGCATACCTGGGACAATTCCAACGCAGCTTGACCGTGATCACCCCACAATCTGCACAATAACAACCCTTATTTAAGTATGTATCCGATGTTTACCGAAGAAACTACAGTCACAACAAACAATACACATCTTAAATAACAATATGAGTTGCAGAAAAGAGTTAACCTGAGCTGACGATCATATTTCTTTGACTTATCTGACTGCTCCGGCGACTTGGGTGCCGGTGATGCCATTTCAAATATTACAATAATTTATAAGTATACCTAATACCGGTATGCAAACAACTACAGTTCAAACAAAGTATACAATGTACACACACAGTCACACACACCCACACAGACAAAACCATAGACTATGGATAATATTTAGTCTATGGACAAAACAAGCTGATATTCTAAAACTCTTTGGACGGAACACCTGGTGAAAAAGGCGTTGGTACGGCTCACCTCGACGACACTTTTCAGTGACGTCATTTATGACGTAGAATGACGAGTTTCGCGGTAGCCTTCCTTCACCCAAATTCAGCGCTGACGTAAATACGCTTATATCGACCATATGAGTAGGTATTTCGGGATTTGTAGTCGTACCTCAACCCCGTCCTCAAAGTTAAATGTAGATATAAAATATAATGTCTCCGTTCTGAGTGTAAAAGCCAATTCACACTGTCCGTCACATCAACGTCACGTCACGGTACTGTCACGTCAAGTTGTATTCACACTGTCCGTCAGTGTCCGTCACGTCAATTCGCCCATCTCAATACGCGATGTTGAAAGTGAGGTTATGAGTGGAGATCTGTTATGTAGAAAGTCATAGTTTAATACTATAATTGAGGGAACAACGACGCTAAATGTTATGCTCTTATAAGTATTGTTTGTTGCGTTCATATGTTTACTTTTTCGATTGAAAATAGATGTCAATGTTTTGATATGTTGTTTCAGTTCCCAGTAAGTTGGCCAAAAACACACACTGTAAAGTTTTATTTGGCCGTCAATAACATTTAGCGTTGTTGTTCCCTCAATTCTAGTATTAAACTATGACTTTCTACATAACAGATCGCCACTCATAACCTCACTTTCAACATCGCGTATTGAGATGGGCAAATTGAGGTGGTGGCCGCTGACGGACAGTGTGAATACAACTTGACATGACGGTGCCGTGACGTGATGCTGACTAGACGGACAGTGTGAATTGGCCTTAAGCGAGCTGCGAAACATACAGTGAACAGTAATTGTTATGAAGGACAATCCTGACCATGGATATGCATCAGCTGTTAATGTTTTGTAAAAGCTGCTCTCATAAAGTCACATATACATTTATACACTTATCTTGTGTTTACTAAACCTATGAAGTCTACAAACTTGTAAAATTGCTATTAAAGGGTTTGGTAGTAAACTTTGGTGGACAAAATTTGAGTACAATTCGAAAATGACAACCAGTAGCATAGATAGGGCGGGTGGGGAAGGGGGCGAGGGCGTTCAATTCCTCCTCCCCCCCCCCCCCCCCCGGAACGTTTTTATTTTTATTTTCATTTGTGCTAAAATTAAAAATTGACAATAATTTGTGTAATGAATATGAGAGATAGACTGAAAACTTTGCCAAGAAAGAGAGGTATCAGGGTGTCTGTAAGTTGTAATCAATGGTTACTTGAGCTTTGGCTTCTTACTTGATGTCGGGACACTTTGTCTTGAATGTCTTATTGGTGGCCTTCATCAGACCCAGGAAAGCGAAGCACACAACTTTCATGACTGTAAATCTTGCCAATAAAAAAAAAAAAAAATTGCTTAGGTAACCACCACCTAACCTTCAGTAACACTGAACTAGTATTGTTGAATTCCAACCAGAAACATGCTCCACAGACTGTTTAAAGTACGGCGTGAGGCTTTCCCAGCGTGTAACGAAGGCCGTCGTGTCTTATGTTTACTATACCCGGGCCGCTGAAACTTTGCACTTGACGTTTACAAATAACAAGTGAAGAGCAAGAAGCATGAGGCGCTAGTCGCTAGTAACGATCCAATCACAACACAATAAACACTTCCAGTGATCACGTGCCGTGACGTCAATGTTCCCGCGTTGCCAGCTTTGTTCAGTTCAACTGTAAACAAAGTTGTTTATCGCGTGTTTACTTTGTTTGTGCTTTTGTCGCTGTGATTTGTTTTACTGTGAGTGGTTTAACTTGACTTTCCGAGTTCAAGTAATTGGATAATGTCATAGAAAAGACGTTTGTCTAGTGACGTTTTCTAAGTTCTCAATTTCGTGTCAATAAACGAAGTATATGCTCTGAGTAGGAAGTTCATCCTTGCTTCAAACTATCGGAAAGAAGTTATGTGCAGTGGTTATAAGAAAGACATAATGTTGCAGATGTGTCAATGTCAAAACTTTTTTATTCGCTTGTGAATCAAAATAATCCTATTACACCCACATATGCAGTAGACGAAATCGCAAAGGAGCAGTGTCACAATGAAATAAATCTGCCCCCATTGCACTGCCATTTTAACCCTATAAAATTGGTATGGTGTGATGTGAAGAATTACTTAAGGAACAATAAGTCTTTCAATATAACAAAGGTGGAAAAGCTATTGCATGAAGCTGTTGCCAATGTGGATGCTGCATCTTGGAAAAAAAAAAAAAATAAAAAAAGGTTGAGCACGTTGGAAAACTGATTCGGGCAGCGCAAACAATGGAAGGGATCATGAAAAGTTAATGATTTGTCTTGGTCATGACGATTTTGACAGTGTCGACAACAGTGAAGATGGATGTAAATGTACCATTGTCGCCGTAAATTGGTGAGTGAAAAGCATTCTGATTATAAACCGTAGAGAGAAAAGTTACTAACTTTATTATTGTTTATTTCATATCCGTCATGATCTAATGCTTTTTTCCTATACTGCTTTGCTCCGTTATTGAAAGCGTATGTATTGTTGTGCTCTTGTCTCCATTAATATGCCGTTAATTATTTGCTGCTCAAGAACGAATTATTATATGCTCTTTTATTGCTCAACAGCATACATTTACGAGATGCAACTGAAAACCGTTTTGTCTGCTGTGTGTATAGAGGCTAGTGTTGTAAAGTCGCTAAAGCAGTTATCCAACTTAACTCGCCGTAACATGAAACGTCAAGTGCAAAGTTTCAGCGGCCCGGGTATACTGCTGCCAACTTCAGTGATCTACTAACTTTATTACTACAGTAGGGCAGCAAACTTGTAAGTGACACAGACAAATATATTTTTAACGAGTGTGATTAAACGAGAACAAATGTATGCTGATCATCTCCATGCACACATGCCTAAAGTGGCAGCATTGTATAGCAGACAGACTAAATTCCCCCTCTTTTGACAGATGTTAATCGTGTGAAAGGAATTGTTAGTTTCGACGTTCCGGATCTAATTTTAGATTTTGTATTTTATTGAAATAAGTACCTCTAAAAGCTGTCAGTGCTTTTTGATACTCGTATTAGCGTAACCATAGATATTTAACTTCGATTTCGTGTCTCTAATCTAATTGTTTCGCAAAATCTTAGGCTTTAAATTGATGTCCTTAGCCATATTTTGCAACTGGAGCAATGAGCCATGGTGGGTAATTTAGGCAAAATAAAGTGTAATACAGATGCATACTTTTTTTGAAATGGGCACTTGCAGAATGTAGAGAATATAGTAGGTTTGAAGCGCCAAAAACTGAATTTCTGACTTTTTCAGTGTCTTAATTAAGTCTAAATTATAAAATCTCCTTTCATTCCAATTTTTCATTGACAAGTACTTTCAGCCTTCTAAATTCGCAATACAGTAGATTGATAAGTATAAATTAGAACAGTTGTGATACCTGTTTCCTACTACTCATTCATCGTGTAGGTTTATCCTTGATTTTCAAAAGTATGGCATAATAACCACGGAACCCAGGGTACTGGTGCCACAGCGTATACTTTCATAATATATTTTTAAAAATAGAACTTAACAAAACACATGGCTGAAAAAAATTATAATAAAGTAGTATTAGCTGGCGAAGCTGTGGTATTATTCTGAAAAAAAGTCACACTTTTAATAAGGTAAAAATACTGGTTTCCCTTAAGCTGGCGCCATTCCCCTGGTCTCCCCTATACGTTATTTGTCTAAAGGTTTTCGATTTTTTACGATTGCTGACAACGTATGACTTACGCCAGATGTGGGAACGTTTTATGCCAACACACACACACACACACACACACACACACACACACACACACACACAATGGAACATATGGGGAGAAACATACAAGATACTAAAGCAAAAAGTAAGATACAATTAGTTCTTCGTACGCTATGGCAGGATGACGGCACAATGAGTAAAGGATAGAGACATACAGCACAACACCAGCTGAACAAACTCCCCCCTGAAAATGTCACTGACACAGACACCCGGGAACAAACATACATGAGAGATGCACTACAAACACCCTACAGCACAGTTGCAGCCACTTGCCCATTTGTGCAAGAGGAATTGCGGTACCGTTATCAGAACTGAAAATAAAAAAGGACCAGGTCCAGACACAATACATCCAGAAGCAATTAAACAACTAGCACCACAAATCATCCCCTTCCTAACCAATTTATTAAATGATGCATTAAGGCTGGATAGGGTACCCACAGTCTGGAAGACCTCCAATGCAGTAATCATACTAAAAGGACTGGAGTGGAATCCTTCAGATCAGAGCATATTTTAAGGGATTTTCACTGGGCGACATAGGAAGGATGATCCGGGGGGTTCCGGGGGCCCTGCCTCGGAAAAATTTCAAAATATTGATGCCTAAAACCGTATTTTGAATACTTTTTTATTAAAATCAAAGCTGCTTAATTTTTCCTTAATAGATTTTTATTTATATATGTTTTTAATGACAAATAAACAATACTAAATTTGGACTTTGAAGAAATCATTTATATCTTCTAATTTTGTTAAAGAATCTTTCAATTGTTTTTATTGTGTTTTATTTGTTAAGTAGAATACAGTACCTATTATAAGTTCACTTTAATGTGATATGGCTATTAAATGAAAATAGTATTAAATTAAACTAATATCAGTACTATGATTACTTAAAATACCTCCCTGTGCACCTTCTGTAAAAGTTAATAAATCATGGTTTCTTTTAAAAGCTCATACTACGTTATGGTTCCTCAATTTGTATTTTTGTTCTAGAGAATTCTGTACACCAATGGGAAAGAAACACAATTACAATTTTAAGCTATCTAGGAAAAGAAAATGAGTTATCAGATGCTGGTGCTAAAAACGTCTTTAAAGAACATAAAGTCCTAGCGTAACAGTTTTCTTTCAAAGAGTATTGAACAGTAATTTTATAGCTTCACTTGTAAGATTGTAGGTAAAACAATTCTTTTGTAGTATTTATAAATGTTTTAATGCACACAAGAAAAAATTTTCAAGAAGTATTTTAAAATAGGCCTACAACAAAATTTTAAAAGATAATGAAATTACTGGGTTTACAAAATATTTTGATAAAAAAGTTACAAAGTTCCTAACTCAAAGAATCGAAGAACATCAAATTTAAAGGTTATTGTCATTTGCAAAAAACTTTTTTACAAACTCTTGGTCTTGATACAGTTCAAAATCGGGCAGCTGACTGAGGTCCGGAACCCTAAAAAGCCATGATAATTACAGGCCCTCCTTCAATAACCATTGCGAAGCACAGGTATATAAGCTAGTAAATAAATAAACTGATGATCAGTAAAATATGTGCCAATGTCATTGATATTGTTCGCTTCTCAGAAATATTTCGCTGTTTATTTCTGAATATCTTGTGTTTCGTGAGCATGTGGTTAGGACAATATGCCTACCTTATCTCAAGATTTGGCTGTTTATTTTCGAAAGTGTCGCGGTTTCTGAGAGTGTGGTTAGAACAATATTCCCTGCTTGTCACCAATATTTGGTACTGTAGTTTATTTCTTAATATTTTACGATTGCGGAGTTTTTGGTTAATCAAGATCCTATGAGGAAAGCTTTATTTGCATTTGCAAATGTATACAAAAAAAAGAAACTCTCCAACATATTTTGAATATTGACATGTGTTTCCATGTTTCGTGCTTGGTTTAATTTTACTAAGATATCCCTTAGTATTTTATTAACATGAAGGCGAAGAAAGTAAAATAAAATGGAAATGGCTCACAATCACTATATCAGGATAAAGTTGCGAAACTTGGATGATACCAGTGTTTGTTTATAACCTATCGCACCAAGAACGAGAGGTTTTTACGCTACTTCTAACTAAGGCAATACCTAAGCATGTCACTTTTGCAGGAGACTGTAATCTAACCAACAACGACTTTTATGATGATACGATAACTATTGAAATAAACCAATTCACACTGCACTAGCATATCACGTTTACACCAAGTTATGTGACTGCAAGTCCATAGCCCTTCGTGCAATCTCTGATACAGGGTGTGACTTAAAAATGCAGTCACATTTGTTCCAAGTAGCGTGAGTAGTGTTATTGGCACCAAATATGGCAGAAATGGCTTCACTTCTGAGGTAACCTACTTTTCACCCAGTTCCAGGCAAGCGTGACGTCATTATGACGTAGAACTGACATAAATCGACTAAATGTGTGGGTATTTGGAGAGTAGTAGTTGACTAGCTGTGACTTGCTGAATCTTCAATCGTATAACTGACAACTTCATTCGGAAATGGAAAGTGGAAACTATGCAGCTGTAGAATGTTGGAAATTGTGTATTCTATTGTGTAATGAGGATAACGTGTGTAAAAAGTAAAGCGTCTAGGTATTTTCGTAGTTCCTATGAATTGCACATATTTCGTGCGGACAGAATCATGAAATATGGATAAATTAAAGTCACTCCGAATTGTCCTGGAAGTCTTAAAACAATTAGTTCTTAATTTTGTGTGCTTGTTGTTCTAAATCAGTTCTGCAATTGAGGCTTACATCTCACACAGAAGCTAATATCAGTTCAATCTAATAACATCGCCTGTACATCGTACAACATATATTAAGTTTGTTGAAATTTTAGAAATTTCATGTCTTCATGTTTATGAACAGAACATTAAGCCTATTCCTGAAACTTGCTGTTTTGGAAAACGATACAGGTTTCAGTGTAAACAAGTGGGAGCAATGCTTGTGACACTTAAAACTACAAATATTTAGGGAGAGTAAAACCTCAAATGAAATAGGGAGAAGTAATAGGTGTATCTTGTATGATAAATAAATTAAACTGTGCTATCTGCAGACAGAATTGTAACCACAAAGTTTGTGTACCTTAAGTGTGTGGTGCCTGTAGAGCATGAGATTTATTGTTTTTACCCCATTAATATACATTACAAAAAATATTTCCCATTATTTGCTACATTTCCTTTTACTACACATGTCCTGTACTTCGTAAAATAAGAAGTACATTGAAAAGCAAGACAGGGGGTAATTATTTCTTTATTCAGCTGAAAGATGATTTACATTTCATACATTTTGGGATTGTGATTTCAGAAAAATACAATTTCAAACAAACATTTTACTTTATAAATAAGCAACATGTGAGAAAATTATGGAACAACTGGCCTATAAATTTTACAGCAGTTCAGAAACGTCTGATTTTAATAAAGAAAAAGTGCTCCATATTAAGTGTTCCGTCTTCAGATTTTTTCATTGGTGTGTGATAGCAGTTGTTTAACAAATACATTTTTGAGCTCCAAGACAATGTAGGCCTACCTAATTTGTTGTGTTAGTTCATATTACAATGTCAGTAGCCTGCACGATAAGCTGTTTCTCTTGATAAGTAAATGGTTTTTAAGCAATTTATTAAATGTGGTGCTGTTTTCATATTCAGCTACATTTTTGTATGACACCTCTAGAATAGAAAAACAGCTAGGGTAATGATGCCAAATCACCCTAAAATTTAGGGGGCCTATACAGTTGCTATTAAGAGAATGAACATAGGCCAAGTAGCCTGTCTGACACATGAAACAGCACATAGCTGCTGACAACTGTATGCTGTTGAGCTTATTTTTCTCAAGTAACTCATGAATCATTCCATGTGAAACCACCCTCTATACCAAAAAATTAAAATAGTTCAAGTGTGTTGTAAAGATAACTTTTCTATATCACAAAGCACCGTCTCATGATTTAACAGCTTACAGTAACATAAGAAATAAAATAATAAAGTAGCCTATTTTTCAACATATTTGAATTTAACCATTGTGGAACAGATCTGTAAAGAGTGATTACAGCTAGTAGGATGACTGCCTTAATCAGCTGAACTGTTTCCTTTTGCAACCATTTGCCTCACTGATTGATCAGATTAATAAGATATTTCAGTGAAATTTTAAAGCAAATAAGAGGAGTTTTTCCATGGGTACTGAATCAAATGAAAACATAATGATCTTTCATCACACATGCAACACAAAACACTATTTTATTTATGTTACACTAAAGTAATTGAACTATCAATTTGAAAACCTCTGAAATTAAGGTAAAGCACATGGTATACATTTTTGTTTAGCAACTTTTCTTTATAGCACCACTTTTTTGTGCCAAAAATTGCATTGCGTGTGTGACACTATTTTGTGATAATATAGACCCTATTACTGGAACCTGAAGGCTTTGTTCTAAGAACCAACCACGTGGAACACATATCACTCATGGAAGGAAACGATAAAAAAGATTTCATATGCACTGTAAAAAAATGAACATATCGTCCATTAGAAATCGGGCACCACAAAGCTAGCAAGAATTTACACAGAGTTCGTACACCACCACATAATCACAAAAGGTTTGAATATACCAGTCCGTTATCAAACTGCATCTAGTAACACATGCACGAATTTATCTGTTGGAAATCAGTGGATTGAAAAACTAGAACACATCTCCACACACGATCAGAAGGAATATTCCAAAAAATGAATCTAAGTTCAAGAGTGTAAGTTAAACATGCTAGATAACGAATCACTACCATCTCAGCCGTCACAAGAGCAGAACCAACCTTACCTCACCACGATCCCAGCACAAAGTGAAGATCGAGTGGCTAGGAGATGGGGAAGCTACCGGAAAATGGGCAAAACCTATGAAAACAGCGGTGGTGGGGAGAGGAGATCGTGAGACTCGCCCTGGAGAAGGCTCATCGACTTGCTTGTAACCAAAGGGTGTAGAAACCTCTTTGGTCGCATCAGCAGCAGGGGTTGGTAACGACTAACTATCGACTCTGAGCCAGAGAGAACCAAGCTATTACCACCCACATTCAGACAGCCATTAGTTCCTCACACATCCACTTAAAAGTAAAACAATTACACATTCTCACAGGAACAGTGGCGTAGGGGAGAAGCCGTACTTATTGCCACATTCATAACCACAATAATAAATTATTAAAATAACACAATCCAAACAATATTAACTAACATTTCAAAAACTAATATTTTAAAACATGAAATAAAATGCTATTCCTCATGGCTTGAAAACAGGAGTCCTAGTTTCAACAAAATGCTAATCTAGCGACATCAAATAAATTACAATTTTATAAAAAATATATGGAAGACGACAAACGGGCGGCTGGCGGAATTGGTGAAGGCTGCTGCTCTCGCAGGTGGGGTGCAAGCAGAGCTGTCGATTTGTAGCATTGTTCCCAGGGTTGATTGGTGTCCTTTGGTTTGGAGCCGAGTGGAGCGTCTAAACCAGAGCTTCATCAACTCTGTGACAGTCTGGCTTCAGATTTCTGAATCTGCGTTATCAGGTGGGGAATTGTAGGGCGCCCCTGGGTAGATCAGGTGTGCACTACACTAAGGAAGTGGCTACTTGGGTAGCAGAGTACTTGTGGAGTGCACAAGGTTTTTTTTAATTTTTAATTTTTTATTTATTTATTTATTAAGAAAGCGAATTCAGGCCGCGTTCGGCTAAAAAATTCGACTATCAAAATATTAGCCGTGAATTTCAAAGTATTAAAAATAAAAGTTCCCGATTTTGCCACGCTGCATGGACATTATTGTGCCCAGATAATTTTAGTCACCGAAAGCTGGTTAAATCATCATGTGGCAAGTTCAGAAATATTTTGCCTGTTGTGGAGTGTATATCGGAAAGTTAGATCAGAGACAACAGGAGGGGGAGTGTTTATCGACGTGGACAACGATATTATCTCTACTGAGATCGAGGTTGAAAGTATTTGTGAAGTTATCTGGGCACATATGAAAGGTCTAAGAGAAGTAAAGTTAATAGTTCGGTGTTTTTACCAGCCCCCCAGTGCTGCTGTAGCAGGTTTAAAGGCATTCAAAGAAAGTCTACATCAGGTAGTGCATAGGTATCCAGGCCATGTAATATTAGTCGGGGAAGACTTCAACCTTAAGAGTATAGATTGAGACCTCTCTAGTTACATTTCAGGTGGTACAGACAAGCAGTCTTGCGAGCTACTTTTGGACACATTCTCCGAAAACTGTCTTGAGCAGTTAAACCGGCAACCCACGCGCAATGGCCTGACCTTATTAACGATATCAGTGTCATCGTCATAGCGTCGATGGCAACCAAAGTTCATAAACCAATCAGGAAGGCTAGGAGCATGTTTTTGTTAGAAAGAGCCGATAAGGAATTGTTAGGATCGCATCGTTTAGTTCCGGTATAATGGATGTAGAGGAATTGTGGACTAAATTTAAATGCATTGTACATAAAGGGTTAGAGAAATATGTGCCCGTAAAGTCGACTGAGGATGGAAAAGATCCACCGTGGTATAATAATAATCTTAGAAAGCTACTGAGAAAGCAAAGACTGTTGCACCCTCGGTTCAAAAAAGAACAAGCAAATGATGACAGGCATAAGTTAGTAGAGATTCGTGCTTCTATAAAAAAAGATCGATGCGCGAAGCATACAAGAATTACAACAGCCATACCTTAGCAAAAGATCTTTCCGAGAACCCGAAAAAATTCTGGTCCTATTTAAATCGATAAGTGGGTCAAAGCCCACTATTCAGTGACTCGTTGATCATTCTGGGGTAGTAATAGAAGAAAGCAAATGGAAAGCTGAAGTTCTAAATTTAACCTTTCACGCAGGATGACAGCACAAATGTACCATAATTTGATCAACGTACTAATTCCGAAATGGAGGACATAGTAATAGGTACTTCCGGTGTAGAGAAGCAGCAGAGAGAGCTAAATACGAAAAAGTCTCCTGGTATGGATGAAATACCAGTTCGGTTTTACAAAGACTATTCTGCGCCATTGGCCCCTTACTTAGCTTGCATTTATTGCGAGTCTTTAATTCAGCGCAAAGTTGCTAGTGATTGGAAAAAAGCGCAGGGGACTTCCGTTTATAAGAAAGGAAAGAGAACTGACATAATTACTGGTCAATATCGTTGACATCAGTTTCCTGCAGAATTTTGGAATATATTCTCAGTTCGAATATAGTACATTTCCTTGAGACGGAAAAGCTTCTTTCTATGAATCAGCACGGGCTTAGGAAACGTCGCTCATGTGAAACTCAGCTTGCCCTTTTCTCACATGACATCGTGCGAGCCATGGATGAAGGGCAACAGGCAGGTTGTGTTTTTCTCGACTTCAAAAAGGCGTTTGACGCGGTGCCACGCTGCAGACTGCTAACAAAGATACGAGCTTATGGAATAGGTTCACAGATTTGTGACAGGCTGGAAGACTTCCTAAGTAATAGAACGCAGTACGTTGTTCTCGACGGCGTGTTCATCAGAGACGAGTGTATCGTTAGGAGTGCCCCAGGGAAGTGTGGTAAGACCGCTATTATTTTCTATCTATATAAATGATCTGACGGTCAGAATAACTTGTAATTTACGGCAGTTTACAGGATGACTTAGACAAAATTTCTAGTTGGTGAGTTGGTGGGAAGAGTGGCAGCTAGCTCTCAAAGTAGGAAAATGTAAGGTGATGCGCATGAGTAGGAAAAACCATAATGTTCGAATACTGCATTAGTAGTGAGCTTCTTGATGCAGTCGCGTCGTTCACATATCTAGGCGTAACATTGCAGAGCGATATGAAATGGACCGAACATGTAAGTTGTGAGTAAGGCGGACAGCCGACTTCGGTTTATTGTGAGAATTGGGGGAAGACGTACTTCATCTGTAAAGGAGACCGCGTATAAAACGCTTGTACGACCACGTCTTGAATATTCCTCAAGTGTTTGGGACCCGCAGCAGATCAGTTTAAAGGGAGACATAGAAGCAGTTCAGAGGCGAGCAGCTAGGTTTGTTACTGGTAGCTTCCACCAATGCACGAGTGCCACGGAAATGCTCCGGAAACTCAATTGATCGCTGGAGGAAAGACGACGTTCTTTTCGTGAATTTCTGTTGAGGAAATTTAGAGGGCTGGAATTTGAAGCTGAGTGTAGTACGGTAATCCTGCCGCCTACTTACATTTCGCGAAGTGATCACAAAGATAAGTTAAGAGAAATTAGGGCTCGTACGGAGGCATGCAGCCATCCCTTTTTTTTTCCTCGTTGTGTTTGGGAGTGGGATAGGAAAGGAAATGCGTAGTAGTGGTACAGTGTACCCTCCGCCACGCGCCTTACAGTGGATTGCGGAGTGTTGATTTAGATGTATGTTGAGGGCAGTAATAGGGATATTGATGTCAGAGGACAGGATGTGAATCAGGCACTGGAAGCTGGAGGCGAGCGAAAGAGCAGAAGTATTAGTAGGCTTATGGATGTTGAGAAAGAGGGGTCAGGGATGGAAAAGGTGATGGATAAGTAGGAGGCAAAGTGGTTGGCCTTACCAGTATTGTCAGGAAACGGACAGTCCTGATGGTGTAGAGGGTAAGTGGGGGAGGGGCCTCTACCAGTAAGCGGTAGAAGAAATTACAGTACTTGGAGGAGTATATGGGGAGGTGGAAGTTTGGTGCAAGTCTGGCACCAGTCCCAGCGTTTTTTACAGTCAAATTGTTGCGTATATATATGAGTTGCCAATGCCATTGTAAGGGGTCCTGGTCTCAGATACAGTGAAAGAAATGATAGAGACGATGGGAATCTTGAAAGAGGGGCATAGCCAATGGGGGAGAGGAGATGGCTTTGGCAGGGATGAGGGCATGGATGGTGTCAGTCAAGGTCTGTTGAAGAAAGAATGTGACATGGAGCAGTAGCGGCTAGGATGAGGAAGGGGAAAGGGTGGCTAGTGACCTGGTTATCTATGGAGTGCTGGTACGTATTACAGTTGGCATGGGAGTAATCGTGGACACGTTTGGGACAGGGAGCAGGATGAAGGGCGGGTGCTGGGCGTCGATGGAGGTCGAGGCTGAGGAGGACGGGGGACATGGTCACTGCCTATAAGGTCAAGGACCTCTGCCATTGGGCGCCCCAGGTGGTTGGTGGAGGCAAGGATGACGTTGAGTGTGGTGTCACTCTGGGAGAGGGGGAGGACGTCGCCCTGGAGGCTGGGAAAGAACTGACGCCGCTACTAGAGCTCGGCAGGGGAACAGGACAATATGTTGAAATCAATGGCAATTCGCGAAGAATTGATTTATGTGAGAGAGGAAATCATATGAATCGGAGGAGTGGAACAGACGTAGATGGAAGGGAGCATATATTGTGATAAAGAATAGGCTTGGCGTACCTTGGGTGGGGGGAAGGAGAGCTGAAAAAAGGAAAGGAGTGTGATTTAAACATGTGTTATAAAGCGGTAAAAGGTGAAGTGTAAGAGGTTGTGGCAGAGGGTATGTTGGTTTTTAGCTGAAATATGGAGTGGGTAGTGAGGGCTATTTGGTGAAGTGTGTGGGGATGTTCGAAGGGATGGATATTTTAGAGTGTGGTGGTGACACAGTGGATTATGTTCTCCATGGTAGGTGTAGTGGCAGAGGGAATTGTTGGGAGGCATTGGGGGAATTGACAGGATGGACAGAGACAGTTACCTTAGCTGGGGACATGCCTAGCACTTTTACGAACCACCACAGATATTTCAGGTGGGGTGAGAGATAAGGTTGGGGTTTGTAGAAACGGGAGTCTATCCACTGGGGACAGGTGCATGGGTTTTGTCTGTTTTCTGTAAGGTGATCATTGTAGGGTTAAGCATCGTTGGCAGCAGTAGGATTGTAAAGGGTAGTGGGAAAGGTCAACCTTATATTTCCGGTTATATATGAGTGGTCCCTCCTTGTGGAGATAGTATTTGGAAAGGGCAGGGTCGGAAAAGACATACACTAGGAATGTGGGGTCTGAGGAATTGGAGATGCGTTTGGTGGAATAGATTTCTAGGTCAGGGTGGGAATTCAGTTTGCTCCAACAAGTGGCACCGCAAGGTCCCTGGGCTAAGCTTGGTAATCATGGTGGTGAGGGTGGGCGGCTGGCAAGGGGTTGCAGTTGATGTGAAATGGAAGACATATGTAAAGGAGTGATAGTTGCATGGGTCCCATATAGGACATGTGGGATTTTCCTGGAAGAGATCAGAGTGTAAGGAGGGATTGGGGGTTAATGAGGATGGAGACGATAGAAGGAAAGAACAGACACCACACCACACGAAGACGGCGTCTGTTCCTTTGCTTCATCGCAGATGCGGTCATACGTTCGACTTCGCATGGGAATCTGTAAGGCGAGTGTAAGACATGAACTATGGGGGTACTACAGCCATACAGCCATAGCGTGTGACTTGTGGAAATTTGAAACGGACGGGAGCCAGGCACAGGTAGCCAAGTTGTTAAGGCAGCTGTTGGCCATAAGCGGGAGACCCGGGTTTTATTCCCTGCCCGGCTCACATTATCAGTTGTCGCCATTGTATAATTTCAGTGCCCCAATGCAGGTAATGTCTATCCTTTCTTTCCTAATCCTTCTTCCTTCTCCTCCTCAATACAATCTTCGTGCCCTGTCGTTAGCTTGTCACGCGTCCTAACATAAACCCAATCCACAAGGTACCATCTAAGTATTACCATGCCACTGCTAATTGAGTCTTCACGTGCTTTGGGGATACTGTAATTCTAATGGTAATTCTGCATACTACTGATGGTAACATGCAATCAACAAAATATCTAATATAGAAAAATGAATGTTTGTTTGTATGTAATTTTGTTCATATTTTATGCACTCACATACCGTTCCTGTGATGGAAATGAAACTGCCGCGGCGGATTAGCCGTGCGCACTGGGGCGCCGTGCTGCAGTGCGCGCGGCCGTTCGTCTCCGGGGGTTCGACTCTCCCCCCCCCCCCCCCTCGTGCATGGGTGTTTGGGTTGTCCTTAGGTTTACCTTAGGTTAAGTAGTTTGTAAGCTGCGGACTAATAACCAAGCAGTTGAGTTCGATAGATTTACAAAAATTTTTGGAGATGCAACTTATTTCTTGCACTTTCCTGAAGGTTATAGGCATAATTATATTGCCGCGAGACACCGCGTCGACGCTACGACGGTAGAGTTCATTAAGTGGTGCTAGCGTACTGAAAAGATGCAACAAAGGAGGGTTGGACGAACGAGGTATGTCAGACTCCTTAATGTAGTCCCTATGGCAGAACGGACGTCTGGAGGACAGAAGACAACACACTACTGTGTTTCCACTGTGGGCGCCCTGAACATGTCGTTCGCTACTGCAGAGAGAGAAGGCGAGTATTCGACGATTATTTTGCCACAAGACCTCAGCCATCAGAGCAGTTCTATCCCAGGAAGTCGCCTGCTGATGAGTTGATTCGACCTATGGGAAGAAGCCCATCGCCGTATCCTGGACGAGGTCGCTCCCCAACGCGCCGCTGTCGTTCACCGTCGCCGTACAGAAGAACCAGCCGCTCCCCTAGCCGCCGCGCCCAGGAAAACTAAGCGAGGCGACAATCTACGGAGGTGAGGCCGCCGCAGATGAAAATCCTCCATGGACGACAGTCGCTAAGATGTCGGGAAATCTCATCGACG